>CM038675.1:350414953-351664570 GCA_021605145.1 Aegilops bicornis | reverse complement strand
TCCAAGAGCCACTCGGTTGTCCAAAGCGGTCTGTAGTTAAATAGCCTTTATGGTCATAATGATACTTTATGTGAGGCGTTACCGATAGCACTTTGTAACGCACTTTATAAACCCTCTCCCTCATTAAGTGTTTGGGGTCTGGCGCACTCTATATAAGCCACCCCCCATGCCACCGAATTGAAGGGTTAGCACCTATAACACATACACATATAATCCAGATGACCTTGCCTCGGGCTCGAGGCGTGGGCTATTACTTCCTCGAGAAGGGCCTGAACTCGTAAATCCCTTGCGCACACAACTACTCCATAGCTAGGATCTTGCCTCTCCATACCTACCCCCCATTCTACTGTCATACTTAGAACCACGACATCTACCGTCCGAGAGAAGGATATCAAAAAAGCTTGGTCTTGGTGCCATTTGGCCAAGAAAATCAGCCATAGATCTCGTGGCGGTAGACGGATCGTCCCAACTCCGGAACCCACGAGAGGGTTGTATTCCTCCCTCACTTTGTCCGCGGGCTAGGGTTTCCCCTCCACCCATTCGTTCGCGGCATCATGTATTAATATGGGATCGATCTTCACGATCTATCCCCTAATTCCTTTCACAACATCTCGACATTCATTGTCGTGTGCGAGGCTTTTCTCCGTATTTTGCCGCACTTCGGTTTATATGGTGAAGATTTTCAATGTGAAGCCCAAGGTGGTAAATGAGCATGCATGCCAAATCTTGGGGCGCTTATGGTGAGCAAGATGCCCAACGTCATATGGCCAACGGGAACATTTAATGATTCGGTCAGGGAGTGGCAACAACAGTGGTTTTATATCACTGAGCCGCGCAGCATGGAATGGGCCGCTTCTCCCGAGTTCCGATCCGGCGCACCCCTGCGGCTTATATCCTGGGTCAAGAAAGGCCTGGACTGGTCCTCATCTGACGAATTGTCGGTGCTCCAGACGCGCTTTGAGGATTTGGGAGACAAGAACATTGAACTTGTCAATGTGGTCCAGGTGATGTTAGTTCGACGGATCTTGCCTTGTCAGCACCGGACTTGCAATTTATGGGAATTTGATCCGGCCAGGTGTCGGTGTCAAAACCGGCGGATCTCGGGTAGGGGGTCCCGATCTGTGCGTCTAGGCTGATGGTAACAGGAAGCAAGGGACACAATGTTTACCCAGTTTCGGGCCCTCTCGATGGAGGTAAAACCCTACTTCCTGCTTGATTAATATTGAAGATATGAGCAGTACAAGAGTAGATCTACTGCGAGATCGTAGAGGCTAAACCCTAAGAGCTAGTCTATGATGGTATGATTGTAATTGTGATCGGCCTTCTAAGGACCAACCTCTTCGGTTTATATAGACACCAGAGAGGTCTAGGGTTTACATGGAGTCGGTTACAAGGAAGGAAACATAATATCCGGATCGCCAAGCTTGCCTTCCACGCATAAAGGAGAGTCCCATCAGGACATCGGGCGAAGTCTTGAGTCTTGTATCTTCACGCTTCAATACTCGGGGCGATGTATATAGTCCGGCTGTTCGGATACCCCTAATCCAGGACTCCCTCGGTAGCCCTCAACCAGGCTTCAATGACGATGAGTCCGGGGCCTTGCATCTTGTCTTCGGCATTGCAAAGGCGGGTTCCTTCTCCGAATACTCCAAAGTAATTATCGAACACGTGGGCCGATGTCCGGACCGCAAGATAATCTTCCACATACTGGCTATGGGGAACATAGCGTAAATCGATCTGCTGGCAATCGCCCGTCAGACGTTGTGCCCTTACGCCATCGTGGCCTGGTCCAACACGAACCGGCGTTTCTTGCCCCACCTTGACTCGTGTTGCGAGGCGGTTTTACTGGCACGTCCTGCCAAAGCAGAGATGGTGTTCCTCTTATTACGAGATTTTCCATTAATATGGGCGTGCATGACCCCCCGACGACCATTGGTATAACTCTGTGTGTTTTTGGATAAGCCTCAAGCGGTCATCTTGAGGACTCTTGATATTCACCCCTTTATAAAGGGTCGAGGTCTATGCCTCTTTTCCACCTTCCTCGCGCCTTTCTCGCACCTCGAGTTCTAACACACGAGACCTAAGCTCCAACACCCCAGATCCTCCAATATATGCGCATCCAACCCTCAAGGCTGGTGGGTGGCCTCCTCGATTCAAAAGGAAGACATTGCGAAGCAAGGGAGGTCGGGATGTCTGACCGCCGACATCCAGCACAGGCTTCCTGCTCCAGGGCAGGTCGTCCCCACACCAGAGCCCAATGAGTGCGTCGTGTTTGTCCCTCACACCCTCGACCCCTTTGTGAGGGGGCTCATGTTCTACTATGGGTTGGAATTTCATGATCTGGCTCCGGACGCTATTCTCCATATCTAGGCCATTCATTATTGTGTCAAGGCTTTTTCTCCACGATACCCCACACTTCGGCTTATGGCTCAAGACCTTCAATGAAGCGAAGATGATCGAGGGCGACATGTGGAATCTTAGAATATATAATCGCGAGGAAACGCCGGCGCCCCATGGCGGAGGATTCTTTCTCGAAGTATCCGATGTATGTGAGAGGAGGTGGTTTATATTCACGGATCCCGAGGGCACAAAGTAGGTACCCGAAGTTCCGCTTTGGCCCTCCGTCCTGAGCTTGGCATCTTGGTGGCGTGGGGCGGGTAGGGCCCGGCCTGGCGATATTGCGATGCTACTGAATCGCATCCGGGAGCTTCTCGAGAGGGACATAAATCTTGTTAGCATAATGCAAGTGATGTTAATCCGAGGGATGTTGCCGTGTCAACGCCCGGCCTCTCACGGATGTGGGAGTTTAATCCAGAGGGTCCATGAATCATAAGCATTTCTTCAACTTGAAGCCTGAAGGGATGTGCAAATTATTCTTCGGACCGAAAGTAGAGTGTCCGGACACCACCGAGGATGCGGGCCTAAGCTGCAATCGCCTAGATACCCAAGTAAGTAACCTTGATACCGGACACCTTGTTTTGTATTTGTCATAATTGTTTATTCTGAAAATCATCCGTGTGAGAATGGCTCGACAAAGGAGAAGAATCGGATGTCGGCGCCACTTCTCAAGGCTCGCTTTGGTCCCACCATGGCTAAGATGCTTGATCGGCAATTTTCGTGGAATGCCCCTCAAGGAAAGACAAGGGGAAGAACGAAGAAACCGAACTCCACAAAGGTTAATGATCTCAACTGGGGGAATAGTTACCTCCCCTAAGGAGGATAGTCGGAAGAGGGAGGCTAAGGCCCTCCTCTGCCTTGAAGAAGAGGGCTGCCTCCAAAGACTTGGAGGCGGAGATGCCCAAGCAAGGGAAGAAGGTATCCAGGTGGGCTCTCGCATGACACGGGCACTCCTCACCGTCAGTGCCCACTCAACGGGCCAGCCCTCCACCGAGCTGTAAGTCAATCGTTAATTGGAAGGCACTGTGGTTTCTCCTTGGTTGATAACTAGGATTGGTCTTTTGCGATGCGGCTAGCAGCCCTTCTCAACATGAGTTCATCTTGGGATCTTCCTCCCGGAGATGATGGAGAGCAGGACCACCCCCCACTTCTCCGACTCATGAAGCGGGGCGACACCGGTGTGTGTAAATCACGCGAGGAGTCCGGATCCGCCAAGCTGAGGAAGCCACGCGCCATCCGCGCCACAGCCCGAGCATTTAGCTCCCTCGAGGGGCGAGTGGAAGGGTCCGTGCGGTTCCAATGTCCGGCGGATGTACCGACAGCCCTCTACTGGAGTGAGCTGGGTTTCGGAGGAGCACTGGGCTCATTAATGAGCACAATGCTCAAGAAGATTTCATCCGCTACAAGCGGCTTGAATGAAGCATTTACAAGCCTGCTCAGAGGCTTTGAGGTATGTAGTGAAGAATACACTATTTTTTGGCTGTGAGGCACGCGCTAGGTGTGCTCCATATAGATAGTAGCCCATGAGACTTCGCTGTTGCGCCTCTAGGCAGCAAGCGTGGGATCATAAACCAATGATTGCTTTGTAACACGCAGGCGTGTACTCAGGTCCGGCCAGCCAATCGTCCGTTGAAGTTGCCGAACTAACAAGGCAGATTGGATCGATTGATGCCGATATCACGCTGGTGAACGAAGCTGGACGAATCACAAGGTAGGTGCTCCGCCTTCCTTTGTATAGGAAAATATGAAGGTGGCATGATATTAATGTGGTATGTTTGGAATCGCAGATGGTGTCGCTGCCGTGGAGGCCCACGAGGCGGAGCTTGCCCAGGCCAAGGAGCAAGCTCGGGTTAGCAATGCTGCTGCCCTAAAAGCGGCCAAAGATTTGAGAGCCGAACAGGCTGCTCTCGCCGAAGCGAGGAAAAGATAGCCGAAATGGATGTGGAGTTAAAAAATGCCGCTGACCGGTATGTGCTCCTTAAAAAGGAGCATAAGGATAGTTCGGCCGACCTGAACAAGGCACTTAATGCCACCAAGGAAATACGGACCGAGCTCAGGGGTGCGCGGGAGGAGCTTCAACAGGCCGGTAAAATCGGTACCGGGGCTCCTACTTCTTTATGAACGGATTTTTCGATAAAGTACGCTCCCTGGATGGACGCCGAGTCCTTTGAATCGCCAGATATGGATTTGTCGAAGAGTATAGCCGACGACGCTGCCAAGTTCTTCGAGGATCGGGGTGATAAGGAAGTGGAGAAGCTTTTCCGTCGCAATTCAATGCTCCCACTCGCCGCTGCGTTAAGTGACAAGATGGCTGTGGCGGTGCTTCATAGGCTGTCCGGCTTGCAATGCGGTCTCGTAATAGACCATCTTTGGCGAAGGGGCCTAATGGGATAGTTATTTTGGATTGGCGCGAAGCAATTCCTTGGGGCCGTGCCCAGTTGATGCCATGAGAAGGTCGACGTGCATAGAAGGTGCGGATGGCCCTTGCCCGCTAAGATTAAAGCATTTTGGACAGGTATGGAGGCCACCATTGTGGCGACCCAGGATCCGGAGGGAGGCTAATATCCGCCGAGCACTATTTGGCATGAGGTAGCGAAGGTATGCCGCCCTAATAGAGGCGCAAAGGTTCAAGGATGTCTTGTTCGAAAGTGACAAATCAGATCATTGTAAAAACAATGTTATTTTAGTTTGTAAGGCTATATTTATACTTTCTGCCTGAAAGTATTATTGTGTCTCTTGTGCGGCCGTTTTTTGTATATATATACATGTAATCCGAAAGTTAGCAGTCGTTGGCTTCTGCCCCCACGCATATAATGCAGGGGTGTTCAGGAAAAAAAAACCTAAACACACAAGATCCAACGACTTGGTCCATTAAAGAGGTGATCGCTTACGTCGAACTAGGCAACCAGACTATATAGTCGTAACACTTTCGCTTAGCCATTAGGGAGTCTAATGGTGGGGCTACTATGTAGCCCACGGTACTTTCGCTTGCATCCTAATACGAGCGTGTGTACATGATCGGAAAGCGGTCCTTCGTTAATGCGGAGGGATCCTAAAGATTCCGATAAGTCTTCGAGTGGTTGAATAGTCTCTCGCTCTATCATGACAGCCGCCGGGCTTTCTCTCGAGGTGCTCGTCCGGAATAACAAGGGCACAATCGCAGTAGTTCTCCTTTGGCCTCCTTAGCCGATAATAACGGAACGTAAAGCGGCAAACCCAAGAGCCGGGCAAACCTAACGTTTGACCAAAGACATGATTCGGAGCTGATGCATATAAGGCCAAACTTGTGGACGCCAACACTCAAGGTATTCGGACTTTATAACAAACGATGGGCTCAAGAATGCCCATTCATTATAAACCCTATGTTTCCAGGTACGTGCGTTAATCTGTCGTGGCAAAATGCCAATAACGGCAGTATCCTCTGTGGGTATGGGACCCATGGGATGGTTAAACAACAAGAGGCAATAGAAAAGGTTTACACAGGGGCTTAATCTAAAAGAAACACATTGAACGGGCCTCTGCCGCACGTCTGCGCCTTTGTCTCCAAGCAGCCAGATCGTGGAAGGGTATCGCACGAACGTTGTCTGTGAAAAAAAAAGAAAACTCGTAGGAGAGTACAACGTAAGTATGCGATGGATAGTAAAAGCGTAAGATGTTGGCCTGCTAATAAGGTTGAGCCAAGTGTGGGGCTGTATTAAATATTTATAGCCCCTGGTGTCCGCTATGGGATTACATATACGGTGCCCTGGTTCAATTTTTTCCGGGCTACCGGACTCATCTAACCATGTCTCAGGGTCTTAATGACGGTCATGTTTTCTCGATATTGAGGCGCTTATAGTCCGGCCGCCAGGCTATCGCAGTGTTCTTCGCTGTGAAGAGCGCTCTGTGATTCCGCTTAACGGTGATGACGCCACGTGACCGGGCATCTTGAGTGTAAGGTAGCCATAGTGCGGCAATGCGTTGAAGCGAGCGGCGTCGTTCTTCCAAGCAATGTATGATAGTCGCTTTGGAAGGGTACGATGATGAAGAGTAGTTCTTCACTTCTGGAGTTACCTGGAGAGCCGAATGTTACCTCAAATATGATGGAGCCCCTGCTGTAGGCTTCTACGCCTGGTATCACCCCTTCAAAGGTGGTGTTGCTTTGACTAATTCGGATGGGTCTATCCTCATCCTCGCGGATGCTGTCCTCATATATTAGATCGAGATCGGCCGCCGTCCATTCATGAGGACGTGGGTGAGATGGTATCCGCCGATTATTGGGTCAAGCACCAAGGCCTTCGATCCTTCACGCCGAATACTAGTTCGGCCCGCCCAAGTGATCGAAGGTGATTGGATAAGACATCCAAAGAGTTAGGTGGGTATGAGTGCGATGGGTTCTATATCGCTGCGTCGCGTTTCCTTCGTGGATGTACGAAGTCACGTGGATCATGTTCATCGCTTTTAACCTCCGGCGGGAATTTTTTCTCGTCCCCGTTGTTCACTGGGCGAGGTTCATCCTCGTCTTCACTTGGTGTTTCCCTTCCCTTGTGTTCGGCATTTAATTTGCCGACCTGCTTGATGACCCAGCACTCTCTGTGCATGTGGTTTGCAGGTTTGTCAGGGGTGTCGTGAATTTGGCATAGTCTGTCCGTGACTCGCTGTTGAATCGACGGTCCTCTTCTTGCCTTTAGATGGCTTCTTTTGTCTTTGATCGTGTCGAGAGTCCCACGAATACGGCATTAACCGTTGTGTTATCCGGCTCTCTTCCTTGTTTTGGCGTTTGTTTTATTCTGTTTGTGGCTTCCGTTGCCATCCCTTATTTCGGATGTCTTTGGGTCGCTGGTGCCTTTACTTGGCTAGCTAGCTATATCTTCACCCGGAGCAAAAAGCGGGTCATAAGGCTTGTTAGGGCTGCCATCGCCCTTGGCTTTTCTTGGCCGAGGTGTTCCTGGGCGAGCCACTGCGTCATGGGATGTCTGTGTTTGAATGCCGCTAAGGCTTCAAGGCCTGCATAATCGACAATTTGATTCTTTTAGTGAGGAATCTGTTCCAAAGCTATGCGGACTCTCCGGGTCGTTAGATTATGTTACTTAAATCGTCAGCATCCGGAGGCCAGACATAAGTCCCTTGAAAATTGGCCCTGAAAGCGTCTTCGAGTTCCTCCCAACTCCCAATTGAATTTTCAAGGAGGCTTTTCAACTAGTGACGAGCTGGTCCCTTTAGTTTTAGCGGAAGGTATTTGATGGCGTGTGTCACAACCCTAGAATTTGGTTGCAGATAGTGGCATTGCATCCATGTATCATGTCTAAAGTTATGTGAATTTGAAATGGGGATTGACTCAAACCCTAGCACCTAAGAGAAATCAAATAGGTTCAACTAAAATAAATTCCAAGAACCCAAAATGGTCTTAGAAAATGTTCATGATTTTGGAAATGTCAAAACAGCAACTAGAGGTGATGGACATTTTTCCTAGCCATCTTGGATTTTACCTCAACACATATTGTATTTGATTGGGGCTCCAAAACATTGCTATAAATATTTTGACAGCTCCAAATATTCTGAGAAATATTGAGGGACACCGGGTTAATTCAGAGAGTGCCCAAAAATATTCTCAGAATTATATAAAATGATTTAGTGCTAAACTAAATCAAAGCGAGCGAATAAATAGAAAATGTAAACTAAATTAGAGAGAGAGAAGTTATCGCCACCTACCCGCAGAGCCCACCACCGTAGCAGCCCAATCGGGCAAGACCCGGCTTAGCCTCGGATTCGGCCAAAGGTCTTCTCTTGATCGGGGCCCAACATGGGCCGTCCTCCTCCTTGGGGATGAGACGCCGGGCGCAGTGTACCCACTGCACCCACGCCCACCTTGCCACCTCCCTGCTTCCACGCCTCCCCGACGTTGCTTTGGACGCCACGCACCCCTCGACCTCTCTCCCTCTCTCTCCGTGCGGGCGATTTCCTCGTCTCTCATCCCTCTCTCCCTGACCGTCTCATGAGCCCGAGAACGCCGACGAGCTCCACCGCTGCCATCGATGCACCCTTGCTCGCCGACGCTTCCGGTAAGAACGGCCGAGACTTCCTCTTCCTCTCTCGCCAACCACGCAAGCCGAGGATCTCGACGCTGCCTTCGAGCTCACCACCATCAGATTCCTCACCGGACTTCGGCCGACCATTCGCCCGTCTCACGCCTTTCCGAGCCCGCTGATCTGCTCTGCGTGTCCACTGTGAGCTCCTCCATCGACTACCCCTCTTCCCCGGCCTCTCCACGCTCCCTAGCTGCGGCTCCACCTCTGGCCGAAGCTCTGCTCCGCCATGGGCGTAGCCGCACCTTCCACAGGCTCCCCGCCATTGCCCCCTGCAATGGTGCATGCTCAGAGCACCTCCCTCACGCCGCCTCGCCAGCCCTCGCCTCATGAGCTCTAGCCTCCCAGCCAAGAACCATCAACTCCGGCCGCCCGCCCAAGAGGTCGCCGCCATCGACCAGCCTCCCCGCACCCAACAAGGCACCGGATGCGGGTGAGCGAGGGCTTCGTGGTGCCCCCAAAGACGCCCACGTACCGCCGCCCATCAGTAGTGCGTTCCCGGCGTCCGCCACTGGCTGTTCACGTGCTCGCCGGGCTCAACTCCGGCCAAGGCCGACGTGGCACCGCTTGTTAGGGACTAGTGCCCCGCTAATTAACCCCTCTCTCATCGGACTTAGGGCCCGCGCCCAAATTAACCACAGGATTTATTCCACATTTTATTTAGACTAATCCATGGCCCCTACGCTTGACTTTGACCTCACGGCGTGGCCTTTGACCTGGCCCACATGTCAGCTACACTAGCCAGCTCTGTGACACTGACCAGTAGGTCCCACAAGTCAGATTTGACTTTGGTCAATGCTGACGTCACCCTGACATAGTGCTGACGCAGTAAATCCTTTTCTGGATTTATTCTAAATTGAAATAACCAGGAAATTCCAGAAATTGATATTAACTTCTAAAAATCATAGAAAATAATCTATAACTCAGAATGAAATAATTTATATATGAAAAATGATCAGAAAAATCCAATCTATCCATCTGCACTGGTTTCATGCATGATAAAGAAACTTAAACCTGCTGTTTATATCAAAACATGATAATGCACTATTTATTTTCATAATTTGAATTTGGGGTTGAACCTTTGGTTCAAAGTGACCCAAACCCATCTGATTGTAGTTGCATTAGCCCAGCAGACTTATATTGCCATGTCATGAGCATGCATCATATTATGCATTGCATTGATTATGTTTCCTTCTCTCGCTATTCTTGATTTGTCCCTCTTGGTAGACGATGTTCGACGCCAGATCGCTGACATCGATGAAGACCCAATGCTATCTTCGAAGTGCTGCAAGCAAAACTCCCTTGTTCATTCCGATACAATCCCACTCTCTCACTCCTGCTCTCTTTCTTTATCGCATTAGGACAACATCGATTCAACTGTTACATGCTGCGTAGTTGAACCCTTCCTCTCTGCATGACCCGTCATCGCTGGCCACAAGAAATAGATGAAACCCACTAGCATGAGTAGGAGTTGTTTGAGCCCTGATGTGCCTACTCATTCATGCTTGTTTGTCATGCCCGCTATTGCTTAGAGTTGTGTCGTGTCTGATTCATCCGGATGAATCGGAGGTGTGTAAACATGTCCTACTTGTTGAGAGCTAAGTGAGTGAATATGATTTGGTAAAGGTAGAGGTGAGAGGCCATGTAGGAGTACATGGTGGGTTGTCTCATTGCAGCCGCCCTCGTGAACCGAGTCCCGTGTTTGTGATCCATGAAACAAAGCATTACCACACATTGGGCTCCGGGCACTCCAAGCTCTCTCTCGACTTATTAATCAACTTGATCTCTGCTCCGTGAGTTGCAACTAGTTTACGGTGTTTGTAGGATATGTGTTGGAGGCCGTGCGTGTAGGCAACACCCTAGAGGTGGGCTATGATGCGGTAGATACAATCGCGTGGCCCTGTACCGAGCGCCTCGCTTGGTGTCTCGGGAACCCTGCACACATCGCTTGGGGCCGTGAGCCACACCCCGCCGGATCTCCTTGCGGATGGAACCGAATAGGCGATAAACCTGGACTAGAGACTTGTGTGGTTAGTCGTCGTGGCGACTCCCCTCGCCAAAGCTTCCGCTGAAGTGGCGAGAGCGTGCAGGTGAAGTACACCCCTGCAGGGTTAACATCATCTATTCGAATAGCCGTGTTCGCATGGAAAAGGACTTACAGGTTGCACATGCAGGTTCTATAGACAAGTGAAAGTGGATACTCTAAAATGCGCAAGATAAGCGTGAGTGCTATGGATGGCGTTCTCGTGAGGGAGACGGATCCGGATCCATAGTGGTGTATAGATATGGTGAATATGTGGACTGCGTGTGCGCCACCTCAAAAGAGTTACTTGCAAATGGTAGTTAGGATAGCCACCGAAGTCAAAGCTGGATTGTTGCAGTCAAACTCCACCACCCCTTTGTTGATACGGATGCATATGTAGATAGTTACGATGTAAGTCTTGTTTGGTACATTTGTACTTTCACGCTTGCTTAATTTATGTTTTTGCAGAGACTTCCGTCTCGCTTAGTAGTTCAGCGTGGACTTGACGCTTAGCTTGATACCTTCAGCCACGCATCTTGTGCCCTCGGCAGGATCTCGTAGATAGTCGGGCTTCTCGGCCTTTTTCATTTGTAGATGTCTGTACTTTCCGGACATGTTAAGCTTCCGCGTGCTTTGATTTGTATGTTTCAATGTTGGGTCATGAGACCCATGTTTGTAATATCTCGCACCTCGGAGCCTAATGAATAAATACTTGAGTCGTAGAGTTATGTTGTGATGCCATGTTGTATTTACACATATCGAGCATATTGTGTGTATGATTGAAATGCTTGGTATGTGTGGGATCCGACAATCTAGTTGTTTATCCTTGCCATCCTCTCTTATGGGGAAATGTAGTCTAGTGCTTCCCTGAGCCATAGTAGTCCGCTACAGCCCGGTTCATCGGAGTCCTCGCTAGCCCAAAGACTACTTGCTCGCCAGACACTTGACTGCCGGCATGTGTTTCAATTCGTTCGTGTTCCATCCTTTGGGGAAATGTCACGCGGTGACATCCGGAGTCTCCGCTTAGCTCACAGCAAATCTGGTTCCCTGAGTCCTCGTTAGCCCAAGTGTTATAGCCCGGATTCACTGCGTCACGACCAACATGCTCCATGTGATTCATGGCTCGTCTCCCCATGGGTTAGTGCCGCTTTGCTTCACGACTAGCCATGTCGGCCGGGTTCTTCTGTCATATGGATGCTAGCGACACTATCAATTATCATACGCGGAGCCAAAAGCGTAAACGGTCCCGGGCATGGTAAGGCGACACACTGGGAATACCGTATGCGTGAGGCCGCAAAGTGATATGAGGTGTTACCGGCTAGATCGATGTGACTTGGAATCAGGGTCCCGACAACAGTGGAGGTCATCCCCACGAGCCATATGTATATGCAGGATAAAGTCCTCGATCCGCACTTCGGGTTTGTCGTTCCGTCAGATGCTCTCTATGTTCGCTGTGTTTAAAGCCCTGTGGAAATTCATGGTCCAAGATTTCTTCGCAGAAAGCATGGGTGAGCAGCCCTCCAGATCTGGATGTGCTGTGGCATGCCGTCAGTTGTTGTTGTGTCCGTGTTTATTCAACTGGTATTTGATTAGCATAATCGCTTTGGTGACCATAGTCCTCGGCCGGTGTGTCCCTTTAGATCCGTAGATGGACCTAGCTGCGCCAGCCTTCTTATCCAGGTGCTCACGTAGATCGTGCATGGTGTCGGTGGCCGTTCCGTTGCGGTTGTGGAGCGGTACATTGGGCCTCATGGTCGTATTAGTCTTTGGTGGAACAGCATCGTCGTCGAATTCTGGCAGTAGCTTGCGTTTTGGATATCTATTTGTATGACGATCGTCGCCATATCTTTTCTTCGATGGTTCAGCACTTTATTCCATCTTCTATTGAGCTGCTTCCTGTGCGGCTTTGAGCCGTTGCTTCTGCTTCTTTAGGCTTCTTGCGGTGGCCATAAGCTTTCGGTGGAGGTCATCTTGTTCCACGCGTTCTTCCGGAACGATGAATGCATCATCTTTCGGACTGTCTTCTTGTCCTGGGCCGGTTTGATGAACTCGTCCTTCAGGATCTTTGTCATCGGGCCCGCTTCCGAATCGTGTTCGGCGTGACCTGGCTCGGCCCCGCTTCCATTGCTGGTTCCGATATGGTCGTTGCTGCCTTGAGGTCGACCGGAGTATCGATCCTTCTCCGGGCGCTCTTCGCTATTTTTAATGTTGTTGACTTGAACTGGGCAGCGTCTGACCGCACGTCGCTTTGGCTTTTGCCCGGGGTTTTATCTTCCGGATTGTCACCGCTGCCTTCCTTGGGCGATCCACCATGTATATGTCGGTGACGAGGCGAGGTCCCGCAAGACCCATAGATTTCGAATCTTCTCCGCATCGTCGTCCATACCGCCGATGCCTTCTCGAGTTTAAATCAAGCACATCTTAAATCATCAACCGTATGGCTATGAAGTGGGTGGTGGTGGGTAACGCATTTTCGCCGCCGCTTCCCACTCGAGCGGCTATAGTTCGCCCGAATTTTCTCACAAAGAGAGAGTTTTAACGAACTTAGCATGTCGCCAAGGGTGAGTGTTGGAAAGATATCCGCAGCGATGAACTCCCCATCGGAGCCCAACCAGGCTCGGCCTGACTGCTCGAGTGCGCGGACAGGTACCGGCATCCGGATGCGAACTGGGGTCCAAGTCACAGCCACCACAGGTGGGAGACTCCATGTTCTGCTCCACCGCTGGCGATGAGTGCGGCTTTGCATGGGGTGGGGTCCACCCTCCGTCCTCTAGGCAATGCAACCTGCTCCAGATTTAGATCCGGGCTACAGCAGGGTGATATCCTCGAGCTTTGTCCGGTCAGAAGTGTCTAAGCCGTGCTCGTCGTGGACTGCTCGGCGCTTCCCGCACAGCCCAAATCCATCAAGATCAAGTCTCCGTGAATATCCGCTGTAGTTCAAGCTTCTGAACCTCGACCAAGGCGGCCGGGGCGTAGCATGTAGATGCCTCCCATGGCTGTTGAATTGCCCGTTAAGGCGATCGGCCGAACACGAAAATCTGTCCGGAGAAAAGTCTCCCGGACCGTGTTGTTGACGATTGAAGGCGCCTATCAAGCCTGCGGCGCAATGACGGCTACGTAAGGAACTCTCAATGAAAGCACCAATGTCGATTGTCGAAAACCGCGGATCTCGGGTAGGGGGTCCCGATCTGTAGTCTATGCTGATGGTAACAGAAGCAAAGGGACACAATGTTTACTAAGGTTCGCCCTCTCGATGGAGGTAAACCCTTACTTCCGCTTGATTAATATTGAAGATATGAGTAGTACAAGAGAAGATCTACCACGAGATCATAGAGGTTAAACCCAAAGAGCTAGCCTATGATGGTATGATTGTACTGTGATCGGCCTTCTAAGGACCAACCTCTCCGGTTTATATAGACACCTAGGAGGGCTAGGGTTTACATGGAGTCGGTTACAAGGAAGGAAACATAATATCCGGATTGCCAAGCTTGCCTTCCACGCAAAGGAGAGTCCCATCCGGACACGGGCCGAAGTCTTGAGTCTTGTATCTTCATGCTTCAATAGTCTGGACGATGTATATAGTCCGGCTGTCCGGATACCCCCTAATCCAGGACTCCCTCACCAGGCACCAAACCTTGCGAGAGCTTTTCGGCTCCTCGCACAAGGACATTTGGAAGGTGCTTTTCAAGTCCCGCAAATCGGGGCCGGACTCCTCTGAGGACCGTGGTTACCAACTGTCCCGCCCGGCAAGTTCGGTGAGTTATCAAACTTTTATATCCGCGTAACCCAAAGGAAGCGCTTAACGTGTTTTATACAACTCTCCCAGGGCTGTACGAAGAAGGCGGAGCGGATCCATTGTCCGCCTCACGCTGTTCAAGAACCGCCATCCCACTTCTCGATTTAAGATGCTGGTCCCAAATACTTACAAGGTGTCAAGAAGACGGCCGAGAAGGAGGCCAAAGATCCGGGCGGCCTTTCGCCGCCGCCATGACACTCTCGTGACACAATATCCTAAGGCTCTAATGCCCATTCCGCCTCGAAGAGGACGACGGGGAGGAAGATGAATCGCAGGGGAAGAAAGAAGAGGACTGCTTCCAGACACTTGGAGGCCGAGCTGCCCAAAAGGGGAAAGGCTCTCTCCTGAGGAGTCCACCGCCGCCGCCGACACGTCTGCAAGATGGGATCCTGTGCCCAGACCCTCGATGAACTCGTGAAGTATATAAGATCCGAGTACGCTTTAGGCGCCCTGACTCATCGTGGCTTAGTACCTTAACCTAAGCCATATTTTGCAGTCCGGCGAGGTCTCAGCACTCAGCCAATCCTCATTAGAGGATTTGCTGAGCTCAAACGAGCGCCCTTATGATTTATACCGGCGGATCTCGGGTAGGGGGTCCCGAACTGTGCGTCTAAGGCGGATGGTAACAGGAGGCGGGGGGCATGATGTTTACCCAGGTTCGGGCCCTCTCGATGGAGGTAATACCTACTTCCCGCTGATTGATCTTGATGATATGAGTATTACAAGAGTTGATCTACCACGAGATCGTAGAGGCTAAAACCCTAGAAGCTAGCCTATGGTATGATTGTAGTTGTCCTCACGGACTAAACCCTCCGGTTTATATAGACACCGGAGGGGCTAGGGTTACACGTAGTCGGGTTATAAGGGAGGAGATCTACATATCCAGACACAAGCTTGCTTGCCTTCCACGCCAAGGAGAGAGTCCCATCCGTCACGGACTAAGTCTTCAATCTTGTATCTTCATAGTCCAACAGTCCGGAAAGTATATAGTCCGGCCGTCCGAGGACCCCTAATCCAGGACTCCTCAAGAGTAGCCCCAGAACCAGGCTTGAATGATGACGAGTCCGCGCTAGCAGATTGTCTTGACATTGCAAGGCGGGTTCCTCCTCCGAATACTCCATAGAAGATTTTGAACACAAGGATAGTGTCCGGCTCTGCAAAAAAAGTTCCACATACTACCGTAGAGAGAATAATATTTCCACAAATCTAATCTGCTGACACATTTTGCAGCATGACATCACACCACGGCCCGGTCATTATTCAAACCGTTTTTCACAACCAGCTACGACACATATCGCGAGGCGGTTTCCTTGGCACATCTTGTCGAAGTAGATCGTGGTCCCCTTTATCACGGATTCTCATCAATACCCCATCATGCCCGTTAGTATGACTCCTGGAATTTTAGGCAAGTCCCAAACGGCCACGCTGAGGATGCTTGATATTCACCCTCTTTATAAAGAGGCCAAGGCCCGTCCTTTTTCTTTTCGCACTCAATCGAATCCTTCCCCCACCTCAAGTTCCAACACCCAAGGCTCAGGTCAGGCGCTTCGGACCTTTCAATCATGTCCGGACCCAACCTTCAAGGTCGGTGGATGCCCTCCTCTATCACAGAGGAAGACATCAAGAAGCTAAGAGAGGCTAGGTATCGACCTTGAAATCTCGTGATAGGCTACCCGCCGAGGGCAGGTCATTCCCACTCGAACCCAAGTAGAGCGTCAGATTCATCTCTCACTTCCTCCAAGGGCTAGGCCTTGTCCTAGATCCCTTTGTTAGGGGCTCATGTTCTATTACGGGCTGGATTTCCATGACCTAGCCCCGGATTCCATCCTTCACATCTAAATGCTCATCGTCGTGTGAGGTTTTCCTCCACGTCACACCCTTTTCTGACTTGGCCAGGCTCAAGACCTTTAATGTAGAGCCAAGACGATTGATGGGTGACACGCAGAATGCGGAGGAGCCGTAATAAAAGGCGCCCGATGTTCCATGGCCAAAGGGTTCCTTCCTGGAGGTATCCAAATTTTATGGCACCAGTGGTTTTACCTCACAGGTCCTCATACTTAAATGGGTGGCCGCCCGCTTTACGCTGGGTTTCCCCGCCACGACCGACGCCATGGATCAACAAGGGGCTGGACTGGGTCGTAAATGATGTGCCGACATCGCAGAGTCGCATCCGAGATCTCCTCGAGAGATATCACCGGTCACTGCAGAATGAAAGTCATGCTAGTTCGTCGAGTCCCTGTTGGAAATATGCCCTAGAGACAATAATAAATTAGTTATTATTATATTTCCTTGTTCATGATAATCGTTTATTATCCATGCTATAATTGTATTGATAGGAAACTCAGATACATGTGCGGGTATATAGACAACACCATGTCCCTAGTAAGCCTCTAGTTGACTAGCTCGTTAATCAATAGATGGTTACGGTTTCACGACCATGGACATTGGATGTCATTGATAACGGGATCACATCATTTGGAGAATGATGTGATGGACAAGACCCAATCCTAAGCCTAGCACAAAGATCGTAGTTCTTATGCTAAAGCTTTTCTAATGTCAAGTATCTTTTCCTTAGACCATGAGATTGTGCAACTCCCGGATACCGTAGGAATGCTTTGGGTGTACCAAAGCGTCACAACGAATCGGGTGGCTATAAAGGTGCATTACAGGTATCTCCGAAAGTGTCTACATTGGGTTGGCACGAATCGAGACTGGATTTGTCACTCCGTGTAAACGGAGAGGTATCTCTGGGCCCACCGGTAGGACATCATCATAATGTGCACAATGTGACCAAGGGGTTGATCACGGGATGATGTGTTACGGAACGAGTAAAGAGTCTTGCGAAACGAGATTGAACAAGGTATCGGGATACCGGCGATCGAATCTCGGGCAAGTACAATACCGCTAGACAAAGGGAATTGTATACGGGATCGATTGAGTCCTTGACATCGTGGTTCATCCGATGAGATCATCGTGGAACATGTGGGAGCCAACATGGGTATCCAGATCCGGCTGTTGGTTATTGACGGAGAAGCGTCTCGGTCATGTTCGCAAGATGTCTCCGAACCCGTAGGGTCTACACACTTAAGGTTCGGGTGACGCTAGGGTTTATAAAGGAAGCTTGTATGTGGTTACCGAATGTTGTTCTGAGTCCGGATGAGATCCTGAGACGTCACGAGGAGTTCCGGAATGGTCCGGAGGTAAAGATTTATATATGGGAAGTTCTGTTTTGGTAACCGGAAAAGTTTCGGGCGATATCGGTAATGTCTGGGACCACCGGAGGGTCCCGGGTTCACCAAGTGGGGCCACCTGCCCCGAGAAGCTGCGTGGGCCAAGTGTGGAGGGGACCAGCCCCTAGGAGGGCTGGTGCTTCCTAAAGGGGCCCAAGGCGCAAGGATGAGTGGGAGGGGCAAACCCTAGTCCAGATGGGCCCTAAGGCCCATCTAGTGGCGCCTCCCTCTCCCTCCCTCTTGGCCGCCTCCCAAGCCCCATCTAGGGCTGGCCGCACCCCTTGGGGTGGAAACCCCTAGATGGAAGCAGCCCTCCTCTCCCCTATATAGTGAGGCCTAGGGCTGCCCATAACACACGCATTTGATCTCCGCCTATTGGTGCAGCCCTCCCTCTCTTTCTCTCCTCATATCTTGGCGATGCTTGGCGAAGCCACCGCAAGATTGCCACGCTCCTCCACCACCACCACGCCCGTTGTGCTGCTGCTGGATGGAGTCTTCCTCAACCTCTCCCTCTCTCCTTGCTGGATCAAGGCGTGGGGAGGCACGCCACCGGGCTGTACGTGTGTTGAACGCGGAGAGGTGCCGTCCGCTCGCAAGACTAGGATCTCCTATGATTTGGATCACGACAGTATGACTCCTTCAACCCGTTCTCATGAACGCTTCCGCTTAACGATCTACAAGGGTATGTAGATGCACTCTCCTTCCCTCGTTGCTAGTTTCTCCATAGATAGATCTTGGTGACACGTGGGAAAATTTTGAATTTCTTTCACGTTCCCCAACAAAGGGCATCATGAGCTAGGTCTATTGCGTAGATTCTTTGCACGCAGTAGAACACAAAGTAGTTGTGGGCGTTGATGTTGTTCAATATGCTTACCGTTACTAGTCCAATCTTGTTTCGACGGTATTGTGGGATGAAGCGGCGGACCGACCTTACACGTACTCTTCACGTGAGACAGGTTCCACCGGTGACATGCACTTGGTGCATAAGGTGGCTAGCGGGTGCCAGTCTCTCCCACTTTAGTCGGAACGGATTCGATGAAAAGGGTCCTTATGAAGGGTAAATAGCAATTGGCATATCACGTTGTGGTTTTGCGAGGTAAGAAACGTTCTTGCTAGAAACCCATAGCAGCCACGTAAAACATGCAAAACAACAATTAGAGGACGTCTAACTTGTTTTTGCAGGTATGCTATGTGATGTGATATGGCCAAGAAGAATGTGATGAATGATATGTGATGTATGAGATTGATCATGTTCTTGTAATAGGATTCACGACTTGCATGTCGATGAGTATGACAACCGGCGAGGAGCCATAGGAGTTGTCTTTATTTATTGTATGACCTGCGTGTCATTAAACAACGCCATGTAATTACTTTTACTTTATTGCTAACCGGTAGCCATAGTAGTAGAAAGTAATAATTGGCTAGACAACTTCATGAAGACACGATGATGGAGATCATGATGATGGAGATCATGGTGTCATGCCGGGTGACGATGATGATCATGGAGCCCTCAAGATGGAGATCAATGGAGCTATATGATATTGGCCATATCATGTCACTACTATATAATTGCATGTGATGTTTATTATGATTATGCATCTTGTTTACTTAGAAACGACGATGATAGTAAATAAGATGATCCCTTACAACAATTTCAAGAAGTGTTCTCCCCTAACGTGCACCGTTGCTAAAGTTCGTGCTTCGTAAGCACCACGTGATGATCGGTGTGATGGATTCTTACGTTCACATACAACGGGTGTAAGACAGATTTACACACGCGAAACACTTAGGGTTAACTTGACGGGCCTAGCATGTACAGACATGGCCTCCGGAACACGTAGACCGAAAGGTCGAGCATGAGTCATTATAGTAGATCACGATCAACATGAAGATGTTCACCGATGATGACTAGTCCGTCTCACGTGATGATCGGACACGCGCTAGTTGACTGGATCATGTAATCACTTAGATGACCAGGAGGGATGTCTATCTGAGTGGGAGTTCATAAGATGAACTTAATTATCTTGAACATAGTCAAAAGACCTTTTGCAAATTATGTAAATAGCTTCGCGCTTTAGTTCCACTTTGCTTAGATATGTTCCTAGAGAAAATATAGTTGAAAGTTGAAAGTAGCGATTATGCGGACAGTAGAGAAAGCTTATGTCCTTAATGCACCGCCAGTGTGCTGAACCCCAAACGTCGCTTTGTGGATGTTGTAACATCGGACATACACGTTCGATAACTACGTGATAGTTCGGGCTTAAGCGGTTTAGAGTTGAGGCACGAAAGACATTTTCGAAATGTCGCGGAACATATGAGATGTTTCGAGGGCTGAAATTAGGATTTCAGGCTCGCGCTTACGTCAAGAGGTATGAGACCTCGAGCGATTTTCTTAGCCTACAAACTAAGGGAGAAAAGCTCAATCGTTGAGCTTGTGCTCGATTGTCCGAGTACAACAATCACTTGAATCGAGTGGGAGTTGATCTTCCGGATGAGATAGTGATGTTTCTCCAAAGTCATTGCCACCAAGCTGCTAGAGCTTCGTGGATGAACTATAACATATCAAGGATAGAGATGATGATCCTTGAGGTATTCAAGCGTTGTTTGGCATCGCGAAAGTAAAAATCAAGAAGGAGCATCAATTGTTGATGGTTGGTGAAACCACTAGTTTCAAGAAGGGCAAGGGCAAGAAGGACACTTCATGAAACGGCAGATCGATTCTTGCTCCGATTGAAGAAACCCAAGGTTGAACCCAAACCCGAGACTAAGTGCTTACGCAATAAGGGGAACGGCCATCGGAGCGTAATTACCCTAGATACTTGGTAAGAAGGCTGGCAAGGTCGATAGAAGTATATTGGATATACATTAAGTTATTGTGTATTTTACTAGTACTCCTAGTAGCACCGTGGTATTAGATACCGGTTTGGTTGCTAAGTGTTAGTAACTCAAAATAAAAGGCTACGGAATAAGCGGAGACTAGCTAAAGGAGAGCGGACGATATGTGTTGGAAGTGTTTCCAATTTTGATGTGATCAAACATCGCACGCTCCCTCTACCATCAAGATTAATATTAAACCAGAATAATTACCATTTGGTGTTTGCGTTGAGCATAGACATGATCGGATTATGTCTATCGCAATACGGTTATTCATTTAAGGAGAATAATGGTTACTCTATTTATTTGAATAATACCTTCGATGGTCTTGCACCTAAACAAATGGTTTATTGAATCTCGATCGTAGTGATACACATTTTCATGCCAAAAGTATAAGATAGTAATGATAGTACCACTTACTCGTGGCAACGCTTGCCATATAAGTCATATTGGTATAAAACACATGAAGAAGCTCCATGTTGATGGATCTTTGGACTCACTTTCGTTTTTGAAAAGTTTGAGACATGCAAACCATGTCTATTGGTGTATACGCATGAAGAAACTCCATGCAGATGGATCGTTTGGACTCACTTGGTTTTGAATCACTTGAGATATGCAAAACATACCACATGGGCAAGATGGTGAAAAACCTCGGTTTCAAAGAAATGGAACAAGATAGCAACTTGTTGGAAGTAACACATTTTTGATGTGTGCAGTCCAATGAGTGCCGAGGCATGCACGATGAATATCATTATGTTACGACTTCACGAGATGATTCGGAGTAGATGTTGAGTATATTTACTTGATGAAACACAAGTCTGAATTATTGAATGGTTCAAGTAATTTCATTATGAAGTTTAAGATCTTCGTGACAAAAGGATAGAATGTCTATGATATGATCATAGAGATGAATATCTGAGCTACGAGTTTTGGCACACAATTAAGACATTGTGCAAATTGTTTCACAATTAATACCGCTGGAACACCATAGTGTGATGGTGTGTCCGAACATCATAGTTGCACCCTATTGGATATGGTGCGTACCATGATGTCTCTTATCGCATTACCACTATCGATTTCATGGGTTAGGCATTAGAGACAACCGCACTCACTTTAATAGGGCACCACGTAATTCCGTTGGAGAGCGACACCGCTTTGGGAGAAACCTAAGTTGTCGCTTTTCTTAAAAGTTTGGGGCTGCGACGCTTATGTGGAAAAAGTTTCAGGTTTGATAAGCTCGAACCCAAAGCGGATTAAAATGCATCTTCATAGGACACCCAAAACAGTTGGGTATACCTCCTAATTCAGATCCCAGGAAGCAATAGGGATTGTTTCTTGAATCGGGTCCTTTCTCGAGGAAAAGTTCATCTCGAAAGAATTGAGTGGGAGGATGGTGGAGACTTGATGAGGTTAATGAACCGTCACTTCAACTAGTGTGTAGCAGGGCACAGGAAGTTGTTCCCATGGCACCTACACCAATTGAAGTAGAAGCTTATGATAGTGATCATGAAGTTTCGGATCAAGTCACTAACATTACCTCGTAGGGGTGACAAGGATGCATAGTACTTTCAGAGTGGTACGCATAATCCTGTCTTAGAGGTCATGTTGCTAGACAACAATGAACCTACGAGCTATGGAGAAGCGATGGTGGGCCCGGATTCCGACGAATGGCTCGAGGCCATAAAATCCGAGATAGGATCCATGTATCAGAACAAAGCATTGACTTTGGTGGACTTGCCCGATGATCGGCGAGCCATTGAGATAAATGGATCTTTAAGAAAAAGACGGACAAGGATGGTAATGTCACCGTCTATGAAGCTAGACTTTTGGCGAAGAGTTTTTCACAAGTTCAAGGAGTTGACTACGATGAGATTTTTCTCATCCGTAGCGATGCTTAAAGTCCGTCGGAATCATGTTAGCACAAGCTGCATTTATGAAATCGCGAGATGGATGTCAAAACGAGTTTCCTTACCGGTTTTAAGTGAGGAAAGGTTGTATGTGATACAATCGGAAAAAGTTTTGTCAATCCTAAGGATGCTAAAGGTATGCTAGCTCCAAAGAATCCTTCTAAGGATTTGGAGTAAGCATCTCGGAGTTGGAATATGCACTTTGATAGGATGATCAAAGATTTTGGGTTTATACAAAGTTTATGAGAAACTTGTATTTCCAAAGAAGTGAGTGGGAGCACTATAGAATTTCTCGATGAGTATATGTTGTTGACATATTGTTGATCGAGAAATGATGTAGAATTTTCTCGTAAAAGCATATAGGGTTATTTGAAAGATGTTTTCAATAGAAAACCTGGATTAAGCTACTTGAACATTGAGCATCGAGATCTATAAGGATAGATCAAAATGCTTAATAATACTTTCAAATGAGCATATACCTTGACATGATCTTGAAGGTGTTCAAGATGGATCGATCAAAGAAGGAGTTCTTGGCTAAGTTGTAAGGTATGAAGTTAAGACTTAAAAGCTCGACCACGGCCGGAAAAGAGAGAAAGGACGAAGAGGTCGTCCCCTATGCTATAGACGTAGGCTCTACAAGATGCTATGCTGTGTACCGCACCTGATGCTTGCCTTGCTACATATCTCGCAAGAGAGTACAAAAGGTGATCAAGGTGGATCACGGATAGCGGTCAAAATTATCCTTAGAGTAAATAAGGACATGTTTCTCGATTATGGAGGTGATAAAGAGTTCGATGTAAAGGGTTACGTCGATGCAAGCTTTAACACCTATCCGAATGACTACGAGTAGCAAAGCGGATACGTATAGTGGAGCAACCATTTGGAATAGCTCCAAAGTGGAGCGTGGAAGCAACATTTACAATATGACATAGAGAATTATGCGAAGTACACACGGATCTGAAAGGTTCGGTAATTCGTTGACTAAAACTCTCTCACAAGCAAAACATGATCAAACCTCAGAACTCATTGAGTCTTAATCACATGATGATGTGAACTAGTTTACTGAGACACTAGTAAACTCTTTGGATGTTGGTCACATGGCGATGTGACCTATCGCTGTTAATCACATGGCGATGTGAACTAGATTATTGACTCTAGTGCAAGTGGGAGACTGTTGGAAATATGCCCTAGAGACAATAATAAATTAGTTATTATTATATTTCCTTGTTCATGATAATCGTTTATTATCCATGCTATAATTGTATTGATAGGAAACTCAGATACATGTGTGGGTATATATAGACAACACCATGTCCCTAGTAAGCCTCTAGTTGACTAGCTCGTTGATCAATAGATGGTTACGGTTTCACGACCATGGACATTGGATGTCATTGATAGCGGGATCACATCATTAGGAGAATGATGTGATGGACAAGACCCAATCCTAAGCCTAGCACAAAGATCGTAGTTCGGTATGCTAAAGCTTTTCTAATGTCAAGTATCTTTTCCTTAGACCATGAGATTGTGCAACTCCCGGATACCGTAGGGAATGCTTTGGGTGTACCAAACGCCACAACGTAATCGGGTGGCTATAAAGGTGCATTACGGGTATCTCCGAGTGTCTGCATTGGGTTGGCACGAATCGAGACCGGGATTTGTCACTCCGTGTAAATGGAGAGGTATCTACGGGCCCTTTCGGTAGGACATCATCATAATGTTCACAATGTGACCACGGGGTTGATCACGGGATGATGTGTTACTGAACGAGTAAAGAGACTTGCCGGAAACGAGATTGAACAAGGTATCGGGATACCGACGATCGAATCTCGGGCAAGTACAATACCGCTAGACAAAGGGAATTGTATACGGGATCGATTGAGTCCTTGACATCGTGGTTCATCCGATGAGATCATCGTGGAACATGTGGGAGCCAACATGGGTATCCAGATCCCGCTGTTGGTTATTGACCGGAGAACGTCTCGGTCATATGTCTCGCATGTCTCCCGAACCCGTAGGGTCTACACACTTAAGGTACGGTGTGGCTGGGGTTATAAAGGAAGCTTGTATGTGGTTACCGAATGTTGTTCGTGAGTCCGGATGAGATCCCGGACGTCACGAGGAGTTCCGGAATGGTCCGGAGGTAAAGATTTATATATGGGAAGTTCTGTTTTGGTAACCGGAAAAGTTTGAGCGATATCGGTAATGTACCGGGACCACCGGAGGGTCCTGGGTCCACCAAGTGGGGCCACCTGCCCTGGAAGGCTGCGTGGGCCAAGTGTGGGGAGGTACCAGCCCCTAGAGGGCTGGTGCGCCTTCACAAGGGGCCCAAGGCGCAAGGATGAGTGGGAGGGGCAAACCCTAGTCCAGATGGGCCCCTAAGGCCCATCTAGTGGGCGCCTCCTCTCCCTCCCTCTTGGCGCCTTCCCCAAGCCCCATCTAGGGCTGGCCGCACCCCTTGGGGGTGGAAACCCTAGATGGGGGCGCAGCCCTTCCCTCTCCCCTATATATATAGTGAGGCCTAGGGCTGCCCATAACACACGATCTGATCTCTGCCTATTGGTGCAGCCCTCCCTCTCTTTCTCCTCATATCTTGCGATGCTTGGCGAAGCCCTGCAAGATTGCCACGCTCCTCCTCCACCACCACACCGTTGTGCTGCTGCTGGATGGAGTCTTCCTCAACCTCTCCCTCTCTCCTTGCTGGATCAAGGCGTGGGAAGACGCCACCGGGCTGTACGTGTGTTGAGCAGCGGAGGTGCCGTCCGTTCAAGCACTAGGATCTCCGTGATTTGGATCACAGACAATCGCACGACTCCTTCAACCCCGTTCTCATGAACGCCTTCCGCTTAACGATCTACAAGGGTATGTAGATGCACTCTCCTTCCCTCGTTGCTAGTTTCTCCATAGATAGATCTTGGTGACACGTAGGAAAATTTTGAATTTCTGCTACGTTCCCAACAGTCCCGCTTTGCAAACTGGCGTCGACCCCTCCGTATGTGGGAGTTCAACCCTAAGGACCGCGAGCTATTCAGCACTTCCTCGGCATGACGCTTGAAGAGATGTACAAATTGTTCTTCGGATCACAAATAAGGTGTCCCGACACCATCGAGGATGCGGGTCTGAGCAATAAATCGCCCGGATACCCAAGTAAGTAGTCCTTCGGCCGAACACGTTGTCTCTTTATTTATCACAAAATCATTTTGAAAAGCTGCTCTTGACCAGAATTTGGGTAAAAAGGCGAAGATGATCGTGTGTTCGGCCCCCTTTCCGAAGGCTCAAGAAATCCAAGATCGCTTGGCGAATCTTTGAGCTTGCGCCTTATCAAGCGCCCTCCAGGGAAGATAAAGGGGGGAATAAAGAGTCTGAAAGTGGGCCTCGCTCGTTATTCATCCAAACCGGGGGAATTAGCGCCTCCGCGAAGGAGGATAACCGGGGAGAAGAATCTGACGTTCCCTCTCCCCAGGAAAGGAAGAGGACCGCCTCTGAAGACTTGGAAACAATGGTTTCCAAACGAGGGAAGAAATCTTCGCCAGAGGGTCCTGCCGTGGAGGGTATCCTTGCCGCACTATGCCCAGAGGGGATCAGCCCTCCACCGAGCTGTAAGTAAACAAAAGTACTTAATAGTAAAAATATAATGCTTTACTTCTGAGGACAATAACCGAAGCATATATCTTGTAGTTCGGATCGTAGCCCTTCTCGACAGAGTTTGTCTTCGGGGGATCTTCTTCTGGAGATGATGGAGAGCGAAACACCTCCCCATGCCTCCCCGCCTCATGAGGCGGGCGACCCTGAGGTGTCGTCGCGGAGGATTTCTCCTGATCCGCCAAGGCCAGAGGGTAATCCTTCGGCCACCCGAAGTCCGGAGTATTCAGCTCCTAAGGAGAGCCATAGAAAAAGGCCGGGGCCGTCCGGTGCGCGACCCGACGCACTGGAGGATCTTCTGGAGCAAGGGCTATCTCAGAAGCACATCGTACACTAACGGGTATGGTGGTTGAGAGGATTTCATCCGCCGAAAGCGGGCTGCATGAAGCTTTTATGAGCCTGCTGAGAGGCTTTGAGGCACTGTAAAGTAGTATATGTTTTTGATGGTACCACACACGCTAGGTGTGCCATATGCAGATAGTAGCCCCTGAGACTCTGGTTGCTGTCTAAAACAGCGGCAAATAGAGGATCATAGTCCTAGGTGATAATCATGCCGCCTTCATGTGCAGGTGGCTGAAGGTCCGGTGGCTAGCCGGAGTGGTGAGTTTGCCGAGCTGAAGCGGCAACTTGACGCGGCAGATGCTGACATCGTGCTTGTAAACAAGAGGCTTGACAAGGCATAGGGTATGTGATTTCTCCGGTGATTGTAAATAAGAGGAGCATGATGCTTGAAAGTGCGTTATATCGACTAGAGGGGGGGGCGTGAATAGGTGATTTTTATGAATTCTTCACTGAGGAATTTGCCGGTGAGGAAATTCCTTAGCGAAGAACTACTTGCAATGGAATAAGTACTCAAGTATGCATAACGAGAATCTGAGCATGGTCATCATGATGAAATGAAGACAAACATGAAATGCTGAAAGCGTAATCACGAGGATAACACAAGATGAAGACAAACAGACTGAAGATTTTGAACTGAGGAAATTAAGAAAGTCTTCAGTCAAAGTCTTCAAACACAGATATGCACAATCACTCAACACAGTAATGAGGAAATGAAAGAGTTGAGGAAATAGAACCAGGAAGGTTGGTGAAGAAAATGATTTGTTAGACCAGTTCCAACTGGCTGTCTCGGTTGTACATCCGTTGGAAGCGGCTGAAATATTTAAACTCGAGGAGACACGATCCGGACACTTGATCGGCTGAAAGCACGCAGCTCAGGACACCAAGTCCTCACCGTATTCTCCTTGAACTAAGGTCACATAGACCTCGTCCAATCACTCATGGTAAGTCTTGAGCGACTTCCAAACCTTCATGACTTGGTCCTTTCGGCGATCCACAATTCCTCTTGGATGCTCTAGACCATGACGGCTAACCGTTTGGAAGAAGCACACGATCTTCAAAGGTAACAAGCGTCGGATCCACGGCAGGATCAATCTCTTGATGATGCTCAATCACTTTGGGTTTGTAGGTGTTGGGTTTGGGTTTTTCCTCACTTTCGATGATTTTCGCTCAAAGTCCTCGGAGGATGGGTTGCTCTCAAATGACAAGTGTCAAGTTCTCTCGGAGCAGCCAACCAGCTAGTGGTTGTGAGGCGGCTATTTATAGCCTAGGGAGCAGCCCGACATGATAAGACATAAATGCCCTTCAATAATATGACCGTTAGGTGGATAAGATATTTTGAGGACAGCTGGCGCATAGCACAACAACGGTCAGAAATTTGACTCTCAAATTCCTCAGGGCTATCATGTTCCTCACTGTGTAGGCAATCCGCACTGGCGAATTCCTAACTCCTCAGTCAGAACAAATTCCTCAGTGACCAGAAGAACTTCGTCTCATCAGAAGATATTGGCCGAATCGCTATGAGAGATTTCCAATGGCTTCACTCGAAGGGATTGGTAGGTGTAGGATTTTGAGTTGAGCATCACATGGAAATTTTTCCTTAGTATTTCCTCGACCCCATTTAACAAAGACGGTGTTTCCTATGACTCAAGAAAGAGAAAACGAAACTATGAAAACAAAAGTCTTCACGGCAATGTTCCTCAAATGAATACCAAGTCTTCAAGGTCACACCAATTTCTTCACTTTCAAAGTCTTCAGAAAGTCTTCAGAATAGCAAAGTCTTCAGTCGAAGAACTTCGTTTTTAGGGGTCGACTTTCTCTCTAAATATCAAACTCCTCATAGACTTATAGACCTGTTTACACTCATAAACGCATTAGACCCTTAACCTATAAGTCTTCAATACACCAAAATCACTAAGGGGCACTAGATGCACTTACAATCTCCCCCTGTTTGGTTATTGATGACAATCTAGGTTAAGTTTTCAACGAGGGATAAACATATGAAGTGTAAATACTGATATTGAGGAATTTGATTCCAAGATATAGAAGAACTCCCCCTGAAGATGTGCATAGTGAGGAATTTGCTTTTGAGGCAATGCACACTTGAAGAGTTGAATCATGGATTTCTCCCCCTATATCTTGTAATTCATACACGCATTTGACATATAGTATGAAGAATTTGAAATGCATGATGAAATATGGTGCCTGATGTAATTCAGCATTCGTGTATTAACATAAAGCGAGGAATAAGCATGCAGAGGAACACATCAAAAGTATCGAGAGCACCATCGGGTTTAAGATTACAACTCGATCCAATAAAGTTTCGGAAGAACGAGAGTTGTAACTTAGCAAAAACGCCCATATAGTAGACCCGCTTGAAGACTAACTCAAATTTCTCCCCTTTGTCATCGAATGACCAAAAGGATCGAAACCGAGGACTAACGCTCGAAGAATATCAAGTTGATGGAGGAGCGCCGGTGTTGTCGGGTCGGTTGTCGTAGTAGGGACTCGCCGCATGATGTCGCCCAAGTCTTCATTTACATCAGTGTCGCGCGATGAAGAATAGGAGCTGGCCACCAAGGAAGGAACTTTGACCTTCTTGAATTTCTTCGGAGGAGGTGCAGACTAGTCAAATTCTTCCTTCAGACCCATTTTCTTCAGATCTTCTGCACTGTAGACATGAGACAGGACAGCCCAGGTACGGTTGAAGGTTTCATGGAGGTAGTATTGGTTTTCCTTCACTGCATTGTGTGTTGAGGTCATGTTGTGAAGAATTGAACCAAACTGACGCTTGACCCATTTATGATTGCGTTAACTTTCTGATGAAGACTGAGGAGTAACTCATGATCAGTCATCACCCTGGGTGCTTTGGCTTGAGGATTTTGCTTGGCAGAGTTGTTGGCGACAGAGTCATGTGTGGCAGAGTTGTCATTGATGGAATAGGATGCAGCCTTGCGAAATTGACCATCCAATGGACAAATGCCTTCATCTATCACAACAGTTGCCTTGCCTTTGTCATCAGCTGAGGAAAATGTCCGTTTGAGGACTTCAATCGGAGGCAAGTAGCTGCAGTGGTTCGAGTATCAGCCTTGTAATTGAGTGAAGACCTTGTCTGATGAATATAATAATCCATGGTGCATAAGGCTTCAGCTCAAATGGTGACATATCAATATTCGCCAGAGTCCTCATGAAAAAAATCATGGAAGTTTATGGGAACGCCATGAATGATATTGAAAAGCATATTCTTCATGATGCCAACGACTTCTTAATCATTTGAGTCGTGGCCTTTGATAGGACTCATTGTCTTCGTCATAATGCGATAGAGCGATCCGAGGCACTTATCTGATAAGAATTCCTTGACGAGAATTTGGTTCGAGGAGGCCTGCCACGGCTTCAAAGGCTTCATCGGCACTTGCATGTAATGATTTTGTAAGCTCAGGTTCACTCAGAGACACAACGAGCACCGTCAAGGGGAGGATCGAGTGGGAGGGCGAAGCAATTCGATTCTTTGGTGCCTTGTAGTGAGTATTTTCTGTCATCCAGTCCAGCACCCAAGAGTTCACATCTTCAGAATCTCCGGTGATGTGCAGCGTCGCATAGAACTGAAGAATGAGTTCTTCATTCCGATCCTGAGATGTCGATGCAGAAATTTAGCAAACCAGCATCATGAAGAACACTGAGGACTAGCTCGAAGCCTGGCAGAGATTCCATGTCCACGTGAGGAATGTGTGCATGATCGAAGACTTTGTCTTTGTTAAAAAGCACTGAGGAATAGAAATTGGTTTGACTAGTAGTCCAGAAACGCCTCTTCCTTATGCGAGCAGAATCATAAGGGTTGTAATCAGTGAAGAAAACATGCTCGCTAAAGAATTCTTCAGCCTTGAACTTTTGCTTGCGTGAGAATGGATCCTTTGGTTTGGGAAGAGGAGTGTCAGTGAGTTGCATCACTACCTCAGGAATCACAATCTCAGGTTCTTCAGGCTGAGGATTTTCTGGTTCATCTTCATTTGCAGTCTGCGTGTTCATAGGATCGTGAAGAAGCAGTTCTTCAAAGACTAGGGGCTGGAATTTCTTCATGCATGGACGAGGTGGGATGAGTTTCTTGAGCCCATTTGAACTGTTGGTGCAGTGGGTGAGGTATTTGTTGTAGTGGGGTGAAGAGTGGAGAATTGGGGTCTTGACTTTTCCAAAAGTCATCATTCATCACCGGCGTTGTGCTTCCAATATCCACGTCTTCATCAATTTCTTCAACGCTTGACCTCTTCATTTGTGAACTGAGGCATTGGCGAGGAAATGATTGGTCTTGAAGGGATCACATCCACTTCAATTTCTTCATCAATCTGCTCTGACGAAGTAGCAGAATGATTTTCTTCATCAGATCCGCTAGGGATCTCATATTCTTCACCAAAAGGAACAAGGTCCTTTGATGGTATGGAGGAAATCGGAACAGCATAAATCGGATTTTCAAAAGAGCTTGTCATAGACTTCATCTTGTTTGGAGCTGAAGATTACGAAGCGATTGATGCTTTCCTTTTCTTCTTCACTGCAGCTCGCTTCGCAGCCTTGGTTTTCTTCACATCTGATGCAGATGGAAGGATAGGAGTTGGTGTAGGCGTGGGAGGAGCTGAGGAATCTGTTTGAATTTCTTCAAGCGCAACTGATGCAGTTGCCCTGACTTCTTCATTTTCTTCAGGCGCATCACTAGTGGATGCCCTGGCAATTTCTTCAGCGGTTGGAATGGGGTCATCAGCCCTGGAACTAGCATTTTCTTCAAAGAGCAGCACGAAAGTCATCGTGGTGCCGGCATGTTCTTCAAAGAGGGCTGAAGCAGGAGGCTTCACTGAGGAACTTCTGTTCTTATTGGAGCTGCAACATTGGTGAACTTCTCGGTCGGTTTAACAAACCTAACTTTGGCTCCTTGCCAATCAGCATAATAAGCATCAAGTCATCACGAGGGCTTTGATTTCGCATCGAATCTTTATGAGTTCATCGGTTGTCATTTTGACAACGTTTTTCTTCGTGAACTTTTCCTTCTGAATCGAGCCTTCTTAATTTGTCGGCCTTCTCAAATTTCCATTTCTCTTCACGATGAAATGGGTCAAGATGTGACTTTGTCCAGGAGTCAAATGAAAATCAGGCATAGGGGTGTTTGGGTCCTTGTGCCAGAGATCAATGTAGTCGAGGATCTTCTTAGGATCCAACAGTGGCACAGGTGTGCCTTTGGCTCTAGCGGCCCTTTCTTGTCTATCTCTGATGATTTCTGCAAGTTCATCATCATCAGCTTCATCGTCAGATGGCACTTGGAAGGCAACCTGTTTCTTCTTCGGACTTGGCCGAGGACCTCGTCCAGCTGTTGCCTTTGTCTTCAGAAGAGTGACCAAATTTGGTGCAGCTGAAGAACTCGCTGAGACACTAGAGGCAATAGAGATGCATGCAGTCCTTTGGCACGTGGCCAGATGCACAGGTGCTGAGGACTTTGGAGGAGGAGCTGAAGATTTTGGAGGAGCAGGAGCAGCATGAGGACTTGACCGTGAGGGCTTTGAAGATCCTGGCCGTGAGGGCATTGCTGAGGAACTAGGCCGTGAGGGCCTTTGTCGGTGAAGCACTTGGCTTGTGCGCCGGGCTTCTTAGCCATCAATTTTCTAGGCTTGACAGAGGCCTCGAGTGGCGTGAACAGCCAGAAGTCTTCATTGAATTTCCTCACTGCTTCTTTGGCTTGTCTTGCCAACTTGGCTTGGCGCTTGGCCCATTCTTCAGAAATCCTCTGGCAACGCTTGATGCTTTGGGTGGGGTCGCCTACTTGGCCAAAGCCAATGGAGCTCTTGGGCATGGAGGTTTAAGTGCGAATTTCTTCATGTACTTTGGAGTAACATACCCTACTCCTCCATTCTCTTGCCCATCTCCTTTCAATCCTCTTGTCAGTCATTGCGTTCTTGTGAATTTTTGTCCTCCTTGCCAAACTTGGCCTCATCAGGAGTGCAATAGTCAGCATAGATGTCCTCAGGTATTTCAAAAGCAGTCATGACCTCAGGCCTCTTTCCTCCTTTCTGCGGTTTCTTACCATGCACGCCATATTCTTAATTTGAGGAATTTGAACAATCGAATTCTCGAAGAAGTATGCAACTTTTCTTCGAGGAACGCTGCAAATGAGTTAAGTTGATGAGAACCTAGTGATTCAAATGGCGGACATGAGTACCTGTGAACAGAGTATAGTTGCGAGGAATTTGGAGAGGTCATATGCGTTCTCAGAAGATTTTTCAAAAAGAACAAGTTTGAGGAATTTGACCAGATTAGTCTTGAAGAATTGCACTAAGCGTTCTTTGTCTTAGGTTCCAGAGTTGTATAGATCGAGGATCCACACAATCGAGGAATCTTGAAGAAAAATCATTTCTTAGAGAAACGAATCAAGAGCATATGACGTGTGAGGTGATCATATGTGTGAAGATTTGAAGAATAAACACCTTTGAAGATTTTCAGGAAAGTAACTTTTAATTACCCGAAGTGAAGAACACGACGAACTGAGAAGAACAGATGTGAAGTTCGTCAGGTTAGATCTTCCACGCCCTAACTCGGCGGAGGAAGACAGCTACGGTGGCGGCGGAGTGAAGATTTCCATGCGGCGGTAGGCACGATCATGCGACAAGGTCAAGGCGGTGAAGCTCTTCCTCACCGGCAACGATGCACGATGGCGGCGCTTAGGGTTTGAGAAGCTCGGCGAGAGAGAGAGAGAGAGAGAGCGGTCGAGCGAGTAAAGGAAGTGAGGAAGGGAGAGGGGTATATATAGCCACGGTGAAAAACTGTTCGCCCAAGATTTTGGACTGAACGTGCACGACCCTTCTCATTAAACGCTTGATATGAGTCACCCATGTACAGAAAAGTGGATATCGTGTTAGATCGTGGGTGAATAGATAAGTCTATCGTGGGAAGCAGAACGGTTTGAGCGGCAAAGCCGAAAATTTGGATAAGATAAGTTAAAAGTTCCGTTCGCAATTTCTTCAGCTGACAAGGACACAGTGAAGATTTTGAACGAGTTTCAAATAGAACGCACATGAAGAATTTGTGAATAGATTGGGTTGAGTATAGCATAGAGGTGAAAGGGTCCGATCACATTCACTTAGCAGAAAAATGCAACTTGAAGAAATAGCCATAAGTGAATGCTATAGAGGACATAAACCCATATATATATATAGCCAATGAAGAAAAACGACGGAAACAGTGAAGATTTTGCAAAGTTGAAGAATTTGAAAAACTGAAGAATTTCAAAAGCGAGGAAAAACTCAAATTGAAGATTTTCAACTTTGGTGGTGGCGTGACCCACCGTATAAGAATGATGATTTCTGGACACGGCGCATAATTGTCATAGGGTTCCGAGAATCAAATTCTTCATTAATTTCTTCACACTTAGAGTGTTGTTCTTCATTGATCAAGAAAACGTTTCTTCATGTGTTGCACATCTAAGTCATCAATTTTGCATAAGAGTTAGGATGTGTGTCCTTTTCAAAGAACATTCGAAGATCCTAAGATATTTAGCTCACACCGCAACTTGCTAAATCTCTTCTCATCCAAGGGCTTTGTGAAGATATCGGCTAGTCGTTCTTCGGTCTTCACATGCTCGATGGAGATGTCGCCCTTCAATACATGATCACGAAGAAAATGATGACGAATATGAATGTGCTTTGTCTTCGAAAGTTGAATCGGGTTGTGAGCAATCTTGATGGCACTTTCATTGTCACGATGAGAGGCACATTCTTCACGTTGATGCCGTAGTCCTTGAGAGTTTGCTTCATCCATAGCAATTGAGCACAACAAGAACCAAAGAAGCAATGTACTCGACTTCCGCAGAGATAGTGATACGCAGTTCGCTTTCTTGACGACGACCAATGCACCAAAGATCGCTCGAGGAAATGACAAGTGCCGGATGTTGACTTGCGGTCCACACGATCACCAAAGCATAGTCGAGCGGAATATCCAATGAGATCAAAAGCAGAGCCCTTGGGGTACCATAATCCTAGTGTTGGAGTGTGAGCTAGATATCAAGAATATGCTTCACAGCCTTATGGTGTGATTCCTTGATTGTAGCTTGAAATCGGGCACACATGCAAACACTAAGCATTATATCTGGCCTAGATGCACATAAGTACAATAAAGAACCAATCATGGAGTGGTATACCTTGTGATCAAGTCAATACCATTTTCATCAAGGCATAGATGGCCATTTGTGGGCATAGGAATTTTGACGCCTTTGCAATCTTGCATGTCAATTTCCTCAGAACATCCTTGAGGTATTTCTCTGAGATATGAATATGCCATTGCACTGTTAATCTAATTTGAAGACCTAAGAAGAATTTCAACTCTCCCATCATAGACATTTGATATTCTTCACTCATCATATAGGCAAATTCATCACTATAACGTTGGTCAAGACACCCAAAGATAATATCATCAACGTATATTTGGCACACAAAAGCAGTTCACCATCATAAGATTTAGTAAAGAGAGGGGTCGAGTGAACCGGTGGGAAGTCATTCTTCTTGAGGAATTCCTTCAAAGTATCATACCACGCCCGTAGGGCCTGCTTGAGGCCATAGAGGGCCTTGTTGAGTCTGAAGACTTTGTCAGGATTCTTTGGATCTTCAAAACCTGGGGGTTGAGCAACATATACTTCTTCCTCAAGCTTACCATTGAGGAATACACTTTTCACATCCATTTGATATAAAGTGATGTCATGATGGTTAGCATAAGCAAGTAATATGCGAATAGCCACATGTCTAGCAACAGGTGCAAAAGTTTCATCGAAATCAATTCCTTCAACACAGGTGTAGCCTTTGAGCTACAAGTCGTGCCTTATTCCTCACCACAAGGCCATTTTCATCTTGTTTGTTGCGGTAGATCCACTTTTGTGCCAATGATATTATGCTTGCGAGGATCCGGACATTTGACCGGTTCCTGCACGTTGTTGAGCTCGAATCGATGTAATTCTTCTTGCATAGCTTGAATCCACTCAGGCTCCGAAAATGCTTCATCTACCTTAGTGGGCTCGTGATAGAGACAAAAGCATAGTGCCCACAAAAGTTAGATAAATGTGAAGCTTTTGAGCGTGTGAGAGGACTGGTGCTTCAATGTCATCGATGATCTTTTCAACTTGCACTTCTTTTGCAACGCGAGGATGAGGCTGGTTGTCGCCGAGGTATTTGATCAACATTTTCTTGACACCATTTTCTTGACATTGTCTTCAGTGCATCAGCTCGACGTTCTTCGTGCGGAATGAATTCTTCACAGATTCTTCATAGGGAATGACATCCTCACGCCTTGAACTTGATAGAATCCTCAGTGCTGGTTCATATTGGGTTTCTTGTCGTTGAGGAGTTCATAGGCGGTCTTCTTGAAGAATTTGTGAAGATATACTGCTGATGATGTGGCACGCGGTATCAATTGCATCAATCCAAAACGACGAGGCGTTTTGTATTCATCAAGAATAGTGCTAGCCATCTCAACAAGAGTTACGTTCTTGCGCTCCACGACGCCATTCTCACGAGGAGTATAAGGAGCAGGATAACTCATGAGTAATACCAAGTTCATCAAGATAGTCATCAAGACCGGAATTCTTGAACTCAGTTCCATTGTCACTCCCGATGTGCTTGATCTTCACACCAAAAGTTGGTTTGAAGCCCTCGAGGAAAATCGTTTGAAGACTTCCCACTTCATCCTTGTAAGTAACAATGTGTACCCATGTGTAACGAGAATAATCATCAACAATAACAAAGCCATATAGAGATGCATCATTAGTGACTGCTGAGTAATGATTAGGACCAAAGAGGTCCATGTGAAGCAATTAGAATGGTCGAGTAGTGGTCATAATAGTCTTCACTTTGGATGCTTGGCCTTGGTCATTTTTCCGACTTCACGGGCTCCACACAAGTGATCCTTGAGGAATTTGACATTCTCAATGCCAATGACATGCTTCTTCTTCGCAAGTGTGTGCAAACTCATCATGCCTACGTGACCAAGTAAATCGATGCCATAGCCGATATGCGAAGCTTTTGCAAGTAGGCACTCGGCTGGTTGTGGTCCTGTAGAGAAATCAACAATATACAAGTCTCCTCTCCTAAAGCCTTCGAAGACTTTGGAATGGTCAGCTCCATAACCACAACACAACGATACTTGCCAAAGACAACAACCATATCAAGATCACAAAGCATTGAGATAGACATAAGGTTGTATCCTAAGGACTCAACAAGCATGACTTTGTCCATGTGTCGATCCTTTGTGATCGCAACCTTACCTAGACCCAATACGACTTCCGCCTTTGTCGGCCAAAGATGATATGATTCGATGCGATGGTGATAAGGAGCATCCAACAATAGATTCTTGTCACCGGTCATGTGATTTGTACATCCACTATCGAGGACCCACTTTCGGTGGCTTTGGGTTGATCATCCTGCGGATGAATTAGTGCAACTTACAAACTCATATACTTCATCGATGAAGAATATGATATCAAATTCATCGATGAATTTCATCAAGCAAAGGAAACAGATATAGCAAGATGAGGGCGTGTGAAATGAAAGTTCATTTCTTCATGATTAGCCAGCGTCCTTTTCGTGCAATTTCGTCGGGGCCTTGACAAATTCTTCAGACGTTAAAGCATCGCCTGGAGACTGACGCACAGAAGAGATTAGTTCTTTTTCTTCACCACCCACATCTGAAGGGGTCGCAAAGAGTTCATCACTCTGCGAGCTCCATATGAGAATGGTGGCATAGAAGCCAATCCATTTCGTTTCACATAAGAGGGGTTAGGGTAAGCATATGAATAAGCAGAGAAATTCTTCGAGGACTTATGAACATAATGGTTTGAAGAATAATGCACATATTCGTAGCCCTTAGCTCTACCCTGCGAAACAGAGTTGTTAGCACGATGATAATCATATGAGGACTTTGATCCTTTTGAGGAAGTTGATCCACGTGAGGAATTTGGTCCGTATGAGGACTTGGATCCATATGAAGAATTTTGTCCATATGAAGAATTTGATCTGGGGTTCCTATTCTTCATGTGTGGTGTCATGAGGACATTCACTGAAGAATTTCAAGGCAACTTTTGGGAACCCAGATTTTCAACCATTCCTGCAGCTTAGTGCCAACATATCTAGCAAATACTTCACCATTCGATTTTTGAACAGTTTATAGTTGGAGTCAAATGACTCATCGGAAGAATTAGGAGATTCACATGTAAAGCCATATAAGTTAGATGGATCAGCTGGAGGTCCCTTTGCAGCAAACCCATGAGGTTTTGGGGGTACCGCTCGGGCTTCCAATATGTTCCATCTGCATTGAGTTTCTCTCAAAGGCAATACCCTCTTTCCTAGGGTTCTGTTGAGGATCTGCTTTTAAGCACATCACAAAGAGTCTGATGCCCTTTGAGGCTTTTGTACATGCCTGTCATGTACAATTCCTTCAACCCTGCATTGTCAAGTGATACTAGCAATGTCCTCAGATGAGGAATTAGTGATAGCGAGAGGCAGGTGAAGAATTTGTAACAGTTGAAGCATTTGAACATTCAGGTGAAGAATGAGCAGATTCACGTTCAATGCACTTTAAGCATGGAGGAACAAATTCTTCCTGAGAAGCGCTGATTTGTTGAGCTAGCAATGAATCATGCTCCTTCTGAAGATCTTCATAACTCACTCTTAGCTTCTCAAGATCTTTCTTTCTTTGAATAAATTCATAAGAAAGCTTCTCATGATCAGACAAGAGAGTGTTATGATGACCCTGAAGGCTGTCAAACCTAGATCAAGTCTCTGAAGATTTTCGATCGGGGCTTTAGTGCGATCCATTTCTTCACCCAACATATCATCACTTTTGTCTAGCATGTTTTGAACCTTTTCAAAAGCCCTTTGTTGTTTTACAGCAATCTTAGCAAGTTTAGAGTAGCTGGGTTTGAGGTCTTCATCATATTCATTCTCACTAGATTCAGAGGAGGTATATTTGAGTATCTTGGCACCTTTTGCCATGAAGCAATAGGTGGGAGTGTAGTCATCATTATCTTCATCAGCCTTGTTGGTGAGGCTGGGTTTCTTGAGTTGAAGATAGACTTGTCGACGAAAAGCGATGGCGAGAGCCGAGACTCGCCACACGGACTCGGACTCCTCAGATGCCTCCTCTTCCTCATGATCCTCAGATTCAGCTTCCGAGTCCATTTCCTTGCCAATGAATGCTCGAGCCTTCTTGGAGCTACTCTTCTTGTGGGACGAAGACTTCGAGGATTTTGATGATGAAGATTTTGACGATTTCTTCTTCTTCTTCTTAGCATCATCAGAACTGTAATCCTTATATTTCTTCTTCTTCAATTCCTTTTCCCACTGAGGACACTCTTGAATATAGTGACCAGGTTTCTTGCATTTGTGGCATAGCCTTCTCTTGTAGTCCTTTGGATGAGGAATCACTATTCCTTGAGGATTTTCCAAAGCGACCACGTCTTGAGAACTTGGAACTTCTTCACGAGCGGTGCAAGCTCCTCGGCTCAATTCTTCAGGATCACCAAGGCTGCTACCGTAATCTTCACATTCAGATTCGAGACCTTGCCTTGGCCTTGAGCTGCGTGGTTTGCCATAGCTCGAACCATAGAGATCTCTCTTCAAGAAGTCGGAACTCATGAGTATTTAGCCTCTCGAGGATATCGGTAGGATCAAGTGACTTGTAGTCGACGCTCTTGTATCATCGGTGCCAAAGTATCAAATGAGGAATCAGCGATCTCAACAATTTCTTCACCACCTCATGGTCGGTGATGTCAGTGGCACCAAGCGCTTGAAGCTCATTTGAGATGTCAGTGAGGCGATCGGAGGTTTGTTGAACATTTTCATTGTCGAGTCTTTTGAAGCGGTTGAAAAGATTGCGAAGAACATCAACTCGAGAGTCACGCTGAGTTGAGACTCCTTCATTTACTTTGGACAGCCTATCCCAGATAAGTTTAGCAGTTTCCAAAGCACTCACTCTTCCATACTGTCCTTTGCTCAGATGGCCACATATGATATTCTTCGCTTGAGAATCGAGTTGCTTGAATCTCTTCACATCGGTTGCGTTCAGTGAGGGTGTGACAGTGGGAACACCATTTTCCACAACATACCAGAGATCGCTGTCAATTGCCTCAAGATGCATTCGCATCTTGTTCTTCCAGTAGGGGTAGTCCGTTCCATCGAAGGTAGGACACCCAGCCGAGACCTTGATCATACCTGCGGTCGACATAACTAAAACTCCAGGTGGTTAAACCAAAATCACACAGAACAAGGGAGTACCTTGCTCTGATACCAATTGAAAGTGCGTTATATCGACTAGAGGGGGTGAATAGGCGATTTTTATGAATTCTTCAACGAGGAATTTCTTGGGGTGAGGAAATTCCTTAGCGAAGAACTACTTGCAGCGGAATAAGTACTCAGAAGTATGCATAACAGAATACAGGCATGGTCATCATGATGAAATGAAGACAAACATAGAGTACATAAAGTGTAATCACAGGATAACACAAGATGAAGACAAACAGACTGAAGAAATTGAACTGAGGAGATTGAGGAAGTCTTCAGTCAAAGTCTTCAAACACAGATATGCACAATCACTCAACACAGTAATGAGGAAATGAAAGAGTTGAGGAAATAGAACCAGGAAGGTTGGTGAAGACAATGATTTGGTAGACCAGTTCCAATCATTGCCCTCAGTTGTACATCTGGTTGGAGCGGCCGAGTATTTAAACTTCGAGGGCACACAGTCCGGACACCCGATCCGCCGAGCACGCAGCTCAGGGACACCAAGTCCTCACTGTATTCTCCTTGAACTAACGCCACATGCATCTTCGTCCAATCACTCGTGGTAAGTCTTGAGCGACTTCCAAACCTTCACAGACTTGGTCACTCGGCGATCCACAATTCCTCTTGGATGCTCTAGACCATAACGCCTAACATCTGGAAGAAGCACAGTCTTCAAAGGTAACAAGCGTCGAGATCCACGCAGGATCAATCTCTTGATGATGCTCAATCACTTTGGGTTTGTAGGTGTTGGGTTTGGGTTTTTCCTCACTCGATGATTTTCGCTCAAAGTCCTCGGAGGATGGGTTGCTCTCAAATGACAAGTGTCAAGTTCTCTCGGAGCAGCCAACCAGCTAGTGGTTGTAGGGGGCGGCTATTTATAGCCTAGGGAGCAACCCGACATGATAAGACATAAATGCCCTTCAATAATATGACCGTTAGGTGGATAAGATATTTTGAGAACAGCTGGCGCATAAAGACAGCGGTCGGAAATTTGACTCTCAAATTCCTCGGGGCTATCATGTTCCTCCTTTGTGTAGGCAATCCACACTTTGGCAAATTCCTAACTCCTCGGTCAGAATAAATTCCTCGTGACCAAAAGAACTTCGTCTACATCCTTTGAAGGAATTGTGAAATGTATGAGATTTCCGGTGGCTTCACTCGAAGGGATTGGTAGGTGTAGGATTTTGAGTTGAGCATCACATGGAAATTTTTCCTTAGTATTTCCTCGACCCCCTTTAATAAAGACGGTGTTTCCTATGACTCAAGAAAGAGAAAGCGAAACTACGAAAACAAAAGTCTTCACGCTTCATGTTCCTCAAATGAATATCAAGTCTTCAAGGTCACACCAATTTCTTCACTTTCAAAAGTCTTCGTAAAGTCTTCAGAATACCAAAGTCTTCAGTCAAAGAACTTCATTTTTAGGGGTCGACTTTCTCTGTAAATATCAAACTCCTCATAGACTTATAGACCTGTTTACACTCATAAACGCATTAGACCCTTAACCTATAAGTCTTCAATACACCGAAATCACTAAGCGGCACTAAATGCACTTAGAATGCTAGTATCTTTAATATGTTACGACTGCAGATGGAGCTGCCGCCGTGGAGACCCTTTGGGCGGAACTTGCCCGAGCCAAGGAACAAGCCAGGAAGAGTGATGCGGCCGCTCTAAAAGCGGTCGAAGAGTTGAGAGCCGAACAGGCTGCGCATTGCCAAAGCAAGGATAAAATAGCCAAGATGGCCGTTGAGTTGAAAGATGCCACCGACCGTTACGAGCTTCTTGAAAAGGAAAGCCGAGTGAAGGCGACGGACCTGGAGAAGGCCATGGTAGCAGCCAAGGACGTCCGCTCTAAAATCAGAGCGGCGAAGGAGGAGCTGCGTCAAGCTGGAGATATCGCGGCTGCGAAGCCCTTTTTGTTATGGACGAAGTTCGGAGATCCGAAGTATGCCCTTCTCGTCAATTATGGAGTTTTGCGGACGCATACGTGGATTTGGCAGCGAGTGCTGCTGATGCGGCCGAGTTTTTCAAAGATCAAAAAGATCGTGAAGTGGAAAAGCTGTTCTGGTCGCAGTTCACTATTCCGCGGCGACATTTGCATTAAATGAGTGAATGACCGAGTGGGCGAGCTCCATAGGTTGTCAAGACTTTCCATGAGGTACATTGTGGATCATCTTTGGCCGGGAAGGACCAAGGCGAATAGTTATTTTGGCTTAGTGCAGCGATTCCTTGGTATCGACGCTATGAAGAGGTCGGCGTGCATAGAGGTCTTGTGGATGGCCCTTGCCCGTGTCAAGACATATTGGGCGTAGATGGAGGCCACCGCTATTGCAACCCGTGAGTTCGTGGGTCAGTTTAGTATCGACCGAGCACTATTTTGAAGAGGTCCTTGAAGGCGCTTTCGTTTAATAGAGGCTCGGTGCTCAAAAAAAATGTTATGTTCTAGTGATCGACATGTATCCCCATTGTAAGAACAATGTTATTTGAATTGGAAAGGCTGTGTTTATACTTTTGCTGAAAAGTATTATTATGCCTCCCTGTGCGGTCGCTTATGCCTCCTGCCTCTATAAGGCGCGACAGCGTCCCACGACCGACTCCAGCCCCCAATCCGACTCGCTTCATCACGGAGGCGCCGTCATGGGCGACGGCGATGGCGGCAGCCGAGCGAGGGAGCCTCAGCGGCGCCCGTGATTGGCGGCGACGGATCCGCTGACGCCTCCTCCTTCCTACATCGCCCGGATCCATCGCCGGGTCGTCATCCCCGCCATCGCCTCTCTCCGTCGCCCGGATCCATCGTCGGGTCGTGATCCCCGCCTCTGCCCGCTCGCTCCGCCGAGATCCATCGATAGGGCCGTGATCCCGCCTCCGCCTCTCTCCGTCGCCGGATCCATCGTCGGAGCCGTCATCCCGACTTCTGCCTCCCTCCTCCGCCGCCGGGTCTCCTTCTCCGGCGATTATCCTCGCAAGGTGCTTCCTCAACGAACCTCTTCGCCAGACGTCCACCACAAGCGAGTGCTGCGTCAATGGTGCCGCCTCGCAAGAACATGCGATAAAGACGCCCACGAGAGGTAGAAGAAGAAGAGATGCTGGAGGTAATGTCTCCGCTCCCCACGCTTGTGTGACTCCATCGGGATTCGTCGATCCTGCTATGAAGAAGAACCCGATGGTACATTGCAAATGCTAGCATCAGTTCATTGACACCCCTACCACTTGATGCACGATTAGGATGTCGAGGTTCTTTGTCGGTGCATCTAATATGCTATCTTGATTCAAGTTAAAAATTAAACATCGGCGTCGGTCTAGGTAGATAGTGATGAGAGAGTGCCACGGTTACAAAGAAGTTCAATGATACATAAACTAGGAGTACTTCTAGTGTAGTTGCATAAGATTCTTGAAGAACAGAGGAGAAGTCATGCATGAGTTCAATGTCCGATTTACAAAAGCAGTGCTAAAAAAGAGCATCAGTACATCCGTGTTTTGAACATGAACGTTCATCAGTTCGACTGAAAAAGAAACAAGCTTAATCACAAAAACTTTTGAGTGTTGTTTGCAGAAGCATGCAAGGCGGCGCACGCAGCAAGCATTTCATGAGCAAAACAGATATGGGGCACCACCTGGTTGGGTAACACTAGAAATACCGCCTGGATATTTCAACGATGACAGGCAGATTTGAAGATACACGCAATCATCGGAAGCGCAGACGGGTCCTTCTATACAGCAGACAACAATGTGCGGGAATGCAAGCTTTGCCGCTCTTGGGTTGCAACTAGGCCAACAATATCACCAACAACAAACGTTTTCCTTCCCGGTAGCATGCAAAAAGCCAAGGACAGAAGCCGTGGATGGGTTGCAAGAAGGCTTCCACCGGTCGCTCCATCAACATCGATCATCCGTCTGCCAAAAGCGATTCGACGGGAAGAACAGGGCAAAAAAGACAGAAATTTTGGCCACTCTAGCAGGTTCAAAAGTACAAGATATGAGCCATATACACAGGAGCAACATCACAATGAATCCGAGGAGAGATGTCCGTACAACGAGAGACGAAGATCTTCGTCATCGTTGCTCCCTCCAAGAGATGCATTGCTGCATGTGCCAAGGTGACACCACCGGCGCCCATAAACCAGGGAGAACAACAAACACCAGAGGCAGCGCAGAGCTATACACATGTAAGTATCCATATAGAAAAAAATACAAGCATAGTCCATACCATGGTCTTTGACCACCCCATCTAACATTTTTGTTTTGTCCTTTGTTGTGTGCAGCCACACGACATTGAAGCTTATGTTCTACCAAGAAATTTGGAGATGAGGTTTGAAACTTTCGAAGAAACTAAGAACTTCTACAACGATATATCACGAAGCACGCTGGTTTCTTTGTCGGGGAAGGCCCCAAGTTTAAGACCAGAGCCTACCTTTATTGCACGTGCCATGGAGTTTATGAATCAAAGGTGTGCGAAGCAAATAGACAGTAGTAACAAGGCGGCTTGACAGAACTAAGCTGCGGGGCTAAAATGAAATTTGAAGAAGGAAAAGGATGGAACATTTGTCGTAAAAGAGATAGTGCAGGAACACAACCATAGGCTACTGACTCACCGCAGAAATGCTTGTCTTCTTGCACTCCCACAAAAACTTTGACAAAACAATCTTGGTGTACGTCAAGTACTGCAGTTCAAAGGCATTGAACACGCTGCAAATCATGAGCATTACAGGCGGTGATGACCTTGATAGCTACTTCCTCGAAATGAATGCCAAAGACACGATTAACCTGTAAGTAAAAACTTGTTCTCCTCCCATAAACCGCCTCGTCTTTTTTCCTCTGTCAATACAAACATATCACATAGCGCATGACTGGCCTTGATTCAACATGCATTTTTCAATGAACTTCTAATATGCGGAAAGCAAAGAATTCAAGGATTGATGATGTGGACGATGTCCTAAAGGCATCAACTTCTTTAGGGAGATGAAAGCTATAAGCAGGGAATTCTTACGTGACATGCAACTCGATGAGTCCGGCGAGTTAAGAACATATTCTGGGCGAGCATAAGCTGCCGAGGAGCATATTAGGACTTCGGGACTGCGTAACGTTTGACACAACATATAAGACCAACAAGTACCATATGCCACTTGGGTGTTTGTCGGAACTAACAACCACTTACGGACTACATTCTTTGGTTTTGCCACGATAAGAGATGAGGATGCAGATTCATTCAAGTGGCTGTTCGAGGACATTTTTAAGGTGCATGAGAAGGAAGGCTCCTACATGCATTCTCATAGGTACACCCGCTTAAAACCACCCCAACCACCACCCCCTACCAAAAAGAAAAGGAAAGTAACACAATAAAATGTTGTGTCAGTTCTATTGGTATATATGCACAACCATCTGCTGACCACTCTGAGTCTATTTTCTCATTACCAGACCAGTGCCCGGCAATGGCTTTGGCGATAGCAGATGTTTTCAAGAACACATTACATAAGCTATGCTGCTGGCACATTATGAAGAAGTACAAGGAACACCTCGCGTACCTGTATTTCCTGCATGACGACTTTAAGGATGAATTCACATCAATTCTCAACTGGCCCCTCATGCCAACTGAGTTTGAGGATGCCTGGAAAAGATTCATGGATAAGTACAACCTCCACGATGATGCCACAATGGTCGGCATGTGGAACGAGCGTGAGAAATGGATATCAGCCTACTTCAAAGAAATTTTACATGCCAAAATGACATCCACACAACGAAGTGAGAGCATGAACTATGTGCTCAAGAAGAACTACATAAATGAGAGACATAACCTACACCGGTTTGTCGACGAGGTAAACTCTGCGTCAAAACCCAGGAGGCAGACAGAGAACCAGGAGACAATGGGTAACCGGGTATAGCTCTATCACTTGTCGTAAGACAAAAAACATGCTTACTAAAGTAAAAACTTTATTAGAAGTTTTTCCTGCAAGAAAACTAACAATTTGGTCATCATTCTTGCATCTGCAGTATGAGCAGAACATCGCTGACCTTCTATGGGTTTGACACCCAGATGGAAAAAGCTGTACACGTGAGTTGTGTCTGGCGAGATCGAAGATAGGCTAAAATCGAGCACTCTCTTCACGGCGATAGAGGCGGAAGAGCCCACAAAATACCTAGTGCGCTACAACCACCCATAAAAACTGCGTATGGTGGGCTCAAGACGCTGCCTGTGTGGTTGCAGACCCGTGGGAGAAACATATGAGTGCGAAAAGCAGGCTATGGGACCACACAGGTAAGGACTAGAAAAAAGATGTTACATACTGTACTACTTTCTTTACAAAGTTTTTGTTCGAATGAAATAACCAAAAACATGCACCTCTTCCAAAAACAAATACAGGTCTTTTCTGCGTCCATCTCCTGTGCATGATGCAGACAATTAAGGCTAAAAGCTTCCCAGAGAAATACATACTCAGGAGATACACCAAACGCCCGAACATCCAGCCAACATTTGACAGAAATGACTTAAGGACAGTAGCGTCAAACAAGGCATCCCAATACTGAATTGAAAGCTCACTGCTTCTTGTGGCGAACATGAGGTGCCTGAGAAAAAGCTTGAGAAGCCAAGAGCAAATGGCAAGGACGCGAGTCGTCATGGACAAACTTGAACAAGAACTTCGACGCCATGCATTCTCGCTGAAAATGGAGGTGTCGCGGACAATGAAGCCATTGAGCAGGATATTGCTACAATGTTATCCGAGATGAACCATATGGGAGCTATTGACCCGTTTGAGAACGAGCAAGATGAGCAGCAACAACCGGAGCTTGCCCGTGTGCACACTCAAGAGCACCGACAAACTCACATGCGAGATCATGAGCTCGATGGTGCTTTAAGGCGAACGACATGACAATAGCACATCCTACCAACAGCAGCAGGAAAGGGTGATTAAACCCCCAATATTCTCAAACACAAAGGGAGGAAGAGCAAGACGCAAGCAGAAAGCTGCAAAGCAGCCAAAGCCGCCACGCCCCATAAAGCGCGTGGAATTTGGCCCGGACGACAAACCCCTCGGGGTAAGGGCATGTGGATTCTGCAACGTCGTGAGCAACCATAACTACCGCACATGCCCACTCCGCACAGATGCCATCATCAACAAGAACAAGCGATTGGAGCCACCCGACTTTCTACCAATGGAGACAACACACGAATAGCTACACTTGCCGCAAGTGTGGCGGAACTGATGGACATAATGCCCGCACATGTGCAAAGTTGGCAAGGAGGTCGGTGGAGTTGAACATAAACAGACAACGATACAAAGTTCCAAGCAATCAAATGAAGGCGATGAAGAAGAAGAAGAGTTTGATGACAATGACGGCCAATCGGTGAAGACAATGAAGATGACAAAGGTGTCGGGGCGAGGAAACTAAATCGGCGATGAAGCTGCCAAGGCTAAACACGAAAAGAGCACCGGCAAGGCACAACATTCGGGGCAGTTAGGAGAAGCTCAAGACTGAACAATACATAGTGGTTTTTCCGCTGCGTCAACTAAAAAATAACCTTGTAGTCTTAGTTGCATCAAGACACAATGAGGAAGCATTTCACAAAACACCGTCGTTACCAAAACTTATTTAGCTTTATCATCGATTTCTCTATCGAACTAAAGTTATTTTTAGTTTTACGATTTGTGCCCATTGAAGCGGTGACATTATTATGTAAACCATTTGATAATCATTTTGAATGCACCACGAAATACGTTTGAAAAAACTTATCTGGATATATCCGACGCAAAACGCCATCGTGAACCCGGTTACTCGGGGAAAAATATGTCAAGGAAAATTTTAAACTCTTGTAGCACATTAAATCGATAACTCTCATTCGTCAAGATTACAAGGCGAGTACACATCAGTGCTGATATAATTTCTGATTTGTACCTTTGAAGCGGTGACATTATTATTTAAACCATTTGATAATCCTTTTGAATGCAGTCAAAATAAAATTGAGAAAACTTATCTTGATATATCTCGACGCAAAAAACGCTCATTGTGAACTAGTAACTTTCGGCAAAAAAAAAAAATGTCAAGGAAAAATTTAAACTCTTGTATTACATCAAGATCTTGATAACTCTCAAGGCAGTACAAAAGGCATAGTAATAACAAACACACGATGAGCATTTGGAAAAAAATCATTTTGAAAAACAAAGCTATGCCTCGCCTGCCAGTCCCAATTCGGAAAGACCATCGATTACATAAAAATAATTACCTCAAGCAAAATGTGAATAGAATACATCCTGTCTTGGTGAAAATCAAATTTATACGTAAAAAATACTCACGGTTATCTTGATATAAACAATCCTTAAAAATACGAAAATTGTTTTAAAAAACATTAGCACCACACATAGTCTCATTTGGTAATTGGTACATTCAATTACACTTCAATCACAAGTCCAAGTACGACAGAGGAGTTCAGACCTCCACCAACACCGACACCGACACGCAAGTGGGATAAGCAGGTGATAAGTACAGCTTGACTATAGGAATCGGTGCCACAAGAAATGCCATCATCACCACCGCTTGAGACGTGCAAGTGGGATTTTGCAGGTCATAAGTACAGCTTGACAAGACTAGTCAGTTCAACAGTAAAAACCATTTAAATTGGACGGTTAGTTCTTCGACGCCACCACCCGCGCCACCCACTGGGCGGTTGCCACGATGCACTGCAAACGGCGACCCCACGCCACAACACCCACTACACACACGCCCGATTTAACCGCCTCCCACACACCACCGTCACGCACTGAAAAATACCCCATTGTCTTCCATCTCTCCCTCGTTCCCACAAACCACCATTGCCGCTTCCATTTCCACTGCACACAAACCTCCAGCGTCTCTCTCCAAAGCCCAAAGTCGCCGGAGGAAGGCCATGGCGGAGGAACCGTCCGCCAAGCGTCATCATGCCGAGACGTCGGACAAGAGGAGCAACCTCGTCAACATTAAAGTCCCCGGCGAGAAGCGCGACTACACCAAAACGCTCAAAGGGGTTGAGCTCCACGGCAAGGAGACACTAGAGATCGTCTGCACCAGCAAACCAGACAAGGCCGACGAGGTGATCTCCAGGCTCTGGAGGAAGCTTGGCGGCAGGTTTCGTAGGATCGTCGGCGTTGGTGTGCACTACACCAACGAAGATGAACCTCCCGGATGGCGGCGATCCTGCAGCCAGCGTCGATGAACTACTGCTTGGTGTACCACATCGCCATGACCACAAAATGGTGAGCAATCCTAATCATTTGCCCTGCATATGGTTTATCTGTTTTATTAGTAATCTTGTATCACGAAAATTTAATCACACTTGTTTCCCAACTAGATGTACTAGTGTGGTTTGTGAAAAGTGGATGCACTACGCATTTTCTCAAGTAGATATACTATAAATGTATTTTGAACACGATGCCTTTGGATTACTATTTGGAAAATCTTGCGGAAGATTAAATTCTGAAGTTGATCGACTAGTGTAGTTTATGAAGTTGATACAATAGAGTAGTCTATGTACTCGATGTATTAAAAAGATATTTACGAACTTGATGTAGTGAAGTATTTTCTGAATTTGATGTAATGTTATTTTCGTAAGAAAATAAACTAATGACTTGGTGAAGCACTGGTTACGTGTTATCCTATTTCAACAAAAGTAGACTAAACTAGTACCAATGCGTAACATACAACATTGATTGAAACTATGTATAATCCAAGAAGAAGAATAACATGATGTACTTAATTTAATTTCAGAACTTTCTTTACTAGTTTTTGAAGTACATTCATCCATTGTTTATCCTACATAAACAACTACTTCATGGATTCATCACTTGTAAAACAAAACAAAAATGGATAATTCAAACATCAAAGTAATACTAATATTCAAAATGTCTCTGCCCTTGCAGGCTTAAGCGCTGACCGACATCTTTGCACCATGACAAGTTGTTCACATTTGCCGGTTTCAGCATTGAAAGCGACAAAGAGAAGCTGAAGTTGTCCGGTATGGAGATCAACCCCAACAAGTTCATCGACATTCAGCGCAACTCGAGAGTTCCATACACCGGAAAAGAGTACGACTCCTTGACTGATGTTGCAGCCAGCGTCATCCACCCATTCTACAAAGGCATGAAGAACAAGATCAACACGCAGGAAGACTACAAACTGTGGGGGACAAGCGAGCTGCCAGACAACCTCATCGAGTACGTAGGAGTAGATGCGACGCCAGCATAAGTCATGGTTCATGATCGACTACATCACGGATGGTTCGGAATTTGCGAAAGAGCGGAGGCTAACAACTTCTACGACCACCCTATTGCCCTTTTAGGGATGAAGATACATCGAGCATGCCTTCATTTTACTTCCGCTTGTGCTTGCCTTTTATCTTGTTGTTTCAAATTAGTAGTTTGCTTTTGTTGGGTTGAACCATATGATTATGTCGTGCTTGTCATGTTTGAACAAGTTTAGTTATGTCATCAAGTACAATGTTTTGATTATCTCATTATATAAGTTTGGTTTGGTAGCTTAGTATGTTGTTAATCCATCATTTCAAAATTGAAAAGTATCTTAAGAATTGAACGTTGTCGTTGCTCTAAAGTACTAGTTATGATGCAACTAATCACACAACGTTGTTCCATGTCGACAACTCGATACACTTGATCGGACATTACATACTTATACTACAATAAAAAGTACAAAGAAGCATCGATCCGTAAGCGCTACTATGAATGCACTATCAAGACAACTCAGTCTACACGCAAGTATCATAGTTCTGAAAATGACACCAAGACACTTGAGAATAATCACAAAAACAAACACAAAAAAGAAGGCAAAAAACTCAAATGAAAAAAGATCACACTCACACAAAACTGACAAGAACTAGAACAAAAAGTATCAGTCCAAGTTACTGGAGGAGTCAAGTACTATATTCAAACAAACAAAAAAATTGACCGCCCAAGGTTAGGCGCAGGCCCTGACAATGCTAGATACTTGAACTCGAGCCCATGGGCGAAGCCCTAGTAATCCACAGAACGCAGGACCCGCCGACCAGGGCCCATAGGTCAAGAGAGAGAGCGAGCGCCGTGTATAAGCGCTCAGGTAAGTGTTCAGAGGAGTTCGACTGGTGAGCGTCGGCTGCGCTTATAAACAGGTCCGGAGCCCCCTCGACTAGCGAGGTGGGACTAAACCCAGAGCGCACGCGCACGACGCACTGCACAGGCGCGCGGACGAGCTATCTGGGCCGGAAAACGGCCCAATAGCCTACATCGTCAACAAAACACACCACCAAATAAGCCTGTATACAAACCAGAGGGCGGGACAAAGAAATATAAACCACAAGAAAAATGTTTGTCAATTAACCTCTACAAGAAAAAAGGAAAAAATATGATACAAAAACAATGAACCTCTTAAAAGAACAAAACTTAATAGCCTTTACATTAAATGTACATAATTTAAAAAGCAGAATGAAATATTACTTTCAAGTCCAACTACTAAAACTAACAAAGTTCAAAACATATAATGTTTGTCAATTATGCTAAAATTCTTATTTATATAAAAACTAACAAGTTCAACTACTAAAGCTCAAAAAGTTCAAACATATAATGTTTGTCAATTATGCTAAAATTCTTATTTATAGAAAACCGACAAGTTCAACTACTAAAAATCCAAAAGTTCAAACATATAATGTTTGTCAATTATGCTAAAATTCCTATTTATATAAAATCGACAAGTTCAACTACTAAAATTCAAAAAGTTCAAATAGAATTTATTTTCAATTCTGCTAAATCTATTATTTATATATAATCTGTCCACACCACAACGAACGATCCGGTCGTAAAATAATCTCAAACCCCCACGCCCAACCTAAGTTATAAAAAATCAGGTCAAACATACATACAACATCAAGATTAAAACAGCAGGATCAGTCAAAGCCACTCGCACCACTCGACATCAAATTTCAAACCCATGCTTGTTTGAAATTACAATTCAGTTCACACAGTACTAAAACATAAGTACACTAAAAATGAGAATACAAAACTATAAAGGCCTAACTTAGGTTGGTACAGATGAAAATAAAATAAGTACAATTTATGAGCAACAACTCCCAGGGCACTGAAAAAATGTTTTGACATACACTAGTGTATAAAGGCTTCAATAGAAAAACAATACTTAAATATCCACATGAAAAACATCACAGATCCGTAAGTACATCTTGACTATACGAATCGGTGCCACAGTAAAATGCCATCATCGCCACCGCAGAGACGTGCAAGTGGGATTTAGCAGATCGTAAGTACAGTTTGACAAGACTAAACAGTGCACCAGTAAAAAACATTTGTCTTTGACGGTTAGTTCTTCCACGCCACCACCCGCGGCACCCACTAGGCGGTTGCCACGACGCACTGCAAACGACGACCCCCCACGAGCACTACACACACGCCCCCGATGAACCGCCTCCCACACACCACCGTCGGCGCACTGCAAAAATACCCCATTGTCTTCCAGCTCTCCCTCGTTCCCACAAACCACTATTGTCACTTCCATTTCCACTGCACAAAAACCTCCAGCGTCTCTCTACAAAGCCCACGATGCCGGAGGAAGGGCATGGCGGAGGAACCGTCCGTAAGCGTCATCATGCGAGACGTCGGACAAGAGGAGAAACCTCATCGACATTAACGCCCCCGAGAAGCGCGACTACACCAGAACGCTCAAAGGGGTTGAGCTCCATGGCAAGGAGACGCTGGAGATCGTCTACACCAGCGAACCAGACAAGGCCGACGAGATGATGAGCAGGCTCAGGAGGAAGGGCGGCGACTTGTATCCGAGCTTCATCGGAGTTGATGTGGAGTACACCGATGACGAAAAACCTCCACAGATGGCGGCAGTCCTGCAGTTGTGCGTCGAGGAACTCTACTTGGTGTACTACATCGCAGCGGCCACAAAATGGTGAGCAATCCTACTCATTTGCCCTGCATATGGTTTATCTGTTTTATTAATCTTGTATCCTGAAAATTTAATCACACTTGTTTCCCAACTAGATGTACTAGTGTGGTTTGTGAAAAGTGGATGCACTACTGCATTTCCTAAAGTAGATATACTATAAATGTATTTTTGAACCCGATGCCTTTGGATTACTATTTGGAAAATCTTGCGGAAGATTAAATGGAAGTTGATCGATTGGTGTAGTTTCTGAAGTTGATACAATAGAGTAGTCTATGTACTTGATGTATTAAAAAAGATGTTTCTAAACTTGATGTAGTGAAGTATTTTCTGAATTTGATGTAATGTTATTTTCGTAAGAGAATAAACTAAGGACTTGGTGAAGCAATCGGTTACATGTTATCCTATTTCAACAAAGTAGACTAAACTAGTACCAATGAAGAACATACAACATTGATCAAACTATGTATAATCCAAGAAGAAGAATAACATGATGTACTTAATTTAATTTCAGAACTTTCTTTACTAGTTTTTTGAAGTACATTCATCCATTGTAACTCATACTACTGTTCATTCATCTGTTGTACCAAGTACTAGTCACTAAAAACTTAATTAAAAATTGTTTCCCAACTAGATGAACTACTATAGTCTATGAAGTGGATGCACGATTACATGTTTATCAAGTTACATGCATTTACGAACTGTGAAGTGGATTGTTTCACCAGATTAGCATCTGAAAAAAAGTTTATAGCAATCTGAACTTAATGCACCAAATTAATATCAGAACTTGATGAACAAGCATAGATTATGATATTGATGCACTAGTATAGTTAATAGAATCGATTTATTAAAAGATCTTTGGTGAAGTTGTATAGGTCCATATCTTGATCCACATGTTTCTCAAACTAATTTTTGAACTTGATATAGAATTAATGCACAAAGATGTATCAAGCACTAGTATAGGTCTTTTATTCAACAAAAAAGAAAACTAAACTTGAATCAAGCAGCACATATATCATTGACTCGCTAAAATGATTCTCTAATTTGGTGAAGCATTTGGTAAAGCAAAGAAGATAGCAAAAAGAAAAATAACACGGTGTAGTTGAATTTAATTTCAGGACTTTGTGTACTAGTTTACGAATTACATTCATGCATGACTCATAATATATAAGCATCTAACTCATGGATTATCACTTGTAGAACAAAAAAAGCAGAAGAATTAAATCATAAAAAAAGAAGACTAATCTATAAATGTGTGTCTCCTCCTTGCAGGCCCAAGCGCCTCAAAGACTTCCTTCAGGAGGAGAAATTGTACACATTTGTTGGTTTCAGCATTGGAGGTGACAAGCGGATTCTGGAGAAGTCTGGTTTGGAAATCAACCCCAACAACTTCATCGACATGCAGCGCAAGTGGAAAGATCCAAAGACCAACAAATACTACGACTCCTTGGCCGATGTCGCAGGCGACGTCATCCACCCATTCTACGAAGGCATGAAGAAGAAGATGAACAGGGAAGACCACAAACTGTGGGGGAACAGCCCGCTGCCAGACAACCTCATCACGTACGTAGGAATAGATGCGTACGCAACGTACAAGTCATGGAAGACAATCGGCAACATCGTGATAGGTTGGGATATTTCAAAAGAGCAGGAGGCTGACCCATACTACCACTGCAACGGCGGATGAAGATGCATGAAAGTCTGCATTTGTTATGTTGAACCGGATACCTTATGCTCTGTGTGTCCTTAGTATTGTTGTTTCAGATTTGTAATTTGCTTTCGTTATGTTGAACCAGCTACCTTATGCTATGTGTGTGGGGTTTGAACAAGTTTGCCTATGTCTATCAAGTACATCATTTGCTTATGTCGTCCAACAAATTTGCTAGCTTCCTATTTTGTTCATCCATCATTTGAAGTTGAAGTAGGTTGAAGTTGAAACTTGATGGCTGCCACGCAGCAGCACTAGTCATGGAGAAAAAAAATAACACATGAATATTTTCGCAAAAAAAAAGTGGCAGACTAAATAAAGGCCAAAAGCAAATAGTAGCCTTCGACGCTCAGTACAGCTTAGACATGAACGGAAGTACTATCACGCTAAAAAAATCAGTTTTTAGTTTCGCATTTAACACTAAAAAGACTAAGTTTCAGCCGAGGACAACATTCAGTACTAAAAAGCATCGTGGTAAAAAGTAGTTAGAAATTCACTAAGTACTGCATCAGAAAAAGCAAAGAAACACCAGTACGTATTTCCTAGTCACCAGCATCCTAGGATTGAGAAGTTCTGGTACAGTTGAACACACGGTACGTTCATTCTACAAATATATAAAAAGGAACGGGAAGCTTCAGTTCGCATTCCTTAAAATCGTGACATACTAAGAATTAACAGTGGCAATACAACTGAAATCTCAGTACAACTTAGTCTATACAGCAAGTGCTAGGATTATACCAAACATTGGCTGGAGAAGAACCACAGCCTAGAAAAAAAGAAGGCCAAAAACTAAATCAAAAAGATATAGGTTCGACAAAAGAGAAAAATCACAAGAAACACAATAGAAGACATACTAGCATCTAACAACACAAACAATAAATAATTAATCAAAAGTACTAGCACAATTGGAATCTCAGTACAACTAAGTTTATTCGGTGAGTGCTATGATGATACCAATTAATGCATTGAGAAAGAAATAGTTTTGAACTTAATAGGACTATCTCTTAAACGTAGCTAATTTAAACCAGTAATTTAAATTTTACTATGAAGTTCAACTACTAAAGTTCAAGAAGTTCAAAAAGAAATTTGGCACTAAAATTTTGAAAGCCTTACATTTGAATGAGACTACAAATCAAGATTACTAATGAACTATATCATAAGTACAAGAAAACGAGAGTACATAAACTATAAAGGTCCAAGTTAGGATGGAATCACATAAAAATAAAATAAATCTCACTTTCTGAGCAACAACTCGAAAATACACTTGAAAAAAAATTGTTTTCAGTTCAACTACTATACAAGTCTTCAGTACAAAAAAAACTTAACCAAAACGATTTCCCGATGAATCATTGTGCCACACTTAAAACAAAACACAAAATATACTAGTTATTACATAGTACTCGACAAGACATCAAACACTTCAAAATAGAGCCTACAATGTTTTCAAGAGATATATCACACAACTATCCAATTCACTATGCAAATGATGACCATTTATCATATGCATCAGGAGCCAAAGCTTTGAACCTCCTTGGGAAGCTCCGTCACCATAAGATGGTTATTCGGTTGAACACAACTCTATACAGATCCTCAGCGTTCCAATCAACAATGCGTGGCTGCAAAACAATAAAATAAATTATCAAAAATTATGACACATAAAAAAAGGATGCACAATAAGCCGAAAAGAGAAATTGAAAAGCTCAACAAGAAACCCACGTCATTATTTCGAATGTTCTCAACGATCTTTTCACCATCATAGCATCCCGCATACTTCATAGTATAATGGCCACATTCATTTTTCCCTTGAAGTGGAACCTTGACAAACGTTGGTTTCTTTGCAAACAGCTCCCAATTGGGCTGCTTGCTTGCATTGTACTGAGCATCACCATACACAGCCTTCATTACTTTGACCAATCTAGAAATCTGTAAAAAAACAAAACAACCGACACAGTTTTAGGTCTCAGAAACAACACAAACAAAGATGCAGAAATATTAATCCAGTACAGATAATAAATGTAACTCACAATCTTCTCGCAGTCTTTGTGATAGGTGTTCTTCGAAGGACGGTGGTTCTTCGGATAAGGTAAAGAGTCAAGGATGTCAACGCTACTTCGGTAGCGATTCATGACATATAAGGAATAGTGGTTCACTTTCCTATCCTTTGATAAAACCATAGGCTTGAATAGAGGCATCATGATCTAAAAAAAATGACCAAAAAAGAGATGTTAAATATTCAAAGTAAAACTAGCATCACAACAAACAAATAAAAACCAAAAATCATCTAGTAGACCTCACAAAATTGGCCTTGGCAAACAAGTCTTCATTAGCTTTAACATAGCTCTTGAAATCTCGCTGCACTCTCCACATTAAACACTTTATTTTCATCCTCGTAAAGCGAACAAATAAGCACAACCTGCAAAAAAGCCAAAATAGAAAATAGGCGGTGGAAAAGAATCAACAATCATAGTATTATTAAAAATCATAAAAACAATAGACAGTCTTGTTCAACATAAAGAAACCGATCTGATTGATTACCGTGATGAAATATGGACTCAGCAATATCCTTTTCCCAGATGCGAAATGAGCATTTCTATCGGGATCTTGCTTCCAATGATCAATGAGGAAGTCCATTACATCACCCTCCATCATTTGACCAGGTGAAAATCTTCCAGATCACGATTCCCGATTGAAGTTAGTTACGTTTCCATTAGGCTGAGGTATCATTGAGAATGTATTCCTGCAGCACACACAAGAACAAAAAGAAGGAGAAGCAAGATAAGGAATTCATAGCAGTTCGAGTTGTATAAAAAGGAACAGTTCAGGCCATATTTATCTAGCAGTTACAAACAACACAAGAAAAGGAAGAGGAAAAATAATGAGAGATACTCACTCGGCATACTTCTCACGCCATTCATCACTAAGCAACAGATTATACAACCTGCGAGCCTTGTCGGTGAGGGAATTTATAAGGGTGAAGCTGCTTGTGGGAGGCGAAACTTTATAGGAGCTCTGGGCGCACGCCGTGCTTACAATATTGCCGAGAATCCAAAGCGGGATCTTTCCTAGCACCACCAGCTCTCTGAGCCACTATTCCAAAGAAGGGAGATAAACCTTTGGCAGCAGCGGCTCGTGACTCTTCCAACGCTTGACAATCTTGTCAAACACATCATCATCGCTGTCTATCAATTCCACAATGGGATTCTTGGGTGTAGTAGGGCTATCTGCACAAGCAGTAGTAAAACCTCTCGAGCTCCCAACCGCCTTCATAACACCAGATCTTGTCTTTTCGGGAGAACGCCCCTGGCTAAGATCAATAGCTACGCGCTCGAGCTCCAAGAACTGGCTACCAAAGAACCTGTAGTCATGCTCACCAAGATCCAGCCACTCACCTGGAAAAAAAAGAAGACCGCACAAAGCGTAAGTTCAAATACATATTTCATGACAGTACTAATAGAGAAGTACAAGCTGCAATTTTTTTTTACAAAAGTCCATGCACACGTACAGGGTTCGATGCCAAACAAACCCCGAAGTCAACATCAAACAAATCGCTAGTTCTTGGCGCAGTATCTGACAAAAGTCTTCCTAATGTCCAAAATGTCTTCATGGCTGTAATCGACCATTTCAATTACACCATCCTCCTGACAATAATAGGTCTTGCAGTTTTGTAGCATAAAGAATCCACAATCATGCCTGTAAACAAAGGAAAAATAAAAAAATGGTACAACACAAAATCCAAAAAATACAGGAACAACATCCTCCAAAGAACAAAAACAACCAGCAAAAATCATTAAAAGCGGATACTCACGTGTTTTCCTCTTTGAGGCACCCGCACAAACTCGCAAGAGAAACCATCAATATGCGCCGGTGAGAACGGTTTGGCCCTCTACACCGGACTCCTCCAAAGCTTCTTTACATTATCTGTCATATTCCTTAAGAATCTAACTGCATCACCCGAGGTTTCATCACGGAGTGAATCAAGACATTCGAAACGACAGAACTTCAAATTCAGAACAACCAATCACCAATGCCCAGATTCTTCACTAGGCTTCATGGTAGCCACAAATGACGGCGGATCAAATGTAGGGAAAAGAAGCTGAAAAAAATCACAGAGGAAAAATGAATTTACCAAATCATAATGAAACAAAAAATTCAGCCTCCAAACAATAAAATAAAAGAGGGAAATTGAAATTCATAAGTACAAACAAAAAATCACATAATCATAAAGAAATTATATCCACCGCCCAAAATTGAGGAAAAATCATATCAGTTCAATTCCCTTGCAACAATAAGTACAACTTTAATAAAAGAAGCACAGATCAAGTTCATTCCCCCCACATCCCAAAACTGCAAAGAAAACATGACAGTTCTTGTTAATGAGTACAAAAAGTCCAAGTTCACCTACTTGGTCAAAACCATCAACCCCTGATCTTGTGAACCAATTTAGCACATTGGAATCAATATTTCCATCACGGATCTTGGTCTGTTGTACAAAAAGAACAACAATAGTTAGAAAATTGGCAAAACAAGTTATCATCCTATTTACAAAAAAAGCAAAAAATTGACCGTCACCCATCCGGAACTATCAACTTGTCGGTGTCTCTTGCATTGACGTAGAGAATATAAAACAACATCGGCCTTTATGCGAGTTGAGCATGCCAGTGGGGACAAATGCTTTAGCAATAGAACCAACACTGGCATCACATTCTTTATTTTGAAACATCGACTTGTGACTAGAAAAACACAAAAGATTACATGAATGAAAACTACTGCAACAACAACAATAATCATACAAGATAAAGAAAAAGAGACAAAAAATGGTACGGGCAAAATCCCAAACTAACCATTTTGTACGGTTCGTGCGCAACCTCGTAACAACGAAGAAAAACGTATCAACCTTAACAGCATTACCACTTTACGCTTGCGAAAATGATGAAAAATAATAAGTTCAACAACTACAAGAGAACATGTCCAAAATGCCAAAATTGAGAAGTACACCCCATTTACAAGTCCTTACGGACTATCGGGGTTTGATAATGACGGTAGTTCTGTGAGGAGACCATTATGCCTCCGGGCCAGGGTTTGACGATGGGACATCTTGAGAGGACACCAATATTGATGCGCTTTCGTGGTCTCAGAGAAAGAAAATCACAGGGACGACAAGAGCGCCTCCTGCGTCAAGGGGTCGAGAAGAAATTGATGTATAAATCATCATCCTCGGATGGCACCTCCTCCACGCTAGAAGCATCTTGCAATGCATCACCGTAATCAAGACCTCCAAAGCGGAAATTCTCCGTGACAAATCTTCACAACCGAAACATTTTCATTCCCAAAGCCAATACCAACACCAGCGATTTGGCATCAAGTATCTTTGGCAGCACTAGCATCCTCATCAGCAACTTTGGTACCAACATTGCGCCCACTACTCAATGGAACATCATGAGCATCATCTCCACCACTAAGGACAACCTCACGCTCAACATCAGTAATCTAATGAAAATAAAAATTCAGAAAAAGTGAATAATATGAACAAAACTAACAAGAAAAATAAGCTACCAATAGGTGCATGTAAAAATAAACCTTGGAAGCATTCACAGCAACATCATCGAACTTGCTGCTGTTAACATTCAAAGCGACATCACCAACAGGCAAACAAGGCTCATCGCCAACAATAGGGCCCTGATTCAAATGTAATGAGACAAAAAACAATGCTATTATGAGCAACAATAAACGGTGTGGGATAGAAAAATGAACAAGCAAGACACATCGGTGCGCATGAAATTTTAAGAAAATATTAATAAACACAATGAAAATAAAAATAACCTTGCACTTATCAGTGGATAGATCATTAACTCCACCATCAATGTAACCCTCAACATTATGATTGGTCTCCTGCATGAAAAGAAAAATTAATAAGCAGATGTAGATCGGGAAGTTCAAATACAATCTTGACAATGAGAACAACATAGTAAAAACATACAAACAATGAGGACTGACTCACATCAACAACAGTGGTGCTGCGAGCCAACATTGTTCGTGACACGATCGAAACATTAGCCTCAAGATTATCATCAGCCCTGCTTGCCGGTGCAAGCTGACCTCATCGTGATCAATGCATGAAAGAAAATTATTAATAAATAGATGAACATGAGGAAGTTCAACTAGAACAACGACATCAGGACAACAACATAAAAATTGCAAACACCAACGATCGACTCACATCAACATCAGACGCTCAAAGCCAACATCATTCATTTCGTGATCAAAAACATTAGCCTCGGTACCATCACCAGCCCTGGCATCGGTGGCGTGACCTCTTCTGCTCAAACCGCTTGATAACAACATTTGCACTTTCTTCATATGGCTTGCAGCGAGAGTTTTGCGTAGTTCGAAATGCTTCATGTTGTTCAGCGAACGAACCGAGCTCGAACTAGATTAAGCGGCACCGTCGCGCATATCACCGATTAAAATACTCTCCATCTCAATGTAGTCAACAACTTCCTCGGTGTTAAATTGATGACCTTGGGAAGGATACCATTGATACAGCTCAAACGCTCAAGCTGTCGTTGGGACCTTTTGCAGCTCGTAACACACATTACTTAAGATATGCTCGCCAAGGCTCCAACGCTGAAACAACAACATCAATACCAAAACCCCGCCTCTGTGAAGCACTATCATTACTAGGGCAGGGCATAACCAGCACCCTCAACACCACGGCCATCCCTCAACTCATCGAGGCAAGAGATGAAAACTTGAGAACCTCGGACGACGGCATCTCCGGGATCGGCCGTTTATAAACTCGTAAAAAAACGACCTCCTATTGAGTTTTCCACTACAAACAAAATGTAAAAATAGTTAATAAATCAACGAAACACATAGGGAAAAATAAATCATGATATTAACAGATTTAAAATCAACACCACTAATAAAACTTTAACTGTCATTGACAATTTGTTAGTATTTACAAACAGGCAAGTTGAAAAAAGTTATTCAGTTAAACAACACACGAAACAACGGTACTAAAAACCATACCTAAACCATACAAAATATAAGCAGACAACTCTACAAAGACACATGTCCACTACAAAAAAAATAGCTATACCTAAAAATAAAAAAGGTCTGCAAGACACAAAACAAACAAAACTCACCGGAAGCTTCCCAAACACCCAAGTCTTTGGATCTGCATTGCCTTTTTTTATCAAATCTGCATCAACCAGATCAGAAACCTTGGCAGGATCCATGTAACATATGCGGGGGACTCGCATGTCAGGCTCATAGGTTTTGCCACGGATAAGGCGGTCAAGGTACATTAGTACAGGCCCTATGGCACTGTGGATTGCCTTCCCCATGGTATGACCACTTTGGTACTTGGCAACAACCCTTCTAAGCTCATCAACCATCAACTAGCAATAATCCATATTTGCCATGTCCTCAAAGACGAGACCCTCAAACATTGCTGCCTCTCTAGAAACACGCGGGGCAGATCCAGGCAACACAACCTTCATAAACACAATAACGAGGAACACTTTCAGAGCAAGGTCATCTTTGCTAGGATCCTTGACGAGCACCTTGAGCTTATTCCTCAAATCCTTTGTCTTGATATCTTTTCCCTGCTAATGTCAAGCTCCGATCTTAACTTCATCAGAGCGTCATCATATCCGTCCTCTGACGGCCTTGGCGCAGAACGACCACCACGAGGGAAACCAAATAATTGATGTATACCATCGCTAGTGATGCGAAGCTTCTTATTAGCCTCACCCATGTCAAGAGTCATTGTATCACAATCTATCCTCAGGTACAAAACTCCCATCAGAGGGTGGGATGTATTAGACTTCACCCTCCATCTGAAGATAGAACCAAAACCAGATGCATGAACCCTAGCCACATGCCGACTCTCGAGCAATTTAGCACAATCTTCAACCTATCTCAACGAACATCGCACAGTTAAGTTCAATTTTCGTTGGTCACCTTCATCCAAGGCAACTTTTCCGGCATTGCCTCCCACCGGCTTGACCGGACTCATAACGCTAACAGTCAGTAAATGAAAACAAAAAGCCACACCTTTAAAAAAATGAATATAGAAAACAACAAAAGCATATGAATCCAAGTAAAAAGAAAAAGAAAAGGTTGCACAAGTTCAACTATTAAAACCACATCAGTACCACCCCTCAATTGATGCAAACAATGATCAGCCTAACACGGCCGCAATACCAAATTAAACACAATTAAATCATTGAAAGTGCAACTAGTAAATCACATGCAGTACAAACCACAAACCACTTCAAACAATGAATATAGAAAACAAAACAAGCATACGAATGTAAGTAAAAAAAAGATTGCACAAGTTCAACTATTAAAACAACATCAGTACCACCCTCAATTAATGAATACAATGACAAGCCTCACCTGGCCAAAGATACCACCCCAAACACAAAATAAATAAAAACAAATACAATTAGTAAGTCACATGCACAACAAAACACATACCACTGCAAACAATGAATATAGGAAACAAAACAAGCATATGAACGCAAGTAAAACAAAGAAAAGTTTGCACAAGTTCAACTGTTAAAACAACATCAGTACCACAATCAAAATAGATGCAAAACAATGACTAGCCTCACCTGGCCAGCATACCGGCCCAAACACAATTAAATCATTGCAAGTACAACTAGCAAGACACATGCAGTACAAAACACATACCACTGCAAATTCATCTTCTGAATCAACTTCAATATCATCTTCTTCAGATGCAAAGATCTTGACTTCAACACGAGCACGCTTCTTCACACCTTTGTTCACTTTTGCGGGATGAACTTTACGCTTCTTATTTTCTTTCAACAAAGACCGCTCTTGAAGAGGAGATGAAGAAGGCTTCTTATTTGTCAAACCTCGTGGACTCCAACGAACAGAGGAGCCACCAAGTTTGCTTGGACCAATTTTCACAGCAACACTATCCGCATCAGCTTTGCTATTACCAGGTTGGGAAACAGCTTTCACACGTGGACTACGCCTCTGTGTGCCATCAGGATTTCGATCTGACATCTTCCTCTTCAAAACAACTTTCTTCTCCTTAACTCCATCACGATCAAACACTTGCGTCAAACGAGTTTGCATCAAGTTTGCCTTCACAGGCATGTCACTTCCATGAGATCCGACATGAACAGTTGAAAAACCCGCGTCACTACCTTCATCACCTACACATTTAGGAGCTTGAACAACATCAACATCACTTTCTGGCACACAGGCAGCCTTTTGACGCCATTCCAATTCCTTTCTCTTCTGGAATTCATACTTCTTCTTTCTTATCCTTTCGTCCTCGAACAGAATCGCATAGGAACATCCTCGGCTTGGGTAATGTGCTCGATGTCATCAACACTTTGAGACTGAGTAATGCATAACCGCAAGCTGCCATCACCATCATCAACGTTAAGTGAATACATTCCATCATTAATATCTTTAACAACATCAAGAATGTCCTCTCGAACACCATGGCTGTCATTAATCGCATAAACCAATAACATAACCACGCACATAAAAAATTAAAACACAATTAACATTGCAGACACAAAGATAAATAAAGCGCATAACATCAGACACAAAACAAAATGGAACAACTGATGTAACTAAGCATATATATGTATTAAAGGCTGATAAAAATAGAGCAAATATGTGAAACACCAGCAACATTCGCAAGTTCTTCTAGAGGATTTGGTGTCTCAAAAATAACATTCACAAGATCTTGAAAGCGTTCTGATTTGTCGAATCGGGGAGGCACCCCAAGCACTCCAACATACGCAACAACATCATAATTAGCAAAAAGTACAAGAACAATCAATTAGTTCAACTATGTGAACACTACAAGTTCACCGAATAAAAAAATATGAACCCACCACTTGCGTAACAAACTTGAAAACACAACTCTTTCAACACCATACTAGTTCTTCATTGACTACTACAACCTATTCAAATGCGGGACATCAATTCAAAATACACATGGTGATAAGTACTACATCCTGTCTGCAGGTTGCATCAACTGCCAAAACCATACACGCCATACAATCCAGGACAAAATTAACACATATCAAAATACATACAACTTATAAAGTCGATACGACAACAATCATACAACATAAAAACCAGATCTATTAAAACATCATCCAAAATACGGGAAAATCACCTGCATTCAATTTGTCCAGACTGGATGATGTACCCATTGAGATCTACAGTCCTAAAATCTGCCGAACTAGATATGCAAGACACATGAACAAAAATTAGGGATTTGAACTATTTTAGAAACGAAGCACGCCATACAAAAGCAAAACTCTTACCAGCAAACACAAAATCCGCCACGCAATAAAGATTACCGCCGCCAAACGCTGCTCGACAAAGACAAGGAACCCTAGCGAGTGCAGCACTGGGATAGCAAAGAGAGCAAGAGATTAGAAATAGAGAGAAAATCTGAACATAAGAGGACGTAAGCAAAGTCAATGGCAGAGCAAAAAGAACAAAAGCAGAACACGGGACCTCCACCTCGGGGTTGAGCCCTCCGACCGATGCTCCTGCAAGTAAACAGAGTAACAACTCCCCCTCCGAGAAGAGAAGAAGAGGGGAACAAAGACGGAATCGATTTGGGGACAGGAGAGGAGCGGAACGGGGAAGATCGGAGGTTAAAAGGTGAGTGGGAGGGTTAAAAGATGACTGCGAGAAAACGGACGGCTAAAGCCCACAACCGTGGCGAAGCCCACTATCTCTAGCCAGTTACAAAAGATAATACCAAAAATCAAATATAAATAAAAAAAATAGATGGTGAAAAAAACGGCTAAAGTACAAATAATAACTCACAACAGTACAAAAAAATTATCAAACAAGTACAAATGAAAAAATAATTCATAACGGTCATGTTTTTCCCCTAAAAAATAAAGATAAGATAGGGGCAAGTCATGTTACGAACTCGCCTCCGCATGCGGCCTTGGCACGCCAAGGCGTCGTCACTTCTGACTTCGTTCTGGCTTGGCCTTGCCGGAGATGGGGGAGGGGGATCCCGGCCGCCTCCCGGCTCGACCTCGTGCTAACGCGACGCTTTCGTTGACAAAGCTTGATCGGTTATTCTGCTTTCCCCCACCCCACGCACCCACACCCCTAAGATAGATAATGGGGCAAAGTCCATACAAGGAAGATGTGTCAGTACAACTATGCCCCTCGGTACGGTTCGGTGCGGGCGTAAGTCATGTTTCCCCCACGCACCCACAGCCCTAAAGATAGAAAACGCGTGTTATTCTGTTTCCCCACGCACCCACACCCCTAAGATAAGATAATGGGGCAAGTCATGTTACGGACTCGCCTCCGCATGCGACGCCAAGACGCCGCAGCGTCGCCTGCTATGGCTTCGTTCCTTGCTCGGCCTCGCCGAGATGGGGAGGGGTCCTCCCCTCCCCCGGCTCGGCCTCGCCTTCTGTGGCAGCGCTTCGTTTGACAAGCAGGCACGGTTATTCTGTTCCCCCACCCCACCCCATGCACCCACACCCCTAAAAAAGATAGATAATGGGGCAAAGTCCATACAAGGAAGATGTGTCAAGACAACTATGCCCCTCGATGCAGTTCGGTTCAAAAGGGGCAAGTCATGCCACGGTACTATATTCAAACAAACAAAAAAGAAAAAGAAAAAATTGACAAAGACAAGAACAAAAAGTACGGTCCAAATTCTTGATGTAGTCAAGTACTAGATCCAAAAAAACTAAAAAAAATTGACCGCCCAAGGACAGGCGCAGGCCCTGCCAATGCTAGATACTTGAACTCGAGCCCTTGGGCAAATCCCTAGTAATCCGCACACCTGCAGGGCCTGCCGTCCAGGGCCCACAGGTCAAGAGAGAGAGCGAGCGCCGTGGATAAGCGCCCTGGTAAGTGTTCAGAGGAGTTCGATTGGTGAGCGTCGGCTGCGCTTATAAACAAGTCTAGAGCCCCCTCGACTAGCGAGGTGGGACTAAACACATAGCTCATGCGCCTTATTTGTCTTTGCATGACCCATGAGAGAAGCTATCCGGGCCGAATACAACGACCCAGGCCGATGGCCCAACAAAGTACTTCGTGAAGGAAATATGCCCTAGAGGCAATAATAAAGTTATTATTTATTTCCTCATATCATGATAAATGTTTATTATTCATGATAGAATTGTATTAACCGGAAACATGATACATGTGTGAATACATAGACAAACATATAGTCACTAGTATGCCTCTACTTGACTAGCTCATTAATCAAAGATGGTTATGTTTCCTAACCATAGACATGAGTTGTCATTTGATTAATGGGATCACATCATTAGGAGAATGATGTGATTGACATGACCCATTCCGTTAGCTTAGCACTTGATCGTTTAGTATATTGCTATTGCTTTCTTCACGACTTATACATGTTCCTGTAACTATGAGATTATGCAACTCCCGTTTACCGGAGGAACACTTTGGGTGATACCAAATGTCACAACGAATCGGGTGATTATAAAGGAGTACTACAGGTGTCTCCAAAGGTACATGTTGGGTTGGCGTATTTCGAGATTAGGTTTTGTCACTCCGATTGTCGGAGAGGTATCTCTGGGCCTTCTCGGTAATGCACATCACTATAAGCCTTGCAAGCAATGTAGCTAATGAGTTAGTTATGGAACTAGGTATTGCATACCGACGATCGAATCTCGGGCAAGTAACATACCGATGACAAAGGGAACAACGTATGTCGTTATGTGGTTTGACCGATAAAAGATCTTCGTAGAATATGTAGGAACAAATATGGGCATCCAGGTTCCGCTATTGGTTATTGACCGAGAACAGTTCTAGGTCATGTCTACATAGTTCTCGAACCCGTAGGGTCCGCACGCTTAACGTTACGATGACAGTTTTATTATGAGTTTATAAGTTTTGATGTACCGAAGTTTGTTCGAGTCCGGATGTGATCACGGACGTGACGAGGAGTCTCGAAATGGTCGAGACATAAAGATTGATATATTGGAAGCCTATATTTGGATATCGGAATGGTTAGGATGAAATCGGGATTTTCTTAGGAACACCGGGGTTACCAGAACCCTCCGGGGATAATGGGCCTTAGTGGGCCATGAGGGAGAAGAGGAGGGCGGCGGGGGCAGGCCGCGCCCCCTCCCCTAGTCCGAATAGGACAAGGAGAGGCGGCGCCCCCGTTTCCTCTTTCCCCTCCCCCTTTTCCTTCTCCAACAAGGCAAGAGGGGGGAGTCCTACTCCCAGTGGGAGTAGGACTCCTCCAGGCGCACCCCTTGGGGGCCGGCCGCACCTCCCCCTCCCTCCTTTATATACGGGGGCAAGGGGGCACCCTAGGACACACAAGTTGATCTACGGATCGTTCCTTAGCCGTGTGCGGTGTCCCCCTCCACCATATTCCACCTCGGTCATATCGTCGCGGAGTTTAGGCGAAGCCTGCGCGATAGAGCATCATCATCGTCCTGCGCCCGTCGTCTTGTGGAACTCATCTCCGACGCTTTCTTTGGATCGGAGCCCGGGATCGTCATCGAGCTGAGCGTGTGCTGAACTCGGAGGTGCCGTCGTTCGATCGGGATCGGTCGGATCGTGAAGACGTCGACTACATCAACAGCGTTGTCATAACGCTTCGCTTACGGTCTACAAGGGTACGTGGACACCACTCTCCCCTCTCGTTGCTATACCATCACCATGATCTTGCGTGTGCGTAGGAAATTTTTTGAAATTACTACGTTCCCCAACACTTCGCCCCATTACAAAAATCCAGTAGATCACGCACGACAAAAAATAAAAAATGAAATTAATTTAAAAAAACTCACAAGAAAAATCAGTTAATAAACAAAAATATTGTGACAAATTTCAAACACATCTTAATGGTAAGAAGTAAAAAAAATATAAGACTGTAAATAAAAATTTCAAAAACGAATTTACAAAAAAGTTCAACTACTACAATTCATAAGGTTCAAGTACAAATAAAAAGTAAGTACTGTGCAGCGAAGATTAATTTTTTTTTTTATAAAATACCAAAAATATCATTATTCATCTATAAAAAAGAAAAAAAAACGTGCTCCAATATTCATGTAAAAAAGTAAGAAAAAAATATTATACAACAAACAAATTCGATTGGTAATTGACAGCCTAAAATAGAGCAGTACTATCATTAACAGAATGTAAGTTCAACAAACTCAATAACAAAAAGGGGTTCTAAAAAAATCATCAGCGTATAGCACCGTCTCCTAGTTATGAACATGAAAAATATACCAGCCAAAACAAAGGATGCCCATCAGTTCAACTATAGAAATTGTTCCAGTACTAATATAAAGAATGTATAAATAAAACACTTATAATTGAGCGTAACAATAGGAAAAACATTACATAACAAGTTCCATACCATTACGATAAAACAATACAATTCAACCATCTCACATGCAAATGTTTTAAAAGAAAAAATACTGCAACATAATCAACCATACACAAATCTCAAAGCCAAGGCGTCATTTGCCACATTTAAACCTACAACACATAAATTACGAGCGTCGGAGAGTCAGTCTTCTCTCAAGAACATAACCATAACCACATCACCATCCTCAAATCCAGACTCAGCCGCAAACTCCTTCCACCCGGTAGTTAGGTTGATGCAACCATGAAAGTCGATGTGGTAGGCAACATCCATCAACTGATACCCATTCTTATGCGAACTCTCCATCTTGAACACCGGAACTAGGAGCAACAATCCTGATCACGGGTGACATTTTACGCAAATGGACATGGGAGTACAAAACAAAATGAACACACGACATAACTGAATTTTTACACGAGATATAGGAACGATTTGCATAACAAACTAAAATAGAAAAAATTTGAACCAAAACAATAACACAAAACTAACTAGACATGTGAACTGACTAAACTGAAAAATATACATATCAATACACCTACAGTAAAAACATCTATTCATAAACAGATCAGGGATTATACAAAAATGGTTTAAATCTTGTTAAGTAATGAACAAATACACACAGTAAATCCCTTTGTTAAAATCCAACAAAACCTAATTAAAAAATATAGACAAGCTATTCATAAGACAAAGCTGCAGATCCAGGTCCATGGGTTTGAGCAGAAACCAACAAGAAAGTAGAAAACAAAATGAATAGAAACACATACCCATGATTCCTTCAAGTCACCATCCGTCAAAGCCACAAACATAGGGTTCTGAAACCCATGGTTGCCGTCTGACAAACAACAAGAAAGTTGCCCACGCTTGGCTGAAGTGCAGTGAGCTCCAAACCAGACTTCGTACACACAGCCGCCGACTATGCGCTCCATCTTTACCGAGCATCCGCATGAACAATCCTCCATCGAACACACAGGAGCAGAGAAAAGGCAACGAAGAGAAGAGAGAGGAACCTAGATCTGATTACGGAAGAATGAATAAAAGGGAGGGGGAAGACTTGGCCACACACCACACATAGATGGATAACGTTTATAGTCGAGGGACACTCATGATTATAAAAATAATAAATAGGCAGATGGGCAGCCAGCTGGTAGGAAATAGTTATTACACAAGTCATCCAACATTTGACCGCAAATCAGTTCAACTTTAGAAAACCAAGCAGTTCAAAGGTGCACATGTCGAACATATGCAGAGAAAACAACACATTCAGAGACAAAAACAAAGTTGAATTCATTTAGTCATTCGAACATCTGCTCCCTCACAACAAAAATCTTAAAAACATAATATTCACTACTTCAGTCATAACGTTCAAAGAAACGATGCCATTTTGCCCTGGTAGATGGATGTGGAGCCGTCGCTGCTCTCGCCCTAGCCCAACAGATGATCTGAATATGGTTCCTTCCCCTGCCCTCTGGGAAAAGAAGCTCCAATTCATTGGAGTTGCAAGTATCCATCATCTCACGCGCAAGTAAGTCTGCATTGAACTCTGCCTCCAGTTCCTCCTCGGCGGCATGTCGCGCCATCTGCACTGCGCTGCGCCTCCTCCTCCTCTGCTCCGCCATCTGCAGCCCTCACATCTATGGCGTCCCCTTCTCCTCTGTAACCTCTCCCACCAGGATCCATCTCCCTTTTCTTTGGTTGCAGCTCAGAGAATGAAACCGACAGAGGGCTTGGGCTTTATAATCAAAGTCTGAGCCATCGGTGCGGCTCGATGTCAACACACAGTAACAAAACTTTGACACGGCGGTCCAACTACACATCTGGGCATCAATTCAAAACAACACCGAAAAACACGCAACTTAATTACGGTTTGACCAGATTACCGAAATCGCAGCTTACGGTCCACCGCCATACACAACCTCCGCCAACGACAAAACAACATGGGAATCCGGGTTAGAAACAACTCAAAAAATCAAAATTGACAACGCAATTCTTTTCATACAGTCCTTATATCTCTCCCTGCGACACCAATTCGAAAGTAAAACAACAGAAAAAGAAGAACATCTTTCCATGGCGGGCGTGGAAAACGACCAAGAACACAAAAACTTGTAATCATAAATTACAGATGAAAAAAATCTCAAAAAACTATAACATACCGATAATTCTCACATCAAAAACGACAAACACGACGTAAATTGAGGCCCACAAACACCACAGTAAACACCGACGCCCAAAATCACGTCCGCCGCCAAAATGCCCACGCCGTCACCTCCGGTGACTACAGATCACAAAACTCATCTAGCTGAGCGCGCGGATGTGCGGAACCCCTTACATGTCTCCTCTAGCAATGAATGGCCTGCAGCATCGCGCCGGGGAACGATCAGAAGCTCCACGTTGCATCCCCTGTTTCCGTCCGTCGTGCAGGACTCCTCGTCATTGAAGCTAGGTTCAGGGGCTACTGAGGGAGTCCTGGATTAAGGGGTCCTCGGACGTCCGGCCTGTTATCCATGGGCCGGACTGATGGGCCGTGAAGACATGAAGGCCGAAGACCGTACTTGTGTTCGGATTGGACTCTACTTGGCGTGGAAGGCAAGCTTGGCGACCGAAGATTCCTTCTTATGTAAACCGACTCTATGTAAACCCTAGATCCCCCCGATGTCTATATAAACCGGAGGGCTTAGTCCGGAAAGGACACACATTACCATAGTCATATAGGCTAGACTTCTAGGGTTTAGCCATTACGATCTCCTGGTAGATCAACTCTTGTAATACTCATATTCATCAAGATCAATCAAGCAGGAAGTAGGGTATTACCTCCATAGAGAGGGCCCGAACCTGGGTAAACATGGTGTCCCCTGTCTCCTATTACCATCGATCCTAGACGCATAGTTCGGGACCCCCTACGCGAGATCCGCCAGTTTTGACACCGACAACGAGGCTCGGGTGCAGGCCGTTCGAGACTACTATGCCTTGAAGGGTATTAGGAGGGCCAAGGCGAAGTGTCGCGACAAGTTTCTTAGTAAGGAGAAGTACATGCAGGTAATTACCTATTCTTAAGGCCTTGAACTAAGTTTTCTTGATTTGATTTGTAGGCGTAGTGCTGAAATTTCTCTTACTTAGGTGCCCCCGAGATGGTGTGTGGATAAGATGGACTGTTGGGAGGCGTTGGTGGATGTGTGGTGCTCTCCCGAATGGAAAGTTGAACACCAGAGGGCCAAGGATAAGCGCGATCAAATGGAAGGTGTGCCACACCATCAAGGGAGCTCCAACCTGTTTGAGTACGGGGATAACTGGGTATGTGGTTTGCTACATGATTCATGCAATTTCATTCTTCATGCTAGCATTTATCCCTTCCAAAATGACTTAATATGCTTAGTTAGTTAAAAAATGTCATAACTACCTTGGATAGTTCATTTATTACATATTTAGCTCCAAAATGACATAATAACCTTAGATAGCTCTATAAAATGACTTTATATGCTTTAGTTAGTTAAAAATGGCATAACTACCTTCGATAGCTCAATAATGACCTAAACTAATCTTAGCTAGTTCATTCATGACATAATTAGCTATAAAATGACATAATAACCTTAGATAGCTCTATAAAATGACTTAATATGATAAGGTTACTAAAAATGGCATAACTACCTTCGATAGGTCAATAACGACCTAAAGTAATCTTAGCTAGTTCATTCATGACATAATTAGCTCTAAAATGACATAATAACCTTGGATAGCTCTATAGATACATAATTAGCATACTTTGGTCAAAAATGGCATAATAATCTTGGTTACCTCGAAAATGACCTAAACTTAGCTTATTTTCCACGAAAATGACATAATAACCTTTCTTAGCTCCAAAATCACCTATTTACATAGCAATATAATTCTTCATGCTAGCTTGAGCCCTTAACTAATATTTTGTTCCTCTCTATCAGGCACACCACCACAAGAAGCCTGTGCCAAGTCTGTTCGACCTCTATGGCATGGCCCATATGGCCCCGTACAAGAAGGCCAAGACATTCACGGAGTCTGACCTAGATGATCCAGAGAGCTTCACCAACAAGTCCTCCCACCACAAGCTTGTGAAGTACAGAGACGAGGGGAAGGCGAGGAAAGGGGAGGACTTTAATCCGAGCCAGGATCCTTTTAATACAGAGCTGGTGATGATATCTGGTGGCGGGAGGTCCCATGGCTCTCAAGCCATTGGTGATGGACTGATACGTTGTCCTAAGACTCCCCCGCAGATCAAGAAGCGCCTGAGTAGCTATGATCCTGAGATAACGCCTCGTGCACGGCCCGTGGAGCTCGCCATGGCGGTTACTTATATGGACTCTCTCACCTTTCCTCCATTACATTGTGTGTGCGTCCGTCGATGATTACAATGCTAACGAGCAGTGGTGTGTTGCACGCTATTATTGAGAAAGAGAGATTGAAGACGTAGGCGCTTGTGGAGGAGGCAAAAAGGGAGGCACAAAGGGAGGCGGCGGAGAGGAAGGGGGAGATGGAGGAGAGGAGGGCTAAGCTATTGGAGGAGGAGAGGAACCGGAACGATAGCGCTAACCGGACCCTATACGAGCTCATCGTGGTACGTTTCTCGTGCATATTAGCCCAATCATGCACGTAATGTTCGCATTAATATCTAATATGACTGACTCATGAGAACCAAATGTGGAGACCATGTGCGAGAAAAACGGCCAGGCCCCTCCGCCGATGCCCCAGATTGCTCCGGCGACCACGGTGAGTTTGATTTGAATGGTTGTTGCTTACTACTATTCACATTTCAGTTTGCGAACTTGCTAATGAGACATTATTGGAAATGATCTTTGGTGCAGCATGGCTCCCGACAAGCATCGACCACTCCTTCTGCCAATGCCGGAACCCCGGCCGGTCCTTCACCTCCGTCTGGCACTGGCGTAGCCCCTACCATTCCTACACCTCTGTGATAACGGTATTTTTCTTCTTATTTAGCCTTTTTAGTCCATTTATGACATAATTTAGCCTATTTAGTCCACAAATGACATAATAAGATCTTCTTCTTCTTCTAGTCTTCTTCTTCTTCTTCTTCTTCTTCTTCTTCTCCAAAATGAAGTTAGCTCTAAGTTATATAAAAAATGGCCTAATATGCTTAGTTAGGTCAAAAATAGCATAATTAGGTAGGTAAGCTAAAAAATGGCATTTTTCTTCTTATTTAGTCCATTTATGACATAATTTAGCCTATTCAGTCCACAAATGACATAATAAGATGAAGAAAATCAAGGAAGAGGAAGAAAAGAAGGAATAGGAAGAAAAGAAGAAGAAGAAGAAGAAGAAGAAGAAGAAGAAGAAGAAGAAGAAGAAGAAGAAGAAGAAGAAGAAGAAAAGAAGAATAAGAAGAATTCTTCTTCTTCTAGTCTTGTTCTTGTTCTTCTTCTAGTTTTCTTCTTCTTCTTCTCCAAAATGAAGTTAGCTCTAAGTTATATCTCATAATATGCTTAGTTAGGTCAAAAATGGCATAATTAGCTAGGTAAGCTAAAAATGGCATTTTTTCTTATTTAGACTATTTAGTCCATTTATGATATAATTTAGCCTATTTAGTCCACAAATGACATAATAAGATGAAGAAAATCCAGGAAGAGGAAGAAAAGAAGGAATAGGAAGAAAAGAAGAAAAATAAAAAGAAGAAGAAGAAGAAAAGAAGAAGAAGTTCTTCTTCTAGTCTAGTTCTTGTTCTTCTTCTTCTTCTAGTTTTCTTCTTCTTCTCCAAAATGAAGTTAGCTCTAAGTTATATCAAAAATGGCATAATATGCTTAGTTCACTAAAAAATGGCATAATTAGCTAGGTTAGCTCCATTTTACCTAAGTATGCTTACTTCTTCTTATTCTTCATTTTCTTCTTCTTCTTCTTCTTCTTCTTCTTCTGATTCTAGTCTTCTTCTTCTAACTTTCTTGTTTCCCATTTAGCAGATTTAATTCACTATACGGAAGCTTGCATGGATGGAGTGCTTGTTTCCCTTTTCTTTTTTTCGTTTGTATCGATGAAAAATGTGGAACTTGTTATATGGATGCATGGAACAATATGTTGGATGAACATTGTGATGTTACTATAATATGTATGGATGGAACTCTGTTTCTTATTATGTATGTATGTTGTCATGGATGGAGCTATGTGTTGGATACATCATATGTCTGTTGTGCATGTGAAAAAATATATATATATATATATGTATATTTGTGTGTGAATTCCTGTGAAATTAAATGGATTCAACTAAAAACAGGGGATATGTAGCCTCTTTGCCGTCTGCTAGCGGACGCGAAGCTCTTTGCAGTCTGCTAGCGGACGATGAAGCTCTTTGTCGTCTGCTAGTGGACGGCAAAGAGGACACATGGCAGCTACCTATAAAACCTGGGAACACTGGCTGCCTATTTGGTCACTTTGCCGTCTACCAGCAGACGACAAAGATTCAAATCACTTTGCCGTCTGCTGGCGGATGGCATAGCTGGCCACGTGGCAGCTGCCCAGTGCTGCCTAGCTGAGCTCTTTGCCATCTGTCAGCGGATGGCAAACTGATTTGACTCTTTGCCGTCCGCTGGCAGACGGCAAAGAGCGTCGTTAACCCCCTAACGGCTGTCACGCCACCGCACTGCCATCCGTTGTCTATGCCGTTTGCTACCCTCGGATGGCGGACGGCACAACCCTTTGCCGTCCGTTTCCAGGAAGTGGACGACAAAGAAGGCCTTCGCTGGCACGTGTTCAGACGGGCTGTTTGCCGTCTGCTGATGGACGACAAAGAAGTTTGCCGTCCGTGATCCATGCCTTTGCCGTCTGCCATAGCAGACGGCAAAGAAGCTGATTCTAGTAGTGCCCCCTCCGGTGGATCTTGGCTCCAGAAATTCTTATTTATTGTATGAAAAATCCTCGCAAAGTTTCGTTCCTTTCCGAGAATTTTTATTTCTGCACAAAAACAACACCATGTTAGTTCTGCTGAAAACAACGTCAGTCTGGGGTTAGTTTCATTCAAATCATGCAAATTAGAGTCCAAAACAAGAGGAAAAGCGTTAGGAAAAGTAGATACGTTGGAGACGTACCAACTCCCCCAAGCTTAAACCTTTTCTTGTCCTCAAGCAATTCAGTTGATAAACTGAAAGTGAAAAAGAAAAACTTTTACGAACTCTTTTGCTCTTGTTTGCATAAATAAGCTTAAACAACACCCAGGTTTTCAGCCAACATTATAACTAACCATGCCCACAATAACTCTTAATGATTATATTAACTCATATCAATAACATAATTAGCTAGCGAGCAATAATAAGATATCTCAAACGGCAACATATTGTCAAAACAACCATGTTATAATATGACAATAGTGGTATCTCGCTAGCCCTTTCTAAGACCGCAAAACATAAATGCAGAGCACCTCCAAAGTTCAAGCAGCGACTAAACATTGTAATTCATGGTAGAAAAGATCCAGTCATGATGCACCCAACATTAGCTACACACAATGCATAAGTCATGACAACAGTGCTCTCAAGTTCTGGCGCTTGTTTTAGAAGGTGATGACACAACATAAAAGTAAATAGATAGTCCCTTCATAGAGGGAAGCAGTGATTTGCAGAGGTGCCAGAGCTCAAGTTTTTTAAAACAGAGGTAAATGATATTTTGGGACATGCACCCTTCTCATTTACTTCATGAAAATCAGCTATCAATATCTTCCATGCTAAGCACGCTAGTGGCGGTTCCCAAGCAATAAAAGTAAAGGTTTTGACTCCATTGGGATTTTTTGTTTGATTATTTGTAAGTTTTTTCTGTTTGTAGTTTGGGACTAGGCATCCCTATTGCCGCCCTTTTCTTGTGTGATGGCGAGTGAATAAACACTCGACCTGAGAATAACCCGCTTAGCATGGAAGATACCGACCACCTCCTGTCGTTCCATGAACAATCCAGGCACACAAAAAAGGATATTTATCAGAAGTTTTTAGAGGTGGCACATGCAAATTTACTTAGGACGGCAGGGTAATACCGCATACAGGTAGGTATGGTGGACTCGTTTGGAATAACTTTGGGTTCAAGGTTTTTGATGTACAAGCAGAATTCCCACTTAGTACAGGCGAAGGCTAGCAATTAGATTGAGTAGCGGCCAGCTAGAGAGCAACAACGGTCATGAACATGCATTATGCATAAGTAACATTGGACACTAGCATGAGTAGGATATGAACACCATGAACATAAATATCATAGAGGCTTTGTTGGTTTTGATTCAACTACATGCATGAACATGTGCCAATTCAAACCACTCGAACATTCAGAGGAGGATACCATATCATCATACTACATCACAATCATTTTAACGCAATGTTGATGTCCAAAATAAATCATTATCCACTCTTAGCTACTTAAGCATGGCTTGAGAAACTATAATATCTAATTGACATTGCAAACATGTTTAATCATAATGGGCTAAATCATGGATACTAGGTTAAACATATTTACACAAACATAACAAGTTGAGTCCATACTAGTTTCCCTCTGCCACGGCCAGTTCATCGAATATCGTCATTATTGCCTTTCACTTGCACAACCGAACGATATGAAATTAATAATAGTGCAAGAGTGCCGTGGACTAAGCTGGAATCTGCAAACATTTTATTCAACAGGAGAAGACAAGGTAAAATGGGCTCTTTATTAGATCAACAATTATTCATATGAGAGCCACTGAACATTTTCATCATGGTCTTCCCCTCAGTACAACTCGAGTAGAAAGAAGAGAAATTCAGAGAAACACACTAAAATATTTTTGGAGTTTTTGGTTTTCTTGAACAAGCAAATAAAAGGGAAAAGCAAAAACGAGAAAAACTATTTACACGGGAAAGCTCCCAACAAGCAAAAGAAGAACAAGGAAATCTTTTTGGGTTTTGTTTTTAGTGCTACAGCTAAACATGCATAGAAAGTAAACTAACTACAACTTTTTTTTTTGGTTTTTCTATAGTTTTTCAAACACACAAGAAGAAAGCAAGAAAATAAATCTAAGCATGGATGATACAATGAAAAAGTGTGAACACCGACAAATGGAATAAATGGACATGAATGTAATGTCGGTGAGAAACACGTACTACCCCAAGCTTAGGCTTTTGGCCTAACTTGGTAATCGATCAGTAGCCTAGATGGTAGTTGGGGTACTGAGGAGCGGGCATCCACTCATCCCACTGTTGAGGCTCCACCTCTGCCTCTGCAGCAGCCTGAGCGTTATGGTAGGCGATGATGTCCACAGGCATAATCCTATATCCCCTGGCAACAGAATCAAACAAAGCAGGAACGGGCAATGGAATAATATCATGAGTCTTCACACTAAAAACCAGGTTATATGGAATAGGAATGTCAGGAGATTCAGTATCAGTAAAATGATGGTGATCCATGTGTCGGTGTCCTGGGATCGAGGGTACCCAGACTTTCCTGCCTGCGGCCCACGGCGTGGCTCCGTCAACGGCCCGATACGGTCCATCTTCAGCAACGACAACCCAAGACCCTCGTGAGGGGCCAAGCCTCGCGAGGCGGACGACGCCAAGACCTCTCTGGGGGGCAACCTCACCAGGCTGGCTCCCAAGGAGCGGAGATATCTATGCAAGGTGCGCCTCGTGAGGTTCATATGATGTGAGCCATGACGACCATGGCCAGGCGGGCGCCAGCGCGCGTAGTGTACCAGTTTCCTCTTTGGTGCTAAGGAGGCAAGCGCATGCACGGGATCCCGAGGAATCAAGCAAAGGTTTCCATATCGGTGCAACAAGACCAAGACCGCTAGGGCGGCAGGATGGAGGTCATCACGGATCCCACAGCGGCACCACCACCAGAGGCTTTTGCAGGCGAAGACTACTTTTGTCAGGATAACTTGTACTAGTTGTCTCCCTTCGTATTTGGCCGTTGTGGGATCCCTTCCCGCCTACATTTGGGAAGAGGACCAAGGCCACTATAAATAGGACTTAGCCACCACCATAGAGGGGGACAGATCATTCAGATCATCCTCTCATCGACCAGCTCATCAAGCTCAAGAACACCTCACCTCCCGAGGTTGTTCGTCCATTGTACTAGTTCATCCTCAGCCACCCGAGGCAATCAACCACAAAGCTGGAGTAGGGTATTGCACCACAAGGTGGCCTGAACCAAGATAAACTATTGTGTCTCTTGTTCATTGGGTTCGTCTAGCTAGGCCTAGGGTTCGGTGAGCAGGCAGACCGGGGAGGACGAGAACTACGCACGCACCCCAGAGTTCAAACCTCTCAAGGGTCTGCAGAACCCTGAATCCGACATTTGGCGCGCCAGGTAGGGGTGCGACGAAGCTCCGTTTCTCTGTCCGCTCCGCTTCTCCATCCGCCTTGCCTCTCCGTTCGGCCCACATGACGAGCACCACTCCTCCGGCATGATTGGCGAGTGCGCGCGGAGGCGCTGTGGGCCTCCGGGTTTTCACCCCCGCCCTGCGACAGGTACAGTGGCCACCCAAGTTCAGGCCGGAAATGCCGCCTCGCTACGACGGTGTGGCAGATCCGCCAGGTTTCCTCCAGATCTACGAGGAGGCCGTTTGGGCGGCCGACGGCAACGACAAGTTCATGGCCAACTGGTAACCCATGGCCCTCATTGGCATGCCACGCGCCTGGCTTCTCAGCCTGCCAGGATCTTCTGTGGCCTCCTGGGAGGAGCTGCGCAGCCTCTTCATCACGCGCTTTGCAGCACCGGCTCCCCACGCCGTCGCAGCCCTCCTCGGTGGTTCGCAGGCGCCACCCTCGGACCGCCACATCAAGCAGTTCTTCCGCCAGGTGGGTGCCGCCCGCGTGCAGCAGGGAGCTCCTCCGGGTGGGCGGCGCCCAAGGCCGACCTCACCTTCGACTCGAGGGACCACCCTGCGACTACCACTGGCGCAGGCGCACTCCCAATGCTCTGCACCCCCACCATCTCCCACGCGGCGATACGCAAGATGCTCATCGATGGTGGGGCTGGCCTCAACGTGCTCTCTGTGGAAGCTTTCGGCTTGCTTCACGTACCGCACGGCCGGCTCTGCCCCACCAAGCCTTTCTCTGGTGTCGTCGATGGCTCCACCTGCCCCCTAGGACTGATCCGCCTCCCCGTCACCTTCGACACTGATACGTCTCCAACGTATCTATAATTTATGAAGTATTCATGCCATGTTTACAATGGTTTTATATGATTTTGGTATGATTTGATTAGAACTAACCCGGACTAACGCCGTTTTCAGCAGTACTACCGTGGTGTTGTTTTTGTGCAGAAATAAAAGTTCTTGGAATGAGATGAAAATCAAAGGAAATTATTTCTGGAAAATATAAAAAATACTGGAATGAGAGTTACCGGAGGGGAGGCTTGTGGGCCCCACGATGGTGGAGGGAACGGCCACCCCCCTAGGGCGTGCCCCTGTGCCTCGTGGACTTCCCGTGGGGCCCCTGACTTGTTCACGATGCCAACCTCTCCTATAAGTACCCAAACCTCCAGAAAATAACACAGATCGGAAGTTCCGCCGCCGCAAGCCTCTGTAGCCAAGAGAAATCAATCTACGCCCTCTCTGGCACCCTACCGGAGGGGGCCATCATCGCCGGAGGCCATGGAGGAGGATCCCGGAGGGGCCATCATCGCCATGAAGGCCAAGATCCATAGGGAGAACCTCTCCCCATCCAGGGGGGAGGCCATGGAGGAGGAAGCATAATGGGGAGAACCTCTCCTCCTCTCTCTCTCGGTGGCGCCAGAGTACCATCGGTAGGGGAATCATCGCTGTGGTAATTGTCGTGGAATTGTCATGGTAGATGTCCTAGTGTGAGGACTGAGTCGTGAGGCCAACGCATCTATGCGGTAGCTTGAAGGGGTTGGTCGGAATCGAGAGACGCGAGGCGGATCAACACACAAGACAAGGATTTAGACAGCTTCGGGCCCCGGGAAACATCATCCGATAATAACCCTACATGTTGTTTGTGGATAGGTCTCACTATCATCACGAGGGAGTCGTCATAAACCGGCTCTCCTAGTTATGTCTAGCCTTAAGATTATCCCCCCCCCCTCTTGGGGTGCCCTGCCCCTCCTTATATAAGTTGAAGGGGCGGGTTACATGTAGAGTCCAACTCGGATTAAGACTTAAACTATTATGACTTCTCCTCACGGGCTTGTCTTCATGGGCTTCTTAACGTCTTGGGCTTCTTAACGTCTCGGGCTTATTAACCCCAGGCGACTCTGTCTGCTGGTTTAACTGCCTGCCGGTTTACCATTTGGTTTAACATCTGTCTTAACATCTGTCTTAACTGTCTACCTTAACAATCTGTCTTAACTGTCTGCCTTAACCATCTATCTTAACTGTCTGCCGGTTTACCAAGTCCCAGCCGGGTTATAACTCCGGTCGGGTCATACCGCGGGGTATATCCCCGACATTAGCCCCCAGTCTAATTTGGATTTATCCATGTTAAACTGATCCTGATCACCCTTAAGTCTTTGTCATTTCCTTCTTCTAGAAAATCCGGGTCAATAGGCCAGCTTCATACCCAGTTTGCTGACATTGGTTTCTCACAGAGAAATACTGTGAAGAATAATCATTTGATTCAGCTCCCAATGCTTAACAAAAAATATTGGTCTTGAAATACTCATCTGATTTTTAGCCGGCTTAAAGATGTAAAACTTGCCGGTTTATCATTGCCAAATTTGCCAGTTTATAAATATTGATGGCATCGGGTCATAATCGTTGTTAACATCAAGCTTAAAAATATACCTCTTATATGCATATCACTTGTAGCCCCCAAGTCTTAAATGGGAACATAGTAACAGCTTAAGACTTGCTTCAATATGAATGTCACAAGCTTAAAGAAATCCAGATTGTTCATCTCAATCACTAGTCATAAACTGAGTATTCCACATATGTATCCCCCAAGTGTCGGGTTATCACGCTTCACTAAAAAAAATACACTTCCGTGATGATACATGTTTGTCACAGTAGGTCGCGTTTTTTGTCATGCATGTACATCCATGACAAATTTATGACAGAATCAAGCTAGTCATACCTGTGCTGTCGTAGAAGTGTTCCATGACATTACCAAAATTATCATCACGGAAGTGTCCACTTCCATGACGATAAATCGCGCGTCATGAAGTGCTTTTCGTCAAGGGTGACCCACACGTGGCATCCACCGTAACGAACGCCGTTAAGCTATCGGTCGGATTTTGGATCCGATAACCCGTTAACAGCCCGACCAATGGGAAATTTCCACGTGTAAAATCATCATTGGTTGGAGAAAACACGTGTCGGCTCATCGTTGGGGCCGGATGTCATCCACTCATTGGATGAAGGCGCCTATGATACGTCGACACGTGGCACGACCCATCAAGTTTAAATGAGCCGGCCCAACTAAAGGCCCACAAGATTTTGCGAGCCATAATGGGCGGCCCGATTAAAACCCACGAGATTTTATGCGGACTATAATGGGCTGGCCCGACTAAAGGCCCACAAGATTTCATGAGCCATATTAAACCGACCAGTAAAGGCCCACAAGATTTTTGTGTGCCATAATGGGACGGCCCAGGTAAAGGCCCACAAAATTCTTGCGGATCATAATGGGCCGGCAAAGCAAAAGGCCCACGATATTTCGTCGGCATTAATGGGCCGGCCCAGCTGTAGGCCCACAAGATTTTGAGGACCCTAGTAGGCCGGCCCATTAACTGGCTGCCATGTTTTGGGCCAAATGCCGGCCCATATTTGATCCGGTCCATTAATGGCCTACCATGTTCTGGGCCTAATAATGGCCCATATAAGATCCGGCCCGTTAAAAGCCTCCCACTTTCTGGGCCAAATCACGGCCCAGATCAGGTCCGGCACTTTAAGAGGCTTTGGGCTCAATTATGGCCCATATCAGATTCAGCACGTTGACTGGACGCTATGCTTTTGGGCCCACTTGCTAAAGGCCCATTTAGTAATTTGGCCTGATATTAGTTTCAGCCTGTTAAGGGCCCATTTAACATTTCGGCCCTATATTAATTTCGGCCTGTTAAAAGCCTGTCATATAGTTGGGCCTAACTACGGCCCGGTTTGCATCCGGCACCTTTCATGACCGATATCCGATTGGGCCAAACAAGGACCGAGACAACTTTGGCCTGTTAAAAGCCCGTGAATTGATTCGCACAATCATGGGCGAGGTCCATTTCGGCTCTTTGCCGGCCGTGAGCTATTCGACACGCGTTTCAGGTCCGACCTACTTCTCGGCCTCCTAAAAGACCATTGAGTTTTACGCCCGAATCTACTAGTGGGCGGTTTGACGGGCCCATGATGCGGATCATACATCGTGATTGCATGACGGCCCGATTATGTACCGTAATTTTACGGTTTGGCGGTTCTTTGCGAAGACAGGGATATATATACTGATAAAATAAGCTGCAGCATCGTGAATAAGAAAAACCTAGACTATACAATAAAGAAATTACGGCATATTACATCCACCGGGCATCAAAGTTCGCCACTATGATAAGCGGACAGCGATTACATACACCGGGCATCAAAGATCGCCACGGTGCAAATAAACATGCCGACAAAATAATATACAAAATCGACAAAGACTTCAATAGAGTTCAAGAAAGGTTAGCCCTCTTTGGAGCTGCATACAAGCGGTGAGCAAGATGATGAGGCTGCGCTTGTTCAACACTTATATCCTCCTCACTCGAAAGATAAACAAGCGAGACATATGACAGGTTTTGCACATAAAATTATCAGTCTTTGACAATTCATCACATTTCTTCTTGTGAATAAAGTGACACAGTTTAAAATTGCATTAACACAATATGGTATTGTTCAGGTCAAGACATGGCAGGAAATGACATTGTGAAGGAGTTGGCAGCTTCACGACACCTTTGGATTACGGATCGAGAACTCATAAGTATCAATGGTTAGTGTCTTGTCAATTTATCCCATTCCAAATTGGCAAATAAAGAGACGGTTTAAATAATACTCCCTCCGTCCGGAATTACTTGTCATCAAAATGGATGTGTCTAGAACTAAAATACATCTAGATACATCCATTTCAATGACAAGTATTTTCGGACGGAGGAGTAGTAGATTTTTTGTGGGTGATATGACATTGTTCATAGTTAAGACATTGCAGAATATGACATTGTGCTATAGTGGGTAGGTTCACCACACCACTGGATTACGGATGAAGAACAGAAGCATACATGCAGTGCAAAATAAGATCACTTGCTCTGTATAGTTTAATTTAAATGGTATGAGGAAGGAACTTGGTTTTACAACTGAAAACTTAAATTGAGAAGGACAAACTTTTGTTTATGAACTACATAATAAACTTTAAACATGCAATTTGATGCAAACACAAAAAATAAACATCTGTTGCAGTCATGCCTAACCAAATATACACAACAAAGTTTGAAGGCTTGAGAAGTACAAACTTACATTCATGGTGAAGACAGGCTCTATAAAGCCATTGTCCATGCCGATGGGGGGGCAATTCAAGAAGTTTAGCACGTAATGTTCTTCATAAGCATTCCCTTTATTCTACATTTTGTTAAGAGTAAATATAGATGTGATAATATACGAAAAAATGGAGAATATTTAAGATAAGATGAAGAGTGATGCTACATAACCAAGTAGCTATAAATGTATGTGCAGCGATACAGGAAAAAGGCACAACCAAGAGCAATGCACAGCTAAACTTCTTCAGTACCAACCTTATGGTAAGAGTAAATATAGATCTGATGTGTAGAAAATGGAGGGCAAAGGAAAATAAGCTGCAGAGTGATGGTACATGAACAACTACCTGTCAATATAAGTACACTGATAAAGGACAGCATGTACTTACAAGAACAATGCAAAGCTAAAAAAATTCATTGGCATTGGATATATTCTACAGTAATGTAACCATTCATAAAGATAAGATAATTTGGAGCGAACAATTGATAAGCAAGCTATCATGCATACAGCTGTCACATAATGAACCAGGTATGTATGCAAGTACAGTGATACAGGACAACATGTACTAACAAGAGAAAAGCAGCATGCAGCATATTTGCGATATCCTGTCGTTCTTTTCAAACCGGAATTCTTCTTTGAGCAGATTTCCTGCAAAAAAGATCCGTAAGGCACATGCGGAAAAGTAGAAGTTCAAATTGTCATGTGATTTCATAGATGAGTACCTCATCACAGGAACGAGACGATTGCATAACAAGGTTTTTCCATTCAATGTCTTCTAAATTTAGCACGGAGACTTCACGGAAATTCGTTTATAGACTTGCCATCAAAGTGTGATTTCCTCAGGTAACACCGAAACTGCTGCAATGCTTCCTTGAAAAGCACAAGCAAGCTTTGCTTGTCATGACTATCCAGATTGACCCTCACCTAGTTACAACAATGTAATGTAAATCATTGATGTGTTCGATCAGTAGAAAACAGGAAAATAATAGCCATGAATAATAGCACTTACACGTAAGTTGGACAGGAAGATGTGAAAATGGTGTTTGTCTTCACTATAATCTTCCCATGATGGGAATATATGCACGTAGTCCCTAACAACATTGAAAGCATTTTCTTTTAAACTGGGAATAAATGGAATGGGGTTCCAATCTGCAGGAATTGGCCGTCTCTGCAGTTGGGATAGGTCTTCGGCCGGTGGACTTGCTGTACTTTTTGCTGGAGTGGGATTTTTACGTAGTGCGGCTGGTGCTATGGCAAATGAAATCGGTATACCTTTTCTTTGGAGTGCAGGTCCTGTGTGGTGGGGCTAGTGGTGTGGCGGTGAAGTATGGGTACAGTCTGCTGGAGTCGGTCCTATGTTACGTGTCACCGGTTGTACAGCCAATATAAGTGGGCGTATTGTCGATTTCTCCGGCACCACCACGTTTTCAAGGACTTTCTGGTGCTCCTTCAGGTTCGGCAATCGCCCTCTTCCTTTTTGATGTCTGATGCACAAGAACAGCATTTGTGTGGGAAAACATGGTATGACGACAGATGGAATATGTATTGATAATGGATGGGCATGGCATCTCGAGTTATATGATGAGTAAACTAAGCAGATGGTGGTGCAACAAAGTAGAAGAAAAGAAATGCAAGACAACATATGCAAGATACGCACAATCAATAAAGCCTTGCCAAATTAGAACAGGCACCTTGATGGGTGAACAGGACAGGCCATCTGCCTTTGACTCCTTGAGGTTAGAATAGTCATTAGGATGATATTCTGAACAAGAATCAACAGGTGGGGAGCGTACGAGTTTCATTGCTTCCAGAATGGCACTCAATGCCTTGGTGCCAATTTTATAAGTCATTGCAGTGTTCCACAATATTCTTCTGATGCGCGGATTCTGATATTCACTGTAATTGCGTATAATATCTGAGAACCATGAAAAAATAAATAGTTGTGAGATTATCTTTGTAATGCAGATGATATTCTAATATAGGGGCGCCCCTGTAAACACTTATGTGCTATCATTGGATTCTGATGAGAGAGCTCATGTGTGCTGTAATATCGTGCATGCATTTATATAATCTGGCACAAGTACACAAAAAATAGGCTCGAAGTAAGGATAGCTGGCGGATGATAGGTTCATAATATAATGTATCTGAGTTTATTGCCAAACCATGATAACAAGAGCACACAGCAACTAGGAATATCATAGTGTACATAACAGGGGTACACCAAAACCATGAAATATAAATCGGGAAAGAGGAACAGGCATGAAAATACCGTGTTCAATTTCCGCTAGTAATTGAAAGCCAATCGATCATGTCTGAGGCCAGCACTATCGAACATGGTAAAGAAGAGCAAGCAGATTTTGGATAATAAAATGTTGGTTGCGCAGTGCCCACACAAGATGAACCAGAGCACATTAAGAATGCAACTCCCAGCTATCTCTCGACCATTTCAGGCGGTTGGATGAAGATCCTACGTCTCCTAAAGCTTCTTCTTCCTCGTCTCTTAATTCTTCCCATACAGAACACCGCACGGGCCGCCGGCCGGACCATCGGCCCCCATCGCCTGTGTTCCTCCACCACCCCCAGCCCCCACCGCGTCGAGTTTTCTTTGTTCGACGAGGCCCCACAACCCCCCGAGCCCCTTGATCGTGACCGCGAACTTCGGCGAAGCGCTCGAAAAATCGATCAACCCAATTTTGAAATTTAGTCTCTGTGATTTAACTAGTGTGGAATATAAAAGGGGAAAACCATAAGCATTGGGAGTATAGTGTTGAGCGTGCCATGGCGGATCTGAAGGTGCAAACCGGACAAAGGAAACTTCGCAACCAAGACAAGAAATCAGAGTAAAGCAGTGGCGATCTGTTTTCTTGCTGCGATAAATAAGTTGAGCAGATACAAAGAGTACCGCCTCTGGTGCGGTGCCGTGTACGCATCTGCTGAGAATTTGACGATGCTGCAGTAGCGATGGCTGTCGGCGGTGTGGAAGCAGATCTAGGAGGGTAGACGGTGGAGGCGGGGCACGGTGGACGAGACGGTCGTAGGAGCCGCGCCGGCAAGATGGACGGCTGCGGGGATGAAGCGAGAGGACGGGATGCAAGGATCCCGGTCCGAAGGCGTGAATGAGAGAGGTCGATCTCTTGTAATGGATGGCGGCGTCGGGGTATCAGCTCCTGCATGGTGGAGGAGGACGACGGTGGACGGGGTGGCGGACGGCGGTGGATGGGGTGGCGGACGGAGGAGGGTGGTGGTGGAGAGGGTGTTTTGGCGCCCACGAGTCTAATTGGGAAAAGGGAGGTAGAGATGGAAGTGGGAACCTTGTATTCAGCGCGTGCTTGTCTCAAATGCGAGGAAATTTACAAAATTATCCCCCGTTTCAAATTTCTACTACATCACATCAACATTAGTCTGTTGGGGATAGGACGGTAATCTCGCATACAACGAATATTTGCCGATGAGAGTTTGTCTTTGGCCCACCGTGTATGAATATGAATCGGGGAGGAGTCGATTTCGCCGAGGGCACATTGTGTTTTGGCGCCCACCGTGTATGAATCCGGGTGAGAGGCGGTTACGTCACGTTTGGGTGAAATTACAAACCTACCCCTATCGAAACCTATAGAAATCCAGCAGATAGGCTTTGCGTGGCAGGGATAGGCAGTAGTGATTTCCATCTCGCAGATTTTGGTTTCAGGCGGGGTTACTGCGACTTTCCCCGCTTCGTTCAAATTTTGCACAGTGCACGTTTACCGTGCCAACTCAATTTGAATCCCGTTTGTATTCTACTATTTTTTTCGGGCGGGATCCATTTTCAATTGGAATTACATTCTATATACATCATTTTTTTATATACTTTCAAAAGCACAACACCTTTTATACATAAATATGGTTTACAAATGGCATGATCTCAGATTCATAAGGTTGTATCCATCAATTTGGATTTTCAAATATTTGAAACCACTTTATGTTGAAATCCAATGTATGCATTCCTCGCTAACTGTCTCCAATTAATGTGTGTTTCATGCGGTTTTTAACTTCTCAAACATGTATAATGTGTTTCACACACGCAACATATAGTGTAATCCCGTTTAGACATTAATTGCATGTAAACCATGCATTGTTTGTAATTGAAGAATCTATGGATCACCAATATTGATAAACTATATAACATTACACGTGTGCCCAAATTCAAATGAATATGCATGTTTGATACACCAATTTGCGTTATGATATTATCGATGTCGTGATCTCCAGTTTAAATATTTGAATCCCCTTATTTCCAGATATTCGTCTCATATAGCTATCACTCATGCTTATATAGGACTATCTCTCTGGACCTATATGCGTTCATCATCTCTCAGGCATCTCTCGTGCTACCTGTATGTCGACAATGATCTTTTATCTTTGTAACACACTGACGGTACTCTCTCCCTCGACCTTCATCACTCTATCTCTCTCTAAGTATATATCGCTCCCTGCAACGTGTCTCTAGCTATGATTCTCCATGTGGAATCTCTTTCTCTCACACAAACACAAACCTTTGTCTCCTGGGGTCTCATTTCTCTCAACTATTCCCATGTGTGCCACTCGCACGCCCCTCATACAGAGATGTCTTTCGCTCCTTAGATATGAGAACCTACGACTCTTCCTCTTCAATAGCTCTTTCTCACACACAAACAAACACAAACTCTGTCTCCCAGGGTCTCATATTTCTCCATTGTTCTCTTGTATGTCGCTCAAACACACACCTCTCCCTAGAGATATCTTGTGTTCCCTCATATGTCTCTCTAGCTATCACTCTCGTTGTGAAATATCTTTCTCTCTCCACAGACACAAAACTCCATCTCTCCGGATCTCAGTTCTCTCGATATCTGTTTGTATGTGACTCACATGCACCCTCTCTCTATCTCTCTCACACCCACACACATAACCCAGCCTTGATCCACTCGACTGCTATCTCTAACGCACACTAGCTAGCATCTTTATCTTTCTATTTATCTGTTTCTCCATCAACCTTCTTTCTCGCCCTCACTCTTGATTTCTATCAAGCACACTACATATGTTTCTCTCTACATGCAGTCAAGTGCCCTCTCACACACATATAATTTCACCCTTTGAACCACCCAACGGTCATCTCCAACACCCAAACTAACGGATGTCCCTCTAGATAGCATCTCCATCTCTGTATCTATCTATAGTTTCTCCGTCAACATTTCTTTCTTGCACGGAGTCTTGCTTCCTATCACCCACACTATATATGTCTCTCCATACATATGCATTTATAGGTTGATCTCTTTTGCACAATCGTTGCGCCTCACCCCCTCTGCTCGCCATAGATGCATGCTCCAGCCCATGCCACTATCTCTTAAAGACAAAAACACATGCTCAATTGTCGGGCCTTCTTCCCTGCATTCTCACATGCATGCATATTGTCATACCGACCCGTCTCTCCCATGTCGTTGATCTTATGACTTACGTCTTCTTTCTTTTATCTCGATCATCTACAAGACACACACACACATCCCACGTATACATGTATACCTCTCACACATGCACGTTCAAGGTCTCTATGTCTCCATACGTAGTTAATTACCCTCAATCCCTAACGCCACATCGAATCGTTCTCCTCTTTTGTGCACATAACTTCCGCTTTGTATGGGCAAAACACACACTCACACTTAACAATCTCCTTCTAGCTACCCCCGCTTTGCCTACTGTCACTCTTCCCTATATCCCAAAACCAATAAGACCATCCCTTTGTTTAATTCCGCCTACATGCACCATCGATATATAGTAGTCTTCCTCGGTGTCTCTCGAACAAACACGTTCTCTCGATGTCGACTCCTCTCACGCCAAGACGCACCTTCTCTTCCCTCTATACGGGCATTTTCTCTCGCACCCCATCGTTGGTGGCCTCTCGCCATACACATCACCTCTCTATGATGAAGCCATGCACACTTAAATTACATCCGCCACAGAGGACCCCGCGACACACATACACGCGCGCGCGCAAACACACACACACACACACACACACACACACACGCACCCCCCCACACACACACACACTAAGACTCCATCTCTCTCTCTCACACACACACACAAACACACACACACACATACGCACGCACCCCTCCCCCCCACACACACTTAGACTCCATCTCTCTCTCTCACACACACACAAACTAAGACTCCATCTCTCTCTCCTCTCTCTCTCTCTCTCACACACACACACACACACCCCACACACACACTAAGACTCCATCTCACACACACATGCTCTAGGCGGAGCATTTGTTCCTACCACCCTTCATCCAACCTTACCCGTATGATAAACAATCACCTTTATTTACTTGCATAACATGGACAGATTCCACTTTACTTTAGTAGTCAGCAAACTTATCATACTGCACTTTATAGAAAAACGAGTTGGCGATGATGGTGTGCTTGCCATCTTGTAATATAGACCGTATGATCTATATCTGACGGATAGAAAGCAAACTATGATAATTTTACAAAAGATACCCGCACCTCTCTCCACATCATTATCTCCCGCAACCTCATTGCTCATCAATTAAAAAAGGAATAAGTCTACGAACAATCTAGCATGCATGGCTGCCACTTTGCCGCGCCGGGCAAATCCATCCCCATGCCTCCGCCCATTCCGACCACCACCACCACCACGCTCCACTCCTCCTCGCCTTATCTCTCATCTTTCATTTTTTCGATGACATTCTCGAGATACCAGTTTTCCGATAAAATTCTCGAGATATCATTAGTTTTACACATGGGATTACTCCCGCATGGGTCAATCACAACAGTGTGTTTTGTAAAAGAATGCATATTGATGTTCCGTGCAATGCACGAGAATCTTGCTTGTAATTATATAACGCAAATCATGAGCAGGAAGTGACATTTTTTGACACAACCACGTTAACATGGCCACGTAAATCACGGCAGGAAGGAGAAGGGAAGCGGGCTGTGGAGTAACGCTTTTTACCACAATTTCTTAGGAAACCGAGTGCAATAATTGAGTAGTTTTGCAAACTACCATTACTACTACACACAAACGGTTCAAAACCTATACTCCCTTGCGGCTGCTTGGCGCTTCGCGTGAAACGGTCGGCGTCGCCCTAGAGCGTCGATGCCGCATTAATGCCCGGGCCAGAGCGGAGGCGACCTCTCACCGGGCGCCGGCTTTGAAGTGGCGCGACGGCCGAGAGAGCGCCGCTTCCGGTGCACGCCATCGCTTTGCTCTCGTCGAGACTGGCCATAGGCCCTGTTTGGATCCATGGGTTAGAGTTAGTTTGAGCGAGTTGGGGCTCAAATAGCCCTAAAGTATCCAAGCATGAGGGTTTAAATTGGAGCACGTTGCAATCGAACCCACCAAAAACTATCCCACCCAAGAGGTGCTAATCGGAGATAGTTCTCACTTTGGGACCACTGAAAAATCACTTTTCTCTCTCCATGAAGTGCATTTATTGTCAATCTAAGCCTGTCACCAAAACACCTCTTTGGCTACAGTTAGTTCAGGGTTAGTCATGAGTTAGTCTAACCTCTAGCTAAGTTAGAGTATCAAACATGAGCAGTATAGGACATGCAAGTTGCTCAAAGCATACAGGCAAATTCATACGTGAAAGGATATATTTTTTTGAAAACAGAACGTGAAAGGATTTTTTTTAGAATGCTCTTGGCATGTCGCTAACATGTGATAGTTAACCGACCTCAATAGATGGCAGAAACGCCAGCCCGCCGCACTTTGATAGAGACGAGGAGGGAGAAGCGATACATGCTGCTGGATTACTAGAGATAGGTGTCGCACGGATGCCAAGAAATATGGTGATAGCGTGGGTTAGCCATGTACTAGTATGATGTAACTACACTGGGCTGCTGTGTTTCGTACTCTTCGATCCTTTGTGGAGATGATTGGTTAATTTTATATCGCTGAATAATATTAAATATTATGAGTGCAGACACTCCACCACGAGGTTCCTTGCTCCTTCTCGGTCGTCCTGAATCTATTGTTCTTCCACTCTATTTTTTTACGTGAGCTTTGTTCATCCTTTTGCCAACACGCGAGACATCTAGCATCAAGGTGCACGTGTTATGCAACGATCGTTCCATCTATATGAAGAACACGTGCGACTGGAACTACGAGACGAACATGTACCTGTGGAGTGGACGACGAACCTCGAGTAATGTAAGCGCGATGAAGTGAAGTAGAAAGGCACAAATGGTATGAACATGCGTGGCATACAGGTGGTGTGTTTGGTTGCGTTCGCCTCAAAGATAGTTGTTCCCCCTTCATGTATGCTCAACTCAACACCCCTCTTCATGCATGCTCTCTTCATGCATGCTTCTTGTGTATTTGTGCTAAACAAGTGTGGACTCATGCACCCTCCATACACTCTACCAAACACCCAAAAGTAGGTCGAGAAGGGAACTCTTGGGAGGCATTTGTCTCTTACTACGTAGTACCACTAAATGTTGTACGTGCAATGCACGGTGATGTTATGGAGTACGTGCCTAAGTACTCTACTACTACTATATTAGTTGGAGGCACATATTAACTTTTATATTTGTTTACGTGTATGCCCCGAGACCTTCCAACTAGACGTGTCTTTCTCTCTAGGTCGCACTTTGTATCGTTCATACCACTAAGTACTACTACGTGTGGTCTCCGACCCAGAAGTGGAAGAAGTGGAGACGCTCTACCACGCTGTTTTTTTACGCCGGGCTCTACCATGATGTTCATGTCCCACTCCTTTCGCTGATGTGTGGGACATCCAGCACGTGTCGTGTTTGGCACCCTTCGTCGTAAGAGTTGAAACGCTAGCATTCATCCGAAATAAAAAATAATTATAAATTGGCAGTGATACTATTTTTTTGCGAACCAATCAGCAGTGATACTATACCAAGCGGTTTCCTTGCTCCTCGATATCGGAAAGAATACTTCCATTCGCCAACATGTGGGATGTCGACCATCCTGGTCCACTTGCCATGCACGCAGAACTCCAAGGGAGAGTCACCCAGGTCGTCGCGCCGTAGTAACAATGACTAATGAGCCATCAAATCACAGGCCCACTTCCCACTTTGAAGTTGCTCGGACGAAGGAACCATCATGGCTTCATTGAATTCCGCTTCTTGAAAAAAACTACTGTACCAGCAAGATCGCTAGCTATGATTTACTCCAACAGAGGCCTCCTTTCATTCATAGGAAAGGAATATGAAAATCATAGGAAGTGATATGACATGCATCTCAATTACTATAAAGAAAGAGATGCCATTTGATGCATAGGATAGGAATGTTTCCAGTTAGTCTAGGCTAATGTAATCGGTAATTTGCTCTAAAAACTACAATAGTAACTAGTACTAGTCTTTGGTACATGCTCGCACTCGCATACGCACACACACACTAACTACTAGTACTACTACGTCTCACATGCTAGCCAGACGCCGTCGTTCTCCTTCCTGGCTTTGTTGGCGACACCCCACCGTGCTTGGATCTCTGCCGACCTCTCCGCAGCAGCGTGTGCGTCCTTTTCTTTCTTGTGGCGGCGGGCCTCTCTTTTCTTGAGTGCTTTCTGACTTTTCCGCTCCCTCTGTGCGGCTTTGGCAGCCTCTTGCTCTACCGCCCATTCGGCCTTGGCATCTTCAAATTCCTCCCACATAGTTGTGAGGTCGCGAGCAGCGATGAACTCGGCACGGCGGGATGCCATCACTTCCCTACCATTTTGTGTGTGTTCGTGGGCGGCGAGGAACTCGGTGCGGTGGGATGCCATCGCTGCCTTACCGGTTAGTGTGCGGCGCGGTGGCATGAACGACGCTTGGTGAGAGCTCTGGGGTGGAGTGGCCAGACAACCATATAGTGCATTGGTTTGTCAAGAGCTCAAGGACAGAAGACGAAGCAAATTAGGATTCGACTTCAATCCTGGTCATTTATTACCGAGTAAAATGCATTGGCGGTCATCGAACTTGTCTTGATAGCTCATTTTGATCATTGTATACGAGATATGGTGATTATATGGTCACTGGCTCAGCGTATAGCTTTGTATTTGTATGGTTGACAAGTCAAACAGTCTGCATGCGCCTCATCAGCTCGTGTTATTTATCTATATACGCGGGCCTACCTGTGAATGGAGAAAGAAATACTGTAAAAACCAAAATTATGCGTATGTGGGGAATCAAACCACGGACTCGTCGCTGCAACGCACCCTCGTCAGCCAAATGAAAATGAAATACTTAGCGTCAGACACTCACGCTCACGCTGTCAAAGCATGCTAATGCATGCACGTCGCCCTCTAAATCAAAGTCTCGCTCATGGCGCAGAACGCAAACGGCGAGCCCATCATTCATGCACTTCGGCGTTGTTCGACATTACTGTTTAGACGTTTGATGGAGGCCTACGCGAACGCCGAGCATGTAATCACCTGGCTCAACACCAACGGTCATACACGGACTGCCTTGCTCATGTATATCGTCCATCACAACGACAATCTATAAAACAGCCTAAGCTAGAGAGGGTACTATGGTAGTATGGTACGGAGTATGTACTATCGGGAGCGACCGATCTTAGTGCCACCGCACAATCGAAACCCCTTCCATCGCTAACGCGTGCTTCCCGCCTCAAACGGTCACCGCCTCTCCAGAATGTCAATGCCGCATTCACGGACTTAACTGCAGGTGCAATTGGTGTGTCATCGACATGCGGGCGACGCCGTTTCGCCCACATGTCAGTAACCCAAACGCATCTGCAGTTAAGTCACTGAAGCAGCGTCCCCATTCACGCCCGACGAACCTACTCCAGCGCCAGTTGTCCATCCGTCTGCCGCGGCTCATTGCCATTCACCCGCTATATTAACTTGAGCCCCAGCTCCCAGCCATAGCCAAAGACCCACACTTATTCTCCTCCGGTCCCTTCCTTCTGTCGGCACCACTTCAACCATGGCCTCCTGGCGTTCCGAAGCTCTCTTGGACGTACTGTTGCAGGAGCAGACGAGGGACATCGGCGGCTCCGCTCCGGGCGCGCTCCAAAGCTCTCTTCGACGTACTGTCATGGGAGCAAACGAAGGAGATCCCCCCCCCCCCCGGCCGCCCTCTGCCGCCACGACCACGAAGCTTGGCACACAGGCGTGCTGGGCGCAGCCGCAGCGAGGAAGAGTAGTACACGGTAGGTCGCCACCGCTCTGGTCCTAGGAAGGCCATCGTTCCTCCACTCAGTCGACGCCAAGCTTGGTGGGATAAAAATCGGCGGCCGATTAGCCGCTTGATGGCGACGTGGAGGCGGAAATCTTCATAACCTTGTGCTCTGGAGGAGGAGGTTATCGAGGCGGATAAGGAGGAGGCAAAGGCAATGGCCTGCTTTCTCGGGTTCATGGCCGGACATGGTGGTCGGGGCCCGGCGATCGTTTAGATTAGGTTTACTGATGAGGTTTTAGTACGGTTTGTGCGAAATATGTAATGAATTTCATCCAGTTTATAGGAAAAGTTCTCGAAATGTAATGAATTTCATCCGGTCAATTTGAAATTTGCTTTGTTTGCATGAATTTCGTCCGGTTAGTTCATATAGTAGTCGAAAGGTATGCGGGCAGCATCGGATGGCATCCATCAGTGTCCTCGGACAGATGCCAGTGTAAATTTGTGGGCCAGCGCAGGAGATGCCCTAACTATCATGCTATAATCGCTAACAATCCTCCAATATTTGGCAGGGAACAGCTATCCCTCAATCAAAATCAGATCCGCGGTGTTTCGCACTCCTCCCGCATAAGAGTGTAAACTCTTGCTTACATAAAAATGGAGCAAGTGGACGGCACTGTAGCACGTCATATCACTCGAACTAGCCCGCCTAACGAGCGGGAAAGCACCGCCCTCGTCATTTTGTTCTGGATTTCTATCGATCGATACGCTTTGCAAGTTCTAAAGGAAAAGGCGGCACACTTACGACTCGTACGCGTCGCAACCCCGACAGTCCAGCTCGCACACCGCTCACCAGAGGGGACACGCGTTGTCTTGCAATTTCAGTGACATGTGGGACCGTAATTGAATAAACCGTCGATAGCCGAAAACTAATCGTCAAGGGCGCCGGCCGAGAAGAGAGAAACGGGAAGGGAGAAGAGATCGGCCGCCCGTCACAAGACGGACTCCAAGAAATATACGGTGATAATGTGAGGTGGGCCATGCCGGAGTCCGGACCGCTTCCGGAGCCCGCTCTCACCGCCTGCCCCTCAAGACGCCTTGACTGCCGCTGCATGCATAGCAAGTAGTCCCCGCTTATGTGGAGGAGAGAGGCATTGACGAAGTCAAGGAGTAACAAAGGAGACAATAGCTTTCATCAAAATAAACAATGAATACTCGTTGCTCGTCCTCTCGGAAAGAATACTTTCATTCGCCGACATGTGGGACGTCGACCATCCCGGTCTACTCCGCCATGCACAAAATTATCCTGGTCTACCATGGTCGTATCGCAGGCCCAACCTTTCCCACTGTAAGTTGTTCGGACGAAGGAACCATCATGACTTTGTTGAATTCCGCTTCTTCAAGAAAACTTACTGTACCCGCAATACTGCTACCACACGCGAAGACTGGACGGCACTATACCACGTCATATCACCGAAACCCACTAGGCCAAACTAGCCCGCCTAGGTCATCTATTTTGGAACGGAGGGAGTACGTCTCTGCACTGCTATGATTTTGTGTTGCACATTCTCTGTACTTTTTCTATGATTTTCCTACCCTATGAACCAAATGAGTCCTGAATGTATGTCGACTATTGTCTGATCGATCGCTAAGCCTACAATTTTAGGAGCTAGGGCTATTGATCGATCGACGAGGGATAAGTATAAGCGTACCACGAGCTCATCAGCCCCAACGTTTCTCTTTGATGAGTGTTTTGCAAGTACTATAGCTCGCACAGTAGCTAGCCTACTAACACCAAGAATCATCAAACAAGCCCTGCTGATATGATAAACAGTTCAAAATTACATCTAAGCATGCCATATATTACATCAAAAGCTGGTGAGGATACATTTGTTTCCATAACTCGGAGAGGGTTCACATGATTCATCGCATGACTCACTATCAAACAAAAGTAGCAAGATCCTCCCACACAAGACAGTGCACTAGCCTTAAGATGGTTTGATAACACGCATCATTCTAGTAATTAAACACAGGGCAATGCAAACTACCCTGAAGGATTAGCGCGACCAACTATTTCTTGTCATCGATCTCTTGGGCAATGACCACAGCACGGACAGCGGCACGGGAATTGATTTTGTGACACCCCAAAAAATTTAACCTTGTTTTGTTAATTAAAATCTTGCCAGGAAATTTAACTTTCCTTTTTCTTGGGTTTTCTTGATTTCAGAACCATTCTTTTCTTGGTTATCTTGGAGTTATTCCCTAAGATGAAAACCTTTCACTTGTGATATTGGACTTGTTTACCCTCTCAAGAAAATCTTTTCTTTTATCAGAAGAATTAATTATATAATATTCTTCCTGATCTTTATTTTCTTAAAAAATGGTTTCCCATAGTTTTATGGTCCCTTTTGTACTACAACCCTTTTATAAATTCATTCAAAAATCCCACCAAAATTTGGAGATGTCATGTGGAGTATTTGAACCACTTTGGTGCAAAAATATCTTCTGTCCATTGAATATTTTGAGCTCTACTTCTTATTTTCAAATCTGGTCCAGTGGGCAAATTTGCACTACAGCCTATTTAGATATTTCTTTAAAACTTCCACCAAAATTATGGGATATCAGTAGGAGCATAGGATTCAACTTTATGCAATAACCTAGTGATGTCCTTTGGAAAAACTGAGTGAATCATCCTTTTTTCCATTCTGGTCCAACTTGAGGTTTTGTACAGCAACCACCTTTTTAGTTGCTCCTTGATCCATGATTCCTTTTCCTACTGGTAGTCCTCCTTGCCAAACCCTTAAGTCCAGGAGAGTGGACCCATTGGATGATTCTAGGTGCTTGCAACAATGCCATTTGCTTTCAGTCCAGAATTGAAGTTTAGCAAAACTTGCACTAGCAAGTTTGTACTTTGGACAAACTAACCTTACCACCCTCTCTTTCATCTAAAGAGACCCCACTCTGGAAGTTTTGGCCACTCCAAGAAATGCCTAAGCGCCCTTCGCATTTTGTCAAACACCTTATGGGCATGATCTGTTCTGGCATGAGTTTTTGTTTACACTGTGAACTTAACCCCCTGACCAGACCAGCTTGTCCAATGGTTTTGCCTTAGACTATAGCCCCACCCTGCTAACTTTCTTGCGGTTTGGACACCCCTAACATGCCATAGCATTTCGTCGAGCACGTCCCGTGCATGCTCTGGGCGCGAACAGAGCACGCGTATTGCACGTGCCGCGCCCGAGCCGACGCGTCGCGCCCCTGATCTCTGCACGCCCTGCGGAGCCACGCCACTAACTAACCTTCTCCCCGCAACACGACAAGCGGCCCCTGGTGCCCTACAGCACCGCCGTCAGAGCCCTTGGCGGCATGCCGGCGTCCGCAGCGCGTCTCTGCCAGGTCGGTGCCTCCCAAGCCGCAAGCGCTCGCCACCTGCCCCCTGGAACAGCGCGAGCTCATCCACAAGCATGTCCTATAGCACACGTCGCCGCCACGTCGCCCAAGCTACAGAAAGACGGTCGCCGGCGACCTTATCCGCGGCCGCCGCTGAACCGCCTTGACTCGCCTATTTAAGGAAGCCCCGAGCCCGTCCCCGCACGCAGGCAACCTCAGGCCACCCCAATGGCGCTTCCCTAGCTCGCAATCGACCCGGGGAGGTCTCCGTCCCCATCTCCGGCAACCGCAGCCGCCATCGCCTCGGCCATTCCGGCGCCACCAGGGCCTCCCCCACCCCATTCTCTTCACCAGGAACTCCCCCTCCCTCTCATCAGTCCATCCCCCTAATCAATCTTGATCGGGACTCGCCGCGGGCAGAATTTCACTTTGCCCGACGGCCACCGTCCCGCCATGGCTTCGCCACGGCAGCTCCGTCCACCCCAGAGACCATATCAACCACCGGAGTGACCATCTTGATCCCCTGAGCCCGTAGATGGCCTCCGTTTTCTGAACGGTGCCGTCATTCGCCGGCGAGCCTCGCCGGAGCTCCGCCTCTGTTTCGCCAGAGGAGGCGACGCGTGGATCGGTCAAACGACCCGGTGGGCCAAGCGGGTCCAGCCGATGACTCCAAGACCGATCCATGCAGGCATAAGTGGAAGCGTATTTTTAGAATACGCCTTCGACGTGGTCAGTTCGAACCGTTTTCTTTTTATTCTGTTTTATTTTAAAAAAACAGATTTTGACCACAGCTTTTACTGCCTATAACTTTTTAATGACAACTCCAAATGAATTGATTCTTTTTCCTACCTCTCTCAAATTTAGTCTAGTTTATTTAATGATTTATTTGAAAAAATTTCAGACAACTTTTTTGTGCTGTTTTTAAAGTATGTGTTGTTTGAATATTTTTGAAAATAGGACTTTTGGAGAAGAAGAAAGTTTGCAAAAGTCTTTAGGATGCACCCTGCCTCTACACAACCTGAAGGAAAGCATTCTGAACCCGGCATAATATTTTTGGTGTGTTTGTTGACACGTTTATAACACCACCTCATTTCGGAATACTTGTTATTTCATGTGATATGATCATTTGCATGGATGCATATTAGTGATTTCCATGCTGTTGGAAATGAACACACTTGTGTTGGTAATCATCCTCATATGCCTTGCATGCATACCGGGAGGAATCTGGGAAAACCCCCTGCCTTGGGTAGGCATGAGTTTATCGCCGGTCTCCGTCGAGGCGGTTATGTCCGATATGGCATAGTAAGGTATAATGAATGTTGATTCTGTTGGTTGATATATATTTGTGATACATGTCATGCAGGGAATTTATGAATCTCCTGAGTCGACCGTAGATCGAGTCTTGTACCAGTAAACCCATACTTGTTTCGTACTACCACTTGTCCCTGCCGCAAGTAGGGTACGGTTCAGTCAGTCATCATCCCCTTTCTAGCACACACCGTACAGAGAGGCCATGGTGGAAGATACCGGTTGTAGCTGGTAGGCAGGTCACCTGGTCCGGGGGCATGGGTGTTTCCAGTTGAGACCGAGAGGGGAGGCCACCCCTTAGAGCGCGCGATATAAATTTGATCCCATGCTACGCGAGGTTGTAGCCTCCCCACTTAGAGTTTTGCTTGACAAGTGTCATGGGTGATTCCAGACCCGGGTAAGTTAAGCTGGTGTGTGCAAGTCAGGTGTGTTTTCAGTTAAAAGACCATAGACGGAATTGGTCCCGATGGACTAAGGAAATCCGTTACTCGTGGGTAAAGAGTACACCCTCTGCAGAGATTAAACCTATTCGAATAGCCGTGACCTTGGTTAAGGATTTCATTCTGGGATGGGTCAAGTGTCGGTCGTAGTATCGGTCTTCGGAGGTGAGCTGTTAAACCAGAACTGGGATCGCGACTTGAGACTTGTAATGATTATGATTATTATTTGTTATGGACTAACCCGTTATATTATTTGAATTATCGAGTATCCCTGGGATGGTTCTACCTCCTGGATATTCACTGTGACTATTTATAAGCCCTTTATGTGGTGTCGCTGTGACGCCCGACTGTGGCATTGCTTGTTATTTATTTACTTTATAAGCCCTTTATGTGGTGTCGCTGAGACGCCCGACTGTGGCATTGCTTGTTATTTATTTACTTTATAAGCCCTTTATGTGGTGTCGCTGAGACGCCCGACTGTTGCATTGCTTGTTATTTATTTACTTTATAAGCCCTTTATGTGGTGTCGTTGAGACGCCCGACTGTGGCATTGCTTGTTATTTATTTACTTTATAAGCCCTTTATGTGGTTTCGCTGAGACGCCCGACTGAGGCATGCTTGTTATTTACCATCAATTCGAGACGTCGCTTCAGACATCCGAATGGTGCATTTCATCCCTACCTGTCATTTCATATTCGTTGTTACATATTTATAACCTTCCTGCATGCATCAAGGATTTATTTTATGACAGACGTTGTGATCATAGAGTACTTGCAAAGCTTGATTATCGGTTGTTATATTATACATGTGTTCATAATGTTTGCGAGTACATTCAAGTACTCACTGGCTTGTCCCTGGCTATTGTTTTTGGCCAGATTTCTTGCATGGAGAGGAGTGTTGCGGAGTCAGCCCCGGAACTAAGCAACGACGATAGCAGCCTCGTGAAGATAGGAGTTAACCTGGTCAGCTGTTCCCGTGGGAAATGGAGTCCCATAGACACGGATGATCCACAACCGCTTCCGCCATCAACCACTAGAAACCATTTGTTGTACTCACAGGCCAGAATGGTCTTGTACCACATATGTTGTATTTTGCTTGGAGATTTCTGTATCAAGTTGGTGCCTCATCAGCTAACAGTAATCCTGGGGCTGGTGAGCACGACGGCCATTTTCTGGTATTTAATGCCCGGAAAACCGGTCGCCACAGACTTCTGGGGCGATGTCCATAGGACTGACCGCGACATCGGAACCGATCTCTGGGGCGATGTCCACAGGATGGACAGCGGCATCGGAATCGATCTCCGGGGCGATGCCAACAGGACGGGCCACGACATCGGAATCATCAAGGGCAACCACCGGCACCTGCACAACCCTAACATATTAGCAAGCACATTGCAAATAATCAAAAAGCAAGCACATTGCAAATAATCAAAACCCACAACTATGGTAATAAGCCATTATTTTTTACCTTCTGCAGCTCACCAGGGGATCTCATCCCTCCGGGGGCCATCTCCTCGTCCTCGATGGGGGCCGAATACTGCTTCTCAACAGCGACTATCTCCTCAAACTCGGTTTTGAGCCTCACATAGGTGGCAATCAGAGTTCCTGGGGTAGGCACGGTGGGGCCCTTGCTGTTCTTCCAACTTTCTTTGAGGAGTTCGTCCGCCAACGTCCTCAACTCTTTGGCGCTGCTTGTTTCTTGGAGTTCTTCGTCTCCATGGATTGGCCCGCCAACATGGTCAACTTGTTGGCTGGTGCTCGCTACCTGGAGAGCGTTGTCTCCAGTGGGTTGTCCGCCAGCAACTCTTTGCCTAGTGCTCCAGGATCCATCAATGAACTGACAAACAAAAAGCAATCGAAAGGAAACCACAATCGCAATGAAAACGGGAAAAGAATAGGATGTGAGAATCGGTCGGTGCTTCGCAAAAAGAAGATTATTGGAATGAAAATATAGCAGCATAACTGATTCACCCACCTTTCCTTCGTCGGTAGAGAAGAAAAATGGCAGAAGTGAGTAGCCTGGAGTGAGGTTTTCTTCAAGAAAGGGAAAAAGGGCTTGAACAAGCGTTCCAATGAAATGATGGTTGCTTCGTCCAGTACAACTTGGAGGCCACCTTACCACTGCTGGTAAAGGTGTGGGTTTTGTCATATGACGGGTCATGACGGCCACACCGGGGTGACAGGTGAGTCTCGACTATAGCACCTCGCTGTGATTTGGTGGATGGCACGCGGGCCCGGATGCTTTGAGATGTCCCGCATGTAGATAGAGCGGCTAGTCATATAGGAGTGCTCAATATTGTGCACCGCGACCAAGGCGGAGAGGAAAACGAGAGAACTATGTAATTAATGCATGAGTTTAATTAGGGTAGTTTTGTAAAGTACGAGATACAGTACATTCCTCCAATCGCAAAATGCCTTGGTTCATGAGATTTGAGCCCTATAAACCAGAAGGGAGGGGGTACTGCACACGGTGTAGTCTAGTCACTTGTTGAAATCTCTAGAAAGGCAAATGCTGCTTTCCGATTTACAGGTCTATACTACTCCCTCCGTCTAGGTGTGTAAGTCATCTTACGAAAACCAAATAGTCCCAAAACACTTAGGCGCGGTGCATTAGTTTCTACCTTGTTTCTTGTTTCTTGACATACGTATCAACCAATAAGATATGAGAGGTGTGCATGCTTTTAATGACTTGCAATGGCTAGTTCATTGCATGGAATGCTATTAATTAGCAAATAAAAATTGGTGACCCCAGGAGGAAACGGTGCTAAGCGCGTGGACCTATGCAGAATGAGTATCAACCAATGGATAATGGAGTTTAATTGTTAAACAATAGCAATTTTGTCTCATGCAAGAGCCTGGCTAGTTCCAAGGAACCGCACCACGCGAGCGTTCAGAATCGCCACGCTTGGTTTGCGCTTGGCTCTTCGCCTCTTCGAGAAGACGAACAATGATGTTACTCCTACTTCTACAAGATCGAATCCATCGCTGCATGTCCGTCCACCTCGTAAGTGGGAGAGATAGCGTGAAGCGAAAGCTTCTACTTATCGCTCCTGCCTTTGCGTCTATAACAGGTGGGCCCAACAGGTGGTTGGCCCACCTGTCATGCAGCCAAAGGCAGGTGCAGTTAAGGCACCGGAGCTCGTCCGCGAGGGAGAGGGCGTCATAGTAATCAAATTTCTCGGTCTTGTACGAGTTGACGCGACACATCAAAGCACTGCACTCGATAAAAGTCTTTTTACACATTTCAAATGGGCTACTTCGTATGTAGGAGTAGACATATTCTGCTTCATATGTAGTCACTTGTTGCAATCTCTAAAAAGACTTATATTTGGAAACGGAGGGAGTACAACGCATGCATGCATGCCGTGACTTTCCTTTTGATACTTGCATGTGTTGATTTGATGCACCTTGCCAAATTTTGACTATAAATTTAACTAACCAAATTTTCATGCATGTCACAAAAAATTACGGGGTTGTTTGGATTGTGACTATGTTTGTCTTATGTTGCCACATTATTTTTCCCACACTTGCCACACTTGCCTAACCTGAGTTGCTCAAATTGTTAGACACGGTTTGGCTTGCCTAAGGAATCTTGCCACAGCTTTTTGTGTCTATGACATGTGAGGTTCACTTGCTAATAAAAAAATCTTGTCTTAGGTGTGGCTAATAAAAAGACTTATATTTAGGAACGGAGGGAGTAGAAAATATAAATAATAATGCATGTTGGGGCAACCCACGTTTCCGCTTAATTTTAGCCGTGGGCTTGTTCACAATTTTTACGAGGGGTGGTTGTTCATTTAATGGAGGGACTTGTAGTACCAGACTTGAACGATACAAAGTGCGACTGGCACACCGTAACACCACTTGGAACAAGCGGGTAGCTATCTCAAAAAACAATCAACAACTAAAAAAACCGCGACCTGGCATGTAGTAGTACACAATTTTAAACGATTGTTTTGATGGAGTCAAAAAGGAAAACTACCCCACTACTTATATATAGGCCGGAGCCTCCGCGACCGCGCTTGCTTGCTAGGGCTTCTCTATTCACACACTCTCATCCTCTCCAGATCTAAACAAGATAGGGGTAGTAACACTGTCTTTCTCCCTTCAAAAAACACTGGCTTTCTATCCTCACCGCTGGTTACAGATCCGGGCGTATCCCCCTCCGCCAGTGAAGGGGAGGAGGGGCTGCGTTTAGGCCGTCGTCGACAGTGAGGGAGGAGACCCACTGCCGGCCGCACCATTATCTTTGGCTGAGCGCCGGCGCGGAAGGTCCTCCGATCCCTTCGTCGTTGCCTGTGGGCGGATCCGGCCTCCCGCCGCCCACCTATCCACATCCCGACGACCTTCAGGTATATCTTCGTTCGAAACCTCCTTAGCTCTACTTCCCCAGCTCGCTACGTCGCTGCATGTGCATCATTTTCTACCTCTCAGCCCCTCTCGATCGGATGGTCCAACGTCACATATTTATTTCTTCTATTGTTAGAGGTAAAGCTACTTCATGGAGTCGAATCTTGTACTTGGTTCAAACAAGAAATAAAGTGGGGTGGGGGAATTTAGTATGTACATCGGACTTGGTCCAAACAGGAAGGAAAGGGGGGTGAAAGTAGTACAGACTAGTCATCCAACCGGTCTCTTGGTCGAAAAGGGAAATATAGGGGTAACGCTGTACACAGTGGTATGACCAGGACTAGATTTTCTATCCACACATAGGAGTAGGTGGCTAGAGTGAACAAAAATGGGACCAACCGGATATGTTTCTTGGATGTTTGTTTCTCGGGGCAACAAACTATGAATCACCACTTTATGCCCCTGTTTACATTACATGGTCCGGACTTTGGTGCACCCACTGTCCCAGCTGTTCTTAATCTAATGTCCCTGGTAAAAATGAAGCCACGCCACTGTTATAAGCCATGCCAAGTTTAGCCAAATGTTTTTGCATGTAATTGTTTGAGACACTGACTGTTTCCTCTATGCCTTTTTGTGCAAATGATACGTCTCCAATGTATCTATAATTTTTGATTGCTCCATGCTACTTTATCTACTGTTTTAGGCTTTATTGGGCTTTATTTTCCACTTTTATATAACTTTTGGGACTAACCTATTAACCGGAGGCCCAGCCTGTAATTGCTGTTTTTTTGCCTATTTTTGTTTCAAGAAGAGGAATATCAAACGGAGTCCAAACGGAATGAAACCTTCGGGAACGTGATTTTCTTGCCGAACGTGATCCAGAGAACTTGGAGTGCAAGTCAAGAAGCAACCGGAGCCTCCACGAGATAGGAGGGCGCGCCCCCCCCTATAGGGCATGCCCCCTGTCTCGTGGGCCCCTCGGGCGGCCACCGACGTACTTCTTCTTCCTATATATACCTACGTACCCCGAAAACATCCAGGGGCACCACGAAACACAATTTCCACCACCAGAACCTTCTCAGATCCGCTGAGATCCCATCTTGAGCCTTCGCAAGACTCACGGAGGGGGAATCAAGCACGGGGGGCCTCTACATCAACATCCTTGCCCCTTCGATGAGTTGTGAGTAGTTTATCATAGACCTACGGGTCCATAGTTATTAGCTAGATGTCTTCTTCTCTCTTTTTGGATCTCAATACAATGTTCTCCCCCTCTCTTGTGGAGATCTATTCGATGTAATCTCTTTTTGCGGTGTGTTTGTCGAGATCCGATGAATTTTGTGTTCATGATTAAGTTTATCTATGAATAATATTTAAATCTTCTCTGAATTCTTTTTATGTATGATTGAGTTATCTTTGCAAGTCTCTTCAATTATCGGTTTAGTTTGGCCTACTAGATTGATCTTTCTTGCCATGGGAGAAGTGCTTAGCTTTGGGCTCAATCTTGCGGTGTCCTTACCAAAGGATGTGAAGGGGTTGCAAGGCACGTATTGTGTTGTTGCCATCTAGGATAACAAGATGGGGTTAATATCATATTGCATGAGTATATCCATCTACATCATTTCATCTTGCATAAATCGATACTATGTTAATAAGAAATTAATACTCTAGATGAATGCTGGAAAGAGGTAGATGTGTGGAGAAATACTAGTAGATGCGTGCAGGAGTCGGTCTACTTGTTATGGACGTGATGCCTATATACATGATCATGCCTAGATAATCTCATAACTATGCGCTTTTCTATCAATTGCTCGACAGTAATTTGTTCATCCACCGTAATACTTATGCTATCTCGAGAGAAGCCTCTAGTGAAACCTATGGCCCCCGGGTCTATATCTTATCATATTTACTTTCAATCTACTTTTATTTGCATCTTTACTTTTTGCATCTATACCAAAAATACCAAAAATATTATTTACTATCTTTATTAGATCTCACTTTAGCAAGTGGCCGTGAAGGGATTGACAACCCATTTATTGCGTTGGTTGCGAGTTCTCAGTTTGTTTGTGTAGGTGCGTGGGACTCTTGAGGAGCCTCCTACTGTATTGATACCTTGGTTCTCAAAACTGAGGGAAATACTTACGCTACACTTTGTTGCATCACCCTCTCCTCTCCGAGGAAAACCAACGCAAGCTCTGGACGTAGCAAGAAGGATTTCTAGCGCCGTTGTCGGGGAGGTCTTCGCTCAAGACAAGACATACCAAGTACCCATCACAAACCTATCTCCCTCGCATTTACATTATTTGCCATTTGCCTCTCGTTTTCCTCTCCCCCACTTCACCCTTGCCGTTTTATTCGCCCTCTCTTTCTCAATCTCCTCCTCTCTTTTCGCTTGCTTTCTTTTGTGTGCTTGTTTGCTTGTTTGACCTTATGGCTGCGCCTAAGGGCCCTGACCACCTTCTCAGAAGGATGGATGAGATTGAATCAAATATTAGAAGTTTTATGAATTTGCAATTTGAGCACAATAATTTCTTTAGAAAAGAGCTTAAGGAACAAAAAAAGTTTTTTTGGGTTTATGAACAAAGAGCTTGATGATATGAATAAAGAATTCTATGGTGTTAACGCTCAAATTGCCCGGCTTGAAAATGATATAGCCAAAATTTCTGACAAGTAAGCCACTTTAGTCAATAAGATGGCCGCTAAACAAGAAAAATTACGTGAAAATAATGATGAGGATCTTAAAGTTATTGATGCGTCGCCGATTAGATCTATGTTTTGCAATATGAACTTTCATGATTATGGGACTGATGATGAATCAACTTTGTCTAGAAGGCGTCCCAAGAATTCGGAATCTTTAGATCTTAATGATAAATTTGGTAAAAGTGAGATTGGAGAATCCTCAACTTCTAATATTGTTGAACCCACTATCTCGGACTTCAAGGAATTTAGTTATGCTAATTTCTCTTTAAAAGGTTGTATTTCCTTGTTGCAAGCCGTTGTTAATTCTCCTCATGCTTATAGTCAAAATAAAGCTTTTACTAAGCATATTGTTGATGCCTTGATGCAATCTTATGATGAGAAACTTAATTTGGAAATTTCTATACCTAGAAAGCTTAGTGGTGAGTGGGAACCTACTATAAAGATTAGAATTAAAGATTATGAGTGTTTTGCTTTGTGTGGGTGCTAGTGCTTCCACGATTCCGAAAACTTTATGTGATATTCTAGGTTTCCATGATCTTGATGATTGTTCGTTAAATTTACACCTTGCGGATTCCACCATTAAAAAGCCTATGGGAAGGATCAATGATGTTCTTATCATTGCAAATAGAAATTTGGTGCCCGTAGACTTTATCGTTCTTGATATAGATTGCACTCTTTCATGTCCTATTATTCTTAGTAGACCTTTCCTTAGAACGATTGGTGCGATTATTGATATGAAGGAAGGGAATATTAGATTCCAATTTCCCTTAAAAAAGGCATGGAGCACTTTCCAAGAGAGAAAGTTAAATTACGTTATGAATCTATCATGCGTGCTACTTATGAGTTTAGTGCCAAAGACGGCACCCGTTAGATCTATCCTCGCTTTTATGCCTAGCTAGGGGCGTTAAACGATAGCGCTAGTTGGGAGGCAACCCAATTTTCTTTATGTTTTTTGTTTTTGTTTCTGTTTAGGAATAAATAATCCATCTAGCTTCTGTTTAGATGTGGTTTTATCTTTTATTTAGTGTTTGTGCCAAGTTAAACCTATTGGATCTTCTTGGATGATAGTTATTTGATCTTGCTGTAATTTCAAGAAACTTTGCGCTCAGTGCCCGAATTATTAAAAATCACCAAAACGTGATAAAATAGTGATTCCAATTGATGCTAATCAATAAACAAATTGTCTAGATCTTATAATTTTGGTAGATATTTTGGAGTTCCAGAAGTTTGCGTTAGTTACAGATTACTACAGACTGTTCTGTTTTTGACAGATTCTGTTTTTCGTGTATTGATTGCTTATTTTGATGAATCTATGGCCAATAAATTAGTTCATAATACATAGAGAAGTTGGAATACAGTAGGTTTAACATCAATATAAATAAAGAAAGCGTTCATTACAGTACCTTAAAGTAGTCTTTTTTTCTTTCTATAACGGAGCCCAAGAGATTTCTATTGAGTTTTGTGTTGTGAAGTTTTCAAGTTTTGGGTGAAGCTTTTATGGACTATGGAATAAAGGGTGGCAAGAGCCTAAGCTTGGGGATGCCCATGGCACCCCAATATATTCAAGAATAGCCAAAAGCCTAAGCTTGGGGATGCCCGGAAGGCATCCCCTCTTTAAATCTTCGTTCATTGGTAACTTTACTTGGGGCTATATTTTTATTCACCACATGATAAGTGTTTTGCTTGGAGCGTCTTGTATTATTTGCGTCTTTGCTTGTTAGTTTACCACAATCATCCTTGCTGTACACACCTTTTGGGACAGCCATACATGAATTGGAATTTGATAGGATACTCTATGTGCTTCACTTATATATTTTGAGCTTGATAGTTTTTCTCATAGTGCTTCACTTATATCTTTTGAGCGTGATAATTTTTGCTCTAGTGCTTCACTTAGATCTTTTAGGGCACGGTGGTATATTTGTTTTAAAGAAACTATTGATCTCTCATGCTTCACTTATATTATTTTGAGAGTCATTAATAGCATGGTAATTTGCTTAAAGTTAATATACTTGGTATTCAAGATATGTGAAACTTTCTTTTGAGTGTGTTGAATACTAAGAAAAGTTTGATACTTGATAATTGTTTTGATATATGGAGGTGGTAATATTAAAGTCATGCTGGTTGGGTGATTATGAATTTAAAGAATGCTTGTGTTGAAGCTAGCAAATCCCGTAGCATGCACGTATGGTTAAAGTTGTGTAACAAATTTGAAACATGAAGTGTACCTGGCTTGTGCATCCTTATGAGTGGCGGTCGGGGATGAGCGATGGTATTTTTCCTACCAATCTATCCCCCTAGGAGCATGCGCGTAGTACTTGATTTTTGATGGCTTCTAAATTTTTGCAATAAGTATATGAGTTCTTTTGACTAATGTTGAGTCCATGGATTATACGCACTTTTACCTTTCCGCCATTGCTAGCCTCTTCGGTACCGTGCATTGCCCTTTCTCACATTGAGAGTTGGTGCAAACTTTGCCGGTGCATCCAAACCCCGTGATATGATATGCTCTATCACACATAAACCTCCTTATATCTTCCTCAAAACAGCCACCATACCTACCTATTATGGCATTTCCATAGCCATTCCGAGATATATTGCCATGCAACTTTCCACCGTTCCGTTCATCATCATGACATACAATACTTCTGTCATATTGCCATTGCATGATCATGTAGTTGACATTGTATGTGGCAAAGCCACCATGCATTATTTTCATACATGTCACTGTTGATTCATCGCACCATCCCGGTACACCGCCGGAGGCATTCATATAGAGTCATATCTTGTTCTAGTTTCGAGTTGTAATCCTTATGTTGTAATCAATAGAAGTGTAATGATCATCATTATTAGAGCATTGCCCAAAAAAAAGAGAGAAAGGCCAAAAAAAGAAAGGACCAAAAAAAGAAAGTAAATAAAAAGGGCAATGTTACTATCTCTTTTTCCACACTTATGCTTCAAAGTAGCACCTTGTTTTTCATATAGTGAGTCTCATATATTGTGTTTCAAAGTAGCACCATGTTTTTCATATAGAGAGTCTCATAAGTTGTCTTTTTCATACTAGTGGGAATTTTTCATTATAGAACTTGGCTTGTATGTTCCTACAATGGGCTTCCTCAAATGCCCTAGGTCTTCATGAGCAAGCAAGTTGGATGCACACCCACTAGTTTTCTTCTGTTGAGCATTCATTTATAGCTCTAGTGCATCCGTTGCATGGCAATCCCTACTCCTCATCTTGACATCAATTGATGGGCATCTCCATAGCCCGTTAGTTATCCTCGTCAACGTGAGACTTTCTCCTTTTTTTTGTCTTCTCCACACAATCCCGGTCATCATATTCTATTCCACCCATAGTGCTATATCCATGGCTCACGCTCATGTATTGCGTGAAGGTTGAAAAAGTTTGAGATTATTTAAGTATGAAACAATTGCTTGTCTTGTCATCGGGGGTATAGAAGTTGGGAACATCTTTATGTGACGAAAATGAAGCATAGCCTAACTATATGATTTTGTAGGGATGAACTTTCTTTTGCCATGCTATTTTGAGAAGACATGATTACTTTGATTAGTATGCTTGAAGTATTACTATTTCTTTTATCAATATGAACTTTTATTTTGTATTCATTCAGATCTGAATATTCATACCACAATTAACAAGATTTACGTTGAAACTATGCCAAAGTATCACTCCGCATCAAAAATTCTATTTTTATCATTTACCTACTCGAGGAAGAGCAGGAATTAAGCTTGGGGATGCCTGATACGTCTCCAACGTATCTATAATTTTTTATTGCTCCATGCTACTTTATCTACTGTTTTAGGCTTTATTGGGCTTTATTTTCCACTTTTATATTATTTTTGGGACTAACCTATTAACCGGAGGCCCAGCCCAGAATTGCTGTTTTTTTGCCTATTTCAGTGTTTCGAAGAAAAGGAATATCAAACGGAGTCCAAATGGAATGAAACCTTCGGGACCGTGATTTTCGCGCCGAACGTGATCTAGAGAACTTGGAGTGCAAGTCAAGAAGCAACCGGAGCCTCCACGAGATAGGAGGGCGCCCCCCCATAGGGCACGCCCCGTGTCTCGTGGGCCTCATGCCACCGACGCATTTCTTCTTCCTATATATACATTCATACCCCAAAAACATCCAGGGGCACCACGAAACACGATTTCCGCCGTCAGAATCCTTTCTCAGATCCGCAAGATTCCATCTTGGAGCCTTCACAAGCACTCACGGGAGGGGGAATCAAGCACGGGGGGCTCTACTTCAACATCCTTGCCCCTCCGATGAGTTGTGAGTAGTTTACCATAGACCTACGGGTCCCTAGTTATTAGCTAGATGGCTTCTTCTCTCTTTTTGGATCTCAATACAATGTTCTCCCCCTCTCTTGTGAAGATCTATTCGATGTAATCTCTTTTTGCGGTGTGTTTGTCGAGATCCGATGAATTGTGGGTTTAGGATTAAGTTTATCTATGAATAATATTTGAATCTTCTCTGAATTCTTTTATGTATGATTGAGTTATCTTTGCAAGTCTCTTCAAATTATCGGTTTAGTTTGGCCTACTAGATTGATCTTTCTTGCCATGGGAGAAGTGCTTAGCTTTGGTTTCAATCTTGCGGTGTCCTTACCCAGTGACAGAAGGGGTTGCAAGGCACGTATTGTGTTGTTGCCATCGAGGATAACAAGATGGGGTTTATATCATTTCGCATGAGTTTATCCCTCTACATCATGTCATCTTGCTTAAAGCGTTACTCTGTTCTTATGAACTTAATACTCTAGATGCATGCTGGATAGCGGTCGATGTGTGGAGTAATAGTAGTAGATGCAGGCAGGAGTCGGTCTACTTGTTATGGACGTGATGCCTATATACATGATCATGCCTATATAATCTCATAAATGTGCGCTTTTCTATTAATTGCTCGACAGTAATTTGTTCACCCACCGTAATACTTATGCTATCTCGAGAGAAGCCTCTAGTGAAACCTATGGCCCCCGGGTCTATCTCTTATCATATTTACTTTCAATCTACTTTTATTTGCATCTTTACTTTTTGCATCTATACCAAAAATACCAAAAATATTATTTACTATCTTTATTAGATCTCACTTTCACAAGTGGCCATGAAGGGATTGACAACCCCTTTATTGCGTTGGTTGCGAGTTCTCAGTTTGTTTGTGTAGGTGCGCGGGACTTTTGAGGAGCCTCCTACTGGATTGATACTTTGGTTCTCAAAACTGAGGGAAATAATTACGCTACACTTTGCTGCATCACCCTCTCCTCTTCGAGGAAAACCAACACAAGCTCTAGACGTAGCAGCAAACAGGGATATCCAATTCACCTGGTTGCTGTTGTGACCTTTTGGTGCACTGCACAAAACTCTTCTTAAAAGAAGTGACTTTTGTGCTGTTTAACTGGAATGTCAGAATGGAACAGTTGGTTCATTTTGGTGGAACTGCACAAAGGGAGATCTGTGTTCCAATCCTCATCATCCATATTGGTGCCATAACCTTCCTATAGGTAAGAATGATATTTAATGCATGTGTTCATCTCTATTTTCCGAGTGCCATGAGAAAATAATGTTGTTTTTACTAGTACACTTGTACTCCCTCACTGAGAAAACCAATTCTGAATTAGAAGGCCAATCATGTACTTGGTTTCACCAACTGGTGAGGAGAAACAGAAACAGAGCATGAAAAGGAGGAGGAAGAAGAATAAACAGTGCCAAGGTGATCTTGCTGAAGCCAGAGGCCTCAGTCGAGGCCATTCAAGGGCTCCGGCAACGACTAAATTACATGTGAGACGATCCTCCAGGGAGCCCTTCCACTTCTCCTGTCTCACTTAATTAATTAGGAGTACTTAAGTACCACTAATTTATTACTGCCTAATTTTCCTGTTGGAGTTAAACAAATCTTTAGTAGGACCCTATGCTAAATCATGTACGTGTGCATGTTTGTCTATGGAGGCGAATCATGTGGTGGAGCAGGGAGGGAATATTATTAGTGTCATGACATAATAGTGCTATTGTTTTGCATGTCAATTTATTGCCATTGGTTCAATGAGGCAATGTTTTGCGTATTGTCCATCATGAATTTGATGCTACTGTTCGAGTAATATGCTAATGTCTTCCTATCCTTTCTCACTAAGCTAATGAAGGTTTCACCTTGTTCCTACTTGTGCAAACAGAGATCATGTTGTGCCAATCATACATTTTAGTGGAACTACACAAGATAATACAATGAACTGTATCCCAACCAGTGCTTTAACTCTGCTGGAAGTTCTTGATAATCTTTCGATATAATCCCAGCACTGGTAAACAAGAGTGATTTCAACCATACATTTGAAGTGCATAAAAATATATACTATTGTGTGATTCCAGTGAGTGCTTTATCATCTCTTATGGGACTACATGAATAAGCTTTTTTTCTCATGTTGGTACGGGCCTAAGGCCTTCATCCATATTAGTTTGCTGTCATCTCTATTTGTATCGTGCTACTGTCATGAGAAACTCCTTTATCTTTGCACGTTAAAGTTTTGCAACCTATGATAAATGGCAATGCTTTGAGTGTTGAGTTGAGCTAATTGGCACTGATTAAATAAACTAATACCTCTCTTTAAGCAAGACTACTATGTTGCTAACTTTACCCATTAAGATAATGAGGGTGCTTCTATTTGTTAGTGTATGTTTCATCAACTAGTCCTACTATTACAGTAACCTCACTCTCTCAATATATGTGCCAACAGGGATGCTCGATTTTGGTGGAACTGCACAAAAACTTTGGGTGCTTCATTACCTCGGCGACTTCCGTCATTTCATCGTCACCGCTAATCTCCGCTTGCTTTCTTCCTTTGATGTCACCGCTTGGCTTATCTCGGCTTCCACCAAAGGAAATAGTAATTGATATGCTACCTCACACAGGTTGGTACTTGGTCTTTATCCCGATTATTGTGCCTGTCATATGTATTGGTAATTTGGTATTGTGCTACTGCTTGCCGATTTCATAAAGGAGTAATTTGGAGCCTGAACTTCGCAGGCAACTCATTACATCGGGTGATTTCAGTAGAACTGCACAAAATGATCAGATGGACAGGTACTTATGCTGCTGCTATGTACTCCAAAGTTCACTCAGACAACCAGATCGACTATGGAAGCATAACTCACAGCATTAGACACATCATACATCGAAGCAGAATGGCTTCGAGAGCTTTTGATAGATTTGCCGGTGGTTGATAAACCAGTGCCGGCTGTCCTTATGAACTGTGACAATCAAACAGTGATTGCCAAGGCTAAGAGTTCAAAGGACAACATGAAATCCACAAAGCACATAAGAAGAAGATTGAAATCTGTCCGAAAATCAAGAAACTCCGAAGTAATAGCGTTGGATTATATCCAGACGGCTAAGAATCTGGCAGACCCTTTTACGTAAGGGCTATCACGGACGATGTTGACAAGAAGTGCCTATATTCATTCGAGTATCAACCGGCGTCAACCAATTGTAAAACTCCAAGTATTAGGAGAGTGAACGCCAAAAGTATTGCTTGGTGCATAGCCCAGAAAAACGCAGTCCAGTCTTTGGTCCCAACTTGTGCCTTTTGGTTATCGGCACATATGGTAGCAAACTATATGGCATGGAGTCTAAAGATTCCAGACAAGTTGGTTGACGCGAGATATTCATCGGCACTTAATCACCTGCACGCCAAGGATGCTCCATTTCAGTTGAACTGCACAAAAATTTGGGTGGTTCATTTTCTCAACCGCCTCCTTCTCGCCCGCAATGTAGAATTTTGGCGAGATACAGGACCAAGATGAGCCAGTAAACTAGTTGGATGAAAGTAGTGGCCAAGTTGCTCAAACCTCCCTCGGCACGAGGCCACTATTTGAGGATAAACCTACAAGCAAAGTTCAGATTGTCTGTGCTGCCTTTTATGTACTCAAAAGTTTACTCGTACAAGAACTAATTTTAGCAAGAAGTACCTCTGATTGAACACTATTTACCAAATTGCACCCTAGGTAATTAAAGTTCGTCCATGGATCATATTGGCTGTGATCTCAATCATTTGGATGCATAAACATACTGAACATGTGTATATCTGAATCTTTTTGTGAATTATGTATGAATATTATCATGTGATCTATCAATCATTTGGATGCATAGATATGCTGAGCTTGTGTATATATGAATCTTTTGAGTTGTTGACAGTGAATGTTGGCTATGAATATGAACGTGTCCTGTGAATCTGAGTTTGATATGAATGTTTACCTTTTCTGTTGTATTTGTGTGTGAACTTGTTAGTATGCCTACTATCGGGTATAAACGCAGGTCTCTTATAAAAGTAATGCTGTGTCCAATTTATGTTTTCCCTTCTATCCACATTATATATATTTATATTATTACTATTATCGTATATTTTATAGAGACTTATATATACATTATAAAAACATCCCACGTGTTATTAACTTATAAAAGTAAATGTTTAACGGAAAATCCTGGTTGTTTTTGACTCATGCAAGGAAAATCCTGGTGATTGCGTACAAAAGCTTGCGAAGATTTTAAGGACCAATTTAATAATAACGCGCTCATTTTTATTTTGAGCAATAACTCGCTAATTTCTTAATTATATATATATATAATGTGCCTCTCTGGTTTATTCTTTGATATTAATTGCTCCTTCTAACATAACATTATATATATAACGAGCCCACCTAATACGTGTATTTCAAGGAAGTGCAAATGGGCTGGGATTTCTTAGAAAATATAAATGGGCCTGATTGACGCGAAATTATTTGTTCACCCAGACCAGCAAATGGACTGTACATTCTAAAAAACACGGGTTAAATATATGACACATTTTTGCAGGCTGACATGTGGGCCAATAGGTCGAAGCCTACGCAGGGCGTTGTCAACTTGGTCAACAAATGATTGTGTCATCCACAGCCATTGGATTTATATCCAACGGCCGGCATGCACCTTCAATCTCTCGTCTTCTTCCTCCAGCGTCGCCGGGACCGCCTGGTCCGGCCTCCGGCGGCTAGCGGCTCTGCTTAGCACGCATCGCTGCGAAGCACTACCCCACCGCCGGCCAGGCTATCCCTCCACCCCTCGACACCTCCTGTTATTCTCCACAGACTACAGCCCCACGCCGCAACAGAACCAGTTATAACCCTTCTCCTCCTCTCAATCTGCGACTCCACTGCCGCGTTTTCCCATCTCCGAGTCATTCCCGTCCGGGGCCTCGCCGTCGTCCAGCGCCTCGCTGTGTTCGGTGCGGCGTGGTCAACAAATGAGTCATCAGAAGAGGACTGTACGTGGAGAGCCTGACGGCTGGGACCCACGAGGTCCATGGTCGCACGCAAGGAAAGTTCCTCCTTATTAAGCTGAAAAAAAATGTTTCCTCCACCTGACAGCTGGGACCCACTGGCTGTATCTTCGCACGGAAGGAAGTGCCTCCTTGTTTTGCGAAAACAATTATTCATCCCGTTGACAGCTGGGACCCGTCAGATTTGGTGACTGACTTGTGGGCCTGCTAAGCGGACGTGTACGCACGACTTTGTCAACTTAATCAACAAATGATTCTAGCAGCTGGACCGTTGGATGTTAATCCAACAGCCGTGCTCCTTCTTCAACCTCTGTTCTTGCTCCTCGCCTCCTCAGGCACCACGGCCGTGCCGCCAAGACCGAACCAGTGAAGTTTCCCACTCCTCTCCATCTGCGACTCCACTGCCCCGTCTTCCCCATATCCGGGTCCTTCCAGTCAGGGTGCGCTCGGCACGGTGTGGTCAACGTGGTCAACAACCGAGAGTCATCGGAAGATGACTGTACGTGAGAGGCTGATAGTGGGGACGCACCACGCCCATGGACGCATGCATGCAACGGAACGCGGCGAGGTCAACATGGTCAAGGAACGACTTCCATCGGAAGTATACTGTACGTGGAGAGTCTCAGCTGGGTCCACGGCCGCAACAAGTAAGTGCCTCCTTATTACGCGGAAAATAATGATTCCTCCAACTGACAGCAGGGACCCACTGGACGGGCCACCGTATTTTGTGAAAAAGACGTTTGCCCCCTGACTACTGGGACCCACCTGATGGGCCACCGTATTTCGCGAAAAAAACGCCCCCCCACCGCTGTCAGCTCGGACACACTGGAAGTGCCTCCTTATTACGCACAAAAAAAATGAATACTCCCCCTGCTAGCTGGGACCCACCTTGGTGGGAGGCTGACTTGTGGGCCTACTAAGTTGACGGGGACGAAGGGCTTTGTCAACTTAGTCAATATGAACGATTCTAGCTCCAAAGGACTGACGATGTCCATCCAACGGCCGTAGTGCTTCTTCAACCTCTGGTCTTCTTGCTCCAGCCGCCCAAACCAGCGCCGGTCGTGCCTCATGCTCCTGCCTCCCTGGCCGGCAGTGCTACCGCGGAGGCCTCACCGCCCCCTACTATTCCCACCGCTGTCCAGGCCCTGCGGCGACGGCAGCCTCACACCGCAGCCGAACCAGTGAACCCTCGTACTCCTCTCCGCGCGGGCTTCCACTGCCGTGTCTTCCACGGCTCCACGTCGTCCCCTTCCTAGGCCTCGCCGTCGTCCACCGCCGTGGTGCTCTCCGTGCAGCGTGGTCAACATGGTCAAGGAACGACTTCCGTCAGAAGAGTACTGTACGTGGAGAGGCTGACAACTGGGTCCACGGCCACATCTCAGTTTTTTTGTTATTTGCCAAGTAAGTCACTTTGTCAGGCCTGTTGGGCTGCAAATCTTTCAAGACAAGGAGAGCTTTCATTCGGCTGGCCGAGAAAATGGCCCATCAGTAATGAGAAATGGGTTGTACATTTTTTAAAACACATCAAACCAGCAATTAGTTTCTGTCGGCGTTCTGGGAACGGGGGTCCCCAGACTTGCCTGCCTGCGGCCTGCGGCGTGGCTCAAAGGAGGCCCAGGACAGCCCATCTTCATCAACGCAAGCTCAAGACCCTCGTGAGGGGCCAAGCCTCGTGTGGCGGACGACAAGGAGCTTCTCGAGCACGGCCTCGTCAGGCTGGCTCATGAGGAGGCGGAGAGTTCAAGGCAGGGTACCTCGCGAGGCGCCCGTGACGCAAGCCATGACGACCAAGGGCGCCAGTCGGGCGCCAGCCCTCGCAGTGTCCTCCTTTCCTATTTGGTGCAAAGGGAGCAAGTGCGGGCGAGAGCATCAAGCAAAGGCATCCGTTTTGGTGCAACAAGACCAAGACCAGCCCAACGGTAGGAAGGGAGTCATCGTGGAGCCCAAGCAGGCGTCATCACCAGAGCCTTTGGCAGGCGAGGACCAACTTTAGTCAGGATAAGTGTGCCCGTTGTTCCCCTTCGAAATGGCCAATTGTTGGCGCCCTTCCCGCTCAATATTTGGGAAGAGGCCCAGGGCCTTCGCCTATAAATAGGAGTAGCCACACTCAGAGCGAGGGCATCTTGGAGAGAGGAAGAGAGATCGGAATCCTCATCAAGGATCCAGTAGCTAGAGCGACTGAACACCACCTAGCAGTTCATCACACCCGCCAAGAACAGACCCTCGCGAGGCTGTTCTTCCTTGTACTGTTCTTCATTAGCCCAAGAGGCAATCCACACACCACCCACTGGAGTAGGGTATTACACCACAATGGTGGCCTGAACCAGTATAAATCTTGTGTCTCTTGTGCTGTTCCGTTTAGTAGTTTAGGTCCCAGCGATTCGGCGAGGTGCGAGACGGTGGAAGGTTGGATCTCCGTGCGCACCCCAGTGTTCGAACCTCAAAGGTCTGCCGGAACCCGAAATCCGACATTTGGCGCGCCAGGTAGGGGTGCGCCGGAATCCACCTTCCGCCACCTCCTGTCCCATCGAATCGTCATCACCATGTCCGGCGACCAAGCGGGCAACCCCGATCCTTGGGCGGTGTGGCCCGCTCGCGCAGAGCCGCTCGCCTCGGGTGACCCCGTGCCCCAGGCAGCTCGCGGTCCGCAGGCGCAGGGCATGGGCGACGCGGGACAAGCTTCGACGGCTCTCACACCGCTGGCAGATGCGGTCGGCGAGGGCCTCCAACCACGCCGCAGCCACGCCACCGTGACACACCGCCGGGAGCAAAGGCGAACTCGAGGGCCGCTCACGATGGCCCGAGAGCTGCTGCAGTGCAGGCTGCTGGAGAGCGGCCCCGACGTGCTGCTGGGGCGAGTGGTGGAGCTCCTGGGCTTCTCCGCCTCGGGGGCTCACCCCTTCTGCACCCAGCTTCCATCTCAGGCCCAGGGCGGCCCGCACGGGGGCTCCATGCGTGCCCGCGGGCTCCAAAGCTACTCCAACACCGGCGAAGCTGTCAGCACCGGGCCAGCGGAGAAGAAGGACTCGACGTAACCCACAGCCCAGGTGGACCGCTGCACCGCCACCCCACGGTGGGTGCATCAAGCAGAGCCGCATGGCACGCTCAGCACTACGGCGTGGCCTTCGGGATGACGGCGCCAGAAGAATACGTGCCCCACATGGTGGGCCAAGGGCACCCGCATGAGGGAGAACAAGGCTCGCTCCTCAGCCCGAGCTGGGGAGATGAGGCGCCGGAAGCCGAGCTCTTCCAGGAGCCTCGGGACGGTCCCACTGGTCACGCCGGGGGCGACGATTATCGGGTACCGCTACTTCCTCAAGAGCAAACGTACGCTAACCATAGATCGCAGGAGGTATAGGTCACCACGACGAGCGGCTGCCCCGCTCCCACAGTCTCCTACCCCTCGGGAGGAGGGCGCAGGGGGCTGCCAGAGAGGGGCAGAGATCCGACATCACCACCGCGGGCGCTCGAGCAAGGCGTTCAGGAGGTAGGCCCTCTGGGAGGCGCCTCGGGCCTGCCTGGCGGAGGACCCGTGGTCGTCGGGGAACTGGCGACCGCTCTACCCCATCGGGCGGCGCCCTGGTTTCCGGTCGTCGTTGATGGCACTAGAGTGTGCGCAAGGAGGGGCCTCGTCTGGCGATATGAAGCAAGGCCGGTACTGTGAAGAAGGCCAGTGCTCGTGAAGCTTCGCCGCCACGTGACACTCTCACGTAATAATGAGTGGCGCTGTACACGCCCGGAGTCTCGGGGTGCGGCCTCAGCCCCGGGCTCCTCCCACGCCTAGTGGCAGCACTTAGCTCCGCTACCGGTGAGAAGACGTCCAAGACTAGACTAGGTGCCGGACGCGGCTTTTATTTTGCTTTCTTCGCCTTTCCATTTGGTTGTCGCTTTCCCCCGCTGGATTTAAGTTGGATTCGAATTTGAGATTTGCGTGTGTTCGGGGAAGGGGTGCTTAGTCTCGTTCGAGCAAATCTCTCGCGTTTCGGTTACCACTCCGCCTCAGCTGCCTCCCCTCGCGAGCCCCTCGCGAGCCGGGCCAGGCCTAGCTTGCGCGCAGCCCAGCCTGCCGCCGCCGCGTCCTCTCCGGAGGGTTTTTACTGCAGATCCTACGGATTCGATCAGGAGACACTCGGGTCACCACAGCCTCCCACAGGCTATCTCAGGGCTCGTACGAAACAAAGGTAAATCAGCCAACCAGCACGTCGCTTGGCCAACCACTTGGCACGGGCGTATGGGCGATGTAACACCTGCTAATACGATGAACACAAGTTTTACATGAGGGGCTCCCCCTCCCAAAATGCTCTCACAGCCATCAGGCCAAAACCTGAGTTCTATTCATGCAGGGTAATGGAATAGGGACAATACATAATCAGTCGGATAAATCCCCCAATGCGTCCTCAGGAGCACCTCCCGAGCCGTTGCTGGCGTCGCTAGCCTCGCCGTCACTGTCTGCGTGGCCATCAGCGGCGTCAGGGCCGTTCACCACGCCGCCCTCGTCGGCGGCCACGACCACGCCATCATTGTCTGAAGCAAAGGCCCTGACGAGAGCATCCACATTGTCTTCCACCCAGTGCGCCAGGTTGCCCCGGACGGCCTGGGGAACTGGGGCGATGGCTGCGTCAAAATCGAAGTGGGGGTCCATGTTCCGGAGATGGCTGAAGACACGAGAAAAGGCGCGCCGAAGCAGCGCGCGGCTCCTCTCCTCCACCAACCTATTGGCCCTGACCAACCGCGCCTCCAGCCGCGCCACCACGTCGGTGAAGAACTGAAGGTTGCCGGCGTAGTTAACCGCGTGCGGCTCGCCATCAGCCGCCTCGCAGATGTTACCCAAGGCTGTATTGGCTCTTTCCCGGAGCGTGGCGAGCATGGGGCCATGCTCATGCTCCAGGATTCGCCGCTGACGTATCTCGTCCGCATTCTGGCGCGCGACGGCCTCGGCCTCCTCCACCCGTTGGCGAAGAAGGAGCGCCTCGGCCTGAGAGGTGGTTGACTCCCCCTGCGCCACCTCGAGGCAGTCTCCTCCAGCTTGGCCCTCAAGGCAGCAGTCCTGCCTTCAGCCTCGGCCTTGATCAACCCCAGCCTCTCCTCGAACTCGCGCTCGAGGTTGGCAGCCGTCGCCACTCGGCGTCCGACCTCCTCCAGACGCGGGCTTCCCGTGCAGCGACCTCATCCTCCGCCTGCCGCCAAGCGCTCCCTCGTCTCCAAGCGCCAGATTACAGCGTGCTCGGCGGCTTCAAGCGCCAACGCCTCACGCTTCGAGCTCCGCCGGGTCGCCGGAGGGCACCTTCACCGACGCGAGGGCTGCCTCGCGCAGCTCCACTTGCTCCTCCAATGAGTGACACCGGGCCAGGAGTTACCGTGCCCGTTCCTCCGCCGCCTCTCGCCGCCTGTTAGCTTCCCGGGCCTCCTCGACGGCCCAAGAACAGGCCTCCCGAGAGGCTGCCAGCGACGCCTTGGCCTCTTCATCATCAAGATCGCGCTGGTGGCGCGCAAGGGCGACAGCGCCCTCCAGCTCACGCCTCTCTGCGGCTAGGCGCAGGCCCTCGGCCTCAAGGCGCGCGTCTTCGTCAGCGAGCTCTTCACCGAGAAGGCTCACCGCATCAGCCGCCCTTCGAAGGAATCCTTGGCGAAGAGCTCGCCGCTCCCGAGCGCGCTCGAGCACGTCTTCCACACCATCACCTGCCCGAACCACGCGACGGGGCCCACGAGTCAGCGCTCCCCCTCCGGGCAGGGGGCTGGGGGCTGGCACCCTCGCGACGGCCGGGCACGCCGCGCCAGAAGCCTGGCCTGGAGCCAGCCCACCCCCAGACGAAGGGCGCAGGAAGCGCCTCAGCTAATCGCCGTCCACGACCAGGCGAGAAGCCCACGGCAGGCTAGCTATGCCACGAGAAGGCTCGCGAAGAAGGGTCGCGGGGCGCGCAGGGCCACGATGCGCCTCGGGACGGTTCGCCTCCCCGGTCGCCCTCACCACAAGGGCTCCACTGCTCGGAGCGCTCAAGGACGGGAAAGAGGGCGAAGCCAAGGGGGACGGCTCCTCACCCGTCTCCGTAAGCTCGGCAGGAAGGGGCCTGCAGGGCAAGGATCAGTACAAGCAGCAGAAGGATCAGGAGCTGGAGAAGGAGAAGGCTTACTCATCAGTGGCGAAGTACTTCCTATGCTTCAGCAGGCGACAAGGGTAATCATCGCCCAGGGCCTCCCTTCACTTCCGGAGGGCCTCGAAGTCCACGCGGAAGCGACCCAAGACTTGAGTGCAGGGGTCAGCCTGCGATGAGGGAGAAGCATCAAGGCGACCTGCGTCAGGGGCACCCACCTGACGCACGCTGCTGGTCGCCTCACCAAGAGAAGCGGCTGGGGCCTCGGGAGCCTCGGCCAGCAGCGCCGCGGGCAGCTGCCTGCCTCCCTTAGCCACGGGCGGCGTGGGCCTCGTGAGATGCTCCCTCATGAGGCCGCCTGGCGCCTGCCACCTCAAGGGGTCCTTTGACCTCTGGCGGCTCAGGCCTCCTGCTCCGCCACTCGAGGAGGAGCCGCTTGGCCGACTGGAAGGGCTGTCACCATCACCGGATTCTCATGAGGCCCCTCGAGACCAGCAGGGCGCGCCCCATTCATCTAAGATAGGCATCTGGTTCAAAAATCACCCCTGCTCGGGCAGAGGTACAAAGAAGGCCCCTCCATGCCGGATGCCACCGGGTTGGGGGTCGCCAACAGGACCAGGAGCACTTTCCTTAGCGCTTCAGGCGTCAGGTCTTCTTCCTGGAGCCTCATATGATCACCAGGCCCGCTGAAGGCCCACATTTGGTGGGAATGGTGTTGGAGAGGAGCAACGCGTCACATCAGGAACTCCTTCACCACCTTGGGCGCTGTCACAGCAAGCGACCTCAGAACGCAAGCGGTGCTGACAAAAGATGAGCCGAGGCTTGAAAGCGCCGCCTGGCCCCACTGAATTGGGGACAAGAAAGCGAGGTTGGCTCGATACTGTGGGGCTGGGCACCCCCACATCCACGTACAACCACCTCTCGCGGAACTCAACCGTGGGCGGAGGGAGGCTGAAGTCAATCCCTGAGGCCGCTGTCTCGGGCGCGGCGACGAAGCTCATGCACGCCGAGCATTGGGTGGGGTCAACAAGGCGCAGAGAGAAGAAGTGGCGCAGCAAGGCAACCGAAGGAAGGATGCCCATCATAGCAAACGAAGGCGAAGACCGAGAGGAGAGTGATGGACTCAGGACCCAGATGCATCATGTGGATCTGATAGTGGGAAAGCACGGCATTGAAGAAATCAGAAAAGGGGGGAACCAGCCCCGCCCACAGGGCGTCAGCAAAATACCGGACCTCAGTGACTATCCTGTCGATGGAGAAGTGGGACGCGGGCCAGGCCGTCGTCCTCCCGCATTCGTTGAAGGTGGTGGCCAGAGCCGAACTAACCTTGCCCAAGCCCTCTAGATTGAGTATGATCGACGGTCGACGGAGGAGGCCGGGCGGGCAGCGAGGCGGAGGCACAGGTTTCTTCCCTTTCCCCTTCTTCGCCGGAGCCATGGCGATTGAAAGGGGGGCTAAGATTCGAGATTGGATTGAAAATGGAAGTCGGAGTTCGAGAGGGGAAGGACAGGGCGACGAGCAGCAGAGAGGGAACGGATGTGTACAGCAGCGTGTCCGCTTAGCAAGGCATGAAATAAGGAGGCGTGGGGAACAGTGCATACGCCCAATCAACCGGCACGCGTCGCCCAAGGCTGCAGGCTGTTAGGGCCCGTGACGCTTCGCACTTGCCCTTTCGCCGCTCTGCTCGGCCAAGTTTGGGCGCGCCGTGGGCCCGGGGGCTACTGTCGGCGTTCTGGGAACGGGGGTCCCCAGACTTGCTCGCTCATGCCCTGCAGCGTGGCTCAAAGGAGGCCCAGGACAGCCCATCTTCATCAACGCAAGCTCAAGACCCTCACGAGGGGCCAGGCCTCGCGGGGCGGACGACAAGGAGCTTCCTCAGGCACGGCCTCGTCAGGCTGGCTCATGAGGAGGCGGAGAGTTCAAGGCAGGGTACCTCGCGAGGCGCCGGTGACGCAAGCCATGACGACCAAGGGCGCCAGTCGGGCGCCAGCCCTCGCAGTGTCCTCCTTTCCTCTTTGGTGCAAAGGGAGCAAGCGCAGGCGAGAGCATAAAGCAAAGGCATCCGTTTCGGTGCAACAAGACCAAGACCAGCCCAACGGCAGGAAGGGAGTCATCATGGAGCCCTAGCAAGCGTCATCACAAGAGCCTTTTGGAGGCGAGTTCCAACTTTAGTCAGGATAAGTGTACCCGCTGTTCCCCTTCAAAATGGCCAATTGTTGGCGCCCTTCCCGCTCAATATTTGGGAAGAGGCCCAGGGCCTTCGCCTATAAATAGGAGTAGCCACACTCAGAGCGAGGGCATCTTGGAGAGAGATCGGAATCCTCATCAAGGATCCAGTAGCTAGAGCGACTGAACACCACCTAGCAGTTCATCACACCCGCCAAGAACAGACCCTCGCGAGGCTGTTCTTCCTTGTACTGTTCTTCATCAGCCCAAGAGGCAATCCACACACCACACACTGGATTAGGGTATTACACCACAATGGTGGCCTGAACCAGTATAAATCTTGTGTCTCTTGTGCTGTTCCGTTTAGTAGTTTAGGTCCCAGCGATTCGGCGAGGTGCGAGACGGTGGAAGGTTGGATCTCCGCGCGCACCCCAGTGTTCGAACCTCAAGGGTCTGCCGGAACCCGAAATCCGACAGTTTCAAATATCTTTTTTTTCATTTCGAGATTTTAAATTACATTAATTTTTATGCGTGGAGAATTTGTTGGATTTTATATTGATATACATTTATTTTTAAAATCAGTTTGAATGTGATTCGAAATTTCGGGATTAAAAACAGTTCGGACCGCTTTTGAAATATGCAAAATTTCGTATAATTTTTTAATCGTGGCCACAGTATGGGCTGTAATGCTAACAAAAAGAATATGGGCTAAAAAAACCTTAAGAATTAGCAAATGGGCTGTAAATTATCAGAAATAATGGCAGATGGGTTGTATGCTGTTTTCCAAACATTTGAGGCTTTCCTAAAAAGGTTGGCCTTTAAGCGATTTGTTGGATGGCCATCCAACGGCCGTCATGCTTCTTCAATCTCTGCTCTTCCTGCTCTAGCCGCTCAAACAAGCGCCCGGCAGGACTGCTCGCTCCTCCTCCTCATGCCGGCTATCTTGCGCCAGCAGGCCTCACCGCCCCATCGTACTCCCATCGCTGGCCTAGCCATCCCTCTACTCACCCACACCTGTTGTTATTCTCCGGCGACGGCAGACGAACCAGTAAACCCTCGTTCAGTCGTACTCCCCTCCGCGTGGGAAACAACTGCTGAGTCTTCCCTGCCTCCGTGTCGTTCCCTTCCTAGGCCTCGCCGTCGTCCACCGCCCTGGTGCTCTCGGCGTGGCCTGGTCCAACGTGGTCAACGACCGACATGCATCTGAAGTGGATCAGACGTGGAGAGGCCGACAGCTGGGTCCACGGCCGCACGCAAGGAAATGCCTCCTTATTACGCCGCAAAATAATGATTCCTCCACGACATCGTGGGACCCACCGAAAGAGCCTCAGATTTCGCGAAAAAAATGTTACCGCCGACATTTCGGACCCACTGACTATATCTTTGCACGCAAAGAAGTGCCTCCTTATTACGCACACAAAAAATGAATACTCCGCCTGTTAGCTGGGACCCAGTATAGGGGCAGGTTGATTTGTGGGCCTACTAAGTTGACGAGGATGGAGGGCTTTGTCAACTTAGTCAATATGCACGATTCTAGCTCCAGTGACCGTACGATGTCCATCCAACGGCCGTAGTGCTTCTTCAACCTCTGGTCTTCTTGCTCCAGCCGCCCAAACCAGGGTCGTGCCTCGTGCTCCTGCCTCCCGTGGCCGGCTGCGATGCGGCGGAGGCCTCACCACCCCCTACTACTCCCACCGCTGGCCAGACCATCCCTCTACTCACCCACACCCCCTGTTATTCTGCGGTGACGGCAGCCTCACACCGCAGCCGAAAGAGTGAACCCTCATACTCCTCTACGCGTGGCCATCCACTGCCGTGTCTTCCCCGGCTCCGCGTCATCCCCTTCCTAGGCCTCGCCATCGTCCACCGCCCTGGTGCTCTTGGCACGGCGTGGTCAACGTGGTCAAGGAACGGCTTCCATCGGACGTGGACTGTACGTGGAGAGGCTGACAGCTGGGCCCACGGCCGCAGCAAGGAAGTGCCTCCTTATTACATGCAAAATAATTATTCCTTCACCTGATAGCGGGGACCCACCGGACGGGCCACCATATTTCGTGAAAAAAACATTTCCCCCCTGACTGCTGGGACCCATCAGCTACACCTTCGCACGCAAGGAAGTGCGTTCGGGCAAAAAAACAAAACGATTCGCCCCCCTGACTGCTGGGACCCACCAGCTACATCTTCGCACACAAGGAAGTGCGTCCGGGACAAAAACGATTCGCTTTGACTTGCCGGGACCCACCAGCTACATCTTCGCACGCAAGGAAGTGCTCGGCGGTCGGGACCCACCTGGTTGAAGCGTACGTAACGTTGTCATTCTGGTCGCGAACGTGTACGTATATATATACTGGTGGATGTAGAGGCGCGCATGTGTCGTAGTAGAGGCGCGCACGTAGCATGTACACGTACGTACATCGGCGAGGGTGCAAGAAAGAAAATACGGCCACGTACGTACATACGGGCAGGGTCTCAAACGCCTACTCGTGCATACATACATGGCTGGGTCGGAACGGAGAAACAACGTCGTTGTCGTGTTCATGGGGAGGCAACAGAATGCGTCGTGTTCATGGGGAGGCAACAGAATGCGTCATGTTCATCAAGAGGCAACGGAACGCGTGGGAGCCAACCGGCTGGGTCGGAATGGAATGCATGGTCATGTTCATCGAGAGGGCTTGGACGGAACATGCGATGGAAACGAGGCCTGGCGTACCGCACAATGGAGGAAACGGCCTTGTGTTCGACCGACCACGTTCGAAACGGGATCCTGTTCATCGGGAGGGGTCTGGCGTACCGCAAAACGAAGGAAACGGACCTCCTACGGTCGAAACGGGGGTCTTGTTGATCGGGAGGGGTGTGGCGTACCGCAAAACGGAGGAAAAGGACCTCCTACGGTCAAAAGGGGGGTCCTGTTGATCGGGAGGGGTGTGGCGTACCGCAAAACGGACGAAACAGACCTATGTTGGAGCGCTACGGTCGAAACGGGGGTCCTGTTCATCGGGAGGGGTGTGGCGTACCGCAAAACAAGACTCCACGGGATATTGTTCATCTCCACCGTCGACCTCCTCCAGCCTCCACGGGCTATCGTCGACCTCCTCCAGCCTCCACGGGCTCCTATTCATCCAGCCTCCACCGTGTGCTACTCCACCGCCATCGCTCAACCACCCTCCCCGGCACCCCTCCACCGCTCACTGCTCATCCAGCCCTCCACACCACGGGTCCTGTTCAACCACCCTCCACGGCCACCCCTCCACCGCTCATCGCTCATCCAGCCCTCCACACCACGGGGTCCTATTCATCAAGAGGCAACGCCACCGCTTGCTGTTCATCCAACCCCCCGCAACACTCATCGCTCATCCAATCGATCGGCTTGATTAGCAGCAACAGCGGCGAATCGCTCCATCGGGTTCGATTAACGACCATCGATCGGTCACTCGGGTTCAAGAACGCCAGAGTTCGCAAAGGCAATCGCCAGTTCGATTAGAGCCCAACGCCTCGCTTCGGGTTCGATTAGAGCCAACGCCTCGCACACGCAGCAGACGCACGAGAGAAACGCGCATCGCTCGGCCCCCGACCTCCCACCGTAACCGGCAACTCCCCGAAATTTTCCTCCCCCTCGCTTCTACCATAGTTTTTTCCGTCATGGACGGCCCAAAGAATGTCATGCAGCTGCGTCTCCGGCCCGCCCAGGACGAAAAGCCCATTTTCTGTCATGATTTTTTGTCATAGAAGTAGGAGCCCACCACATCTATGATGATGCCGGGTTTTGTCACAATTATCATCATAGAAGTGTCATATGTATGACAGATTTTTTTTTCGTTCGGCCCAAAATGTCATGGATGTGTCTTTTTTTTGTAGTGCTTGTAGCAACCTAGGACTTGTAATTGCCTTATGCTCATAAAAACTTCAACCAGTGTAGCCCCCAAGGGCCGGGTCATTATGCAATAATGAACAGGGACTTTGTATGTATGATCATTTAGATTCGAGCAGCAATGTGTAGCCCCCAAGGGCCGGCTTAGTAAGATAATACTCAGCTGGGACTTTATATATACTTCATTGAAAATAACATCATATGATGTAACCCCCATCATGGGGCTTGAACCCACGTCCATAAGGTTAAGAGCTTTGTGCTTTACCAACTGAGCAATAAACCTTTCAATATAATGGATTAAAGCTTGTGTACCTTAAATTTTTTGACAGAAGCAATTGGTAGCCCCCAAGGGCCGGCTCATTATGATATGATGAGTCGGGTCTTTAATAAGGCAAATAAAAATGTCTTTGCATTAGCCTCCAAGTGCCATGGTGCATGCTGGCAGTGACATGGGACTTGCATATTTGATGTGATGTCAACTTGAATAATGTAGCCCCCAAGTGCCGGGTCGTAAGCCTGAAGTGACTCAGGACTATTCCTTCCATTATAGAATAAATCATATCCATTGATAAAATAATAGCCATTGCGCTAAAGCGACTTTGAAAACCTCAATCATAATACTGATTATTGATAAGCATAATAAAAATCCAGCCATGTTGGCTATTAAAGATTTGAATAATATAACCCGGTTTGAAAACTGGTTCCTATGATATTTGATCATACTGTCGGCTTATCAAACCAATGTAGTAAGAGTGATAACCCAAAAATTTGAGCACATAATGCGCTGTTGAATTGTCATATATTGTCGGGTTATGTTGCCATAAGCTGAAAGGGGTAATATCCCAAACCTTAGAGCACAATGCTTCCAAATATTTAATATCATCATGTACTGGCGACTTATAGTCGAAAGCCAGGTCGGGTTAATAAACACTGGTGAATTGTAATCATAAAGCATTATAAGCCTCATCGGTAAAACCTCAAAAAATCTGTTGAATAAAAATAGACGAAAAACAAGGCTTTTCATAGGCTGCCAGGCCTAAAATCAAGTGCTTTCACGGGCTGCACAGCCATTGAGTTAAACCTTTATACAAACCTTATAAGACGGACCTCACATAACCAATCGTCGTTTTAGCTTTGACAAGTTCAGGGTCTGCATAAGATTGACTTGTCAAACGTACGACGGGTCATTCCAGGATTACCTGGGCGGAGTGGCAGACTTGAAAAGGCAGGATAACCCGGGTTTTTAGGTGATTACACCTGGCTTCCAAGCCTGGCTTTTAAGCCTATTACAAGGGTCATAAAAACTCTTGTCCTTTAGAACAAAGAGCCCCCAAGCAAATTTTTTGAGATGTGCTCAGCGGGTACCTATGTTTGAGTTGTTCTTTACAACAGACTCTCTTTGGTCCCTTTAATTTTTCTGAGAACTCGAACTTGCGAGAGATTAATCCTTTTTGAACCGGAAATTCTTAAACCTGATATTGAGAGTTTCAAAGCTTTGTGAGAGACAAATTTACCTTGAGCCGGATTTTAAAGCGGAATTGTTCATTTTAAGCCAGAAATTTTCCGACGGCCTTTAAATTTTCACCAATATGGCAATAGCCTCCGGGACTGGGTTATCTTCCCTCCAATGACCCGGGGTCTTGAATCTCACAATTTTTGCTAAGTCATGTCATCGTAGCCCCCGAGTCTTAAGACTACTCGAGCAGTTGGCTTGAGACTCTCCATGCTTGACCATGATATAATCCGGCATGATTCATTCAACAACTCAGTGATATAATAGTCCCTTTTGCAGTAGACAACTTGTCCTGCATTAGAGAACTTGCAAGGCAGAGTAATTGCTTTTTTAAAGAAAGCAATATGTAATAAAAATATACTGGATGGATTTCACCGGACATGTTAGGCCAGAAATTATCCACCACGGAGTTGATGATCACCATGGTGAAGTTGGAATCAATCACGGGCAGGTCGACTGTGGGAGCAGATAGATGAGTCGGCCGCGGCATTATAAGCCGGTGCAGACAGGCGAGTCAATCGCAGCGCGGTTCCAACGAGTTGATGTAGATTAAGCTGCACGGGCGGCGGCTTGCGCACACCCGTACAACAACAAGCGGGGCGGACGCTAACACATGACGATGCTAACACATACTCCATAGGCATAGCATGGCACCACCTTTGTAATGAATCATTGTCCTGCACAAAATATATTGCGGACCAAAGTAATTGTTCTTTGATAAAAAACAATGCGTCAAGAAAATATACTTAGATGAGTATCACCTAATTTTTCCGCACGACGGATGATCCGTATATAGTGTCCGTGAATAGTTAGTTTCAACGGTGATTCATTCACTCTCTGCTTCATTGCAACGAGGTGTTCGTAGCAGCAGCCGCTGGGCGTTTGGCGACTCAAACAACAACAAGGGGCGATTTAAGACATACTCAAGACCGCGATGACTTGCGGCGTGGCTGGCGATGGCAGCAGGCGTTTTGTGGAGTCGCAGCAGAGGGAAGGCTCGAGGCGCAGTTCAAGGCGGCGGCAGCGCACAGCGAAGGCAGCGGCTTAGAGCTGCAGCGGCATGCATCGAAGACGGCTCATGGTGGTACGGCGGTGGAGACACCGGTTTGTGGCGGACGGCAAGGCCTCTTGAGGTGACCCGGAATAGCGGCGGTTTATCCAACGCCGACGAGGAGATGCCACTATGGCGGTTTAAGCAGGTAACAGAGACAAAACGAGGTGAGGCACGCTTGGACAGGCGGCGGCTCGTAGTCGAGGCCAGGGCGGTTGGCAGCAAGAACAACTTCGACTCGGGTGAGGTCGGCAAGGGCGGCTTAGAAGCAGCGTTGCAGGATCGAGCGGCGGGTCAAGGCGGAACAGCTCTTCGCAGCAGAAGGAGAGGCGAAGGACATGGACTCGGCAGCTCGAGGCTGCAATCATGCACATCAGAGGTGAAGAGCAAGGTCGGCGGGTCGCGGTGGCCTACGCCAGAGGTGACTCGTACAGCAACCGACGCGACAACGGATCCTGGCGGAGGTACAGTGAGGCCAAAGCGGCGACTCAGATGCGAGTGATGCGGCGGCGAGGGCCGCTCAGAGTGGAGTTGACCCGAAGGAGAGGAACGAATCCCGGTTTGAGCAGCAAAGGTCGGCGACTTAGCGCAGGGCCGTAGAGGCCGTGGTGAGGCCAGGCGGCTCAACAGTGCCAGCGGGTCGGAATGACGGCTTGCGGCCCGGCAGCGGCGACAGTGTTAGTGGAGTAGTCCGGGGCGGCTTTGACGGCAGCAACTGAGGCCGGTTTGTGGAGACGACGGCGGAGGCACTCCGGTGGCGGTTTAGTGACAGTAGCAGAGGCAGGTTTGATCTAAAGCGAGCAGTAGGGCACATCGAGGTGAGGTGAAGGCGGCTCGCGGAGGTAGCCCGGCAGTTCGACGCAATAGGGCCGACATGACGCAGGGCGGTGTCATGAGAAGGCGGCGGCGCTTCTCCATTCTCGCGCGACGGGGAGGCCCGTCGCTACTGCTCGGCTCGGCGGTTTCAGCGAGGCGGGTCCGCGCTTGAGACGGATGCCGAGGCCCGACAGCGACTCGGAGAGAGGCCAGAGAATCGGACAGGCGGCGACTCACCGACTTGAGGCCAGGACGGAGGAGGCGAGTCCGAGCGGGAGGCGACTTGACGGCAGCCCGGCGCAGTGCGAGGTGATGCGCGGGTTACGGAAGGAGTGTGCAGGTGGTGCAAGCTATGAGCCGGCGGGCGTGGTTGGTGGAGTGTGGCGAGTCAGCCACGGCAGCAGCTCGCGGTGTAGGTAGTGGCAGCAGCAGCAGCTCAGCGATGGCGGAGTCCGCGGATGAGGCGGAGTGTTTGCAGCCTGGCGAATCCAAGGCAGAGGCAGATCCGCGCGGCATGGCGGCCCAAAGCAGAGGTGAACGAGGACAGCGGCCCGCGTAGCAATGGAGGTGAGCCCACGGTCGGCGGAGGCGGGACGACTGGCTTCCTCGTGTGACAGTAGCAGGCGGCTCGCTGGCGAAGCCATGACCATATCTGTTCCCGAATCGTGGCCTTATCCACGTCCTGGTCTTTTTTTATAACCGCTGGTCCACGTGCCTAATGTTTTGGCCTTGATCCGTTGAGAAATTAGCAGCAGGCCTAGGGAGCCACGCCACGCAATTGCGATCGAATCTGACGCTCCGAATTGGATTTGGACACGGACGACAGTGTAGGTCTCAGCGACTTGTACCTCGTATCGACTGATTTCGGATGTGAAACTTCGACCTACAATGGCAACGAATATTAACTTGGCCTCGTCGGATCATCTGGTCACGTGCGCTGGCGTATAACACAATCCTAACTTTCTCTTGATCTTAAATCTTGCATATGTCGCCTTGACCGTCCGTCGACGATGTTATCTTCCATACCAGCTCTTTTTCATCTGGCACATCGCGAGCTTCTCTATCCTTGAAGAAAATCCCTCCAAGAACTCAACGCCACCGTGCGTAGGCCCCATGGTGGGCACCAACTATCATGGAATTGTCACGGCAGATGTCCTAGTGTGAGGACTTAGTCGTGAGGCCAACGCATCTATGCGGTAGCTTGAAGGGGTTGGTCGGAATCGAGAGACGCGAGGCGGATCAACACACAAGACAAGGATTTAGACAGCTTCGGGCCCCGGGAAACATCATCCGGTAATAACCCTACATGCTGTTTGTGGCTAGGTCTCATTATCATCACAAGGGAGTCGCCGTAAACCGGCTCTCCTAGTTATGTCTAGCCTTAAGATTATCTCCCCCCTCTTGGGGTGCCCTGCCCCTCCTTATATAAGTTGAAGGGGCGGGTTACATGTAGAGTCCAACTTCGATTAAGACTTAAAATATTCTCACTTCTCCTCACAGGCTTCTCTTCATGGGATTCTTAACGTCTTGGGCTTCTTAACGTCTCGGGCTTATTAACTCTAGGCGACTTTGTCTGCTGGTTTAACTGTCTGCCGGTTTACCATCTGGTTTAACATATGTCTTAACATCTATCTTAAATGTCTACCTTAACCATCTGTCTTAACTATCTTCCTTAACCATCTGTCTTAACTGTCTGACGGTTTACCAAGTCCCAGCCGGGTTATAACTCCGGCCGGTTCATACCGCGGGGTATATCCCCGACAGTGATCGTCTTCATCAACATCACCAACACCATCACCATCCTCATCTCTTTTACGCAGTCCACTCTCCCGCACCCCATTGTAATCCCTACTTGAACATGGTACTTTCTGCCACACATTATGATCCAATGATTTGTTGCCATCCTATGATGTTTTGAGTAGATATCCTTTGTCTTTGGGTTGATTGATGATCTAGATTGGTATGAGTTGTATGTTTTATTTTGGTGTTGTCCTATTGTGCCCTCCGTGTTGCGCAAGTGTGAGGGATTCCCGTTGTAGGGTGTTGCAATACATTCATGATTCGCTTATAGTGGGTTTCTTGAGTGACAGAAGCATAAACCCGAGTAAGGGGGTTGTTGCGTATGGGATAAAGGGGACTTGATGTGTTAATGCTATGGTTGGGTTTTACCTTAATGATCTTTAGTAGTTGCGGATGCTTCCTAGAGTTCCAATCATAAGTGCGTATGATCCAAGAATAGAAAGTATGTTAGCTTAGGCCTCTCCCTCATATGAAATTGCAATGACGACTACCAGCCTTGTTAACGATTGCCTAGGATAATTCCGCACACTGACCCATCATTATTCCACACTCGCTATTTATAATATTTAGTAATATATTCTAACTTTATGATAACAACACCTACTTTTATATTTTAGCTCTCCGATACCATGCAAAGTTATCCTCTTCATACCCACAACGTAGTTTAATTTCTCGTTTCTAGTTGGAAGCAAACGTTCGGTGTACGTAGAGTCGTATCAGTGGCAGATAGGACTTGAGAGAATATTGATCTTACCTTTAGCTCCTTGTGGGATCGACACTCCATACTTATCACTTCCACCTTTGGGAATTGCTACGATGATTCCCTGCACTTGGGGATTATCAAGCTCTTTTTTGGCGCCGTTGTCGGGAAGCAATAGCGTGGGGTTGATATTCTCGTGTGTGCTTGTTTGCTTTCTTCACTAAGTAGATTTTGTTTTTCCTTTTTGTTTCTATTTAGTTGTGGGTAAAACATACAAAAAAATTAGAGAATGAAAATACAAAAAAAAAACTTGCCTCTCATGCCTAAAAAGTTTTTCAGTAAGAGAAGTGATTGGAAGGTTATGCATTGGAGAAGTGAGGGTCGACCATGAACACTTGTGTTCATGCTCATGGAAACAATGTAAAAAATTTCATGGAAGTTTCTCTAAAAATAATTATCACCTTGTATATATCCATTGTATTATAAAAATAATGTGCCAAGCTTTGGTTTTAGGATGATTAGATTGCTTGTTTACTTTGTGCAGTACAAAAGCAGAAACTTTGGTCAGAAGCGTGAATTTACATTTTTACTGGAAATTCAAATGGGTCTGAAACTTTTTGCACATTACTTCTGTACAATTTTTTTAAAATTGCCATTTTTTTAGAATTTTTGGAGTTACAGAAGTATACTGAACTTCCAGATTACTACAGACTGTCCTGTTTTTGACAGATTCTGTTTTCTATGTGTTGTTCGCTTATTTTGATGAATCTATGGGTAGTATCGGGGGGTATGAACCATGGTAAAGTTGGAATACAGTATATATAGTTCTAATATGAAATTGGAATAAGTTTGCAACAGTACCTAAAGGTAGTGATTTGCTCTATTATACTAACGGATCTCACAAAGTTTTTGTTAAAGTTTTGTGTGGATAAAGTGTTCGAAGATCGAGGAGCTATCAATATTAGAAGAATAAAGAGAGGCAAGAGTTCAAGCTTGGGGATGCCCAAGGCACCCCAAGTAAATATTTCAAGGATACTCAAGCATCTAAGCTTGGGGATGCCCCGGTTGGCATCCCATCTTTCTTCTTCAATAATTATCGGTATACCTTGGTTTTTGTTTTGTTCACATGATTTTTGTCCTTTCTGTTTTTGTTTTTACTTTAAGAACCATGCTAGTATGAGATAGCCCTTCATTGATTTATAGAATACTTCATGTGTTTCACTTATATCTTTTAAGTATGATATTATAGAATTGCTCTTTGTGCTTCACTTAAATCTTTTGAGTATGGTTTTATAGAATGCTTCGTGTGCTTCACTTATATATTTTGAGCTTGGATATTGGTTAGTCTATATTAATTGTAGAATGCTCCATGAACTTCACTTATATCTTTTGAAGTATGAATAATACTATAATCTAAAGTGTGGTTGGAAGAGTGTCAACTTTAGGAATTAGTGATCCCACTATTTTGGAGGGTGTTGAATCTTAGTGTGATATTTATGAAAGTGGATTTGGAAGAGTGTCAACTTTAGTTAGTAATGATTCCTCTATATCGGAAGAGGTTCCAATTGATTATGAGAACAAAGCTGCTATCTGTGATAATTATTGTGATGACATGTATGCTATAAAGAATAATGTTAACCATGAAACTTGTCATCATGATTTTAATTTTCAATTGGATTATGCCTCACATGACCATTATTGTGTTGAATTTGCTCCCATTATTCCGAATGAGAAGAATTTTGCTTATGTGGAGAGTAGAAAAATTTATATGCTTGTAGATCATGAAAAGAATGCTTTATGTATGGTTATATTGTTGAATTCATTCACGATTCTACTGAAAATTATTATGAGGGAGGAATACATGCTTGTAGGAGTTGCAATAATATCAAGTTTCCTCTCTATGTGCTTAAAGTTTTGAAGTTATACTTGTTTTGCCTTCCTACGCTAGTTGATCCTTGTTCCTATAAATTGTGTGCTAACAAAATCCCTAGGCATAGGAAGTGGGTTAGGTTTAAATGTGCTAGTAATATTCTTCATGATGCTCTCTTTATGTTACAATTCTTATCTTTTATGTGAGCATCATTGAAATCATCATGCCTAGCTAAAAGGCATTAAAGAAAAGCGCTTGTTGGGAGACAACCCAATATTTACCCTTACTGTTTTTGTGTGTTTAAATGATTAAGATATTGTAGTGATCATGTTTTATAGCTTTTATTTCAATAAAGTGCCAAGTAAGACCTTTGGGAAGACTTGGGTGAAAGTTAAAGTAATCTTGCTGTAAAAAACAGAAACTTTGCGCTCACGAGATTAGCTGTCATTTTTTACATAAGAGTGCTTTTGAGTTGATTATTTTTGCAGAAGATTAATAGACAAATTCCTCACGTTCAAAAATATATTTCATAATTTTTGGAGTAGCAGAAGTATGGTTTCTGTTCAGATCATTACAGACTGTTCTGTTTCTGACAGATTCTGTTTCCATTGCATAGTTTGCTTGTTTTCTAGTTTCTATGGCTTATATTTTCAATATAAATTTTAGAAATGATATGGTACAGTAGGCATTGTGTGATAAAAATTATGAACCTTGTCTTTGACAGTAACAAAGTGAATGGTTTACTCTTTATCATACTAACCTATCTCACGAAGTTTCGTTAAGTTTTGTGTGATAGAAGTTTTCAAGCTTTGGGTGAGATATCAATATGAGGAGAATAAGGAGTGGAAAGAACCTAAGTTTGGGGATGCCCAAGGCACCCCAACGTAATATTCAAGGAAGACTCAAGCGCCCAAGCTTGGGGATGCCCCGGAAGGCATCCCCTCTTTCGTCTTCAAAACTATCGGTATACCTTACTCGGAGCTATATTTTTATTCGTCACATGATATGTGTTTTGCTTGGAGCGTATTTTCAATTTTACTTGCTGTTTGAATAAAATCATTGGATCTGAAATCTTGAATGAAAAAGAATCCTCCCATGGCTAGTTAATTATTTGACTACTTAGTGTTTTTCACTTATATCTTTTCGAGTAGTTTGTCATTTACTCACACGCTTCACGTATATCCTATGAGTAAATGGTTGAATGAATTCAATATCATAAATCTGAATTTATATACGCTTCATATTCTTATAACATGGAGATTAATGACTTCACACATAATAAGTATAGGTAGTAAACTTATTGAAAGTTAGCAAACACATAATTGGTCACTTGAACAATTCATGGAAGAATATTGAAGGAAGAGAGATTTCACATATAAATATACTATCTTGGACATCTTTTGTAATTGTGAGAACTCATTAAAATATGACATGCTAAGAAGTTGACGTTGGACAAGGAAGACAACTTAATAGGTTATGTTTTCCTATATCCGAAACGTTATATCGTCTTGGATCATCCAACATGTTGAGCTTGCCTTTCCCTCTCATGCTAGCCAAATTCTTTGCACCAAGTAGAGATATTACTTGTGCTTCCAAACATTCCTTAACCCAGTTTTGCCATGAGAATCCACCATACCTACCTATGGATTGAGTAAGATACTTCAAGTATGTTGTCATCGGTGCATCCAATAAAAAATTGCTCCTTAAATATGTATGATCTATTAGTGCGAAGAAATAAGCTTTATAAAAACTTGTGATACTAAAGAAATAAAAGCGAAAGACTGCATAATAAAGGTCTTTATCACAAGCAGCAATATAAAGTGACGTTCTTTTGCATTAAGATTTTGTGCATCCAACCATAAAAGCGTGTGACAACCTCTGCTTTCCTCTGCGAAGGGCCTATCTTTTACTTTTATCTTCTACCCTTATACAAGAGTCATGGTGATCATCACCTTTCCTTTTTACACTTTTTCCTTTGGCAAGCACTTTGTGTTGGAGCGACCTGGATATATATATATATCCACTTGGATGTAGGTTTTCATAAATTATTATTGTTGACATTACCCTTGAGGTAAAAGGTTGGGAGGCGAAACTATAAGCCCCTATCTTTCTCTGTGTCCGATTAAAACTTTGAACCCATAAATATCACATGAGTGTTAGCAATTGTGAAAGATTAAATGATAGTTGAGTATGTGGAGTTTGTTGAATCAAAGCTCTTACATAGACCCTTCCTGAAAATAAGATGAACTACAATTGTTTGATGACTAAGAGCACGGTTTGTTAGTTTTCAAGAAAGTTTATGATCTATACTTTAAAATGTGAATAGCTTGTTACTTGATCATGAGAAGTTTCATGAGTTGAACTACTATTATGATATATAATGATGCTAGAAAAAGTGATTGGAACTACCATTGATCAAACTTATGCACTTACTAGCATTCACATTTCATAAATTATTTCTTTTATCATTTACCTACTCGAGGACGAGCAGGAATTAAGCTTGGGGATGCTGATACGCCTGCGACGTATCTATAATTTATGAAGTATTCATGCCATGTTTACAATAGTTTTATATGATTTTGGTATGATTTGATTAGAACTAACACAGATCGTATTTGTTTTCAGCAGAACTACCGTGGTGTTGTTTTTGTGCAGAAATAAAAGTTCTCGGAATGCGATGAAAATCAACGAAGAATTTTTCTGGAAAATATAAAAAATACTGGAATGAAGAGTTATCGGAGGGGAGGCCCATGGGCCCCACGAAGGTGGAGGGCGTGCCCCTGTACGTCGTGGACTTCCCGTGGGGCCCCCTGACTTGTTCTCGACGCCAACCTCTCCTATAAATACCCAAACCTCCAGAAAATAACCTAGATCGGAAGTTTCGCCGCCGCAAGCCTCTGTAGCCACGAGAAATCAATCTAGGCCCTCTCTGGCACCCTGCCGGAGGGGGCCATCATCACCGGAGGCCATGGAGGAGGATCCCGGAGGGGCCATCATCGCCATGAAGGCCAAGATCCAGAGGGAGAACCTCTCCCCATCCAAGGGGAGGCCATGGAGGAGGAAGCGCAAGGGGGAGAACCTCTCCTCATCTCTCTCAATGGCGCCAGAGTGCCATCAGGAGAGGAATTATCACCGCGGTGATCGTCTTCATCAACATCACTGTCGGTGTCAAAACCGGCGGATCTCCGGTAGGGGGTCCCGAACTGTGCGTCTAGGCGGATGGTAACAGGAGATAGGGGACACGATGTTTTTTACCCAGGTTCGGGCCCTCTCGATGGAGGTAATACCCGAGATCCGCCGGTTTTGACACCGACATTGGTGCTTTCATTGAGAGCTCCTCTGTGTCGTCACCGATAGGCCCGATGGCTCCTTCGATCATCAACAACAACGCGGTCCAGGGTGAGACCTTTCTCCCCGGACAGATCTTCGTGTTCGGCGGCTTTGCACTGCGGACCAATTCGCTTGGCCATCTGGAGCAGATCAAAAGCTACGCCCCTGGCCATCAGGTCAGATTTGGAAGTTTGAACTATACGGCCGATATCCACGGCGACTTGATCTTCGACGGATTCGAGCCGCAGCCAAGCGTGCCGCACTATCTCGATGGGCATGATCTAGCTCTGCAGCCGAACAGTGCCCTGGAGGCCGCACCAGTATCCGCTCCGACCCTTAATCTAGAGCCGGATTCCCCAATCGAGGACGAGTGGTTGGACACCGCCTCGGGGGCTACGATCCCTACCGCGATTGAGCCGAACTCCATTACTGTCCTTTGCGAAGACCTCGACTCCAGGGTGTCGGACTCCTCTCCGGACTCCGAATCCTCCGCGCCCCTGCCAATCGAATCCGATTGGGCACCAGTCATGGAGTTCACTGCCGCGGACATCTTTCAGCACTCGCCCTTTGGCGACATCCTGAATTCACTAAAGTCTCTCTCTTTATCCGGAGAGCCTGGCGGACTACGGACAGGGAAGGTTGGGATGCGGACGACGAAGAAATTCAACGCCCACCCACCACCCACTTTTTAGCCAATTGTCGATGATTTAACCGACATGCTAGACTTCGACTCCGAAGACATCGGCGGTATGGAAGGCGATGCGGAGGCGACCAAGACCCAGCGCCTACGAGGGCCTTTGGAAGGCCACCTCGTCATATGACATATATATGGTGGACATCCCAAAAGATGGGAACGGCGATGGAACAATGGAGGATGACCCCTCCAGAAACAACGAAGCGCCCGGCGTCGTGGCGCCGCTCTAAATCCTGCCACAATAAGCGGCAATTCCGGACGGGAGATAATAACACCGGGGACGGTGCGAAGAGAACCCCTCGGCGGGACTCGGCGTAGGAGGAGGGAGAAGCAGAATCCGCCTGACGGTCGGCAGAAAGAGAGGTCGAGGACGATAATTATGCGCCTCCCTCCGAAGATGAGGCAAGCCTCGATGACGACAAATTTGTCGTGCCTGAGGATCCCGCCGAACAGGAGCGTTTCAAGCGCAGGCTTATAGCCACGGCAAGCAGCCTCAAGAAAAAGCAGCAACAGCTTAGAGCTGATCAAGACCTGCTAGCTGACAGATGGACTGAAGTCCTTGCAGCCGAAGAGTATGAACTTCGAGCGCCCTCCAAAAGCTACCCCAAAGCGGGCCGTTGACTCGACTAGAGGAGGAAGCACCCAAGTCACCAGCAAGACGACATGGCGGACCGGCCACCCCATGGTCAGCGACAGAAGCCTCTCGGCCCTCCGCTCAAGCCACACCCGGCGCTGCTCAAAAAGTACCAAGGCACGGGATAACGCGGGACTTGCGAGATATATTGGAGGATAAGGCAAAACATACAAGATCGATCTACGGATCGGCGTGGGCGCCAAACAGCGGGATGATTACCGTCGCGCAAGATATGACAAAACCGGCCGGGCGAACACGATGAGACAAAGCTCATATGAGCTACGCCGTGATATAGCCCAATCTGAGGCGCCAAGACACCCACTATGCTTCACAGATGAAGTAATGGATCATCAAATCCCGAGGGCTTCAAGCCCGTAAACATCGAATCATACGATGGTACCACAGATCCTGCGGTGCGGATCGAGGATTATCTCCTCCATATCCACATGGCCCGCGGTGATGATCTACATGCCATCAAATACCTCCCACTCAAGCTTAAAGGACCAGCTCGGCATTGGCTCAACAGCTTGCCGCCAGAATCAATTGGTTGTTGGGAGGACCTGGAAGCCGCATTCCTTGATAACTTCCAGGGCACGTATGTGCGACCACCAAACGCCGATGACCTTAGCCACATAATTCAGCAGCCAGAAGAATCGGCCAGACAATTGATGCAGAGGCCCTTGCAGCCTTCAAACATAACATCTGCGACGAGTGGCTTGCCCGGCACCTAGGACAGGAAAAGCCGAAATCTATGGCAGCCCTCACAACCCTCATGACTCGCTTTTGTGCGGGAGAGGACAGCTGGCTAGCTCGAAGCAACAACTTGGCCAAACACCCTGATAGTTCGGATACCAAGGACAGCAATGGCAGATCGCGTCGCAACAAGAACAAGCACCGCATTAACGGCGATAACACTGAAGATACGGCCGTCAATGCCGGATTCAGAGGCTCTAAACCCGGTCAGCGGAAGAAGCCATTCAAAAGAAATACCCAGGGCCCGTCCAACTTGGACCGAATACTCGATCGCTTGTGCGGATACATGGCACCTGAAAAACCAGCAAATCACACCAACAGGGATTGTTGGGTGTTCAAGCAAGCAGGCAAGTTATGTGCCAAACTCAATGACAAGGGGCTGCATAGCGATGACGAGGAAGAGCCCCGGCTGCCGAACAATAGAGGACAGAAGAGTTTTCCTACACAAGTGCGGACGGTGAACATGATATACACAACCCACATACCCAAAAGGGAGCGGAAGCGTGCACTAAGGGACGTATATGCGATGGAGCCAGTCGCCCCAAAGTTCAACCCATGGTCTTCTGCCCGATCACCTTCGATCGAAGGGACCACCCCACTAGCATCCGTCACGGCGGCTTCGCGCTTTGGTTCTTGACCCAATTATCGACGGATTTCACCTCACCGAGTCTGATGGATGGCGGTAGTAGCTGAACCTGCTTTATCGGGATACAGGCGCATAAAATGGGCATAGACCCTCAAGGATTAAACCTACAAAGGCGACCTTTAAAGGCGTCATACCGGGTGTAGAGGCGGTTATGCGGGCTCGGTTTCACTCGAAGTGGTCTTCGGATCCCCGGATAACTTCCGAAGCGAAGAGTTAATCTTCGACATCGTCCCATTCCGCGGCGGCTATCATGCACTGCTCGGACGAACCGCATTTGCAAAGTTCAATGCGGTGCCGCACTACGCATACCTCAAGCTCAAGATGCCAGGCCCTCGAGGAGTAATCACGGTCAATGGAAACACCGAACGCTCTCTCCGAACGGAGGAGCACACGGCGGCCCTCGCGGCGGAGGTACAAAGCAGCCTCTCACGGCAATTCTCGAGTCCGGCCACTAAGCGCCCGAACACCACCAAGCGCGCCCGGAGTAACCTACAACAAGACCGCCTGGCACGATTCAAGCACGCGTAGCAATCCGGCCCCAACCCCTGCCCTCGCGAAATTGCAAAGCTAGTATTACACGTACATAATTACGCTCTGGAGATACCATGGGCATATGGGGAGGGACAAGACCACGGCACGCCAAGAATGCGGCTCGACCGCACCAGGGGCTCCCGTTTGGTCATTTATTTTTTCTTTTTCCTTTTTTTTCTTCTTCCTTTTTTTTTACTTTCAGGACTCCGTCTTTGAGAAGTCATGTCCGGCACTAGAACCGCCGAACTCACGATGCAACAGCCAGGGAAGCAGAAAGCCAGGTCAAGTGTTCAGGTGGTCTCTATTACGAGCATTATACTTGTTTTACATACCATCCCGCATCTTACCCCTGCAGGGGGACATGTTAGATAGTCCCATCCCTTGCTTATCGCACTATTTGTATCGTTCTGCTTCCATTGCAGTACCTTTTTGAATAAACAATACATAGCTTTTGCTTATTATTGCTCTACTTCCTTTATATATACATATGTTCATTTCACGACATGTTGCAACCATACACTTTGGTACGGCCAATACACCAGGGGCTTAAGTATCCCAAAATTATGATGTGATAAGTCCGAACACTTTCACAAGTGCGGCACCCCGAACTTATAGCATTATCTGAATTGGCTCCGAATCATGTCTTGGGTCAATAGTTGGGTTTGCCCGGCTCCCGTGTTTTGGTACCTTACGTTCCGCTATATCGGCTAAGGTAGCAAGGGAGAACCACTGCGATTGTGCCCCGATTATGCCGGGTCGAGCACCTCGATGGAAAGCTAAAACTGACCGTCATGATAAGGCGAGAGCCGGTCGCTGTTCGAGAGGTTTTTTTCGGGTCCCTAAAGACCTATGCCGCTTAGAGCGAGGAACCAGAATTGTCCGGCCAAGGCGTGGATAGGCCTCGAACTCGGTCTTCCGAATACTAGGGGCTTCGCCGAAATTTAAAATTATAGAATTCTATGGCTAAGTGAGAGTGTTCAAGCATTATAAGTCCGGTTGCTTTGTTCGTTGTGTTGAGCGCCTCCCTAGATGGACCCAAGAATGGGAACAAGAGTGCTCAAGTTTATCCCGAACACCCCAAAGACTTTTCGTGGCATGGGGCTGAAGCCAATGACTTGCCATCTCTCAAATTTGATAAGCGGCCGCCTGAAGGTAATATTTTAAATTAACAAGCGTGGCTTAGCGCATATGAACAAGTTTTCAGCGTCTGAGGATAACAAATGCGAGTCTATTAAAAATTACATCTGGAGCACTCATCCGCTATTCGGCGGGCACCCTTGAGGAGGCCCTCGTAGTACATTCCGGCGTCACGATGCTCATGGCCCTTCGGTGGCCCGTCCGTCACAAGCTTCTCCGCATCCAGCTTGCCCCAGTGCACTTTAGCACGGGCAAGGGCCCGACGGACACCTTCAATGCAGACGGAGTGCTTGATGACTTCAAGCCGCGGACATGCATCCACCAGCCGCTGCACCAAGCCGAAGTAGCTCCCGGGCATGGCCTCCATTGGCCACAGCCACGCTATAAGGCCCTTCATGGCCTGTTTGGCGACCTTGTGGAGCTCGACCAGCTGCTCCAGCTGGTCGCTCGAAAGGCACCGAATGTTCGGCCTCGGCATCTTGAGACGAGAACACCTTTTCCGTCGAGCTCCCTCCTTGGCGATGAGAATGCGGCAGCATCAGAGAAACACTACGGGAAAATCTGCGAATGCTCTGGAGAGCTCGAATCCGGGTAAGTAATAGGTAATTCACTTTCACATGCTTGCTTTGCATAAAGAATGCCTTACCCGCCGCTATCTTCTTCAACGACTCAATTTCTTGGAGGGCTTTTTGGGCCTCGACCTTAGCAGCTTTGGCACTTTCAAGAGCCGAGGCGAGCTCGGACTCTCGAGTCTTCGAGTTACGATCCAAACCCTCTTGTTTTTCCACGAGAGCTTGGAGCTCTTGCCGTACCTTGTCCAGCTGCGCCTCCCCCTTCTCTCGCTCGGTGCACTCCGCGGCTGCTTTGTTTTCGGCCACGGACACCGCTTCCTTCAGGGCCGCCACCTCGTTAAATGGCCCTGTAGTACCCAAGTTATTCCTGTTATTTTTGCAACCAAAACCTTTTCTATAAGGTATTTCTTTAATAAGGTATTTCTTACCTTCCTTGTCCTCGAGCTGCTTCTTGGCTTGTCCGAGCTCGTTCTCGGACCGCTTCGAGGTTACGCTTCAATGCATTGACCTCCATGATCGGTCTTGGCAGAGGTCGGCGCAGCTTTGCATTCCCATATTGACATACTTATGTTAGAGTCCTGCATATATCTTTTTAGATCCTTAGTCCGGCATTTCTTTTCGAACACCGAACTAAGCATCAGAGGCTACTATCTATGCGGTAATATTTTTACATATTCTGAACTTACCTCAAAGCCTGTTAGAAGGCTGGTACGAACTTGGTCGATCCGCTCTTGGCGGACTGGTATCGGATCACTGCACTCATAACAGTGCGGTGCTCCTCTTTGATGGAAGTGCTTTTAAGCGCCTCCAGTAAGCTATCCGGTGCCTCCGGTTGGACGGAGGACACCGGTGTCTTACCCTTCTTGCAAAGGATCCGCTGTCCGGACTTCGGAACCGCTGATGGTTCCGGCATGGAGTCCGGAAGAGGGTCGGGCTTAGAGCCCCTGGAGGTCTTGCCCCCCGCGCGCTTGGAGTCCGGGAGGTCGCCTTGTGGCACCTCCTGCGCTACCTCCTCTTGACCAAGCCCCCCTTGGGGCCCCACCGCGGCGTCGTCCGCAGCGTGAGGCGAGGAGGCGGTCGGAAGCGAAGTACTCTCCATTTCCGATGAGCCCAGGGACCCACTCGATGAATCGGCGAACTCGCCCTTGGGCGGGCTGCACAGTTGTCCGACATTAGAGAACACTCTGCAATAATAAAAAGCCATGGGTATCCGGACACTTACGATCTCGCCAGGGGCTTGGCCCTTGTAGGCCAATCCTCCTCGTCATCGTCGACGTTGGTGGAGAAGTCCGGAGGAAGGGTTCTTCCCTTCTTGGACCCTCCGGCCTCCCCAGTTGGGGCGGCCTTCCTTTTCTTCTCCTCTCCTGCTGGGGGAGGAGCTTCTTCTTGTTCCTCCTCGTCCTCAGGAGAAGATTCTGCATCAGAATCTGATAGCACCTGGCGTCGGGAGCTCCTTCGAGTTCCCGTGGCCTCCTTCTTGGCCTTCTTCTCCGGCGCCACATGCGGCGCCGGAGCCAGCAGCCCCGTCAATCGGGCGTCCTCCGGGTCTTCCGGTAAAGGAGCCGGACAGTTAATCTGTCCGGACGTCTTGACCAGTCTGTCAAAGATTAGGGAGTTTTAGATCCCACATAGAGTCAATCTATGAAAAAAGAGTCCCGTAAAGGGTAAAATAACTTACCTCGCCCGGCTGGGCGCGCGAGCTGTATCCGCGATCTTTGGTAGCGGATGTTGGGGCTTCAGCGCCCTTGAATGACACCTTCGGGCATCTTCGTGCGTAGTGTCAAGAGCGGCTCAAATTGATCTTGTCTTGCGGATCGAACTCCCACAAATTGAAGGCCCGTTGTTGGCATGGGAGAATCCGGCGGATGAGCATCACCTGGATTACGTCGACAAGCCTGAGATTCTTGTCCACCAGGTTCCAGACGCATGTTTGGAGTCCGGACAGCTCTTCTGAATTCCCCCACGTCAGGACCGTCTCCTTCCATGATGAGAGCTGTGTGGGGAAGCCAGATCTGAATTCGGGGCCGCCACCCATTCGGGGTCGCATGGCTCGGTGATGTAGAACCACCCCGATTGCCACCCCTTTATTATCTCCACAAAGGCGCCCTCGAGCCATAGGACCTTGGCCATCTTGCCAACCATGGCGCCTCCGCACTCCGCTTGATGGCCGCCCACTACCTTCGGCCGGACGTTGTAGATCTTCAGCCATAAGCCGAAGTGGGGCTGGATGCAGAGGAAAGCCTCGCACACGACGATAAACGCCGAGATGTTGAGGATGAAATTCGGGGCCAGGTCGTGGATGTCCAGGCCGTAGTAAAACATGAGCCCCCGGACAAATGGGTGAAGTGGAAAACCTAGTCCGTGGAGGAAGTGGGGGAGAAACACTACCCTCTCATGGGGCCCGGGGGTTGGAATAAGCTGCCCCACATCGGGCAGCCTGTGCGCGATGTCGCCGGACAAGTATCCGGCCTCCCATAGTCTTGTGATGTGCCCCTCCGTGGCGGAGGAGGCTATCCATCTGCCTCCCGCTCCTGACATGGTTGGGGAAGGTTGAGGTGGGATGTGCGAACTTAGGCGTTGGAGCTCGAGTCTTGTGAAATGGACAAGCAAAGGAGGAAGAAGGCGTAGGTGAAAAGGTGGATCCTTATCCCCTTATATGGATGGACGACGCTATGCGTCCCCCACCAGCCTGGTAAAACTTGCTTATTTCCCAAGCGTCATAATTAATGGCGCGGATGGGTTACCCACGTCCGTATTGATGAGAATCCCGGAATAAGGGAGCATGATCTATGCTTTGATAAGACGTGCCAAGGAAACCGCCTCGCTAAACACGCTGAGGTGGAACAGTAAAAAACGATTCAAATAAAGGCCTGGCCGTGGTGTGATGTCACGCCGCGGAATACGTCAGCAGATCTGTGAAAAAATTATTCTCTCTACGGTGTTATGTGGAACTTGTTTTGCAGAGCCGGACACTATCCTTGTGTTCAAAACCTTCTATGAAGTATTCGGAGGAGGAACCCGCCTTGCAATGCCGAAGACAATATGCGCGCCAGACTCGTCGTCATTGAAGCCTGGTTCAGGGGCTACTGAGGGAGTCCCGGACTAGGGGGTGTCCGAATGGGACTTTCCTTGGCGTGGAAGGCAAGCTTGGCGATACGGATATGTAGATCTCCTACCATTGTAACCGACTCTGTGTAATCCTAACCTAACCTGTGTCTATATAAACCGAAGGGTTTTAGTCCGTAGGACAAACAACAATCATACCATAGGCTAGCTTCTAGGGTTTAGCCTCCTTGATCTCGTGGTAGATCTACTCTTGTACTACCCATATCATCAATATTAATCAAGCAGGAGTAGGGTATTACCTCCATCGAGAGGGCCCGAACCTGGGTAAAAAACATCGTGTCCCCTGTCTCCTGTTACCATCCGCCTAGACGCACAGTTCGGGACCCCCTACCCGAGATACGCCGGTTTTGACACCGACAATCACCATCATCACCACCATCCTCATCTCTTTTACACGGTCCACTCTCTCGCACCCCGCTGTAATCCCTACTTGAACATGGTGCTTTATGCCACATATTATGATCCAATGATGTGTTGCCATCCTATGATGTTTTGATAGATATCCTTTCCCTTTGGGTTGATTGCTGATCTAGATTGGTATGAGTTGTATGTTTTATTTTGGTGTTGTCCTATTGTGCCCTCCATGGCGCGCAAGCGTGAGCGATTCCTGCTGCAGGGTGTTGCAATACGTTCATGATTCGCTTATAGTGGGTTGCTTGAGTGACAGAAGCATAAACCCGAGCAAGGGGTTGTTGCATATGGGATAAAGGGGACTTGATATATTAATGCTATGGTTGGGTTTTACCTTAATGATCTTTAGTAGTTGTGGATGCTTGTTAGAGTTCCACTCATAAGTGCATAAGATCCAAGAAGAGAAAGTATGTTAGCTTATGCCTCTCCCTCATATGAAATTGCAATGATGACTACCGGCCTTGTTAACGATTGCCTAGGATAATTACACACACTGACCCATCATTATTCCACACTCGCTATTTATAATATTTAGTAATATATTCTAACTTTATGATAACAACCCCTACTTTTATATTTTAGCTCTCCGATACCATGCAAAGTTATCCTCTTCATACCCACAACGTAGTTTTATTTCTCGTTTCTAGTTGGAAGCAAACATTCGGTGTACGTGGAGTCGTATCAGTGGCAGATAGGACTTGAGAGAATATTGATCTTACCTTCAGCTCCTTGTGGGTTCGACACTCCATACTTATCAGTTCCACCTTTGGGAATTGCTACGATGATTCCCTGCACTTGGGGATTATCAGGCACCCACGAAAACTACCGCACCAAGCTCATTGACCTCGACATCGGCCGCATCGGTCTCCTGTACAATGCCATCCTCGGGTACCCAGCCTTGGCCAAGTTCATGGCGATAACTCACCCTACCTACAACCTCATGAAGATGCCGGGAAGCAGCGGCATCCTCACCCTGGCCAGAGACACCAAGCAGGCGCTGGCAGCTCTCAAGCTCGCCTTCAGGGCCGCCCCTGAGGTCCCGAGGGTTGCGCCGGCCAAAAAGAAGTAGTTGTTCTCTCAAGATCGGGCTAAGACGAAGCAGGTGCGGGTTGACGAGGATGGGGCATCAGGGGCCACTTTCACCATAGGCGCCAGCCTTGCCCCATACCAAGAAGAGGCATTGGTGAATTTCCTGTGCAAGAACAAGGAGGTGTTCGCCTGGGAGCCTAAGCATCTGGTTGGGGTCCCGAGGGGGATAATCGAGCACCATCTAAGGGTGTGCCCTAACATGCGCCCGGTGAAGCCGAAGGCGTGGCGGCAGTCCACGGAGAAGCAATCCTTCATCGTCCAGGAAACCCGCAAACTACAGGAAGCTGGTGTCATTCATGAGGTGCGGTACCCAGAGTGGCTGGCGAACCCGGTCGTTGTCCCCAAGAAAGGCAGGAAGGAATGCATGTGTGTCAACTTCACCAACCTCAACAAGGCTCGCCCTCAAGATCCGTTCCCGCTCCCGCGCATTGATCAGATTGTCGACTCCACCGCCGAGTGCGACCTGCTGTGTTTTCTAGATGCCTTCTCAGGCTACCACCAGATCAAGATGGCGGTATAGGACGTTGAGAAGACGGCCTTCTTGACCCCATGTGGGGTGTACTGCTACACCTACATGCCTTTCGGGCTGCGTACCGCTAGAGCAACCATCCAGCAACTGATGCACATCGCCCTTGGCCGGCAGCTCGGGAGGAACACTAAGGCATACATCGACAACATCGTGGTGAAGTCTCGAGAGGCAAGGACCCTCATCCAGGATCTGGAGGAAACATTTGCTAGCTTGCGCAAGGTGGACCTGCGGCTCAACCCAGAGAAATGAATGTTTGGCGTCCCCTCCGGCAAGTTGCTGGGTTTTCTTGTGTCACACAGGGGAATCGAGGCGAACTCAGAGAAGGTCAAGGTGATAGAGGAGATGAGCCCACCACAGACTCTCAAGGAGATGCAAAAGCTGGCGGGCTGCATGAACTCGCTAGGGCGCTTCATCTCCAAGCTGGGGGAGCGCGCCCTCCCGTTCTTCAAGCTAATGAAAAAGAAGGGCCCGTTCGAATGGACTCCTGAGGCTGACGCCGCCTTCCAAGACCTCAAGAGATACCTCACTAGCCCACCGGTGATGGTGGCATCGGGCCCACTCGAGCCCCTGGTGTTGTACCTGGCTGCCACGCCTCACTCAGCCAGCGCGGCACTGGTGGCCGTCCGGGAGGAGTGCCAGTCTAAGGGTCTGCCGCCCGACGCCGCGCGATTGGTCGAGACAAAGCAGCCTCAAGACGGCGCTCCTGAGGCCGCTGCTGCCCCAACAGACGACCAAGCGCCTGAGGTTTCAGACTCCACTAACACTTCCGCCCTCGTCGAGCACCTAGTGTACTTCGTCAGCACGGTACTACGGGACGCGCAGGCACGCTACCCCATGCTGCAGAAGCTCTTGCTCGCGCTCCTCGTCGCCTCGCGCAAGTTGCGCCACTACCTCCAAGGCCACCCCATCAAGGTCGTCTCGCCTTACCCACTAGAGAGGGTGCTCCGGAGCCCCAATTCTGCAGGGAGGGTCAACGAGCGGAACATCAAATTGCAAATGTTTCAACTCGAATTCAGCACCACCAGGGTCATCAAGGGCGCTGCACTCGCCGACTTCGTGGCAGAATGGATCGACGCTCCAGGGTCAGAAGCGGGCGAGGACCTATCCCTCTCGCCAGGGTGCGAGGCACCAGACGACTGGGTCATGTAGTTCGACGGCGCCTTCGCATGATAGGGTGCGGGGGCTGGAGCCGTGCTCATTTCGCCCACTCAGGACAAGCTCTACTACGCCCTGCAGATCTGCTTCCAACACGACGAAAAGGTCTCCAACAAAATCACGGAGTACGAAGGCCTGACCGCTGGTCTCAAGGTTGCGGCAGCCTTGGGAGTAAAGCGCCTTACCATCAAGGGCGACTCCCAGCTCCTCGTCAACTTCTCCAACAAGGTATACGAACCGAAGGACGAACACATGGAGGCATACCTGGCGGAGGTACGCAAAATTGAGAAACAATTCTTGGGTCTAGAACTGCAGCACGTGCCGCGCGGCACAAACAAGGAAGCGGACGACATCGCCAAGAGAGCGTCTAAGCGCCAGCCTCAAGAACCCGGTGTCTTCGAGGAGCGGCTCTTCAAGCCTTCGGCGACCCCTCCTGTTGTAGAGCCGACACCCCTCGGGAGGAGCTCCCCCCAGCACCAACCTCGGGAGCCCCCGCCTGTGGCCCGACCTCAGTGGCACGCCTGCTCCTCGCGCTCGAGCCTCAGGAGGGGTGCTGGGCCGAAGAATTCAAGGCACACCTGCTTCAGGGAGCCCTGCCAAAGAAGGAGGAAGACACGGCGCGCGTCGCTTGGAAGGCCACTGCCTACTGCATTCAGGACGGTGAGCTCTACCGAAAATGACCAAACGATGTTTCCTTGCGATGCATCTCCAGGGAGCAGGGGCGTGAGCTTTTAACCGACATACACGGTGGAGACTGCGGGCATCACTCGTCATCGTGCACCCTGGTGGGCAAGGTGTTCTGCAGCGGATTCTATTAGCCCATGGCGCTCAATGACGCTACTGAGCTGGTGAAATACTATGAAGCCTGCTAGTTCCATGCCAAGCAAATCTACCAGCCTGCTCAGAGCGTCCAGACCATCCCACTCTCGTGGCCGTTTGCGGTCTAGGGGCTGGACATCTTGGGTCCGTTTCCTTGAGCGCCCGGGGGCTACCGCTACCTCTACATTGCCATCGACAAGTTCACCAAATGGGCGGAGGTGGACGCAGTCCGCGCCATTCCAGTTGGCTCAGCTGTCAAGTTCATCAAGGGCCTCATGAGCCGGTTCGGGGTCCCTAATCGCATCATCGCCGACAATGGCTCGCAGTTCACAAGTAACCTCTTCAAAACATACTGTGCTAACCTTGGAACGCATATACGCTACGCTTCTGTGGCGCACCCCAGGAGCAACGGCCAGGCCGAGCGCGCCAATGCGGAGGTCCTGAGGGGCCTCAAGGCTAGAACCTTCAATAAGAAGCTCGAGGCCTGTGGCAGGGGCTGGCTGGATGAGCTCCAGTCCGTGTTGTGGTCCATCCGCACCGCCGCGACCAAGACAACCGGCGAAACTCCTTTCTTCCTTGTTTACGGAGCCGAAGCGGTTCTCCCACACGAGGTCAAGCATCGCTTCGCGCAGGTCTCGGCGTTTGACGAGGCATGTCAGGACGCTACACGGGGGATGGATCTCGTGCTAGGGGAGGAACGCCGCTGCCAAGCCTCGCTCCGAGCGGCAAGGTACCAGCAGGCACTGCGGCGATACCACTGCCGCAGCGTTTGTTCCAGGCGCTCTTCCAGAAGTTCTACCCATGAAGCAAGGCCCAGTGCCTGTGAAGGTCTCCGCTCGTGACACTCACACGTAATAATGAGTGGGGCTGTACACGCACCGGAGTCTCCGGAGTGCCGCCCTCGAGCCTCGGGGGCTCCCTCCCACGTCCTAGTGGCAGCACTTAGCTCCGCACTGGTGAGAAGACTAGACTAGGTGCCGGACGCGACTGTTGATTTGCTTGCTTTCTGTAGTTGGTTTGCGATATTACTGATAAAATTTGGAGTTCTCACGTTTTCGATTGCCAAGCCGGATTTCCCCTTCGTCTTCTCTCTTGCACTTCGGTCTTGGTCCAGGAGGAGTGGCAGTTGCCCGTCGCTCTTCCTCGCGCGTCTCTCGCGCGGGGGCTGGGGCAGGTGTGTGCGTATGACGGGCTCGCCCCGTGCCGCAAACACACTTTGCCATAGCCCTGCTCCCCCAGAGCCTTGGATTTTTCTATCCTCGCGAGACTCCCCCGAGTAAGCTCGTCACCTACGCACCCTCTTAAGGTCCATGCCCCCCCCCCCCGGGTACTGCGACACGGTGCGCTAAGCCACGAATAGCCTATGCCTAAGGGCTCGCGCAAGGAAAAACAAGACACCCGACCAAGATTTCTAACAATTCTGCATATTCATGATGCCTCCTAAGGCCAATGGCTCTTGAGCCACCAGCAAGGGGGCCTCACCAGGCAATGAAGCACGCGCTCTCATGAGGAGGGAAACTACCACGAGCGTACCAAGCTAAGTTATCCTACCACACCCATTTGGAACATAAACACCACAGCATAACATCAGAACAATAAACATAGCATAGTAGCATAAATACCATGGTTCATTACACGCCCCGGCAGGGCACTCTATTTTTTCTTCAAATGCAGCAGAAAGGAAAGGTTAAACAAACGCGGCCCGCACGACTGCAACATCTCACGAGGCCTGGCTCCGAGGGCCTCCCGGGCTTAGCCCGAGCCTTCCTCTCACTTCACCGGAGCGTGGCGACCGGATGACCCGCTACCGTACTCGGAGCGAGTGCGGTGACGTAGCAGTTGGTCGTAGCAGCCGCTGCTGGTGCTCTCGCTGGAGGAGGAGCCACCACTGGACGAGCCACGGCCGTCGCCAAGGGCAAGCTTACCCTCAGCGTCGTCACGGTCGTCGTCTAGGCCAAGATCATCGTCACCACTACTGTCTTCAGGGCAGCACCCTGTGCGATGACCATCTCCCCCAAACACCCTCACGTAGAGGGTCGTGATGCCGTCATACTTGAAGTGGAGAGTGCACCTCCCGCTCAGGCCGCGCGCGCGGGCATACGCCTGCCAGCCGCAGGTCAGAGCCACGTTGCCCGCGGCGTAGACCTCGACCGCGGCTCACGAGGCCTTACTACAGCAGCCATCGACCCGCAGCCAGAGGCCGTCAAGACCCATGGCCGGCAGCTCGCCGGCGAAGAAGCGTGGAAGCTGGAGCCAGGTGCCGGCCAGCCTCTCCGACCACATGACGAACTCCGGCAGCATCTTCGCCGAGTGGAAGCGCGGCCAGGGAGGTCGGGCTACCACGGCACGCCTCCTTTCATCACAGGGGCTGCCTCGTCCTGAGCGGCTCCCGCCGCGGGAAGAAGCACCGCCACGGCCGCCTAGGATGACGCCGGGCCCCGAAGGAGTGCGCCCTCGCCGCCGAGGCACCGCCACATGGGTTGCGGCGTGCTTTAGAGGGCGGCCCCGCCCTCTCTTGGGCGGCGCTGAGCCGGGTCCCTCCTGGCGAGCCTTCCCCTTCTCGGCGGCAGATAACTTCCTTGTCGGCGCCATGAGAACTATGACAAGATGGCGAGGCAAAGAGGAAGAGGAGGGAGTGGGCGATTGTGACGCCCTCGATTTAATCATACACTAATCATACTCGCAAATGTGTATGATCAAGATCAAGGACTCATGAGAAGATATCACAACACAACTCTAGACACAAATTAAAATAATACAAGCTTTATATTACAAGCCAGGGGCCTCGAGGGCTCGAATACATAAGCTCGAATACACAAGAGTCAGCGGAAGCAAAATTATCTGAGTACATAACTGAGTTAAACAAGTTTGCCTTAAGAAGGCTAGCAAAAGATCAACATCGATCGAAAAGGCAAGGCCTCCTGCCTGGGAGCCTCCTAACTACTCCTAGGCGTCGGCAGTCTCCACGTAGTAGTAGGCATCGGTGGTGGCATCTCGCTCCCAGGCTCCGACATTGATACGTCTCCAACGTATCTATAATTTTTGATTGTTCCATGCTATTATATTATCTGTTTTGGATGTTTATGGGCTTTATTAAGCACTTTTATATGATTTTTGGGACTAACCTATTAACCTAGAGCCCAGTGCCAGTTTCTGTTTTTTGCCTATTTCAGTGTTTCGCAGAAAAGGAATATCAAACGGGGTCCAAACGGAATGAAACCTTCGGGAGAGTTATTTTTGGAGTGGAAGCAATCAAGGAGACTTGGAGTGTACGTCAGGGAAGCAACAAGGTGGCCAAAAGGTAGGGAGGCGCGCCCCCCACCCTCGTGGCTCCCCTGACCGACTTCTTTCGCCTATATATATCCATATACCCTAAAAACTTCAGGGAACAGAATAGATCGGGAGTTCCGCCACCGCAAGCCTCTGTAGCCACCAAAAACCAATCGGGACCCTGTTCCGGCACCCTGCCGGAGGGGGGGTCCCTCACCGGTGGCCATCTTCATCATCCCGGCGCTCTCCATGACGAGGAGGGAGTAGTTCACCCTCGGGGCTGAGGGTATGTACCAGTAGCTATGTGTTTGATCTCTCTCTCTCGTGTTCTTGAGGTGATACGATCTTAATGTATCACGAGCTTTGCTATTATAGTTGGATCTTATAATGTTTATCCCCCTCTACTCTCTTGTAATGGATTGAGTTTTCCCTTTGAAGTTTTCTCTTGTAATGGATTTGAGAAAACTTGTTGTATGTCTTGCATGTGCGTATCTATGGTGACAATGGGATATCACGTGATTCACTTGATGTATGTTTTGGTGATCAACTTGCGGGTTCCGCTCGTGAATCTATGCATAGGGGTTGGCACACGTTTTCATCGTGACTCTGCAGTAGAAACTTTGGGGCACTCTTTGAGGTTCTATGTGTTGGTTAAATAGATGAATCTGAGATTGTGTGATGCATATCGTATAATCATACCCACGGATACTTGAGGTGACATTGGAGTATCTAGGTGACATTAGGGTTTTGGTTAATTTGTGTCTTAAGGTGTTATTCTAGTACGAACTCTACGATAGATTGAACGGAAAGAATAGCTTCGTGTTATTTTACTACGGACTCTTGAATAGATCGATCAGAAAGGATAACTTTGAGGTGGTTTTGTACCCTACCATAATCTCTTCGTTTGTTTTCCGCTATTAGTGACTTTGTAGCGACTCTTTGTTGCATGTTGAGGGATAGTTATATGATTCAATTATGTTATTATTGTTGAGAGAACTTGCACTAGTGAAAGTATGAACCCTAGGCCTTGTTTCCTAGCATTGCAATACTGTTTACGCTCACTTTTATCATTAGTTACCTTGTTGTTTTTATATTTTCAGATTACAAAACCTATATCTACCATCCATATTGCACTTGTATCACCATCTCTTCGGCGAACTAGTGCACCTATACAATTTACCATTGTATTGGGTGTGTTGAGGACACAAGAGACTCTTTGTTATTTGGTTGCAGGGTTGCTTGAGAGAGACCATCTTCATCCTACGCCTCCCATGGATTGATAAACCTTAGGTCATCCACTTGAGGGAAATTTGCTACTGTCCTACAAACCTCTGCACTTGGAGGCCCAACAACGTCTATAAGAAGAAGGTTGCATAGTAGACATCAAGCTCTTTTCTGGTGCCGTTGCCGGGGAGGTGAGTGCTTGAAGGTATATCTTTAGATCTTGCAATCGAATCTTTTAGTTTCTTGTTTTATCACTAGTTTAGTTTATAAAAGAAAACTACAAAAAAATGGAATTGAGTTTGCCTCATACGCTTCATCTTTTTAATATCTTTCGTGAGTATGATGGAAAGGAAAATTGTACCGAAGTGTTAGAAGAAGAATGCATTAAAATGTTTGGCACTAAATCTTTGAATGATGAGCATGATTGCAATGTTGTTAGTATGAACTCTTTGAATATCCATGGTACTAATGATGATTGCACTAGTCATGATGAAAATGTCTCTTATAAGCATGTCGATTTTTGTGGAGTGCATAGAGTTTGCAAGTACATACCAAACAGGGAAGATAGATTTTGCAAGAGGCATAAGTATTTGGAAACTAAATGGTTGCAAGAAAGGCTGGATGTTAGTGCTGAAAATTTAAAATATCTTGCCATACTTGTGAACTTTGCAATGAACATGGTCATTTAAATATCAAATGCAAATTGTTTCATGATCGAATCGTGTCCAAAAATTGTGATGACTTAATTTCCCTTGCACATCATATTGAACTTAGTTTGCTTTTTGGGTTATGAAGAAATGAAACGTCAAACTAAGCATATTCCAGAATATAACCTTGAGAAATTCCTCGATGTTTATCTAGAAGAAATTTATATGTATTGTGCGGTGAATTTCATTGAAAATCCTTATATTGCCAATTACATAAAGAAAATAAAACAAATAGAGGATGAATAGAATACTAATGAAAGGGAAGAGACTTTAATATTCTCCTATTATTTCTTATGATGAATCAGGTAACGAGGAGGAGCCTTCTATTCAACCAATCTCATTAATAAGGAGCTCCAAAAAGAGGATTGAACCCACACATGATGTGAAGAAGAAAAATAAAAGACTAAGAAACAAAGGTAAAAAGGTATCTCTCCCAATTGATGTTGCTCCTATTACTCATTGTGATGATGATAATTGCTATACTATTGGTGCTATCCATACTATTAATGATGAGAGTGATTATGCTTATGATATGAAAAGGCCCAAGCTTGGGGATGCTATGTTTGATGAATATGATGTTTTTTAGAATATATTTGCTGCAATTAATGTTTGTCCCAAGCTTGGGGATGCTACGTTTAATGAAGATGATATTTTTAGTCTCCCAACTTTTGATATGCAAATTTATTACGATGATAGAATGCCTCCTATTTATGATGATTATTGTGATGACACTTATGCTATAAAGAGTAGTGATGATGATATTTATAATACTTATCATGATTATGATTACCCCTTTTCTGAATATTACTCTTTTAATGTGGAAACAATTTATAGTATTCGAGTCTCTTATGATACTCCCACTATTCTGAAAGAGAAGAATTTTGCTTATGTGGAGAGTAGTAAAATTTCTATGCAAGTAGATCGTGAAAAGAATGCTTTAGGTGCTGGTTATATTGTTGAATTCATTCATGATGCTACTTAAAATTATTATGAGGGAGGAATGCTTGTAGGAATTGCAATAATATCAAGTTTCATCTCTATGTGCTTAAAGTTTTGAAGTTATGCTTGTTTTGCCTTCCTATGCTAGTTGATTATTGTTCACATAAGTTGTTTGCTCAAAAAATCCCTATGCATAGGAAGTGGGTTAGACTTAAATGTGCTAGTCATATTATTCATGTTGCTCTTTTTATGTTTCAGTTCTTATCTTTTATGTGAGCATAATTGAAATCATCATGCCTAGCTAGGGGCGTTAAACGATAGCGCTTGTTGGGAGGCAACCCAACTTTATTTTAGTTCTTTGCCTTTTGGTTCTATTTAGGAATAAATAATACATATAGCCTCTAGTTAGATGTGGTTTTATGTTTTAATTAGTGTTTGTGCCAAGTTAAACCTATAGGATCTACTTGGATAATAGTTATTTGATCTTGCTGAAAATTCCAGGAACTTTCTGTTCACGAAAACAATTGGTAAAAATTACCAGAACGTGATATGATACTGATTCCAATTGCAGCGGATCAATAAATAAATTATTTAGGTTGTCCTATTTTGGTAGAATTTTAGAGTTCCAGAAGTTTGCGTTAGTTACAGATTACTACAGACTGTTCTGTTTTTGACAGATTCTGTTTTTAGTGTGTTGTTTGCTTATTTTGATGAGTCTATGGCTAGTAAAATAGTTTATAAACCATAGAGAAGTTGGAATACATTAAGTTTAACACCAATATAAATAAAGAATGAGTTCAATACAGTACCTTGAAGTGGTGTTTTGTTTTCTTTCGCTAACGGAGCTTACGAGTTTTCTGTTAAGTTTTGTGTTGTGAAGTTTTCAAGTTTTGGGTAAAGATTCGATGGACTATGGAATAAGGAGTGGTAAGAGCCTAAGATTGGGGATGCCCAAGGCACCCCAAGGTAATATTCAAGGATAACCAAGCGTCTAAGCTTGGGGATGCCCCGGAAGGCATCCCCTCTTTCGTCTTCGTTCATCGGTAACTTTACTTGGAGCTATATTTTTATTCACCACATGATATGTGTTTTGTTTGGAGCGTCATGTCATTTTCTTTTGTTTTGCTTTCTGTTTGAATAAAGTACCAAGATCTGAAATTCTTAAATGTTAGACATTCTTCACATAGTTACATAATTATTTGACTACTCATTGATCTTCACTTATACCTTTCAGAGTAGTTTGTTGTTTGTTCTAGTGCTTCACTTATATCTTTTAGAGCACGGCGGTGGATTTATTTTGAAGAAATATATGAACTCTCATGCTTCACCTATATTATTTTGAGAGTCTTTAGAACAGCATGGTAATTTTCTTTGGTTATGAATTTACTCCTAATATGATGGGCATCCAAGAGGGATATAATAAAAACTTTCATATAAGTGCATTGAATATTATGAGAAGTTTGATTCCTTATGATTGTTTTGAGATATGAAGATGGTGATATTAGAGTCATCCTAGTTGAGTAGTTGTGAATTTAAGAGATACTTGTGTTAAAGTTTGCGATTCCCGTAGCATGAACGTATGGTGAACCGTTATGTGATGAAGTCGGAGCATGATTTATTTATTGATTGTCTTCCTTATGAGTGGCGGTCGGGGACGAGCGATGGTCTTTTCCTACCAATCTATCCCCCTAGGAGCATGTGCCTAGTACTTTGTTTCGATAACTAATAGATTTTTGCAATAAGTATATGATTTCTTTATGAGTAATGTTGAGTCCATGGATTATACGCACTCTCACCCTTCCACCATTTCTAGCCTCTCTTATACCGCGCACCTTTCGCCGGTATCATACACCCACCATATACCTTCCTCAAAACAGCCACCAGACCTACCTATTATGGCATTTCCATAGCCATTCCGAGATATATTGACATGCAACTTTCCACCGTTCCGTTTATTATGACACGCTCCATCATTGTCATATTGCTTTGCATGATCATGTAGTTGATATTGTATTTGTGTCAAAGCCACCGTTCATAATTGTTTCATACATGTCACTCATGAGTCATTGCACATGCCGGTACACCGCCGGAGGCATTCATATAGAGTCATATTTTGTTCTAAGTATCGATTGTAATTCTTGAGTTGTAAGTAAATAAAAGTGTGATTATCATCATTATTAGAGCATTGTCCCAGTGAGGAAAGGATGATGGAGACTATGATTCCCCCACAAGTCGGGATGATACTCCGGACTAAAAAAAGGGGGCCATAAAAAAAGAGAAAAGGCCAAATAAAAAAATAAAAAATGAGAGAAAAAGGGAGAAGGGATAATGCTACTATCCTTTTACCACACTTGTGATTCAAAGTAGCACCATGATCTTCATGATAGAGAGTCTTCTTTGTTGTCACTTTCATATACTAGTGGGAATTTTACATTATAGAACTTGGCTTGTATATTCCAATGATGGGCTTCCTCAAAATGCCCTAGGTCTTCGTGAGCAAGCAAGTTGGATGCACACCCACTTAGTTTCTTTTTGAGCTTTCATACACTTATAGCTCTAGTGCATCCGTTGCATGGCAATCCCTACTCACTGACATTGATATCTATTGATGGGCATCTCCATAGCCCGTTGATACGCCTGGTTGATGTGAGACTATCTTCTCCTTTTTGTCTTCTCCACAACCACCATTCTATTCCACCTATAGTGCTATATCCATGGCTCACGCTCATGTATGATGACCCACAAGTATAGGGGATCTATCTGAAGGAAATATGCCCTAGAGGCAATAATAAAGTTATTATTTATTTCCTTATTTCATGATAAATGTTTATTATTCATGCTAGAATTGTATTAACCGGAAACATAATACATGTGTGAATACATAGACAAACAGAGTGTCACTAGTATGCCTCTACTTGACTAGCTCGTTAATCGAAGATGGTTATGTTTCCTAACCATAGACATGAGTTGTCATTTGATTAACGGGATCACATCATTAGGAGAATGATCTGATTGACATATAGCATAGTCCTTTCAGGCAGTGGCCGTTTAGTCCATGGTCCGTTGGATGGTCTAATTTTTATCAATAATCAGTTTGATCTTTTTTCCCACCTTCAGAAGAATGAAGAATTTTCAAAATGTAAACGAGAAATTAATTAGAAAAAATTAGTTCTATAATTGCCACAAAAAAGAAGAATCCTAGAACAAAATGAGAAGTTGATAACCAACTTCTAGGAGAGACATAATTAACTGCATTGATCTACCCATTCCGTTAGCCTAGCACTTGATCGTTTAGTATGTTGCTATTGCTTTCTTCATGACTTATACATGTTCCTATAACTATGAGATTATGCAACTCCCGTTTACCGGAGGAACACTTTGGGTACTACCAAGCGTCACAACGTAACTGGGTGATTATAAAGGAGTACTACAGGTGTCTCCAAAGGTACATGTTGGGTTGGCGTATTCGAGATTAGGTTTTGTCACTCCGATTGTCGGAGAGGTATCTCTGGGCCTTCTCGGTAATACACATCATATAAGCCTTGCAAGCATTGCAACTAATAAGTTAGTTGCGAGATGATGTATTACAGAGCGAGTAAAGAGACTTGCCGGTAGCGAGATTGAACTAGGTATTGGATACCGACGATCGAATCTCGGGCAAGTAACATACCGATGACAAAGGGAACAACGATGTTGTTATGCGGTTTGACCGATAAAGATTTTCGTAGAATATGTAGGAGCCAATATGGGCATCCAGGTCCCGCTATTGGTTATTGACCAAGAATAGTTCTAGGTCATGTCTACATAGTTCTCGAACCCGTAGGGTCCGCACGCTTAAGGTTTCGATGACAGTTTTATTATGAGTTTATGAGTTTTGATGTACCGAAGGAGTTCGGAGTCCCGGATGAGATCGGGGACATGACGAGGAGTCTCGAAATGGTCGAGACGTAAAGATCGATATATTGGACGACTATATTCGGAGTTCGGAAAGGTTCCGAGACATTCGGGTATTTTTCGGAGTACCGAGAGTTACGGAATACGTATTGGGCCTTATTGGGCCATACGGGAAAGAAGGAAAAGGGCCTCAAGGGTGGCCGCACCTTCCCTTGGTCTGGTCCGAATTGGACTAGGGAAGGGGCGCCTCTTCCTTCCTTCTCCTTTTCCCTTCCCTTTCCTTCTCTCCTACTCCTACTACATGGAAGGTTTCCTAGTTGGACTAGGAAAGGGGAATCCTACTCGGTGGGAGTAGGACTCCCTATGGCGCGCCTCCTCCCTAGGCCGGCCTCCTCCTCCCTCCCTCCTGTATAGCCGGGGGCAGGGGCACCCCATGGACACACAAGTTGATCCTTGAGATCGTTCCTTAGCCGTGTGCGGTGCCCCCCTCCACCATATTCCACCTCGGTCATATCGTAGCGGTGCTTAGGCGAAGCCTTGCGTCGGTGAAACATCAAGATCGTCACCACACCGTCGTGCTGACAGAACTCCCTCTCCCCGGAGCTTTGCTGGATCGGAGCCCGAGGAGCGCCATCGAGCTGAACGTGTGCCAAGAACTCGGAGGCGCCGGAGTAACGGCGCTGGGATCGGCCGGATCGCGAGGAGAACGTCTGACTACTTCCTCTACGTTGTGATCGCTCGCTTTGGTCTCACGAGGGTACGTAGACGACACTCTCCTTCTCGTTGCTATGCCATCACCATGGTCCTGTGTGTGCGTGGGAAAATTTTGAAATTACTACGTTCCCCAACAGTGGCATCCGAGCCTGGTTTTATGCGTTGATGTCATATGCACGAGTAGAACACAAGTGAGTTGTGGGCGATACAAGTCATACTACCTACCAGCATGTCATACTTTGGTTCAGCGGTATTGTGAGATGAAGCGCCCGGACCGACATTACGCAGACGCTTACGCGAGACTGGTTTCACTGCTACGAGCACTCGTGCTTAAAGGTGGCTGGCGGGTGTCTGTCTCTCTCACTTTAGTTGAACTGAGTAGCTACGCCCGGTCCTTGAGAAGGTTAAAACGGAGTCTATTTGACGAAGTATCGTTGTGGTTTTGATGCGTAGGTAAAGAACGGTTCTTGCTCAGCCCGTAGCAGCCACGTAAAATTTGCAACAACAAAGTAGAGGACGTCTAACTTGTTTTTGCAGGGCATGTTGTGATGTGATATGGTCAAGACGTGATGCTATATTTTATTGTATGAGATGATCATGTTTTGTAACCGAAGTTATCGGCAATCGGCTGGAGCCATATGGTTGTCGCTTTATTGTATGAAATGCAACGCATACGTAATTGCTTTACTTTATCACTAAGCGGTAGCGATAGTCGTAGAAGCAATGGATGGCGTAACGACAACGATGCTACGATGGAGACCAAGGTGTGGCGCCGGTGACGATGGTGATCACGACGGTGCTTCGGAGATGGAGATCACAAGCACAAGATGATGATGGCCATATCATATCACTTATATTGATTGCATGTGATGTTTATCCTTTATGCATCTTATCTTGCTTTGATTGACGGTAGCATTTTAAGATGATCTCTCACTAAAATTATCAAGTAGTGTTCTCTCGAGTATGCACCGTTGCCAAAGTTAAATCGTGCCGACACACCACGTGATGATCGGGTGTGATAAGCTCTCGTCCATCTACAACGGGTGCAAGCCAGTTTTGCACGCAGAATACTCAGGTTATACTTGACGAGCCTAGCATATGCAGATATGGCCTCGGAACACGGAGACCGAAAGGTCGAGCGTGAATCATATAGTAGATATGATCAACATAAGATGTTCACCATTGAAAACTACTCCATCTCACGTGATGATCGGTTATGGTTTAGTTGATTTGGATCACGTGATCACTTAGATGACTAGAGAGATGTACGTCTAAGTGGGAGTTCTTAAGTAATATGATTAATTGAACTTTAATTTATCATGAACTTAGTCCTGGTAGTATTTTGCAAATTATGTTGTAGATCAATAGCTCGCGTTGTTGCTTCCCTATGTTTTTATATGTGTTCCTAGAGAAAATTGTATTGAAAAATGTTAGTAGCAATGATGCGGATTGGATCCGTGATCCGAGGTTTATCCTCATTGCTGCACGTAAGAATTATGTCCTTAATGCACCGCTAGGTGACAGACCTATTGCAGGAGCAAATGTAGACGTTATGAACGTTTGGCTAGCTCAATATGATGACTACTTGATAGTTTAGTGCACCATACTTAACAGCTTAGAATCGGGACTTCAAAGACATTTTGAACGTCATGGACCATATGAGATGTTCCAGGAGTTGAAGTTAATATTTCAAGCAAATACCCGAGTTGAGAGATATAAAATCTCCAACAAGTTCTATAGCTAAAAGATGGAGGAGAATCGCTCAACTAGTGAGCATGTGCTCAGATTGTCTGAGTACTTCAATCGCTTGAATCAAGTGGGAGTTAATCTTCCAGATAAGATAGTGATTGACAGAATTCTCTAGTCACCATCACTAAGTTAGTAGAACTCGTGATGAACTATAGTATGCAAGGGATGACGAAAACGATTCCCGAGCTCTTCATGATGTTGAAATCGACGAAGGTAGAAATCAAGAAAGAACATCAAGTGTTGATGATTGACAAGACCACTAGTCTCAAGGAAAAGGGCAAAGGGAAGAAGGGGAACTTCAAGAAAAACGGCAAGCAAGTTCTGCTCGAGTGAAGAAGCCCAAGTCTGGACCTAAGCATGAGACTAAGTGCTTTCGCTGCAATGGAACTGGTCACTAGAAGCGGAACTACCCCAAGTGATTGGTGGATAAGAAGGATGGCAAAGTGAACATAAGTATATTTGATATACATGTTATTGATGTGTACTTTACTAGTGTTCATAGCAACCCCTCGATTTGGTACTAGTTAGGTTGCTAAGATTAGTAACTTTCGAAAAGGGAGTTGCGAGAATGAGCAGAGACTAGTTAAGGGTGAAGTGACGATGAGAGTTGGAAGTGGTTCCAAGATTGATATGATCATCATCGCACACTCCCTATACTTTCGGGATTAGTATGGAACCTAAATAAGTGTTATTTGGTGTTGAGCATAAGTATGATTTGATCATGTTTATTGCAATACGGTTATTCATTTAAGTAAGAGAATAAATTGTTGTTCTGTTTACATGAATAAAACCTTATATGGTTACACACCCAATGAAAATGATTCATTGGATCTCGATCATAGTGATACACATATTCATAATATTGAAACCAAAAGATGCAAAGTTAATAATGATAGTGCAACTTATTTGTGGCACTGCCGTTTAGGTCATATTGGTGTAAAGCGCATGAAGAAAACTCCATGCCGATGGACTTTTAGAATCACTTGATTATGAATCATTTGATGCTTGCGAACCGTGCCGTTTGGGCAAGATGACTAAAACTCCGTTCTCGGAACAATGGAACAAGCTACTGACTTATTGGAAATAATACATACCGATGTATGCGATCCAATGAGTGTTGATGCTCGTGGCAAGTATCGTTATTTTCGACTTTCACAAGATGATTTGAGCAGATATGGGTATATCTACTTGATGAAACATAAGTCTGAAATAGTTGAAAGGTTCAAAGAATTTCAGAGTTTAGTGGAAATATCATCGTAACTAGAAAATAAAGTTTCTATGATCTAATCGCAAAGACGAATAATTGAGTTACGAGTTTGGTCTTCAATTAAAATAATGTGGAATAGTTTCACAGCTCACGCCACCTGGAACACCACAATGTTATGGTGTGTCCGAACGTCGTAACTTATTTGATATGGTGCGATCTATGATGTCTCTTATCGGTTTACCACTATCATTTTGGGGTTATGCATTAGAGACAGCTGCATTCACGTTTAATAGGGCACCATCTAAATCCGTTGAGACGACACCATATGAACTATGGTTTAACGGTAAACCTAAGCTGTCGTTTCTTAAAAGTTTGGAGTTGTGATGCTTATGTGAAAAGGTTTCACCCGATAAGCTCGAACCCAAATCGGAGGAGTGCATCTTCATAGAATACCCAAAGGCAACTCATCGGGTACACCTTCTATCACAGATCCGAAGGCAAGTTATTCGTTGCTAAGGTGGATCCTTTCTAGAGAAGAAGTTTCTCTCGAAAGAAGTGAGTGGGAGGAAAGTAAGAGCTTGATAAGGTAATTTGTACCTTCTCCCGAATTGGAAAGTAGTTCATCACAGAAATCAGTTCAGTGATTCCTACACCAATTGGTGAGGAAGCTAATGATGATGATCATGAAACTTCAGATCAAGTTACTACAAAACCTTGTAGGTCTTCCAAAGTACAGTCCGCACCAGAGTGGTACGGTAATCCTATTCTGGAAGTCATGTTACTAGACCATGATGAACCTCACGAATTATGAGGAAGCGATGATGAGCCCAGATTCCGCGAAATGGTTTGAGACCATGAAATCTGAGATGGGATCCATGTATGAGAACAAAGTGTGGACTTTGATGGAGTTGCCCGATGATCGGCAAGCCATATTATATAAATGGATCTTCAAGAGGAAGACAAATGCTGATAGTAGTATTACTATCTACAAAGCTCGACTTGTCACGTAAAGGTTTCGACAAGTTCAAGGTGTTGACTACAATGAGATTTTCTCAACTTAGCGATGCTTAAAGTCTGTCCGAATCATGTTAGCAATTGCCACATTTTATGAAATCTGGCAAATGGATGTATAAACTAATTTCTTTAATGTTTTTATTAAAGAAGAGTTGTATATGATGCAACAAGAAGGTTTTGTCAATCCTAAAGGAGCTAACAAAATGTGCAAGCTCCAGCGATCCATCTATGGACTGGTGCAAGCATCTCGGAGTTGGAATAAACGCTTTGATAGTGTGATCAAAGCATATGGTTTCATGCAGACTTTTGGAAAAGCCTGTATTTACAAGAAAGTGAGTGGGAGCACTACAGCATTTCTGATAAGTATATGTGAATGACATATTGTTGGTCGGAAATAATGTAGAATTATTCTGCAAAGCATAAAGGAGTATTTGAAAGGAATTTTTCAAAGAAGGACCTCGGTGAAGCTGCGTACAAATTGAGCATCAAGATCTATTGAGATAGATCAAAAACGCTTGATGAGTTTTTTCAATAAGAACATACATTGTCAAGATTTTGAAGTAGTTCAAAATGGACAAGTCAAAGAAAAGTTCTTGCCTGTGTTGCAAAGGTGTGAAATTGAGTAAGACTCAAATCCCGACCACAAAGCAGAAAATAGAAAAGAGAATGAAAGTCATTCCCTATGCCTCGGTCATAGGTTCTATAAAGTATGCTATGCTATGTACCGGACCTATTGTATACCTTGCTCTGAATTTTGCAAGGAGTACAATAGTGATCTAGGAAGTAGATCACTTTGGACATTGGTCAAGAACATCCTCAGTGAGGACTAAGGAAATATTTCTCGATTATGGAGGTGATAAAAGAGCCCGTCAGAAAGAGTTACATCGATGCAAGCTTTTTACACTGATCCGGATGACTCTAAGTCTCAATCTGGATACATATTGTAAGTGGGAGCAATTAGCTAGAGTAGCCCGTGCGAGCATTGTAGACATAGAATATTTGCAAAATACATACGGCTCTGAATGTGACAGACCCGTTGACTAAGCTTCTCTCACGAGCAAAACATGATCATCCCTTAGTACTCTTTGGGTGTTAATCACATAGCGATGTGAACTAGATTATAGACTCTAGTAAACCCTTTGGGTGTTGGTCACATGACGATGTGAACTATGGGTGTTAATCACATACAGATGTGAATATTAGTGTTGAATCACATGATGATGTGAACTAGATTATTGACTCTAGTGCAAGTGGGAGACTGAAGGAAATATGCCCTAGAGGCAATAATAAAGTTATTATTTATTTCCTTATTTCATGATAAATGTTTATTATTCATGCTAGAATTGTATTAACCGGAAACATAATACATGTGTGAATACATAGACAAACAGAGTGTCACTAGTATGCCTCTACTTGACTAGCTCGTTAATCGAAGATGGTTATGTTTCCTAACCATAGACATGAGTTGTCATTTGATTAACGGGATCACATCATTAGGAGAATGATCTGATTGACATGACCCATTCCGTTAGCCTAGCACTTGATCGTTTAGTATGTTGCTATTGCTTTCTTCATGACTTATACATGTTCCTATAACTATGAGATTATGCAACTCCGTTTACGGAGGAACACTTTGGGTACTACCAAAGCGTCCACAACGTAATCGGGTGATTATAAAGGAGTACTACAGGTGTCTCCAAAGGTACATGTTGGGTTGGCGTATTTCGAGATTAGGTTTTGTCACTCCGATTGTCGGAGAGGTATCTCTGGGCCTTCTCGGTAATACACATCATATAAGCCTTGCAAGCATTGCAACTAATAAGTTAGTTGCGAGATGATGTATTACGGAACGAGTAAAGAGACTTGCCGGTAATGAGATTGAACTAGGAGCCAATATGGGCATCCAGGTCCCGCTATTGGTTATTGACCAAGAATAGTTCTAGGTCATGTCTACATAGTTCTCGAACCCGTAGGGTCCGCACGCTTAAGGTTTCGATGACAGCTTTATTATGAGTTTATGAGTTTTGATGTACCTAAGGAGTTCGGAGTCCCGGATGAGATCGGGGACATGAGGAGGAGTCTCGAAATGGTCGAGACGTAAAGATCGATATATTGGACGACTATATTCGGACTTCGGAAAGGTTCGAGACATTCGGGTATTTTTCGAGTACGGAGAGTTACGGAATACGTATTGGGCCTTATTGGGCCATACGGGAAAGAAGGAAAAGGGCCTCAAGGGTGGCCGCACCCTTCCCTTGGTCTGGTCCGAATTGGACTAGGGAAGGGGCGCCTTCCTTCCTTCTCCTTCTCCCTTCCCTTTCCTTCTCTCCTACTCCTACTACATGGAAGGTTTCCTGGTTGGACTAGGAAAGGGGGAATCCTACTCCCGGTGGGAGTAGGACTCCCCTATGGCGCGCCTCCTCCCTAGGCCGGCCTCCTCCTCCCTCCCTCCTTTATATACGGGGGCAGGGGCACCCCATGGACACACAAGTTGATCCTTGAGATCGTTCCTTAGCCGTGCAGCGGTGCCCCTCCACCATATTCCACCTCGGTCATATCGTAGCGGTGCTTAGGCGAAGCCTTGCGTCGGTGAAACATCAAGATCGTCACCACACCGTCGTGCTGACAGAACTCCCTCTCCCCGGAGCTTTGCTGGATCGGAGCCCGAGGAGCGTCATCGAGCTGAACGTGTGCCAAGAACTCGGAGGCGCCGGAGTAACGGCGCTGGGATCGGCTGGATCGCGAGGAGAACGTACGACTACTTCCTCTACGTTGTGATCGCTTCCGCTTTGGTCTACGAGGGTATGTAGACGACACTCTCCCTTCTCGTTGCTATGCCATCACCATGGTCCTGTGTGTGCGTAGGAAAATTTTGAAATTACTACGTTCCCCAACACTATCATAGTCCTTTCGATAAGTAAGAGTGTCGAACCCAACTGTCGGGGCAGGCTGATCTGGCCCACGAACACCTATGGGACCGGCGGACCGAGCCCGTTTCGGTTCGGCGGGGGGCGGAGGTCGCACGAAGAGCAGATCGAGGCGAGGCACACGAGCGGTTTACCCAGCTTCGGAGCTCTCCGAAGAGATAACACTCCTACTGCTGCATGTCTGAGTGTATTGGGTTCTTGCTCAGGAGCGCTGAGTGCTATAGTACACACAAGCTGCTAACGAGACCGAGCGTGAGTGTTCTCTGGCTTCCCCCCTTCTTCTACGTTGCGCATGGGCCTCCTTTTATATGCTAAAGGGGTCTCCGACAGGTGGCAACGTAGACAAGGGTAAAAATGGAAAAGGAGTGGTTGGTACAGCTACTTGTACAGTGTACCATACCTAACCCAGACGGCAGGGGACAAAGGCATTAAATGCCCGCTCACGCCGCCCTAACGGTCACGAGAAAGGGACCGCCGAAGTGCCACCGCTTGCCACGATGGCAATCTTGTCGGCGCCGCTTGCCACAGCGCTCACCGGCCGCCTGACCTCTTGCCACCCAGCGCTGGAAAGGTCGTGGCGACACGTTAGTGGATGTCTTTGGGCGCAGTCTGAGAGTGGTGGTCTGCGGCAAGCGCCTTTGCCGCGGTTGTTGTCTTGTCGCGTCCGGAAGCTTGTCGCTCACCGGGCCTTCCCGGCAAGCTCCTCTTGCCGGGGCCTTGTCTTCTAGGTGCCTTGGGTGGCCTTCCCGGCAAGCTCCTCTTGCCGGGGCCTTGTCTCCTCGGCTTGAATACTTTGTTCTTGAATGGCTCCAAAGGAACCACGGAGGACCTTGGCGGTCACCCGGTAAGCCTTGTCGCGGAGGGCTGCAACTGCCCATGCACAAGTTCGGGATACTACGGTACCCCTACTCTAGTACACCGACAGGAGCCCTCGGGCCTGGGCCACACACGGTGCCGAGCGCTGTTGTGCCAGGCCCAAAACAGGGCATGGGCATTTGTAGTTCTTCGGCTTGTTGCTTTGTCTTGTATCTGATTTGCTTCACTCTGAACCCATTCCTTTTCGTGACGCCGCCCAGAGCGTCAAGAGAGCCAAGGCCCCAAAGTGATTGTCATCGAGGACGAACCCACCATGACAGCAGGAGGCGCGTCTGAGACCACCTTGCCGGACGCTGCAACTCTTCCTCAAAGCAGCCCCAGTGCAGCCCCAGCGTAAGTATATGGTTTACTTCCTGCTGTTAGGCGTGCATGGGTGCCCTTTCTTGCCGATATCTCGATCGCTGATTTGTGTAGGAGCAGAGCAGCCTTGCCAGGAGTGCCCTGAAGCCGCTCCTGACATGCCTTCTGCTTCGACTACACCGCCAAGGGAGGATTCCCCGGCAAGGGAGCATTCTCCGGCAAGGGAGACTTCTCCGGCAAGGGGCAGTTCTCCGGCAAGGGACAGCTCTCCGGCAAGGGACAGCACCAGCGATCCCCTGGTGGCGGAGACCATGACTGCAGACCCTAGCACAGGTAATCCTCTTGCTTGAAAACTTCCCTTGTGTTCTTCTTCTTCTGATTTTCTTTTTTGAATATTTGCTTGACTTTTCTTCATTTCCCGGTCGTCAGAACCATCCGCCACAGAGCCAATGGAGACCGAGGCCGCGGGCGAGAGGACGCTGCTGCACATCGACGCACGCCGCTGCCATCGGAGAAGAAGTCAAGGCCGCCGAGCCCGGGCCGAAGAGGCCGCCAAAGCTGCCGCCGCAGAAGCTGGCGAGGGTCCGCGATCGTGACCGACGGCCCCGAGGCTGCAGGAGCGCCAGTGCTACGCCGATCGCTGATCCCTCCGCCGGCTTGCAGCGTCAGCTCGAAGAGCCCAGCCAGCGCCTATTTGAAGGCGGCGATGGCGTCTTCATCAAGCTCCCATGGGCGCCGAGCTCCAGGCGCCCGGTCGAAGGAGAAACTTTTGATGAAGAAATTGCTCGTTTTCTTTTCTTCTTGCCGCTGCTGGTCATGTTATGAGAACGGTCTATTTGAGCTGCGACAAGTTATCTTGTAATATAACTCTATTTCGGATAGCAATTGCTATGTTATTTCCTTTACTTGATTCCTTCCTTTGTATGTTTTGCCCCACGCTTTTAGGGAACTTGCCAAGCAGGCACCTGGGCATGAAGCGCTGAGTGCGGGACGTCAGCCTGCTGGCGGTGCTGCTACCGACAAGAAACCTTGTCGCAACTAGTCGCAGCTCACTTAAGTTGTTGAGCGGACTCGAAACAAAGTAAGGGCGCAATCGCAGCTCACTTAAGTTGTTGAGCGGACTCGAAACAAAGTAAGGGCAATCGCAGCTCACTTAATTTGTTGAGCGGACTCAAACAAAGTAAGGGTGCAACTAGCTACGAGTTGGTTCCTCCGCATGCACAGGTTTTCCATACAAAAGTACGGTCGTTCGAGGAAGATAACTTAAATTTTTAAAACTGATTGCTCAAACTTTAGCAACTTAGCTTTTACGTCGTTTGCTTCCGGTAAGGCTAGACTTCCTTGAGCGACGCTTGGTCCACACCATTATCTTCTCCTTTCCCCGGCAAACTTGTGGGCGAGGAACCTTCCTTTCTTTGAGAAAGAGAAAGAAGAGAAAATAAAGATATGGAGCCTTATGGCTCGTTATTGCTTACCGGGGTAGGTGCTGCACAAAGTGTCAGATAACGCATGCAAATAGAAGTAGAAAGCATGAAATTGACAAGATGTGCGAAGCACATTATGCACGGGGTCTGCGCCCGGCTTTGTACAAAGGATTACATGCAACATTGGCAAGACTTGTACAAAAGGTGGTTCTTGGAACGCAGGATCCGCAGAATCGCGCTTCACGGGTAAAACTTACGAAGATGCTCAATGTTCCAGGAGTTGCTCACGGAATGCCATCTTCGGTCTCAAAGCGAACAGCGCGAGCCTAGTGACTCGATTCACCCGGTAAGGGCCTTCCCACTTCGGCGTCAACTTGTTGGAATTCTTGGCGGTATGAACGCGCCGAAGAACAAGGTCGCCTTCCTCGAGACTTCTGGCATTAACTTTGCGGCTATGGTAGCGGCGCAAAGCTTGCTGGTATTGAGTAGCTCATACAACAGCCTGAAGACGATCCTCCTCAAGGAGCAGTGCGTCATCTTGTCGCAACTGCTCTTGCTCAAGCTCATCATAAGCGAGCACTCGAGGTGATCCGTATACGAGTTCCGTGGGGAGAACTGCCTGTGCCCATGCTGGAGCTTGCGGCTCGACAACAAGGACTCAAGGCACATCTGATGCTGCGGGAACATCTGCTTCCACGGCGAGAACATGCGGCTCAGCCGGAGCTTGAAGTTCCCCGGCAAGCTTGCCGGAGCAAAACTTGTCGGGAGCGTCTGCTTCAACGGAACAAACCCTAGGGCTTGCCGGAGCAGCATCGCTCCTCAGCACTTGCCGGTGGAGCTCGATGGTGCGTCCTCGACGGTAGCGCAGCACTCCGAAGAGGTGCGCTCGCGGATTGGGCATCAGAGCTCTTGCCGAACTTGGAGCGTCTACTTCAACTGAACAAACCCTAGGGCTTGCCAGAGCAGATCGCTCCTCAAGCACTTGCCGGTGGAGCTCGATGGTGCGTCCTCAGCGGTAGCGCAGCACTCCGAGGAGGTGCGCTTGCCGGAGTGGGCATCAGAGCTCTTGCCGGACTTGGAGCTTCTGCTTCAACGTAACACACCCTAGGGCTTGCCGGAGCAGACTGCTCCTCAGCACTTGCGGGTGGAGCTCGATGGTGCGTCCTCGACGGTAGCGCAGCACTCCGAAGAGGTGCGCTTGCCGGAGTGGGCATCAGAGCTCTTCCGGACTTGGAGCGTCTGCTTCAACGGAACAAACCCTAGGGCTTGCCGGAGCAGACTGCTCCTCAGCACTTGCCGGTGGAGCTCGATGGTGCATCCTCGACGGTAGCGCAGCACTCCGAAGAGGTGCGCTTGCCGGAGTGGGCATCAGAGCTCTTCCAGACTTGGAGTGTCTGCTTCAACGGAACAAACCCTAGGGCTTGCCGGAGCATCGCTCCTCGGCACTTGCCGGTGGAGCTCGATGGTGCATCCTCGGCGGTAGCGCAGCACTCAAGAGGTGCGCTTGCTGGAGTGGGCATCGAGAGCTCTTGCCGGACTTGGGCGTCTGCTTCAACGGAACAAACCCTAGGGCTTGCCGGAGCAAGCATCGCTCCTCGGCACTTGCCGGTGGAGCTCGATGGTGCGTCCTCGGCGGTAGCGCAGCACTTCAAGAGGTGCGCTTGCCGGAGTGGGCATCAGAGCTCTTCCGGACTTGGAGCGTCTACCTCAACGGAACAAACCCTAGGGCTTGCCGGAGCAGTCTGCTCCTCAGCACTTGCCGGTGGAGCTCGATGGTGCGTCCTCGACGGTAGCGCAGCACTCCGAAGAGGTGCGCTTGCCGGAGTGGGCACCAGAGCTCTTGCCGGACTTGGTCTTCTTCTTCACTGCCGGTTTTTCTTTGCCGGGGCGGTCTCCTCACTATCAGATCCTCCTGCTTCAGTATTCTCTCCGGGGAGTCTCCTCCCTTCCTCAAAGACGTGCACACTTGTTGGCGGGGCATATAGCATCGACGTCTCGATCTTGCACATCGCCATCTCCTCCGCATCTCGTGGTTTCGCACGCTCGATAGAACGCTTGATTACCGCGGCAGGGTGGACATCTGAGATGTTGTCTTTGTATCTGGCTGAATCTCCGAATGTACTTGGCGCAGGGGCTCTCCTTCCTTCAGGGCGGCAGATGAAGGTCGCTTTCTTAGCCATGGGGCTTGTGGTCACCGTAAAGGCGCCGACAAACCGATGGCATAGATCTGCCCAAGAGGATATGGAGTTGTCCGGCAAGTGCATGAGCCAGATCTCGACATTGGGCTTGAGCACCGGCGAAGTAGTTGGCCAGGATCTTGTCGTCTCGCCCGGCAGCCTGCACCGCGATGGTGTAGATGCTTTGAGGAACTCCGACGGATGCGTCTCGATGTCGTACTTCTGCAATGCGTGCGGCTTGAAATTCTTCTTGCCGGGCCTTTGGACTAGCCGCAGCTCACGAGAGAACGCAGGCCAACCTACCGCAGACGGCAAGTCGCTGGTTCCCCCGACGCATGCATGTCGACAGAGGGCCCGGTAGCGCTGGTCGGGTTGACGCGCGCTTCTCTTGGCGCTTCGATGCACGAGTTTGAGCGTCTTCTTCTTTGTCGTTCGTGAATAACTTGGCGCTGATCGCGACGAGCTCGTGGATCCGATGATGCGGTGGAGTCGCTGTCGAGGTGGATCCGGCGAGTCGGCGATCTTGGCCTTCGGGGCGGAGAGTGCATGGTGGTTGCACCCCCACCGGTTTCGTCGCCACCGGCTTGTGTTTGGCAGTCCTGCCGCGGCAGCGATGCACTCGGCTGCCGCGGAGCATCGCCGTTGGCAAAGCCGATGAGACTCTGAATGGTGGCCCTCCATTCATCGACCTTGTCGGCTGTTGGAGGGTAATCCAGAGCGATTGAGCTCTCGCCAAAGCTTCGCTGGAGTGGTGGGTGGTAGTGGCGAGCGGCGCGAGGAGCGGATATGCTCGGACTTCTAACTATGTTAGAAGGAGCAGATCCCGCCCAGCGATCGCGTTTCGCCGCGCCAGCATGTTGGCGTGCATGCTGGTCTTGAGCATCCCGAGATCCACCAGCTCGATCTTGGTCCAATGAGCGTATGGCGTTGTGAATACCATGACGTTGTCGGTCCCGCGCCTCCTGAGACGGGCGCGGTGCATGTCTGGACGCCGAGGTCTCACGCAGCCTTGTCCTTGGACTTGGCAGCATCGTGGGCTCCCGTCGACGTCCATTCTTCCGCTGGCGTCTACCCCACCACCCGCTTGCTCCGGTGGTGGTGTGTTCGACAGACGGAACATCTGCCGCGAAGCCTTCTTCTTCGGTGGCATGTCGATGAAGATGATGAAGATCTAGCTTCGTGTGGACGCCGGATCAGGTTCACACAATCTCGACGCTTCTACCGGGCGCGCCAAAGATGTCGTGGCAGGCTGATCGGCCCACGAACACCTATGGGACCGGCGGACCGAGCCCTTTCTTTCGGTTCGGGGGCGGAGGTCGACGAAGAGCAGATCGAGGCGAGGCACACGAGCGATTTTACCCAGCTTCGGAGCTCTCCGGAGAGATAACACTCCTACTGCTGCATGTCTGAGTGTATTGAGTTCTTGCTCAGGAGCGCTGAGTGCTACAGTACACACAAGCTGCTAACGAGACCGAGCGTGAGTGTTCTCTGGCTTCCCCCCCTCTCTACGTTGCGCATGGGCCTCCTTTTATATGCTAAAGGGGTCTCCGACAGGTGGCAACGTAGACAAGGGTAAAATGGAAAAGGAGTGGTTGGTACAGCTACTTGTACAGTGTACCATACCTAACCCTGACGGCAGGGGACAAAGGCATTAAATGCATGTCTACGTCGCCCTAACAGTGCAGAAAGGGACCGCCAGGGGCTCCACCGCTTGCCACGATGGCAATCTTGTCAGCCGCTTGCCACCAGCGCTCGGCTGGTCAAGACGGCCTCTTGCCACGCTGCGCCTAGAAAGGTCGAGGCGACACGTTAGTGGATGTCTTTGGAGCGCAGTACAAAGTGGTGGTCTGCGCATGACAAGCGCCTTGCCGCGTTGTTGTCTTGTCGCGTCCAGGAAGCTTGTCGCTCACCGGGCCTTCCCGGCAAGCTCCTCTTGCCGGGGCCTTGTCTTCTAGGTGCCTTGGGTGGCCTTCCCGGAAAGCTCCTCTTGCCGGGGCCTTGTCTCCTCGGCTTGAATACTTTGTTCTTGAATGGCTCCAAAGGAACCACGGAGGACCTTGGCGGTCACCCGGTAAGCCTTGCCGCGGAGGGCTGCAACTGCCCGTGCACAAGTTCGGGATACTAGGTTACCCCTACTCTAGTACACCGACACCAACGAGGAGCAGAAGGAAATGATAAGCGGTTTTCAGCAAGGTATTCTCTGCAAGTACTGAAATAAGTGGTAACAGATAGTTTTGTGATAAGATAATTTGTAACGAGTAACAAGTAACAAAAGTAAATAAAGTGCATCAAGGTGGCCTAATCCTTTTGTAGCAAAGGACAAGCCTGGACAAACTCTTATATAAGGAAAAGCGCTCCCGAGGACACATGGGAATATCGTGAAGCTAGTTTTCATCACGTTCATATGATTTGCGTTCGGTACTTTGATAATTTGATATGTGGGTGGACCGGTGCTTGGGTGCTATTCTTACTTGAACAAGCATCCCACTTATGGTTAACCTCTATTGCAAGCATCCGCAACTACAACAAAAGTATTAAGGTAAACCTAACCATAGCATGAAACATATGGATCCAAATCAGCCCCTTACGAAGCAAGGCATAAACTAGGGTTTAAGCTTCTATCACTCTAGCAATCCATCATCTACTTATTACTTCCCAATGCCTTCCTCTAGGCCCAAATAATGGTGAAGTGTTATGTAGTCGACGTTCACATAACACCACTAGAGGCTAGACAACATACATCTTATCAAAATATCGAACGAATACCAAATTCACATGACTACTAATGCAAGACTTCTCCCATGTCCTCAGGAACAACCGTAACTACTCACAAAGCATATTCATGTTCATAATCAGAGGGGTATTAATATGCATATAGGATCTGAACATATGATCTTCCACCAAATAAACCAACTAGCATCAACTACAAGGAGTAATCAACACTACTAGCAACCTACTAGTACCAATCCGGACTTGGAGACAATAATTGGATACAAGAGATGAACTAGGGTTTTGAGAGGAGATGGTGCTGGTGAAGATGTTGATGGAGATTGCCCTCTCCCGATGAGAGGAGCGTTGGTGATGATGATGGCGATGATTTCCCCCTCCCGGAGGGAAGTGTCCCTGGCAGAACAACTCTGCCGGAGCCCTAGATTGGTTCCGCCTCGTGGCGGCGGAGTTTCGTCTCGAAAGGTTGCTTATGATTTTTTTATCGACGAAAGACCTCATATAGCAGAAGATGGCCATCGGAGAGCCAACGGGGGGCCCACGAGGTAGGGGGCATACAGGGGGTAGGGCGCGCCCCCACCCTCGTGGCTGTGGGTCCCCTCCGTGAACTTCTTCCGCTGGATATTTTTATTATTTCCAAAAATGACTTTCGTGGAGTTTGAGGACTTTTGGAGTTGGGCAGAATAGGTCTCTAATATTTGCTCCTTTTCCAACCCGTAATTCCAATACGGCATTCTCCCTCCTTATGTAAACCTTGTAAAATAAGAGAGAATAGGCATAAGTATTGTGAAATGACGTGTAATAACAGCCCATAATGCAATAAATATCGATATAAAAGCATCATGCAAAATGGACGTATCAACTCCCCCAAGCTTAGACCTCGCTTGTCCTCCAGCAAAAGCCGATAAAGATAAATATGTCCCCATGTTTAGAGGTAGAGGTGTCGATAAAATAAAATACGGACATGAATGCATCATGATTATTCTCATAACAGCAACATAAATAGATATTGTCATATGATTTCTTATGCTCAAGTAATAATCTATTCACAATGCAAAAGTACGAATCATAAACTTTATTGAGGACCAACAAACTATAATCTCGATCCATCAAGCAATTGCAATTTATCATAACATCGTAAAGAGTCTATGTCAGAGCTCAATAGCAAGTCCACATACTCAACTATCATTTAATCTTTCATAATTGCTAACACTCACGCGATACTTGTGGTTATGGAGTTTTAATCGGACACAGAGAAAGATTGGGGCTTATAGTTTCGCCTCCCAACCTTTTACCTCAAGGGTAATGTCAACAATAATAACTCATGCTCCCCTACATCCAATTAGATATATCTATCAGGATCTTTCCAACATACTGTGCTTGCCAAAGGATAAAATGAAAAAGGAAAGGTGAAGATCACCCTGACTCTTGCATAATGTAGAAGAGAATAATAAAAGATAGGCCCTTCGCAGAGGGAAGCAGAGGATGCCATGCGCTTTTATGGTTGGAGGCACAAAATCTTAATGCGAAAGAACGTCACTTTATATTGCCCCTTGTGATATGAAACTTTAATATGCAGTCCGTCACTTTTATTTCTTCCACATCACAAGATCGTATAAAGCTTATTTTCTCCCACACTAATAAGTCATACATATTTAGAGAGCAATTTTTATTGCTTTTCACCGATGACAACTTACTTGAAGGATCTTACTCAATCCATAGGTAGATATGGTGGACTCTCATGGCAAAACTGGTTTAAGCGTTTTTGGAAGCACAAGTAGTATCTCTACTTGGTGCTGAGAATTTGGCTAGCATGATGGGGAAAGGCAAGCTCAACATGTTGGATGATCCATGACAACATACTTTATCTCAGATATAAGAAAACAACCCATTACGTTGTCTTCCTTGTCCAATATCAACTCTTTAGCATGTCATATTTTAATGAGTGCTCCCAATCATAAAAGATGTCAATAATAGTATATTTATATGTGAAACCTCTCTTTGCTTATTACTTCCTATTAATTGCAACGATGACCAAAGCTATGTTTGTCAACTCGCAACAATTTTTAATCATCACACTCTTTCTATGTGAAATCATTACTCTCAATAAGATCAATATGAACTCTTTGTTTCTTTTATTCTTTTTCTCTTTTCTTTCCTTTTATTCACTCAAGATCATGGCAAAATAATCAAGCCCTTAACTCAACACTAATCTTTATTATATAGCTCAAGGACTCGATTACATAGAGGGATCATAAGCAAAAACTCAAAACTAGATCATGCCATAAACTTTATTCTACTAGATCAAGATACAACTAATAGGATCGAACTAAGAAAAACGGTAAAGATAGGAGATGTGATTGTGATGCGATACCAGGGCACCTCCCCCAAGCTTGGCAGTTGCCAAGGGGAGTGCCCATACCCATGTGATTAGGTCTCCTTCTTTGTTGGTGGAGAGGATGGTGTGATGTTGATGATGGATAGTTGCACATCGAGCGTAAGAGGTCCTCTAGCTTGCGGATAATGCCCTTGAGTGCAACAATATGCTCCTTCAACAAAATATTTTCACCTGTAAGATACTTGTTCTGTATAGGAGCTAACTCAATCATCTTGAAAGCTTCGATCTCAGTTGGGGTAAGAAGATTATGATCAAGTTGAAGGATGTCTTCTGGCGTGAGCTTGATCCTCCGTGACCTTCTTGATCCTTTCATCCTTGTTGATCTCCATGGGTTCTTCCCTCTTCAGATCTATCTTCATTAGCCAAGCATCGTTGTCACCATTGTTGGAGGAGGGGGATGACATGATGCCTAGCCTCGACAACCCTGACAGAAAACAGCTTGAAACAAGAACAGAGGATAATTGCGTGATATGGTGGTCAAAACCTTCGGGAGAATATATAATGAAATTTTAAAACCAAAATACGTATCGTGCAAGAAAACGGAGTTCGGAAGGCACACGAGGTAGGGGGGCGCGCCCACCCTCGTGGGGCCCTCGTGTCCTTCCCAGACTGCTACTTATTTTTCTATTTTTCTAAATATTCCAAAACAGAGAAATATTGCCTTAAAAACTGTTTTGGAGTCAGTTTACTTACCGTACCACATACCTATTCCTTTTCGGAGTCTGAAACGTTCTGGAAAGTGTCCCTTATGTATTCCTCTGGGTTACGGTTTCAATAACATTGGTTTCAACATTTATAGGATTACCCTGAGATATAATGTTTAATTCTTTGACCGTTTACCACCTTCGGATTTGTGCCTTGAAGTTGTTGATTTTATAGCACCTAACGATAGACCTCCTCGATAACATAGGGTCCTTCCCATTTAGAGAGAAGTTTTCCTGCAAAAACTCTTAAACGAGAGTTGTATAGCAATACATAATCACCTACATTAAACTCACGCTTTTGTATCCTTTTGTCATGCCATCTTTTAACTTTTTCTTTAAACAACTTGGCATTTTCATAAGCTTGGGTTCTCCATTCATCAAGTGATCTAATGTCAAATAACCTCTTCTCACCGGCAAGTTTGAAATCATAGTTTAGCTCTTTAATAGCCCAATATGCCTTATGTTCTAGTTCGAGAGGTAAGTGACATGCTTTTCCATAGACCATTTTATACGGAGAAATACCCATAGGATTTTTATATGCAGTTCTACAAGCCCATAATGCATCATCAAGTTTCTTGGACCAATTCTTTCTAAACCTATTGACAGTCTTTTGCAAAATTAATTTGAGCTCTCTGTTGCTCAATTCTACTTGACCACTAGACTGTGGGTGATAAGGAGATGCAATTCTATGATTAACATCATACTTAGCAAGCATTTTACGGAAAGCACCATGAATAAAATGTGAACCACCATCAGTCATTAAATATCTAGGGACTCCAAACCTCGGAAAAATAACTTCTTTAAGAATTTTAATAGAAGTGTTATGATCAGCACTACTAGTTGCAATAGCTTCTACCCACTTAGTAACGTAATCAACAGCAACTAAAATATGTGTGTATCCATTAGAGGCAGGAAAAGGTCCCATATAATCAAAGCCCCAAACATCAAATGGTTCGATAACAAGTGAATAATTCATAGGCATTTCTTCACGTCTACTAATATTACCAATTCTTTGACATTCATCACAAGATAAGACAAACTTACGGGCATCCTTGAAGAGCGTAGGCCAATAAAAACCGGATTGCAATACCTTATGTGCAGTTCTATCTCCGGTGTGGTGTCCTCCATAAGCTTCGGAGTGGCACTTGCGTAGGATCTGTTCATGTTCATGCTCAGGTACACAACGTCTAATAACACCGTCTACTCCTTCTTTATAAAGATGTGGGTCATCCCAAAAGTAATGTCTCAAATCATAGAAGAACTTTTTCTTTTGTTGGTATGTGAAACTAGGTGGTATAAATTTAGCAACAATGTAATTAGCATAATCAGCATACCATGGAGTACTACGGGAAGTACTTATAACATTTAATTTCTCATCAAGAAAGCTATCATCAATAGGTAGTGGGTCATCAAGAACATTTTCTAATCTATACAAGTTGTCTGCAACGGGGTTCTCAGCTCCCTTTCTATCAACAATATGCAAATCAAATTCTTTTAGCAAAAGAACGCATCTACTAAGTCTAGGTTTAGCATCTTTCTTTTCCATAAGATATTTAATAGCAGCATGATCAGTGTGAATAGTTAATTTAGAATCAACAATATAAGGTCTGAACTTATCACAAGCAAATACAACTGCTAAGAGTTTTTTCAGCAGTAGCATAATTTCTTTGAGCATTGTCGAGAGTCTTACTAGCATAATGGATAACATTTAATTTCTTATCAACTCTTTGCCCTAGAACAACACCTACAGCATAATCACTAGCATCACACATAATTTCAAAGGGTAAATTCCAATCAGGTGGCTGAACAATAGGTGCAAAGATCAATGCTTTCTTAAGTATTTCAAATGCTTCTACACAATCATCATCAAAGACAAATGGTATATCTTTTTGTAATAAATTAGTCAGAGGCCGAGAAATTTTTGAGAAGTCCTTAATGAACCTCCTATAAAATCCGCCGTGACCAAGGAAACTTATTATACCTTTGATGTCCTTGGGACATGGCATCTTTTCAATAGCATCAACATTGGATTTATCAACTTCAATACCTCTTTCACAAACTTTATGCCCCAAGACAATACCTTCTAACCATAAAGTGGCACTTTTCCCAATTCAAGACAAGATTAGTTTCTTCACATCTCTGCAAAAATCGATCAAGATTGCTCAAGCAATCATCAAAAGAAGATCCATAGACGGAAAAGTCGTCCATGAAAACCTCACAAATCTTTTCACAAAAGTCAGAGAATATAGCCATCATGCATCTTTGAAAGGTAGCAGGTGCATTACATAAACCAAAAGGCATATGTCTATAAGCAAAAGTACCAAAAGGGCAAGTAAAAGTGGTCTTTGATTGGTCTTTAGCTGACACAGGTATTTGAGAGAAACCAAAATAACCATCTAGAAAGCAATAATGTGTATGTTTGCATAATATTTCTAGCATTTGATCGATAAAAGGTAAGGGGTAATGATCCTTTTTAGTAGCCTTATTTAATTTACGGAAATCAATTACCATCCTATAACCTGTAATAATTCTTTGCGGAATCAATTCATCTTTATCATTAGGAACAACAATAATACCTCCCTTCTTAGGGACACAATGGACAGGACTTACCCACTGACTATCAGCAACGGGATAAATTATACCTGCCTCCAGAAGCTTTAGTATTTCTTTTCTCACCACTTCTTTCATTTTAGGATTCAGCCGTCATTGATGATCACGAACTGGTTTGGCATCTTCTTCCAAATTTATTTTATGTTGACACAGAGTGAGACTAGTGCCCTTAAGATCATCAAGAGTATATCCAATAGCAGCACGGTGCTTCTTCAGAGTTTTCAATAATCTTTCTTCTTCATGTTCTGAAAGGTTAGCACTAATAATAACAGGATATATCTTCTTTTCATCAAGATAAGCATATTTAAGATTATCAGGCAACGGTTTAAGCTCAAACACGGATCACCCTTGGGTGGAGGAGGATCCCTAAGATTTCAACACGCAAATTGTGTTTGAGAATAGGTTCTGTTTAAAGAATACTTCATCTATTTCCCTTCTTTCATTCATAAACATATCATTTTCATGGTCTAGCAAATATTGTTCTAAAGGATCGCTAGGAGGTACGGCAATAGAAGCAAGACCAATAATTTCATCCTTACTAGGCAATTCTTCTTCACGGTGTTGTCTACTAAATTTAGAGAAATTAAACTCATGAATCATATCATCCAAGCCAATAGTAACAACATTCTTTTCGCAGTCTATCTTAGCATTAACAGTATTCAAGAAGGGTCTACCAAAAATAATGGGACAAAAGCTATCTTGTGGAGAACCAAGAACAAGAAAATCAGCAGGATATTTAGTTTTCCCACACTAGACTTCAACATCTCTAACAATTCCCATTCTTTGATATAGTATCTCTATTAGCAAGCTTAATTGTGACATCAATATCTTCTAACTCAGCAGGTGCAATTTCATGCTTAATTTCTTCGTATAAAGTATGCGGTATAACACTAGCACTAGCACCCATATCACATAAGCCATGATAACAATGATCTCCTATTTTGACAGAAATAAATGGCACGCCTACCACAGGTCTATGTTTATCTTTAGCACAAGGTTTAGCAATTCTCGCAGTTTCACCGCAGAAATGAATAACATGCCCATCAATATTATCAGACAAGAGATCTTTAACAATAGCAATATTAGGTTCAACTTTAACTTGCTCAGGAGGTGTATAAGTTCTAATATTGCTTTTACGAACCACATTTGAAGCTTTAGCATGATCATTTATTCTAACAGGGAAAGGTGGTTTCTCAACATAAGAAGTAGGGACCATAGGATCATTATAAGTGACAGTCTTTTCTTCAACTTTGGTAGGTGCAACTACTTTTACTTCTATGGGAGGATGATATTTAAACCACTTCTCCTTGGGGAGATCAACATAAGTAGCAAAAGATTCATAGAAAGAAGCTACTATCTCAGAGTCAAGTCCAAATTTAGTGCTAAAGTTACGGAAAACATCGGTATCCATAAAAGACTTAACACAATCAAACTTAGGTGTCATACCTGACTCCTTTCCTTCGTCGAGATCCCAATCTTCAGAGTTGCGTTTAATTCTATCCAATAAATTCCATTTGAATTCAATAGTCTTCATCATAAAAGAGCCGACAAGAAGTATCGAGCATGATGCGATTGTTTTCAGAAAGCCGAGCATAATTTTTTTGAGGAATTATTTCTCTTGAGAGCTCATGATTGGGGCATGAATATAACATTGATTTAAGCCTCCCCCAAGCTTGAGCGATGATTTCTCCTTCGCGAGGCCAAAAATTATATATATAATTGCGATCACGATGAACAAGATGCATAGGATAATACTTTTTATGAAATTCCAACTTCATTCGTTTATAGTTCCATGATCCCGTATCATCACATAGCCTATACCATGTCGATGCGTCTCCCTTCAAAGATAAAGGGAATACCTTCTTTTTAACAACATCATCGGGTATACCTGCAAGCTTAAATAATCCACAAACTTCGTCCACATATAGTAGATGTTCATCAGGATGCTTTGTTCCATCTCCTGTAAAAGTATTAGCTAGCAGTTTTTCTAACATACCCGAAGGAACTTCAAAGGGAATAATTTCATTTTCAGTAGGTTCAATAGCTTGAGGAGCGACTCTTTGCTCTATTGTTCGGGGTGAAGATACCCCAAACAAGCAGAGGATTACTTTCCATAGTAACAAGTGACAGTAAATTTCAGCACACTATATAAATTTTTCCTTACCAAATTCCACCTACCAAAGGCGCTTCACTCCCCGACAATGGCGCCAGAAAAGTGTCTTGATGACCCACAAGTATAGGAGATCTATCGTAGTCCTTTCGATAAGTAAGAGTGTCGAACCCAACGAGGAGCAAAAGGAAATAATAAGCGGTTTTCAGCAAGGTATTCTCTGCATCTTTGAAATAAGTGGTAACAAATAGTTTTGTGATAAGATAATTTGTAACGAGCAACAAGTAACAAAAGTAAATAAAGTGCAGCAAGGTGGCCCAATCCTTTTGTAGAAAAGACAAGCCTGGACAAACTCTTATATAAGGAAAAGCGCTCCCGAGGACACATGGGAATATCGTCAAGCTAGTTTTCATCACGTTCATATGATTCACGTTCGGTACTTTGATAATTTGATATGTGGGTGGACCGGTGCTTGGGTGCTGTTCTTACTTGAACAAGCATCCCACTTATGATTAACCTCTATTGCAAGCATCCGCAACTACAACAAAAGTATTAAGGTAAACCTAACCATAGCATGAAACATATGGATCCAAATCAGCCCCTTACGAAGCAACGCATAACCGGGGTTTAAGATTACATCACTATAGCAACCCATCATCTATTTATTACTTCCCAATGCCTTCCTCTAGGCCCAAATAATGGTGAAGTGTTATGTAGTCGACGTTCACATAACACCACTAGAGGCTAGACAACATACATCTTATCAAAATATCGAACGAATACCAAATTCACATGACTACTAATGCAAGACTTCTCCCATGTCCTCAGGAACAAACGTAACTACTCACAAAGCATATTCATGTTCATAATCAGAGGGGTATTAATATGCATATAGGATCTGAACATATGATCTTCCACCAAATAAACCAACTAGCATCAACTACAAGGAGTAATCAACACTACTAGCAACCTACTAGTACCAATCCGGACTTGGAGACAAGAATTGGATACAAGAGATGAACTAGGGTTTTGAGAGGAGATGGTGCTGGTGAAGATGTTGATGGAGATTGCCCTCTCCCAATGAGAGGAGCGTTGGTGATGACGATGATGGCGATGATTTCCCCTCCTCGAGGGAAGTGTCCCCGGTAGAACAGCTCTGCCGGAGCCCTAGATTAGTTCCGCCAAGGTTCCGCCTCGTGGCGGCGGAGTTTAAATCTCGAAAGGTTGCTTATGATTTTTTTATCGACGAAAGACCTCATATAGCAGAAGATGGCCATCGGAGAGCCAGCGGGGGGCCCACGAGGTAGGGGGCGCCACTGGGTAGGGCGCCCCCACCCTCGTGGCCAGGTGGGTCCCCCTCTGTTGAACTTCTTCCGCTGGATATTTTTTATTATTTCCAAAAATGACTTTCGTGGAGTTTCAGGACTTTTGGAGTTGGGCAGAATAGGTCTCTAATATTTGCTCCTTTTCCAGCCCAGAATTCCAGCTGCCGGCATTCTACCTCCTTATGTAAAGCTTGTAAAATAAGAGAGAACAGGCATAAGTATTGTGACATGACGTGTAATAACAGCCCATAATGCAATAAATATCGATATGAAAGCATGATGCAAAATGGACGTATCAATGTATTGCATGAAGATTGAAAAAGTTTGGGAACATCAAAAGTATGAAACAATTGCTTGACTTGTCATCAGGGTTGTGCATGATTTAAATATTTTGTGTGATGAAGATAGATCATAGCCAGACTATATGATTTTGTAGGGATAACTTTCTTTGGCCATGTTATTTTGAGAAGACATGATTGCTTTGTTAGTATGCTTGAAGTATTATTGTTTTCATGTCAATATTAAACTTTTGTTTTGAATCTTATGGATATGAATATTCTTGCCACAACAAATAAGATTATATTGATAAATATGTCAGGTAGCATTCCACATCAAAAATTTTGTTTTTATCATTTACCTACTCGATGACGAGCAGGAATTAAGCTTGGGGATGCTGGCACATCTCCAACGTATCTATAATTTTTTATTGTTCCATGCTATTATATTATCTGTTTTGGATGTTTATGGGCTTTATTAAGCACTTTTATATGATTTTTAGGACTAACCTATTAACCTAGAGCCCAGTGCCAGTTTCTGTTTTTTTGCATATTCCAGTGTTTCGCAGAAAAGGAATATCAAACGGAGTCCAAACGGAATGAAACCTTCGGGAGAGTTATTTTTGGAACGGAAGCAATCCACGAGACTTGGAGTGTACGTCAGGGAAGCAACAAGGTGGCCACGAGGCAGGGAGGCGCACCTGCCCCCTGGGCGCGCCACCCACCCTCGTGGCCCCCTCGTGGCTCCCCTGACCGACTTCTTTCGCCTATATATATCCATATACCCTAAAAACTTCAGGGAATAGAATAGGTCGGGAGTTCCGCCACCGCAAGCCTCTGTAGCCACCAAAAACCAATAGGGACCCTGTTCTGGCACCCTGCCGGAGGGGGTGATCCCTCACCGGTGGTCATCTTCATCTTCCCGGTGCTCTCCATGACGAGGAGGGAGTAGTTCACCCTCGAGGCTGAGGGTATGTACCAGTAGCTATGTGTTTGATCTCTCTCTCTCTCTCTCTCTCTCTCTCTCTCTCTCTCTCTCGTGTTCTTGAGGTGATACGATCTTGATGTATCGTGAGCTTTGCTATTATAGTTGGATCTTATGATGTTTCTCACCCTCTACTCTCTTGTAATGGATTGAGTTTTCCCTTTGAAGTTATCTTATCGGATTGAGTCTTTAAGGATTTGAGAACACTTGATGTATGTCTTGCATGTGTGTATCTGTGGTGACAATGGGATATCACGTGATTCACTTGATGTATGTTTTGGTGATCAACTTGCGGGTTCCGCTCGTGAATCTATGCATAGGGGTTGGCACACGTTTTCGTCTTCACTCTCCGGTAGAAACTTTGGGGCACTCTTTGAGGTTCTATGTGTTGGTTGAATAGATGAATCTGAGATTGTGTGATGCATATCGTATAACCATACCCACGGATACTTGAGGTGACATTGGAGTATCTAGGTGACATTAGGGTTTTGGTTGATTTGTGTCTTAAGGTGTTATTCTAGTACGAACTCTATGATAGATTGATCCGAAAGAATAGCTTCGTGTTATTTTACTACGGACTCTTGAATAGATCGATCAGAAAGGATAACTTTGAGGTGGTTTCATACCCTACCATAATCTCTTCGTTTGTTCTCTGCTATTAGTGACTTTGTAGTGACTCTTTGTTGCATGTTGAGGGATAGCTATATGATTCAATTATGTTATTATTGTTGAGAGAACTTGCACTAGTGAAAGTATGAACCCTAGGCCTTGTTTCCTAGCATTGCAATAGCGTTTACGCTCACTTTTATCATTAGTTACCTTGCTGTTTTTATATTTTCAGATTACAAAAACCTATATCTACCATCCATATTGCACTTGTATCACCATCTCTTCATTGAACTAGTGCACCTATACAATTTACCATTGTATTGGGTGTGTTCGGGACACAAGAGACTCTTTGTTATTTGGTTGCGGGTTGCTTGAGAGAGACCATCTTCATCCTACGCCTCCCACGGATTGATAAACCTTAGGTCATCCACTTGAGGGAAATTTGCTACTGTCCTACAAACCTCTGCACTTGGAGGCCCAACAATGTCTACAATATGAAGGTTGCGTAGTAGACATTAGACATCTGCTTGCATCAACCGGAAAGAAGATGAAAGGGGGAAAGGGGGGAGCAAAGCAACCATGAGTACTCATCCAAAGTACTCGCAAGCAAGGATCTACACTACATATGCATCGGTATCAATGAAAAGGGTTGTATCTGTGGACTGAACTGCAGAATGCCAGAAGAGAAGGGGAAAGCCTAGCCTATCGAAGACTAGCATCTTCAGGAAACCACCATCTTGCAGCATCAGAAGAGAGATAAGAGTAGCATAAAGTAAAGCAGTAGAAGTGTTATCAACCTCGGCCAGAGATCCTTTCTCGACTTCCTACGAGAAAGCAATCTCAGAGCCATACTATCCATTTCTCATATCCATGTCTCATCTCAAATATCGAGTTCTAGTTGTATCGATCGGGATACAACTCCAAGTGTCCATTACCATAGGACAGGCTATCGATAGATGTTTTCTTCCCTGCAGGGGTGCACCAACTTACCCACCACGCTCGATTAACTCCGGCCGGACACACTTTCCTGGGTCATGCCCAGCCTCGGCCAAACAATACCCCGCAACCCGACCTAGGCTTAATAGAGAGGTCAGCATGCCGGACTAAACCTATGCCCCCAGGGGTCATGGGCCATCGCCCTGGGAACTCCTGCATGTTGCGAATGCGGCCGGTGAGCAGACCTAGCTACCTCCTTCAAAAAGGTAGGTGCTTACGCGGTCCAACCCGGTGCACGCGCTCATTCGCTGACGTCTATTAAAGCTTCAGCTGATGCATACGACGTAGAACACCCATACTATGCCCACGTGATGGTTAGTGCTATTAGGCCAGAGGCCCCTCAGATCAAATATACAAATCGTAGTGGATTAGGAACGCGCGGTAACAAGCAGAGACTCATGAAAGATGTTTCCCCGTCGCCCCGTCTCGAGGACTTGCGGTAAGGGCTAAGAATGCCCGGCCACGCCTCGTAATTATCTCGCGGGCACCCTCCAGGTCAACCCGACTCCTCATCACTCGCAAATATGCTCGCGCGGGTACCCCTCAGGGCCGACCCGTCTTTAGTTACATGGTTCTGTGTAAAGTCATAGTAACCATAGTAACCATGTGTCTAACACCAAGGGGGGAACCCGAGGACTCACCCTCGACGGATTCCACTCGATGTAATCATCAAGGTGAACGTAAGAGGATCCACCCTCGAGGTTCACACTTGAGGGGTTGCACGACAGAGTCGTATCGGAAGTGGTTAAGGCGGAATCACCCTCGATGACCACGACCGAATAGCTACACTACAGGGTTAACATCAGAAGTGCTGATGAGGTCTCACCCTCGGCACTCGATAGTAACCCAGTAGTGTCGAGCAACTAAGGGGAAAGTATTAGAGTATAACTTTCCCAAGGAAAGGCAGAGCATGATAGGACTCCAAGTAAAACCATTTAGACAAAGGAGCAAGGAATTTATGAGGTTTACCCATACAACGGTGTTTGGATAATTGATCAAGAACAGTTAGCACTGCGCTCCCAATGTTCTTGTTGATGATCGGAGTACCACACACATGCTTCGGGATAGTGTTGACATGCTCATCAGGGAAAGGTCAGACTTCGGATACACAAAGGATCCATTGGAAACAACTTAGAAAATAAGTCATACAATTTCAGCAAGGAAAAGATGAGGGTGTGGCCGACGGGCTCAGCAACAATCCATTGACATGTCAAAAAGGATGTATTACCAAAATTATATGAACAAGTTTGTGTTGGGGAAGGCAAGAATGTTGTCGATGATAACATAAATCATCGAGGGTCAAGGATTGTATTTCTCACCATGAATTCGATTGATATCCTAGAAGAGCTCAGAATGTTGATGATGATCATGACAAATTTGTCGAGGGGTTTCATGAAGATGTAACTGATCGGCGATGACATCAAGTCAAAGGAATTTTGAGCCGGAAGGTTATCAGAACCACGGGTACGACACAAACTCGAAATCAAGCTTGATGTTCAAGGAGAACGGACATGACGAGGAAAATCGACGTAGGCTTAGCTCATCGTCGAAGATTGTGCTCCGAGAAGGACCAGGTAGCAAAATTTAAATTTAGCACGATAATGATATAGCCGATCAGGCTAGGAATGACTTGAAGGATTATTAAACTTGTAAGCAACGAAGTTTACTTAGGGTTATAGAATCATAGTGCGGAATCAATTCACTTATCGGTGTTCTCAAGTGACTAATAACCCAGAACTCGTGGAAAATTGGAATCGGCGAGAAATAATAGTTGAGGAAGAACTCATAAGAAGTTATTAGTCCCGTGATATTCTCGAGATAACAGGGGGCAATACTCGAGGTAGATCATAATAGAGGTTGGACAGAGGAAATGATCTGCAGAAGACAAGTATTTTAACTTGTCCGAGAAATGGAATCAAGGAGAAAATATGGTCGGAACCACGATTGCAAAGAATCAATTTAAAGATGCAAGATGAGCTTATACCAAGGGAACATTTGATTATAATATAAGCTTCCATCATAAGATCTACATCGTGTCTATGGGCATGAACACAAAGTTCAAGGTCGACTCCCACTTCTTCAATGCATATCCTCTCATTTACTTCTCGCTTTTGACAAAGTTGTAGTGTAGAAATTTTTATCCGGCTTAACACCAATAGAGTATGACCCATAGAAATTTCCGGGTTCACACAAATTAGGGAAAGCATTAGAACCCGTCGGGGCATCTTAGGAACATTTGCAAAAACTTCAGCGATAATTAACTCAAGCTCGGAAGCAGAGCATGGTTGATAAAGTAGAGAATACAATTCACCAAAGGCAATATGTATCAGGGGAAGAGCTCACAAAATTTTGAATATGAAGGAAACTATCGGATAATAATCCAACAAAGGATTCAATGGTTTTCAATGGATCTGATTTGAGTATCAGTACTCAATCAGAAGAAGGAAAGAATGCAAAGGCATTGGATTATAGAAACATCTGAATAATTCGATGCTTAATGCAAAGAAATTATGATTTCCAAATTAGAAGATCGAAGCGAGACACTACGATCAAAAGACAAGTAAGTTGAATAGATATAGATCGACAATCAATTAAGGTTTGGATTGCCGAGAACCAGCTCATGTCCGGAGTGACGTCTGAGCCGGAAAGATCATTTATAAGGATCAACTGATGTTTGCGCGCATTCACTCACATGTTGAATCAATAGGAACAAAATGACGGTGTCAAATGATACTAATGAATATTGCTAGACATATGAGAAGCATCCATAATGTGAGCAGACAAGTAATTGCCGAGCAATAGTTTGAAGAGGATTCTTGGAAGATCGAATAGTATTTCAGAGAATCTTATGAAGCATACGAACAACTGGGGATGAACGGATACTCGATAAGTGCGAGGAATTATCCGTAGGGGTATTCATGTGGTAAAGAACTACAAGGCAGTAAGCTCAAAGGATTCTCAGGGCAATGGAGAGTATTTTAGGGCATCTTGAAATAACAAGAGCAACAAGGAATGATTGTATGAATTACAAGTGTATGTTGTTATCCATAAGGATATATCGGTGGTAGGGAATTGCAAAAGTGACAGGCACAAAGTCTCAAGAGAACATCGTAGAGTATCTTCGGAATCCTCTAGTGCAGCAGGAGAACATCTGTAATAAGGGGCTCTGCGGGAGGAAGTAATTACGAGATCCTAGTGTTAGAGTTAGTAAGTTTGTTTAACCCGAATGGAAGAGAGATGAGAGTCCCAGAGTATAGACAAGGAGTAAAAGATCCTAATACCACCCAATGGCAACGCGGGCCCGTAAGCTACACAACCATGTTAGTAAAAGTTTTTCAATGACTAGACTCAACTTCGGCGAAGGAGTTGGAAAGGGGGCTACCTACAGGCAGTCGGCTCTTATACCAACTTGTGACGCCCTTGATTCAATCGTACACTAATCATAAACGCAAATGTGTACGATCAAGATCAAGGACTCACGAGAAGATATCACAACACAACTCTAGACACAAATTAAAATAATACAAGCTTTATATTACAAGCCAGGGGCCTCGTGGGCTCGAATACATAAGCTCGAATACACAAGAGTCAGCAGAAGCAACATTATCTGAGTACAGACATAAGTTAAACAAGTTTGCCTTAAGAAGGCTAGCAAAAAAGCAACATCGACTTTAAAGGCAAGGCCTCCTGCCTGGGAGCCTCCTAACTACTCCTGGGCGTCGGCGGTCTCCATGTAGTAGTAAGCGGGTGGCATCTGGCTCCTGGGCTTCGACATCTGCTTGCATCAACCGGAAAGAAGAAGAAAGGGGGAAAAGGGGGGAGCAAAGCAACCGTGAGTACTCATCCAAAGTACTCGCAAGCAAGGATCTACACTACACATGCATCGGTATCAATGAGAAGGGTTGTATCTATGGACTGGACTACAGAATGCCAGAAGAGAAGGGGAAAGCCTAGCCTATCAAAGACTAGCATCTTCTGGAAACCACCATCTTGCAGCATCAGAAGAGAGATAAGAGTAGCATAAAGTAAAGTAGTAGAAGTGTTATCAACCTCGGCAAGAGATCCTTTCTCGACTCCCTGCGAGAAAGCAATCCCAGAGCCATACTATCCATTTCTCATATCCATGTCTCATCTCAAGTATCCATCTCTAGTTGTATCGATTGGGATACAACTCCAAGTGTCCGTTACCATAGGACAGGCTATCGATAGATGTTTTCTTCCCTGCAGGGGTGCACCAACTTACCCACCATGCTCAATTAACTCCAACCGGACACACTAAAAGATCGTGGATGTCGCCTAGAGGGGGGGGGGGTGAATAGGCGCTTTAAAATAATTACGGTTTAGGCTTGAACAAATGCGGAAAAAACCTAGCGGTTAATTTGTCAAGCACAAAACCTAAAACAACTAGGCTCACCTATGCACACCAACAACTTATGCTAAGCAAGATAATCAACTATGTGATAGCAAGATATATGACAAAGAACAATATGGCTATCACAAAGTAAAGGGCATAAGTAAAGGGCTCGTAAGAGATAAGCGAGGCACGCGGAGACGACGATGTATCCCGAAGTTCACACCCTTGCAGATGCTAATCTCCGTTTGGAGCGGTGTGGAGGCACAGTGCTCCCCAAGAAGCCACTAGGGCCAAGTAATCTCCTCACGCCCTCGCACAATGCAAGATGCCGTGATTCCACTAAGGGACCCTTGAGGGCGGTCACCGAACCCGTACAAATGGCAACCCTTGGGGGCGGTCACCGAACCCGTACACTTTTGCAACCCTTGGGGGCGGTCACCGGTACCCGTCAAATTGCTCGGGGCGATCTCCACAACCTAACTGGAGACCCCGACGCTTGCCCGGAGCTTTACACCACAATGATTGAGCTCCGAACACCACCAACCGTCTAGGGCGCCAAGGCACCCAAGAGGAACAAGATCTAGGGTGCCCAAACACCCAAGAGTAATAAGCTTCTCAAACTTCACTTCCACGTATCACCGTGGAGAACTCAAACCGATGCACCAAATGCAATGGCAAGGGAACACGGAGTGCCCAAGTCCTTCTCTCCCAAATCCCACCAAAGCAACTAATGCTTGGGAGGAAAATGAGAGGAAGAACGAAAGAAGAACACAAAGAACTCCAAGATCTAGATCCAAGGGGTTCCCTTCACTTAGAGGAGAAAGTGATTGGTGGAAATGTAGATCTAGATCTCATCTCTCTTTTCCCTAAAAAACTAGCAAGAATCCATGGAGGGATTGAGAGTTAGCAAGCTCGAAGAAGGTCAACAATGGGGGAAGAACACGAGCTCAAAAGGATAAGGTTCAATGGGGAAGAAGACCCCCTTTTATAGGTGGGGGAAAATCCAACCGTTATGCTCACAACCCGCACAGAGCGGTACTACCGCTCGTCCTCACGGTACTACCGCTAGGGATCGCGGTACTACTGCTTGCGGTACAAAAAAAATACTTCCGTACCTACCTCCGCAGGACTTGGGACGAGTTTTTTGGTCCGTAGCGGTACTACCACTGTAGGAGCCGCGGTAGTACCGCTCTGGAGCGGTAGTAAAAAATTACATCCGCTCCAATTCGCGGTAGTACCGCTGCAGCCTTTTCAGAACACCAAAACTACCATAACTTCTGCATTCGGACTCCGAATTCGACGAAACCAAGTTTGTTGGAAAGCTAGAGACAAGGGCTAACACAATATTGAGAGAAATACCAATAATAAGCAAATTAGAAAAGGCCCAAAAGAAAAAGGTGAGAACCCTTCCTCGGAAAAGACCGGTAAAACCTCCAACACCGAAAACATCATAGAAGACGCATGCAAACTCCGTTTTCGATGAACTCAAGCTTGTCATAAAGATGACCATAAGCTCTAAGACTCACAAAGAGAACCAAACAAGAACCAAGAAACAAGATGCAAGGATGCAATGGTTTGAGCTCTCGACGAACGATACGATCAAGCTACTCACTTGAGAGCCCCCTTGATAGTCTGACTATCGATCCTATAACCCGGTCTCCCAACTACCACCATGAGACCGGTAAAATAGAAAACCTATCAAGGGCAAACCTTTGCCTTGCACATGATCCACTTGAGCTAGATGATGACGATCTTGTCCTCCTCAAGATGGACCACCTTTCTTGATTGTGTTGGGTCGATGGAGACTAGATGATTGCTCCCCATACTCCACTATGGGTGAGCCACTCTTGACACATCTTCACAAGTACATTGACACCACAATGGATGGCAAGCTTCAAGCACTTGATCTCTTCGTGATGCTCCACTTGAACTTGCACACGGCAATCTTGATGTGATCACCACTTGATGTCATCCTTTCCATGGGTTGTATGATATCTTCCTCTTGACGCAAGCCCATGGACACGTACCTAACCCCACATAGACTCTCACATAGACCATGGGTTAGTACACAAAGTGCAATGGATAATGCTTACCATACCATGGGATCACTTGATCCCTCTCGCACATCTTCTACGCTTTGTGAGTTGATCAACTTGATTCACTCTTGACTTGGTCTTGATCAACCTTGAATCTTTCCAACTCTCTTCGTTTGGATGATGTCTTGAAGGTAAACATGAATGATCACACAATCTTCTTCTTCAAGACATGCTTGCAATAAGCTCAACACTCACATGACCAATCTTTGGATAATTCCTTAATAGCACCTTGGTCAACACATAAACTCCTTGAAACCAACACATGGACTTCAAGAAATGCCTATGGACAAATCCTTCAAATATAACTCAATGCAACCATTAGTCCATAGAGAATGTCATCAATTACCAAAACCACACATGGGGGCACCGCATGTCCTTTCACACACTTTCCTGGGTCATGCCCGGCCTCGGCCAAACAATACGCCGCAACCCGACCTAGGCTTAATAGAGAGGTCAGCACGCTGGACTAAGCCTATGCCCCCAGGGGTCATGGGCCATCGCCCCGGTAACTCCTGAACGTTCCGAATGGGGCCGGTGAGTAGACCTAGCTACCTCCTTCAAAAAGGCAGGTGCTTACGCAGTCCAACCCGGCGCGCGCCACTCAGTCGCTGACGTCTATTAAAGCTTCAGCTGATGCATACGACGCAGAACACTCATACTATGTCCACGTGATGGTTAGTGCAATCAAGCCAGAGGTCCCTCGGATCAAATATCCAAATTGTAGTGGGTTAGGAACACGCGGTAACAAGCAGAGACTCACGAAAGATGTGACCCCGTTGCCCCATCTCGAGGACTTGCGGCAAGGGCTAAGAATGCCCGGACATGCCTCGTAATTATCTCGCGGGCACCCTCCAGGTCAACCCGACTGCTCATCACTCACAAATATGCTCGCGCGGGTACCCCTCAGGGCCGACCCGTCTTTAGTAACATGGTTCAGTGTAAATTCATAGTAACCATAGTAACCGTGTGTCTAACACCAAGGGGGAAACCTAAGGACTCACCCTCGACGGGTTCCACTCGATGTAATCATCAAGGTGAACGTAAGAGGATCCACCCTCGAGGTTCACACTTGAGGGGTTGCATGACAGAGTCGTATCGGAAGTGGTTAAGGCGGAATCACCATCGATGACCACGATCGAATAGCTACACTACAGGGTTAACATCAGAAGTGTTGATGAGGTCTCACCCTCGGCACTCGATAGTAACCCAGTAGTGTCGAGCAACTAAGGGGAAAGTGATGTGCGGTGCCGGGGCCTAGTCTTCGATCCCGTTGATGGGGTCTAAGCAGGGGCAACAAGGACAGGGTGGGGGTCACTGATGGATCACTAACCAATCTATTCTAAGCAGGTAAGGTACAACAGTAAATACAAAAGCAGGCTATGCATCAGAATAGGAGAAAACAATTACAGTAGCAAAATCTAATGCAAGCATGAGAGAATGGAAAGGGCGATATCGGAATGACCAAAGCGGGGGCTTGCCTGGTTGCTCTGGCAAGAAGGAGGGTCGTCAACACCGTAGTTGAACTAGGGGTCGCCGGCAGTCTAGGGGTCTACCGGAAAGAAGTAACAGAGGGGGAACACAATAAATAATAGACAAATAAAAATCATCACAAAGCAAGACATAGGCAATACGCAGCGCTAGGGGTGACCTAACGCAATGCTAGGCGATATAGGTGAAGGGGGAAAACATCCGGGAATGTTTTCCCAAAGTTTGTCGTTTTTGGACAGATGAAACAGATGTGGATTGTTGCATGTTCACTATGCTAGGGACGCGTGGCGAACGAACAGGCTGCGTATTTGGATTCGTCTCGTCGTTCTAAGCAACTTTCATGTACAAAATATTTTCATCCGAGTTATGGATTATTTTATATTAATTCCCAAAGTTTTAAATGATTTCTGGAATTTTTGAATTTAATTTAATTCGAAATTATACAAAATGCAATTGCTATGTGTACCCAGTTTTGTACCCAGACAGACCACACATGGGCTGACTAGTGGGCCAGTTGACTGGGTCAACAGTCCAGTCAGCAGAGGCTGACTGGTGGGTCCCCTGCTGAGTCAGCAGGCTGACGATTCAACCTTATCCAGTTAAATGGTGGCATGGACCCACCTGTCATGGACTATTTATTTATCAGAGGTTAATTAAGCAGTGGGGCCCGATGTCAGTGTCTAGGTTAGTTATTCTTAATGTTTTAATTAGCAGGTTAGTTAATGTTAAGTTAAGTTAATTAATTAACAATCCTTTTATCTTTTACTTTTATTGCTATTTTCCGTTTAACAGGGGCGCGGGCCCTGTTCGTCAGCGGCCCATTCGGGCTAGCCACAGGGGCGGATGGGTGTGAGCGCAGCCACTGGCCGTAGGCCAGGACGCGGCAAGGCCACCGGCAGCATTAGCGGCAAGTGGGACGGGGTCGGGCGCTCGCGCGGAGGCGCGGCAAGGCGTAGCGGTGGTCGGGGGCGCGCAGCAGCGCAGCGGCGAGCATGGGGCCGCGAGCTGCGCGGTGCAGCGATGCGAGCCGGCGAGCACGGGAGGCAACGGCGATGGGCGCAGACGTGGCGGCAGTAGCAGCAGACGAGTCGAGCATGACCAACGGCGGGAACGGGGCGGACGTCGCAAGGTGAGCGGCGATCAGCCGGATCAGCGGGCGCGGACGAAGCTGGCGGGGGCGCGCGTCGATGCGGCGAACGCGGTGAGCGCGCGGGGGGGGGGGGGGAGGGGAGGGGACGAAGCGGGGCGAGTGGGGCCGCGACGCAGCTAGCGACGCGTGAGGGCGGAGGGCAGAGGGCAAGAGGGAGGGAGGTGCGGTGCGGTGCTCACGGCGGTTCTAGGGGTTCGGGGGCAGCGGTGCTCGGGGAGGAAGACGAGGACGACCGCGTTTACGGAGACGACGACGATGGAGTCCGGCGAGGAGGACGGTGGGGCAGCTCCGCGAGGTGGCTCCGGTGAGGGTGAGGCCGGGGAAGCGATCCGACGAAGTCCGGCCGCATCGTGGCGGCTCGGGTCGGGGCGACGGGATCGGGGCGACGGTTGCCCCCGATCCAGATCCACTCGGGGGCGGGGTGGGGAGACGAGAGGGGTCGGGAGAGGAGTGGGGGGTTACGGGCTAGGGTTTCCCGTCGGTGGGGGGTTATCGGGACTGAGGAGCCGGTTGGGCCGGCCGGCTGGGCGTTGGCCCAGTTGGCCAGGGGGAAGGGGGTCTTTTGTTTATTTTGTTTTGTTTTCTATTTTACTTTTTCTTTTCTTATTGCTTTTCTGTTTTAATTCATTTTAAAATATTTAGGCATCCGGTAAAAGTGTGGTTCCTCCACCATAATTACCTATGCATTATTTGGCAGAAGCAGAACATTTTAGTTTTAATATTTGAAAACTTTTATTGTTTGTCTTTAATTTGAAGTTGAATTCCGAATCGGTTTTGAACTAACGTGACATTGTCAACACTAATCGAGGTGAGGTGGCATCATTTCCAGATGGTTATTGTAGCTTAATTACCCGGGCGTCACGGCGATGAGAAGAAGGAGATGAGCAAAGGGGGCTCCGCCCCTCTTCTCATTTATAGCCGGGAGGAGGCCAACCGCCGGCCTCCATGATCGCACGCAATGATGGTTTTCTCTGCATGCAGCAGGGTCTCGTCAACTCGATCGGTTGCCGAGGCAGCGCGTGGGGAAGCGAAGACGCCCATGTCCCATCAATCACCACGCGTCGACCGAGGCCGCAGGCGGTTAGGGCCCGCGGAGCTCCGCACTTTCCCTTTGGCTTCGCCTCGAAGCCAAGCTCGAGCGCGCCTTGGGCCCGGGGGCTACTGTCGGCGTCCTGGGAACGGGGGTACCCAGACTTGCCTGCCTGCGGCCCACGGCGTGGCTCCGTCAACGGCCCGGTATGGCCCAGCTTCAGCAACAACAACCCAAGACCCTCGCGAGGGGCCAAGCCTCGCGAGGCGGACGACGCCAAGACCTCCCTAGGGGGCAGCCTCACTAGGCTGGCTCCCGAGGAGCGGAGATATCTATGCAAGGTGCGCCTCGTGAGGTTCATATGACGTGAGCCATGACGACCAAGGCCAGGCGGGCGCCAGCGGGCGGAGTGTACCAGTTTCCTCTTTGGTGCTAAGGAGGCAAGCGCAGGCGCGGGGTTCCGAGGAATCAAGCAAAGGTTTCCATATTGGTGCAACAAGACCCAAGACCGCCAGGGTGGCAGGACGGAGGTCATCACGGAGTCCATCGTGGCGTCACCACCAGAGGCTTTTGCAGGCGAAGACTACTTTTGTCAGGATAACTTGTACTAGTTATCTCCCTTCGAATTTGGCCGTTGTGGGATCCCTTCCCGCCTACATTTGGGAATAGGACCAAGGCCACTATAAATAGGACTTAGCCACCACCATAGAGGGGGACGGATCATTCAGATCATCCTCTCATCCACCAGCTCATCGAGCTCAAGAACACCTCACCTCCCGAGGTTGTTCGTCCATTGTACTAGTTCATCCTCAGCCCCCCGAGGCAATCCACCACAAAGCTGGAGTAGGGTATTACACCACAAGGTGGCCCGAACCAGGATAAACTACTGTGTCTCTTGTTCGTTGGGTTCATCTAGCTAGTCCTAGGGTTCGGTGAGCGGGCAGACCGGGGGGGGGGGGGGACGAGATCTTCGCACGCACCCCAGACTTCGAACCTCTCAAGGGTCTGCAGAACCCTGAATCCTGACACCATGGCTGCACGGTCTAGGTAAACCTTGGTCAGAGGGTGATCATGAAGGCGTATCTCAACCTCGAAGTGAGCCGCCAAATGAGTAGCGAAAATCCCACCATGTATCTTACCCTTGGACTTATTAACGTGGAGGCGTCGTGCCACAATAGCTCCTAAGCTATAAGTGTTATAACCCTCTAGGGCACGGCGTAAAACAACAAAGTCGGGTTCGCTGAGCGCACCCACATTTTCCCTAGCAAGCAAACACTAAGCGATAAATAAAGTAAAATAATGCACGACAGGAAAGTGTATGCTAGTGGCCGTGACGGCTGACACCCCTCTCTCATCTCCCACTATCAAGGTACGATAAAAGGTCTCAAACTCCGCCGGCCTAGGCTCGGCTAAGCTCCCATCAGAAGGGATCATGCAAATGTTACAAAACTCAGTAAGTGGTATCTGATGGGTTTTAGCATATAAATCAAACCACACCTCAGGAGGATTATTCCTTGGAAGGAAAGTAAAACTTTGAACAAAGATGTTTGTGAGGAGATGATACTGTTCGCACTCAGTTGTGCTGAATTCGTTGAGGCCGGCATTAGCAGCATATTGTGTGAACTCCTGAAGGATTCCAGCCTCTTCCATGAACTGGGTGTGTGGCCATTCGCACGGCCGTACCTCCGCCAACCTCCGAGGATGGAGATCACTATCAGAAGACTCCCCAATAACAGCTTGGATTTCTTCTTAGTGGCAAACTTCCTAAAGATATTCATCCTTTTCCTATGAACAAAAATTCTGAAATTTTTAGTCCATCAATTTTCCTCAACAAAATTTCACAAAATTGACAGCAACTACTCATAGGGATACATAGGGGCCATAGCAAGCATTCAAATTACTTAGAACTCTAAGAATTCAACATGCTAGCTCATCTACAGCAGCACCAAGAGTAGCTAATTATTCAAAATGTAAACCACTAAAACAAAAACTAATTGGACGAACGGTGGAGTCACATAACAAGCAACAATCCCCCGAAACAGTTTGTTTCAGAAATGGAGCTTCAAGCAAAGAGATCGAAATCCGTGGGTTTGAGAGCAAGACCATGGGAGAGAAAGAGTGAATTTTTTCTGGAGGTAAGTGATGATGTGGTGTGAAGAGATAAGTGAGGGGGCCACATGGGACCCACAACCCACCAGGGCGCGCCTGGGGGTCCTGGCGCGCCCGTGCCCACCTGGTGCACCTCCCTCTGATATTATTTGCACCAGAAATTCAGAAATATTCAGAAAAAAGTCGTATTAAATTTTCAGGTCATTCTGAGAACTTTTATTTTTTGGGTCATTTTTTGTTGCACGGGAAATTCAGAAAACAGACAAAACATGGCATTTTATTTGATTTAACTAATAAAAACAGAAAACAAAAAGTAGGGACTGAAGGTAGTGCCTATTGAATTCATCAACTTCATACCTCTCAAAAATGATCCATTAATAAGGATGAACAAGTCTTATTAACAACCACTTTCGATTAGCATGAAACCAAAGAACTTTCATAAATCACTAAATTACCTCAATGTGGATATGAATATCCCCAACAATAAGCATTTCATATTTCTTTTTGATATTTGAGAACTTCCAATAGTGATTGTCAGAGATTTTTCAATAACATTAATACCATTCACTTGGAATTGTTTCTTCGGAAAGTGCATCGTATGTTCATTACCATTGATGTGAAAAGTGACCTTGCTTTTATTGCAATCAATAACAGCCCCTGAAGTATTCAAGAAGGGTCTACTAGAGATAATCGACATGTTGTCATCGCCGGGCATCTCAAGTATAACAAAGTAAGTCAAAATACTAACATTAGCAACAACAACGGGCACATCTTCACATATACCGATAGGTATGGCAGTTGATTTGTCAGCCATTTGCAAAGATATTTCAGTAGGTGTGAGTTTATTCAAATCAAGTCTTTTATATAAAGAGAAAAGCATAACACTAACACCAGCTCCTAAATCACACAAAGCAGTTTTCACATAATTCTTTTTGATGGAGCAAGGTATAGTTGGTATTCCCGGATCTACAAGTTTTTTAGGTACTCCATTTTTTATAGTATAATTAGCAAGCATAGTGGAGGTTTCAGCTTCTGGTATTTTTCTCTTATTAGTGATGATGTCTTTCATGTACTTTGCATAAGGAGGCATTTTCAAGATATCAGTCAACAGAGTACGCAAAAAGACTGGCCTCAACATTTCAGCGAAACGTTCAAATTCTTCATCATCTTTCTTTTTAGTTGACTTAGGTGGAAACGTCATAGGTTTTTGAACCCACGGTTCTCTTTCTTTACCGTGTTTTCTAGCAATGAAGTCTCTTTTATCATATCTTTTATTCTTAGGTTGTGGGTTATCAAGATCAACAAGTGGTTCTATCTCAACATCATTGTCTGGTTCTTTATTACTTGTTTGAGTATTTTCATGAACCTCATCATTATCATTTTCATTATCAGAAGGTGAGTTTTCATTACCAGATTGAGTTTCTGCATCAGAGATAGAAGTTTCATTATCATTATCAGGAGGTTTCTCTATTTCACGTTCACTAGAAGCATGCAAAGTCCTATCATTTTTCTTCTTCTTTTTCTTTCTCTTTCTAGGTGGACTAGGTGCGTCTGTGTTAACTCTTTGTGAATCTTGTTCAATTCTTTTTGGGTGTCCCTCAGGATAAAGTGGTTCCTCAGTCATTTTACCTCCTCTAGTTGCAACTCTAACAGCAAAGTCATGTATATTATGATTCATTTCATCAAGCAACTCTCTTTGAGATTTAGCAACTTGTTCTAACTGAGTTTGAACCATAGAAGCATGTTTTCCAACACCTCTAACATCATTCGAGATTCTAAATAACACGTCACTCAAGCGAGCAATCATATCAGAATTGTATTTCAATTGTTTCATAACATTTGCATTGAAGTGATCTTGTTTTCTAATGTAATTTTCAAACTCATAAAGGCATTGGCTAGGGTGCATATTGTGAGGATTGTCATTATCACTGAACTTCATTAGAGAATTTACCTCTACCACCTTAGGCAGTGGTGGTGTATTAAGCCCATGTATTTCTTCAATAGGAGGCAAAATTTTAACATCCTCAGCTTTAATACCTTTTTCCTTCATAGATTTATTTGCCTCTTGCATATCTTCAGGACTGAGATATAATATACTCCTCTTCTTCAGAGTGGGTTTAGCCGCTGGTTCAGGAAGAGTCGAATCATCATAATTTTTCAATATGTTATTCAATAATTCTTCAGCTTGTCCAACAGTTCGTTCCCTGAAAACACAACCAGCACAACTATCTAGGAAATCCCTAGAAGCATCGGTTAGTCCATTATAGAAGATATCAAGTATTTCATTTTTCCTAAGAGGATGATCAGGCAAAGAATTAAGTAATTGGCAAAGCCTCCTCCAAGCTTGTAGGAGACTCTCTTCTTTAGTTTGCACAAAATTAAATATTTCCTCTAAAGCAGCTTGTTTCTTATGAGCAGGGCATTTTTTCCAGAGATGTAATAAATCATATCCCGGGGACTACGCACACAAGAAGGAGCAAGAGTATTGTACCAAGCTTTAGCATCACCCTTTAATAACAAAGGAAATAATTTGAGAATAAAGTAATAGCGAGTCTTCTCATCATGAGAAAAAAGGGTGGCTATGTCATTCAACTTAGTAAGATGTGCCACAACAGTTTCAGTTTCATAACCATGGAAAGGATCAGATTCAACCAAAGTAATTAACTCTGGGTCAACGGAGAATTCATAATCCTTATCATCAATAAAGATAGGTGAAGTATTAAACTTAGGATCATATTTCATTCTAGCATTCCAAGATTTTTCTTTATAGTTGCATAATAATTTCTCTAGATCATCTCTATCCTTACAAGCAAGAATATCTCTAGTTGTCTCCTCATTCATAACATAACCTTCCGGTACCTTAGGCAATTCATATCTAGGAAGGCTAGCTCTAGCAGGTGTTTCAGGAGATTCAGTTTCAAGCTCATCATCAGATCAACATCATCATGTTGTATTACTCTAGCAATTTGTTTATCAAGAAATTCACCAAGTGGCACATCATCATTATCAAGCAAGGTACTAGCATCATCATAAGCATTATACATAGTAGAAGTAGCATCATCAATAACTTGCGACATACCAAAATTGATAGCATGTGGTGGTGTTGCAAGTTTGCTTATAACAGAAGGTGAATCTAAAGCAGAACTAGATGGCAGTTCCTTACCTCCCCTCGTCTTTGAGGGAAATATCTTAGTCTTAGCATCCTTCAGATTCTTCATAGTGATAAGTTGATAATAATCCCAAGTGACTCAACAAATATAGCTATGCTCCCCGGCAACAGCGCCATAAAAAGGTCTTGATAACCCACAAGTATAGGGGATCGCAACAGTTTTCGAGGGTAGAGTATTCAACCCAAATTTATTGATTCGACACAAGGGGAGCCAAAGAATATTTGAAGGTATTAGCAGCTGAGTTGTCAATTCAACCACACCTAGAGATTAATTATCTACACAAAGTGATCAGTAGCAAAGTAGTATGATAGTTTTTATAATACTAGCAGAAGCAATAGTAACGATAACAGTGGTAGCAGTATTTTGTAGCAAGTGTAACAGTGATGATAGCAGTAGTAACTTAGCAAAAACAATATAAGATAAATTCATAGGCATTGGATCGGTGACTTGTTGGATGATATTCATCATGAGACAGTTATAACCTAGTGCGATACGGCACTAGCTCCAGTTCATCAATATAATGTAGGCATGTATTCCGTAAATAGTCATACATGCTTATGGAAAGAACTTGCATGACATCTTTTATCCTACCCTCCCGTGGCATCGGGGTCCTATTGGAAACTAAGGGATATTAAGGCCTCCTTTTAATAGAGAACCGGAACAAAGCATTAACACATAGTGAATACAGGAACTCCTCAAACTACGGTTATCACCAAGAGTGGTCCCAACTATTGTCACTCCGGGGTTGCCGGATCATAACACGTAGTAGGTGACTATAACTTGCAAGGTCGGATCTACAACATGGATATAATGATGATAACATAAACGGTTCAGATCTGATTTCATGGCACCCGGGCCCAAAGTGACAAGCATTAAGCATGGCAAAGTCATAGCAACATCAATCTTAGAACATAGTGGATACTAGGGATCAAGCCCTAACAATACTAACTCGATCACATGATGAATCTCATCCAACTCCTCACCGACCAACGAGCCTACGAAGGAATTACTCACTCCCGGTAGGGAGCATCATGGAATTGGCGATGGAGAAGGGTTGGTGATGACGAAGAAAGAAGATCCCCCTCTCTGGAGCCCAAAACAGACTCCAGATCTGGCCTCCCGATGAAGAACAGGAGGTGATAGCGGCTCCGTCTCGTGGATCACGATAATTCTTTCTCCCTGATTTTTTCTGGAAAAATAGGATTTTATAGCGTCGGGTTGTGGTCTCATGGGGCCACCAGGTGGGGACAACCCACCTAGGCGTGCCAGGAGGGGGGCGCGCCCTGGTGGGTTGTGCCCACCCAGGTGCCCCCCTCTGGTGGATCTTGGCTCCAGAAATTCTTATTTATTGTATAAAAAATCCTCGCAAAGTTTCGTTCCATTCTGAGAACTTTTATTTCTGCACAAAAACAACACCATGGTAGTTCTGCTGAAAACAACGTCAGTCCGAGGTTAGCTTCATTCAAATCATGCAAATTAGAGTCCAAAACAAGAGTAAAAGCATTAGGAAAAGTAGATACATTGGAGACGTATCATCGTCTAAAAGGGCAGCCTTGGAAAAGAGCCCTTATATGACTGTAGGATAGGTAGGTTTTCAATGAACCTGTAGTAAAAAGAAAGGAGAAAGAAAGGTAAGGTCCGAATAGGGTCAAGCCGCACTATAGACCTTTTCCGTAGTATGCCTCCGGCGCTGCCCAAGGTACTTTAAGTGCATAATTATGCACACGTGGCACGTATGCCGCAGCATTATGGGGCAATTGTCGGAAGCTAAATTGCTATTCACATGCAGGATCCATCGAGCTGTCGTTCTGTAGCATGGACCGGACTCGCTTGGCAGTGTCGGGGGTCTGAATGACTGATGAGTTGTTCGGCTTTATAAGGCCGTTCTGTACCTCGGCTGCAAGGGCCGCGGTGTGCTCCTCAGTACGGAGGGAGCGCTCCATGTTTCCATTGACTGTGCTAATGCCGCGCGGTCCCGGCATTTTGAGCTTTAAGTAAGCATAATGTGGGACTGCATTAAATCGGGCGAAAGCAGTTCGTCCGAGCAGTGCGTGATAACCATTGCGGAAAGGGACGATATCGAAGATCAAGTCTTCACTTCGGAAGTTGTCCAAAGATCGGAAGACTACTTCCAATGTTAGGGAGTGATGACCCACAAGTATAGGGGATCAATTGTAGCTTTTTTCGATAAGTAAGAGTGTCGAACCCAACGAGGAGCAGAAGAAAATGACAAGTGGTTTTCAGTAAAGTAATGTCTACAAGTGCTGAAATTGTAAGTAGCAGAGTAGTTTGATAGCAAGATAATTTGAAACGAGCAAGTAATGATAGTAGTAACAAAAGTGCAGCAAGGTAGCCCAATCCTTTTGAGGCAAAGGACAGCCAAAGCGGTCTCTTATGATAAGCAAAGCGTTCTTGAGGCTACATGGGAATTTCATCTAGTCACTTTCATCATGTTGGTTTAATTCGTGTTCGGTACTTTGATAATTTGATATGTGGGTGGACCGGTGCTTAGGTGATTTTCTTACTTGAACAAACCTCCTACTTATGATTAACCCTCCCGCAAGCATCCGCAACTACGAGAAAAGATTTAAGAATAAATTCTAACCATAGCATTAACTTTTGGATCCAATCGGTCCCTAACAGAGTAGCGCATAAACTGGGGTTTAAGCTTCTGTCACTCTCGCAACCCATCATCTAATTTCTACTCCACAATGCATTCCCTTAGGCCCAAATATGGTGAAGTGTCATGTAGTCGATGTTCACATGACACCACTAAGGGAATCACAACATACATACTATCAAAATATCGAACACATATCAAATTCACATGATTAGTTGCAACATGATTTCTCTCGTGACCTCAAGAACAAAAGTAACTACTCAAAAATAATAATCATGCTCAAGATCAGAGGGCTATTAAATAGCATATTGGATCTGAACATATAATCTTCCACCAAGTAAACCATATAGTGATCAACTACAAGATGTAATCAACACTACTAGTCACCCACAAGCACCAATCTATAGTTCCGGTAACAAGATTGAACTCAAGAGATGAACTAGGGTTTGAAATGAGATGGTGTTGTTGAAGATGTTGATGGATATTTCCCTCCCCAAGATGGGAGAGTTGTTGGTGATGATGATGACTATGATTTCCCCCTCCGGGAGGGAAGTTCCCCCGGCGGAATCGCTCCGCCGTAGGGCAAAAGTGCTCCTGCCCAAGTTCCGTCTCGAGATGGCGGCGCTCTGTCCCAAAAGTCCTCTCCTTATTTTTTCTAGGTCAAAATGACCTATATACCAGAAGATGGGCACCAGAGCTGGGCCTGGGTGAGCACAACCCACTAGGACGCATCTGGGCTCCTTGGCGCCCAGGTGGGTTGTGCCCACCTAGTGGGCCCCTCTGGTACTTATTGGCTCCAATATTCCTCAAATATTCCATAAAAAATCTCCGTGAAGTTTCAGCTTGTTCGGAGTTGTGCGGAATAGGTAGCCTGACGTAGCTTTTCCAGGTCCAGATTTCCAGCTGCCGGAATTCTCCGTCTTTGTGTATACCTTGCATATTATGAGAGAAAAGGCATTAGAATTACTCCAAAAAGCATTATTATGGATAAAAATATATAAATGACAGTAGGAAAACATGATGCAAAATGAACGTATCACACGCCACGACGAGCATGGGGTTCCACCCCGGCGGTACCCCAACAACCAAACGATGGAGGAGGCATCGGCCGCAGGTCCCCCGACCATGGCCACGACCTCCAAGGAAGATGCGCTCCCGCAGGAGCTGGGAAACCAAGACGGTGCACCACCGAGCCCCATGGCCTGGCCTGGACACAGCCGGCGTTGCCGACCGCCGGAAGGCCGGATCTGGAGCCTGATCAGTAGGACCACTCAAGAGCTTGAGGAGATAGAGTCGTGGACGACGTGAGAAGAGGAGGCAGAACGCCGCCCTGCAGCTGTCGCAGAGCCACCGCCCACCCACGCTGGCACCATAGCGAGACGCCCTCGCTAAGTCGCCGTGCCCGCACCGCTGCTGATCGAGCGAGTAGGAGAAGGATCCCACAAAACTCCAGGTTGTGACAAGTGTCACACATGCAGTGCACCACTTCTCACCACCGGATAAGGCGAGAGTTACTTTTGCAAGGGGTACCCTTTTAATTAGTGATTTTGCAAAATAAAACATATCTTTTTTTAGACAACATAAAACAATTTTTTGTGAGTCTGAACACACCCCATGTTATTGATCATTATAAACAAAGTCCTGGGATACAACTGACGTCTGGAGTACCAAAGAGGCACACATGGAGTCCTAAAGAAAATCCTAGAGCGTGTTTAGCAAGACTATGCGCCTCGACGACATAAAACCATTTTTTTAGAAGAACAACATTAAACAAATACGTAAAAGAAAAATTGGGTTGGGGCAAGGTGGCCCGTTATGATGGAAGGCCCATTTTGATGGAAGGCCCTAGTCGGATCCTTGCTATCCCGGTCCAGGGCAAGGTGGCCCAGTTTGATGGAAGGCCCGAGATGTAGTCGGATCCTTGCTCCTGGTCCAAGTTTACCAAAGTGCGACCCAACCAGGACGCCTAACCTTACCCGCTCCATACATAACCCGGCGGCCGCATCTCCAATCCCCCAATTCGGCAGCTCTCCTTCTCCAAGCAAAAATCAGAGGGTTTTAGGGTTCTAGAACGAGCGGGTCGACGAGAACAGCCATGGACGCCTCCCCCGAGCTGCAACAGTTCCTGGAGGTAAGATGGGAGCTCCTTTATGTTGATTGCAATCTGGTATTTTGGGTTTGTGTGTCGCTACTACGGCCCATCTCGTGGTAATATTTGGACGTGCGCGTATGTAATGTAATAACGCGGGCGCCGATTGCTTAGAGTCTGCTGCATCTGTGTGTTTTCTCTTGTGTGTGTTGCGGATCCGTGGACAGCGGAGGAGGACGCGGGTTACTTCTTATGGGTTCTGGTCTCTGTTGGTGCGACTGGTGGTGGAGTGGATCTGAAGTTTCTCTTAGTGGAAGCATACGGGCGGTGTGATGTGGATGGAAGGCTGTGTTCTAATTTGGATTGAGGGTGTGTTCATGATTCGATTGGTGATGCTTGTTAAGTTTTGGATCGTTCGGTTCGGCTATGTTGCAACTGCTTGTATTATGAAGCTAGATGCAGGTTTGCATTGTTATTCAGAGGTAAAATAGTTCAACGGTTAAGGTTCCGGTCCATTGGAACTATTTGCTAGCGAAGCTGTTAGTTTGCAAGGAACTATTGCGTTATGTGCCAGACTATTTTCGGATTTGTTTGTCATCGTCTGATCTTTGGCCCTCTTATTGCTTCAGATACCACAACTGCTATGATTTATTGGCTTATAGTGTATTATGGCTATAATAAATAGGCTAACATGTGTTCTGAGAAAGTCAGCCTTTACGGTTCATATATGTTCTGGGGCTCATTGAAAGAAGAACTTGTATTTTCACTTAACATGCTTAATTGTTTCTTGCTAGCTTTGTTTTGAACTTGCTATGTGCTTACGTCGATTTGCTTTGCTTCTGGTTTCCCTCATGGTGCATCGACAATATCACAAGCTGGCAATTTTTCTGTTGCTTCATAAAATAAAGTTACTGCTGTTGTTGTAGCATGTACTCGTTCCACAGCACTGTAACCTTAATATGTTTTTTAGGGGAAGAAGCTGCACCCTTGGTTACCTATAATGATACTGAAAAGCTATTTGTGTATTTCTACTTTCACATTTTTATGGAAAATCCCATTGCACATATTGATCACATGTTTGCATGCAAATATGCAAGGCGGTCATCCTTTGTGTCAAAGTAGCAATTGGTGTTGTAATCTACTTCTAGTACTTTTTGACTTATATAAGAGTAACACAATTCCTGAGCTTGTCCATTAGATCATGCTTTATAACTACATACCCTCGACCCATCTGAATTCACCCATTATGTGGAAATTTTCATCCGTGTCCATTTCAATTTCTTTTAGCATCCGTAAGTTTGCCCCATGCCACTATACAAGCCCCACAACTATATTTTCATGCTTTTTACAGCTGATGACTTATGCTACCTATGAAAACTATGTAGTATTTTGAGTTGTTCTAGTGTGCTGTGTTGGTTATCTTTTGTAACTGGGTAAAACAGGACTCATGTGAATTTCTTTAATTCTGCAGCAAGAGAAGCACAAGATGATGATGAGTGAGATGGTAACCAAGCTGACGAATGTGTGCTGGGACAAATGCATAACCAGCACCCCAGGAAGCAAGTTCAGCTCCGGTGAAACTACCTGCCTGACCAATTGCGCTCAGAGGTACCTTGACATGACCGTGATAATTGCGAAGAGGTTTGAGATGCAGTAGGGCGTCTCCAACTTCAGCCCGTTGCGTCATCAAAAAGTTTCCAAACTCCGAGCTTCCTTTGAACATGCCAACAATGGAGTTTTAACAGTGAAAATATTTAATATTATGTCGTAAACTCTTGGTTAGTAGTTGTATCTGTGGTGAACCTTGATGTGTTTAGCTTTCTTGTGAAGCTACTGTCATTTGATCACTTAGTTGGTTTCGTTTCAAGTCAATCTATATGAAGTCTGGCAACAAGTCTGAAATTAATTATCTTATTTTCAGTAGGTGTGGTACAGGACAATTAACATCTGTTGAATATGATTACCATTGTTGGCTGGGAACTTCATATTTTCTGCAGACATGTACAGTGGTTGAAAAGACGATTACCATGGTTGGCTGGGAACTTCATAATTTCTGCACTAAGGACATGTACAGTGACTGATAAGGTAGTCTCATCATAAGCCTGCCACATAATTAAGAGAATACAAGAAAAAATGATTGCGTTTGTACAGGGTTAAATAAATGGCAGACGGCCATCCGGTGCCGGCGTGACGGCGTCCACCCCTGCCGCCGGTCGCTCCGACCCCGGCGGCCACCCATCTCCCTTGCGGCTTCCTTGGCGCTCGCCCGTCTTCTCCTCCGCGTGCTCCGTCAGCCATGGCACCTTCAGGCCGAGCGGGGACCGGGCAGCGCCCCATCGTCTCGGGCCTCGGACTCCCGGAGGGGTCCGGAGTGTCGGCGGGTCTCGAGCAGGCGGTGGATTCGAGGGCGGCCCCGGCTTCGCCGGTCGCGGCCAACTGGGTTCAGCCGAGGCCGTCCAAGAAGGAGCTTTGGCGGCTCCGGCGTGAATCAAGGGGGAAAGCCCCAGATCTGTCAGTCAGGCAGCAGCAGCGTCGGGAGGTTTCCCCAGAGATGGATGGGCTCTGCTTCAAGTGCTTCGAGGAGGGGCATCGCAAGGCTGATTGCACAAACTTGGTGGTCTGTCTTCGTTGCGGTCTGTCTGGCCATGAATCCAGAGACTGCAACCTTCGCCTGGAGTCTGCACGCCACGAGGAGCGGGGCGAGTGTGGCATGGCCCTGTCTCCCCAACCTTCGCCTGGAGTCTGCACGCCACGAGGAGCTTCTCCCGTCCGAGCTCTGCGTGATTCGTCCCACGCGCGGGATGGAAGATTTGGAGCGGCGGCTTCAGTTCGTGATGGTGGCCTATGTGGGCGGGGCTAGGCGCGTCTCGCCGGAGTTCGTCGTGGAAGCGCTAGGTGCAGAAGCGTCGGAGTGGTTCTCGGTGCATGAGTATAGGCCGAAGGATTTCCTGGTCGTGTTCGCGCGGCAGGAGCACCGCAACTGCATTGGCGCGAGGCCTTCGATCGACCACAAAGGTGTGCGCCTGTTCTTTAGGCAATGGAACCGCCAGGCGCAGGCCGTGCACTCGGTGATGAGATTCAAGGTCTCGCTCGTGCTCGAGGGAATTCCGCCGCATGCTTGGGAGAGGGAGGTGGCGGAAGACGTGCTCAGCTCGGCGTGCCTGGTGGACATGGTGGCGCCGGAGACGAGTGCGCGGCGGTATCTTTCGGCTTTCAAGCTCTCTGCTTGGACGTCGGACCCGGAGAGCATCCCGTCCCTGCGGTGGTTGGCCGTGCCGGAGCCAGGGCTGGTCGCGCCTCTGAGGATCCGGAGCTGCTTCAGTACAAAGTGCTCATTCACATTGATGAGGTGACAGAATTCGACAGGATGGATGAACCGTGGTTTCTCAGGGCATCGTCGAGCAGCGGGCAGAGCGGCATTCCGGAGGCCGGCAACGATTCCCTGGGAGCCCGCGGTGATGGAGCAAGGAGTCACACAACGCGCCCTCATTGGCGTTTTGGTGTTCGTGATTAGCGTGGTCGCGGAGCCACCGATGGCCTTCGTGGCGGAGGCGGCGGCGCCGCCGCGGGTTACTACCGGAGAGGCAGATTGGCGTCTCCCGCCGATGAGTCAACAGAGAGTGCTGACTGCTGGTGGGGCTTCGTTGCCTATCCGCGACAGGCTAACGTTCAGAACCTCAGCCTTTGACCGTTTGACAACTGCATCGACACGAGTGAAGCCAACAAGAGCGCAGGTGGAGCAAAATTCGAATGCGGGAGTGTTGGCCACATGTGAGGCGCCCCATTCCCCGTGCCCATCCGGTGGGCGCGAGCCAACGGAGGAGACAAGCTTGCAGACTAGGCGCACCCCGAATGAGGAACTGCCACCTGTCGTGCAGCTGGTGGTCGCGACTCCCGTGGTGGATCCGTCGGGTGAGCTGGAAAGAGATATGCAGCGGGAGCCATTGGTTGCGATGATGGTGGGGCCTGAGGAAGATTCGGCGGTAGTGGGGACAGCCTCAATCCCGGAGCAGGGCGCCATTGCCGAGGACGAGAACGACAAGGGAGACAGGGCGGGGCTCCCCACGACGATCGGGTCTGTGCAGTTGGTGGCCAGCACGGCTGCTTTGGGCTCTCGATAATCTAGTGGTGGGCCAGCCTGAGCTTTTGGCTGGACTGGACAGAGCGGTGGAGAGGTCCCACGTTGATGGGAATCATGCAACGGAGCCATGCACGGACGTGGGGGTTGCTTTGGACATGCAGAACGTGAGGGGCGGTGGCACCCCGTGTACTGACCTTGTTCTGGTGCAATCGGCGAGCTCCATGCAGCCTGCTTCAGGCATGACGCAGAAGGAAGCCGTGGCTTATGCCAAGCTGAAGACATTTTGTTCCTTGATCGTGAGGAAGCTGCCCCCACCGCTCCTTAAGGAGGTGCAGGCGTCCACATTGCGCCCTGAAGCCGAACCGTTCACCCCCAAGCGCACTACCCGTGCTGCAAAACGAGCTACCTCGCAGAGCGCGGCGAAAGCTACTGCGGGAGAAAACGTGCTCTTACGCACACTGGGGCTTGTACCGGAAGATCTTCAGGTGGAGGACGAAGCCGTGCAAGAGCCCAATAACCTGTTCGATTCTCCTCTTCGTGAGCAGCACGTTCGAGTGATCGCGGCCTTATTTGGCAAGAAGTTGCCCGTTCCTGAGATTGGATGTGGAGTTATAGCGGAGATAGGGGCGCACTAGAGTGTGTCAGGTTGGAGTTCGGAGCTTAGCCCTTCTTATGGATCTAAGCCCATCGGTGACATCTTTGGAACGTTAGGTAAATTTGAACAATCCCAAGCGGAAAGCGGTGAAGGAGTTTTTGGACTCGATCAAACCTAGCCTTGTGTGCCTTCAGGAAACAAAATTAGATGTTGTAGACGACTTTATCATAATGCAATGTTGTGGGTCGTCCTTTGACGGCTTTGCCCATCTCCCAACTATTGGAACGAGAGGAGGAATCATAGTAGCTTGGGACACCTCGGTGCTAAAGGTGGAGAGCATTCAACATGACGCTAATTTTCTCACGGGAAGAGTGATCCCTAAGGCAGGGGAAGAATGGTGGATATTGGTGGTTTACGGACCACAAGGAGACGAGGCTAAGACGCTGTTTCTTGAGAACCTAACGGCGAGGCGTGCAATTTGCCAAGGGCCATGGATGGTCCTTGGCGACTTTAACATGATTCTCCGGGCTTCAGAAAAGAGCAATACGAACATCAATCGCAACATGATGAACAAATTCAGGAGTTTCGTGGATAACAACGAGTTGAAAGAGCTATACATGCACGGGCGCAGATTCACCTGGTCGAGTGAGAGAGAACAACCAACGCTTACGAAGATTGATCGAGTCTTGGTCTCGGTGGACTGGGAGCTGGATCGTCCAGATTGTCTCCTGCAGGCCCTTTCCACGGGCGTGTCTGACCATGCCCCGTTGCATCTTACCACGAGAGCCACGTTCTGGCCTAAGAAAAGATTTCGTTTTGAGTCCATCTGGATTAAACTTGAAGGTTTTGAGCAAACAGTGAGGGAGGCGTGGGTGTGTGACCCTGCGATCGTGGATCCTTTTAAGAGGTTGGACATGTTACTAAGGAACACAGGTGCCGCGCTGCAAGCCTGGGAGCAGAGGAAAGTGGGTAACATTAAGCTGCAAACGGCAGTCGCAACTCTGGTCATCTTTCGACTAGATCAAGCCATGGACACAAGAGTTCTCATAGAGTCGGAAAGCTGGCTGAGAAGGACCCTAAAACATGCGTTGCTGGGGTTAGCTTCCTTGGAGAGGACAATCGAGATACAGAGGTCCAGATACAGATGGTTGCGGGAGGGGGACGCCAACACTAAATTTTTCCAAGCTATTGCTAATGGCAGAAGAGCTAAAAACTTCATCCCAAAAGTTAAATTGGGAAGCGAGATTGCAACCGAGCAAGAACGAAAAGAGCAAATATTCTCGGAGGCCTTTCAGAACCTGCTAGGTACTGCGCGAGCAAGACAACTCACACTTGATCTAGGTTACTTGGGCATGGAGGAACTCGACCTGTCGGAGCTGGACGTGCCATTCACAGAAGAGGAAGTATGGCAAGTCATCAAAGAGATGCACCCGGATCGTGCACCTGGACGGACGGATTCACGACAGCTTTCTATCAGCATTCCTGGCAGATCATCAAATATGACATCATGGCTGCACTATCCAAGCTCGCGGTGGGTGATCATCGCGGATTCGCCAAGCTTAACAGAGCGCTCATCGTGCTAATTCCTAAGAAGCCAGACGCCATCGAAGTAGGAAATTACTGGCCAATAAGTTTGCCACACAGCTTCTCCAAGTTGTTTGCGAAGCTACTGGCCAACAGAGTGTGAAGGCGCATGCTCGATTTGGTCAGTGCTAACCAATCGGTTTTTATTAGAGGAAGGAATCTCCATGATAACTATCTGCTTGTGAGGCAAGTGGCAAGGAAAATTCACGCTAGAAAGAATCCGGGAGTGTTCCTGAAGCTCGATATCACGCGTGCTTTTGATTCGCTATCGTGGCCGTTCTTGTTTGAAGTGCTCAGAGCGAAGGGATTTTGAAGCACTTGCCTAAATTGGATCACAACCCTGCTGCAGACTGCGAGCACGAAGGTGTTGGTGAATGGGTCACCTGGGAGCAGGATATGGCATGCCAAAGGGCTTCGGCAAGGTGATCCGGTTTCACCTTTGCTGTTTGTCATTGCCATGGAGGCACTCACATCGATCATTACCAAAGCCCTGCAAGTAGGAGTCCTAAGCAACTACACTGGGATATCGGCCATGCAACGATTATCAATCTATGCCGACGATGTGGCATTCTTTGTAAGGCCATCGACGCAAGATTTAGAGTTTGTGAGGCGTGCCCTGGAAATCTTTGGAGAAGCTTCCGGATTGAGAGTAAATTACAGCAAATCCTCCGCCATTCTCATCACTAACGATGCCGAAGAAAGAGCACGTGTGCAGAACCTTCTCCAATGCCCCATTGGCGAGTTCCCCTGTCGCTACCTAGGGCTCCAGTTGGCTATCAGAAATCTCACAAAAGCTCAATGCCAACCTCTTCTTGATCAAGTTCGGCACTTTATTCCGGCATGGCAGAGATGGCTCATGCAGCGGTCAGGTCGGCTCATTCTGGTTAAATCTGTCATTGCGGCAAGGCCGGTACACCAACTACTCGTGATGAAGCCGCCAATTTGGGTGCTCGAGGATATGGATAGCTGGACGCGCACATTTTTCTGGGCGGGCAAAGATCGGGCTCATGGAGGTCAGTGCCTTGTAGCGTGGAATGCTATATGCAAACCTCTAACACTTGGAGGGCTTGGAGTGAAGAACTTGGGGTTGCAAGCCATCGCCCTGAGGGTGCGTTGGGAGTGGCTGCGGCGCACGGACGATCGGAGACCGTGGCAGGGACTCCAGTTCTTGGTGGATGAGGACGCGAGGATGGTGTTTGACAGCTTCGTCAAGATCGAAGTAGGAAACGGGAACAACATTCTATTCTGGAGAGATAGATGGATCCATGGTTTTGCAGTACAAGACATTGCCCCTACACTGGCCAGTGCGGCTGACACCAAAACAAGGAATGCAAGAACGGTAGAGCAGGCCATGACTGGAGAAAGATGGATTCATGATGTGCCACCGCAATACTCCATGGGTGCCCTGCTGCAAACTGTGTATCTCAGGCACGCAATTGCCACGGTGCAAAGAGACGAGCTGGCAAATGATAAATCAAGAGAATACACTGCAAAATCCACCTATAAGCAACTGTGCCAAGGTGGGATCCGTGCCGCGATGGCTGAGGCGATTTGGAGGAGTTGGGCGCCCCTGAAATGTAAGATCTTTGCTTGGTTGGCCGGACAGCATCGGTTGTGGACCTCTTACAGACGTGCGCGACACGGCTTACAGGATGAGACGTCCGAGTGCTTTCTTTGTTCGCAGGAGGAGGATAACGTTGAGCACATCTTGGTGCAATGCGTTTATGCGAGGGACGTATGGCATACCTGCTTCGACACACTACGACTAAACAGTCATGCACCGGAAGCTCAAGAAACCTGGGAGGCTTGGTGAAGCACTACAAGAACAGATTACCAGGGGAAGGACAGGAGAGGGTTCGATTCTCTTGTCATTGGAGTGTCTTGGTCCTTGTGGAAGCAGAGGAACGCCAGAGTGTTCAACCGGCCAGAGCAACGCAAAGGACCAAGGGAACTAGTCAGCTGGATCTTAGAGGACATTTTCGATTGGAGGTAAGCGAGTGTAGGAGTAGGAGGACTAGATAGATTTGTGAGACATTGAACTATGTGTAATGGTTGGTGTGGGAGTTCCGGAGGTTGATGTTCGCATCGACCAGCGGATTCGTGTATATATTTTGCTCTCTTCTATAAAAATATGATACGTCATTGGCGTACTCTCGAAAAAAAAACATGCCATCCCACCATGACTGGTTTGACTTAGTTCAACTAAGTAGCAAATTATCCATTCTCAGTTAAGCACCAAGTCATCTATTCCCTCGAAAAAAAGCAAAGTCATCCATTCTCACACAACGACACAAGCTGCTTCAAAGACCAGGGTGGTCCGGCTGTTGTGGGCGTAGTGTGAGGCTACAAGCAGTGCTACGATGCCAGACGGCGGCAGCCCGACTTCGACGGCGATGATGATGCTACAAGGCGTGCTGCGACAAAGCCCAGCCGTTTCAAAGATATGTTGCACAATATGCTTCAATGGCCGCTGCGATGGCACGACGGCATGCTTCGACGGCCGCGGTGATGTTGCGACGGTACCCGGCTGTTTCGATGATGTTGGGATGACAAGCTTTGACGGCCATAGTGTGCCTTGACTGTCACGGTGATGTTACTACGGCAACCTATCTGCTTCAACGATGTTGTGACGGCCTGCTTTGACGGCGACGATGGGTGCTTCGGTAGCCATGGTGATGCTACGATGGCAACCCGATTGTTTTGATGATGTTGTACCGGCAAGCTTCCATAGCCGCGACAATGTTGCAACGAGCCGCAACGATGACATGCTTCGAACGGTCACGATGATGTTGCGACCGTGTGCTTTGACGAGGACGACGGGTGCTTCGATAGCCATGGTGATGCTACGACGGCAAGCCGGATGCTTCGATGATGTTGCAACGACGTGCTTCAACAGCCGCGACAATGCTGCAACGAACCGTGATGACGGCATGCTTCAAACGGTCACGGCGATGCTGCGACCGCGTGCTTCGACAACAGGGGCGATGCTCCGACAAGGGCAGATGAAGGCCTAGCTGCTTCGACGATGTTGCCACAACATGCTTCCCTGCTATGCCAGTGTTGCGACGATGATACGACTATTTCGTTGATGCTATGACGGCATGCCGGCTGCTCCGACGATGATGCGATGGTTCTATATATGCTTCGACGACGACAGCGGTGGCGGAGGCGTCAAGAACACTACCCTAAGCATTGCTATATCCAAGCAACCATGGCACCATGAGCTTGCTAGTAGCAAATCCAACAAACACCCACAGTCAAGAATATGGTGTTCCTGAAATCTTTGTTTGCTACTCCCTCCGTTCGGAATTACTCGTTCAAGAAATGAATGTATCTAGATGTAGTACTTACTACGTGCTTCTTCTTGAAAATACTTGTAGCATCAGCATCACGTACATGCGTAGCTATGTGGGTAAACACCACGTGAGAAAGTAGAAGTGGAATGGAATTGTTAAACAGTCACTTGGACTACTTAGCTTCAGGCGTGCGTCTAGCCACTACCATGGCTACACGGTCAGAATCAGATAGGTGCGCAACTTCGCGTGGACACAGAAAAAGGCTTTGCCCCACAGCGATCGAATGGCGCTGGACGCGGCTGATGAAACCAACAAATCATCCGACTGATTCTAAACATTTTCCTAAATAAATTGGAGAAGAACATTTGCTGCCGTACCAAACACAGACCTGCAAAATCAACCTTTCATGTCAAACATATCTTTAGCACCACAAGAGACCTGCCACTCTATACTTTCTTTTGCGGGAAAAGCTGTAACATTGGACCGAATTCTTCAAGGCGCAGCTGCGCTATGTAGACGTCGCGAGCGCACGAACCCCAACCGTCCGATCCGTCCCGATACGGTTCGAGCGTCAAGTGAACTCACTATCCACAAATGCATATACTCGTCGTTCACCTCCCACACCTTATCCATTCATCCAACCTCACACGCGCCGTCCCACTACCTGCCGCGCCCAGCACGCGCCCGGCCGTCCCCTCCTCCTGCTTCCTCCTGGTGATGCACGCGGCGCCCGGCAGGGCCTGCTCCCCTGGTCCCCTGCGCCGTTGGTCGCCAGCCCAATCTACCTCCCTCCGGCGTGGGCTTTCCCCGTAGGTCGTGTTGTGCGAGCTCTGCGCATTAGGTCGGCCATCTCTCTCTTGATTTTGCAAGGTTTACCATCTCCGTCTCTTGATTTCATAGTTCAACTTAATTGCTGACCAAGCCAATTGTCCAAGACCACCAAAAACAGCAGCAGACGCCGCCGGCGGCAAGACACACACACACAACTAGCCTTCAAGGCGCCGCAGCCTGCAGTACGCTGCACCAAATTCAGCTGAGTGCCCGTAAGCATGCAGGTTTCTCTACCTCCTCTTCCAATCCCCCAACCCTTTTGCTTCTCCATCTACTCATACTTGTTCTTGCTAATCTGCTCTGCTCTGCTGCAGGATTTGCCCCCACCACCCCGTCCCCTTCGACCCAGACCTAGTGTTTCTTCCACCCGTAGTGACTGATGTTTCTGCTATTGCTCCAACCAACCACGAGTTGCTCGCTTCAAAGGAAACGTTACTCCTCATAATCCATCACTTCAAAATCCTAATTAGGGAACTTTCTCTTCATTTCAGTTGACACATAGTTTATCTTTCATTTTGAACACTCCCATGCATCTCCTAGCGAGCCTCTGTTTTTCTAACATCCGAGTTGTTACTGTACAAAACTAATGCCTACTATCATGGAACTACTTGCGAATAGTTGCTCCAGTTTTTAACATGGTTGCCTAGAATTACAGGCAAAGTTGCTTTAATTTTTATGGAATTGATAAGCGCTTCTTCTAGTTATCTTCAGTCTACCATCTTTTTTGTGTCATTCACGAACTGATTCTTACTGTCAGGGAGCTGTTTGCAACTAGTTGCTCCTGTTTTTATCACGAGTTGCCTACAATTACAGTTAGAGTTGCTTCAGTTACAGTAAGAATTGTACGCATTCTAGCTATATATTTTCAATGCTCGATCTGTGACGTGCTCATTCGAATGGAAGCTATCTCTTGGCCAACTGGGCGATTAATTTGTGTGGCAGTACCGTCGAATGATTTTTTGGCCCTGCTATTCTTGGTTGCATATGTTAGTTACGAATGTCCTTTGGATCCTGTACATAGCCACATAGGTCTTTCATTTTTTTTTGCCTGTACTCATCGTCTGGTTGATGAATATGTAGAACTTCGTGTGATTTTGGAAAAATTATCACACAACAAAAACACACAGTAAAAGATACCATACTTGCCGTACATAGTCTGCATCCTTTGTTTATGCACAATACATGAAAGATGACATAGTTGCCTACAATTAACCACACAATTGCCTAAAACCATGTATCTCATTGCCCAATCTCATGAACAGAAACATTACCAAGACCATGATTTGGCCAACATCTAAAGGTTTTAGATACCTTTCAATTAAGTTTGTGTCATAGTGGTGTGTCAAGAATTTCTTCTCTTCAAGTGGGATCCCTTGGTATGATCATAAACACTTGGCGAATGATCATATAGGGTGGCGGGGTGGAGTTGGTAATGGGGACATAACTAAAACCATGAAGTATTTTATGAGATTAAGTTTATCTGTGAACCCCTAAAAATCAAATATGTTTGTGTTCTTTATCCCTTTTCCAGGTGTCATAGTTGCGCACATTCAACTATACAGTTTTCTAGAACCATGTATCCAGTTGCCCAATCCTCATGAACAGAAACATTACCAAGACCATAATTTGGCTTATATCTAAAGGTTTTAGATACCTTTCAATTAAAATTGTGGCATGGAGATGCATCAAGAACTTCATCTCCTCAGGTTGGATCCCTTGGTATGATCATAAATACTAGGCGAATGATCATTGAGGGGGAGCAGCGTGGAGCTGGTCATGGGGACATAACTAAAATCACGAAGTGTTTTTAGGGGATTAACTTTATTTGTAACCCCCTCCAAAACTGAACATGTGTATGTTCTTTATCCCTTTTCTAGATGTCATAGTTGCCTAAAATCAACCATAATGTTGCACAAAATCATGTATTCAGTTGTCCACAATCAACCATACAGTTGTCTAAAACCATGTATCCAGTTGCCCACAATCAACCATACAGTTGTCTAAAACCATGTATCCAGTTACCCAATCCTTATGAACAAAACAATTATCAAGACCATAATTTGGCTAATATGTAAAGGTTTTAGATACCTTTTCAAGTTTGTTTCATAGAGATGCGTCAAGAATTTATCTCCTCAGGGTGGGATCCTTGGTATGATCGTAAATACTTGGCGAATAATCATAAAGGGGAAGCAGGATGAAGTTGGTCATGGAACTAAAACCGCGAACTGTTTTTAGAGGATTAAATTTATCTGTGAACCCTCCAAAAATGAATATGTGTATGTTCTTTTACCCCTTTTTCAGTCATAGTTGCCCACAATTAACATACAGTTGCCTAAAGCCAAGTATCTAGTTGCCCACAGTCAACAAATAGTTTGCCTAAAACCATATATCCAGTTGCCCAATCCTCATGAACAGAAACATTTACCAAGACCATTATTTGGTAAATATCTAAAGGTTTTGCATACCTGTAATTATGTTGGGGTCATAGAGGCAGAGTCAAGATTTTAGAGGTGTAGCTAGTCAATTGGTAGTCATGGTACCAACTTACAAGGATCGTCCGCTGATAGGTAGTCATACTATGAAAAAAATGAGTTGCTTTCCTGTAACACTAAAGTTGCCTCTATAGCATACAAAGTTGCTCAGAAAAAAATTGTCGAAACCTACTCATATGAGTTCTAGTTTTGAAGAACTCGTCGCGAGAAACCCAACGGTGAAAACGGATCTGAATTTCGACATCCGAATCAAAAGTTACAACTTTTTGAAGTTTTTGATCCCATAATAAATGCAGATGGGATATATAACGTGAGCACATGGGACATGACATTTTCCTTTTCTAGGTGTTCCTGCGGGACGCGTGGGTGCTCTTTCCTATTATGGGAGAGCGCTCGCTCCCCTGACTGGGCGCTCGGCGCTGCCTAGTCGCGTCCTAACATTGATTGATTGTAACATATCGCACAATTTTGAAGATGTGAATGGAAGAAAATCGAACAAAGCCCCGAAGATTACGCCTTCTCAAGAGAATAGGCACTCCATATCCTCAAGAGACTAATCCGAACCCTGTCAACCACGAAGCAAGAACCATTGTGTTCATGATTATTGTGAATACCACCACTATCCAACATATGAATCCCTAGTTGGTGCAACAGCCCCTGCGTCGTTCCCTGGACGGGCGACTTGGGAGGCACACAAACCCCACCAGTACCGCGGCTCCTCCCTTCCTCCCCATCGTTGCCGCCGGGCTAAGCCAGGCGGCCGACAGCGGTGGTGGGGCATCACCTCCCTCTCATGGAGGTCACGTGGCGCGAGGCACCCAGGCTCGCGGGGGCGCATCCCCGATTTGATCCACAGCAGCATGGCAGCTACTCCGGGCGGAGGCACAGGGTGGCTGCTTGGAGCTGATGGTGTTGGAAATATGCCCTAGAGGCAATAATAAATTAGTTATTATTATATTTCCCTGTTCATGATAATCGTTTATTATCCATGCTATAATTGTATTGATAGGAAACTCAGATACATGTGTGGGTACATAGACAACACCATGTCCCTAGTAAGCCTCTAGTTGACTAGCTCGTTGATCAATAGATGGTTACAGCTTCACGACCATGGACATTGGATGTCATTGATAACGGGATCACATCATTAGGAGAATGATGTGATGGACAAGACCCAATCCTAAGCCTAGCACAAAGATCGTAGTTCGTATGCTAAAGCTTTTCTAATGTCAAGTATCATTTCCTTAGACCATGAGATTGTGCAACTCCCGGATACCGTAGGAATGCTTTGGGTGTACCAAACGTCACAACGTAATCGGGTGACTATAAAGGTGCACTACAGGTATCTCCGAAAGTGTACATTGGGTTGTACGAATCGAGACTGGATTTGTCACTCCGTGTAAGCGGAGAGGTATCTCTGGGCCCACTCGGTAGGACATCATCATAATGTGCACAATGTGACCAAGGGGTTGATCACGGGATGATGTGTTACGGAACGAGTAAAGAGACTTGCCGGTAACGAGATTGAACAAGGTATCGGGATACCGACGATCGAATCTCGGGCAAGTACAATACCGCTTGACAAAGGGAATTGAATACGGGATTGATTGAATCCTCGACATCGTGGTTCATCCGATGAGATCATCGTGGAACATGTGGGAGCCAACATGGGTATCCAGATCCCGCTGTTGGTTATTGACCGGAGAACGTCTCGGTCATGTCTACATGTCTCCCGAACCCGTAGGGTCTACACACTTAAGGTTCGATGACGCTAGGGTTATAAAGGAAGTTTGCATGTGGTTACCGAATGTTGTTCGGAGTCCCGGATGAGATCCCGGACGTCACGAGGAGTTCCGGAATGGTCCGGAGGTAAAGATTTATATATGGGAAGTCTGTTTTGGTCACCGGAAAAGTTTCGGTTTTTCCAGAACGCATCGACCACCGGGAGGGTCCGGGGTCCACCAAGTGGGGCCACTAACCCGGAGGGCTGCATGGGCCAAGTGTGGGAGGGAACCAGCCCGGGTGGGCTGGTGCGCTCCCACAAGGGGCCCAAGGCGCCTAAGGAGAGGAGAGGGGCAAACCCTAAGGCGAGATGGGCCTTAGGGCCCATACCTGGTGCGCCTCCCTCTCCCTCCACCTGGCCGCCACCAGGATGGGATTGGGGCTGGCCGCCCGCCTAGGGTGGAACCCTAGAGGCGCAGCCCCTCCTCTCCCTATAAATACTTGAGGCTTGGGGGCTGCCCAACACATGAGTTTTCTCCCTCTATTGGTGCAGCCTGCCTCTCCTCCTCCTCCTCTCCCGTGGTGCTTGGCGAAGCCTGCTGGATTGCCACACTCCTCCACCACCACCACGCCCGTTGTGCTGCTGCTGGATGGAGTCTTCCTCAACCTCTCCCTCTCTCCTTGCTGGATCAAGGCATGGGAGACGTCACCGGGCTGTACGTGTGTTGAACGCGGAGGTGCCGTCCGTTCGGCACTAGGATCTCCGGTGATTTGGATCACGACGAGTACGACTCCTTCAACCCCGTTCTCATGAACGCTTCCGCTTAGTGATCTACAAGGGTATGTAGATGCACTCTCCTTCCCCTCGGTGCTGGTTTCTTCATAGATAGATCTTGGTGACACGTAGGAAAATTTTGAATTTCTGCTACGTTCCCCAACAGATGGGTGGGTGTGGCGGCGTATATGTGGAGCCGTGGAGGGCTGGGAGGTGATGCGTGACAGTGCGAGCGCGGCCTTCGACCAAATCCGATTGGACGTGGCACCAGGGGTCAGTGCGCGTTAGGCTCTTTGTTGAATGTGGACCGCGCCGTCCAGGTGCTGGCTTTCCGCGCGTGCGGTTGCTGACCGGCGCTGCTTCGGTCCACGGCTTGGTGGTGATGATTCTGATCCAATCAGCCAGATGGTGGTTACTACAAATTGTACTACAACGACTTCCTACGGTTTCACGACGGCTGTGGTCATCAAAAGGTCTTCGGGAGGGTTCATCTCTTCTGATCCGATGATTGACTACGAGGGTAAGATAGAAATCATGGATGAAGGTTTGACGCAGACGGATGGTTGTGTAATGGCAGTGGTCTCATCACATGTAGTTGCTAGGATGGCGAAAAAGTGGTGGTGACAACACATGAACGACTTCGATTGTGTTGCTACTTGAGCACCCGTATCGAGCTCCATGGTGAAAGCCTAGATTAGACCCGAGTGGTTATACCTGGCGATGATGATGTTTTCCTCGTGTGTTACTTTGTTGAAGGCATTGTTCGGGTATGCTTAGATTGATTCCTCATGATGAATACCTAGATTCTGGCCTTGTGATTGGATCCCGTGATGCGGCGTTTGAGTGTCGCTCTCTTTCTGAAGACGTTGTTGTTGAAGAACCTCGCCATCCATGTGGTGTCATCAGATGGTTGATACACATATGGTCATTGTTGTAGTTTGCCGATCGTAGATCTGACCGCTTTGTGTTTTTTTTTTCTCGCCTATGTATAGCTTTGGTCTTATATGACTTTGCTAGTTGTCGGCGTGTTCTCACGTATCACGTATGTGTGAGTTAATGTTGAATGTGTGAATTCTAACTATGCAGAGGCCGGGTCCGTGCTCACTATGTTATATATCATCTTGATGCTTCTTTTTAAACCAATAAAATTTATCCTTTATCAGAAAATTCTGAGGTATGAATCTCAAAAGCATAATGCCAAAGTTGTGGGAAAAGGCCCCCTATAGTGTTGCAGCATCGAAGAAGATGTTGGTGTTAAAGGCGTCCATATGGTCTGGACTCTAGAGATTTAGTGAGGGGAGAGGTCTAGCAAACATGACAAATATTACTTCTTCCAAAAGCGATAACAAAGGGTCAAACTAGAAAAAAAACTCTCATGGTGACAATTGTAGTTGTTGGCCTCCCTAGTCTCACCGACAAGGCCTGGTGGTGGTGTGTAAGAGCATCTACGACCGACATCATGCATTAAATCTTTCTCAAACGTCCGTGGATGCGTCCGGTCGGTGACTGAACATGAGAGAGAAGAAAAAAGTGACAAAACCAGACCCCTTATATATTCTCTATACGTTTGGTCTGTCCGCAAACCCTCATATTGAGGACAAATGTAGGGAGAACACAAGGGTTCGCGAATGCGCCCGGTCTGTCCGCCTGTAGGACACGGCCATCCTTGACCGTCCTTTTCTTTTTCTTTATTCATTCTTTTCTTTCTTTCTTCATCTTCATCAATCACGTGCAAATGACCAGACATATAATGAAGAAAATGAGGACCGTGGTTGCATGTACAGATTAGTAGGGGCTCAAAATGAACATCCCAGTCACTAACTGGGCGGGTCCGCGAGCGTTTAGGGGGTTAGATTCGTTAAGTCCGGCTGTAAATGCTCTACGTGCTAGCCCATTGATAAGTGTGTAGGGCACCGCTAGGCGCCGGTGCACCGGCCGAAACTTTCGGCTGGTCCAGCCATAGCCGCTCGATGTGAGCCGCTCGGCGGTTGGATCTGGAGCCAAAATAAAAAATAAAAAATCGCCCCAGCTTCTTCTTCCTCGGGCCCCGTGGCGCATCTCCAGCGAGATCCCCCGCGGCTCGCAGCACCGCGCAGCTCCAGCAAAGGCCCCCGCGGCGCATCTCCGGCGAGGCCCACCTCCAGCAAGGCCCCCATAGCGCATCTCCGGCGAGGCCCAGCTCCAGCAACACCCCCGTGGCACATCTCCAGCGAGGCCCCCCGCGGCTCGCGGAGCCTCACGTCGCCGGCCGCAGCACCCGTTGTAGAGCTCGTGTTGTTCCTCGTCCTTAATTTGTCGGTCGCAGCAAAAAATTCCACCGGTCGTAGCAAAAATTCTTGACGGTTCCAACAAAAATTAATAAAACGTTGGTAGCAAAATTAGAAAAAATCGACGACGCTCCAACAAACCAAAAACCTGATGGTAGCAAAAATTGAAGCTTGTTCCAGCAAATCGAAACGCTAGTGGTAGCAAAAATAAAAATCGAGCTGGTTCCAGAAAAATAAAAGAAGTCGGTGGTAGCAAAAATTGACACTGGTTGCAGCAAACCACAAAACGGTTGTAGCAAAAATAACTTGTGGTCCAGCTAGGGGCTTCTCCAGTAGCAGCAAAAAATGCAGAAGGTTGTAGCAAAAACTGTACAAGGTTGTAGCAAAACACACAAGCGCGGGGTCTCGACAATCTTATGAAAAAGGATGTAACAAACGACAGTGCTGGTAGTAGCAAAAAACCAAAACTGTTGTAGCAAAAAAGTGGTACAAAATGATTCCAGCAAAAATACATGGCAACAAAATTTGGTTAGTTCCAACAAAAAACAAAGACGGTGGTAACAAATTAGTACACTGGTTCCAGCAAAAATAAACATGGAAGCAAATTTGGAGTTATAGTAACATGCCTCGAGCTCATAAGCCATGGCCGCCCTGGCCTGTGAGCTCGCAGGCCATGGCCCCCTGTCGTAGTAGCGCCAGTGCTCAGCCCCGTCGCGTTCGGCCATGGCGAAGGGCACGACCATGGCGATGGCATCCCTTGCAGCAGCAACAACTCCCGCGGCGCCGCGCTTCGTGGGGGAGGGCGCCCCGTGCAGCAACTCTACAACAATGACGTCTGAGAAAAAGTAGATAGGCAGAAGCAGCGGCGTGGAAAGCCCAGAGAAGAAAGGAAGAAGATGTGTTATGTGTGGACAGCAGCCGCGCTGGAAAGGATAAGGGAGTAGAGCGGTGTGCGGGCCCTCGCGGGATGACGTGTCCCTCCTGCTTTAGCGCTACGCGCGGGGTGAGCGAGTGGACCGGCCGAAGTTTCGACCGATGCCCCGGCTCTAAACATTTCCCTAAGTGTGTATGCCTCTGGAGGTGCAATGTCTGTCATCACCAACACTTTCCCCAAATCTGACAGAGCCCCGTCGTTCACTGGCTGGGGAGGGTAATAGGGACTGCCTCGGAGTCATGGTTTGTGCTACTGAGGTGTCCAACGTCGGTCGTGACTCACTGAGATGGACGACTGTAATGTATACATGCAGTTGGCGAGGTTGAACAGACTTGTCGTCCATCGATTGAGCGATATCACCGTTAGTCAACCTTTGATGGATATGATAGCATGCGTCCTCTTCTAAGATGAAGAAGCGATCGCTTGAAATTCGAAATACGATTTCAGATATGCATTTGACACGAATTTTGTACACCGTGTAGCTCAGCTAGAACTACTACCTCCGTTCCGAAATGTAAGTCTTTGTAGAGATTCTACTATGAACCACATACGGATGTATATAGATGCATTTTAAATATAGATTCATTTATTTTGCTCCATATGTAGTCCACCTAGTGGAATCTCTACAAAGATTTATATTTAGAAACGGAGGGAGTAGAAGACATGCAGCTAGATGCGGCATAAAGTTCATGTACGCTGGGCCATCCAGCTGGAATATACTAATAGAAGCCCAAATACAGACATCTGTAAGAAACAGAAGACTCACAGAGAACTTGTCATAATAAAGCAAGAGCCAACATATTTCCGATCCTTTTTGTAGCTTTCCTCAGTGCAACCGTGGTTAACTTTTGACAAATGTCATATGTCCTGGACTGATAACTTTTGACAGGAATTGAGTGATGAATGTAAAGAAGCATTTGTGCAGTACTGAAGGCCAAGCACAAAATGCTCCCATACGCAGGTGTAGAAACATCACGTGCTGATTCTGATCTGAATGTTGCATGTACTGAAGGCCAAGCACAAAATGCTACTAATTCACCAACCAACGAACGTGAGGCTATATGTACCAAACAATGAAACAGGGACAGTTAAGATGCTCAATACCTGACGATGATTTATGCAGACACTAAAAGCATGGATGACATAATGCAGACTATGTTTAAGGGCAAGATGTGCAGCGAAGCCAATCAAACTGTTTTTATTTTTGAATTTGATTGAAGTCGACCAAATTGTTGCTACTCGGTCGCTACCTAACGCGAAGGAGGCAAGGCGAACGGGTCATGCTCTGTCTCGGCGAGTTTGCCGAGCGTCTTGTCCACGAGGCGCCTGAGGTCGTCCCTGACCTTGTTCTCCCGCATCGTCCTCTGCTCGTAGTTGAAGGTCGCGAGCGCGCGCTTCTCCTCGGCGCTGTACACCTGGTTCTCCTTCCGGAGGCGCACGGCGGTGATCCTCGAGTGCCTGCTCCCGCTCATCACGTACCCGGCCTCCTCGAACCTCTGGATCTCCTCGGCGGACAGGCCCACCTCGCCGCGCCGCGGGATCCGCTTCCCCTGCTGCACGAACTGCGCCATGGCGTCGCCCTCCCCCGGCCGGAGCGCGCCGCCGTACTTGACCTGGACATCGACGTGGGGCAGCGGCAGCGGCAGCGGTCCGACCAGCGGCGCGGGGTCGTCGTCCGGAGCGGCCTGCTGCTTCCGCGACGCGGACATATTCTTAAACTCGACCGCGTCCTTCTTCTCATCGCCGGCCTTGACATTGCCCTTGGCAGCGCGATCGTGTTTACCGGAGCCGCAGAAATCGGATCCCTTGCTTTTCTTCCCACTCGAGCGATTGTGACTACTTCTCCTTGATCTCTTCCTGCTCTCGTAGCAGGTCTCCGAGTCAACATCGCTGTCGCTACTGCTGCCACGCGATCGACCGCGACGGCTTCTCTTGCCACTTCTGCTGCGTCCACGTCCCTTACGGCGGCGTCGGTGCCTGCTGTCGGTCGTGGAACCCTCCGATTCGCTTAAATTTGATACCCCATGGTCTGCGCCATCATCTTCGTTGTGGCGACGGAGAGGGGGACTAGGAGATCGGTGGCGGCGTCGGCCGCGAGATCGGTGGCGGCGTCGGCCGCGGGAGGCGGCCGCGCCGCAGCCAGCTACCGAAGGGTCGCCGGGCTTCGTCTGCGTCTGCAGGCGCGGCATGGCGGGCATTGTTTTTCTGTCGGTTTAGGGGGAGGCGGAGATTGGCTTGGGGTCTCGAATTCTTGATCGGCCTCTCGGGTTGGCGGTTGGCATTGCGATCTGTACAGGCTATGGTTAAGGCAGGGTCGAGTTTCTCGGAGTTATTTGTTTCTCTCAGCGAACAAAAATTATTTTTTCCTTCCAAAATGATAATTAGTGCAGGTGCACTAATTGGCACTTCCCAGCGTACACCCATAATCACGACGACACGGGGAAGCCTAGCCGTACAACCCCCGCCGCCACCTCCCCGCATCGGCCGCGAAGGGCGGCCGTGGCGGCGCCGGAGCCCAGGGAAAGGCGGGCGGAGCGGATCTGGTCCCCGTGCCCGCTCCACGACACCTCGCCGCGGCGGCGCCCACCCTACCCTGATGGCTCGGCGGCTGCAGATCCGGCGTCAAGGCGGCCTGGCTGCGTGTCTCCAGCCGGCCGCGGCCCCCTCCCCTCCTCGCCATCCATGGCTGCCGCGGACTCCGCCCCCTCACGCGCCTCCACCTCATCCGCCCATGACCCGGGGTTCCTCCCGGCGATTCTCGGGTCTCCCCCCTTCCCTAACCAGCTGCTGCTCGAGCCTGTCGGCTGGCGGCGGTCCCGGTGCTCCTGGCCGTTGCCATGGGCGCCCCCACCTGCAACTTCCTTGCCCCCCGCGGCCTCGTTCCTGTATGGCCGTGGCTGGAGTTTGGGGTCTGCGGCCGGTTGCGGGGGCGTTCGCGGTCTGTTTCTCATGCAGGCGACCCCCTCGTCTCCGGCGGCCCTACCTCCCCCTGAGCCCTGGTGAAGGCTCTCACGAGGAGGCGGCGATGCGTCTGCGTTTGTGCTTGACACAGAGGTCCTCACTGTGGGTCCTTGCCGGTGCTGTTCCGGTCCCGGCGGCTTCAGGCCTGCGTCTCTCCGGTGTCCTTTTGTTGCCGGCATCCTCCACCGGCCAGCTCCGTCCTTGACAACCAGGTTGCTGCGCCCCTTCCAACTCACCTGGGTCGCCGACGTCCCGACGGTTAAGTCCACGACAACTTGGATCTGCGTTCCTCCAGTCCTTGCTTGCCGGCGTTGCTGGACGCCGTCACGCCATGACCCCCATGTGGTTCGCCCCATCGCCCGCCCTGCCCGTACGCCTCAAAGCTCCCCCTTTTGCCGGATTCTATGCTCACGGGTTTGGAGGCGGTGCCACCCTTCGTCGGCAGGTGCAGCCCCGCCAACCCCCCTAACTTGGTTGATTCCGACCAGCGTTGGCCTCCTCATCTACGATCCCGAATTCGGCGGCTATGGGTTCGCTCAGCTTCAGGCCAGGGAGAGATCCCTGCTCGGCTCACCGGTGCTGACAGTGACGGCGCCTGCGGGTGTCCTTTCCTCGTTGGAGGTGCTGCCAAGGCCCTTAGCTGCGCCCCTCTTCGAGCTCAGGGGAAACCCTAGGTTCGATCTCCCGGACCGGATAGTGACGAAGCCTTGGCGTCATCTTCCTTCTTGAAGGCACTATCTTGCTTGCTCGTGGTGTCCCCGGTTTTGGCTCGGGCGATGTTGGAGTTCTAGTTGGTTTGTCATCGCCGCTCTTGGCTCGGTTTTGGTAGGTTTAGCTATGATGTATCCTTTGTTCAGGCTGAGCACTCATTGTCTCTCTGCTTCGGAGACCATGTTCACGCCTCTGCGTTCGTGTCATGTGTTGTATCACTCTGTACTCTTTCTTCTCCTTCTATCAATGAAAAGATACACAAGCTTTGCGTATTCGTGAAAAAGATATGAAATCATGTCAGAGCAGTGTCCACGCAGGGGGGAGGGGGGAGGGGGTTTGCGATGATTTTCGAAAGGCATGACGGTTAACCGTGCCGCGCGCTCTAAGCTAAGGAGTAAGGCCGAAGACGGGGCTAGGAGCCATCCTCCCATGGGTTAGAGCGGCGGAGGAGCGGAGGGAGAAGTTGGGACTGTGCGCCATCTGCAGGAGGCGAGAGTGGAGGAGAAGCATGAGGGTTAAGCACATTTGGCGCAAGCGATCACAGGTACTTGGCATGCAAAACCGCGAAATTGAGGTTGCAAAACAACATGTAAGCTTCTCAAAATTCATAGCTACATCCCTGCAGTGTGTTGGATTTTCTATTTTCCATTTGCACGCAGGCCGATGCGGACATGGCGGAATATTTTGGAGATGTTGACAAGGGCTGGGGCAGGATTTGGGGTGTTGGGTGGTATCGACGAGTTCATGTGCGGGGTGGGGTAACAACCCAAGAATAAAACACTAGATATATTTGACTATTATATTATTTGTGCATCATATGCATCACATAATCATAGCATCAACGCCATATTGCATCAATTAAATAATTAATTTGGATATACTATTTTTTGATTTTGTTAACTCTGAATAAGTAAACCACTTCTCTCATTTAATGTTCTAAGTCCAAGGCTCACCCCCAAAGGATGGACACACTCTTTTTTGGTATTTAGGTGCTACTATGTCGTAATTTTAGCACAAACATAGATATCAGTCGTAGTAATTTTTGGGAGGCATGACGATTGTCTCTTGCTCTTGCACTTTGATGTCTACTACACAACTTATTCTTGTAGACTCGTGTTGGGCCTTCAAGCGCAGAGTTTTGTAGGACAGTAGCAATTTTCCCTCAAGTGGATGACCTAAGGTTTATCAATCCATGGGAGGCGTAGGATGAAGATGGTCTCTCTCAAACAGCCCTGCAATCAAATACAAAAAATCTCTTGTGTCCCCAACACACCAAATACAATGGCAAATTGTATAGGTGCACTAGTTTGGCGAAGAGATGGTGATACAAGTGTAATATGGATAGTAGATATAGGTATTTGTAATATGAAAAATATAAAAGCAGTAAGGTAGCAAGTGATAAAACGAAGCACAAACGGTATTGCAATGCCTGAAAACAAGGTCTAGGGTTCATACTTTCACTAGTACAATCTGTCAACAGTGCTAACATAATTGAATCGTATAACAATCCCTTAATGTGCGACAAAGAATCACTCCAAAGTCCTTATCAAGCAGAGAACATAAGATGAAACTGTTTGTAGGGTACGAAACCACCTCAAAGTGATCCTTTCCGATCAATCTATTGAGCTATTCCTATAAGTGTCACAAACAACCCTAGAGTTCGTAGTAAAATAACACCATATGGTACACATCAACCAACTCTAATGTCACCTAGCTACTCCAATGTCACCACAAGTATCCGTGATTTGATTATTCGATATGCATCAAACAACTTAAGATTCATATTATTCAATCCAACACAAAGAATTTCAAAGAATGCTCCAAGATTTCTACTTGAGAAAGTAGGATGAAAACATGCATCAACCCCTATGCATAATTTACCCAATGTCACCTCGGGAATCTACGAGTTGAGTGCCAAAACATACATCAAGTGAATCAATAGAACACCCCATTATCACCACGGGTATCCACATGCAAGACATACATCAAGTGTTCTCAAATGCATAGACGTATTCAATCCGATTATAGTGAAACCTCAAAGGTAAAAACTCAATTCATCACAACAAGATAGAGAGGGAGAAACACCATATGATCCAACTATATTAACAAAGATCGCAGTACATCAAGGATCATGCCAAATCAAGAACACGAGAGAGAGAGAGAGAGAGAGAGAGATCAAACACATAGCTACTAGTCCATACCCTCAGCCTCGAGGGTGAACTACTCCCTCCTCGTCATGGAGACCGTCGGGATGATGAAGATGACCTCCGGTGATGATTTCCCCATCCGGCAGGGTGCCAGAACAGAGATCCAGATGGGATCTCCTTGATACAGAGGCTTGCTGAGGCGAGGTCGAAGTTCCAAGGTTATTTCTGGGGGTTTCTGTATTTATATGATTTTTTGGCCTTGGAATCACATGAAGAGGTGCCACTGGGAGCCCATGAGGCACCAGGGCGTGCCCTGGTGGCTTATGGGGCCCATATGGGTCTTCTGATACTCTCCTGAAGCTTCCTGGGTCCCTTCCCTTCCAAAAAAATCGTCAACAAGTTTCGCTGCATTTGGACTTTGTTTGATATGGATTTTCTGGAAACCAAAAAACAAGTAGAAAACAACAACTGGCACTAGGCACTAGGTCAATAGGTTAGTCCATGAAAGTCATATAAAAGCCATATAAAAGTGCACCAAAATCGTACAAAACTATAATAAACATGGCATGAATACTTCATAAATTATAGATACATTGGAGACGTATCAGCATCCCCAAGCTTAATTCCTGCTCGTTCTCGGGTAGGTAAATGATAACAGAAATAATTTATGAAGTGTGAATGCTAGCATAGTGCGTAAGTTTGATCAATGATAATTTCAATCACTTTTCCTAGCATCATAACAACAACTCTTTCTCATAAAAATCTTCAAGGTAAAGTAGCAATCAATTCACATGTTATGGTTCAAACAATGCATTCTCTTGAAACTTAACAACCTGTGTCTTTAGTCACCAAACAATTGCAATTCAACTTATCTTCAAGAAAGTCTAAGTAAGAGCTCCACATACTCAATTATCATTTATTCTTCTATGATTGTTAGTACTCAAAGCATATTTTTAGAACAAATAGCATCCATTAAACACAGAGAAAGATAGGGGCTTAATGTTTCGCCTCCCAGCTCATTTATCATAGAGATAATTGTCAACAATAATAATTCACGATCAAATATATCTGAATGGCCATATGTGTCTGGATCTTTCCCCACCACATGGTACTTGCCAACTAGAGAATAATTGAGGTTGAAATGAGAATTCATACTATTGACTCTTGCATAAAAGTAAATACTGAAAAGTAAAATATAGGCCCTTCGCAGAGGGAAGCAGAGGTTGTCATGCGCTTTTTATCTTTGGATGTGCAAGCCCTTAATGCAAAGGAACGTCACGTTATATTACCCCTTGTGATAGCAACCTCTATTATGCAGTCCGTCGCTTTTATTTCTTTACCATCACAAGTTCGTAGAATGCTTATTTTTCCTTACAATAAAATATCATACATATTTTAGGAGCAATTTTTATTGCTTTTTGCACCGATGACAACTTACTTGAAGGATCTTATTCAATCCATAGGTAGATATGGTGGACACTCATGGCAAGAAATTGGGTTTAAGGGTTTTTGGATGCACAAGTGGTATCTCTACTTAGTACGATTTTTTGGCTAGCAAAAGATCTAAGCAAGCACCACATGTTGGAGGATCCATAACAATATAACTTGTATACAAATGTACCCAAAAATAACTCATTAAATTGTCTTCCTTGTCCAACTTCAATTAATTTGCTCAAGTTTGAAAATAATTAATGGCTATTCAAGATCATAAAAGATGTCCAAGATAATATATTTATATGTGATAGTTCTCTTCCTTATACTAATCTCATGAATTGCTTGTATGGCAAATATTGTGATTGTCAATGTCGGTGTCAAAACCGGCGGATCTCGGGTAGGGGGTCCCGAACTGTGCGTCTAGGCGGATGGTAACAGGAGACAAGGGACACGATGTTTTTACCCAGGTTCGGGCCCTCTCGATGGCGGTAAAACCCTACTCCTGCTTGATTAATATTGATGATATGGGTAGTACAAGAGTAGATCTACCACGAGATCAGAGAGGCTAAACCCTAGAAGCTAGCCTATGGTATGATTGTTGTTCGTCCTACGGACTAAAACTCTCCGGTTTATATAGACACCGGAGAGGGCTAGGGTTACACAGAGTCGGTTACAATGGGAGGAGATCTACATATCTGTATCGCCAAGCTTGCCTTCCACGCCAAGGAAAGTCCCATCCGGACACGGGACGAAGTCTTCAATCTTGTATCTTCATAGTCCAGGAGTCCGGCCAAAGGTTATAGTTCGGCTATCCGGACACCCCCTAATCTAGGACTCCCTCAGTAGCCCTTGAACCAGGCTTCAATGACGACGAGTCCGGCTCGCAGATTGTCTTCGGCATTGCAAGGCGGGTACCTCCTCCGAATACTTCATAGAAGATTTTGAACACAAGGATAGTGTCCGGCTCGCAAAATAAGTTCCACATACCACCGTAGAGAATAATATTTACACAAATCCAACCTGCTGACGTATTCCGCAGCGTGACATCACACCACAGCCAAGCCTTTATTCGAATCATTTTTACTGTCCCACCTCAGTGCACTTAGCGAGGCGGTTTCCTTGGCACGTCTTGTCGAAGCAGAGATCATGTCCCCTTATTCCGAGATTCTCATCAATACGGGCGTGGGTAACCCAATCGTGCCCGTTGGCATGTCTCCTCAATCGAAGGCGAGTCCCAAACGGTCACGGGGAGGGCTCTTGGTATTCAACCTCTTTATAAAGAGACCAAGGCTCTACTCCTTTCTTTCAATATCAATCGAATCCACCTCTCGCCTCGAGTTCCAACACCCAAAGCTCCAGATTCAGCGCGGACCTTCGATGATGTCCGCTCGACCTTCAAGGCCGGTGGATGCCTTCCTCCATTACGGAAGAAGACGTGCTAAAGCTAAGAGATGCCAGGTATCTAACCGGCGAAATCCCGCATAGGCTGCCTACTCAAGGGCAGGTTATTCCCACTCCCAAGCCAGGCGAGGGCGTGGTGTTCGCGCCTCATTTCCTTCGGGGGCTAGGCTTCCCAACGGACCCCTTCGTGAGGGGGCTCCTGTTTTATTATGGGCTGGAATTTCACGACTTGGCTCTAGAGTCCATCCTCCACATCTCATCGTTCATTGTCGTGTGCGAAGCCTTCCTCCGTATTACTCCTCAATTTGGATTGTGGCTTAAGACCTTCAAAGTAGAGCCGAAGATGATCGAGGGGCAGCACACGGAGTGCGGAGGTGCTATTATAAGCAAGAATGCTGACGCTCCATGGCCCGAGGGCTCTTTTCAAGAGGAGTTCAGCTTATGGCAACGAGAGTGGTTTTATATCACAGCTCCTAGGGGCACCAAGTGGGTGGCGCCACCTGCCTTTCTGAAAGTGCAACTATCCCTAGGTGGTTTTGGTAATTCATAACAACATATAGCTCATTGAGCTAATGCTATTCCAAGACAAATATTTCAGGAAGGCTCAATGAATGGCATGGCATGGATGATGAAAGTGGATCCCTCAAAATATTAAGGACAAAGGATTGGCTCAAGCTCAAAAGCTCAAGACTCTACATTTTACATTTTAGTGATCCAAGATCACATTGAGTCTATAGGAAAAGCCAATACTATCAAGGAGGGATGAGGTGTTGCTTAATGAGCCTCTTGCTTCATGTGCTTAGTGATATGCTCCAAAACCCTCCACTACTTAGTTGTCATAGCCACTGCCACAAACCCTAGGCAAATCGGTCTCACCGATAGGGATCTCGGTCTCACCGAGATGGGATTGTAATATCTACATTTTCCGTTAAATAGCTTTCGGTCTAACCGAAGTGAGCGATCGGTCCCACCGAGATTGCAATGTAAACTCTCCGTTTTCCTTTCGTAAATTTTTGGTCTCACCGAAAGAGCGAACCGGTCCCACCGAGTGTACCTGACCAACTCTCTGGTTAGCTAATTACCAAAATCGGTCCCACCGAGTTTGTGTAATTGGTCTCACTGAGATTACGTTATGCCCTAACCCTAACCATATCGGTCCTACCGAGTTGCATGTCAGTCCCACCCAAAACCCTAACCGTCACTAGGTTTACTAAATCGGTCCGACCGAGTTTGATGATTCGGTCCCACCGAGTTTGATAAATTGTGTGTAACGGTTAGATTTTGTGTGGAGGCTATATATACCCCTCCACCTCCTCTTCATTCGGGATAGACCCATCAGAACAAACCTACACTTCCAACTTACCAGTTCTGAGAGAGAACCACCTACTCATGTGTTGAGGCCAAGATATTCCATTCCAACCACAAGAATCTTGATCTCTAGCCTTCCCCAAGTTGCTTTCCACTCAAATCTTCTTTCCACCAAATCCAAATCCTGTGAGAGAGAGTTGAGTGTTGGGGAGACTATTATTTGAAGCACAAGAGCAAGGAGTTCATCATCAACACACCATTTGTTACTTCTTGGAGAGTGGTGTCTCCTAGATTGGCTAGGTGTCACTTGGGAGCCTCCGACAAGATTGTGGAGTTGAACCAAGGAGTTTGTAAGGGCAAGGAGATCGCCTACTTCGTGAAGATCTACCGCTAGTGAGGCAAGTCCTTCGTGGGCGACGGCCATGGTGGGATAGACAAGGTTGCTTCTTCGTGGACCCTTCGTGGGTGGAGCCCTCCGTGGACTCAAGGCAACCGTTACCCTTCGTGGGTTGAAGTCTCCATCAACGTGGATGTACGATAGCACCACCTATCGGAACCACGACAAAAACATCCGTGTCTCCAATTGCATTTGAATTCTCCAAACCCTTCCCTTTACATTCTTGCAAGTTGCATGCTTTAATTTCCGCTTCCTATATATTCTTTGCATGCTTGCTTGAATTGTGTGTAGATTGCTTGACTTGCTCAAAGATAGCTAAAATCTGCCAAAGTCTAAAATTGGGAAAATGTTAAGTTTTTAATTGGTCAAGTAGTCTAATCACCCCCCTCTAGACATACTTCAAGGTCCTACAAGTGTTATCAGAGCTTTGGTCTCCATTTGCTTTGATTTCCATAGCTTTTGGTGGTCATAGCCTTGGTTTCACAACCTAGGAGAGTATGGCGTCTAGGGAGGGAAATTATCACCGTAGAGGTCCTTACTTTGATGGCACTAATTTTGCTAGTTCGAAGCATAAGATGAAAATGCATATTCTCGGACATAACCCGCCCGTTTGGGCTATTGTGTGTATTGGTTTGCAAGGTGAATTCTTTGATGGGAAAGAACCGAACCGTGAAGCTAGCGGAAGAGTTGAAAATGCTGCAATACAACACTCAAGCTTGTGATATCCTCTTCAATGGCTTGTGCCTCAAGAATTCAACAAAATCAGCCGTCTTGAGAATGCAAAGGAAATTTGGGATACTTTGATTGATATGCATGAAGGTACCAACTCCGTCAAGGAATCCAAGTTGGATGTGCTCCAAAGTCAGCTTGACACGTTCAAAATGAAGGATGGTGAAGGTGTCACTGAAATGTACTCTAGGCTTGCTCTTATCACAAATGAGACTGCCGGCTTAGGAAGTGAAGAGATGACCGATGATTCATCATCAAGAAGATCCTAAGAGCATTGGATGGAAAATATGATACCGTGTGCACATTGATCCAAATGATGCCAAATTACAAAGATCTCAAGCCAACGGAAGTCATTGGAAGAATTGTTGCTCATGAGATGTCACTCAAGGATAAGGAGGAACTTCACAACAAGTCAAGTGGTGCTTACAAAGCCTCATGTGAAGCCCCCACATCATCAAGTGAGAAACAAACCTTCAATGAAGAATTGAGCTTAATGGTGAAGAACTTCAACAAATTCTACAAGAGTAGAAGCAAAGAAAGAAGCTCCAAGTCAAGGTCCTACAATGACAAAAGATCTTCTAGTCGAGAGTGCAATTGATACAATTGTGGGAGACCCGGACAGTATTCCAATGAGTGTACGGCACCCTACAAAAGAAGAGAAGATCCTCCCAAGAGAAGAAGTAGAAAAGAAGAATCACCACCAAGAGAGAGAAGGAGTAGAGATGATCGTTATGAATGAAGACCCTCATGAAGAAGCAAGGATTCAGAAAGGAAGGACAAGTCCTCAAAGAGCTACACAAAACGAAGACATCAAGCTCATGTTGGTGAATGGGTATCCGGCTCCGACTCCGACAATCACTCCGAGAGAAGATATCACTCCGACTCCGAATACACTCAAGATGAAGGTGTTGCCGGTCTAGCACTTGTGTCAACCAACTCCTACGACATATTTGAATCACCAAATGAAGGAATTGGAAGATGCTTCATGTCCAAAGGTCCTAAGGTAACACACCCCGAGTACGTGGATTTTAATAGTGATGAAGATGACTTGCTCGGTGATGATGATTTACTTGTTGACAAATCTAGTGATGAATACTATGATGAAACGTCAATTAATCATGCTAATCAAGATAAAACGAATGACAATGATAAGGAGAAGATTGAGTGCCTAACTAAAGAACTAAACACTCTTAAGTTAGCTCATGAAACTATCTTCGAAGATCATCGAGAACTTTTAAGGGCTCATGAGAAGTTACGCTTTGAAAAGATCAATCTTGAGCAAGAGCATGAGTTCCTAAAAGCGATCAATGATGATCTCCGTAAGAAAAGTTCTTCTTATATTGCCAAGCGTTTACTCTTATCTACTTACATGCCTCAAGTCAAGTCTAGTAACAAGAACAAGAAAGATTCTTCTTCTAGTAGTAACAATAACAATGCTAAACCCAATATTGTTGCTTCTAGTAGTTCTCTTGATTCCACTAATGATTCTCTTAGCCAAGTTACACTTGATCAAGAAAACAACTTATTGAAGGGAATTATAGAGAAAGTTGTGTACAAGAGTCTTGCCGGGAGTAAGCAATTTGAGGAAATTTTACGCAAGCAAGGAAGGCACCGGAAGAATCAAGGTGTTGGTTTTGAACGAAAGTTCAATGCCAATGGAGTTGAGTGGGAAGAAGATCAATGCCCCAAGACGAATTTTGTTCCTCAACAAGAGAAGTATGATCCTACTTCCTTCAAGGGAACACAAGCACAAGACGATCTTCCACCACAAGATCACAAGAACAAAGGCAAGGACAAGCTTCAAGAGGAGATAGATGCATTTGAAGAAGCACCTAAGGCCTTGGTCAAGTGGGTTCCCAAGACTACGTCAAGTTCTACTTCATCAAGCACAACTACTACACCAAGGATTCCCATCAAGATGATTTGGATCCCAAGAAGAAGAACTAGAGAGTTCTTGAGGGTGACTCCGCCAACATTTTTCACTCATATCATTATGGCGAGGACAAGTGCAATCAAATTCCATATCTTGCACTAGTTCAAGGAGTCACAAACCCTCATGTTGGTAAGGCAAGGGACAAGGTAACCTAATGTGTTCATGGACATCATTTTGTGTGTGCATCACTCTATGTCTATGGATATTCTTGTTTGTTCCTTGTGGGACTAACCCATGTAGGTATTGAAAGTGTAACTCACTCCAAAGGATTGCTCCAAGAGATCTACATCAACATTGAGCATCCACATCTTCAACACCTACATGAAGTCATCATCGACAAAACCCAAGGTTAGTTTATCCCTCTAAGGGGGGATCTCACATCTAGGGGGAGCTTAACTCTAAGAATTGAGTCAAAGAAACTCTAATGATGTGAACACATAAATGCTTTATGTAAAAGTGGTAACCCCACTTGAGCTTAAATGATGAGTATGACCTATGATCAAATGTTCTCATTTGAATCCTAAGTCAATATACTCATATATAGATGACCTAGTCATCGCAAATTGTTTGATAGATGCTAGAATTGGTTGTGCATGTTTTGTCACATATTTCATTTGTCATTTTATTGTGTGAGCATGTTGGATGCATATTTTACTCATTCGAGGACATCCACTTGTTGTTTTGATTGATTGGCTTCTTTTTCTTTGGCCAAGTGGATGGACAAGAATGCCTAAGAACCTTCTCAAGCTATCTATGCTTTTCTCGTCTCAAACTCTATTCATGCTACATCACAAAATTTGATCAAGTCAGATTCGAACCACTCTGTGTGAGGAGCACTCGGAGTCCCCGATTCGTCATAGACTTAAACTTCCAAAACTTCTTTGTGATTTTCGGTCTGACCGATTCCTCCATTTCGGTCATACCGAGATCACTAAGTCGATCTAGGTTTTCATCTCGGTGCAATCGGTTTGAACTTTTCGGTCACACCGAGTTGCGAAGTAACATATGATTATGCATCTCGGTGCCACCGAGTTGTTCCACTCGGTCACACCGACAGTGTCGGGCTATATATTCACACGGGCAAATTTTGGAAAACCTTTCTCCAAAACTCCTCGCCCGCGCATAGCTCGCTCTGCCTACTAGGTCTACGGATCGTCGACCTCGTCGCCAGCCGCCTCCTGTCGCTGGTCTCCGCCGCCGTCAACGGAATTCTTCTCCGCCGTTGCCGCCATAGCGAGTTCACCGCCGAACAAGGGTATGAACTCGATCACAGTGCTATCCTCGTCTGATTCTCAGCACATTGTGTTTGCAATGCATCTTGCCACGATTGAAACACTTCTATCCAGTCAAAACAATCCTTAGATTAGGTATGATTCGAAATTTTAGTGTTAGGTTTCCGCCGAAACCATCTCGGACCCACCGAGTTGAAAAACTCGGTCCCACCGATTTGGCTAACGCCATTGCACTAGTAAGTCTCGGTCGGACCGAGAATTACAAATCGGTGTGACCGATTTTAGAACTTTGTGAAACCCTAGCAGTCTCGGTGCCACCGAACTGTGACTCGGTCTGACCGAGTTCACTAGCTTAGGTTCCAAAACTGCTTCAGTATCACCGAGTTTGAAAATCGGTAGATCCGAAATGCTTTCTGTGGAAAGCTAAAACTAAGTTTTTTGAATCATTCTTTTGCAAAAATCTCTGCATTTTGTGATGCTCATCCACTCTACCTCATCTATAACTATTTACAGGGTCAGCAGTCAGTGTGTGCAGCATGTCAGACCAAAGTGACAGCCAGAACATGTCAGAAGAGCAGATTCACATGAGTGAGGGCACTTGTCCCTCTAGCAGCTCAGATGAGGGGAGCAGACGCACTCCTAGCAATCTTCCCAAGGCTGCCACAAGGACAAGGAAGAAGAAGACCTCAGAGTCTGAGGATGAGGATTATGTGGCAGTTGAGGATGAGGCAAGTTCAAAGAAGAAAGTGCTCAAGAAGGAGTACAGCTCAACTGCAGTAAAGCCAGGCATGAAGATCAAAAGGCTGCGGGTAGACAACCAATGTCCAAAGCCGAGTCTCCACTCAAGCTTCTTTGGAATCCCAACCCAAAGAGCCTGCTTCTTCTTGAAGGAAAGAAAAGGAAGGAAAGGGTCAAGAAGACCATGGCGGAGTGATTGGGAAGCCTTCTATGATGGAGGAAGAGGAAGAAGAAGAGGTTCTTGAGCCAGCACCCAAGGCCTGCAGTGATGGGTGATGCCATAAAGTTAGGGCTGCAACTTCAAAGCCCAAAGCTGCCCCCAAGCCCAAGAGTGCACCAAAGAGGAATACGAGGAGTATACCAAAGAATTTGAGAAGAACAAGGCCCCAATGCCAGATGTTGCTGCTGAGGAAGATGAAGAAGGGCAGGTCCTAAGGAAGCTCAAACCCAAGATTCCAGACCACAATGATGCTCATCCTGTGGCTGAGAACATGAAGATCAGGAGAGATCTAGGGTTGAGGCTATGGAGAGAGTCAGATCCATATGCCACCAGGAGAAGGACTGCTGTAGATTACAGGTTCCACACCAAGGAGCAGCAGGACTTCTATGAGACCATCTTATTGGATAAGAAGCCCATAGTTTGTGATATGAGGTGGGTTGACGGGACCTACATTCAGGAGAATGCAGAACACTGTCCTGGAGTGTATGACAGCTTGATGCGTGTGGAGTTGCAGATTTTGTTGGGCGTAAGCTCATAAAGCTGGAATGACGAGCTCATTATGCAATTCTACTCCACATCACATTTCTATCCAGATGGCAGGATAGTTTGGATGTATGAAGGAACAAGATACCAATCAACCATAGAGGAATGGGCAAGTCTGATCAATGCCCCCAAGGAGAGTAAAAATGACTTGGACATTTATGCCAAGAAGAAAATGGATCATAACTCAATGTCACGGATGTACAAGGAGATCCACGATGATGCACTTGAGACTTTCAAGTTTGGATCAGTTCATTTTATTCTGTCGGGGCTGCCTACGATCAACTGGATCCTAAGGCACACTCTATTGCCCAAATCGGTGACCACAACATGATCGGAGGGCATGCAATTAACTTGCTTCACATTTTGATGTGCCCCAGAAATTCAAGGTCATGAGCCTCGTAGTTGAAACTATCAAGAGGACAGCAGACCAAAAGAGGAGCTGTGGATATGCCCCACAGATTTAGGAGTTGATTAACTCAAAGATGGGCACGAGGAAGTATCATTGGATAAGGAACACTTGGTTCTCTATCCTGATTTTGAGGATAATCAAGTTGTCATGACTGAGAATGAACCATCATCAGTACAAGCTCAAGAGAAGAAGGAGAAGGCAAGGAAAGAGAAGGCTGCCAAGATGCCAACTCAAGCAGAGGCATCTCGAGTACTTTCGAAGAACAAGCAGGAGCAGCTTGGTTACTTGATAGCATCAACTCTGCGGATTGAGAAGGGGTTGGCCACCCTAACTCAAAACCAGAGAGCCTGGAAAGAATCATGGAACAAAAATTCTATGATCTTGATGTCAAGGTAATGGCGAGATTCGATCGGTGTGGAGCAGCTACTGAGGATGACATGCAGGAGGAAGGGAAGGACAACAAGCGATGCATTTGCGGAGTGCCTCGAGCTCGAGAGATCAGCTGCAGAGCTGTGCAGTCACCAAAGTTACTTCATCAGCTCCGGCTACAGCTCCAAAGACAACCAACTCCGGCACCCACTCCTTGACTCCTTCTACATCGACTGAAGCCTTCGTTCTTGGAGTTCTCCGGACACCACCACCTGAAGACCAAGCCTGAGAGACGATATAGTCCTATGCATTTTCTAGGAACTTTTTGGTAACTTGTTGCCAAAGGGGGAGTGAGGGAGTCCTGGACTAGGGGGTGTCCGGATAGCCGAATTATAATCTTTGGCCGGACTCCTAGACTATGAAGATACAAGATTGAAGACTTCTTCCCGTGTCCAGATGGGACTTTCCTTGGCGTGCAAGGCAAGCTTGGCGATATGGATATGTAGATCTCCTACCATTGTAACCGACTCTGTGTAACCCTAACCCTATTCGGTGTCTATATAAACCGAAGGGTTTTAGTCCGTGGGGACGAACAACAATCATACCATAGGCTAGCTTCTAGGGTTTAGCCTCTCCGATCTCGTGGTAGATCTACTCTTGTACTACCCATATCATCAATATTAATCAAGCAGGAGTAGGGTATTACCTCCATCGAGAGGGCCCGAACACAGGTAAAAACATCGTGTCCCTTGTCTCCTGTTACCATCCGCCTAGACGCATGATTCGGGACCCCTACCGAGATCCGCGGTTTTGACACCGACATTGGTGCTTTCATTGAGAGTTCCTACGTAGCCGTCACATATAGGACCGATGGCTCCCTCAATCATCAACGAACGCAGCGATCCGGTGAGACTTTTCTCCCCGGACAGATCTTCGTGATTCGGCGGCTTTGCCTTTGCGGGCAATTCGCTAGGCCATCTGGAGCAGATCAAAAGCTACGCCCCTGGCCATCACGTCAGATTTGGAAGCTTGAACTATACGACCGATGTCCGCGGAGACTTGATCTTCGACGGATTCGAGCCATAGCCGAACGTGCCGCACTATCTTGATGGGTACGATCTAGCTCTGCCGCCGAACAGTGCCCTGGAGGCCGCACCAGTGCCCGCTCCGACCCTTAATCCGGAGCCGGTTTCGCCAATCAAGGACGGTTGGTTGGACACCGCCTCGGGGGCTGAAATCTCTCCGGCGAGTGAGCGAACACCATCCTCGACCTTTGCGAAGACCGTGACTCTGTGGTGCGGACTCCTCTCCGGATTCGAACCCTCCGCGCCCCAATCGAATCCGATTGGGCGCCGGTCATGGAGTTCATCGCGGGCATCTTTCGGCACTCGCCCTTTGGCGACATCCTGAATTCACTAAAGTCTCTCTCTTTATCCGGAGAGCGCTGGGCGGACTACGGTCGGGAAGGTTGGGATGCGGACGACGAAGAAATTCAACGCCCACCCACCACCCACTTTGTAGCCTTGCCGATGATTTAACCGACATGCTCGACTTCGACTCAAGACATCGACGGTATGGACGGCGATGCTGGAGACGACTAAGAACCAGCGCCCACAGGGGCCTTTGGAAGGCCACCTCGTCATACGACATATACATGGTGGACATCCCAAAAGATGGGAATGGCGATGGAACAGCGGAGGATGACCCCTCCAAGAAACAGCCCAAGCGCCGGCGTCAGCGGCGCCGCTCTAAATCCCGCCACAGCAAAAATGGTGATTCCGGCATGGGAGACAATAATACCCCGGACAGTGCCAAAGATGACCCCCTCCAGCAGGACTCAGCCCAGGAGGAGGGAGAAGCAAGTCCACACGACAGTGCGGCAGAAAGAGAGGTAGAGGACGATAATTATGCGCCCCCTCCGAAGACGAGGCAAGCCTCGACAACCCATTTAATTCGTCGTGCGGAGGACCCGTCGAACAAGAGCGTTTTAAACACAGGCTCATGGCCACGGCAAGCAGCCTCAAGAAAAAGCAGCAACTTAGAGCTGACCAAGACCTGCTGGTCGACGGATGGATCAAGTCCTTGCGGTGAAGAGTATGAACTCGACGCCCCTCAAAAGCTACCTCAAACGCAGCGGGCCGTTGCCTCGATCGGAGGAGGAAGCACCCACGTCACCAGCGCCGCGACATGGCAGACCAGCCACCCCATGGCAGTGACAGAGAGGCCTCTCGGCCCTCCGCTCAAGCCACGCCCCGACGCCGCTCAAAAAGTACCAAGGCACGAGAAAACGCGCCGGACTTGCGAGATATATTGGAGGATAAGGCAAAGCATACAAGATCGATCTACAGATCGTGTGGGCGCCCAATGACTCGGGATTGATTACCGTCACGCCGGATCTGACAAACCCAGCCGGGCGAACACGATGAGACAAAGCTCATATGAGCTACGCCGTGATATAGCCCAATCTGAGGCGCCAAGACACCCACTATGCTTCACAGACGAAGTGATGGATCATCAAATCCCCGAGGGTTTCAAACCCGTAAACATCGAATCATACGATGGCACAACAGATCCTGCAGTTTCGATCGAGGACTACCTCCTCCATATCCACATGGCCTGCGGTGATGATCTACACGCCATCAAATACCTCCCACTCAAGCTTAAAGGACCAGATCGGCATTGGCTTAACAGCTTGCCAGCAGAATCAATTGGTTGTTGGGAGGACACGGAAGCCGCATTCCTTGATAACTTCCGGGGCACATATGTGCGACCACCAGACGCCGATGACCTCAGCCACATAATTCAGCAGCCGGAAGAATCGGCGGACAATTACGGACACGGTTCCTAACCAAGAAAAATCAAATCGTTGGTATCCGGATGGAGAGGCCCTTGCAGCCTTCAAACATAACATCCGCGACGAGTGGCTTGCCCGGCACCTAGGACAGGAAAAGCCGAAATCCATGGCAGCCCTCACAACGCTCATGACCCGCTTTTGCGCAGGAGAGGACAGCTGGCTAGCTCGTAGTAACAACTTGACAAAAAACCCTGGTAGTTCGAATACCAAGGACAGCAATGGCAGGTCGCGTCGCAACAAGAACAAGCGCCGCGTGCGGCGATAATCTTTGAAGACACGGCGATCAATGCCGGATTCGGAGGCTCTAAACCCGGTCAGTGGAAAAAGCCGTTCAAAAGAAATACTCAGGCCCGGCCCAATCTGGACCGAATACTTTCGATCGCTCGTGCCAAATACATGGCACCCCGAAAAACCAGCCAACCACACCAACAGGGATTGTTGGTTCTTCAAACAGCAGAGCAAGTTAAATGCGAACTCAATGACAAGGGGCTGCATAAGCGATGACGAGGAGGAGCCCGGCCGCGAACAATAGAGGATGAAGGGTTTCCCCACAAGTGCGGACGGTGAACATGATATACGCAACCCATATACCCAAAAGGGAGCAGAAGCGTGCGCTAAGGGACGTATATGCGATGGAGCCAGTCGCCCCAAAGTTCAACCCATGGTCCTCCTGCCCGATCACCTTTGATCGAAGGGACCACCCCACTAGCATCCGCCATGGTGGATTCGCCGCATTGGTTCTTGACCCAATCATTGACGGATTTCACCTCACTAGAGTCCTGATGGACGGCGGTAGCAGCCTGAACCTGCTCTATCAGGATACAATGCGCAAAATGGGCATAGACCCATCAAGGATTAAACCCACAAAGACGACCTTTAAAGGCGTCATACCGGGTGTAGAGGCCAATTGTACAGGCTCAGTTACACTCGAAGTGGTCTTCGGATCCCCGGATAACTTCCGGCGAAGAGTTAATCTTCGACATAGTCCCCTTCGCATGATGGCTATCATGCATCGCTTGGAGGAACCGCATTTGCAAAGTTCAATGCGGTGCCGCACCACGCATACCTCAAGCTCAAGATGCGGGCCCTCGAGGAGTAATCACGGTCAATGGAAACACAGAACACTCTCTCCGAACGGAGGAGCATCTGGCTGACCCTCATGGCGGAGGTGCAAGGCAGCCTCTCACAGCAATTCTCGAGTCCGGCCACTAAACGTCCGGACAACATCCAAGCGCGCCGAGTAACCTACAACAAGACCGCTGGCACGATCCAAGCAGCGTAGCAATCCGCCCCAACCCCAGCCCTCGCGAAGCTGCGAAGCAAGATTACGCTGCGTACATAACTACGCTCTGGAGATACCATGGGCATAAGGGGAGGGGCACGACCACGACACGCCCAGAATGCGGCTCAACCGCACCAGGGGCTCCCGATTGTGTCATTCTTTTTCTTTCTTCTTTTTTCTTACTTTCAGGACTCCGTTTTCCAGAAGTCCTGTCCAGCACTAGAATTGCCGAACTCACGATGCAACAGCCAGGGAAGCAGAAAGCTACGTCGAGTGTCCAGGTGGTCTCTACTACGAGCATTATACCTATTTTACATACCATCCCGCAGCTTACCCCTGGAGGGGGACATGTTAAATAGTCCCATCCCTTGCTTATCGCACTATTTGTATCGTTCTCCTTCCTTTGCAGTACCTTTTTGAATAAACAATACATAGCTTTTGCCTATTATTGCACTCCTTTCTTTATCTATATATATGTTCATTTCATGACATGTTGCACCTGTACACTTTGGTACGACCAATACACCAGGGGCTTAAGTACCCCAAACGTATGGTGTGATAAGTCCGAACACTTTCACAAGTGCGGCACCCTGAACTTATAGCATTATATGCATCGGTTCCGAATCATGTCTTGGGTCAATAGTTGGGTTTGCCCGGCTCCCATGTTTTGGTACCTTACGTTCCGTTATATCGGCTAAGGTAGCACAGGGAGAACCACTGCGATTGTGCCCCGGTTGAGCTGGGTTGAGAACCTCGGTGGAAAGCTAAAACTGACCGTCATGATAGGGCGAGAGCCGGTCACTGTTCGAGAGGTTTTTCCGGGTCCCTAAAGACTTACGCCGCTTAGAGCGAGGAGTCGGCATTGTCCGGCCAAGGCGTGGATAGCGCCCCGAACTCGGTCTTCCAAATACTAGGGGCTTTGCCAAAATTTAAAATTATAGAATTCTATGGCTAAGTGAGAGTGTTCAAGCACTATAAGTCCGGTTGCCTTGTTCGTTGTGTTGAGCGCCTCCCTCGAAGGACCCAAGAATGGGAACAAGAGTGCTCAAGTTTATCCCGAACACCCCAACACTCGTGGCATGGGGGCTGAAGCCAACGACTTGCCATCTCTCAAATTTGATAAACGGCCGCATAGAAGGTAATATTTTAAATTCACAAGCGTTGCTTAGCGCATATGAACAAGTTTTCAGCGTCTGAGGATAACAAATGCGAGTCTATTCAAAAATTACATCTCTGGAGCATTCACCCGCTATAAGGCGGGCACCCTTCATGATGCCCTCATAGTACATTTCGGGCTTGCGATGCTCCTTGCCCTTCGGTGGCCCGTCCGTCACAAGCTTCTCAGCATCCAGCTTGCCCCAGTGCACTTTAGCACGGGCAAGGGCCCAACGGGCACCTTCAATGCAGACGGAGCGCTTGATGACTTCAATCCATGGACAGGCGTCCACCAGCCGCCGCACTAGCCCAAAGTAGCTCCCAGGCATGGCTTCCAATGGCCACAACCGAACTATGAGGCCTTTCATGGCCTGTTCGGCGATCTTGTGGAGCTCGACCAGCTGCTTCAGCTGGCCGCTTAGGAGCACCGGATGTCCGGCCTCAGCATACTGAGACCAGAACACCTTTTCCGTCGAGCTCCCCTCCTTGGCGCGGTAGAACGCGGCAGCATCAGACACACTACGGGGCAGATCTGCGAATGCTCCTGGAGAGCTCCGGATTCGGGTAAGTAATAGATAATTCACTTTCACATGCTTGCTTTGCATAAAGGATGCCTTACCCGCCGCTATCTTCTTTAATGATTCAATTTCTTGGAGGGCTTTTTGGGCTTCGGCCTTAGCGGCTTTGGCACTCTCAAGAGCCGAGGCGAGCTTAGACTCTCGAGTCTTCGAGTCACGCTCCAAACTCTCGTGTTTTTCCACGAGAGCCTGGAGCTCTTGCCGCACCTCCGCCACCCGCGCCTCCTGCTTCTCTCGCTCGGTGCGCTCCCCGGCCGCTTTGCTTTCGGCCGTGGACACCGCTTCCTTCAGGGTCGCCACCTCGTTCGTGGCCCCTACAATACCCACGTTATTCCTTTCTATAAGGTATTACTTTAATAAGGTATTACTTACCTTCCTTGTCCTCGAGCTGCTTCTTGGCAAGGCCGAGCTCGTTCTCGGACCGCTCGAGGCTCTGCTTCAATGCATTGACCTCCGCAGTCAGTGCGGCAGAGGTCAGCAACGCAGCCTGCATTCCCATATTGACATACTTATGTTAGACTCCTGCGTATATCTTTTTAGATCCTCAGTCCGGCTTTTCTTTCCGAACACCGAACTAAGCATCAGGGGCTACTGTCTATGCGGTAATATTTTTACATATTCTAAACTTACCTCAAAGCCTGTTAGAAGGCTGGTACAGGCTTGAATCAGCCCGCCCTTGGCGGATCGAACTTTATGGATCACCACACTCATAGCAAAGGCGATGCTCCTCGTCGATGGAGGCGCCTTTAAGCGCCTCCGGCCAAGCTATCCGGTGCCTCCGGATGGACGGAGGTCACCGGCGTCGTAGTCTTACCCTTCTTACGAAGGGCCGCTTGCCGGACTTGGAACCACTGAAGGTTCCGCACAGAGTCCGGCAGAGGGCGGACTTAGAGCCCTCCGGGGTCTCGCCCCTTCGCGCCCGAGTCAGGAGGTCACCTTGAGGCGCCTCGGGACCACCACCTCTGGCTGGGCCCCTTTGGGACTCCACAGCGGTGTCGTCGGCGACACGAGGAGAGGAGGCGGTCGGAAGTGAAGTACTATTCACATCCGACGAGCCCAGGGAGCCGCTCGACAAAGAGGCAAGCTCGTCCTTGGGAGGGCTACATGGTCTTATTCGGCGTTAGAAGACACTATGCGACAAATAAAAAGTCATGAACTATTCCGGAGTCCGGACACTTACGATCTCGCCAGAGGCTTGTCCCTTGTTGGCCACTCCTCCTCGTCGTTGTCGGCGTTGGTAGAGAAGTCCGGAGGAAGGGTCCTTCGTTTCTTGGACCCTCCGGCCTCCCCAGTCGGGGCGGCCTTCCTTTTCTTCTCTCCCCCCGCTGGGGGAGAGGCTTCCTTTTCCTCCTCCTCCTCCTCAGGGGAGGATTCCGCCTCAGGGTTGTCGGGCGATGAGTCCGACAGCACCTGGCGCCGGGAGCTCCTTCGAGTTCCCTTGGCCTTCTTCTTGGCCTTCTTCTCTGGCACCACGTGAGGTGCCGGAGCCAGCATCCCCGTCAATCGGGCATCCGCTGGGTCTTCTGGCAAGGGGGCCGGACAGTTAATCTGTCCGGACGTCTTCTGCCAGTCCTGTCAAAGGTTAGGGAGTTTTAGATCCCGCGTAGAGTCAAACTATGAAAAAAGAGTCCCATAAAGTGTAAAACAACTTACCTCGCTGGCTTCACGCTGCGAGCTGAATCCGCGATCTTGATGGCGGATGTGGGAGCCTCGGCACCCTTGAACGGCACCTTCCAGGCGTCTTCGTGACGTAGTGTCGAAGAGCCTTTTCAGAGTTGGGTCTTGTGCGGATCGAACTCCCACAATTTGAAGGCCCGTTGTTGGCATGGGAGAATCCGGTGGATGAGTATCACTGGATTACATTGGCAAGCCTGAGATTCTTGTCCACCAGGTTTGGACGCAAGTTTGGAGTCGGACAGCTCATCTGAATCCCCACGTCTGGCCCGTCTCTTTCCATGATGTGAGCCGTGTGGGGAAGCCAGATCGAATTGGGGCCGCCGCCCATTGAGAGTCGCGGCTCGGTGATGTAGAACCACCCTGATTGCACCCCTTTATGGTCTCCACAAAGGAGCCCTCGAGCCATAGGACTTTGGCCATCTTGCCAACCATGGCGCCTCCGCACTCCACTTGGCGGCCGCCCACTACCTTCGGCCTGACATTGAAGATCTTCAGCCATAAGCCGAAGTGGGGTTGGATGCAGAGGAAGGCCTCACACACGATGATAAACGCCGAGATGTTGAGGATAAAGTTCGGGGCCAGATCATGGAAATCCAGGCCATAGTAGAACATGAGCCCCCGGACAAATGGGTGAAGTGGAAAACCTAGTCCGCGGAGGAAGTGGGTGAGGAACACCACCCTCTCATGGGGCGTGGGGGTGGGAATGAGCTGCCCCTCGTCGGGTAGCTGGTCTTGTGATGTCATTTGGACAAGTATCTGGCCTTCCGCAGCTTTTTGATGTGCCCCTCCGTGACGGAGGAGGCCATCCACCTGCCTCCTGCTCCGGACATAGTTGGAGAAGGTTGAGGTGGGGTGTGCGGACTTGGGCGCTGGAGCTCGAGTGCGCGGAAATGGATGAGCAAAGGAGGAAGAAGGCGTAGGTGAAAAGGTGGATCCTTATCCCCTTATATGGACGGACGAAGCTATGCATCCCCCGCCAGCCTGGTAAAACTCGCTTATCTCCCAAGCGCCATAATCAATGGCGCGGATGGGTTACCCACGTCCGTATTGATGGGAGTCCGGAATAAGGGGGCACGATCTCCGCTTTGATAAGACGTGCCAAGGAAACCGCCTCGCTAAACGCTACCGAGGTGGGAGATAAAAACGATTCGAATAAAGGCCTGGCCATGGTGTGATGTCACGCCGTGAAATACGTCAGCAGATCTGTGCAAAGAATTATTCTCTCTACGGTGGTATGTGGAATTTGTTTTGCAGAGTCGGACACTATCCTTGTGTTCAAAACCTTCTATGAAGTATTCGGAGGAGGAACCTGCCTTGCAATGCCGAAGACAATATGCGCGCCGGACTCTTCGTCATTGAAGCCTGGTTCGTGGGCTCTTGAGGAGTCTGGACTAGGGGGTATCCGGATAGCCGAACTATCATCTTTGGCCAGACTCCTAGACTATGAAGATACAAGATTGAAGACTTCGTCCCGTGTCCGGATGGGACTTTCCTTGTCATGGAAGGCAAGCTTGGCTATACGGATATGTAGATCTCCTACCATTGTAACCGACTCTGTGTAACCCTAACCCTATTCGGTGTCTATATAAACCGAAGGGTTTTAGTCCGTAGGACGAACAACAATCATACCATAGGCTAGCTTCTAGGGTTTAGCCTCTCGGATCTCGTGGTAGATCTACTCTTGTACTACCCATATCATCAATATTAATCAAGCAGGAGTAGGGTATTACCTCCATCGAGAGGGCCCGAACCTGGGTAAAAACATCGTGTCCCTTGTCTCCTGTTACCATCAACCTAGACGCACAGGTCGGGACCCCCTACCCGAGATCCGCCGGTTTTGACACCGACAGGGAGAAAAATGTATAGATCGTAGGCTTCGAGAGAGAGATTTGCTGCTTTTGTTCTCTCTTGTCTTCTTGGTTGAACTTTGTTTGCTTTTGATTGATTGAGATACTATGCAGTTACCTGTGAGACATTGATGATCATGTGTTTGATCATAAGCTACACTTATGCTTGTTATATGTCATTATCTTACTTATCCTTATATGATCATTCACTTTGCTTGGTGATGAGTGCATGTATTCAATCTTTATTATTTTGAGCGCTCCACCAAGATGTATGTGACATGGAAGAGTGACCCATGAGCCTAATTCCTTGTGCATTTGCAGTCCAAGCAAATCTTAAAATATGCACAAATTTAGGGGAGCTCTTGATTATCACATACTTCTCAAAGCGACGATGTTTTTCAATCTTATTATCATTTGTCGAAGCTTTGATCTATATGTTGTCATCAATTATCAAAAAGGGGGAGATTGAAAGTGCAACTATCCCTAGGTGGTTTTGGTAATTCATAACAACGTATAGCTCATTGAGCTAATGCTATTCCAAGACAAATATTTCAGGAAAGCTCAATGAATGGCATGGCATGGATGATGAAAGTGGATCCCTCAAAATATTAAGGACAAAGGATTGGCTCAAGCTCAAAAGCTCAAGACTCTACATTTTACATTTTAGTGATCCAAGATCACATTGAGTCTATAGGAAAAGCCAATACTATCAAGGAGGGATGAGGTGTTGCTTAATGAGCCTCTTCCTTCATGTGCTTAGTGATATGCTCCAAAACCCTCACTACTTTCTCACATCCACATATGACGTAACCTAAAGTCAAACTCGGCCCTACTGATTCTTTCTATCCGGCGCCACCGAGTTCAGTTGTCATAGCCACTGCGACAAACCCTAGGCAAATCGGTCTCACCGATAGGGATCTCGATCTCACCGAGATGGGATTGTAATCTCTCTGTTTCCCTTCGTAACGTTTCGGTCTAACCGAAGTGAGCGATCGGTCCCACCGAGATTGCAATGTAAACTCTCTGTTTCCCTTTTGTAACTTTTCGGTCTCACCGAAAGAGCGAATCGGTCCCACCGAGTTTACCTGACCAACTCTATGGTTAGCTAATTACGAAAATCGGTCCCATCGAGTTTGTGTAATCGGTCTCACCGAGATTACGTTATGCCCTAACCCTAACCATATCGGTCCTATCGAGTTGCATGTCAGTCCCACTGAAAACCCTAACGGTCACTAGGTTTACTAAATCGGTCCGACCGAGTTTGATGATTCGGTCCTACCGAGTTTGGTAAATTGTGTATTATGATTAGATTTTGTGTGGAGGCTATATATACCCCTCCACCTCCTCTTCATTCGGGAGAGAGCCATCAGAACAAACCTACACTTCCAACTTACTAGTTCTGAGAGAGAACCACCTACTCATGTGTTGAAGCCAAGATATTCCATTCCAACCACAAGAATCTTGATCTCTAGCCTTCCCCAAGTTGTTTTCCACTCAAATCTTCTTTCCACCAAATCCAAATCCCGTGAGAGAGAGTTGAGTGTTGGGGAGACTATCATTTGAAGCACAAGAGCAAGGAGTTCATCATCAACACACCATTTGTTACTTCTTGGAGAGTGGTGTCTCCTAGATTGGCTAGGTGTCACTTGGGAGCCTCCGACAAGATTGTGGAGTTGAACCAAGGAGTTTGTAAGGGCAAGGAGATCGCCTACTTCATGAAGATCTACCGCTAGTGAGGCAAGTCCTTCGTGGGCGACAGCCATGGTGGGATATACAAGGTTGCTTCTTCGTGGACCCTTAGTGGGTGGAGCCCTCCGTGGACTCGCGCAACCGTTACCCTTCATGGGTTGAAGTCTCCATCAACGTGGATGTACGATAGCACCACCTATCGGAACCACGACAAAAACATCCGTGTCTCCAATTGCGTTTGAATTATCCAAACCCTTCCCTTTACATTGTTACAAGTTGCATGCTTTAATTTCCGCTGCCTATATACTCTTTGCATGATTGCTTGAATTGTGTGTAGATTGCTTGACTTGCTCAAAGATAGCTAAAATCTGCCAAAGTCTAAAATTGGGAAAATGTTAAGTTTTTAATTGGTCAAGTAGTCTAATCACCCCCCTCTAGACATACTTCAAGGTCCTACACTTTCGCTCGGGTCCCCCACCACAGCTAGCATCATGGGTCAACAAAGGGTTTAACTGGGGGCCGTCCAAGGACGTGCCCTTGTTGCAGGGCCGCATTCGAGATCTCCTAGAAAGAGACTTCAATCTGGTCGTAGTGACGCAGGTCATGTTGATTCGCCGCACCCAGCCCTGCAAACGTCACCCCCTCCGCCTGTGGGAGTTTAATCCGGAGGGTCCACGAGCCCTCCAACATTTTACGGGCGCGACGCCCATGGAGATGTACAAATTGTTCTTCGGATCACAAGCAATGTGTCCGGACTCGACTGAGGACGCAGGTCTGAGCTGCAATCGCCCGGATACTCAAGTAAGTAGCCTGTGCCGGACACGCTATCCGTATTCTTATCATAAAATTGCCCTTAAAAGAGTTGTCCCTTAAACAGGAGTGGATAGCGAAAGCAAAGCTAATCAGGTGTCCGGGCCCCCCTCCCTGAGACCACGCCGGATCCCGTGTTGACCAGGATGCTGGAGGTTGTGCCTTTGGAAGAAGGTGAAGGGGGGAACAAGGAAGCTACCGCCTCCCCGAAGGAGGCTGTCAGGAAAGGAGGAATCGAGAATTCCTCTATCCAGGGGGATAAGAGGACCGCCTCTGAAGACCTAGAGACCATGGTCTCAAAGCGGGGGAAGAAATCTTCATCAGAGGGTCCTGCGCCGGGGGATGCCTCAGCCGCACTGTGCCCCCAAGGGGATCAGCCCTCCACCGAGCCGTAAGTAGAGAGGGGAGTTTTAAAATGAGGGACATCCTGTTCTATTTCGAGGAAGATAACGAAATTTTACCTTGTAGTTCGGATCTCAGCCCTTCTCAGCGGAGCTCATCTTCAGGGGATCTTCGTCCGGAGATGATGGAGAGCGGAACGCCTCCCCTGCCGTACCGCCTTGCGAGGCGGGCGACCCCGAGGTGTCGTCACGGAGGGTTTCTCCGAATCCAGCAGGGACGGAAGGCAGTCGTATGGCCCCCCAAAGTCCTCCGTGTCCGGCTTTTGAAAAAGGCCACCGGACGAGTTCGGCACCGTCCGGTGCACGGTCGGAGGAGCTGAAGGATCTGCTTGGGCGAGCGTCTATCTCAGAAGAATACTGTGCGTTGATGAGTACGGTGATTGAAAGGATTTCATCCGTGGAGAGCGGGTTGTACGAGGCTGTCAGGAGTTTACTGACAGGTTTTGAGGTACGTGAAATGATGTACCTTTTGACAGTTCCGCATATATAAGATGCGCCCTGTGTAGATAGTAGCCCACGAGACTCGTGCGTTGTCAAAATGACGGTAGCGGAGGATCATAATCCTGTGTATAATATGTCGCCCTTACTATGTAGGTGGCGAAGTGTCCGGTGGCTAGCCGGACTGATGGATTTGCCGAGCTAAAGCGGCAACTTGACGTGGCAGATGCCGACATCGCGTTTGTCAACAAGCGGCTTGACGAGGCACAAGGTATGTAATTTCTCCGAAGACACCTGGTAAGAGTAGCTTGATGCCCGCATCTTACAACATGTATGCTTGAAGCAGATGGTGCCGCTGCCATGGAGAACCTTCGGGCGGAACTTGCCCGAGCCAAGGAGCAGGCCAGGAAAAGTGATGCGGCTGCCTTAAAGGCGGCTGAAGAGCTGAAAGCCGAACATGCTGCTCACTGCCGAAGCAAAAACGAAATGGCCGAGATGGCTGTGAAGTTGAAGAATGCTGCCGACCGCTGCAAGCTTCTCGAAAAAGAAGATCGGGCGGAACAGAAGGACCTGGAGAAGGCCACTATCGAGGCCAAGGATACTCGCTCTGTGATGAGAGCTATGAAGGAGGAGCTACGTCAGGCCGGAGATATCACGGCTGGAAAGCCGTTTATGCTGCAGATGAAGTTCGGGGATCCTAAATATGCTCCGTTGGACCGGCTGTGGAGTGCGGCGAACACTTATCTGGGCTTGGCGGCGAGTGCCACGGATGCGGCCGAACACTTCCGAGATCAAAAGGATCACGAAGTGGAAAAGATTTTTTGGTCGCAGTTCCACCATCCAGAGCACCCACTTCCATTAACCGATCGTTTGGCCGCATGGGCAGAGTTGAATAGGTTATTCGGACTCGCCATGAAGTATGTCGTGAGTCATCTGTGGCCGGAAAGGCCCGAGCCGAAGAGTTATTTTAGCTTGGTGCAGCAGTTCCTTGGTGCGGTGCCGCATATCAATGCAATGAAGAGGTCAGTGTGCATAGGGGGTGCGTGGATGGCTCTTGCCCGTGTCAAAACATACTGGGCGGAGATGAATGCCATCGCTGTTGCATCCCAAGATTCGGACGGGAGCCGAGTACCCGCCAATCACTATTTTCAGGAAGTTCTGCAGGGCGCTCGTCGAATAGAGACGCAGTGCTCGAAGGATATTATGTTCGAATAACATGTATTATTTTAAAACAATGTTTCGAGGGAATATAAAAGCCTTTTATACTTGTGCCTTCAAGAATTAAAATACCTCATGTGCGGCCGTTAATGTATGTGTATATATAACCTGAAAGATGACAGTCTTCGGCTTCAGCCCCCACGCATATAATGCGGGGGTGTTCGCAGAACGCGCATTTTCACACTTGATCCAACGTCTTGGTCCTATTAAGGAGGTGATAGCGCAGCTTAACTAGGCAACCGGACTATAATGCTTTATCACTTTCACTTAGCCATAGGAGTTTGACAAGGGGGCTACTATATAGCCCCTAGGGGCACCACGCTCACCCGACCGGGCGCTGTGTGCCTAGCCGGGAAACGGCCCTTCGTTAATGCGGAGGAATCCTAAAGATTCCGGCGGGTCATCGAGTGGTTGACCAGTCTCACGCTATATCATGACAGTCAGTTTTTGGATTTCTCTACTGAGGTGCTCGCCTGGCCGAACCGGGGCACAATCGTAGTAGTTCTCCTGGTGCCGCCTTAGCCGATAGAGCGGAACGTAAGGCAGCAAAACACAGGAGCCGGGTAAACCCAACATTTGACCAAAGACATGATTCGTAGCTGATGCATATAAGGTCAAACTCGCGACGCCGAACACTCCCTAAGGTATTTGGTCTTTATGAAAATGGGCTGAACGACGCCCTTGGTAATAAGCCCCTGGTGTGCAGGTACGTGCAAAATTCTGACGTGGCCACATGCCAAGACGCCAGCCTCCTCCTCGGTTATACCAAAAAACCGGGGGATGTGTATCAACAAGAGACAGTAAAAAATGTTTAGCAGGGTCTTAATCTAAAAAGAATCCTTGGAACGGGTCCCATCTTGCGTCTGCGCTGTGTCTCCGTTGTGCCGTATCACGGGCCGGGTGTAGCACGGTGTTCATCTGTAAAGAGATGAACTTAGTTGAAAAAGATCGTGCGAAAATGTATGTTATATTAAATAAACAAAGTATAATTCAAAAAATGGGTAAAATTGAGCTTTATTGTCTCTTGTTGTACATGCGCGGAGCCCCTTGTACTGGGGGTATGCGGCTAGTAAGCCCTTGTATGTTTACGCCGGACTCGTCTAGCCATGTGCGGGGTCTGAACGACCTGTTTAGGTGCTTTGATTAGTGAAGCCAGTTTAGTGTGTGACTATCAAGGCAGCCGCACAGTCTTCCGCGCTCGAGAAACACTCGATATTTCCCTTTAATGAGATGATGCCTCGCGGACCGGGCATTTTAAGCGTAAGAGATGCATAATGCGGTATTGCGTTAAAGCGGGCGAAGCTTGGCCCCAAAGAGTGCTTGATAGCTACTTGTAAATGGGGCGATGTGGAAGGTTAGCTTTTCGCAGTGGAAGTTGTCAGGGGAGCCGAACATAACTTCTAGCAGGAGAGAACCTGTACAATGGGCATCTGGGCCTGGCGTTACCCCTTGAAAGGAAGTTTTGCTATGGCGAATTTTTGTTGGGTCTATCCCCATTTTGCGGATTGTGTCCTGATATAGCAGGTTTATATCACTGCCGCCGTCCATTAGGACTTATGTAAAGTGGAGTCCGTCAATTATCGGATCTAATATCAAGGCAGTCCAGCCTGCGTTCCGGATACTTCTAGAGTAATCCTGATGGTCGAAGGTGATTGGTTTTGACAACCAGTGGCGGGACTCCTCTGGGATAGGCTGTATGGCGCGTATCTCTATAGGCGTCACTCTGTTTTTCCCTTTTGTCACGTGAAGTGAGTTTACTGTTTTGACTTCTTGTGGGAAATTCCTTTGTTTTCCAGTGCTCTGCTTGTGGGGTTCGTCATCGTCCTCGCTTGGTGTGTTGAGCCACTTGTGTTCGGCGTTGAGTTTGCCAGATTGCTCGAAGACCCAACAATCTCTGTGGGTATGGTTTGCATGCTTCCCGGGAGTACTGTGGATTTGGCATATCTTGTCCAAGATTTTGTTTAAGTTAGATAGCTCGTCCCTGTTATCCTTGAGGGGCAGCTTTTTCTGATTCTACCGAGAGCTTTTGAATCCGGCCCGTGCTCTTCGAGCTGTTTCCCTTGGTCCGGCACTGGTCCTTGCTGCGTCGCGGTTTCCAGTTTCCATCCCTAACTTCGGATGTACTTGGGTCGCTGGTATCGCATCTTGCCAACCAGCTATCCTCTCCTGCGCAAAAGCGGGTCATGAGGCTTGTTAATGCGACCATTGTTCTTGGCTTTTCTTGGCCAAGGTGCCTGGCGAGCCATTCGTCTCGAACGCTGTGTTTGAAAGCTGCTAAGGCTTCGGTGTTCGGACATTCGACTATCTGGTTCTTTTTAGTAAGAAATCTGTTCCAGAATTTCCGGGTTGACTCTCCGAGTTGTTGAGTTATATGACTTAAATCGTCTGCATCCGGAGGTCGGACATAGGTCCCTTGAAAATTTGCCCGAAAAGCATCCTCGAGCTCTTCCCAACTTCCAATGGTGTTTTCGGGAAGGCTTTTAAGCCAATGCCGGGCTGGCCCTTTGAGCTTGAGGGGTAAGTATTTTATGGCGTGGAGGTCATCTCCTCTAGCCATGTGTATTTGGAGGATATAATCCTCAATCCAGACTCCAAGGTCTGTTGTTCCGTCAGATGCCTCTATGTTTATGGGCTTGAATCACCGAAATTCATGGTCCAGCACCTCATCGGTGAAACATAGGGGGTGTGCGGCACCCCTATATTTGGGTGTGCCGTGATGTTCGGATACTTGTTGCGTTGCATTGCTTACTAGAGCTTGCTTTCTTGGCCCGTAGATAGATCTGGCTGGGCCATCTTTTGATGCGAATCCTTGTGCGGATCGCGTGCGGCTTGTGTGCGCGCCGTTTGCCGCTCTATGTTGGCCATGGGGTTGTTTATCCGACCGGGTGGCTTCCTTATTTTTTGATTGCGGGGGCTCTAAAGCCTCCTCATCAAATTCCGGCAGTAATTTTCGCTACAGATAGCTCTATGTGTGGCGACTGTCGCCGTATTTGTCTGCGGTGCTAAGTACTTTGCTCCATCTAATTCTGAGTGCATCTTCCGCTGTTTTGAGCTTCCGCTTCTGCTTTTTCAGGCTACGTGTGTGGCGATGAGCCTTTTGTGGAGGTTCTTTTGCTCCAGCAACTTGTCCGGCGTGAGGTCGTCCGGACTGTTATCTTCGCCGGGGACGGGTTGTTCGGTTTGTTTATCCAAGTTGCCCTGTTCGCACGGTTGCTTTCGATGGCATGTTCGCCGTCGCCGGTTCGCCTCGCCTGTGGCTGGGTGCAGTATGGCTGCTGTCTCTGCCGAGGTGGGGTTTAGAGCGGCGCTTACACCGCCGCTTTGATCGCCGAGGGAACGATCCTCATTGCGTCCCTTTGTTCCTCGTCATCGCTTTCTTTTAGGTGTGTCCACCATGTATACATCGTGAGATGAGGTGGTTGTCCAGTGCCCTATAGGCGCTGGTTCTGTTAAATCTCCTACATCGCCGTCCATACCGTCGATGTCTTTGGAGTCGAAGTCGAGCATGTCGGTTAAATCATCGGCGGTGGCTCTGAAGTGGGTGGTGGGTGGGCTTTGAATTTCTTCATCATCCGCATCCCAACCTTGTTGACCATAGTCCGGCCAGGGCTCCTGATAAAGAGAGAGACTTTAGTGAATTCAGAATGTCGCCGAAGGGCGAGTGCTGAAAGATGTCCGCGGCGGCGAACTCCATGATCGGCGCCCAATCGGATTCGATCGGCAGGGGCGCGGAAGGTTCGGAGTCCGGAGAGGAGTCCGGCACCTTGGAGTCGCGAGCTTCGCAGAGGACAGGGCTGGTGTTCGGCTTGATCGCCGTAGAGATTGCAGCCCCAGAGGCGGTGTCCATCCACCCGTCCTCGATTGGCGCAGTCAGCTCCGAGCTAGGGGTTGGAGCGGACAAGGGTGCGGCCTCCAGGGCACTGTTCGGTGGCAGAGCTAGATCATGCCCATCGTGAGAGTGCGGCCCGCTCGGCTGTGGCTCGAACCCGTTGAAGATCAAGTCTCCGCGGACGTCAGCCGTGTAGTTAAAACTTCCAAATCTGACCTGATGGCCAGGGGCGTAGCTTTTGATCTGCTCCAGATGGCCAAGCAAATTGGCCCGCAGTGCAAAGCCGCCGAATACGAAGGTCTATCCAGGGAGAAAAGTCTCACCTTGGACCGCATCGTTGTTGATGATTGAAAGAGCCATCGGGCCTAAAGATGATGACACAGAGGAACTCTCAATGAAAGCACCAATGTCGGTGTCAAAACCGGCAGATCTCGGGTAGGGGGTCCCGAACTGTGCGTTTAGGCGGATGGTAACAGGAGACAAGGGACACGATGTTTTTACCCAGGTTCGGGCCCTCTCTATGGAGGTAAAACCCTACTCATGCTTGATTAATATTGATGATATGGGTAGTACAAGAGTGGATCTACCACGATATCGGAGTGGCTAAACCCTAGAAGCTAGCCTATGGTATGATTGTTGTTCGTCCTACGGACTAAAAACTCTCCGGTTTATATAGACACCGGAGAGGGCTAGGGTTACACAGTCGGTTACAATGGGAGGAGATCTACATATCCAGATCGCCAAGCTTGCCTTCCACGCCAAGGAAAGTCCCATCCGGACACGGGACGAAGTCTTCAATCTTGTATCTTCATAGTCCAGGAGTCCGGCCAAAGGTTATAGTCCGGCTATCCGGACACCCCCTAATCCAGGACTCCCTCAGTCAAACTTCAATAAATTTTACTTTCTAAACCCAATGTGAAACTACTACTAGGAAAGGTACAAGCATATGAAGGACATATAATTTCAACTTTATGACATTCAATTCATTCAACAATTTTCAGATCAAATGAGTGAAGAACGAGAGTAAATGACAAACTACTCCAAAAAGATATAAGTGAAGATCAAATGAGTAGTTAAATAATTATGTAGCTTTGTGAGGACTCTCTCTCATTTAAAAATTTCAGATCTTAAGTATTTTCTTCAACCAACAAAGAAAACAAAATAAAATGACATTCCAAGAATAGCACATCTCATGTGAAGTAGCAAAAACTTAGGCTCAACCAATACTAACCAATAATCATTGATGAAGAAAGGTGGGATGCCTACCAGGGCATCCCCAAGCTTTGATGCTTGAGACTTCTTGGAATATTATCTTGGGATGCCTTGTCATCCCCAAGCTTGAGCTCTTGTGTCTCCTTTATTCCTCTCACATCACGGTTTCCCTAAATCTTAAAACTTCATCCACAAAAAACTCAACAAGAACTCGTGAGATAAGTTACTATAAATCAACTCAAAATCTTAACATTCTCTACTGTAGCAAATCACTAAAATTATAATTTAGCATTTCATACTAAATGTCTCTTCATGTTTAATACTCCTATCCTCAAATAGAATCATTAAACAAGCAAACATATGCAAAAAATGCGAACATAACATCAATATGTCTAAACAAAACAGTCTGTAAAGGTTGAAGAAAGATCCATACTTATTTAACTCCAAAAATTCTGAAAAATTACCACAATGTGTAAAATTTATTGTAGCTTATTATGTAAATATCATGTTCTGAACTCTCCGAAGAATTCAGACAATGATAGAAAACTTTCTATTTTCAAACAACAACATATAGACTTGCAATAAGCATGGTAAATGATATACTTGACACTTTTATTGAAGTAAAAGATACGAAACATTATTCTAAATAAAATCAAGCAAATAGCAACAAAATAAAATGACACTCTAAGCAAAACACATAACATGTGACGAACAAAAATATAGCTCCAAGTGAGATTATCGATAGTATTGGGGACGAAAGAGGGATGCCTTCCGGGGCATCCCCAAAGCTTGTACGCTTTGGTCTTCCTTGAATATTACCTTGGGGTGCCTTTGGCATCCCCAAGCTTAGGGTCTTGCCACTCCTTATTCTCCTCATATCGATATCTCACCCGAAACTTGAAAACTTCAATCACACAAAACTTAACGGAACTTTGTGAGATAGTTTAGTATGATAAAGAGCAAATCATTCACTTTGGTACTGTCAAGACAAGATTCATAAGTGTTCTCACATAATTCCTACTATGCCCTATAATTTCTACAACTTATATTGACCAATATAAGTCATAGAAACTAAAAACAAGCAAACTATGCATTGAAAACAGAATCTGTCAAAAACAAAACAGTCTGTAATGATCTGAACAATGACCATACTTCTGTTACTCCATTTTTTTGAAAAAATAGGAAAAGATAGGAAATTTGTATGTCAATCATGTGTAATAAAATTTAGAATTGACGCTCTAGTGATCTAAAAAAATTCTATTACTGGGCAGGAGAGTTTCTGTTTTTGCATAGAATCAAGTCAACTATCATACACACTATCCCAAAGGCTATACTTGGCACTTATTGAAACAAAAGCTATAAAACATGATTACTACAGTAGATCAATCATGTTAACACACAAAAACAGTAGGGTTAGATATTGGGTTGTCTCCCAACAAGCGCTTTTCTTTAATGCCTTTTTAGCTAAGCATGATGATTTCAATGATGCTCACATAGAAGATAAGAATTGAAATATAAAGAGAGCATCATGAAGCATATGGCTAGCACATTTAAGCCTAACCCACTTCCTATGCATAGGGATTTTGTGAGCAAATAATTCATGGGAACAATAATCAACTAGCGAAGGAAGGCAAAACAAGCATGACTTAAAAACTTTCAACATATAGAGAGGAAACTTGATATTATTGAGATATATAAAGAGATAAGTTCATCTCTCATAATAATTTTCAGTAGCATCATGAACAAATTCAACAATATAACTATCACATAAATCATTCTTTTCATGATACATAATCATAGAATTTCTATTACTCTCCTCATAAGCAAATTTATTCCCATGAGTAGTAGTGGGAGCAAACTCAACAAAATAACTATGATGTGATACTTGATTGGCATAATCCAATTGAACATTAAAATCATGATGACAAGTTCATGGTTACCATTACTCTTTATAGCATACATGCCATCACAATAATCATCATAGATAGCAACTTTGTTGTCACAATCAATTGAAACCTCTTCCAAAATAGTGGATTCATCACTAAATAAAGTCACGACCTCACCAAATCCACTTTTATCATTATAATAAAGATTCAACACCCTCCAAAATAGTGGAATAATTATTATCTAAAGTTGACACTCTTCCAAACCCACTTTCATCATTGTAATCATCATAAATAGGAGGTATGCAAGCATCATAATAAATATTCTCATCAAAACTCGGGGGACTAAAAATATCATCTTCGTCAAACATAGCATCTATAAGCTTATGGCTTTGCATATCATTAACATCATGGATATTCAACGAATTCATACTAGCAACATTGCAATCATGCTTATCATTCATGGATTTTATGCCAAGCATTTTATTGAATTCTTCTTCTATCAATTGATAGCAATTCTTCGATCCATTATTTTCAAGAAATACATGATAAATACGAATAATATGAGGCAACCTTAATTCCACTTTTTGTAGTTTTCTTTTATAAACCAAACCAGTGATAAAACAAGAAACTTAAAGATTCAATTGCAAGATCTGAAGATACCTTCAAGCACTCACCTCCCCGCCAACGGCACCAGAAAAGAGCTTGATGTCTACTACTAAACTTATTCATGTCGACTCGTGTTGGGCCTCCAAGCGCATAGTTTTGTAGGACAGTAGCAATTTTCCCTCAAGTGGATGACCTAAGGTTTATCAATCCGTGGGAGGCATAGGATGAAGATGGGCTCTCTCAAACAACCCTGCAATCAAATACAAGAAATCTCTTGTGTCCCCAACACACCAAATACAATGGCAAATTGTATAGGTGCACTAGTTTGGCGCAGAGATGGTGATACAAGTGTAGTATGGATAGTAGATATAGGTTTTTGTAATATGAAAATATAAAAATAGCAAGGTAGCAAGTGATAAAACAGAGCACAAATGGTATTGCAATGCTTGAAAACAAGGCCTAGGGTTCATACTTGCACTAATGCAATCTCTCAACAGTGCTAACATAATTGAATCGTATAAAAATCCCTCAACATGCGACAAAGAAGCACTCCAAAGTTCTTATCAAGCAGAGAACATAAGATGAAACTGTATGTAGGGTACGAAACCACCTCAAAGTGATCCTTTCCGATCAATCTATTGAGATATTCCTATAAGTGTCACGAACGCTAGAGTTCGTAGTAAAATAACACCATATGGTACACATCAACCAACTCTAATGTCACCTAGATACTCCAATGTCACCACAAGTATCCGTGAGTTGATTATATGATATGCATCGAATAACTTCAGATTCATAATATTCAATCCAACACAAAGAATTTCAAAGAATGCCCCAAGATTTCTACCTGAGAAAGTAGGATGAAAATGTGCATCAACACCTATGCATAGATTACCCTAATGTCACCTTGGGAATCCACGAGTTGAGTGCCAAAACATACATCAAATGAATCAATAGAACACCCCATTGTCACCACGGGTATCCACATGCATGACATACGTCAAGCATTCTCAAATCCATATAAGTATTCTATCCGATAATAGTGAAACCTCAAAGGAAAAATTCAATTCATCACAACAAGATAGAGAGGGAGAAACACCATATGATCCAACTATATTAACAAAGCTCGAGGTACATCAAGAGCGTGCCAAATCAAGAACACGAGAGCGAGAGAGAGATCAAACACATAGCTACTAGTACATACACTACAAAAAAATACACTTCCATGATGATACGTGTTGTCACAGTAGGTCACCTTTTCTGTCATGCATGTACATCCATGATTATTTTGTGACAGAATCAAGATAGTTATACCTATGCTGTTGTAGAAGTGTTCCATGACTTTACTAAAATTATCATCACAGAAGTGTCCACTTCCATGACGATAAATCAGGCATCATAGAAGTGCTTTCGTCAAGGGTGACCGACACGTGGCATCCACCATAACGGGTCACCATTAAGCTATCGGGTTCCGGTTTGGATCCGATAACCCGTTAACAGCCCGGACCAATGGGGATTATCCACGTGTAAAATCATCATTGGCTGGAGGACACGCCTATCTGCTCCTCGATGGGCTAGATGTCGTCCGTCCAATGGAGGAGACATGCCTATGATATGTCGACGCATGGCAGGGCCCAACATAGGTCCATATAGGTTAAAAAGGCCAGCCCAGTCAAAGGCCCGTAGTATTTACTCAGGTACTAGTGGGCCAGCCCAATAACGACATATTTAAACATGACCCATTTACGGCCCGAAGCCAGATCTGGCCCGTTAATTGTTTGCCGAATATTTGGGCCCAATTACGGCCTAGTGACATTTCTGCCTATTAGAGGCCCGCTGTAGACATGGGCCAATTTCAGCCCGGTGTGTCCTTCGGCCTAGGAATGGCCCGTGCTGCCCATGGGCCATATATGGTCCGACACGACATCTGGCCCTCTAACGGCCCATGATATCAGGGCCAACTAAGGCCCGAGATATGTTTCGGCCTGGTAATGGCCCGTCATATAACTGGGCCAAAAAAGGCCCGGTCTACATTTCAGCCTGCTGAAGGCCCATCGACGACTAGTGAAAATTGAGGCCCAAAATGCATTTCGGCCTGCTAAAGGCCCATGGTTTCTTCTGGGCCGTAACAGGCCAATAGAATATTCAGCTTGTTAATGGCCCAAAGCTACATCGGCCCAACTAAGCGCTGGGTCCACTAAAGGCCCAACTAAACTTTGGGCCGAATATAGGCCCGTGTAAGTTGTGGGCCTGGCGCAAAGTGTGAAGGACCCAATAGCCTTTCAGGCCCAAGAAAGTTGCAAGCCGGCCCAATTGTGGCCCGCTAAAAAGTAGGCCCGTTAGAGGCGAATGTTTCAGCCCTGTCGACTACATCAGGTTTTCTCCAAAAATTTTCAAATAACGAATGATGGCAGTAACTAGTAGGAATTAAGAACAAACTTACTCTATACAATAAAGAAATGACGACATAGTAACTTAGAATAAACCTACATTATACAATAAAGGATTTATGGTATATTACATCCACTGGGCATTGAAGTTCGCCACCAGTGATCATAAAGCGAAACGAAGAAGCAGATTACAAAAACAGGGCACCATTGCAGCGTAACAAAATAATACTGAACCAAGACCACTTCCAAGACAGTTCAAGAAAGGTTAGCCTTTATGAGGAACTGCCAAGAAGCTGCTAAGCAAGGCTGTGAGACCGCCTAGCATGTCGGTCATAGCTTCCAGTGTAGCTGTTTAGCAATGAGGTTCTCATTGGTGTTCTCCATAATCTTTCTTAGAGATAGGAATTCAAGTCGAAGTTGAGTTGCGTAATGCCTTTCCGCTAGAACTTGGGACCGAGGAAGTTGAACTGATTCGCATAAAGTGAATTACGTGAGCTTGTCTCGATTGCTAGTCTCATGTAACTTGAACACTGCATCAAGACAAGACTTTGGGGTTGTCTCGCTATCTTGAAAATGTTTTTCCTTCTTTGCTGCAATATATGTTGGGTTCGTCTCACAACCTTCAGCAGACTTGTGCATGCCATCAGGCATATCACCCTGAAACAAGCAGAGAGATGACATGTTTTGCACATGTATAAACAAAGATGATAACTGTGCTGTCAATTCCATCCAATTTCAAATTAGAAAAAATAAAGAGTAAGTTCAAAATATCAATAGCATAATTTGGCATTGTTCATAATGCGGGGAGCTTCACCACACTACTGGATTACCATGTCAACATAACAAGCATAGATGAAGGGCAAAGACAATCATTGTATCTATTTTGGTTAATGCCCATGGCATGTTGTTCATATCATCAGCCACATCAGTAAGATAAAACAAGAGATGAGAAGGTGCAAACGTGGGCTGCTTCACCACACAGTGGATTATAGATCCGCAAAAACAAGCATACATATAGGGAGTATTGATTAATGTGCATGGTATGAATAAGGAATTTGGTTTTGCAAGTAAAACTTGGAACATACGATTGCCGCGAACATGCATTTTGATAGAAACATCAAACTAAACAACAATAAACGATAGGGAGTATGAGCAAATTAAATAGCAGTTGAGGATAAAGGCTTTAGAAGGACTGACTTACATTAACAGTTAACACGGGCTTTATAATGCCCTTCTCCATGTCAAGGGAAGGATAACTCAAGAATTTCAGCACATAATCTTCTTCATAAGCATTGCCTGTACTCTACATTTTGTAGAGAGTAATTATAGATACGATAATACTGGAAGGGATAGAGGATAGTGAAGATAATATGCATACTGATCCTACATAATCAACTACCAATCCCTGGAAGTACAAGCATTACATGACAAACTGTATTGACAAGAGCAACGAGCTACACATCTGCACTGGCATTGTGTGTGTATTGAACTTTTTGGTAAGGTTAAATATAGATACAATATTTTTTAGTAAATGGTGGGCGAGGGAGATAAGATGCAGAATGCTACACAATGAACCAACCCCTCTTCCCATAATATAAGAGTGTTTTGAATACTGGTGTACTGTATAAAACGTTCTTATATTATGGGACGGAGGGAGTAGCTGTTAATGTAAGTAAATTGATAGACGACGTTCAGTCCTTACAAGAGGACTCCAGAGCTAAACCTCTTCAAAAGCATTGGGCTGATTCTAAATTTATGTAAGAGTGCATAAGGATCTTATAATGTCCACCAAATGGACGATAACAAGGCTAACATGTGCAGTGATGCTACATAATCAAGCAACTATGAAAGTAACTATGGTCATACAGGGAAAGAGGTACTCACAAGAGCAATGCAGTGTGCAGTATAGTTGCGAGATTCTGTGGTCCCTTGAGAATGAATGTTCTTCTGCAAACAGTTTTCATACAAGTGAGATGTTAAGGCACATGCAGAAATGTACTTCAAATTTTGATGTGATATCATAGACAGTACCTTACACTGCAGACAAGACCAATGTGTAACAAGATTATTCCAGTCACTGTCTAATAAATGTAGCACCGAAGACTTCACAGAAATTTCATTTAGAGGCTTGCCATCGAAGTGCGCTTGCCTCAGGTAGGAACGATACTTCATCAATGAGTGGTTGAAAAGCGCAACCAACCCTTGCTCATCTTGACAATCCAGTTTGGTCCTTGCCTATTTAAAAGAATGAAATCTTGTGTCTTCTGTCAGCAGAAACATATGCAATAATTACCATGAATAACATTAGTACATTACTTACACGTAAGTTGTGGAGCAAGATTGGAGATTATCCTGTGTCTGCGGTATAATCTTTCCATGAAGGAAAGATGCGCACAAAGTTCCTGACAACAATATCAGCTTCATGTTCTAAACTGGGAAGAAATGGAACATGGGTCCTATTTGCTGCAATTGGGGCTCTCTCTCGTTCGAAAAGGGATTTGGCAACTGGATTTGGTGTACTCTTTGCTGGAATGGGGATTTTGCATCGTAGAGCTGGTGCTATGTCAACTGGCATCATTACTGTTTGCTGCAGTTGGGGTCTGCTGAGTTGGGGCATCACAGATGACCAGTGTAGTAGGGCTAGAGTCTACTAGAGTTGGGGCCGTGTTTTCTGGGTCAGGTGATATTGCAACTACACCTAATGGGCTATTTGATTTATCAGGTATCACTACCTTTTCCAAATACTTTGCTCGTCCTCCCCCGTGATCAGCAATCACCCTCTTCCTTTTGAGCGTCTAATACACAAGAACAACATTTGAATGGATAAATATGGTATGATGACAGATGGAATATGTACTAAAAATGGATAGGCAGGGCGTATTCACATACATGATGTGTAAACTAAGCTAATGGCAGTGCAACAAAGTAGAAGCAATGCAAAGGATCAGTTGCAAGATATGTGCGACCAATATAACCATGGAAAGTTAGAGCAAGTACCTTGATGGGTGAATAAGATAGGGCATCTGCCTCTGACTCCTCCACTAGGGAGCTACATTGACTTAGGTCTCCCTCTAGCTCAGAATCACTATTAGGATCATATTCTGAGCATGAATCTGTAGGTGGAGAGCATTTGCATTGCATTGCATCCAGACTTGATTTCAGTCCCCTAATGCCAAGTTTGACAGCCATGGCATTGTTCTGCTTTATTATTTTCATGCGCGCAAGCTCATAATCATTATGATGCTGTTCAATATATAAGATTCATGAAAACATAAAAAGTAGTCAGATTATCTATGGAATGCATTGCGGATCCAACTTGAAGAGTGTCTCCCTATAAACCCCTGCGTATGCAAAGTTCACCCCCAACCATGCCGACGGACCACACACGTAAATACAAACCTCTTATGTCTCTATAACAGTGACACACATTTCAAAACTGAATTAGGAACATTAGAATCATATCAAATTCAGTATTTGAACAAATAAACTAAGGAATTATGAGTGGCATAATGTTTAGCTTCAAGGGTGGAGTCTTTGGTAGTGCGACACAAAGCAAGTAGGCAGATTGTATTCCATGTAAAAGATCGTAGTCTATGTAAAAGGTGGAAATGACACTTTCTTTCTATACAATGCAGTGTTCGTTGCCCACACATGATGGAAGATATCACACAGAGAAATACTATTTACTCATTTCTGCGGTTCCAGCATTTTGAAATAGGGTGGTCCACCCTAAAAGAATATTGACAACAAATATGACAAGGCAAGCATAGATGTAGTGAATCAATCATTACTTGTGATCTTACTAGGACAAGTATGCAGAATTGTAGATGCAGTAAGGGACCACCCAAAATCTGAATCAAGAAGTTGGTCTAGCACTTATTGTTTGCAACTAATCGATGTGAATAATTGGATATCATATCAAATGAGTAAGAAAGACAAGTAAAATTGTCAACAAACCTGGGCTGCAGTAGTAATCTGGGTCAATGTCACTATGACCAAGAATCCAAAATGACTAGTGTCATTCCTTAGGGCCGAATTTTGAAACCCCGTGAACTTTACAGGTGTACTAAAGATTACTGAAATACATATGAACCATTAAGTGTAGGTAGCACTCAGCACACAACAAACCCTAATGACAGTCCTGCCTAATGAGTAATGAATCAATTAGAAAATGGGCGATGAGGAGTGGCTGCTGAGTCTTTCTGACGTATCTCAGGATAAATCGGGTTGGCTTAGTGGATGCTGCACGCCTGAGCCCTGAACGGACTGGGAAGGTAGGCACGGCGGCATGCCCGGGAAGCGGTGACGCTATTGGGCGAGCAGCTCCTGACCTCCTGTTAGTCCAGAGTCTCCTCCTAGAGTCATGCACTGGGACTGCAAGTCAAGTCAGGCAAAGCGGTCAAAGTAGTAGAGATCGGAAGCACAACAGAACAGAGGGGAATCAGGGCCTGGGCCGACTCAAAATCCCAGGGTGGGCCGCGGCCCACCGTGGGCACCCTGTAGATACACACCCGAGGGACGTACATGCATTTTAGAAACTAAATTAGGAACATTTAGCTGACCAATTAAACGACTCTGTTTTAATAATATCATATTCGTATTTGAAGAACTAAGCTTGGTTAGCTTGATGGGTGGAGCAGTGCTATTATGACACGAAGCACGTATGTTGATCGTATAGTGATCATAAAAGGGGGAAAACCTAAGCATTTTTTTGAGCAAAAGAGGGTTTCCCCTCCTATTTCTATTAAAGAAACCACCATTGAACCAACATGATCAATTAAACCCTATTATGACTGTGCCATGGCAGATTTAAAGCTGCAAACCGCAGAAATGCTATTTAGCATCCATTGTTTGATTCGAACTAAGAACTAAGTTCTAAGAGCTGAAAAAAAGTACAGTAACCAATTTACGATCTATTTTCTGGTTGAGATAAAAAAGTTGAGCAGATATGAAGTACCACCTCTCTTGCGGCACCGTGTAGGCATCGGGGGTGCGATGGCTGTTGGTGGTGTTGAAGCAGATCTGCGATGGTAGACGGGTGCATCAGGGGATAAGTCCCGTTGTGGTGGACGAGAAGGTTGTGTGAGCGGCCCCGACAAAGAGGATGACGGTGCCAATGAAGCGAGAGGACGCGATGAAAGGCTCCTAGTCCATCGCCGTGGATGAGAAACGTCCATCTCTAGCAGTGGACGACGCGGTCTTGGTAGGCGCTCCGGCATGGTGGAGGATGGTGGCGATGGATGGGGTGGAGGACGGCGGCGATGGATGGGGTGGCGGACGGAGGAGGCTGGTGTGGGGATGGTGTTCTAGTGCGGACGATGTATGAATGGGAAAATGGAGGGAGAGGTACGGGGAAAGTTACGAACTTAGCCCCCGTTTAAATTTTCGACATCTCGTTGGTTGGGGATAGGACGGTAATCTCGCATCTCCCCAATATTTGCCCAGAACAATTTCGGGCGAGGAGAGGGTGTTTTGGCGCCCACGGTTGGCGCCCATAGTGTATGAACGGGGATGACAGGTAGGGCAGTTGTGTCACGTCTGAGTGAAGTTACAAACCTGCCCCTATTGAAAATATTTGCCTACATCAATTTCGGCCGAGTCGAGTTTGTTTTGCCGCCCACCGTGTATGAATGGGGAAATGGAGGGAGAGACAGAGGTCTTTCGGACGAGCTTGAAACAAATGTGTTTTGCCACCCATGTTTGGCGCCCACCGTGTCGGAATGGGCTCAGAGGCGGTCGTGTCACGTCTAATTGAAGTTACTAACCTACCCCTATTGAGAGCAGTGCAAATGGGTCCGATGGATTGTCCGTGTAAGGGGTAGACCGTAATTTCTATCTCCCATACACTAGCTTCAGGCAGCCGACGTGGGAGTGGACATTTTGCCGCTTCTTTCGAATTCTGGGACGATAAGCATCCATGTTTACCCTGACAACTAAATTCAAATCCATTTTGTATTCCTATACGACTCTTTATAAATCATTCTATGTGTTTTTATATATCTTCAAAAGCACGACAAAGATGTATTCCACTGTGATGTATGAATATGATTTACAAATGCAAATACTCGAATTCAGAAGCTAGAATCCAGTTTAAGGTGAATTCGAATATTTGAAACCACTTTATGTCCAACTCAAGTGTCACACGCAACATGATGTGTACTCCCATTTAGATATGTACACAAGCGATGTATCAAGATTCAAATACTGAGTCAATCAACCAATAATGTACAAAACTAACAGACATATGAACACTTATAGAGTATATTGATCAATAATATCAACTAACATACATAAGCTGTGCTGCTTGCTACCTCTTGAGCATGCGTTGGTTTTCCCTTGAAGAGGAAAGGGTGATGCAGCAAAGTAGCGTAAGTATTTCCCTCGGTTTTTGAGAACCAAGGTATTAATCCAGTAGGAGGTTACACGCAAGTCGCCTTGTACCTGCACAAACAAATAAGAACCTTGCAACCAACATGATAAAGGGGTTGTCAATCCCTTCACGGCCACTTGCAAAAGTGAGATCTGATACAGATAATAAGATAAATATTTTTGGTATTTTTATGATATAGATTGGAAAGTAAAGATTGCAAAATAAAATAGATTGGAAACTTATATGATGGAAAATAGACCCCGGGGCCATAGGTTTCACTAGTGGCTTCTCTCAAGATAGCATAGTCTACGGTGGGCGAACAAATTACTGTCGAGCAATTGATAGAAAAGTGCATAGTTATGAGAATATCTAGGCATGATCATGTATATAGGCATCACATCCGCGACAAGTAGACCGAAACGATTCTGCATCTACTACTATTACTCCACACATCGACCGCTATCCAGCATGCATCTAGAGTATTAAGTTCATAAGAACAGAGTAACGCATTAGGCAAGATGATATGATGTAGAGGGATAAACTCAAGCAATATGATATAAACCCCATATTTTTATCCTCGATGGCAACAATACAATACGTGCCTTGCTGCCCTAACATCCTTTGGGAAAGGACACCGCAAGATTGAACCCAAAGCTAAGCACTTCTCCCATTGCAATAAAGATCAATCTAGTAGGCCAAACCAAACTGATAATTCGAAGAGACTTGCGAAGATAAAAAATCATACATATAAGAATTCAGAGAAGAACCAAATATTGTTCATAGATAATCTTGATCATAAACACACAATTCATCGGATCTTGACAAACACACCACAAAAGAATTACATCGAATAGATCTCCAAGAGAATCAAGGAGAACTTTGTATTGAGATCCAAAGAGAGAGAAGAAGCCATCTAGCTAATAACTATGGACCCGAAGGTCTGTGGTAAACTACTCACACATCATCGGAAAGGCTATGGTGTTGATGTATAAGCCCTCCGTGATCGATTCCCCCTCCGACGGAGCGCCGGAAAAGGCCCCAAGATGGGATCTCATGGGTACAGAAGGTTGCGGCGGTGGAAATAGGGTTTCGTGGTGCTCTCCGATGTTTTCGGGGTACATGAGTATATATAGGCGAAAGAAGTAGGTCGGTGGAGCCACGAGGGGCCCACAAGGGTGGGGGCGCACCTACCCCCTGGGTGCGCCTCCCTGCCACGTGGCCGCCTTGTTGCTTACTTGACGTCCACTCCAAGTCTCCTGGATTGCGTTTGTTCCAAAAATAACTCTTCCGAAGGTTTCATTCCGTTTGGATTCCATTTGTTATTCCTTTTCTGCAAAACACTGAAATTTGCACTGGGCCTTCGGTTAATAGGTTAGTCCCAAAAATAATATAAAAGTGCATAATAAAGCCCATTAAACATCCAAAACAGATAATATAATAGCATGGAACAACCAAAAATTATAGATACGTTGGAGACGTATCACTACTGTACCCTTTTTTGCCAGAAGAGCATCCTTTTTTAGCGAAGCTAGTACAACATCTTGGCCCTTTCAGATGCATGCCACTTAAGGACAATCTATACTACTATTATTGTTGAATGCACATTCAGCCCAATTGGCTTATTTGTAGGTCTGGCACAACAATAAAAATGAAATGTCTCAGAGTCTTATCAATTAATACAGACTTGTGCTAAAAAAATTACAAACGAAAATATAAAAAACAATTATTACATGATCTCTAAAACAAATGGTTTGATCGATTACATGAACAAACAACACAAAGTTTATTGAACGATGGAAAGAACATTTCACCTATGATTTACCAAGTGGGAATTTAATTTCATTTTTCCCTTCAAGACCTTAACAATGCGGTCAATCTCAGCTTGCTTCTTTTTTAAATCCACCAAATATTTAATGGTTGTCTTGAGTACTGCTTGTGATTGTGCTGTTTGCTTCCTCAACATGTCAACTTCATCTCTAAGTGCAGAAGCAGAATATCTTTCTACCAATAGTTTAGCCTCTAGAGCATTAGCAGTTGGCAATTCATGATGCACGATTGGGCGGTGCCTTCTTTGTGGGATGATACAACGTCCATGGGGACCTCGCTCTTTGATCTTGGGCTAACCTGTTTTACCATTAAAGTTCCGACTGGATTCCGAAAAGTTGAAGTTAGCAAAACATCTCAACTGGGAGTTATAACAGCAAACTAGTTAAACAAACAAGGAATTAAAGAGTTTCAATTGGATGCTGAAAATTAGTTATTAACATCATTGTAACTGGTTACAGCAGCAAATCAGTTAAACAAACAAGTTTTGTAAAAGGTACCTGTTGTGGCATTGGAGTTTCTCTTGGATCCTGTAAATTTGAGTAGCCAGTAACGTGATTAGAGCAACCGGCTATAGCAACAAAGTAGTTAAACAAACAAGTTTTGCAGAAGGAACCTGTTGTGGCATTGGAGTTTCTCTTGGATTCTGAAAAGTTGAGTAGCCAGTAACTTGATTAGAGCAACAAGTTATAACAGCAAACCTATTACACAAATATATTTTTGAAAATGTACCTGCTGTGTAATTGGACTTCCAATTGGATCCTGAAAACTTGAAGTCAGTAAGATGATTAGAGCAACAAGTTACAGCAGCAAACCAGGTAAACAAGGAAGTTTTTGAAAACATACCTGTTGTGCCAATGGAGTTTCAGTTGGATCCTGCAAACTTGAATGTTAGCAATCATAAATAAAGTGTTGCAAGAGCCATAAGAAACTAACATCAAACTAGTAAAACTAACCATTTTTGGCAATGTATTTAATTACACATGAACTAGTAAAACTAACAAGTTCTTGGCAACATATTAAAGTAGCAAGTCGGTACCGTTTACCAACAACACACACATCTGAAAATTTCTTTGATGCAAGCAAAATGATTCCAACACACACACGTATTACAGACACACGTATTACACAGACACATTATTGACAAAGACTATTCTAATCCCAGGATTAGAATAGTTATTTGGATCACGTCAGGCCTTATATAGGGCTCGATGGACCCCTCCTGAACTTCCCTGAACTGCCAGGCCCGGCCAGACAGAAACCCACCCGATCCCGAGCCACCCCAACAGGATCCACCTGATCCCCCGATCCCAAGCCGACCAACCCCGCTTCCTCGCCGCTCCTCCCCTGGATCCCCGACCTCCGCCCTCGTTCGCCGCTGATCTTCGCCAGATCCACCGCCTCCCCTCGTCTCCAGCTCATGGCTGGCCGGATCCGCCGCCTCCCCTTCGTCTCCAGCTCATGGTCGACCAAATCTGCCACCGCACCTCCGTCCCACCTCCTGGCCGACCACCGGCGCGGGCGAGCGAGCGACGACGGACACCGGCGCGAGGGAGCCCGCGCCGCATGGACGCGGTGAAGCCGCCATGGACTTCCGGAACCTGCATCCTCCTTCCATCCTCACCACCCGACGCCTTGGTAGAGCAGATGACGGCCCCGACGCAAGCTACGGAGAACGACACAGCCAACGGAGCAACTCCGTGGCGGAGGTGGCATCGGCGGCGCGTACAAATCCAGCAACACTACATGAACTTCCTCCCACTTGTTGCCTTCTACTTCAATATTGCCTTGCCTGACCTTCTTGCTTCGTGCAGATGAACTTCGCACCCTCTGCAATACATGTATTGCCATGGAATTCCTCTCCTACCTCCACGACGAATTGTTCTCAAGGTGGCCTATCAACTGCTGGAAAAAGGTTGGCCGAACTTCTAGCCAGGGTATGGTTGAACTTCTTCTTTCTGTTTGTTATTTTCTTACCGCCATGTGAAGTTCAGGTAGTTTGTGAGCCTCAGTCCAGGCTACAAACAACATTTTAAAATCTGCCTACTTACAGCCATGTGAAGTTCAGGTAGTGTGTGAGCCTCAGTCCAGGCTACAAACAGTAGAAAATCTGCTTGCTTTTCACATTCACACGTGAAAAGCCATGTGAAGTTCAACTGATAAGTGTGCTAGAGTTCAGGTTGGTATGTATCTGATTCTGTGCAAAAAAATAAAAGGAAAAATAGAACATGCATGTGATCTCACATGAAGGTCAGGTTGGTATGCACTAGTGGTTCAACCATTCAAACTCATGAAGGTTCGGGTTTTTTAACTGTAGACAGTATTTCCCCTTTGCAAAACAAGAAGTTCAGGTTGTGGAGAGTGCTCAGTTCAGGTACATATAAGTAATCAAATAGTGTAGAATTAACAGAATGTGAGGTTCATTCTGTGAAGGGTGCTCAGTTCAGGTACAAAAGTACTGGCAGATGCTCAACTCAGTGCAGAGTGTGATGCTTGTCCTAGGGGTGAAAATATGTACATGGACACCACTTTTATATGAGAAGTTCGGGCTATCAATAATGCTCAGTTCAGTTACAAAGGTATAGAAAGATGTAACTTGTGTGCTAATAAACATTTTTTTCTTTTATGTCAGCAAGACGAGAGACGCATGAAGAAGCTTAGAAGTTCCCAGCAGCAAGTACACAATCCTAAGCCTGTATGCGTTGCACCACCACCTCAATGGGCACACCTCAAACGCACCAACAACATTACCAACCTGCTCCAGACCAAAAATGGATGACACCCAAAACACATGGAGACTTCCAAGATGCTGGGTCACGGCCCTATCCTCACAACTTTGCGCCTCCACCTAATTGGGTGACACCGGAAATCCCCCACGGATTCTTTGTATCCACCAGCAGACTCCCAAGCACGCCGATGGAGGAGGGGGTTAGCTCAGGTCCCGCGTGTAACTCTGGAGGTTATCCCGGTGTGCCTCGTCAATGCCAAAGGGAAGCAACTAAACAGGATCCCAGGACAAATCCAACAGGAACACACACACATGGAGGAGAGTGCTCTGCACACTACCACAGCTGGATACTGCTGCTACTGCTACAAGTCAGAATTGTGCGGGACATAAGGTAGATGAATTGCTTCACAAAAAAAAGAGCAAACCAAGACTAGGATCGCAATACCTCCACAACCACCTCAAGCAAAAAGGACGCAAACAAGAGAGAGACCATCTTCAGCCCTCCCTCCTCGTGATCCACTCCTACATCCTGCTATGATTACTCCACCGTGCCCCATCCCAGAGGGACAGCAGCAGACTCCAGTGGAGTTGCATCATACACGCACGTAAGTGAAACAAAGTATTTAGGTATTTATATATGCATCTTATATTATCTACAAATTTTCTGCTCCCTCCAGGATAACAAGTTCATAAACTGCATTTTAATGTGCCGTTTGGATTATTTTTTGTTTTTCTGCAGACGCCTGATCTCCCTAGTTATCTAATACCAAGACTAAAGATGCGATTCCAAGATGTCGAGAAAGCAAGGGAATTTTATAACAGATACGCTGGTTTTGGAATGAGGAAGACGGGGGGGGGGGGGGATGACAACCACAAGTATTTTGTTTGCGCGTTCCAAGGGAAATACACAACTTCTGTTTCAGAGGCAATAGGCAGCAAAACAAAACATCGCAGAGGACATGCTGCAATGCAAGAATGAGGGTGAAGGTGCAGGAGGATAACACATGTGTGGCAGTGGACATTGAGTACAATCATAATCACCAACTCATGCAAACTGATGACACGCCGGTATTCGTGCACCCACACAAGAATTATGACCTCACTATTCTGGAGTACATAAAGTTCCTGCAGTACCATGATGTCAAGCATACAACAATCATGTCCATGCTATCAGAAAATGAAGATGGAAGCTACTTCCTAAGCATGACCGGACGATACCTACTAAACCAGTAAGTATTAAAAAATGCACATAATTCAAATGTACATAGCATCCTAAGTCACCACCCTTTGCTAGCAAAAATAACAAATGCATGTTTGCATATAATTTACAGGAAAGCCATGAATGCAAAGAAAGATGATTTGGATGATGTATTGAAACTTGTATCATTCTTCAGAGACATGAAGGCAATCAATGATGAGTTTTGTATGACATACAAGTAGACAAGGTGATGTAGGGCGGAACCCTATGGGGCCGATCTTTCACGTTTGGAGTGGATCCTATGGGGAAACACGAAGAACGCGCGGAAAACACAAGGGAAAACACGGGGAGAAAAGAGAGAATCACTCAACCGACAAGTAATCGATCACACAAGGGCTAGGTCATCGAAAGCATAGGGTAAAACATGATCCAAAATCAACAAAGGAAATATACACGAGTAGCCGTTCTTCTCCGGGAGGAGGTCTTGATTGTCTTCCCTTGAAGGGGTCATGAATCCGCTTGGGGGATCTTCTCCGAATAGGTCGTGAGCTTCGAGGAGTAGTAACCAAGTGGATGAGCAAGGCTCTCACACAAAATATGAGCTAAACCAATGCTAACCCTAAAACGTAGGTAGGAGAAAAGTATTTATAGTCTAAGTGACGAAAGGGTACACGGGCCTTGGCCCAAGTCGCTGCGCGCAGGCAAGGCTGGAAGTTCTGGGCGAGGCCGGAAGTTCCGGGGAAGGTCCGACCTAACCAGAGTGTGGGCGCGAGAGGAGCTGGCCTGGCTTCCGGGGGCCGGAAGGTCCGGGCTGGCCGGAGGTTCCGGGGGCCGGAAGGTCCGGGCCTGGTTCCGCGCTAACCAGAAAGTAGGCAGGTCCGGTCTGCTCGAAGACGCCGTAGGCCGGAAGCTCCGGGATGGCCGGAGGGTCTGGGGGCCGGAAGTTCCAGGATGTTCAGAGTGTTGACGCCTGTATCTTCTTCCTCAGTCCTCGGTTTCGGGTCTTGAGTGTTGTACCTGATCACACATAGCATCTCGGACTTAGGCAGTAACCATGTCTCACTTGAGGAGGAGGGAAACTCAAGTAGGAGAGATGTCACCTCGGATTGAATAGCACGAGCCCTAGCTCTTGTCATGGGTCTACTTGGAGCTTGGATAGTTGAAGTGGTGTCCATGGGGATGATCGTGGGATGCTCCACATCATCTCCCCCCCTTGGGAAAGATCCGACCTCGGATCGAAATCCTCATCACCATGGTATGGCGAAAGGTCCTTGATGTTGAAGATGTCGCTCACGGTGTACTTGTCGCGCGGAAGGTCGATCTTGTAAACGTTGTTGTTGTAGCGTGCTAGCACCTTGAAGGGTCCATCGGTAGCGAGGTAGGAGTTTGGACTTATGCTCATTCGGGAATCATTCCTTTCGAAGGTGTAGCCACACAAGATCTCCGATGTTGAATATCATGGGTTGCTTGTTGACGTTGAGCTTGGTCGCGAGTCGTTGTACTTGGCGCTCGATGGTGTGCCTTGTATCTTCATGCATCTTCTTGAGGTGGTTGACTCGGGCACTCGCGTCCAGGTTGGTGCGCTCTTGAAGTGGAAGAGGAAGAATGTACAAAGGGGACAATGGGTTGAAACCGTAGACGACCTCAAAGGGGGACTTGCCGGTAGTTGAATGTCTTGCATGATTGTAGGCATACTCGGCGATGGGTAGGCACTCTTCCCACTACTTGATGTTCTTCTTGATTAGCACGCGAAGAAGGCTGGAGAGCGTACGGTTTGTCATCTCCGTTTGGCCGTCGGTTTGTGGATGATATGCCGTGGAGAATAGTAGCTTGATTCTGAGCTTGGCGCATAAAGTCTTCCAAAATAAACTCAAGAACTTGACGTCGCGGTCCGAGACAATTGTCTTTGGCACTCCATGAAGTCGCAAGATTTCCCTACAAAAGAGATTGGCAACATGTGAAGCATCGTCTATCTTGTTGCAAGGAATGAAATGTGCCATTTTGGAAAATCGGTCCACAACAACAAAAACGGAATCCTTTCCATTTCTAGTTCTAGGTAAACCAAGCACGAAATCCATGCTAATATCTTCCCATGGTTGACATGGAATTGGAAGTGGCATGTAAAGGCCATGAGATTGAGCTTTAGACTTAGCTTTGCGACATGTAGAGCATCGGGTGGTGAAGCGTGAGATGTCTCGAAACATCTTGGGCCAAAATTAGTTCTTGGAGAGCGTGGCAAATGTATGACCGTTGTCGATGAGTTGTTGTACTTGCCATTGAATCTCCTTGGTTTCTTCGGGATTGACTCGACATGGAGCTTTGTTTGGAGAGGCGCTCCGGGGATGAGGTTGATTCGATGCTCAATGCCTCGAAGAGGAGGTAGACCCGGAGGTAGCTCATCGAGGAAAACATCTTGGAATTCCTGCAAAAGAGATTGAAACACTAAAGGTAGCTCATGAGAGGTGTTAGTTGTTGGCTCTCCATCCTTGCATACAAGGACAAAGTGCATCACACTCGATGGGTTCTCACACACTTCTCTCATCTCACTTTTGGTGGCAAATAGGATGAGGTTTTTCTCTAGGCTAAGAGGCGCTCAAGTTTGGCTTGTGGCTCTCAGTCACTTTTTGGTGGATCACTTTCTCACTCTTCTCTCCATGATGGGTGGCTTGCTTGTCGGCTATCACTTGACTAGGAGACATAGGTCGTAGCACATATTCCTTCCCTTTCATCTTGAAACTATAGTGATTGGTACGCCCGTTGTGGAAGACACCACGGTCGAACTGCCATGGTCGACCAAGAAGGAGGTGGCAAACGGTCATTGGGACCACATCACACTCCAAGGTGTCCTCATAGGCACCAATTTTGAAGGAGACTTGGACCGTATGCTCAACTCGTATAGTGCCGGAGTCACTTAGCCATTGAACCTTGTAGGGGTGCGGGTGCTTCCTCTTGACCAATTGAAGCTTGGAGCATAGTTCTTCACTTGCCAAGTTGTGGCAACTACCTCCGTCGATGATGACCTTGACGGACCTTCCATTGATGCCGGCCTTTGTGTGAAAGATGTGGCATCTTTGGTCTTCTTCTTGTTGATGTTGAAGAGTCAAGATCTTGGAGACAACGAGAGCGGGGCTCGAATCCTCATCACAAAAGACTTGATCATCTTCATTCTCGTTCACTCGCTGGTGCATGGCCACTTGCTCAAGGGCTTCTATCTCCTCATCACTCATGTAATCATAGGTACCATCATCGTTGAGGATCATGGTGCGCTTGTTTGTGCATTCGTAGGACTTGTGGCCTCGGCCGCCGCAAGTGAAACACTTGAAGGAGCTTGTCTTGATGGTCTCATCGGTCGGAGTAGATGATGAAGCACACGTCTTGAAGTTGCTTGTTGTAGGAGGAGGACCACTTAAACTTGTCGAAGTTTTCTTGTAACTTGACTTGTCGTCGTTGTTTGTAGAAGGTTTGGTTGATGTAGATGTTGGAGGAGTCGTTGGATATTGGTTGTTGGAGGAGCCGTAGGTCTTGGACGAGTACTTGGCGTACTTGAAGTCATCTTGCACTTGACGTTCCGCCTTTGTAGCTTGATGCACGAGCTCAATGAGGTTGGAGTAGGGTTGGAAGTCGGCGATCTTCTTGATGGGATGATTGAGTCCATTCAAGGAACGTGCCATTGTTTGCTCATCATCTTCCTTTACATTGGCTCGAATCATGGCTATCTCCATTTCCTTGTAGTATTCTTCAACACTCTTTGTTCCTTGCTTGAGGAGTTGGAGTTTCTTGAAGAGGTCGCGGTTGTAGTAAGTGGGCACAAAACGTGCTCGCATGACATCTTTCATTTGAGCCCAAGTGGTGATTGGAGGTTCACCTCTTGCTTGTCGCCGCTCAAGGATTTTTTCCCACCATATGAGCACATAGTCTTGGAACTCAAGTGATGCCATAGAGATCTTCTTATCTTCCTCATAGTTGTGCAAACAAAATATTTTGTCGACCTTCAATGCCCATTAAAGGTACTCTTCGGGGTCATTGCTTCCATTGAACTTGGGCATGGTGAATTTGAGCTTTCCATAGCGTTGCTCTTCATTGTGTTGTTGGCAATGGTGATGATGACGCCCTTGACGTGGATGGCAATCATCTTCATGTTGCTCTTGGCGTGGATGAAGTCCATGATCAACTTGCTCTTGTTGAACTTGAGGTTGAGGTGGAGCTTGACGAGCTTGTGGAGGAGCTTGAGGAACTTGACGTTGCACACGTGGTTGGTAATTCATCTCTTGGATTTCTTCTCGAAGGGCTTCCTCTTGATTGCGCCATTCGCGATTGCGGTTAGCGATGGCTCGACTTGATTCTTGAAGGGCACGTTGCGCCTCAAGATCTTGCGCTTCTCGTTGTTGTTGTTGAAGACATTGAGCCTCGGCGTCTTGTTCCTCTTGGTGTAGACACGCTCGTTCTTCCTCTTGGCGTCGTAGTCGGTGTTGTTCTTGAGCTTGAGCAAAAGCGTCTAGATTTGAGTGAGGACGAGGGACTTGCTCATCGACTTGCTCTTGTGAATGCTTGACGTGTAGCAGATTGCGGGATGCACGATGGTCTTGACGCGCGGCTCGTCGAAGAGTGTTCGATGACGGTGTACTTGAGCCGGAGAAGGAGTCGTCGGAGTGTCGGCTTGAATGGCTCCGTCTTGAATATGAAGAAGTTGAAGGAGGACGGTTCACCAACAAAGCGCGGATCTCGTCCATTCTTGCATCATTCTCTTTCTTGTGCGCTTCGAGCTTGTTGTCAAAGTAGTAAGTTGTACGTTGCTCGAAGAGTCGCAAGTTGGTGGCGAGGTTGTCGATGTAGTCGTTCTTTGCTTGTTGCTCTTGATGCAACACTCGTTGTGCACCGAAGAGGTGGCTCTTGGTGACGTGTGATGACATGTCGTCGTCTTGCTCCAAGAAGAGTGGGTTGGTAGAAGTACTAGGCCTATCCATCATTCCAAGCAAAAATGTGAGTGGTAGAAGGAGAAGAACCTACACCAATGTACCTTGAACGATGTTGATGATGAATCAAGTTCACTCAAATGCGGACAATGAAATAGCACTATTGGTACCAATTCTTGTCGGTTCTCATACCTACACAAGTAAAAGCTTATGGTGGAGCTTGGTTAGGATGGTGATACAAAATTTGATGCAATTGAAAGTGGGATTCAATAATGTTGGAAAAGATTCACAAATTTGCAACCAAGCAAATAATGGTACATGGAAACATACACGCAAATAGATAAGTGGGATTGTGCAAACCAAAATTGATCCAAAATGTGGAATCCACGAAAATGCTCTTGTTGCACAATACTAGAGAGACGCTAGCACGATTGCACCATAGGCGGACACGGAACTTGTGCACAACCTACTAGGCAAAAAAAATGCAATGACCTCTATCCCAAGTATGGTATAAGTATGGTATTTCGGTGCCATGATCCAAGATGATCTTATATGACAATATTAATGTAGTATGGTGCTATGGTTCTTTCTCATAAGCTCTTTGCTTATATTTCCTCTTTGCTTAAAAGCTTTGGTGGCTCTTTCACTTGTGAGCTCTTTTCTTATGCAAAACTTCATGAACCAAGATAGCAATTGTGTATGCGATGACAACTTTGTGACACACAAGTTGATGCCAAGATATGCACCACGATGGTATGGTATGTATGCTATAGAGTATGATAACTAATGTGCACAAGTCACGTTACCCGCAATACTCAATGGCTAGTCTCGGTGGGTAAGCAATGCAAAAGATGGGTTGTGATGTTTATCAATGTAATGTCAAGGTTTGGGTAAAGATGTAGTCGAGATTACCGTCCTTGCTTACGTTGAAGGTTCCAAACGGATGCGAATGTGGATGATGATGTGATGCACGGTCTTCAGTACGTTGGCAAAGATGCCGCTGCACCGTGGTTGGAGTTGCTGAAGTAGCGGGAGTCGTTGAAGATGCGCAACATTTCTGTCTAGGCCGGAAGGTCCGGGCAAGACGGAAGGTCCGGGTTCCGGAGGTTCCGGGGAAGGCCGGAAGGTCCGGGGGTCGGAAGTTCGGGGCTGGGACGGAAGTTCCGGTGGTCGTGATTCTGCCAAGAACAGAGACTTCGGGATCGTGGATTTGGGCCGAAAAACTTGGGGAAAAACCCAAATCCAAAGGGGAAAAAGAAAAATTAGAGGGGAAGAAGGGTAGGGAAACTAGATCCACTCGAAGCAAAGAAAATCCATGGATCAAATCCTACAAAACTTCATCACACCAACAAATCACAAAAAAATTGGGGCTATTTTTGGTGGGGATTTTCGGGATTTAGGACGAAATCAACATAATCAAGCTAGAAAACAAAGGGTAGGGGCTCCAAAAACATGATCAACATGGCTCATGATACCAAGATGATGTAGGGCGGAACCCTATGGGGCCAATCTTTCACGTTTGGAGTGGATCCTACGGGGAAACACGAAGAACGCGCGGAAAACACAAGGGAACACGGGGAGAAAAGAAAGTATCACTCAACCGACAAGTAATCGATCACACAAGGGCTAGGTCATCGAAAGCATAAGTTAAAACATGATCCAAAATCAACAAAGGAAAGATACACGAGTAGCCGTTCTTCTCCGGGAGGAGGTCTTGATTGTCTTCCCTTGAAGGGGACTTGAATCCGCTTGGGGGATCTTCTCCGAAGAGGTCGTGAGCTCCGAGGAGAAGTAACCAAGTGGATGAGCAAGGCTCTCACACAAAATATGAGCTAAACCAATGCTAACCCTAAAACGTAGGCAGGAGAAAAGTATTTATAGTCTAAGTGACGAAAGGGTACACGGGCCTTGGCCCAAGTCGTCACAAGGCAGCACTACCGAAGTTCCGGGCGCCGGAGGTTCCGGGGAAGGTCCGGCCTAACCAGAGTGTGGGCGCGAGAGGAGCTGGCATGGCTTCCGGGGTCCGGAAGGTCCGGACCTGGTTTCGGGCTAACCAGAAAGTAGGCAGGTCCGGTCTGGTCGAAGACGCCGTAGGCCGGAAGCTCCGGGCTGGCCGGAGGGTCCGGGGGCCGGAAGTTCCGGGCTCTGGCCGGAAGGTCCGGGCTTTTCAGAGTGTTGACGCCTGTCTCTTCTTCCTCAGTCCTCGGTTCCGGGTCTTGAGTGTTGTACCTGATTATACATAGCATCTCGGACTTAGGAAGTAACCATGTCTCACTTGAAGATGAGGGAAACTCAAGTAGGAGAGATGTCACCTCGGATTGAATAGCACGAGCCCTAGCTCTTGTCATGGGTCTACTTGGAGCTTGGATAGTTGAAGTGGTGTCCATGGGGATGATCGTGGGATGCTCCGCATCACAAGTACAAGTCAATTAAAAACATTTTCTGGTCCAATGCAAGCTGCCAAGGAGCCTGTCAAGACTTCGGCGATTGCGCAACATTCGACACAACTTACAAGACCAACAGATTTCATATGCCTCTGGGAGTGTTTGTTGGAACAAACCATCACTTGCAGTCAATGATATTTGCTATTGCCCTGATTAGAGAAGAAGATGCAAAGTCATTCAAGTGGTTGTTCGATACATTTGTACGGTGCATGAACAACAAGCACCCAACTTTCATTCTAACAGGTGAGTTCAAAAAGAAACTCTACAAGTTTCATCATCTTTTCAGTCTATGGGTCTGTATTGGGTACATTGGTTTTATCTGAAAATAATGTCAAGCAAGCAGTTCAACCACTGTTAGCACATAAGTCCAACAAAAACAGTATAAGAAGCAAAATTATATGACACATGTTTAGAAAAAATATAGTTCTGGATGTGAAGTTCAAATAGAGGAACCATAGAAGTTCAAAGAAACTGCTGTAAGAAAAAACATATGAAACATGTTTAGGAAAAATGTAGTTATGTATGTGAAGTTCAAGCACTGGTACCACAGAAGTTCAACATCACTGCTGTAAGAAAAAAATGGGTTACATTATTAGTTAGTAATACTGCTACCTGTGATGTTCAAGCACTGGTACCATAGAAGTTCAACAACACTGTTGTAAGGAAAAATACATGTGACATTTTTAGATAGTCATACTGCTACCTGTGAAGTTCAAGTACTTGTACAACATAAGTTCACCATCACTGCAAAAAAAGAAGCAAGTTTCATTTTTTTAATTCATGCAGACCAGTGCCCGTCGATGGCGAAAGCTATACCACAATCATTCCCAAACACCATCCACAAGCTATGCCATTGGCACATCCTGAAAAAGTACAAGGAATACCTCATGTTGCTGTACAAAAAGTATAAAACATTCAAAGAGGAGTTCACAGCTATATTAAACTGGCCGCTGATGCCAACAGAGTTTGAAGTTGCCTGGGCTGAACTCGTGCACAAGTACAAACTAGAGAACGGCCAGATGATGATCCAGCTATGGAGTGATAGGAAAATGTGGATTTCAGCATATTACAAGAAAATTTTCTGTCCTAGAATGACTTCCACACGATGAAGCGAGAGCATGAGCCACATGCTCAAGAGAGGGATTGCCAAGGGGTCACAGAACCTACACAAGTTTGCTAGGCGGGTAAATGCTTGCATACAAACTCGGATGCAGAAGGAGAACGAGCAAACAATGACGAGCATGGTATGAAGACAAAAAAGCACCGCCATCGTATTGTGTTTTCCTTCAACATGTGCACTTTGAATTAAAAAAAAGAAACCCATGACTCTGCTTCGACTAATATCTTATTTTTGGACATGTGCAGACCAATCCCGTGACAAAAACAACTTACGGCTATGAGGAAGACATGTCTATCAAGTACACGAGAGCCGTGTACACCGAGACGAGGACTAGGATGAGAAAAGACACGCTATTTCGCGCAAAGCCTACAACAGAGCCCACTAAGTACCTTGTGTACTACCACAACAAGGCTGGCCATGATGATGAATATAGATTTGCCTGGTCAAAGCATGAATTCCAGGTTGTAGCTGACCCATAGAATGAAATATACCAGTGTGAATGCAAGCTTTTGACACACATAGGTGTGCGGAAAAACAAACTCATTAAATAGCTAAAATAGTAGTATCATATCAAATATATGAAACTCATTGCTGGCTCACAAACTATGTATTATGCATTCATCACAAAATGCAGGCATGTTCTGCCTTCACATCATGAACATACTGGACCACCTGAAGCCTGACAAATTTCCAGACAAGTATATCCTCAAACGGTACACAAAGACTTCAAAATCACAACCAACCTTTGATACAAGGGACTACAACACAACTACATCGGATGGCAGCTCAAGACTATCGAAGCAAGACATTGATACGTCTCCAACGTATCTATAATTTTTGATTGCTCCATGCTATATTATCTACTGTTTTGGGCAATATTGGGCTTTATTTTCCACTTCTATATTATTTTTGGGACTAACCTATTAACCGGAGGCCCAGCCTAGAATTGCTTGCCTATTTCAGTGTTTCGAAGAAAAGGAATATCAAACGGAGTCGAAACGGAACGAAATCAACTGGAGAAGTTATTTTTGGAAGGAAAGCTACCGGATCGACTTGGACCCCACGTCAGGAAAGGAGGGAGGTGCTCACGAGGGTGGGGGGCGCGCCCACCCCCTAGGGCGCGCCCCCTGCCTCGTGGGGCCCCCAAAGCTCCACCGACGTACTCTTTTCACCCATATATACCCACGTATCCTAAAACTTCCAGAACAGAGAATAGATCGGGAGTTCCGGCGCCGCAAGCCTCTGTAGCCACCAAAAACCAATCGGGACCCTGCTCCCAAGACCTGTCGGAGGGGGGGGAACCTCACCGGTGGCCATCTTCATCATCCGGCGCTCCATGACGAGGAGGGAGTAGTTCACCCTCGGGGCTGAGGGTATGTACCAGTAGCTATGTGTTTGATCTCTCTCTCTCTCATGTTCTTGGTTTGGCACGATCTTGATGTATCGCGAGCTTTGCTATTATAGTTGGATCTTATGTTTCTTCTTACCCCTCTTCTCTCTTGTAATGGGTTCCGCCCATGAACCTATGCATAGGGGTTGGCACACGTTTTCGTCGTGATTCTCCGGTAGAAACTTTGGGGCACTCTTTGAGGTTCTATGTGTTGGTTTGAGTAGATGAATTGAGATTGTGTGATGCATATCGTATAATCATGCCCACGGATACTTGAGGTGACATTGGAGTATCTAGGTGACATCAGGGTTTTGGTTGATTTGTGTCTTAACGTGTTATTCTAGTACGAACTCTAGGGCTGTTTGAGACACTTATAGGAATAGCCCAACAGATTGATTGTAAAGAATAACTTTGAGGTGGTTTCGTACCCTACCATAATCTCTTCGTTTGTTCTCCGCTATTAGTGAATTTGGAGTGACTCTTTGTTTCATGTTGAGGCATAGTTATATGATCCAATTATGTTATTATTGTTGAGAGAACTTGCACTAGTGAAAGTATGAACCCTAGGCCTTGTTTCCTAGCATTGCAATACCGTTTACGCTCACTTTTACCACTTGTTACCTTGCTGTTTTTATATTTTCAGATTAAAAAACCTATATCTATCATCCATATTGCACTTGTATCACCATCTCTTTGCCGAACTAGTGCACCTATATAATTTACCATTGTATTGGGTGTGTTGGGGACACAAGAGACTCTTTGTTATTTGGTTGTAGGGTTGCTTGAGAGAGACCATCTTCATCCTATGCCTCCCACGGATTGATAAACCTTAGGTCATCCACTTGAGGGAAATTTTCTACTGTCCTACAAACCTCTGCACTTGGAGGCCCAACAACATCTACAAGAAGAAGGTTGTGTAGTAGACATCAAGCTCTTTTCTGGCGCCGTTGCCGGGGAGGCTAGGTAAGCGGCACTCACACCCCGTCAACTAAGCTCTTTTCTGGGGCCGTTACCGGGGAGGTTAGTGCTTGAAGGTATATCTTTAGATCTTGCAATCGAATCTTTTAATTTCTTGTTTTATCACTAGTTTAGTCTATAAAAGAAAACTACAAAAAAATGGAATTGAGTTTGTCTCATACGCTTCATCTTTTTAATATCTTTCGTGAGAATGATGGAAAGGAAAATTGTGCCAAAGTGTTAGAAGAAGATTGCATTAAAATGTTTGGCACTAAATCTTTGAATGATGAGCATGATTGCAATGTTGTTAGTACGAATTCCTTGAATATCCATGATGCTAATGATATGCAAAGCGACAAGCTTGGGGGAGCTATGTTTGATGAAGATGATATTTTTTGTCCCCCAAGCTTTGATGAGCAAATTTACTATGATGAAAGCATGCCTCCTATCTATGATGATTATTGTGATGACATGTATGCTATAAAGAATAATGATAACCATGAAACTTGTCATCTTGATCTTAATTTTCAATCACATGATAGCTATTTTGTTGAGTTTGCTCCCACTATTATTCATGAGAAGAATTTTGCTTATGTGGAGAGTAGTCAAATTTCTATGCAAGTAGATCATGAAAAGAATGCTTTAGGTGCTGGTTATATTGTTGAATTCATTCATGATTCTACTGAAAATTATTATGAGGGAGGAACATATGCTTGTAGGAATTGCAATAATATCAAGTTTCCTCTCTATGTGCTTAAAGTTTTGAAGTTATGCTTGTTTTGCCTTCCTATGCTAGTTGATTATTGTTCCCATAAGTTTTTTGCTCACAAAATCCCTATGCATATAAAGTGGGTTAGACTTAAATGTGCTAGTCATATTCTTCATGATGCTCTCTTTATGTTTCAATTCTTATATTTTAAGTGAGCATCATTGAAATCATCATGCCTAGCTAGGGGCGTTAAACGTTAGCGCTTGTTGGGAGGCAACCCAATTTTATTTTAGTTTCTTGCTTTTTGGTTCTGTTTAGGAATAAATAATCCTTCTATCTTATGTTTAGATGTGGTTTTATGTTTTACTTAGTGTTTGTGCCAAGTAGAACCTTTGGGAAGACTTGGGTGAAGTCTTTATGATCATGCTGTAAAAAACAGAAACTTTAGCGCTCACGAGATTATCTAAAACTTTTTACTGGAGTGTGATATTTAGTTGATTCTTTTTGAAGATGATTACTAGACAAATTCCTCAGGTCCACCAATTTATTTTAGAATTGTTGGAGTTCTAGAAGTATACGTTTGATACAGATTACTACAGACTGTTCTGTTTTTGACAGATTCTGTTTTTTCGTCTGTTGTTTGCTTATTTTGATGAATCTATGGCTAGTAAAATAGTTTACAAACCATAGAGATTAGGTTTAACACCAATATAAATAAATAATGAGTTCATTACAGTACCATGAAGTGGTGTTTTGTTTTCTTTCGCTAACGGAGCTTACGAGTTTTCTGTTAAGTTTTGTGTTGTGAAGTTTTCAAGTTTTGGGTAAAGATTCGATAGACTACGGAATAAGGAGTGGCAAGAGCCTAAGCTTGGGGATGCCCAAGGCACCCCAAGGTAATATTCATGGACAACCAAGAGTCTAAGCTTGGGGATGCCCCGGATGGCATCCCCTCTTTCGTCTTCGTTCATCGGTAAATTTACTTGGAGCTATATTTTTATTCACCACATGATATGTGTTTTGCTTGGAGCGTCATTTTATTTTATTTAGCTTTGCTTGCTGTTTGAATAAAATACCAAGATCTGAAATTTTTAAATGTTAGAGAGTCTTCACATAGTTGCAGAATTATTTAACTACTCATTGATCTTCACTTATATCTTTTAGAGTAGTTTGTTGTTTGCTCTAGTGCTTCACTTATATCTTTTAGAGCACGTGGTGGATTTGCTTTATAGAAACTTTTGATCTCTCATGCTTCACTTAGATTATTTTTATAGTCTTTGTCTAAATAATCCTAATATGCTAAGCATACAAGATTTGTAATAATTCTTATGAGTGTGTTGAATACTAAGAAAAGTTTGATGCTTGATAATTGTTTTGAGATATGAAGATGGTGATATTTGAGTCATGCTAGTTGAGTAGTTGTGAATTTGAGGAATACTTGTGTTAAAGATTGTGATTCCCGTAGCATGCACGTATGGTGAACCGTTATGTGATGAAGTCGGAGCATGATTTATTTATTGACTGTCTTCCTGATGAGTGGCGGTCGGGGACGAGCGATGGTCTTTTCCTACCAATCTATCCCCCTAGGAGCATGCGCGTAATACTTTGCTTTGATAACTTGTAGATTTTTGCAATAAGTATATGAGTTCTTTATGACTAATCTTGAGTCCATGGATAATACGCACTCTTCTTCCTTCCACCATTGTTAGCCTCTCTAATACCGCGCACTTTTCGCCGGTATCATACACCCACCATAAACCTTCCTCAAAACAGCCACCATACCTACCTATCATGGCATTTCCAGCCATTCCGAGTTATATTGCCATGCAACTTTCCACCGTTCCGTTTATTATGACACGCTACATCATTGTCATATTGCTTTGCATGATCATGTAGTTGACATTGTATTTGTGGCAAATCCACCGTTCATAATTCTTTCATACATGTCACTCATGAGTCATTGCACATCTCGGTACACCGCCGGAGGCATTCACATAGAGTCATACATTGTTCTAAGTATCGAGTTGTAATTGTTGAGTTGTAAGAAAAATAAAAGTGTGATGATCATCATTTTTAGAGCATTGTCCCAAGTGAGGAAAGGATGATGGAGACCATGATTCCCCCATAAGTCGGGATGAGACTCTGGACGAAAAATAAAGTAAAAAATAAAAAAAGAGGCCAAAAAAAGAAAAAGAGAAAAGTCCCAAATAAAAAAATGAGAGAAAAAGAGAGAAGGGACAATGTTACTATCCTTTTACCACACTTGTGCTTCAAAGTAGCACCATGATCTTCATGATAGAAAGTCTCTCATTTTGTCACTTTCATATACTAGTGGGAATTTTACATTATAGAACTTGGCTTGTATATTCAAATGATGGGCTTCCTCAAAATGCCCTAGGTCTTCGTGAGCAAGCGAGTTGGATGCACACCCACTTAGTTTCTTTTTTTTGAGCTTTCATATGCTTATAGCTCTAGTGGATCCGTTGCATGGCAATCCCTACTCACTCACATTGATATCTATTGATGGGCATCTCCATAGCCCGTTGATACGCCTAGTTGATGTGAGACTATCTTCTCCCTTTTGTCTTCTCCACAACCACCATTCTATTCCACATATAGTTCTATATCCATGGCTCACACTCATGTATTGCGTGAAGATTGAAAAAGTTTTGAAAATGTCAAAAGTATGAAACAATTGCTTGGTTTGTCGTCGGGGTTGTGCATGATTTAAATACTTTGTGTGGTGAAGATAGAGCATAGCCAGACTCTATGATTTTGTAGGGATAACTTTCTTTGGCCATGTTATTTTGAGAAGACATAATTGCTTTGTTAGTATGCTTGAAGTATTATTATTTTTATTTCAATATGAACTTTTATCTTGAATCTTTCGGATCTGAATATTCATATCACAAGTAAGAAGAATTACATTGAAATTATGTCAACTAGCATTCCACATAAAAATTATCTTTTTATCATTTACCTACTCGAGGACGAGCAGGAATTAAGCTTGGGGGTGCCTGATACGTCTCCAATGTATCTATAATTTTTGATTGCTCCATGCTATATTATCTACTGTTTCGGGCAATATTGGGCTTTATTTTCCACTTTTATATTATTTTTGGGACTAACCTATTAACCGGAGGCCCAACCCAGAATTGCTGTTTTTTTTGCCTATTTCAGTGTTTCGAAGAAAAGGAATATCAAACGGAGTCGAAACGGAACGAAATCAACTGGAGAAGTTATTTTTGGAAGGAAAGCTACCGGATCGACTTGGACCCCACGTCAGGAAAGGAGGGAGGTGCTCACGAGGTGGGGGGCGCCCACCCCTAGGGCGCGCCTGCCTCGTGGGGCCCACAAGCTCCACCGACGCATTTTTTTCTCCCATATATACCCACGTATCCTAAAACTTCCGCACAGAGAATAGATCGGGAGTTCCGCCACGCAAGCCTCTCAGAGCCACCAAAACCAATCGGGACCCTGTTCCAAAGACTCACGGAGAGGGGAACCCTCACCGGTGGCCATCTTCATCATCCCGACGCTCTCCATGACGAGGAGGGAGTAGTTCACCCTCGGGGCTGAGGGTATGTACCAGTAGCTATGTGTTTGATCTCTATCTCTCATGTTCTTGATTTGGCACGATCTTGATGTATCGCGAGCTTTGCTATTATAGTTGGATCTTATGTTTCTTCTTCCCCCTCTTCTCTCTTGTAATGGATTGAGTTTTCCCCTTGAAGTAATCTTATCGGATTGAGTCTTTAAAGGAATGCGAGGAGGAAGAGGAAGAGGATGATGATGAGGAAGAGGACGATGAAGAGGAAGAGAAAGAGGAGGATGAAGAGGAAGAGGTACATGTCAAACAAAAACCACTACAACCAAAGCCTAGGAGGAGCGCAAGGCTGATGAACAGTTAGACTAGGTCAATTAAACAAAGCAAACTTATGTCATGTCAATGTGTAGAATATTATTCCACTTTTGAAACAGTATTTTAGGAGAAGCTTACTTGAACTTTTATTCTTGAAGTTTCAAAGAAATTATACAGTAGAAGTTCAAGTAAGCTTACTGCAGAAGTACTAGTATAGTATAAGAGGAGGTGCTGGTGATGTATTGTATGAAAGAGCAACCAGTAATAAAATGAAAAAATATACACTGTGAAGTTCAAGTAATATTACTGCAGAAGTCCTGCTATATTATGGCAGGAAGTGATGTGCTGGTGATGTATTGTATGAAAGAGCAACCAGTAATAAAATGAAAAATATACACTATGAAGTTCAAGTAACATTACAGTGGAAGTTCTGGTATATATATTATGGCAGGAGGTGCTGGTGTTGTATTCCATAAAAGAGCAACCAACAAATAATTATTCAGTTTGAAGTTCAGGTCAGCATACAGAATAAGTTATGGTATGTAAAATCGATCTAGGAAAAAAATATGCTTAAAAAAATTAAGTATTGCCGTAAGAACGAAGGTTAGCAAGCCTAAGACAACACGTTCAGATGTGAAGTTCTATTTGGATACATGCAGAAGTTCAAGTACAATGCCGACAAAAGATAAATAAACGTAAAGGAGTGTATGAGAATATTTTTGCACAAAGTTATAGTTGAAATCCATTCGCAGTTGAAAAATCACAAAAAACCACATATAGATTGTATGAAAAAGGCTACGTATTGGTTGAGTTGAAAAATACCAATACATCACACAACACAGAAAAATCCTCTCCATCTGAAACTAGCAGCCCAGCCAGATCTCAAGTAGAAGTTCAAGTCAAAGATCATATGTTGGGACACAAAGTTAAACAACAGAAAAAACCAGCAGTTCAACCATAGCCCAGGGAGAAGTTCAAGTACATCTGTTGGGGAAAAACATACAATACATGAATACTTAAAACGATGCAGTACATTGAAATTCACAAGCCAAATCACATTTCACACCAAATACATTTGTCCTCAATATCATAAGTAAATAGTGCTGCACTTATAGATACACAAATTACTAAACAATTCTTACAACCAAATCTCTACAGAATCATTCCAATCATTATCAAACCTAAATCTTTACGAGATCGAAATCTACACTGAAACTATTGCTTCGAATTCACGGGCCCAAGGACTGGATCTCTTTAGGAAGCTCTGCATGCACGACTTCATTCTTCTCGCTAAAGATTATAGTGTGCATGAACTCGGCCTTCCAAATATTTGCGAGCTCGCCAACAGAAATGAAACGATGGTTTAGTAAAGGATAACTAAAACCACAACAGGAGCGTCTCAGCAAAAACACACAACAAAAATGAAAGGATGATCAGACAAGAACAAGGACAAAACATACCTCCACATCACCAAAATCATCAACAAGCTCATTGCCATCATATGTAGAGCAGAAATTCACGATAAAGAAACCACAATCATTATTCACTTGCTTTGGAACATCGATAGCTTTGGAACATCGATAAAAGCAGGCCTCTTTGCAATATTCACCCAGTTAGGCTGCTTGCTCGCTTTGTATGCAGCCTTGCCGTACACCTCCTCGAGCAACCCAACAAATGTCTTGATCTGCAGGAAATGCCAAAATAAGATGAAGTCAAAAACATGTTAACCAAAATAGTTAGGTTCAGGTACATAAAAGGGACACTTGCATAAGATCCAGCTAAACAAATACCAGAAGTTCAACTGTCAAATGATAGTCAGTTCAAGCAGTATTACCAAAACAGAGACATAAACATATTTTGTCAACACAAGCCATAATAAACTTCGTGTCAAACAAGCAGATATGAAAGGAGGTTCAGGCTAAGAAACACTCACGATATGTTGGCAGTCTCCGTGGAAACTTGTTCGTGACGTCCCCTTATTACTGTGAAGAAGTGAATCAAGGATGTCAATGCTCCCACGATATCTATTCAACACATACACACTATAGTGCGCCATTGTGCCAATTGGCTTGAATAGTATAAAAAAAACCTGCCAAGAAATAAAGAAACGATAAACACAAACTATAAATCATAGGTATTGAAGAACCGGGATGAACAAAAACTTCTTGACAAACTCAGCAAAAGGATGTACATAAAATTTTAAAAAGCAAGAATTATGAAAAACTAACCAGCTTTGCGTTAAGAAGGTCTTCTTCCTTGCGAACAAACATTTGGAGGAGACCAGCAAATTTTTTTACATCAAACTTTAGAACTGTTGCACTGAAAAAATCATACTCCAGGCAGTACTGTGCATTCACAAAAACACAATTAAAACACCTCCCAAACGCCACTACACCAAAAATAGAGCAAAAAAGGGAGATAGGGGTGCAAAAGAACTAAAACCTGTATGAAGTAGGGACTAAGTACAACCCTCTCAGCACAAGAGAATATCTCAGAGGTCTCCGGCTTATCCTTCCACAAATTTATGAGATAATCCATTATGTCTCCTTGCATCTACTGCCCTTCACCGAAAAGAGTATAAAGGACAGGTCATGTGAGGTCAATCACATTGCCAGGGATGGTAAACATGCAGTAGCTTGGCTGCAAATTTAAAAGGATGGGAAATATAATAGAAGTTCAGATATAATAACAAACAGAACTTCAGACACTATAATCCAAAGGCAAGGAGAGATGAACAGAAGTTTACATACTACAACAATAGAAGTTCACACACTATAACTAAAAGGCAAGGAGAAATGAACAGAAGTTCACATACTACAACAACAGAAGTTCAGAACAAAGTAGTTTCGGGGAAACGACACCTATGGGATCACGAGAATCCCTACTACGGTTGCCGGGGCGCCGGGTTGCGAGAAGAGCAGGATTAGTAATCAGCACAAGGATCGTTTACCCAGGTTCGGGCCGCGAGGATGCGTAAAACCCTAGTCTTGCTTTGGTGGGTGTATTTCAGAGAGTTCTTGAGCTCTCGAACTAGCTGTGGTGAGTGTGTGGTTCCAAAGAGCCGAATCCTTCTCCAGTACGCCATGGGCCTCCTTTTATAGTTGAAAGGGGCTACCACAGTGGCACACATGAGGTGGAAAGGCGCACAGTGCTATGAGCTTATCGCTCATATTACAGGACAAGACGCATTTAATGCGTAACTTAGGTGTCCCCTTGCTTTATCGGGGATGGGGGCGAGGCCCGTCCCGTCCGTCGCCGCTCCTCCTTGCTTCGACACACGCCCTGGCTAGCGACGCATGCGGCGCCACGTAGGCAGGCAGGCAGCTGAGGTGGCACGGTGGTGGAGCCTCCATGAAGATATGCATGCCGCCACGCAGGCACTTAATGAGTTGGCTTAGGAGCTGCATATTGCCAGGCAGGTGCCCGCCCAGCTGGTTGGGCTGGCAGCTGCATGTGGATGGTGGTGGAGACTTGGTTGGTGTGGGCCTGGTAGTGGCCCTGCTAGCGTCCTCGGTGAGGACCTTGCCGGGTGGCCCGGCAAGGGTCTTGCCGTGGCGCGCTGTCGTCCCCGGCATGGACCTTGCCGGGGGTTTGGTGGCCTTCCTCGGCTAGGATCTTGCCGAGGATCGTCGTCTTCTAATCCTCATCTGATCTTGAGTGTTCCTTTTCTTCACAAAAATCTGCATGCCACCATGGAGGTGCCTCCCGAGCCCTGGCCCAACATGATGTCGGAGACCGTGGGCTCAAGGGTGGCTTGCTCTGTTGGTGTGGGGCGAGCTGCCCCGGCAAGGGTCTTGCCGGGGCTGCTGAGGCTGCCACGGCAATGGTCTAGCCAGGCGTTGCTCTGGTTGTCTTGGGTTTCGGTCTTACCTTTGCTCACCTCCCCTGTTCTGCTTGGTGTGACTGTGGGCACGACTCCGACTTCCCGTGCACAGGTAAAGGGGTACAAAAGTGCGCCCCTCCTTTTGTACACCGACAGGAGCCCCCGGGCCTAGGCCACACATAAGCGCGTCACGTTGTTGGGCCAGGCCCAAAATGGTGCGTGGGCAGGCGGGGCGGTTTTTACCGCGGCAAAACTTTTCGGGCGCTGCACTTCCCACGACCTGCATGCGGCGCGGCGTGGTGTGGAGGGGTGCGCGTAACGTGGGCGGCATGCGTGGGGCGGTTCCTGCACGCATGCGTCACATCGCAGTAAATGGGCAGCTCGCGCCTTCGCCATGAAAGGAGGGAGGCGTGGAGGCGCGGCTTATTTACTGCGCGGGGCCTGGTTGCGGTCTCCAAGGCGTCCACACCCCATGATCACGGGGTGGGGAGAGGTCGCTTCACCCGTCCCCTCGATTTTGCACGTTTGCCAGGCGTCCTCCATGCGCTTGGGATGGCAAGCGGTGGAGGCGGGAAACCGGGCCGTCACTGGTTGGGGCAGCGGGTCGGTCTCGATTCCCTGCGCCTCTGGTGGCTGGATTGGCCACCTCGAAGACGTCGCCGACAGGATTACCGCGCAGCTGGCTACCATGGGGATGCCAAGCGTGAGGTACGACCCAGAGCGCAGCAGGACCACCAACGCCAAGCTGACCTTGTTCTTCGAGTGTGTTCTCGGGGCCCTAGAGCAGCTTCACGCCAACCGGGCGGCCTCGTTGGTGGACGAGGCCCGGAGGCTTTGCCAGGGCGCCATGACCAAGGTTCTCACCAAGGTGGCACATTGGTACCCCGACCTCGACTTCGACGCCGCGCTTGAGAGCTTCCCGGAGGGTACTGACCTTACGCCGCTTAGGGAGCGCATCGAGCCCATCATCAGCCGTGTCGGCGGAATTCTGAGGGTGGAGGGCCAACGCCGGAATTAGGCACCCCGTTTCTTATCACCGCTGCAGGTTCACAACCAAGACAATTGCTATCTCTAGTTAGAACCGCAGCAACTATTTGATGTAATATGACTCTGCAACACTTTCAGTATCATGCATGTTATTTTCTTGTTTGATTTTTCCTTGTATGTCCACCCTACGTAACTGGGTAGGCTTGCCGGGGCGTAAACCCAGGGCGGCGTCTTGGGGACAGATCCCCATTGGCCTGCCAGGTGTGCTTGCTGTCGGGCAAACCACCTTGCCGGCCTTAGCGCGGCCGCCCGAATTGTCGATCTTGACTCGAGTCAGAGTCGGGAGCGTTGCCAAGTGTGGAAGGCTACCCCACCACTCTTGACGTGGCCGCTTTGAGCTGTTGAGCGGACTAGAAATAGAACAAGGGCGTTGCCAGTCGCGGGAGGGCCCCTTCGCGTGCAGGTTTCCCATACATAGGCAAGATTTCCGAGGATGATAACTTTATGTATAAAAGGAAATAACTCAAGGCTCTGAATAACTTAGCTTTTCTGTCGCCGCGCTGGCGTCCTTCGCGTTGCAGGCGACGCCTTTTCCTCCTGGCCGTCTCCTTCTTGGGAGCCATGGCGACGAAGAACTGCTAGGCTAGCTACTAGACCAGATTCTTACAATTGCGCCCCCTACCTGGCGCGCCAAAGATGTCGGGGAAACAACACCTATGGGATCACAAGAATCCCTACTACGGTTGCCGGGGCGCAGGGTTGCGAGAAGAGCAGGATTAGTAATCAACACAAGGATCGTTTACCCAGGTTCGGGACGCGAGGATGCGTAAAATCCTAGTCCTGCTTTGGTGGGTGTATTTTAGAGAGTTCTTGAGCTCTCGAACTAGCTGTGGTGAGTGTGTGGTTCCAAAGAGACGAATCCTTCTCCAATACGCCATGGGCCTCCTTTTATAGTTGAAAGGGGCTGCCACAGTGGCACACATGAGGTGGAAAGGCGCACAGTGCTATGAGCTTATCGCTCGTATTACAGGACAAGGCGCATTTAATGCATAGCTTAGGTGTCCCCTTGCTTTATCGGGGATGGGGGCGAGGCCCGTCCCGTCCGTCGCCGCTCCTCCTTGCTTCGACACGGCATACGGCTAGCGACGCATGCGGCGCCACGTAGGCAGGCAGGCAGCTGAGGTGGCGTGGTGGTGGAGCCTCCACAAAGATCTGCATGCCGCCACGCAGGCGCTTGATGAGTTGGCCTGGGAGCTGCATATTGCCACGCAGGTGCCCGCCTAGCTGGTTGGGCTGGCAGCTGCATGTGAATGGTGGTGGAGACTTGGTTGGTGCGGGCCTGGTAGTGGCCCTGCTGACGTCCTCGGTGAGGGCCTTGCCGGGTGGCCCGGCAAGGGTCTTGCCGTGGCGCGCTGTCGTCCCCGGCAAGGACCTTGCCGGCGGTTTGGTGGACTTCCTCGGCTAGGATCCTACCGAGGATCGTCGTCTTCTAATCCTCATCTGATCCTGAGTGTTCCTTGTCTTCACAAAGATCTGCATGCCACCATGGAGGTGCCTCCCGAGCCCTGGCCCAACGTGATGTCAGAGACCGTGGGCTCAAGGGTGGCTCGCTCTGTTGGTGTGGGGCGAGTTGCCGGGGCTGCAGAACATGGGAGATGAGCCCCGGCAAGGGTCTTGCCGGGGGAACCTGCTTCATCCCTCTGCTCTTTGTGGTCTTGTCCTTGGCGTTGCTCTGGTTGTCTTGGGTTTGTGTCTTACCTTGGCTCACCTCCCCTGTTCTGCTTGATGTGACTGTGGGTGCGGTTCCGACTGCCCGTGCACAGGTAAAGGGGTACAAAAGTGTGCCCCTCCTTTTGTACACCGACAAGTAGCATCTCTGGCAGTGATACGTCTCCAACATATCTGTAATTTTTGATTGTTCCATGCTATTATACTATATGTTTTGGATGTTTAATGGGCTTTAATATGCTCTTCTATATTATTTTTGGGACTAACCTATTAACCGGAGGCCCAGTGCCAGTTGCTGTTTTTTTTTGCCTATTTCAGTGTTTCGCAGAAAAGGAATATCAAACGGAATCCAAACGGAATGAAACCTTCGTGAGGATCTTTCTTGGAACAAACAAAATATAGGAGACTTGGAGTGGAAGTCCGAGACGCAACGAGGCGGCCACAAGGTAGGAGGGTGCGCCCAATGGGTAGGCGCTCCCCCACCCTCGTGGGCCCCTCGTATCTCCACCGACGCACTTCTTTCGCCTATATATACCCTTGTACCCTAAAAACATCATGGAGAGCCACGAAACCACTTTTCCACCACCGCAACCTTCTGTACCGGTGAGATCCCATCTTGGGGCCTTTTCCGGCGATCTGCCGGAGGGGGGATTCGATCACAGAGGGCTTCTACATCAACACCATAGCCTCTCCGATGATGTGTGAGTAGTTTACCACAGACCTTCGGGTCCATAGTTATTAGCTAGATGGATTCTTTTCTCTCTTTGGTTCTCAATACAAAGTTCTCCTCGATGTTCTTGGAGATGTATTCGACGTAATACTTTTTGCGGCGTGTTTGCCAAGATTCGATGAATTGTGGGTTTATGATCAAGATTATCTATGAACGATATTTGATTCTCTGAATTCTTATATGCATGATTTGATATCTTTGCAAGTATCTTCAAATTATCGGTTTAGTTTGGCCTACTAGATTGATCTTTCTTGCAATGGTTTAAGTGCTTAGCTTTGGGTTCAATCTCGCGGTGTCCCTTCCCAGTGACAGTAGGGGCAGTAAGGCACATATTGTATTTTTGCCATCGGGGATAAAAAGATGGGGTTTATATCATATTGCTTGAGTTTATCCCTCTACATCATGTCATCTTGCCTAATGCATTACTCTGTTCTTATGAACTTAATACTCTAGATGCATGCTGGATAGCGGTCGATGTGTGGAGTAATAGTAGTAGATGCAGAATCGTTTCGGTGTCCTTGACACAGACGTGATGCCTATATTCATGATCATGCCTAGATATTCTCATATCTATGCGCTTTTCTATCAATTACTCGGCACTAATTTGTTCACCCACCGAAATACATGCTATCTTGAGAGAATCCACTAGTGAAACCTATGGCCCCCGGGTCTATTTTACATCATATTAGTTTCCCGTCAACTTGCCAATTTCTGTCGCCATTTATTTTGCAATCTTTACTTTCTAATTTATGCAACAAAAATACCAAAAATATTTATCTTATTATCTTTATCATATCTCACTTTTGCAAGTGGCCGTGAAGGGATTGACAACCCCTTTATCGCGCTGGTTGCAAGGTTCTTGATTGTTTGTGCAGGTACTAGGTGACTTGCGTGTAGTCTCCTACTAGATTGATACCTTGGTTCTAAAAAACTGAGGCAAATACTTACGCTACTTTGCTGCATCACCCTTTCCTCTTCTAGGGAAAACCAACACATGCTCAAGAGGTATCAAGAAGGATCTCTGGTGCCGTTGCCGGGGAGATCTACGCTCAAGTCAAGACATACCAAGTACCCATCACAAACTCTTATCCCTCGCATTACATTATTTGTCATTTGCCTCTCGTTTTCCTCTCCCCCACTTCACCTTTGCCGTTTTATTCACCTCTTTTTCGTTCGTCTCGTTTCACTTGCTTCTTGTGTTCTCGTGTGTTGGATATATTTTTTGTCACGATGGCTCAAGATAATACTAAATTATGTGACTTTTCCAATGCCCACAACAAAAATTTTATTAGCACTCCGATTGCTCCTATTACCGATGCCGAATCTTGTGAAATTAATGCTGCTTTGTTGAATCTTATCATGAAAGATCAATTTTCTGGCCTTCCTAGTGAAGATGCCGCTACCCATCTAAACAACTTTGTTGATTTGTGCGATATGCAAAAGAAGAAAGATGTGGATAATGATATTGTTAAATTGAAGCTATTTCCGTTTTCGCTTAGAGATCGTGCTAAAACTTGGTTCTCTTATTTGCTTAAAAATAGTATTGATTCATGGAATAAGTGCAAAGATGCTTTTATCTCTAAGTATTTTCCTCCCGCTAAGATCATCTCTCTTAGAAACAATATTATGAATTTTAAGCAACTTGATCATTAACATGTTGCACAAGCTTGGGAGAGGATGAAATTAATGATACGTAATTTCCCTACACATGGTTTGAATTTATGGATGATTATACAAATTTTTATGCCGGATTGAATTTCGCTTCTAAAAACCTTTTAGATTCGGCCGCCGGAGGCACTTTTATGGAAATCACTTTAGGAGAAGCTACTAAACTCCTAGATAATATTATGGTTAATTATTCTCAATGGCATACCGAAAGATCCACTAGTAAAAAGGTTCATGCGATAGAAGAGATTAATGTTTTTAGTGGAAAGATGGATGAACTTATGAAATTGTTTGATAATAAGTGTGTTTCTTCTGATCCTAATGATATGCCTTTGTCCACTTTGATTGAGAATAATAACGAATCTTTGGTTGTGAATTTTGTTGGTAGGAACAACTTTGGTAATAACGCGTATAGATGAAACTTTAATTCTAGGCCATTCCCTAATAATTCCTCTAATAATTATGGTAATTCCTACAACAACTCTTACGGAAATTTTAATAAGATGCCCTCTGATTTTGAGACTAGTTTTTAAGAATTTATGAATTCGCAAAAGAATTTCAACGCTTTGCTTGAACAAAAATTGCCTAAGATTGACGAGTTGGCTAGGAACTTGGATAGAATTTCTCTTGATGTTGATTTTTTGAAACTTAGATCTATTCCACCTAAGCATGATATCAATGAGTCTCTCAAAGCCATGAGAATTTCCAATTATGAGTGCAAAGAAAGAACCACTAGGATGCGTGCTAAAAAAGATTGCTTTGTGAAAGCATGTTCTTCTAGTTTTCATGATAATAATGATGAAGATCTAAAAGTGATTGATGTATCTACTATTAAATCTTTGTTTTCCAATATGAATCTTTATAAAGATGGGACTTGAGATGAGTCAACTTTAGTTAATAGGCGTCCCAATGATGCTAAAATTAATAAAAGTGGGATTGAAGAGGTCAAAACTTTACATAGCAATGAACCCACTATTTTGGATTTCAAGGAATTTAATTATGCTAATTGCTCTTTGATAGATTGTATTTCCTTGTTGCAATTCATGTTAAATTCTCCTCATGCTTATGATCAAACTAAGGCTTTTACTAAACATATCGTTGATGCTTTAATGCAATCTTATGAAGAAAAGCTTGAATTAGAAGTTTCTATCCCTAGAAAACTTTATTATGAGCGGGAACCTACTATTAAAATTAAGATTAAAGATCATGAATGCTATGCTTTATGTGATTTGGGTGCTAGTGTTTCCACGATTCCCAAAACTTTGTGTGATGTGTTAGGTTTCCGTGAATTTGATGATTGTTCTTTAAATTTGCATCTTGCGGATTCCACCATTAAGAAACCTATGGGGGGATTAATGATGTTCTTATTGTTGCAAATATGAATTATGTACCCATAGATTTCATTGTTCTTGATATAGATTGCAATCCTACATGTCCTATATTCTTGGTAGACTTTTCCTTAGAACGATTGGTGCAATAATTGATATGAAAGAAGAAAATATTAGATTCCACTTTCCGTTAAGGAAAGGCATGTAACACTTTCCTAGAAATAAAATTAAATTACCTTATGAATCTATTATGAGAGCCACTTATGGAATGCACACCAAAGATGACAATACCTAGATCTATTCTTGCTTTATGCCTAGCTAGGGGCGTTTAACGATAGCGCTTGTTGGGCGGCAACCCAATTTTATTTTTGTTCCTTGCTTTTTGTTCCTGTTTAGTGATAAATAATTCATCTAGCCTCTGTTTAGATGTGGTTTTATGTTTTAATTAGTATTTGTGCCAAGTAGAACCTTTGGGAAGACTTGGGTGAAGTCTTTGCGATCTTGCTGTAAAAAACAGAAACTTTAGTGCTCATGAGATTAGATGCCATTTTTTTACTGGAGAATGCTTTTAGGTTGATTATTTTTGCAGATGATTATTAGACAAATTCCTCACGTCCACCAATTTATTTCAGAATTTTTGGAGTTCCAGAAGTATTCGTTTGATACAGATTACTACAGACTGTTCTGTTTTTGACAGATTCTGTTTTTCGTGTGTTATTTGCTTATTTTGATGAATCTATGTGAAGGAAATATGCCCTAGAGGTAATAATAAAGTTATTATTTATTTCCTTATTTCATGATAAATGTTTATTATTCATGCTAGAATTGTATTAACCGGAAACATGATACATGTGTGAATACATAGACAAACAGAGTGTCACTAGTATGCCTCTACTTGACTAGCTCGTTGATCAAACATGGTTATGTTTCCTAGCCATAGACAAAGAGTTGTCATTTTATTAATGGGATCACATCATTAGGAGAATGATGTGATTGACTTGACCCATTCCGTTAGCTTAGCACTCGATCGTTTAGTATGTTGCTATTGCTTTCTTCATGACTTATACATGTTCCTATAACTATGAGATTATTCAACTCCCGTTTACCGGAGGAACACTTTGTGTGCTACCAAATGTCACAACCTAACTGGGTGATTATAAAGGTGCTCTACAGGTGTCTCCGAAGGTACTTGTTGTGTTAGCGTATTTTGAGATTAGGATTTGTCACTCCGATTGTCGGAGAGGTATCTCTGGGCCCACTCGGTAATGCACATCACTTAAGCCTTGCAAGCATTGCAACTAATGAGTTAGTTGTGGGATGATGTATTACGGAACGAGTAAAGAGACTTTCCGGTAACGAGATTGAACTAGGTATTGAGATACCAACGATCGAACCTCGGGCAAGTAACATACCGATGACAAAGGGAACAACGTATGTTGTTATGCGGTCTGACCGATAAAGATCTTCGTAGAATATGTGGGAGCCAATATGAGCATCCATGTTCCGCTATTGGTTATTGACCGGAGACGTGTCTCGGTCATGTCTACATTGTTCTCGAACCCGTAGGGTCCGCACGCTTAAAGTTCGATGACGGTTATATTATGAGTTTATGTGTTTTGATGTAGCGAAGGTAGTTCAGAGTCCCGGATGAGATTGGGGACATGACGAGGAGTCCCGAAATGGTCGAGATGTAAAGATCGATATATTGGACGACTATATTCGAATATCGGAAAGGTTTCGAGTGATTCGGGTATTTTTCGGAGTACCGGAGAGTTACGTGTATTCGCCGGTGATTATATGGGCCTTATTGGGCTTTAGGGAAAGAGAGAGGAGAGGCTGGCGCTTAAAGGCCTAGTCCGAATTGACTAGGGGAGGGCTGCGCCTCCTTCCTTCTCTTCTCTCTCCCTTTCCTTGACTCCTACTCCTACTACTTGGAGGGGGTAAATCCTACTCCCGTGGGAGTAGGACTCCTCCTAGGGCGCGCCATAGAGTGGGCCGGCCCTCCCCCTCCTCCACTCCTTTATATACCGGGAGGGGGGCACCCCTTGGAGATACAACAATTGATCGTTTGATCTTTTAGCCGTGTGCGGTGCCCCCCTCCACCATAGTCCACCTCGATAATACTGTAGCGGTGCTTAGGCGAAGCCCTGCATCGGTAGAACATCATCATCGTTACCGCGCCGTCGTGCTGACGAAACTCTCCCTCAACACTCGGCTGGATCGGAGTTCGAGGGACGTCATCGGGCTGAACGTGTGCTGAAATCGAAGGTGTCGTGCGTTCGGTACTTGATCAGTCGGATCGTGAAGACGTACGACTACACCAACCGTGTTGTGCTAACGCTTCCGCTTTCGGTCTACGAGGGTACGTGGACAACACTCGCCCCTCTCTTTGCTATGCATCACCATGATCTTGCGTGTGCATAGGAATTTTTTTGAAATTACTACGTTCCCCAACAGTGGCATCCGAGCCTGGTTTTATGCGTAGATGTTATATGCACGAGTAGAACACAAGTGAGTTGTGGGCGATATAAGTCATACTGCTTACCAGGATGCCATACTTTGGTTCGGCGGTATTGTTGGATGAAGCAGCCCGGACTGACATTATGCGTACGCTTACGCGAGACTGGTTCTACCGACGTGCTTTGCACATAGGTGGCTGGCGGGTGTCAGTTTCTCCAACTTTAGTTGAACCGAGTGTGGCTACGCCCGGTCATTGCAAAGGTTAAAATAGCACCAACTTGACAAACTATCGTTGTGGTTTTGATGCGTAGGTAAGAACGGTTCTTGCTAAAGCCCGTAGCAGCCACGTAAAACTTGCAACAACAAAGTAGAGGACGTCTAACTTGTTTTTGCAGGGCATGTTGTCATGTGATATGGTCAAGACATGATGCTAAATTTTATTGTATGATATGATCATGTTTTGTAACCGAGTTATCGGCAACTGGCAGGAGCCATATGGTTGTCACTTTATTGTATGCAATGCAATCGCCCTGTAATGCTTTACTTTATCACTAAGCGGTAGCGATAGTCGTAGAAGCATAAGATTGGTGAGGCGACAACGATGCTACGATGGAGATCAAGGTGTCGCGCCGGTGACGATGGTGATCATGACGGTGCTTCAGAGATGGAGATCACAAGCACAAGATGATGATGGCCATATCATATCACTTATATTGATTGCATGTGATGTTTATCTTTTATGCATCTTATTTTGCTTAGTTCGACGGTAGCTTTATAAGATGATCTCTCACTAAATTTCAAGATAAAAGTGTTCTCCCTGAGTATGCACCGTTGCCAAAGTTCGTCGTGCCCAGACACCATGTGATGATCGGGTGTGCTAAGCTCTACGTCCATCTACAACGGGTTTAAGCCAGTTTTGCACACGTAGAATACTCAGGTTAAACTTGACAAGCCTAGCATATGCAGATATGGCCTCGGAACACTGAGACCGAAAGGTCGAGCGTGAATCATATAGTAGATATGATCAACATAGTGATGTTCACCATTGAAAACTACTCCATTTAACGTGATGATCGGTTATGGTTTAGTTGATTTGGATCACATGATCACTTAGATGATTAGAGGGATGTCTATCTAAGTGGGAGTTCTTAAGTAATATGATTAATTGAACTTAAATTTATCATGAACTTAGTACCTGATAGTATTTTGCATATCTATGTTGTAGATCAATAGCTCGCGTTTAGCTCCCCTGTTTTATTTTTGATATGTTCCTAGAGAAAAACTATGTTGAAAGATGTTAGTAGCAATGATGTGGACTTGGTCCGTGATCTGAGGATTATCCTCATTGCTGCACAGAAGAATTATGTCCTTGATGCACCGCTAGGTGACAGGCCTATTGCAGGAGCAGATGCAGACGTTATGAACGTTTGGCTAGCTCAATATGATGACTACTTGATAGTTTAGTGCGCCATGCTTAACGGCTTAGAATCGGGACTTCAAAGACGTTTTGAACGTCATGGACCATATGAGATGTTCCAGGAGTTGAAGTTAATATTTCAAGCAAATACCCGAGTTGAGAGATATGAAGTCTCCAACAAGTTCTATAACTAAAAGATGGAGGAGAATAGCTCAAGCAGTGAGCATGTGCTTAGATTGTCTGGGTACTACAATCGCTTGAATCAAGTGGGAGTTAATCTTCCAGATAAGATAGTGATCGACGGAATTCTCTAGTCACCATTTCCAAGTTAGTAGAACTTCGTGATGAACTATAATATGCAAGGGATAACGGGAACGATTCCCAAGCTCTTCGTGATGCTGAAATCAACGAAGGTAGAAATCAATAAAAACATCAAGTGTTGATGGTTGACAAGACCACTAGTTTCAAGAAAAGAGCAAAGGGAAGAAGGGGAACTTCAAGAAGAACGGCAAGCAAGTTGCTGCTCAAGTGAAGAAGCCCAAGTCTAGTCCTAAGCCTATGACTAAGTGCTTCTACTGCAAAGGGACTGGTCATTGGAAGTGGAACTGCCCCAAGTATTTGGCAGATAAGAAGGATGGCAAAAGTGAACAAAGGTATATTGGATATACATGTTATTGATGTGTACTTTACTAGTGTTTATAGCAACCCCTCGGCATTTGATCTTGGTTGATTGCTAAGAGTAGTAACTCGAAACGGGAGTTGCAGAATAAACAGAAACTAGTTAAGGGCGAGGTGACAATGTGTGTTGGAAGTAGTTCCAAGATTGATATGATCATCATCGCACACTCCCTATACTTTCAGGATTAGTGTTGAAACTAAATAAGTGTTATTTAGTGTTTGCGTTGAGCATGAATATGATTTGATCATGTTTGTTGCAATACGGTTATTCATTTAAATTAGAGAATAATTGTTGTTCTGTTTACATGAATAAAACCTTCTATGGTCATACACCCAATAAAATAGTTTGTTGGATCTCGATCGTAGTGATACACATATTCATAATATTGAAGCCAAAAGATGCAAAGTTAATAATGATAGTGCAACTTATTTGTGGCATTGTCGTTTAGGTCATATTGGTGTGAAGCGCATGAAGAAACTCCATGCTGATGGGATTTTGGAATCACTTGATTATGAATCACTTGATGCTTGCGAACCATGCCTTATGGGCAAGATGACTAAGACTCCGTTCTCCGGAACAATGGAGCGAGCAACCGACTTATTGGAAATAATACATACTGATGTATGCGATCCGATGAGTGTTGAGGCTCGCGGCGGGTGTCGTTATTTTCTCACCTTCACAGATGATTTGAGCGGATATGGGTATATCTACTTGATGAAACATAAATCTGAAACATTTGAAAAGTTCAAATAACTTCAGAGTTAGGTGGAAAATCATCGTAATAAGAAAATAAAGTTTCAACGATCTGATCATGGAAGAGAATATTTGAGTTACGAGTTTGGTCTTCATTTGAAACAATGCGGAATAGTTTCGCAACTCACGCGACCTCGAACATCACAGCGTAATGGTGTGTCCGAACGTCGTAATCGCACTTTACTAGATATGGTGCAATCCATGATGTCTCTTACTGATTTGCCGCTATCATTTTGGGGTTATGCATTAGAGACAACTGCATTCACGTTAAAAAGGGCACCGTATAAATCCATTGAGACGACACCGTATAAACTGTGGTTTAGCAAGAAACCTAAGCTATCGTTTCTTAAAGTTTGGGGTGGCGATGCTTATGTGAAAAAGTTTCAAATTGATAAGCTCGAACCCAAATCGGAGAAGTGCATCTTCATAGGATACCCAAACGAAATTGTTGGGTACACCTTCTATCACAGATCCGAAGGCAAATTTGTTGCTGAGAATGGATCCTTTCTAGAGAAAAAGTTTCTCTCGAAAGAAGTGAGTGGTAGGAAAGTAGAACTTGATGAGGTAACTGTACCCGCTCCCTTATTGGAAAGTAGTTCATCACAGAAATATGTTCCTGTGACTACTACACCAATTAGTGAGGAAGCTAATGATGATGATCATGTAACTTCAGATCAAGTTACTACTGAACCTCGTAGGTCAATCAGAGTGAGATCCGCACCAGAGTGGTACGGTAATCCTGTTCTGGAGGTCATGACCATGACGAACCTACGAACTATGAGGAAGTGATGATGAGCCCAGATTCCGCAAAATGGCTTGAGGCCATGAAATCTTAGAAGGGATCCATGTATGAGAACAAAGTATGGACTTTGATTGACTTGCCCAATGATCGGCGATCCATTGAGATTAAACGGATCTTCAAGAGCAAGACGGACGCTGATAGTAGTGTTACTATCTCCAAAGCTAGAATTGTCGCAAAAGGTTTTCGACAAGTTCAAGGTGTTGACTACGATGAGAGTTTCTCACTCGTATCTATGCTTAAGACTATCCGAATCATGTTAGCAATTGCCGCATTTTAAGAAATTTGGCAAATGGATGTCAAAACTGCATTCCTTAATGGATTTCTTAAAGAAGAGTTGTATATGATGCAACCAGAAGGTTTTGTCAATCCAAAAGATGCTAACAAAGTGTGTAAGCACCAGTGATCCATTTATGGACTGGTACAACCATCTCAGAGTTGGAATATACGCTTTGATAAGTTGATCAAAGCATATAGTTTTATACAGACTTGCGGTAAAGCCTGTATTTACAAGAAAGTGAGTGGGAGCACTACAACCTTTCTGATAAGTATATGTGAATGATATTGTTGATCGGAAATGATGTAGAATTTTCTGGAAAGCATAAAGGAGTATTTGAAAGGAGTTTTTTCAAAGAAAGACCTCGGTGAAGCTGCTTACATATTGAGCATCAACATCTATAGAGATAGATCAAGACGCTTGATAAGTTTTTTCAATGAGTACATACCTGGACAAGATTTTGAAGTCGTTCAAAATGGAAGAGTCAAAGAAAGAGTTCTTGCCTGTGTTACAAGGTGTGAAATTGAGTAAGACTCAAAGCCCGACCACGGTAGAAGATAGAAAGAGAATGAAAAGTCATTCCCTATGCCTTAGCCATCGGTTCTATAAAGTATGCCATGCTGTGTACCAGATCTATTGTATACCCTACACTGAGTTAAGCAAGGGATTACAATAGTGATCTAGGAGTAGATCACTGGACAACGGTCAAAATTATCCTTAGTGGAATAAGGATATGTTTCTCGATTATGGAGGTGACAAAAGGTTCATCGTAAAGGGTTACATTGATGCAAGTTTTTGACACTGATCCAGATGACTCTAAGTCTCAATCTGGATACATATTGAAAGTGGGAGCTATTAGCTAGAGTAGCTCCGCAAGAGCATTGTAGACATAGAAATTTGCAAAATACATATGGATCTGAATATGGCAGACCCATTGACTAAACTTCTCTCACAAGCAAAACATGATCACACCTTAGTACTCTTTGGGTGTTAATCACATAGCGATGTGAAGTAGATTATTGACTCTAGTAAACCCTTTGGGTGTTTGTCACATGACGATGTGAACTATGGGTGTTAATCACATGGTGATGTGAACTGTTGGTGTTAAATCACATGGCGATGTGAACTAGATTATTGACTCTAGTGTCTAGTGCAAGTGGGAGACTGAAGGAAATATGCCCTAGAGGCAATAATAAAGTTATTATTTATTTCCTTATTTCATGATAAATGTTTATTATTCATGCTAGAATTGTATTAACCGGAAACATGATACATGTGTGAATACATAGACAAACAGAGTGTCACTAGTATGCCTCTACTTGACTAGCTCGTTGATCAAAGATGGTTATGTTTCCTATCCATAGACAAAGAGTTGTCATTTGATTAATGGGATGACATCATTAGGAGAATGATGTGATTGACTTGCTTAGCACACGATCGTTTAGTATGTTGCTGTTGCTTTCTTCATGACTTATACATGTTCCTATGACTATGAGATTATGCAACTCCTGTTTACCGGAGGAACACTTTGTGTGCTACCAAACGTCACAACGTAACTGGGTGATTATAGAGGTGCTCTACAAGTGCCTCCGAAGGTACTTGTTGGCTTGGCGTATTTTGAGATTAGGATTTGTCACTCCGATTGTCGGAGAGGTATCTCTGGACCCACTCGGTAATGCACATCACTTAAGCCTTGCAAGCATTGCAACTAATGAGTTAGTTGGGGGATGATGTTTTATGGAACGAGTAAAGAGACTTGCTGGTAACGAGATTGAACTAGGTATTGATATACCAACCATCGAACCTCGGGCAAGTAACATACCGATGAAAAAGGGAACAACGTACATTGTTATGCGGTCTGACCGATAAAGATCTTCGTAGAATATGTGGGAGCCAATATGACCATCCAGGTTCCGCTATTGGTTATTGACCGGAGACGTGTCTCAGTCATGTCTACATTGTTCTCGAACCCGTAGGGTCCGCACGCTTAAAGTTCGATGACGGTTATATTATGAGTTTATGTGTTTTGATGTACCGAAGTTAGTTCGGAGTCCCGGATGAGATCAGGGATATGACTAGGAGTCCCGAAATGGTCGAGACGTAAAGATTGATATATTGGACGACTATATTCGGACATCGGAAAGGTTCCGAGTGATTCGGGTATTTTTCGGAGTACCGGAGAGTTACGGGAATTCGCCGGGGAGTATATGGGCCTTATTGGGCTTTAAGGAAAGAGAGAGGAGAGGCTGGGCGCCCCCCAAGGCCTAGTCCGATTTGGACTAGGGGGAGGGGGTGCGCCCCCTCCTTCCTTCTCTTCTCTCTCCCCTTTTCTTGACTCCTACTCCTACTACTTGGAAGGGGGGGGGAATCTTACTCCCGGTGGGAGTGGGACTCCTCCTAGGGCGCGCCATAGAGAGGGCCGGCCCTCCCCCTCCTCCACTCCTTTATATACGAGGAGGGGGGCACCCCTTGGAGACACAACAATTGATCGTTTGATCTTTTAGCCGTGTGCGGTGCCCCCCTCCATCATAGTCCACCTTGATAATACTGTAGCGGTGCTTAGGCGAAGCCCTGCGCCGGTAGAACATCATCATCATCACCACGCCGTCGTGCTGACAAAACTCTTCCTCAACACTCGGCTGGATCGGAGTTCGAGGGACGTCATCGGGCTGAACGTGTGCTGAACTCGGAGGTGCCGTGCATTCGGTACTTGATCGGTCAGATCGTGAAGACGTACGACTACATCAACCGCGTTGTGCTAACGCTTCCGCTTTCGGTCTATGAGGGTACGTGGACAACACTCTCCCCTCTCATTGCTAGGCATCACCATGATCTTGCGTGTGCGTAGATTTTTTTTTGAAATTACTACGTTCCCCAACACTATGGCTAGTATCGAGGGGTATGAACCATAGAGAAGTTGGAATACAGTAGTTTTAACACCAATATAAATAAAGAATGAGTTCATTACAGTACCTTAAAGTGGTGGTTTGTTTTCTTATACTAATGGAGCTCATGAGTTTTACTGTTTAAGTTTTGTGTTGTGAAGTTTTCAAGCTTTTGGGTAAAGATTTGATGGATTTTGGAATAAGGAGTGGCAAGAGCCTAAGGTTGGGGTTGCCCAAGGCACCCCAAGGTAAAAATCAAGTACAACCAAAAGCCTAAGCTTGGGGATGCCCCGGAAGGCATCCCCTCTTTCGTCTTCTTCTATCGGTAACTTTACTTGAGGTTATATTTTTATTCACCACATGATATGTGTTTTTCTTGGACCGTCTTGTATGATTTGAGTTTTTGCTTTTTAGTTTACCACAATCATCCTTGCTGTACACACATTTTTGGGAGAGATAGACATGAATCGGAATTTATTAGAATACTCTATGTGCTTCACTTATATCTTTTGAGCTAGATAATTTTGCTCTAGTGCTTCACTTATATCTTTTAGAGCACGGTGGTGGTTTTATTTTATAGAAAATATTGATCTCTCATGCTTCACTTATATTATTTTGAGAGTCTTTTGGAACAGCATGGTAATATTCTTTGGCTATAAAATTAGTCCTAGTATGATAGGCATCCAAGATGGGTATAATAAAAACTTCCATATAGAGTGCACTGAATACTATGAGAAGTTTGATACTTGATGATTGTTTTGAGATATGAAGATGGTGATATTAAAGTGGTGCTAGTTGAGTAACTGTGAATTTGAGAAATACTTGTGTTGAGGTTTGCAAGTCCCGTAGGATGCACATATGGTAACCGTTGTGTAACAAATTTGAAGGATGATGTGTTTCTTTGATTGTCCTCCTTATGAGTTGCGACTTGTAGATTTTTGCAATAAGTATGTGAGTTCTTTATGACTAATGTTGAGTCCATGGTTTATACTCACTCTCACCCTTCCATCATTGCTAGCCTCTTTGGTACCGTGCATTGCCCTTTCTCACCTCGAGAGTTGGTGCAAACTTCGCCGGTGCATCCAAACCCCGTGATATGATACACTCTATCACACATAAGCCTCCTTATATCTTCCTCAAAACATCCACCATACCTACCTATTATGGCATTTCCATAGCCATTCTGAGATATATTGCCATGCAACTTTCCACCGTTTTGTTTATTATGACACGCTTCGTCATTGTCATATTACCTTGCATGATCATGTAGTTGACATCGTATTTGTGGCAAGGCCACCATGCATAATTTTTCATACATGTCACTCTTGATTCATTGCCCATCCCGCACATCACCGGGGCACTCATATAGAGTCATATTTTGTTCTAGTATCGAGTTGTAATCCTTGAGTTGTAAATAAATAGAAGTGTGATGATCATCTTTGTTAGAGCATTGTCCCGTGTGAGGAAAAAAAAGAGAGAGGCCAAATAAAAAAAAGAGAAAGCCCCCAAAAAGAGAAAGGCCAAATAAAAAAGGGTATTTTTCATTATAGAACTTGGCTTGTATATTCCAACAATGAGCTTCCTAAAATGCCCTAGGTCTTCGTGAGCAAGCAAGTTGGATGCACACCCACTTAGTTTCTTTTGTTGAGCTTTCATACATTTATAGCTCTATTGCATCTGTTGCATGGCAATCCCTACTCCTCGCATTGGCATCAATTGATGGGCATCTCCATAGCCCGTTGATTAGCCGCGGCAATGTGAGACTTTCTCCCTTTTGTATTCTCCACACAACCTCCATCATCATATTCTATTCCACCCATAGTGCTATGTCCATGGCTCGCGCTCATGTATTGCGTGAAAGTTGAAAAAGTTTGAGAATACTAAAGTATGAAACAATTGCTTGGCTTCTCACTGGGGTTGTTCATGATGAGAGAATTTTGTGTGATGAAAGTGAAGCATGACCAAACTATATGATTTTGTAGGGATGAGATTTCTTTGGCAAAGTTATTTTGAGAAGACATAATTGCTTGGTTAGTATGCTTGAAGTATTATTATTTCTATGTCAATATTAAACTTTTGTCTTGAATCTTTCAGATCTGAACATTCATGCCACAATAAAGAAAATTACATTGAAAATATGTTAGGTAGCATTCCACATCAAAAAAATTGTTTTTATCATTTACCTACTCGAGGACGAGTAGGAATTAAGCTTGGGGATGCTGATACGTCTCCAAAGTATCTATAATTTTAGGTTGTTCCATGCTATTATATTATCTGTTTTGGATGTTTAATGGGCTTTAATATGCTATTTTATATTATTTTTGGGACTAACCTATCAACCGGAGGCCCAGTGCCAGTTGCTGTTTTTTTGCCTATTTCGCAGAAAAGGAATATCAAACGACATCCAAACGGAACGAAACCTTCGCAAGGATCTTTTTTGTAACAAACGCAATCCAGGAGACTTGGAGTGGAAGTCTGAGACGCAACGAGGTGGCCACGATGCAGGAGGGTGCGCCCAGGGGGGTAGGCGCGGCCCCACCCTCGTGGGCCCCTCGTAACTCCATCGACGTACTTCTTTCGCCTATATATACCCTTGTACCCTAAAAACATCCAGGAGAGCCACGAAACCACTTTTCCACCGCCGCAACCTTCTGTACCCGTGATATCCCATCTTGGGGCCTTTTTCGGTGACCTGCCGGAGGGGGAATTCGATCATGGAGGGCTTCTACATCAACACCATAGCCTCTCCGATGATGTGTGAGTAGTTTACCACAGACCTTCGGGTCCATAGTTATTAGCTAGATGGATTCTTCTCTCTCTTTGGTTCTCAATACAAAGTTCTCCTTGATGTTCTTGGAGATCTATTCGATGTAATACTTTTTGCGGTGTGTTTGCCGAGATCCGATGAATTGTGGGTTTATGATCAAGATTATCTATGAACAATATTTGATTCTTCTCTGAATTCTTATATGTATGATTTGATATCTTTGCAAGTCTCTTCGAATTATCGGTTTAGTTTGGCCTACTAGATTGATCTTTCTTGCAATGGGATAAGTGCTTAGCTTTGGGCTCAATCTTGCGGTGTCCTTTCCCTGTGACAGTAGGGGCAGCAAGGATAAAAAGATGGGGGTTTATATCATATTGCTTGAGTTTATCCCTCTACATCATGTCATCTTGCCTAATGCGTTACTCTGTTCTTATGAACTTAATACTCTAGATGCATGCTGGATAGCGGTCGATGTGTGGAGTAATAGTAGTAGATGCAGAATCATTTCGGTCTACTTGACACAGATGTAATGACTATATTCATGATCATGCCTAGATATTCTCATAGCTATGCACTTTTCTATCAATTGCTCGGCAATAATTTGTTCACCCACCATAATATATGCTATCTTGAGAGAACCCACCAGTGAAACCTATGGCCCTCGGGTCTATTTTACATCATATTAGTTTCCTGTCAACTTGCCAATTTCCGTCGCCGTTTATTTTGCAATCTTTATTTTCCAATTTATACAACAAAAATACAAAAAATATTTATATCATTAGCTTTATTAGATCTCACTTTGCAAGTGGCCGTGAAGGGATTGACAACCCCTTTATCGCGTTGGTTGCAAGGTTCTTGATTGTTTGTGCATGTACTAGGTGACTTGCGTGTAGTCTCCTACTGGATTGATACCTTGGTTCTCATAAACTGAGGGAAATACTTACGCTACTTTGCTGCATCACCCTTTCCGCTTCAAGGGAAAACCAACGCATGCTCAAGAGGTAGCGGCAGCAACAAAAATAAGAAGAAGAAAACAAACTCAGAATACTTCTCCAGACCATCTTTACTAAGCACATACTGTCTCAACCTCCGGGCCTCAGATAGATGAGGGTAACAGTATTTCTTTAGGGGAGCGACAGGAGAACGCCACTTCAAAGGCAATCTTGATGCTCTCTTGGAGGAAGTTATGTTGCCATACTCGATTGCCAGTTTCCTCCTAGTGATGACAGCATTCTTCCGATCTCTCCCAGGAACAGTACCGGCAACAGATTTACCATCCTTCGGGTAAGCAATCTTCTCAAAATCATCATCCGACAAAATAACCTCTGCTTCGACTGCTTCGACTTCTTCGACTGCACCAACCTTCCTGGAGCAAGGGGTGTTTGGAGCACCACAAATACCTACAGCCTGCTTCCCCAACTTGGAAGGAATAAGGGTTCGAGAGCTATCATCTTCTCTCGGAGTTGTACTCATTGATTCCTCCCTAGGCTGGTATTCCTGTGACCCGAGGAATGAGTAGTGGTAATCGGTCAAGTCCAACGGCTCCATTGTAAAAGAAAAGGAAGAGAAAAAAGACCATTAAATATAACTGAAGTTCAGGTACAGCACAATGTGCAGTCCAGCTAATATAGATGACATGGTTACTACTGAAGCTGGCCTAAAAAATGTGTTGCATTTTAAAAACTAAATGAAGTTTAGGCACAACCCAAGGCACAGTTCAAGATAAACTGATGAACTGGAAAACATTCAACTACAACTAACAAAAAGCATAGAAAGGCATCATCTCTGATGTTCAAGTAGAAGAAATGCTCGTATCCAAGTTAGCAATGGGAGGAAAAAAACACTGAAAGTAAATACACAAGCAAAATAAAAAAGATAAAAATGAAGTTGATGTAGAAGAAATGCTCCTCTCCATCTGAAACCAGCCGCCCAGCCAGATCTCAAACAGAAGTTCAAGGCCAAGAAAAAATGAAGTTCATGTAGAATAAAAGATGCAGTACAGGTAAGCAGTCCAAGTTTCAAGACTTACATGTATAGTAGCCAAATAGAGCTTGGAAGTCTGTCTCAAACAGGTTAGAAGAAGCAATTGAGTATAGCCACGTCTTCCTGATATCTATGATATTTTCATGTGAATAATTTGCAAGAACCCCATCATGAAACGAATTAACATTCGTAAGCATGAAGAATCCGTAGTCGATATTGCCATCAAACACAAAAAAGAACAGTGTTAGAACAAAAAAGATAGACAACGAATAAAAGACGTCGCAGCCTACGTACAACTATAGTTAAACACAAGTGATAGAGAAAAAAGTGGAACTCATACTTGTTATTCTGTTGGGCGACATCAATCCAATCCAAAGGGAAATTGTCGATAGTAATAGGACTGAAGGGTGTCTCCCTGTCATTGCTGGCATCGTTCCAAAGCTTCTTGATGTTGTCAATCATCCGCTGAAACAGGTGTACCGCACAGTCATCGTCTGGTCCATAGTGGGAGTCGAGAAGCTGGAACCTTGAATTTTTCAGGCCAAGAAATATCGAAACCCAATGACCAACACCACCCATGTGAGCAGGAATTTCAGGTAGGTCAAAAGTGGGGAAAACAACCTGAAGCAACATAAACACACGAATCATTAAAATTAATATCAAACGGTGCAAAGAAAAATAAAACAATACAAACACAGTGGATCGTAGTGCAAAACTAATACAGAGACAAAGAACAAGATATTACATACAGAATCATGTGCATCCATGCTATCTGGACCAGTCGCCAAGAAGTACTTCCTCACACAGGAATCAAAATGACCTCTGAAAATCTTGTCCTAAAATAATGTAGACAACACCAACATATGAAAATAAAAAATGAGACAAACAAGTTTTAACTAAAATGGTAAGGAACAAAATAGAAAAGAAATCACTATATGGTTGGCTTACACAAACCCAATACGGTAGGACGAGTTTGTCCGATCCCTGGTACTTCGCACGTAGACAGTAGAGTGCAACCTCAGCCACATTAAATCGAAGCATTCCGCGAGGAGGAAAAGATATTGCGACATCTTCAATAGAAGATTCATACTCCTTGTTTTGGAACATAATCATTGATCTGAAACAAGCAATAGAAAGTAAAAGAAGTTCAGCATCAGGAACTCAAAGAAGTTCATAACACACACAAGCACAGAAGTTCAGCTACATCACAACAGGAAGTACAAAAAGGCCAGAAGTTCAGCACCAGAGAAGTAAAGTAGAAGTTCAGCAACATAGAGTAAAGAAGTTCAATTATGAAACCACAGGCAGTTCACAGGGGGTAGATGGATGTAAATATTGCCCAGCTGCACTCACCTCTTGGAACGATCATTCTTAAGCCTAGTTACACTGAAATAAAAGTCATCAACCTTCTTTCGGAAGACGACAAGGTCACTATCTGCTCAGCAAAAGAAATAGAAATTTAGAGCAACATTCAAGCACATAGATTCACGACAGTTTAATTATTAGCAGCATTCAAGCACAACATTCAAACACAAGCACATCACAGCTGCTACATCACAACCCATGCATTACAAACCTTCCCCCACATAGAAACAGGTTCACTTAACTTTATTTACAAACCACACAACAAAGCACAAACTAGAAGTTCAACTTGCACCACACATGGAGTTCACAGGGATAGCATGGACAAAAACAAACAACAAAAGGGACTGGGATGGGGAATGAAGAGAGAAGCATGCTCCTCTCTTTATGGATTCTTGCCTAGACTAGTGGCAACACTGGAATGATCAACCTCCTCTCCATATCTATCTCTTTCAGTCTCGTCATCATCATTTCCAGTAGACATTGCAGTGTCGTCGGGAAGGACACTAGCATCAGCTGGAGAATCTGAAACAACAAAAACTGTTGGTTCTCCTGCACTAGGAAGAGCTGGAGAACCAGCATCAACATCAACTGATGGCTCTGCTATAGGAGACTTCTTCGGGCCTGCAGCAGCACTACCACCAGTCTCAACAGAAGCCTCGACGAGATCTTTCTCCAAACTGATATCTCCAGCTGTCTTGCCCTGCTCAGCATCAGAAACCTCAGCTGTGTTGCCCTGCTCAACATCAGAAACCTCAGCTGTCTTGCCCTGCTCAACATCAGAAACCTCAGCGCCAATGGACGACTGAGGTTCAGTTGTGTCCACCCCGTCGGAGCAGCCAGTGCCTGACACGGACTTGTCTGAAACCTTCTCTGGAGGAACACTAGCATCATCATTCTGCAACAAGAACATAAAGTCATTACAAAGGGCGACATAGTGATAAAAATCATAAACAAGTAAAATAAAAAATGAGATAAATGGACAAGAAAAATGGTACCTTATTTTCACTGCCATGAACCTCAACAACTAATACATCACTAGCAAGTTCATGCACTGACAAAACATCCTCCTCAACCATAGCACCATCATCAACAACCTACAAAAAAATCATGTAGAACACAAATACCTAATCAGCAGAAGTTCACATTACATAATCAAAGAAGGTCAGCTATGACAACTGACACATAATGGAAGTCCAAATACAGTAAACATAGTAGGTCAAATATCAAAACTACTCTAAATACAAAAGGGAACAAAAAGGGCCAGTTATCCAAGTCATAGAAGTTCAGGTGCTGTAGCACTTGAAGTTCAGGTACTACAAACAGAGAAGGTCAACTAGGAAACACTAGTACTAAAAAGAAAAAGTTTAGGACACATGAAATCAATAAGGGTCACCTATGACTAAAAACAGTAATAACTGAAAGCTAACAGTGAACATTAGTGCAAACAAATATCAAAAACCAACATAAACAAACCTCTTCCGTATACTCCACGTGGCCTCCTTCGACCCAAATGAACAGAATCTTGCCTCTGAATCTGTCTGACAACAACAGTAGCCTCTTCTTCAAAAGGCTTGCAACGAGCATCATGCCTTTCCATGAACAGCCCAAAGCTAGTCCGGAGGTGGGAAGTGCTCTGAGGAAGCTCATCAAGAAATCTAGCTTCAATTGACAAAACCTCCTTCAAAGATTCAGCATCAAAACCGTGGCCGGGAGGAAGAATCCCATCAACGCGACTAAGACACTCAACAGTTGACGGAACATGGGCCAACTCCCCACAAACAGTTTCAAGAAGACCGTCAATCCTAGCCAGGGAAACATTGGCAGCTTCAAACAAACTCTCGGAACACACGCCACCTGCAGCGCTCACATGGGCAGAAGAACCTCCTGGATCTACTTGGGGGCACCAGTATTAATATCCCGGGAGAATTCAAATCTTGGGGAAGTTCCACTCCCTAGGCCGGCGGCACGAGGCATAGTAAGAACAGGACATTTGATACGCCTAAAGAACACAACCTCAGCCTGTGTCTTCCACTGCATACAAAAACAAAAGTCAACGCGTCAGAAAACAAATGAAGGAACATGGAAACAAAAAGTATAGAAGATAGTACCAGAAGTTTAGGTTAGACTACTCAGGAAAGAAAGATGCATAGAAACACTCATAGGTAGTTTCCCAAACACCCAGTTGGCTGGGTCATCATCACCCTTCTGAACCAAGTCAGCCGCAGCAAGCTCAAGAAGCTTGGCCTGATCCATGAAATTGATGCGAGGGGTCCTCAAGTCAGAATTAGGCTTCTTGCCAATGATAAGGCAGTCTAGGTACATAAGAAGCGGCGCGATGGCACATCCTGTGACAGCTTTTCCTCTACTAGTACCTTGCGGATACCTAACAACAGCACTTCGAATATCATCAACAACCAACTGGCAGTAGTCCATATTTGCCATATCCTCAAACACAAGATTCTCATCCATTGATGCCTCCCTGGACACTCGAGTAGACGTTCCAGGAATAACCACCTTCATGAAAACAATCAGGTAAAACACCTGTAGAGCAAGATCATCCTTCACAAGTTCTGCGAGGATATTCCCAAGATCCTTTGTCTTGATGTCGTCACTCCTAGCGTACCCAGGCTTGCCCTTCATCCTCATAACATCGTCATCAAACCCATCATTCGAGGGCCTAGGAGGGGTACGATTACCTTGAGGGAATCCAAACAGATGGTGAATAGCATCACTTGTAAACACAGAACCTTGTTCGCCTCACCCATGTCCAGAATCATGGTTATAGGGTCAATCCTCATGTAGATGTTGCCCATCAAAGGACGAGAAATTTTGGAATTAATGATGAGGACATGACTATCTTGGATACGACCAAAAATATTGCATACATGCATATTTGTCAGGTGATTTCTAGTGCAAACTATTCAAAAATCTATTTATGTTATCCAAAACAAAAATACTTAACACACTTTTGTGTTTTGTATAATTGCAGGTGTATGGGACATTTGTACAATCCACATATGAAGATAAGGGAAAATGAGAAGTTTACGTTCTATTCAAAAAGTCCTCTCACGTCACTTTTGGGCCAAGAGAAGATAGTGTCCAAGTCTCTCACGTTCTGAATTTAGATTCAGACTTCAAAGACATACCTGACTTAAAATGCCAACAACTTTTTCATACGGACTCCAAATTTGGTGATTCTTTTTTTGTTGGAAAGTAGATTTCGTGCTCTTTCCAACCCAATTGGATTAACTTTCAAATTCGTCTGGAGCATTGAGATATCGACGAAACAATCTAACGCTGCAGCAGAATCCGAGTCAAACAACAAGTCCAAAGGTGTTGCATCACCTCCACTTGGGCCCATGAGCCTTGTACGACCTAGGGTTAGTTTTAGGCTACCTTGGGACTTCCTTCCACCTCCTTGGCCGCCACCCCTTGCTCCTATATAAGTAGATCCATCTAGTAGCTTTTTCCTTAGGATTTGTTTAGTTAGAAGTTAGCGAACGCAACTTCGTGTACTTCGTTTGTATCCAACGACCAGACCAAGACCGCTTTCAGATCCCCACCATTATCAATACTTCATCCATATTCACAATATTCAGATTACTTTATCATATTCTTGCATGTTCTTCGATTGCTTGCAGGAATAGACCTTCATGGTCAGGCTGATCGTGCTTCCAACATCGTCAGTAACCTCGGGAGATTGGTTTAGCGATTGCTAAGGCGCAACGTCGTGCACATTTGTAGTCGGATCGTCAAAGTCCTCTCCACCAAATCAATAGTTATCATCTTATCAAAAGATTGGGACCCTCGCCTCTATCAAGTGGTATCAGATTTCCAGGTTGCTCGGTGGGATTTTACAGTTTTTCGTAGTTTAGATCGAGTCTGTTCTTCATACCTATAGTCCATGAAAAAGCCAAAAAATAGGGTTAATTCATCCTATCCGAACCAATCTGAGCCTTTGCATAATCTTTTCTGTGTTGGCTTTGTTGAATTTGCGGTTGTATCATCGTGTCAAGTTGATGGTCTTAGCGTCTAGTCCTTTAGAGTTTCGAGTTCTGTTCACAGGTTGTCACGTCGCCACCAGTCTGAGTTCCACCAGATTCATCTCCGCCACTAGTCCGAGATTCCACCAGATTCATCTCCGCCACCAGTCCTAAGCCGAGTCCAGTAATTGTTGCTTTGTTTTCGATTTCCAGATCACACGATACTCTGAGTTGTGATAGAGTAGGACTCCCAACTTCCGAGCCATCCGTAGAAGAAAAATAGTTCCAGTTTCAAAAAAAATTTCTGGCTAGGCAGTTTTTAGGACATTTGTAGACTTTTTCGAAAAAAAATTGTTGCGGAGAAAAAAAGAGGAAAAAGAAGTGCAAAAAGACAAAAAGTGAAAAAAGAAAAAAAATCAGAGTGTGCTCCTCCCTTGTTTACGTGCAGCGCCGTGATTTTGTTAGTGTTCTAGGCTTACGTCTCTAGTCTGGTCTAGCCTAGGACCAGCACAGTACCGTCGTTGAGCGTTTATTCAACATTGCATCTCTGAATTGATTATTGCTAATATATTGCTACCATATATAGCCAACCCAACTCCACATATTTCTCCACCGTGTATACGTACATTCCCCTGGCAATCGCTTTACACAATCTTCAGAGTTATTTGACACCGCTGGTTGCCTGTCACCACCTGCTGCTTGGTAAGAACTTGTAAGATATTGATATTTGCTTTACTGTGAGCGCTTTACCACCACATCCTAGTAGTTCATAGGAACATTATTCTTGAATTTCATTTCTTGTTTCTACTAATCATGACAGGATCTAGAGTCAATTCATGGGGTTTATCGATCGTGGGAGACGTGCCATCACCTATGCAAATACCACAACCGTCACGAGAGGTGCACAAACATCCAAATGCACATGATCAGGTTAATGTTTCTATACTACCATTTAATGGCCGGTTTAGACCTGCTTTATATATTGAATGGGAGTTTGACATAAATAATATATTTGCTTCCAATAATTGTGATGTACGTAAAAAAGTTAAAGTTGCGGTTGGTTCTTTCACTGGTTATTCTGTAGTTTGGTGGATTGAATAGTGTAAGTTACAACCTAATGATATACATACTACCTGGGATGATTTGAAACTTGCCATGCGACATACATTCGTTCCTGCTTATTATACTCGTGGCATGATTACAAAGTTGCAACATTTAAAAAAAGGTAGTGACACAGTAACGAAATATTATGATACTTTGCAAACTACCTTGCTGCATTCCTCTTTAGAAGAAAGTGAAGAAGATCTTATGGATAGATTTTGGGGAGGATTAAATCGTGACATTGAGGAGATACTAATTCGTGAAGAGTGTTATCCTATGGACCATTTGTTTCATCTTGCTTGCAAAGCTGAACAGGAAATAAAACGACGTGTTGCCCACAAGGAGAACAAGTGCGAGACGCACATTCCAAGAGTTGATACGGTTGTCCCTTCAACTACTAGGCATACTATGACAACCACATCCGTTGTTGTGAGGACTACATCACCTCCACCATGTGACACATCATCACCGAGAGTGCCTACATCATCTGAGTTGATCATAAGAGGTTATGACAAAGGTACTAATCTTCCACCTCCACATGAGTATGATGAATGTCTTGTCAATTTAAATGCACCATGCGGTGAGCTACCCACTACTTTGATCACACCATCTACTTTAGAGGACTATGTTAATGATTTGACTTTGCCATGTGATCAAACAATTTTGAGTGAACCCATTGAATTAACTATCGATGCAAAAGAATCAAGTGAATCAGGGAATAAATCAGATTTGGATCAAATATGTTTGAAAATAATTGTGCCAATGTTTAATCATTTTGATATGACCTCTAATCTTGGTGATGGTTCATCAATGTTGGGATGGTTTAATGATAAGCATTGTCAATCTTTTGATATGAATAAGAGCTTCACTTATATGTGCAAACTGAGTTGCAATATTTTTTCATGCCTTTGACTTCTTGTGATAATATATTGGCTTTACATTTCACGACTTTTGAAGGGTGCTCTTGTATAACTGTGTCACATGTGCACCAAATGAGATTAGTAAAAACGGATGGCATATACATATACAACGTGTACACCTTGTTTCTTTTGTTACCCAGATTTCAGATTAAGCAACGCCGAGGACGGCTTTGTTTTCAAGAAGGGGAGGATGATGAGGACATGACTATCTTGGATACGACCAAAAATATTGCATACATGCATATTTGTCAGGTGATTTCTAGTGCAAACTATTCAATAATCTATTTATGTTATCCAGAACAAAATAATTCACACACTTTTGTGTTTTGTCTAATTGCAGGTGTATGGGACATTTGTACAATCCACATATGAAGATAAGGGAAAAGGAGAAGTTTACGTTCTATTCAAAAAGTCCTCTCACGTCACTTTTGGGCCAAGAGAAGATAGAGTCCAAGTCTCTCACGTTCTGGATTCAGATTCGGACTGCACATACATACCTGACTCAAAACGCCATTAACTTTATCATACGGACTCCGAATTGGGTGATTCTTTTTTTTGGAAAGTAGATTTCGTGCTCTTTCCAACCCAATTGGATTCACTTTCAAATTCATCCGGAGCATTGAGATATCGACGAAACAATCTGACGCTGCAATAGAATCCAAGTCAAACAACAAGTCCAAAGGTGTTGCATCACCTCCACTTGGGCCCATGAGCCTTGTACGACCTAGGGTTAGTTTTAGGCTGCCTCGGGACGTCCTTCCACCTCCTTGGCCGCCACCCCTTGCTCCTATATAAGTAGATCCATCTAGTAGCTTTTTCCCTGGGATTTGTTTAGTTAAAAGTTAGCCAACGCAACTTCGTGTACTTCGTTTGTGTCCAACGACCAGACCAGGACCGCTTTCGGATCCCCACCGTTATCAATACTTCATCCATATTTGCAATATTCAGATTACTTTATCATATTCTTGCATGTTCTTCGACTGCTTGTAGGAATAGACCTTCATGGTCAGGCTGATCGTGCTTCCAGCATCGTTAGTAACCTCGGGAGATTGGTTTAGCGATTGCTAAGGCGCAAAGTCGTGCACGTTTGTAGTCGGGACCCTCGCCTCTATCAATCAACCTTCAAGTCAAACACATAACCAAAACCAACCTTGATAACCCTCGTCCTGTGCCTAAGTTGTAGCATTTTTGCACACGTCTTGACCTCTCTTAGTGAGCAGCGAACCGTTTTGTTAAAACATTTCACATCATCTCCTCCTTGGCCACCTTCTTCGGGCGCTTTGCCTCCTCACTTCCTCCTCTCAGGCAGCTCCACAAGCTGATACTAAAAAAAATACAATGACAAGGAAAAAAGGCAGACCAATGAGATACACAAGCTACACCAAAATTCCACTAATGCCTACATACGCCGTACATTTCAGAAGTCCAACTATGTCAACATAGGCAGTACAACCATGTATAACCAGAAGTTAACATGCTTTAAAAATGTTGGAAATTTACATAGCAGAAGTTCAACAATGTACACCAAGACAGTAATAAACCATGTATTTCAAAAGTCCAACTATGTCTACATAGGCAGTACAACCATGTATGACCAGAAGTTAACATGCTTTAAAAATGTTGGAATTTTACATTGCAGAAGTTCAACCATGTACACCAAGGCAGTAATAAAACATGTATACCAACAAGTTAAGCTAATTTCTTCATGTATATATTCAAAAGTCCAATTATGTACACAAAGGCAGTAATACCATAAAAGCAAAGCAGTTCAGCTAATTTATTCATCTATATAAAGCAGAAGGTCACCTATGTACGCCAAGGCAGTGCTAAAAACACAAAAACTACAGCAATAGCGACAAATGCTCTAAAAGCGGTAAACATGAGACATTCATACCTGATTAGAGGCAGCATCATCATCATCGTCGTCCTCGTCATCAGCATTGAAATCAGCATCATCCTTGTCCTCTGGATTAACACGAGAACGCTTCTTGTCACCCTTGTTGACCTTTGCAGGTGCAACCTTGCGCTTAATGCTGCATTTCTTCCCCTTACCAAATGGACCAGCACCAAGTGGACAAGGTGTAGGCGCGGCAGTGGCAAGCACACGAGGACTATGGCGTGGCGTACCACCGAAGCCTAGCCCTTCATCCTGATCAAGTTCTGCAGGCCTTGAAACACGTGGGCTCCTCCAGGAGTAATTTCACCAACTAAATGCTTCCTCGTAGCGGTGTTCTTGATTTTCTTCTAACAGGGACAACCATGCCATCATTACCACACGGCACATCTTCCTCAGAAATAGAGCAATGCCCAACCGTGAGCTCAGCAACATCAGAACCATTCTGAAGGTGAGCCGCCCTCTTCTTCTCAAAATCGTCTTGCTTCTTCCTCTTGCGTTGGTCCTCCAGAAGAAGCTAAAGAGGCACATCCTCAGGTTGCGTGATAGGTTCAGTGCCATGAACAGGCTGCGACTGCGTCTCCGACATATGAAGAGAGCCCAAAGGATCCAGAACGGAATCACATCCTTCGACTGACGGAGCCCCCTGCTCGGCAGCAGCAGTGTTTCCTGATAAATCCAACTCAGATAGAACATCATTGATGGTGTTCACAGCTTCCTCCTCTGTGGACACATATGCAAGAACACAAAAAAGCAGAAGCAAAAAATAAAAAAAGTCAGGAACAAAAATAAAAAACATCCGACGGGAACAAGTTAAATAAACATGGCTCGAGAATTTAAAATGAAAAGAAAAGGAGTTGCACATACTAGGTGAAGCAAGAGCTGCACAAGAAAGATCCTCGAGGCTTGAATTATTCTCAAGGCTCGAAGCAACCTCAGCAATCAAAGTCAGAGGAATAATGGGTGATTTAGCCGCATCAAATATTGGAGCATCAGTATTAACTTCTGAAGCTCCATCTTGATCGCTGGCATTTTTTAGAACTATTCAATTCATCACCAACTACAAAAAATGCAAGTAAAAAGGCAGTTGAGTTCTAATTCGTAATCCTACACCAAAGGGAGTTCTACTTTTACATCAATGTCCAATACCCAGAAGTTCAACAATACCTAACAAAGCAGTAAACACAATGAACAATCTACAATTTACATACTAAATATAGAACAATCTACACCAGAGGGACTACTACATATAAGATGAATGTCCAGAAGTTTAAATATATAAACAAACAATAATTAAAATCAGAAGTTCAACTATGTCACCCAAGCAAGTAGCACATAAAAAAGATGTAGCATGAGCAAAAATACTATTTTACAGGCAAACTAAATACCAATACCATGAAAATGATCACACAAAAAATGCGAAGATATACACTATAAATATGAAACATTTGGGATGACCAACAACACTTGCTGACATAATTCACCAGCAATTCATCAACTAAAAATTAAGCAACACTCTACTAACTCAAACTAAGGGTAAAATGCATACACATGACCTTTGATAGAAGTTCACACTTATAAGAAAGGGTAGTCCAACAAGACAACTAAGTGAAGATATGGGCGGACATATAAAAGAAAACTGCTTTGTAAAATACAAGATCCAACTACAACAAAATACCTGGAGAAGGTTTTGAAGCCATGAAAACGCAAACCCTTGATGAATGGAACTCCAAACCCTAGAACAGCCTACTAAAAACAGGGGATAGATTGCATATAGTTAGCAAGTAGAAAATCATACAACAAATACAAAAAGCAACTAAATCAAACCCTAGGATGAAACAACTAGAACATACCAACAAATATGAAAAGATAAACAGTAGCACATCTAGGCAAGCACAACAAAATAAGTATCCATAAACTAACTAGCATGTGACAGACATAATCTAGACTTCGAAATCAACATCACTAATGCAATTAGATACATCAGATCCAGCATCAACCATCACACCACACCCTCTCTTACATGCATCCTACTGCTAAAATCACCAAAGGGGAAATGAAATCCACTCAAGTCTGAAGGGAGAAATAGCACACACAAGCATCTCACAGACAAATCTGACCACGGGGGAATGAAATCCACCCACCACACGCACAAGAACCCTACCTAATCTCCCACCAAACCATCAGAAGAAGGGGTAGGAGGCGGACGCGAGAGCACACAGAAGAAACAGACATGCCTCAATAGATCTGGCAAAACTAAGAGCAAGCATTAGGGGGGAGGGGGGGCAGCATTTGTACCTCTCAAAAAAAACCCAGCACGCATGAACCCGCGGCGGTTCTTCCACTCCCCACGACGCCATGCGCACCTTGGAACCGTGCATGCAGAGCAGAACAGAACGGGCTAAGGGAGGGAGAGCGGGGCGTGGGCCAGAAATAGGAGCGGGGACGTGCGCCGATTACTCCACTCACGAGGGCAGGGGACATCGGTGGAGAAATCGGGAGGAGTTGGAGGGTACAAAGGCAGCGGAGCGATGGAGAGGGGGAAGAGAGCGAGCGACCGGGAGGGGGGGGGGGGTTTTGACAGGTGGTGGCGAGAGAGATGACACTTAATACCTCTCTGTCGTGGGTGTTGTGCGCTGGCGAAATTACAGTTTTACCCCCCAACAGCTAAAAAAGTAAATGCATCCATAGATAAATGAATGCACCATTTGAATGCATCTATTATAAAGGGATAAGAACACACAACAACACAGCTGATATCCTTAAAGCAAAAAATTAATGGCATATACACTACCAAGGGAAGAAACGTACATACACAAATATGCACCTACAAAAACAAGAGAAAGAAGTTCAAAAGATAAAGAACAGAAGTTCAAGTACACTAATCAGAGACTTAAAGGCATATGGATAAACAATATAGAGGCTCAAAATTCAAATACACACAAAGTACACATGCGGCTCGGCCTCGCGTTACCGCATTGCTACGCGCTAGGTTTTGACAGGGTGCAATGCGGTTATTCTGTTTCCATCCCCACCGCACGCACCCCAAAGACAAACCCCTAAGATAGATAGTGGGGTCACGGATGTGACGGACTCGCCTCCGCATGCGACGACGCAGCACGCCGCGTTGTCGCCTTCTCCGGCTCGTTCCTGTCTCGTCCTCTCAGGGGAGGGGAGGGGGGGTCCCTCCCCCTCCCCCTGCTCGGCCTCGCGCTACCGCATTGCTGCGCGCTAGGTTTTGACAGGACGCAATGCGGTTATTCTGTTTCCACCCCCACCGCACGCACCCCAGAGCCACACCCCTAAGATAGATAGTGGGGTCACGGATGACAGATTGCTTCCGCATGCGACGGCGCGGCATGCCGTGGTCGTCGCTTGCTCAAACATTCTGTCTCGGGCTCGCAGGGGAAGGGGAGGGGGTTCCCACCCCCTCCCCCCTTCTCGGCCTCGCGCTACCGCATTGTTGCACGCTAGGTTTTGACAGGACGCAATGCGATTTTCAATGATTAACAAAATTTTTTATCAACAATTACTGATGAAGTTCAAGTTGTAAAAACACAGAAGTTTAGAGTTTTGAAAAAACATTGAATGAACATGTAAAAAAACAAATTACACAGAAGCAAAAATCTTATAAGTTCAAGTTAAACACATACTGAAGTTCTACCACTGTTCGAAGTATGCAAACATGTTACAAAAAAAATAAAAAGGTATATGTCGGTGTACTAGAGTAGGGGTACCCTAGTATCCCGTACTCGTGCACGGACGGTTGCAGCACCCCGCGGCAGGGTTTGCCTCGTCACCGCCAAGATCCTCCGTGGCTCCTTTGGAGCCATTCAAGAACAAAGTATTAGATTAAGAAGACAAGGCCCCGGCAAGAGGAGCTTGCCGGGAAGGCCCGGAGCGCGACAAGCCTCCGGGCGCGACAAGGATTCGGCCGCGGCATGCAACTCCTCTCCGTCTCCGCTCCAGCTCATCCAGCGATGTGTCGCCATGGGACCGTTCCATGCGCGCGTGTCGAGCGGCTGTGCAGCCAGCGGAGAGCAGCGATAAGCGGCGCTGACAAGCTTGCCATCGTGGCGAGCGGAGGCGCACTGACGGCCTCTGTTGCCTGTTAAGGCGACACCGACGGGCATTTATTGCTTTTGTCCCTTGCCGCCGAGTTAGGTATTTTGCATCGCATAATCGCTCGAGTAGGTGTACCAACTCCTGTTTTTACATTTGTACCCCCGTCTATGTTGCCACCTGTCGGAGACCCCTTGAGCATATAAAAGGAGGCCCATGTGCAACGTAGAAAGGGTTCGGTTAGTTCGGTTCATTCGACTCACCAGAGACCAGAGACACTCACGCTAGGTTTTGTAGCTTGCATTGCTCCCTAGCAAGAACACAATACATCAAACAAGCAGCAGTAGGAGTTTTATCTCTCCGGAGAGCTTCGAAGCTGGGTAAACTGCTCGTGTGCATCGCCTCGATCCGCTCTTCGTGCGATCTCCGCCCCCCTCCGAACCACAAGGGGCCTGGTCCGCCGGCCCCATAGGTGTTCGCGGGTACGATCAGCCTCCTCGACAATATACATGCATATTTGGGAATAATCCCATAGTTGCCCATGGAACAAACTCAAACCCAAATTAAAAAATTTAAAGTTACAAAAACAATACAAAAAGAAAAAGAAAATATAGAGAGTGATGCTGCACCGCCTTGTAATGTGGAAACCAGGAAGTTCAATCACTGGTACCATAGAAGTCCAGCTTCTACCACAAAACGTGGATGATCCAAAAAACTAATCCTGAAGAGAGAATAAACATAAAAAAGAGGACCCGTGTGTCTATTGACCAGATCCACATTAAAAAAAATGACTATGTACTGCAAGACAACAGCCTCATAGCTCTTTATTCAAATCCAAAAATAACCAAAAAGGTTCTCTGTACAACTGTGAACAAAAGAAAGAGAAAAAACAGGAGATGCAAAGAAAGCTATCATACTTACAAAGAGAGTTAGGGTAGAGAAGCTATCCAAGCTAACCGACTGTCCCTATATTTACATTTGATTATGTGAGCTAATAAAGAAATGTCATGTACAAAGTTCCTCCTCCAAGCTCTGAAGCTGGGATTCTCATTTCGAAAGATCTTGCCATTTCTCTGTGTCCAAATGTTCCAAGCTGCTGTAAATACTACCTCAGAGAAGAAAGGCATGTTGAAATCCTTCCTAGAGGCTGAAGCCATCATGAAAGTAGACAGGTTGGGTGCTGCGGACCAGGTAATCCCAAGATAGTTCCAAACTCTTTGACTAAAATTGCAGGAGAAGAAAAGGTGGACTCTATCTTCATGGAAGGAAGCCTGGCACAAGACACATGTATCATCCTGGATATTCCAATGCCTTCTCTGCATCATATCTCTTTTGTTTAGTCGATCCATCAATAAAAGCCAACCAAAGACCTTGAATTTGAGGGTACAGGAACATTTCCAAATGAACTTGAAAATTGGGTCAACCCTCAAATGAGAGAAACTGAACTCATAATAGAGCTTAGATTGATATTCTCCAGATTTAGATGGCCATTTCCAAACATCTTTCTCCTCTGGGTGCAAGCTGATGGGATGCAACAGGGTCTGGAGCTGGGTTAGTTCCAGATATGCCTCCGATGAGAAAGGTAGATGAAAACCTTCAGCTGCTGACTGATGTGAAAAAAATTCCTTGACTGTTATCATATCATCAATGGCAAATGAATGAAGTCTAGGGAAGCTATCCTTAAGAGCAATCATTCTGTTGTCAATTTGCCACCTATCAAGCCAAAAAGCCAAAGTGTCACCAGCATGCACTTGTGGTGTGGCTAGCAAACAGAATTTATCATACAACTTGAGCACATCACGCCACCAAAAGGAGCCACAAAGCTGAGTAACTTGTGGGGGTGATGAATGATAGTAGGAGTCCCAAATAAGATTAACCCACGGGACATCCTTCTTATTGATAGCTCCACATTTACATATATGAGTACTCTGAAAAACAAAAAAAACATACACAAAATTTGTATAACACCAACCGAACATATCGTATTGCAACATCACCTAAAAAACATGCATAAAAACGACGGAAGTTCTAGCACAAAAGGTGCAGAAGTCCAACTTGTAAGACAGATAATAGAATCATTGGAAAAATACACGCTATCGAATTTGTTTTTCAGATTTAATCACTTGGGTAACTACACCTTCTCAGTCCGCGACCTCGAACGATATCCTACTACGCCCTAACATCAAAACGATGAAGCCACCAAGCTGTCTCATCGAAGAACCGAACCAACGCGGGCGAAAAACAAGATCCAATCGGCTGATTTCAGGTTGTATGCGCCTGCCCGACCAAATTAACAACGTATGAAGGATACGATCTAACTACTGCAAGCAAATCCGCCCTCTATCTTCACAGAAAAACAAGAACCCACAGAAGCCGCGGAAACCACTCCCGCGGACAAAGAACACAAAACCCGAAATCAAATCCGTTGAAATTAACGACAAATTGTCCACGAAACTCATACCTACTCCAAATTCCCATCATGTTAGAGCTTCGAGAACATCCAGTGCATGCATTAAACTTGTAAAAGACACAAGTTCATCCGCCCCAAGAGCGAATCCACCAAAATTCAAAATTACGAATCAAAACGAGCATTTAGATGCAATTATGGGTATTTGGATTACACTCACATCCCAAACAACACAAATGACCAGAATAATTCGCGGGGGAAGCCACGATTGCGAAGATAGCATGAAGGTCGGGTTTGTACAAGGGGGAAGTTTAGGCCAGTTACTCAGGCAGTTCAAGTTGTGATCAGAATATTATTTTGATCCCGTGATCAGAATAGTGTTTATGTGTGTGTGTGTGTGTGTGTGTCTATATATATATATATAAGTTAAAAAGACGGTGTCCCTCATATAAACATGGCAATTGTCTATCTATGAACATGCAAACATTACTAATGCTACAAGTGATAACAGCAAACCATTTAAACAAACAGGGTATGAGAACATAAATTACACGTGAATTCTGCTGCACCCTAGAAGTACAAATAACCAGCTATCTACGTGCTTAAGTAGTTATTTAAGTCCATGCAAACAGTTAATTCTTAACAGTAAGTATCAAACACATAGATAGGCGCAGTCTATAATAGGATTAACAGGCTATGGAACCATGTAATCAGTAGCAAACTAAATTAAACCAAGCAACATAATTGAACAATTTTGCAATAAGTGGCTAACTAAAATTCCGAGAAGCAGGTAACTGAACTTACGCTAGCTCTTTGTACAGGCACACTGCAACTTCTTTTTCACTTACAAGGTTCTACGAAGGAGTCCATGGCATCAATTGCTTGGATACGCAGTCCCAATACTTCTTTCTTCCCACACTGCATTGGTAACTCGAATGATTAATCTGATAAGATGGTGCATCCTTGATATGTTATATGAGGATGGGTTGTGAAACTAGTTGTAGCCACACACATCACACTGGCTTTTACTGTATATTTCATGCGATTACATTTGGCATATTAAGATCTAAGCAATCAATAATAGGATGAAAAGAGTGGCATCCTTCACATTATTGGCGAACTCAGTTCATAGAAACAAGCAATTCAACCATTCTATGGGTAAATCAAAAGCGCCGCTGGAATATTTTCACTACCCCGATCATACACGCAAAAAGGGGCGCGCCACTTTAGGTGCTGGTATGGGCGGCCGCCAAGGGTGGATGGAAAGTGTGCACCTAGTTTGAGTTGTCTAGGTTGGCCCACACTAGTTTTGTTCGTCCCAACGCATGAGCAGGCAATATAAAAAATGAAGAAAAACATTTCAATTTGGATGGGCCAATAACGTAAGTGCAAGGCAGACCCTATAGCAGGCACGCGGCCCTAATGAGTGCCTCCCATATCGATCGGCAGCAGGAAAAATCCCAATTCGTTCGCTCCAGCCTCCAGTATGGTTCGCTCCTAACCTAGCCGCTGCTGGACAGACTGACACAACACTTCCTCGCGCCCTCCTTGGACGCCGGTCGCCGAGCTTCAAGCGAATGGAAGGACAAGAAGATGAAGATCCAACTCTGGGTGTAGCCTGCGTGGGAGGCAGCGGCGGTAGCACGGGCATGGCATCGAGCTTGCGCAAACGGACATTTGCAACTTGCAAGAGCAGCATGCGCAACGAGCAGGTACATCACATCCCTGATTATATCTAATTCATCTGTTCAATTTGTGGCCAATAGTTTAACCTGACGGTGTTGTAAAACTGCTTGTATGTAGGGAATCTATGAGAGAATGAAACTAATTTCTGCTTATTTTATAACTCCCCCAATCAATACTGAACTGACTGAACCTCATGTGTCTAATCAAGTTTCCGGTGCAAATATACAAGCTCATGTTGTTCTTGAGCCTGAAGTGTCTAATGAACGTACTGCTAATGAGGGATTTGATGCAAACATTTTAAATGCTCCTGGTGATGAACATATAGTGTCCAATGAGGGATCTAATGCAAGCATTTTGCAAGCTCCCATTAAAGGATTTAGTGTCTAATGATGATCTTCTATGTTGAGAGAGACATAGAGATTTGCAGGCATTGATGACATGCAAATTATAGTAAATTTTCATGGCCTGAGGAAACGTCGAGGCCATCTACCAGAAAGTCCCCGTATCATGACAATGTAGCATAAATACTTTTCAAATCTATTGTTTGAAACTATTGGCATACTTGTGCAGGATAGATATATTGATATGCAGTTTGCGCACTGGTTATAGGTGCAATTATACTTCAATATTTTCAGCCAGAGAACGAATAATTCAAGCAGGTACAGACCATGTTAGTAGTCCTTGTACACCATGTTGCATTTTGTGTTATTTGGTACTTACATCATTTAGTGTTTTATAATCTGGAACTACTTTGGATCATTAGCTGGTTTTCAAAGTGCATGTAGCTTCACGTTTCTCAAGTTATGTTGATTTCCGGAGTGCAAGTGCCTTTTTAAGTTAAAATTTCACCCCTGGTAACTTGAATTCGTGGATCTGCCACTGCACCGAAATCATACACGCAGGCCAATACGAATTAAATGAAATGCAGGGACTTACGCTAGCTTGTTGTACATGCTCACTTCAGCTCTGCTTGCGCTTGGGATGTTCCATGTACAAGTCCATGTTACCACTTGCTTGGATGTGCCGGCCTTGTGCTCCTTGCATCCCCCTCTGCATTTTTTACACGGCGAATGGTTGATCAAATACGAGGAATCGACGTTGTTGTTGTACCGGAGGACATGTACTTACAAGGTTATACTAGTGTGCAGGATGTATACCAGGTCCCGTAGCGCCGTCATGCTTCGCTCAAAATGGTTTGCTTGTTTCAGATGATATCTCCAGAAGGAAAAAGAGCTAAAGTCAGAGTTGCATAGGTGTGTAAGCTAAGAGAGCAGTGAAAAGATATCCAAACATCGTCGAAACAGTGCACAAGGGAGTGATATGTGGATACCTTGTTCGGGCCGGCGTTTGGGCATGCTCGCCTAGCTAGAGTGAGGGTCACTTCAGAGCCGTTGAGGGTGATGCGCTGGCCTTGGCTGGCTGTGCACGGATGCAGATCTTGAGTGGCAGCAGAGCGCTACGATTTGGTGGATGATACCGTTGGTGAAGCCCCAACGGCCTCAGGGGGTGGAGGTGCGACAATGTGCTCGGTGAAGTAGCTTTGGTGAGGTGGGAGACGGCGTCGGTGAAGCGCACCTGATGCGGTGGAAGTCGGTGTCTGTGAGGCACATCGGTTGCGGCGGCCGGCATTGTCGGTGGACCACCCGGTGTGGTGGACGAGGGCATAGATGAGGTAGCTCCGGTGTGGTGGTGAAGCACAACCGTCGTCTTCGTCATCGTCGTCCGGCACAGAGGTGGGTAAAGAGACGAGACGAGGGGTGATTCAAACTTTGCTTGGGTTGGCGGCGAATTATGGATTTGAGCGCTCTAGGCACGGAAGGGGACGGTGGAGAAGGGAGATTTTGCAGGGCTGGAATTGGGGTTGTCAGATATATCAATCCGAAACATGGAAGCGCGAACTTATTTTGTCGTTGTTTTTTTGTTGGGGGAGAGGAAGGGGGTGGGTGGCTGGGTACTAGCGTCCGTACGACACACACGACCACCACGACATGACCCTGGTCTGCCTGGTGCACCTACATTGGAGAATGCAAACGAATCTTCTTTCATTTGCAAACGAATCTGTATGTATTACCATGCCCGTGTTTCCCTTGCAAATAATTAGTCTTTCGAAATGAGATATTATAAATTAATTAATGAGCAGTTATTTGAATTAGAGTGTGTAACATAGTGATCTCCAATTCTAACGTGGATTTCGCATTTCACGGTATCCACACTACTTTTTAATACAAATTCATATGTATCTCATGAAAACCATGGTAGTGAAAAAACTTTCGATGGATTCAAACATATGACCTACAAAATAGCACAACAACCGAGTCAATGTAAACTTTTCCAAACCTAGTATGGCATGAATTTGAAATAATCACGGAAGCCATTTGCATGGTCCTCAATTCTAATCTTAAAATGTTCAATAAATTGAAACGTCGATATTAAGTCTCGTACTATCTACATTCAAATGTTGTTTTTATCCCCACCCCCCGGGCACACACGCTACATACTTCCTGCATCAATCAATCTTCCTCTCCTAACCACCTTAGGAATTTATCGGTTTCCGACACATGTTCATTCTTTCTCTCCATGTTTTTGATCTCTAACTCTCTCAACTACACAACCCACTCTTTCCACTCTGTTACCAAATGTATCTACGTCATTGATACATCTCCAACGTATTTATAATTTTTGATTGTTCCATGCTGTTATATTATCGTTCTTGGATGTTTTATAATCATTTTTAGTCATTTTATATCATTTTTTGGTACCAACCTATTGACATAGTGCCAAGTGCCACTTACTGTTTTCTGCATGTTTTTTACATCACAGGAAATCAATACCAAACGGAGTCCAAATGCAGCAAAACTTTTTGGGGATTTTTTTGGACCAGAAGACATCTTGTGGGCCGAAGAAGCGCCTGGGGGTGCTCCGAGGGGAGCACAACCCACCAGGGCATGCCAGGAGGCCCAGGCGCACCTAGGTGGGTTATGCCCACCTCGGGTGCCCCTGAACCGACTCTTTGCTCTATAAATACCCCAATATTCCAGAAACCCTAGGGGAGTCGACGAAAATCAATTCCAACCGCACAGAGTCCAGAACCACCAGATCCAATCTAGACACCATCACGGAGGGGTTCGCCACTTCCATTGGTGCCTCTCCGATGATGCGTGAGTAGTTCTTTGTAGACCTCTGCGTCCGTAGTTAGTAGCTAGATGGCTTCCTCTCTCGTTTGATTCTCAATACAATGGTCTCTTGGAGATCCATATGATGTAACTCTTTTTGCGATGTGTTTGTTGGGATCTGATGAACTTTGAGTTTATGACCAGTTCTCTCCTTTTATCCATGAAAGTTATTTGAGTCTTCTTTGATCTTTATATGCATGATTGCTTATAGCCTCGTATTTCTTCTATGATACTTGGGTTTTGTTTGGCCAACTTGATCTATTTATCTTGCAATGGGAAGATGTGCTTTGTAGTGGGTTCAATCTTACGGTGCTTGATCCCAGTGACATAAGGGGAACCGACACATATGTATCGTTGCTACTAAGGATAAAACGACGGGGTCTATTTCTACATAAATAGATCTTGTCTACATCATGTCATCGTTCTTATTGCATTACTCCGTTTCTCCATGAACTTAATACACTAGATGCATGCTGGATAGCAGTCGATGTGTGGAGTAATGGTAGTAGATGTAGGCAGGAGTCGGTCTACTAATCTTGGACGTGATGCCTATATAATGATCATTTCCTGGATATCGTCATGATTATTTGAAGCTCTATCAATTTCCCAACAGTAATTTGTTTACCCACCGTTTGCTATTTTCTCGAGAGAAGCCACTAGTGAAACCTACGGCGCTCGGGTCTCTTTCTCATATTATTTGCCTTTGCGATCTATTTTATTTTCCTATTATTTTCAGATCTATTAAACCAAAAATACAAAAATAGCTTGATGCAATTTATTTTATTTTGCGTTCGATCTATCAATATTTACAACTCTCTCACGTCCGCTTTCCTACCTTGGGCGCCGCTACCCGAGAGGGATTGACAACCCCTTTTACACGCCGGGTCGCGAGTATATGTTATTTGTGTGCAGGTGCTGTTTACGTTGTGTTACTTGGTTCTCCTATTGGTTCAATAACCTTGGTTTCATCACTGAGGGAAATACCTACCATTGCTGTGTTGCATCATCCCTTCCTCTTTGGGGAAATACCGACGTAGTCCTAGCAGACATCAAAAGGAATTTCTGGCGCCGTTGCCGGGGAGGATCTTCAACATATACCAGGTTCCTAATCACAAATCTCATCTTCTCTCAATTTACATTATTTTCCATTTGCCTCTCATTTCCTCTCCCCCACTTCATGAAAATTTGCCGTTTTGTTCACCCTCTTTTTCATCCGCCGTTTTCTTGCTTCCTAGTCCTAATGGCTAACGTGTCTATCCCTCCTTTGTCACCAGATTTTGAAGTTCTATACTTCAAACAAAGACAAGGAGAAAATTTGAAAGATTCTTGGTATAGGCTTATGGAATCCTATTGTATTTGTAATTTAAAAGGGGATGCTAAGATCCTTCTTTGTAATTTTTACATAGGATTGGCTTTGCATCATAGACAACTCTTAGATTTTGCCGCTAAAGGGAATTTTATTGAGCTTGATGCTAATGCTGCCTATGAATTACTAGAAGGAATTTTGGGTGTTCCACCTTTAAAGAAGGGGTTTTCTTTTACCCCAGAGGGAGTTCAAATGTTGGACAAATTTGGTGATTTACACAAACATATGGTTGAATTTCAAAATATAATGAACCCCTCAAACATCTAAATGGTAGTATCAATCGCATGAATACTTTGATTACTCTTTGCAATAAGCGATTGGATATTTTGGATCTCAAGATGGTATCTTTTCCTGACAATTTAGGGAAGCGCAAAGAGCCTCCCGGGTTTGAGAAAAACCTCGCAAAGGTTGCCAAAACTACATATGACAAAACTTATATCCTTGCTTTATGCCTTGCTAAGGGCGTAAAACGATAGCGCTTGTTGGGAGGCAACCCAATGAATACAATTTTATTTTGCTTTTTGCTTTCTGTTCTTGAGTATTTGCACCATTATGCTACTATTATGATTGTGTTGTGTTTTAATTAGTGTTTGTGCCAAGAAAATCCTTTAGGATCTTCTTGGGTGATAGTTGTTTGATCTTGCTGAAGAACAAAAACTTTTGCGCTCACGAAAACAATTCTCATTTTTAACCAGAGCATGCTAAAATATCAATTCTTTTTGCAAAACATTAATATACAAATTTCTCAGGTCGTCCTAATGTTTCATAATTTTTGGAGTTACAGAAGTATTCAAAATATCCAGATTGCTACAGACTGTTTTGTTTTTGACAGATTCTGTTTTCTTTGCATTGTGTGCTTGTTTTGATGATTCTATGGTTTTCTTTGATAAGTTTTTGCCATAGAAAAGTTGGAATACAGTAGATATAATGCAAGAAGAATGTATGAATTGGTTTGATACAGTACTTATAGTAGTGATTTGATTTCTTATACTAACGGATCTCATGAAGATTTTCTTGAGTTTTGTGTGATTGAAGTTTTCAAGTTTTGGGTTATCTTACGATGGATGAAGGAATAAAGAGTAAGACGAGCCTAAGATTGGGGATGCCCATGGCAACCCAAGTTATTTTCCAAAGATAAGCAAGCAACTAAGCTTGGGGATGTCCCCGAGTGGCATCCCCTCTTTCTTCTAACGACCATCGGTATTTTACTCGAAGCTATATTTTTATTCGTCACATACTATCGATGCGTTTGGTTCGACGGAAATGTCACGTCTTCTGATTACAGCGCTTTCCGAAACAGAATCCGTCGTTTGGTAGGCCTACGATGTATTAGGTAGCGGCGTCTTCCGATACATGCGCTCGCAAAGCCGAAAACGGCGGGACCGAAGGTGATTAGAAAACCGGGAGCCGAACGCTCGAAACAAACAGATCTCGTATTCGGTAAAAATAGTCTGAAGACGGAGCTTCCCGATACCAAAGTCGAATACGTTACCTGAGCGCAAACCAAACGCGTCGTATGAGTTTTTCTTGGAGCGTCTTGTATGATATGAGTCTTTGCTTGTTTTGCTTTGATTTTTAAGTCTTGAATGCTTGCTGGACACACCTATTTGAGAGAGCCAAAATTATGCCATGACTTGTTAGAATAGCTCTCTATGCTTCACTTAAATTTTTATGAGCTATGGATGTGCTCTAGTGCTTCAATTATATATTTTTGAGCACGGTGTGCTTTAATATTTTTGAAGAAATGCTCTCTTGCTTTACTTAGATTTATTTGAGAGTTAGTAAAATTTTCAAGAAATTCTCTCTTGATTCACTTAAATTATTTTGACAGAAATAAAAATTTATGATCATGATCTTCACTTACATTTGTTTGAGCTTATAAAAAAGCAACACATGGAAATTAGTCCCAAACATGATAGATATTCAAGAAGGATATAATAAAAACTTTCATGAAGATCATTGGAGAAAATAAACTTGATTCCTTGTAATAGTTTTGAGATATGACAATGTGATATGTGAGTCATGTTGATGAGTAATTATGCTTAGGTAAGAATATTGGTGTTAAGGTTTGTGATTCCCTATGCAAGCACGAAAGTCAATAGTCATGCAGTGAAATTACATCCTATTTGTGGTGCATTATTCGGTGTTAATTATGCTTAATGCTCGCTTATTAGATTATTCGTTTCTTGGTTGGTCGCTTCTCAATCTTTTGCTAGCCTTCATTTTGCACTAAGTATGATCACTACTTGTGCATCCAAAAACCTTTAAACCAGTATTGCCATATGAGTCCACTAGAACCTACCTATATGCGGTATTCTTTTGCCGTTCTGAGCAAATTTGTATGTGCCATCTCTAATTTTCAAAATAAACTTCTCTTTTGTGTGCTCGTACCGCTCGCGAGGCGGTGAGGGATGCTAATATTTTCCATGCTAGATGTGTTATTCTCACGATGAGTGTTTATTCACTTGTCATTGCACCAGAGTAAGGCAAAGGTATTAGGGATGCCCATTCCCGAAAGGACAAATGAATTCACTTTATGTTGTCAAATAATAAATTCCCTGGAAAGTGTTGGTATGGAAGGCAACCATGGATTCGGCTAGCCATGGAAAGTGAAAGTATGGTGAAAAAAAAGGAATAAACTTTATTTTCTGTTTGCGAACCGCCTATGATGTATTTAGCATGGAAAGTGTTGGAACTCTAAGTCGTTTTTGTTGGTGGGAAAGGCACACCTCCCAAAATGTTTTTATGTCTAAGTGTTTCGCTTTGAGCTCTGGCACCTCTACAAATCCCTACTTCCCTCTGCGAAGGGCCTTTCTTTTACTTTATGCATTTTTATTTTGAATTTGAGTCTCCATCTTCTCTTATAAAAGCACCAACTAAGAGGCACTATGATCGTACTTGAGTAATATGTGTAGCTAATATGCGAGTGTGTTTCATGAATGGATCAATGGTTGAGCATGACGGGCTAGGGATAACTTATTTTAGCATTGATATTTTGAAAGACATGGTTGCTTGTTGATTTGCTTGAGTATTTAAGTCATCATGTCAAAACTAGACTATTGCTTTGAATCATATAGAAGTCCAAATGTCCATGCAATAAAGAAAAGAATATGATATGACATGTTTGGCAGCATTCCACATCAAAAATTCTGTTTTTATCTCTTACCTACTCGAGGATGAGCAGGAGTTAAGCTTGGGGATGCTGATACGTCTCCAACGTATCTATAATATTTGATTGTTCCATGCTTTTATACTATCATTCTTGGATGTTTTACAATCATTTTATAGTCATTTTATATCATTTTTTGGTACCAACCTATTGACATAGTGCCAAGTGCCAGTTGCTATTTTCTGCATGTTTTTTACATCGCAGGAAATCAATACCATATGGAGTCCAAACTCAGCATAAGTTTTTGGAGATTGTTTTTGGACCAGAAGACATCCAGTGGTCCGAAGAAGCGCCTTGGGGGGGGGGTGCTCCGAGGGGAGCACAACCCACCAGGGCACGCCTGGTGGGTTGTGCCCACCTCGGGTGCCCCCTGAACTAACTCTTTGCTCTATAAATACCCCAATATTCCAGAAACCCTAGGGGAGTCGATGAAAATCAATTCCAGCCGTCACAGAGTTTGGACCAGATCCAATCTAGACACCATCACGGAGGGGTTCACCACTTCCATTGGCGCCTCTCCGATGATGCGTGAGTAGTTCTTTGTAGACCATTGGGTCCGTAGTTAGTAGCTAGATGGCTTCCTCTCTCTCATTTGATTCTCAATACAATGGTCTCTTGGAGATCCATATGATGTAACTCTTTTTGCGGTGTGTTTGTTGGGATCTGATGAACTTTGAGTTTATGATCAGTTCTCTCTTTTTATCCATGAAAGTTATTTGAGTCTTCTTTGATCTCTTTTATGCATGATTGCTTATAGCCTCGTATTTCTTCTCTGATATTTGGGTCTTTTTTGGCCAACTTGATCTATTTATCTTGCAATGGGAAGAGGTGCTTTGTAGTGGGTTCGATCTTACGGTTCTTGATCGCAGTGACAGAAGGGGAACCGACACGTATGTATCGTTGCTACTAAGGATAAAACAATGGGGTCTATTTCTACATAAATAGATCTAGTCTACATCATGTCATCTTTCTTATTGCATTACTCCATTTCTCCATGAACTTAATACACTAGATGCATGCTGGATATCGGTCGATGTGTGGAGTAATAGTAGTAGATGCAGGCAGGAGTCGGTCTACTAATCTTGGACGTGATGCCTATATAATAATCATTGCCTCGATATCGTCATGATTATTTGAAGTTCTATCAATTGCCCAACAGTAATTTGTTTACCCACTATTTGCTATTTTCTCGAGAGAAGCCACTAGTGAAACCTACGGCCCCCGGGTCTCTTTCTCATATTATTTGCCTTTTATTTTCAGATCTATTAAACCAAAAATACAAAAATACCTTACTGCAATTTATTTTGTTTGGTGTTCGATCTATCAATATTTACAAATCTCTCACGTCCGTTTGCCTACCTTGGGCGCCGCTACCCGAAAGGGATTGACAACCCCTTTTACACGTCGGGTTGCGAGTATTTATTATTTGTGTGCAGGTGTTGTTTACGTTGTGTTGATTGGTTCTCCTACTGGTTCGATAACCTTGGTTTCATCACTGAGGGAAATACCTACCGCTTCTGTGCTGCATCATCCCTTCCTCTTTGGGGAAATACCAACGTAGTCCTAGCAGACATCACTCACACATCCTCCATTGCACTCCATGCCGAGCTCTCTCTCTCTCTCTCTCTCTCTCTCTCTCTCTCCCTCCCTACCTCCCACCCTCTCTTGCTAGATACATGCATTGTCTATCTAGACCCCCCTCTCGTGTGCACGCACGCACGTTGTCTATCTAGGTCACTCTCTCGAGACTGTCTCAATCTTTCTTCCGCACGACGGGCCACACTCGCTCAATCTCACTCTCTTTATCTAAGTCTCGTTTAACATCTCTTTATTTGACATACAAATGATATATCTCCCTGTTTGGGCCTCGATTGACACACTCTATACTCTCGCACGCATATTGTCTATCTAGGTCAATCCATCCAAGACGCCCCCACTCTTTCGACCTCATGGCGGGCCACGCTCGTTCAATCTCTCTCTCTCTCTCTCTCTCTCTCTCTCTGTATGTCTTGATTGACCTCGCTCTTTCTCGGACACAAACGATACATCTCCATGTTTGGTCCCAAGGATCATATTCATATTGTATACTCTCTCACGCACATTGTCTATCTATGTCACTCTCTCCAACCCGTCTCACTCTTTCGATCGCACGATGACCCACACTCGCTCAATCTCTCTCCCTTTATATATGTAATCGATTGACCTTGCTTCCTCCCACGCACAAAATATATCTACATGTCTGTGACTGGATCATCTCTCAAACTCTATCTTAGAGCCCTCACCCTTCCCAAAAAGCTCAATCGGACAATATATCTCCAGAGCATATATATCTTTTCAACGAATGCCGGACCACACTCTCTTTGTCTCTTTATCTGTCTGTGTCTCGATTGACCTGCTTTCTCACGCCATATCTTGCACATATTGAAGCTACCTGTCCATCATCCCTCGCAGAGCCGGAGCTATTTACATTGCGAGGGGGGCTCCAACCTTGGAATAATTTGTGAAGGCATTTATTCCGGTGGGTTTAGATTATATGTTCATAGCATTTGGACCACAACAACTCTGAACACCGTTGCAACCCCCGCACCTCCCACAATTGATTTCCCTCTGGCTCGGTCATCGCCCTCTCGCACGTCCTTTCTCACCTTCAACGTCGCACCATGGTATTTTTGCAAAAACCTCTGTTGTTCTCATTAATTATTAAAAATAAGCTACAAAACTACACAGCGATAGTCCACCTGTAATGGAACAAATTTTGACCCACAAATTAAAATGCTACAAACTACACACTGAGGGGCCCACCTGTCATGAAACAAATTTGGACCCATATATAAATTGAAAATTAAAAAGGACGAGGATCGAACATGCGACCAGGGCCTTCAAGCCGCACGGCAATAGGCAACATAGTACAACAACGTTTGTTATACCCCCTTTGTTGATATAATGTTTTTATATTACCACAGCCTATTTAATGGATAACATGTTTTAATATTATTTTTAGTACATTAGTGGGACCGTCTCGTTAGCACGTACTATTCGCCTTCAATTACTGGTGGGTTCCATGTCTGCTCTCTCTCTCTCTCCTCCCCTTCTTCATTTAGATGCACGGGCATACACGAAGAACTCGCGGGCGATGTTGCCATTGACCATATCTGGACGCGTTCACAAGTTATGGCACCAGCTTCACGTACTAGTAGTACTAGTCAATGTGTACATGCAATGCACGTTAATTTGGAAGTATATTAACTGCATGCGTATATTAAGTAGGATATTATTTGCGTGTTATTATGTGATTAGCACTATTTTTGGCATGAAATTAACTGCACGCTAAACATGTTGAGCGCTCGACATTGAAGCAGTCTAGGTCGTTGGATTGACATGATTTGATGGCCGAGATTAATTGGATCCGTCCCTTCGGTATAGATGGTATAGATATAGATTATACGTGTAACAAGTTTAGGAACAAAGTTATCTAGTACTATTTATCCACTACTCCGTAATAATTAAATGCGTTGATAAATAGATGTATCGCCTAGTGCTCGAACAAGGGGACTGGTCGCGCCCTACATGTATTTGGAATTGACTTCCCTAAGAAAATATTTGGAATTGACATGGTATTGAATATGAAATGATTGCGATGAGAAGGAATACATGTTGCTTGATGACGTTTTATATTTAATTTGATATGGCTCTAGCAGAACATTCAATCGATCAAACCATGGATTTCATTCAGTCTGGCTCCGACTTTACATTCATACGACGATTGATCTAAAATAAGTGGAAACGATAAACGTTCAGATTTTAAGCATGGCAATCCAAACGTTTTTCATGGCAAATTTAGAATATGCGGCGGCGGCGGCGGCTTGCACTGGGAAGCGGCTCCTCTGTCGTGCTCTATGTGTCGTTGGGCCACTGACCGAGGGCGACGGCGACGGCGGCGTCTTGCACCATTGTTGGGGTACTCCTGGACGTTGGCCCTAGCTTCAAGGAGGGCCAGAATGTTCTGGACTTCAGTTTCCAGGAGCGAGTCAACTGGCGGGAGGAGGCGACTAGCGTTGGTGCAAGGAAGCGGTCGACGGCGGCCATCCATGCCGCTGAGGGGGGCACTGGCACCCGCGCGGGGACATGCGTTGGCAACGACGCGGCGGAGACATTCGTGTGCACGGGCACCGGAACGGGCATGCGCGTCAGTGCACGCGTAGGCGCATGCGCTGGCATGTGCACGGGCGCATGAAAGTTGGCGGGGACCTCGTGGAATCCCGTGGCATCAAGCTCGGCAACAATGTGCGGCTCCCAGCCCATCAATACCACTGGGATGGGCGCTGGCGCAGTCAGGGCGACCGGAGCCAGAACATGAGCGGGGATAGGCGGCGTCTTCCTGCAAGGCCAGTTCAAGCTCGTCCCAAAACGCCTTATGTTCTTGAGACTCCGGCTGGGTGTCTTCTTCAGGAAACGGGGAGACTAAGGGCAGACCGTCATGATGCGGCATGGCATACGGTTAGGTCAGGCTGGTTAGAGGTAGAAGATAGGAGAATCGGAGAGGAAGAGAGAAGTTTGTAGCGATACCGGGTAGTGTAGGGGTGATTTTAACCTGTGGTGCCGACGCCATTAAAAGTGGGGGAGGTTGGGACGAAGGTGGGCAGCGGAGCCAGGTCAAAGGGCTCGCCTCCCGGTGAGCCTGCGCAGTGGCCTTCTCACACGCCTCCCGGTCAGCCGGTGCAGCGGTCTGCTCGCAATTCTCCCGTCGACTCGCACACTTGCTCGGACGGCACCTGCCGATGAGAAGCGGGACTCATGGTGGCACGTAAACGCCCATGGTTTGGAGAGTGAAAGCGTTCGCCTTAACGTGATAGGTCTTTGTTCCAAAATACCTTGGCCCTTCATTTGCGCAACTTCTCATAAGCATCTTGTCTCAAATTGAGGAAAAAAATATGTAGCAATATTTGTGCCATATCACGAGACCATGCTCAGTTTCATGAATTTCCAGCCACTTTTGGATTTTCTGAAATTTAAAATCCAGGATTCGAAACAATATCATAACCTGCATCGTGCAATAAATTTTCAAGCGATGCATCTTTACTTTTGTAGATGTTAATATTTCTTAAGAAAGGATTTGGTCAAACATTTTGCTTAGTTTGACTTCTGAAAAGTTATATATGCAGAGTAAAAGGATAATCCCTCCATATCAGTGATGCCTGATATATTAACTCAAGTACTAGGCAAGAACAAACGAGGCTCAGTTATGTGCTCATCCTGGTGTAGTACTCCTATTAGTACTAGGCAATGGATTTGACGGGTCACCTTGGGTAGCGGAGACCGAGGGAATTGAACCATGCTTGGCACGGTAGGTAATGTTATCTAGTTACTAAAGCATCCTCGGTAGTCATTATGGACCGGGGACATGGGGGGAATTTCCTAGGGTTGGAATTCTGGCCGCCAGATATTTCGACTCGAAACGTGGAGGCTCAACTGGTTGGGGTTGGCTAATGTGCGTACCACGCACACCAACAGAAGGACACGAGCCCAGTTTTTTTAGGATCAACACGAACCCGGGTCTGGCTGGTACGCCGTTGGGTGCTACCATTCGAGAATACGAAATGAATCTTTTAAATTGCCGAACGAATCTATATACATTACAATCCCCATATTTTCCTTGCAAATAGTAATCTGAACGTGGTAATTGATTTATGACGAGTTCTTGAATTAGAGTTAGTTTGTGATATAGTGATCTCAACGTGGATTTCACATTTCATGGTATCCCTTGTAAGTTTTTCATTGCAAATTCAAATGTAAAAGATGAACGCTATGGTGGCACTACTGCAGGATGGTCCAAACGCGACGCTACGATTAGAGACCCTTCGACGAAACTGTGTGCGATGCCATAATTGCAAACGGTGGTGTAAAAACAGTCAAAAAAGGTGCAAAACGTTTGCGATGACAGATGCATCAAACACGGTTCAGAATTCAGTTGCGTGTGCGATGCAGGGCATACGTTTCAGCTCAATTAACTGTTTGGGATGAGGAGGCACAAAAGAAACGGGCTCCAGATGAAGGCGTGTGCGATATACAGCATATGGTTCATTGGGATGAACTGTGTGTGATTAGGCAACACAATGGAAAAGGTTCAACTGAACAAGATGTGTGTGATACACGGCAAACAGGTCCGTAATCAGAAATGTGTATGAAGACCAATAATATGATAGACGATTGTTGCTAATAAGCCATGTGAATTGCTCTGTCTACAGTAGAATAACATGTATATTTATATATAACTGAAATAAACATCCAATTACATAAGTGACTATACAGATCATTCGCACACACCTCAATAAACAATTGCATGCATTCTAAAGTAGGAGAAACGATCGTCTAGTCATCTACTTCTTGTGACGCTCCCGCCACTGCTATGTGGCTCGATCTCTCGTCTTGTCGGTGTTCTGGGAATGGGGGTCCCCAGACTTGCCTGCCTGCGGCCTGCGGCGTGGCTCAAAGGGGGCCCATCACGGCCCATCTTCATCAACACAAGCTCAAGACCCTCGCGAGGGGCCAAGCCTCGCGGGGAGGATGACAGGGAGCTTCCTCAGGCATGGCCTCATCAGGCTGGCTCACGAGGAGGCGGAGAGATCAAGGCGGGGTACCTCGCGAGGTGCCCATGACGCAAGCCATGACGACTAAGAGGCGCCCGGTGGCGCCCGGCCGCCTGAGTGTCCTCCTTTCCTCTTTGGTGCAAAGGCAGCAAGCGCAGGCGAGAGCATCAAGCAAAGGCGTCCATTTCGGTGCAACAAGACCAAGACCAGTCCAACGACAGGAAGGAAGTCATTGTGGAGCCCAAGCCGGCGTCATCACCAGAGCCTTTGACAGGCGAGGACCGACTTTAGTCAGGATAAGTGTACCAGATGTTCCCCTTCAAAATGGCCAATTGTTGGCGCCCTTCCCCCTCAATATTTGGGAAGAGCCCCAGGGCCTCTGCCTATAAATAGGGCTAGCCACCCACAGGGTAGAGGATGCGGAAAAAAGAGGTAGCAAGAGAACAAACAAGAGAGACAGAGAGAAGCGACTGAACTCCCCCTAGCAGTTCATCGCACCAGCCAAGAACAGACCCTCGTGAGGCTGTTCTTCCTTGTATTGTTCATCACCATCAGCCCAAGAGGCAATCCACCACACCACAAACTAGAGTAGGGTATTACACCACAATGGTGGCACGAACTAGTATAAACCCTGTGTCTCTTGTATCGTTCGTGTCGCGGTGCCCGTGGGGCGTGGACTGTCGGGGTGCTCCTGTAGTGGACCCGGGTAGGGAAACCTCGAACGATAAGGGCAGAAAACACTCGCGGGGGTGCTCAGGCTGCCCCCCTCGAGACCTTCTTGAGAGAAATCGAGGTAGGAGGCGAAAGGTCGAAGAGCCACAAATCAAAGCGACAACAACTTCGATAAAACTTCAAATGAGAATGAACAAGCCAAGCGCATAAAGCAAATGAAAAGCCACGTCCGGCACCTAATCTAGTCTTGACGTCTTCTCACCGGTAGCGGAGCTAAGTGCTGCCCTTTGGGCGTGGGAGGGAGCCCAGGGCTGAGGCCGGTGCTCCACGAGACTCGGGGCGTCACGTTGGGGCACACGTGGAGGTGATGCTCGATTACGCCTAAGGGATCCCCGCCAACTGATCAGGCTCCCGGCGAATACCTTCTTGTTTGCACGCATGAACTTGACGGGGCCTCCTCACGCTTTCGTCTCGAGGTTGGCGCCTATGGTGAAAGTGGCGTCGATGGACCCGTCCTCGTCGGCGGGTGTTGCTTAGTCTCTGCCTGTCTTGGGCGAACAACTATTTCTTCTTGGTTGGTGCAGCCCCTTGGGCTCGGGGGTCTCAGCGTCGGCCGTGAGCTCTTGTTTGGCGCCCGCCGTCTTGAAGGCGAGCTTGAGCACTCGCAGCGCATCCCCGATGTTCACGGGCACAGTGAGGACACCGTTGCTCCCGGACATCTTCATGAGGTTGTACGCCGGGTGAGTCGCGGCCGTGAAGCTGGGCGATCTTTGGGTAGCCGAGGATGGCTTTGTAGGGGAGGCCGATGGGGGCGATGTCGAAATCGACCAGCTCCGTGCGGAAGTTGTCGTAGGTGCCGAAAGCTATCGGGAGCCGGATCTGTCCCAAGGAGCTGGATGACCCGCCCCCAACGCCCGAGAAAGGCCGGCTGGGCTGCAGCCGCTCCCGGGGTATGCAGAGGAGGTTGAAGGCCTCAACTGAGAGCACGTTGTGGCCCGCGCCGCCGTCCGAGAGTCTGGTGACGGCCACTGGCAGATGGTGGGGGTGCAGACATGGGAGCACACCAGCAGGCTGAGTTGGAGGTGGTCCTCCGAGCTGAAGGTCGAGGCCTTGGGCACCGACCGGTCTGGGGGCCCCCAGCGTGGGCGGCGCCGAACTGGCCAGACGAACGGCAGCGTGGTGACTTGAGGCGGCGCCAGCGAAACGCCAGGGAGGCCGCGGCGACCGGGGCGCCGGCACAGCGTGGTGGGTGAGGAAGAGGCGGAGCTCTTGAAAGAGGCCATGGAGGATGCGGAAGGTGGAGCAGCAGCCAGGAGCGCCGGTGAGGGCCATGGGGAGCCAGTTGGCCATGACCCTGTCGTCACCTCCGGCTTCGAGGACGGCCTCCTCGTACGCCAGCAGGAAGGCCATCGGATCGGTCGCGCCGTTGTAGCGCGGCGGCGTCGTCGGCTTGAACTTGTCCGTCCACCGCACCCGTTGCAAGGCCCGGGCCAGGGCTCAGAGCCCCCTGGCCCCCGCGCTGGTGGCCGGAGTGGCGGCGCGCTGCTCATCACGAGGCGGGTCGCAGCGGTGGCGGAAGGGAAACTCTGGCGCACCCCTACCTGGCGCGCCAAATGTCGGATTTCGGGTTCTGGCAGACCCTTGAGGTTCCAACACTGGGGTGCGCGCAAAGATCTCGCCCTCTACCTACCTGCACCCCGCCGCCTCGCTAGGATCTAAACTACGAAAGGAACAACACAAGAGACACAAGGTTTATACTAGTTTGGGCCACCATTGTGGTGTAATACCCTACTCTAGTTTGTGGTGTGGTGGATTGCCTCTTGGGCTGATGGTGATGAACAATACAAGGAAGAACAGCCTCGCGAGGGTCTGTTCTTGGCTGGTGCGATGAACTGCTAGGGGGAGTTCAGTCTCTCTCTCTGCTGATTCCAGATCCCTCTACCCTGTGGGTGGCTAGTCCTATTTATAGGCAAGGGCCCTGGGCCTTGTCGGTGTTCTGGGAACGGGGGTCCCCAGACTTGCCTGCCCGCGGCCTGCGGCGTGGCTCAAAGGGGGCCCATCACCGCCCATCTTCATCAACACAAGCTTAAGACCCTCGCGAGGGACCAAGCCTCGCGGGGCGGACGACAGGAAGCTTCCTCAGGCACGGCCTCATCAGGCTGGCTCGCGAGGAGGCGGAGAGATCAAGGCGGGGTACCTCACGATGTGCCCATGACGCAAGCCATGATGACCAAGGGCAGTGTCCTCCTTTCCTCTTTGGTGCAAAGGGAGCAAGCGCAGGCGAGAGCATCAAGCAAAGGTGTCCATTTCGGTGCAACAAGACCAAGACCAGCCCAACGGCAGAAAGGAAGTCATTGTGGAGCCCAAGCCAAGGCGTCACCACGAGCCTTTGGCGGCGAGGACCGACTTTAGTCAGGATAAGTGTACCAGATGTTCCCCTTCAAAATGGCCAATTGTTGGCGCCCTTCCCGCTCAATATTTGGGAAGAGGCCCAGGGCCCTTGCCTATAAATAGGACTAGCCTCCCACCGGGTAGGGGCAGCTTGAGTTGAGGCCTGATCTAGAAGAGCAAGAAGCAATCTTGGAGAGAGAGAGAGAGAGAGAGAGAGAGAGAGAGAGAGAGAAAGCGACTGAACTCCCCCTAGCAGTTCATCGCCCCGACCAAGAACAGACCCTCGCGAGGCTGTTCTTCCTTGTATTGTTCATCACCATCAGCCCAAGAGGCAATCCACCACACCACAAACTAGAGTAGGGTATTACACCACAATGGTGGCCTGAACTAGTATAAACCCTGTTTCTCTTGTGCTGTTCCTTTCGTAGTTTAGATCCTAGCGAGGCGGCGGGGTGCCGGTAGGTAGAGGGTGAGATTCCGCGCGCACCCCACCGTTCGAACCTCAAGGGTCTGCCGGAACCCGAAATCCGACATTTAGCGCGACAGGTAGGGGTGCGCCGGGATCCACCTTCTACCACTTCGTGTCCCGTCGCATCGTCATCATCATGTCCAGCGACCAGGCGGGCAACCCCGGTCCCTGGGTGGCTTGGCCCGCCCACGCAGAGCCGCTTGCCTCGGGCGACGCCATGCCCCAGGCAGCTCGCTGTCCGCAGGGTGCTGCGGGCAGCAGGAAGCAGCGGACAGAACCCGACAACTCTCACGCCGCGGCAGGCGCGGTCAGCAGCGAGGGCCTCCAACCACGCCGCGGCCGCGATGACGTACACCCGCCGGGAGCAGGCGAACTCGAGGGCCGCGCTCACGGTGGCCCGGGAGCTACTGCAGTGCAGGCTGCTGAAAGGCGACCGCGACGTGCTGCTAGAGCAGGTGGCAGAGCTCCTGGGCTTTGCCGCCTCGGGGTCTCACGCCTTCTGCACCCAGCTCGCACCTCAGGTCCAGGGCGGCCTGCGCGGGGGCTCCACACACGGCCGCGGGCTCCAAGCCTACCCCAACACCAGCCGGTTGTCAAGACTGCGGTAGCCGGGCAAAGATCGCTTCAGCTCCCGGCCAGCGAAGAAGGACTCGCCGCGACCCACGGCCCCAGTGGGCCGCCGTGCTACCACCCCAGGTGGGCGCCTCAAGCAGAGCTGCATGGCACGCGGAGCACTATGGCGCGACCTTCGGGATGACGGCCCCAGAAGAATACGTGCCCCACATGATGAACCCAGGGCACCAAAGACGAGGGCGTAACAAGGCTCGCTCCTCGGCCCAGTGGGGGACGAGGCGACAGAAGCTGAGCTCTTCCAAGAGCCCCGTGAAGGCCCCACCGGCCACGCTGGAACCAACGATTATCGGGTACCGCTAATTCCTCAGGAGCAGGCATACGCTAATCGTGAATTGCAGGAGGTGCACGTCGCCGCAGCGAGCGGCTGCCCCGTTCCCACAGTCTCCTACCCCTCGGGAGGAGGGCGTCGGGGGCTGCAGGAGAGGGGCCGAGATCCGACATCACCACCGCGGCGTTCGGAGCAAGGCATTCTCAGGAGGTAGGCCCTCTGCTGGGGAGCTGCCTTAGGGCCTGCCCCTGGCGGAGGACCCATGGTCGTCGGGGGAACCGCTGGCGATCGCTCTACACCATCGGCGGCGTCCTGGTTTCAGGTCGTCGTTGATGGCACTAGAGTGCGGTGCAAGGCGGGGCCCTCGTCTGGCGATATGAAGCAAGGCCGGTACATGTGAAGAAGGCCCAGTGCCTGTGAAGCTCGCCGCCCCGTGACACTCTCACGTAATAATGAGTGGGGCTGTACACGCCTGAGTCTCGAGGTGCCGCCTCAGCCCAGGGCTCCCTCCCACGCCCAGTGGCAGCACTTAGCTCCGCGCTGGTGAGAACATGTCCAAGACTAGACTAGGTGCCGGACGCGGCCTTTTTCTGCTTTCATTGCTTTTCCCTCTGGTTTTCACTTTCCCCCGCTGGATTTAAGTTAGATTCGAATTTGAGATTTGCGTGTGTTTGGGGAAGGGGGTGCTTAGTCTCGTTCGAGCAATCTCTCGCGTTCTGGTTACCGCTTTGCCTCAGCTGCCTCCGCTTGTGAGCCACTCGTGAGCCGGGTTGGGCCTAGCTTGCGTGCAGCCCAAACTGCCGCCGCCGCATCCTCTCAGGAGGTTTTTACTGCAGATCCTACGGGTTCGATCAGGAGACACTTGAGATGCCACAACCCTCCACGGGCTATCTCAGGGCCCGCACGGGACAAAGGTAAACTAGCTAGCCACTTGGCGCAGGCATACGGGTGATATAGCATCAACTAATACATAGAACACAAGTTTTACATGAGGGGCTCCCCCTCCCAAAATGCTCTCACAGTCGTCAGGGCAAAACCTGAGTTCTAGTCATGCAGGGTAAGGAAACAGGAACGATGCACAGTCAGTCGGATAAATCCCCCAATGCATCCTCAGAGGCACCTCCTGTACCGTTGTTGGCGTCACTGGCTTCGCCGTTGCTCTCTGCGTCGTCACCAGCGGCGTCAGGGCCGTCCACCACGCCGCCTTCATCAGCAGCCACGATCACGCCGTCGTTATCTGAAGCGAAGGCCCTGACGAGGACGTCCACGTTGTCCTCCACCCAGTGCGCCAGGTCGCCCCGGACAGCCTGGGGTACTGGGGCGATGGTAGCGTCGAAGTCGAAGTGGGGGTCCATATTCCGGAGATGGCTGAAGACGCGAGAAGCGCGCCCGAGCAGGCGCTGCCTCTCTCCTCCACCAACCTATTGGCTCGACCGACCGCGCCTCGGCCGAGTCACCACGTCGATGAAGAACTGAAGGTTGCCGGCGCAGTTAACTGCGTGCGGCTCGCCAACAGCCGCCTCGCAGATGTTACCCAAGGCTATGTTGGCTCTCTCCCGGAGCGTGGTGAGCATGGGGCCGTGCTCATGCTCCAGGATCCGCCACTGGCATATCTCGTCCGCATTCTGTCACGCGACGGCCTCAGCCTCGTCCACCCGTTGGCAAAGAAGAAGCACCTCGGCACGGGAGGACGCTAACCCCTCCTGCGCCACCTCGAGGGCAGCCCGAGAAGCATCGGCCCGCCGCGTCACCTCCTCCTGCTTGGCCCTCAAGGCAGTGGTCCTGCCTTCGGCCTCAGCCCGGATCAACCCCAGCCTCTCCTCGAACTCGCGCTCAAGGTTCAAGCGCGCCGTCGCCACCCGACGCCCAACCTCCTCCAGGACACGGGCTTCCCGTGCAGCGACATCGTCCTCCACCCTCGTAACCAAGCGCTCCCATGTTTCCAGGCACTCGTACTCGCGCGCGCGTTCGGCGGCTTCCAGCGTCAGCGCCTCCTCACGCTTCTGGAGCTCTGCTGGGTCGCCTGAGGACACCTTCATCGATGCAAGGGCCGTCTCGCGCAGCTCCACCTGCTCCTCCAGTGAGCGGCATCGGGCCAGGAGTTCCCGCGCCCGCTCCTCCACCGCCTCTCACCGCCGGTCAGCTTCCCGAGCCTCCTCAATGGCCCAAGAACGGACCTCCCGAGAGGCCGCCAGCGACGCCTTGGCCTCCTCATTGTCAAGGTCACGTTGATGGCGTGCAAGGGCGACAGCCGCCTTCAGCTCACGCCTCTCCGCAGCCAGGCGCAGGCCCTCGGCCTCGAGGCGCGCGTCTTCATCAGCGAGCTCTTCACCAAGCAGGCTCACCGCGTCAGCCACCCTCCGAAGAAACCCTTGGCGAAGAGCGCGACGCTCCCGGGCGCGCTCAAGTACGTCCTCCACACCATCATCTGCCCCAAGCGAGCTCCGGGGGCCACGAATCAGCGCTCCCCCTCCGGGTAGGGGGCTGGGGGCTGGCGCCCTCGTCACGGCCGGGCACGCCTCGCTAGAGGCCCGGCCAGGAGCCAGCCCATCCCATAAAGAAGAGCGCAGGGAATGCCTCAGCCAATCACGGTCGACGACCAGATGAGAAGCCCACGACAGGCTGGCTATGCCATGAGAAGGCTCGCGAAGGAGGGTCGCGAGGCTCGCGGGGCCGTGGTGCGCCTCAGGATGGTTCATCTCTCCAACCGGTCTCACCACGAGGACTCCGCTGCTCGGGGTGCTCGAAGATGGTGGAGAGGGCGGAGCCAAGGGGGATGGCTCCTCAGCCATCTCCGTGAGCTTGACAGGAAGGGCCCTGCAGGGCAAGGATCAGTAAAAGCAACAGAGAGATCAGGAGCTAGAAAAGGGGAAATCTTACTCATCCGTGGCGAAGTACTTCCTGCGCTTCAGCAGGCGACAAGGGTAATCGTCACCCAAGGCCTCCCTCCTCTTCCGGAGAGCCTCAAAGTCCACGCGGAAGCGACCCAAGAGTTGAGCACAGGGGTCGGCCTGCGACGAGGAAGGAGCATCAAGGCAACCCGCGTCAGGGGCGTCTACCTGCTGCGCGCCGCCGGTCATCTCGCCAAGAAAAATGCTTGGGGCCCAGGGGCCTCGGCAGGCACCTTCACGGGCAGCTACTCGCCACCCCAGCCCGCGGCAACTGGGCCTCGAGGAGCTGCTCCCTCAAGAGCGCCGGGCCTGCACTGGCTACACCCGGCGGAGGCCCCCTCGGCCTCCAGCGGCCCATGCCTCCCTGCTCCGCCACTCGAGGAAGAGCCGCCGTGGCCGACTGAAAGGGCGGCCACCACCACTGGGTTCTCGCGAGACCCCCGGAGGCCAGGCGCAGCCCCCATTCGTCGAAGACGGGCATCTGACTTATAAAGTCGCCCCTGTTAGGGCAAAGGTACAGCAAGGCCCCCGTGCGTCTTGGATGCTTGCCAGAGTGGGGTCCCAGTCAAGACCAAGAGCACCTTCCTCGGTAGCGTCGGTGTCGAGTCCTCTTCACCGGAGCCTCATACGGTCTTCACGCCCGTGAAGGCCCACATCAGCGAGTGACGTTGGAGAGGGGCAACACGGCATAGCAGGAACTCCTTCACCACCTTGGGCGCCGTCACGCCGAGCTTCTTCAAGAATGCAAAGCGGCGCCAGATGAAGATGAGCCGGGAACTCGTGAGCGTCTCTTGGCCCCAGCCTGAATTGGAGACAGCAGGCGAAGATGGCTCCGACAGCAGGGGGCTGGGCACCCCCACGTCCACGTACAGCCACCGCTCGTGGAACCCAGGCGCGGGCGGAGGAAGGTTGAAGGCAATCCCTGAGGCCGCTATTTCAGATGCAGCAATGAAGCTCACACACCCCAAACATTGGGTAGGGTCAACAAGGCGCAGAGAGAAGAAGTGGCGCAACAAGGCAACTGAGGGAAGGATGCCCATCATCGCCTCGCAAACAAAGGCGAAGACCACGAGAAGAGTGATGGATTCTGGACCCAAATGCATCATATGGATCTGATAGTGGGAGAGCACATCATTGAAGAAATCGGAGAAGGGGGGAACCAGCCCCGCCCACAGGGCGTCGGCAAAATACCGGACCTCAGTGATTATCCTATCAATGGAGAAGTGGGATGCGGGCCAGGCCATCGTCCGCCCGCATTCGTTGAAGATGGTGGCTAAAGCCGAGCTGACCTTGCCCAGGCCCTCTCGATTGAGTATGATCGACCGATCGACGGCGGGCCGATGGCGACGGCGGCAGGCGGAGGCACGGCTTCTTCCCTCTTCCCTTCTTCGTCGGGGCCATGGCAACGGAAGGGGGGAGGTTTGAGATTGGATTGGGAGCGAAGCTGGAGTTTGAGAGGAGGAAGAGTGGGGACGGTGGAGCAAAAAAGGGGAGCAGGCTGTGCGGCTACGAGTCCGCTTAGCATGGCACAAAATAAGGAGGCGTGGCAAACAAGGCCGCCACGTCCAATCAACCGCCACGCTGGCGCCCAAGGCCGCATGAGCTGTTAGGGCCTCAAGGCGCTAACTTGCCCCTTCGCCTCTCTGCTCAGCCAAGTCCGGGCGCGCCTTGGGCCCGGGGGCTACTGTCGGCGTTCTGGGAACGGGGGTCCCCAGACTTGCCTGCCTGCGGCCTGTGGCGTGGCTCAAATGGGGGCCCGTCACGGCCCATCTTCATCAACACAAGCTCAAGACCCTCGCGAGGGACCAAGCCTGGCGGGGCGGACGATAGGGAGCTTCCTCAGGCACGGCCTCATCAGGCTGGCTCGCGAGGAGGCGGAGAGATCAAGGCGGGGTACCTCACGAGGTGCCCACGATGCAAGCCATGACGACCAAGGGCGCCAGGCGGGCGCCAGCCCGCGCAGTGTCCTCCTTTCCTCTTTGGTGCAAAGGGAGGAAGCGCAGGCGAGAGCATCAAGCAAAGGTGTCCATTTTGGTGCAACAAGACCAAGACCAGCCCAACGGCAGGAAGGAAGTCATTGTGGAGCCCAAGCCGGCGTCACCACCAGAGCCTTTGGCAGGTGAGGACTGACTTTAGTCAGGATAAGAGTACCAGATGTTCCCCTTCAAAATGGCCAATTGTTGGCGCCCTTCCCGCTAAATATTTGGGAAGAGGCCCAGGGCCCTTGCCTATAAATAGGACTAGCCTCCCACCGGGTAGGGGCAGCTTGAGTTGAGGCCTGATCTAGAAGAGCAAGAAGCAATCTTGGAGAGAGAGAGAGAGAGAGAGAGAGAGAGAGAGAAAGCGATCGAACTCCCCTAGCAGTTCATCGCCCGACCAAGAACAGAGACCCTCATGAGGCTGTTCTTCCTTGTATTGTTCATCACCATCAGCCCAAGAGGCAATCCACCACACCACAAACTAGAGTAGGGTATTACACCACAATGGTGGCCCGAACTAGTATAAACCCTGTGTCTCTTATGCTGTTCCTTTCGTAGTTTAGATCCTAGCGAGGAGGCGGGGTGACGGTAGGTAGAGGGTGAGATTCCGCACGCACCCCAGTGTTGGAACCTCAAGGGTCTGCCGGAACCCGAAATCCGATAGGCCTCTTCCCAAATATTGAGCGGGAAGGGCGCCAACAATTGGCCATTTTGAAGGGGAACATCTGGTAAACTTATCCTGACTAAAGTTGGTCCTTTCTTGTAAAAGGCTCTGGTGGTGACGCCGGCTTGGGCTCCACAATGACTTCCTTCCTGCCGTTGGGCTGGTCTTGGTCTTGTTGCACCGAAATGGACGCCTTTGCTTGATGCTCTCGCCTGCCCTTGCTCCCTTTGCACCAAAGAGGAAAGGAGGACACTGCGCGGGCTGGTGCCCGCCTGGCGCCCTTGGTCATCATGGCTTGCGTCATGGGCACCTTGTGAGGTACCCCGCCTTGATCTCTCCACCTCCTCGCGAGCCAGCCTCATGAGGCCGTGCCTGAGGAAGCTCCCTGTCATCCGCCCCGCGAGGCTTGGCCCCTCGCGAGGGTCTTGAGCTTGTGTTGATGAAGATGGGCCGTGATGGGCCCCCCTTTGAGCCACGCCGCAGGCCGCAGGCAGGCAAGTCTGGGGACCCCCGTTCCTAGAACGCCGACAGATGGTGGGCTGCGCGTCTGCATCGACATACCAGGTTTCAACCGAGCCGCCTCTCAGGAACGCCTCTGGCCCTCTCGCGTGGGGCGCTGCGAAGGTCCACCCCACAGCTACGTTCGCATGCCTTACGGCTTGCCGAACGCGGCTGCCACGCACCAGCGCCTTATGAGGAGCATCCTGGAGGCTTAAGAGGCCAGGCGTTCCGCAGCCCTGGCAGAGATGGAGATGGTCCATGAGGAGCCACCAGCGCCTCCTGAGCCTCCCGAGGCCCCCGAGCACAGGGGCTCATGAGGATCGGCTCCGTAGCCCACCGAGTCTGCTGCACCAACACCCTTTCGTCTTCAACGCTTATCGGTGACATCTTTCAAGTTTCATTTCGGTGGGAGCGCACCCCTGTGGCTGCATTATTCATAGGCCGCGTGGGTCCGTCCCTGCGGCGTGTATCCCTTTTACTTCATGTTTCTAGCTTATCTTGTTTGGGGGCGCCCCTCGGGATGCATCATCCCCAGGTCGCTCGGGCCCGACCCGGCGATGTTCGTCTTCTTTGCGCTTATCTAAATGGACTTGATCCTTCATGATTAACACGCTTGACCTAGTTGCCCGCTCAACTGACACCAACTGATGGAGCTGCTCCCTAACGACACTACGCTTGCGCATGGGTCCGTCCCTGCAATGCCGACAAACCTGAATGGCTGAGCTCTGGCCGCGGCAGCCTCAAGATAGCGCCACCTCGTCAAGCCTTCGCCACGTCACCCTCCGGGGCAACTAACGGTGGCCGTCGGTTGTCACGGCGAACTTTCGTTCTTTCTGTGATGAGCCTGCAGGATCTCTTCAAGGAGCAGCGTCAGGCGAGGCCCCCACGGTGTCTCCTTCACTCTCATCCGCGCGAACCGCTTGCATGTTAAAGGGGGGGTGCCTGAGCATCGCGACTCAGGGCTCCTACTGGCTCTCCAGCTCTCACCCTCTGGCCTTGACCACGGCATCGCGACCTGGCATTCCAGCGACGGCTGGGACTCGCTCGAGGGCCGGGACCCGAGGACGTAGAGCATAAAGGGGGGCAAAGGCGAGAGGGGAGGGACACGCGAGGACCTCGCCAAGCAACCCCTCGCCTGCCGATGCACGGACCTGGCAACACACCAGGAAGCGGCTCCTGATTCTCGAGATAAGTCACCCCCTGGAAGCACTAACTAACACGGCACCGTCCCCTCACCCAACGCAATCCTGTGTCAGCAACGTCGCTCTCCTTTCTCACCGAACGATGGCTGCTTGAGCGCTAAGGGGGACCTCCTGAGCATCGCGACTCAGGGGCTCTTACCGGACGTCGGGCCGCTCACCTCTGGCCTTGACCACGGCATCGCGACACAGCATACCATGACGGCTGAAGCTTGCCTTCGGACTGGGACCTGTCGGCGCAGAGCGACGAACCCTCGCGAGGTTCGAAAGGGAGAACTGAGCTAAGACGGAATGAGCAACTCGCACTGCTTCACGACAAGGATCATATTAACAAACAGGACCACAAGCACCTTACAAGCCCCCACGGGGCGCGCTTTTGATTCCTCGCAGGGAGCAGATCCTAAAGAACGCTAACTACACGCACTCCTGCAAAAGACGCCATCATCAACAATGGGCCGTCGGGCACCGGTGCCAACCCCATCCAGATCAGGGGCGGCGAGGGCCTGCCGAGCCCGCCCTGCTCCGAGAGCGCGCAGGCTCGGAGGCTCGTAGCTGTCGTCGCTCGTCTCCGGAGTCGCGAAGAGCTCGGCGGAGTCGCTGGATCCTCCGACGCCTCCACCGCCTGAGGAGCTGCCGAGGCAGCGGTCGGCGAGCCTAGCCCTCGCCACGGCAGGGTCTCGATCGCCTCTCCCAGGGCAGCACTCCAGCCGGCGACCTTCCGCACCGAAGACCTTGAAGAGCATGACCGAAGCACCGTCAGACCTGTGTGGATCGCGAGGGCGCCTCGTCCCATCTTGATCCAGCGATCTCGCCCACCTCGGGTCATGAAGACCTCGCCCGGGGCAACGACCGCAACCTCTGCCCCAGTCGCAAGGGTGCCGCAGCCGGCGTGCTGCAGCCAGAGCTCCAGGGATCCTCCCCGCGGAATCGCGGAGGCGAAGAAGGGAGGAAGGCGAATCCAAGACCGAGGAGACATGGCGGCGTGGAGCACGAACTCTCGGGAGGTGCCCTCGGCATGGACTTCAGGGGGAACGACATGCACCTTCGTGACCCGCCGGCGCCGACGGCGGCGTCGCCCGTGGCGTTCGGCATCAACTCCTTCAGAGCCCTCGATGTGGGCGTACAAGGGAAGCGGGAACCCTGGTGGTGGCCGCTCGCACCAGGGCCTCGACACCACCTGGTGGGCGCCCTCATTCCGATTACAGAGGGCTAGCCGTTTCTTCGGCGGAAGCGGGCCAGGACCCTCTCGGGGAGCCTTTCCCTTCTCTGCCGCTGAGAACCGGCGGATCGGAGCCATTGCAGCAAGACGGAGCAAGGACCGGGAAGAAGGAGAAGCAAGAAGAAACGGACCAGAGGAGCGCTCACCGCTCCGTACTTAAAGCCAGAGGAGGCCAACCGCCGACCTCCACGATCGCAGGTAATCATGACCCGCCTTGCATGCAGGGACTTGTCAATTCGTGCAGTTGCCGAGGCGTCGTGGGGAAGTGGAGAGGCCCACGTCCAATCAACCGCCACGCGGCGCCCAAGGCCGCAGGCTGTTAGGGCCCGCGGTGCTTCGCACTTGATCTTTCGCTTCTCTGCTCGGCCAAGTCCGGGCGCGCCTTGGGCCCAGGGGCTACTGTCGGCATTCTGGGAACGGGGGTCCCCAGACTTGCCTGCCTGCGGCCTGCGGCGCGGCCCAAAGGGAGGCCCATCACGGCCCATCTTCATCAACACAAGCTCAAGACCCTCGCGAGGGGCCAATCCTCGCGGGGCGGACGACAGGGAGCTTCCTCAGGCACGGCCTCATCAGGCTGGCTCGCGAGGAGGCGGAGAGATCAAGGCGGGTACCTCACGAGGTGCCCATGACGCAAGCCATGACGACCAAGGGCGCCAGGCGGGCGCCAGCCCGCGCAGTGTCCTCCTTTCCTCTTTGGTGCAAAGGGAGCAAGCGCAGGCAAGAGCATCAAGCAAAGGCATCCATTTCGGTGCAACAAGACCAAGACCAGCCCAACGACATGAAGGAAGTCATTGTGGAGCCCAAGCCAGCGTCACCACCAGAGCCTTTGACAGGCGAGGACCAACTTTACTCAGGATAAGTGTACCAGATGTTCCCCTTCAAAATGGCCAATTGTTGGCGCCCTTCCCGCTCAATATTCGGGAAGAGGCCCAGGGCCTCCGCCTATAAATAGGACTAGCCTCCCATAGTGTAGGGGCAGCTTGAACTTGGGTCGGGCATCTTGAATCGAGAGAGAGAGAGAGGGAAAGTGTGACTGAACTCCTCCAAGCAGTTCACCACCTCGGCCAAGAACAGACCCTCGCGAGGCTGTTCTTCCTTGTATTGTTCATCACCATCAGCCCAAGAGGCAATCCACCACACCACAAACTAGAGTAGGGCATTACACCACAATGGTGGCCCGAACTAGTATAAACCTTGTGTCTCTTGTGTTGTTCCTTTCGTAGTTTAGATCCAAGCGAGGTGGCGGGGTGCAGGTAGGTAGAGGGCGAGATCTCCGCGCGCACCCCAGTGTTTGAACCTCAAGGGTCCGCCGGAACCCGAAATCCGACAGCGCCATGGTGGGCAAGATGCCCAACGTTACATGGCTCGAGGGCTCCTTCGTGGAGACCATAAAGGGGTGGCAATCGGGGTGGTTCTACATCACCGAGCCATGTGCCCCTAAATGGGCAGCGACCCCCGAATTCCGATCTGGCTTCCCTACACGGCTCACCTCCTGGAAAGAGACGGGCCTGTCGTGGGGTAATTCGGAAGAGCTGACCGGACTCCAATCCTGTGTCCAAAACCTGGTGAACAAGAAGCTCAAGCTCGTCAACGTAGTCCAGGTCATGCTCATCCGCTGGATCCTCCCGTGCTAACAACGGGCTTTCAGCTTGTGGGAGTTTGATCCAGCACAGCACCAAACCACGAAAGGTGCTCTTCGACACTACGCATTTAAGATGCCTGGAAGGTGCTGTTCAAGGGCGCCAAGGCTCCCGCATCCGCTACCGAAGATCGCGGATTCAGCGCGCAGCATAAAGCCAACGCGGTAAGCTATTTTTCCCTTTACGGGATACTTTTTTTATAGTTTAACTCTATGCGGGATCTAAGCTCCCGTTCCTTTGATAGGAATGGCAGAAGAAGACCGGACAGATCGACTGTCCGGCTCCTTTGCTCAAAGATCCAGCAGACGCCCACTTGACAGGGCTGCTGGTCCCGGCACCTTACGTGGTGCCGGAGAAGAAGGCCACGGGAACTCGAAAGAGTTCCCGGCGCCCGGCGGTGCCGGATTCATCGTCCGATGACTCCGGCGCACTCCTCCGAAGACGAGGAGGAGGAAGAAGAAGCCTCTCCCCCTCCAGCGGGGGGAGGAATGAAAAGGAAGTCCGCCCCAACTGGGGGGGCGGAGGGTCCAAGAAGGGAAGGACCCTTCTTCCGGACTACTCCACCAATGCCGACGACGACGAAGAGGAGTGGCCATCCAGGGCCAAGCCCTTGGTAAAATCATAAGTATCTGGATACCAGAATAACTCATGGCGTTCCTTTATTTCACAGTATCTTATGACGCCGAATGTAATCATGCAGTACACCCGCGACCCAGCTCGACGCTTCGTCGAGTGGATCCCTGGATTCGTCGGATGTGAATAGCCTTTCACTTCCGGCTGCTATTCTCCTCGCCCTACGGACGACATCGAGGTGGAGTCCCAAAAGGGTCCAAGCCAGGAGGGGTGGTCCCGAGGCGCCTCAAGGCGACCTCCCGGACTCCAGTGCAAAGGGATAAAACCCGAAGGGCTCTAAGTCCGCCACTGGGCGGACACCGCCGGAACCTTCAACGGTTCCGGCATCCGGCAAGTGCCCCTACTAAGAAGGGCAAGCCTACAATGCAGTGACCTCCGTCCCTACCGGAGGCACCGGATAATCTGGCTGGAGGTGCTTAACGGCGCCTCCATCGACGAGGAGAACCGCACTTGTTATGAGTGTGGTGATCCGGAAGGATTCGATCCACCAAGAGCGGGCTGACCGAAGCTCGTGCTGACCTTCTAACAGGCTTTGAGGTATGTATTTAAGATATGTAAAAATATTACCGCATAGACAGTAGCCTCGATGCTCAGTTTGGTGTTCGGAAAGAAAAGTCGAACCGAGGATCAAAAGATATCTGTGAGAGTCTAACATAAGTATGTCAATATGGGAATGCAGGCTGCACTGCTGACCTCTGCCGCACTGACTGCGGAGGTTGATGCATTGAAGCAGAGCCTCGAGCGGTCCGTGAACGAGCTCGGCCTTGCCAAAAAGCAGCTCGACGACAAGGAAGGTAAGGAATACCTTATGTAAGTATATAAAAAGATGTGGTTGCAAAAAATGACAGGACCAACGTGGGTATGCATGGGTCACGAACGAGGTGGCGACCCTGAAGGAAGAGTTGTCCAAGGCCTAAGAAAATGCGGCTGTGGAGCGTACCCAGCGGGAAAAGCAGGAGGTGCGGGTGGCGGAGGTCCAGCAAGAGCTCCAAGCTCTCGTGAAAAAACTCGAGAGTTTGGAGCTTGACTCAAAGACTCGAGAGTTCGAGCTCGCCTCGGCGCCTGAGAGCGCCAAATCTGCCAAGGCCGAAGCCCAAAAAGCCCTATAGGAAATTGAGGCGATGAAGAAGATAGCGGCGGGTAAGGAATTCTTTATGCAGAGCAAGCACGTGAAAGTGAATTACTTGTTACTTACCCGAGTCCGGAGCTCTCCAGGAGCATTCAAAGATCTTCCCCGGAGTGTGTCCGACGCTGCAGCATTCTATCAAGCCGAAGAGGGGAGCTTGACGGAGAAGGTGTTCTGGTCTCAGTATGCTGAGGCCGAACACCCGGTGCCCTTGAGCGACCAGCTGAAGCAGTTGGTCGAGCTCCATAAGGTGGCCGAATAGGCCATGAAGGGTCTCGTAGTCCAGCTGTGGCCTGGGGAAGCCATGCCTAGGAGCTACTTCAGGCTGGTAAGGCGGCTGGTGGATGCCTGTCCAAGGCTGTAAGTCATCAAGCGCTCCGTATGCATCGAAGGTGCCCGTAGGGCCCTTGCCCATGCTAAAGTGCACTAGGGCAAGATGGACGTTGAGAAGCTTGTGACAGACGGACCACCGCCGGGCAAGGAGCATCGCAAGCCTGAGATGTATTATGAGGGCATCCTGAAGGTTGTCCGCCTTTTAGCGGATGAGTGCTCCAAAGATGTAATTTTTGAGTAAACTCGCATTTTGTGATCCTGTACGCTGAAAACTTGTTCATATGCGCTAAGCAACACTTTTGAATTTAAAATATTACCTTACAGGCGGCCGTTTATTAAAATTTGAGAGATGGCGAGTCGTCGGCTTCTGCCCCCATGCCACGAGAGCTGGGGTGTTCGGGATAAACTTGAGCGCTCCTTTTCCCATTATTGGGTCCTTTGAGGGAGGCGCTCAACACAATGAACAAGGCAATCGGACTATAATGCTTACACACTCTCACTTAGCCATAGAATTCTATAATTTTAAATTTCGGCGAAGCCCCTAGTATTCGGACGACTGAGTTCGGGGTGCTATCCACGCCTAGGCCGGACAAAGCCGGCTCCTCTCTCTAAGCGGCATAAGTCTTTAGGGACTCGATAACCTCTCGAACAGCAACCAGCTCTCGCCCTATCATGACGTTCAGTTTTAGCTTTCTCCACTGAGGTGCTTAGCCTAGCTCAACCGGGGCACAATCACAGTGGTTCTCCCAGTGCTACCTTAGCCGATATAGCGGAACGTAAGGTACCAAAACATGGGAGCCGGGCAAACCCAGCTATTGACCCAAGACATGATTCGGAGCCGATGCATATAATGCTATAAGTTCGGGGTGCCGCACTCATGAGAGTGTTCGGACTTCTCACACCATATTATCGGGTACGTAAGCCCCTGGTGTATTGGCCGTACCAAAGTGTACGGTTGCATAATGTCATAACTGAACATATTTTTATAAAAAAGGAATGCAATAATAGACAAAAGCTATGCATTGTTTATTCAAAAAATCTGCGGTAAAAGCAGAACGATACAAATAGTGCGATAAGCAAGAGATGGGACTATTTCACATGTCCCCCTCCGAGCGAATGCGGGATGATATGTGAAACAAGTATCTTGCTCGTTATAGAGACCACCTGGACACTCGACGTAGCTTTCTGCCTCCCTGGCTGTTACATCGTGTGTTCGGCAATTGTACTGCCGGACAGGCCTTCCGTAGATTGGAGTCCTGAAAGTAAGAAAAAGAGTGACAAAATCGGGAGCCCCTAGTGCGGTTGAGCCGCATTTTGGGCATGTCGTGGTCGTGCCCCTCCCCCTATGCCCATGGTATTTCCAGAGCGTAGTTATGTATGCGTAGTACTGGTTTCGCAGTTTCGCGAGGGCTAGGGTTGGGGCCGCATCGCTACGCTGCTTTCGGAACATGCCAGCGGTCTTGTTGTAGGTTACTCGGGCGCTTGGCGTTGTCCGGACGCTTTAATGGCCGGATGGAGAATTTTCTTGAGAGGCAGCTTTGTACTTCCGCCATGAGGGCCCCAGTATGCTCCTCTGTTCGGAGAGCGTTCGGTGTTTCCATTGACCGTAATGACTCCTCGAGGGCTGGCATCTTGATCTTGAGGTATCGTAGTGCGGCACCGCATTAAACTTTGCAAATGCGGTTCGTCCGAAAGCAGCGTGATAGCCATCTTGGAGCGGGACTATGTCGAAGATTAACTCCTCGCTTGAAAATTATCCGGGATCCGAAGACCACCTCAAGTGTAATCGAGCTGTCTGCAGTTGGCCTCTACACCTGGTATGGCGCCTTTAAAAGGTCGTCTTTGTGGGTTTAATCCTTGAGGGATCGATGCCCATTTTTTGCAGTATCCTAATAAAGCAGGTTAAATTGCCGCCGTCCATAAGGACTCTAGTGAGGTGAAATCCATCAATGATTGGGTCTAAAACCAATGCGGCCGAATCCGCCATGGCAGATGCTAGTGGGGTGGTCCCTTCGATCAAAAGTGATCGTGCAGGAAGACCATGGGTTGAACTTTGGGGCGACTGGCTCCATCGCATATACGTTCCTGAGTGCACGCTTCTGCTCCCTTTTGGGTATGTGGGTCGCGTATATCATGTTCACCGTCCGCACTTGTGGGGGGAAGCCCTTATGTCCCCTTTTGTTTGGCGGCCGGGGCTCCTCCTCGTCATTGCTATGCAGCCCCTCGTCATTGTTTTCGGCGTTTAGCTTGCCTGCCTGCTTGAACACCCAACAATCCCTGTTGGTGTGGTTGGCTGGTTTTTCGGGGGTGCCGTGTATCTAGCACGAGCGATCGAGTATTCGGTCCAAATTGGACGGGCCCGGAGTATTTCTTTTGAATGGCTTCTTCCGCTGACCGGGTTTAGAGCCTCTGAATCCGGCATTAACTGTCGTATCCCAGCATTATCACCGTTAATGCGGCGCTTTTGCTTGGTGCGACACGACCTGCCAATGCTGTCCTTGGTATCCGAATTACCAGGGCTCTTGGTCACGTTATTACTATGAGCTAGCCAGCTGTCTTCTCCCGCACAAAAGCGGGTCATGAGTGTTGTGAGGGCTGCCATGGATTTCGGCTTTTCCTGTCCTAGATGCCCGGCAAGCCACTCGTCACGGATGTTATGCTTGAAGGCTGCAAGGGCCTCTACGTCCGGACAGTCGACTATTTTATTTTTATTGGTTAGGAACCGTGTCCAGAATTGTCTGGCCGATTCCTCTGGCTGCTGAATTATGTGGCTTAGGTCATCGGCGATACGGTGGTCGCACATAGGTGCCCCGAAGTTGTCGAGGAATGCGGCTTCCAGGTCCTCCCAACAACCAATTGATTCTGCTGGCAAGCTGTTAAGCCAATGCCGAGCTGGTCCTCTAAGCTTGAGTGGGAGGTATTTGATGGCGTTTAGATCGTCGCCCCGGGCCATGTGGATATGAAGGAGATAATCCTCGATCCATACCGCCGGATCTGTTGTGCCATCGTATGAGTCGATGTTTACGGGTTTGAAATCCTCGGGGATTTGATGATCCATTACTTCATCTGTGAAGCATAGTGGGTGTGCGGCGCCTCTATATTGAGCTATATCACGACGTAGCTCAAATGAGCTTTGTCTACTGTGTTCGGCCCGGCCGGATTTACCATATCCGGCATGACGGTTATAAATCACGTGTCGTGGGGCGCCCGCGCGATCCATAGATCGATCTTGTTTGCCTTGCCCTGTCCTCCAATATATCTTGCAGGTCTGGCGCATTTCCCCGTGCCTTGGTATTCTTTGAGCGACGCCGGGGTGCGGCTTGAGTGGAGGGCCGAGAGGCCTCTCTGTCGCGGCCACGAGGTGGCCGGTCGGCCGCATCATGCGCTGGTGATGTAGGTCTAGGTGCTTCCTCCTCTAATCAGGGTAGCAGCCTGCGTTTTGGGTAGCTCTTGGAGGGGCGTTCGAGTTCGTACTCTTCAGCCGCAAGGACATCAGTCCATCTGTCGGCTAGCAAGTCTTGGTCAGCTCTAAGTTGTTGTTGTTTTTTCTTGAGGCTGCTCGCCGTGGCCATAAGCCTGCATTTGAAACGCTCTTGTTCGACGGGATCCTCAGGCACGACAAATTCGTCGTCGTCGAGGCTTGCCTCGTCTTAAGAGGGAGGCATGTAATTATCGTCCTCTACCTCTCTGTCTGCTGCTCTCTCATGAGGGATGGCTTCTCCATCCTCCTGTGCTGAATCCTGCTGGAGGGGTTGTCTTGACCTTTGTCCGGTGTTATTGTCTCCCGTGCCGGAATCGTCGCTTTTGCTTTGGCGGGATTTAGAGCGGCGTCGCTGACGCCGGCGCTTAGGCTTCTTCTTGGAGGTGTCATCCTCCGTTGTTCCATCGCCGTTCCCTTCTTTTGGGGTGTCCACCATGTATATGTCATACGACGAGGTGGCCTTCCAGTGCCCAGTAGGCGCTGGTTCTTGGTAAATCTCTGCGCCGGCGTCCATACCGTCGATGTCATCGGAGTCGAAGTCAAGCATGTCGGTTAAATCATCAACAGTGGCTACGAAGTGGGTGGTGGGTGGGCTTTGAATTTCTTCATCGTCCGCATCCCAACCTTGCTGACCATAGTCCGGCCAGGGCTCTCCTGATAAAGAGAGAGACTTTAGTGAATTCAGAATGTCACCGAAGGGCGAAAGTCTTTGAAAGATGTCCGCGGCGGTGAACTCCATGATCGGCCCCCAATCGGATTCGATTGGTAGGGGCGCTGAAGGTTCGGAGTCCGGAGAGGGTCCGCACTGGAGTCACGAAGCCATAAAGGACAGGTATGGTGTTCGGCTCGATCGCCAGAGAGATTGCAGCCCCGAGGCGGTGTCCAGCCACCCGTCCTCGATTAGTGCGATCGGCTCGAGCTAAGGGTCGGGCGACATCGTGCGGCCTCGTGGCACTGCTCGGTGGCAGAGCTAGATCATGCCCATCGTGATGGTCTGGCGCGCTTGGCAGTGGCTCGAACCCGTCGAAGATCAAGTCTCCGCAGACGTCGGCCGTGTAGTTCAAACTTCCAAATCTGACCTGATGGCCAGGGGTGTAGCTTTCGATCTGCTCCAGATGGCCAAGTGAGTTGGCCCGCAGTGCAAAGCCGCCGAATACGAAGATCTGTCCAGGGAGAAAAGTCTCGCCCTGGACCGCATTGTTGTTGATGATCGGAGGAGCCATCGGGCCTAAAGATGAAGACACAGAGGAACTCTCAATGAAAGCACCAATGTCGGTGTCAAAACCAGCGGATCTCGGGTAGGGGGTCCCGAACTGTGCGTCTAGGCGGATGGTAACAGGAGACAAGGACACGATGTTTTTACCTGTGTTCGGGCCCTCTCGATGGAGGTAAAACCCTACTCCCGCTTGATTAACATTGATGATATGGGTAGTACAAGAGTAGATCTACCACGAGATCGGAGAGGCTAAACCCTAGAAGCTAGCCTATGGTATGATTGTTGTTCGTCCCACGGACTAAAACCCTCCGGTTTATATAGACACCGGAGGGTTAGGGTTACATAGAGTCGGTTACAAATGGGAGGAGATCTACATATCCAGACGCCAAGCTTGCCTTCCACGCCAAGGAAAGTCCCATCCGGACACGGGACGAAGTCTTCAATCTTATATCTTCATAGTCCAGGAGTCCGGCCAAAGGTCATAGTCCGGCCATCCGGACACCCCCTAATCCAGGACTCCCTCACTCCCCCCGCGCGCACAAATAAAAACTCAGTTTCAACTTAAATCTAGATCCAGAAAGCAAGGCTACAGAAGGAAAGATCCAAGGCAAAAGGCCGCGTCCGGCACCTAGTCTAATCTTCTGGTCTTCAAGTATTCTCACCAGCGCGGAGCTAAGTGCTGCCACTAGGCGTGGGAGGGAACCCCAGGGCCTGAGGCCGGCACCCCTGAGACTCCGGGGCTTGTACAACCCCAACTCATTATTACGTGAGAGTGTCACGGGCGGCGAGCTTCACAGGCACTGGTCCTTCTTCACAGGTACTGGCCTTGCTTCATATCGCCAGATGATGGCCCCGCCTTGCGCCGCTCTTGACCTCCTCTGAGCCGACCGGAGACCAGGACGAAACAGAAGAGGGAAAGAGGACGCCAGCGGTTCCCTCGGCGACCACAAGTCCTCTGCCGGGGAAGGGTTGGCGAGGCCTCCCGGTAGAGGGCCTACCTCCGTGTCGTCTGGGCGCCACATGGGGAGGGGCCTTGCTCCTGGCTCCCTCTCGGTGGCCCCCAGCGCGTCTCTCTTGCAGGGGCAGGCGTCGCCGCGCCTGGGTCGTCGACCGACGCGGCAACCTGGTTCATCTGTAACCCATGGTTAGCGTAAACTTGTTCCTGAGGGACTAGGGGTACCCTGTAATTGCCGCTGTTGGCGCGATCGTCGTGGTTCTCCGTTGGCTCTTGGAAAGCTTCCACTCCTAGCGCCCCTTCTCCCCAATCTTCTCCAACGAATGAGCCATGGTCATCCTCTGGTGTGTACTCTTGGTCCATCATGCGGGGCACGTAGGCTTCCGGGGCCGTCACCCCGAACACCTCGCCATGGTGCCCCACGCTCCACGTTGCTCCGCCCATGACGGCGTCCTGGGGATGACGATACGGCACCCTGCCGGAACCGTGGGGGGTGACGCTTGTGCTTGTGCTCATCGAGGGCGGCATGGGGGGATTGGAGCCCCCTGCACCGCCGGCCGTGCTGATGTTGACGAAGCCCCCGTGCGTAGTTGGTGGTGCACAGACGTGGTGATGCTCGCCGCGCGGCCCTGCAGTGGCCTGGGGGGGGAGTCGATAGCAGAAAGGTGGTGCTCCCGACGCCGCCGCGTCCAGCAGCTCAGCGACTCGCTCGAGCAGCGTGTCCCGGCCGCTCTCCATCAGTCTGCACCACAGCAGCTCTCATGCCACCGTAAGTTCCGCCCGGATGTTCGCTTGCTCCCACCGCGAGTGCGGTGCCGTTGCTGCGGCATGGCTCGCCGCTCTTCCCGCGGCCCGCACTTGCCGTGGGGTGAGGGTGGTTGATGCCTGACTGCTCTGTCCGCGCCCAGCGGAGCTTGGTGGCGCCCGCGCCACTTGAGGTGCGGGGTCGAGATCTCCATGGGCAGGCGGCGTCATTCGGGCCGGGCAGGCTGCCCAGCGGTCGGAGCCGGTCCTTGGGTCGCCAGACATCGCAGCCGATGAATGTCGAAGAGACGGTTGGCGGGGATGAAGCTCCGGCGCACCCCTACCTGGCGCGCCAAATGTCGGATGTGGGGTTCCGGCAAACCCTTAAGGTTCGAACACTAGGGTGCGCGCGAAGTCTTTCCCTCCTACCGATCTATGCTCAAGCTCGCTAACATCTTGCAGACGAACTCGTCGAACTCACAACACAGAAAGAGACACGAGGTTTATACTGGTTCGGGCCACCGTTGTGGTGTAATATCCTACTCCAATGTGGTGGTGGTGGATTGCCTCTTGGGCTGATGATGAACAGTACAAGAGAAGAACAACCTCCTGAGGTCAAGGTGTTCTTGTGCGTGTGTTGGCTTCTCGATCTGTTCGAGTTCGGATCCGCTTGCCTCTACAGTGGTGGCTAGCTCTACATATATAGGCCCTGGCCCTCTTCCCAAATGTTGAGCGGGAAGGGAGCCAACAACGGCGGGCAAATTTGAAGGGGGACAACTAGTACAAGCTATCCTGACAAAAGCGGTCTTCGCCTGCGAAAAGCACTAGGATGATGCCATCTTGGGCTCCACGATGACCTCCGCCTTGCCGTCCTCCTGGTCTTGGTCTTGTTGCACCAATATGGCAACCTTTGCCTGATGCCTCGGTACTCTTTGTCTGTGCATGCCTCCTTAGCACCAAAGAGGAAATGGAACGCTGCACCCGCCTGGCACCCGCCTGGCACCGTTCGTCATGGCTCATGTCACGAGTCCCTCGCGAGGTTTTCCCCGCCTTGATATCTCCTCTCCTCGTGAGCATGCGTGTCTAGGACACTCCATAGGAAGTCTTGCCTCGTCCGCCTCACGAGGCTTGGACCCTCGCGAAGGTCTTGGATGCCTTGTTGATGAAGATGGGCCGTACGGCCCGCCGCCTAGCCACGCCGTGGGCCGCAGGCAGGCAAATATGGGGACCCCCGTTCCCAGAACACCGACAAACACTGGCAGCGCTCGTGGAGGGACGAGGGTAGAGCACTGAAAGTGCAAATATCCCTAGGTGGTTTTGGTAATTCATAACAACATATAGCTCATTGAGCTAATACTATTCCAAGATAAATATTTCAAGAAAGCTCAATGAATGGCATGGCATGGATGATGAAAGTGGATCCCTCAAAATATTAAGGACAAAGGATTGCTCAAGCTCAAAAGCTCAAGACTCTACATTATATACTTTAGTGATCCGAGATCACATTGAGTCTATAGGAAAAGCCAATACTATCAAGAAGGGATGAGGTGTTGCTTAATGAGGTTTTTGCTCCATCTGCTTAGTGATATGCTCCAAAACCCTCCACTACTTTCTCACATCCACATATGACCTTAAGACAACGTTAAACTCGGCCTACCGATTCTTTCTATCCGTTGCCACCGAGTTCAAATGTCATAGCCACTGCCACAAACCCTAGGCAAATCGGTCTCAACGATAGGGATCTCGGTCTCACCGAGATGGGATTGTAATCTCTCTGTTTCTCTTCGTAACGTTTCGGTCTAACCGAAGTGAGCGATCGGTCCCACCGAGATTACAATGTAAACTCTCTATTTCCCTTTTGTAACTTTTCGGTCTCACCGAAAGAGCAAATCGGTCCCACCGAGTTTACCTGACCAACTCTTTGATTTGCTAATTACCAAATTCGGTCTCACCGAGTTTGTGTAATCGGTCTCACCGAGATTACGTTATGCCCTAACCCGAACCATATCGGTCCTACCGAGATGCATGTCAGTCCCACCGAAAACCCTAACGATCACTAGGTTTACTAAATCGGTCTGACCGAGTTTGATAATCCGGTCCCACCGAGTTTGGTGAATTGTGTATAACGGTTAGATTTTGTGTGGAGGCTATATATACCCCTCCAGCGCCTCTTCATTCATGGAGAGAGCCATCAAACCTACACTGCCAACTTACCAGTTCTGAGAGAGAACCACCTACTCATGTGTTGAGGCCAAGATATTCCATTCCAACCACATGAATCTTGATCTCTGGCCTTCCCCAAGTTGCTTTCCACTCAAATCTTCTTTCCACCAATCCAAATCCTATGAGAGAGATTTGAGTGTTGGGGAGACTATCATTTGAAGCACAAGAGCAAGGAGTTCATCATCAACACACCATTTGTTACTTCTTGGAGAGTGGTGTCTCCTAGATTGGCTAGGTGTCACTTGGGAGCCTCCGACAAGATTGTGGAGTTGAACCAAGGCGTTTGTAAGGGCAAGGAGATCGCCTACTTCGTGAAGATCTACCGCTAGTGAGGCAAGTCCTTCGTGGGCGACGGCCATGGGGGGATAGACAAGGTTGCTTCTTCGTGGACCCTTCGTGGGTGGAGCCTTCCGTGGACTCACGCAACCGTTACCCTACATGGGTTGAAGTCTCCATCAACATGGATGTACGATAGCACCACCTATAGGAACCATGACAAAAACATATGTGTCTCCAATTGCGTTTGAATCCTCCAAACCCTTCCCTTTACATTCTTTCAAGTTGCATGCTTTATTTTCCGCTGCCAATATACTCTTTCCATGCTTGCTTGAATGGTGTGAAGATTGCTTGACTTGTTCAAAAATAGCTAAAATCTGCCAAAGTCTAAAATTGGGAAAAGGTTAAGTTTTTAATTGTCAAGTAGTCTAATCACCCCCCTCTAGACATACTTCAAGGTCCTACAAGTGGTATCAGAGCTTTGGTCTCCATTTGCTTTGATTTCCATAGCTTTTGGTGGTCATAGCCTTGGTTTCACAACCTAGGAGAGTATGTCGTCTAGCGAGGGAAATTATCACCGTAGAGGTCCTTACTTTGATGGCACTAATTTTGCTAGTTGGAAGCATAAGATGAAAATGCATATTCTCGGACATAACCCCGTCGTTTGGGCTATTGTGTGTATTGGCTTGCAAGATGAATTCTTTGATGGGAGAGAACCGAACCGTGAAGCTAGTGCGGAAGAGTTGAAGATGTTTCAATACAACGCTCAAGCTTGTGATATCCTCTTCAATGGATTGTGCCCCGAAGAATTCAACAAAATCAGTCGTCTTGAGAATGCAAAGGAAATTTGGGATACTTTGGTTGATATGCACGAAGGTACCGACTCCATCAAGGAATCCAAGTTGGTTGTGCTCCAAAGTCAGCTTGACAAGTTCAAGATGAAGGATGGTGAAGGTGTCGCTGAAATGTACTCTAGGCTTGCTCTTATCACAAATGAGATTGCTGGCTTAGGAGGTGAAGAGATGACCGATAGATTCATCATCAAGAAGATCCTAAGAGCATTGGATGGAAAATATGATACCGTGTGCACATTGATCCAAATGATGCCCAATAACAAAGATATCAAGACTACGGAAGTCATTGGAAGAATTGTTGCTCATGAGATGTCACTCAAGGATAAGGAGGAACTTCACAACAAGTCAAGTGGTGCTTACAAAGCCTCATGTGAAGCCCCCACATCATCAAGTGAGAAACAAACCTTCAATGAGGAATTGAGCTTAATGGTGAAGAACTTCAAAAAATTCTACAAGAGTAGAAGCAAAGAAAGAAGCTCTAAGTCAAGATCCTACAATGACTAAAGATCTTCCAGTCGAGAGTGCAATTGCTACAATTGTGGGAGACCCGGACACTATTCCAATGTGTGTACGGCACCCTACAAAAGAAGAGAAGATTCTCCCAAGAGAAGAAGTAGAAGAGAAGAATCACCACCAAGAGAGAGAAGGAGTAGAGATGATCGTTATGAACGAAGACCCTCACGGAGAAGCAAGGATTCGGAAAGGAAGGACAAGTCATCAAAGAACTACACAAAACAAAGACATCAAGCTCATGTTGGTGAATGGGTATCCGGCTCCGACTCCGACCATCACTCCGAGAGAAGCTATCACTCCGACTCCGAATACACTCAAGATGAAGGTGTTGCCGGTCTAGCACTTGTGTCAACCAACTCCTACGACATATTTGAATCACCAAATGAAGGAATTGGTAGATGCTTCATGGCCAAAGGTCCTAAGGTAACACATCCCGAGTATGTTGATTTTGATGTTGATGAAGATGACTTGCTTGTTGACAACTCTAGTGATGAATACTACGATGAAACGTCAATTAATCATGCTAATCAAGTTGAAGCAAATGACAATGATAAGGAGAAAATTGAGCGTCTAACTAAAGAACTAAACACTCTTAAGTTAGCTCATGAAACTATCTTTGAATATCATCGAGAACTTTTAAGGGCTCATGAGAAGTTACGCTTTGAAAAGCTCAATCTTGAGCAAGAGCATGAGTTCTTAAAGGCAATCAATGATGATCTTCGTAAGAAAAGTTCTTCTTACATTGCCAAGCATTTACTCTTATCTATTTACATGCCTCAAGTCAAGTCTAGTAACAAGAACAAGAAAGATTCTTCTAGTAGTAACAATAACAATGCTAAATCCAATATTGTTGCTTCTATTAGTTCTCTTTATTCCACTAATGATTCTCTTAGCCAAGTTACACTTGAGCAAGAAAACAGCTTATTGAAGGGAATTATAGAGAAAGGTGTATACAAGAGTCTTGCCGGGAGTAAGCAATTTGAGGAAATTGTACGCAAGCAAGGAAGGCACCGGAAGAATCAAGGTGTTCGTTTTGAATGAAAGTTCAATGCCAATGGAGTTGAGTGGGAAGAAGATCAATACCCCAAGACGAAGTTTGTTCCTCAACAAGAGAAGTATGATCCAACTTCCTTCAAGGGAACACAAGCACAAGATGATCTTCCACCACAAGACCACAAGAACAAAGGCAAGGACAAGCTTCACGAGGAGATTGATGCATATGAAGAAGCACCTAAGGCTTTGGTCAAGTGGGTTCCCAAGACTACGTCAAGTTTTACTTCATCAAGTACAACTACTACACCAAGGATTCCCATCAAGATGATGTGGATCCCAAAGAAGAAGAACTAGAGAGTTGTTGAGGGTGACTCCGCCAACAATTTTCACTCATATCATTATGGCAAGGACAGGTGCAATCAACTTCCATATCTTGCACTAGTTCAAGGAGTCACAAACCCTCACATTTGTAAGGCAAGGGACAAGGTAACCTAATGTTTTCATGGACATCATTTTGTGTGTGCATCACTCTATGTCTATGGATATTCTTGTTTGTTCCTTTTGGGACTAACCCATGTAGGTATTGAAAGTGCAACTCACTCCATAGGATTGCTCCAAACGATCTACATCAACATTGAGCATCCACATCTTCAACACCTACATGAAGTCATCATCGACAAAACACAAGGTTAGTTTATCCCTCTAAGGGGATATCTCACATCTAGGGGGAGCTTAACTCTAAGAATTGAGTCAAAGCAACTCTAATGATATGAACACATAAATGCTTTATGTAAAAGTGGTAACCCCACTTGAGCTTAAACGATGAGTATGACCTATGATCAAATGTTCTCATTTGAGTCCTAAGTCAATATACTCATATATAGATGACCTAGTCATTGCCAATTGTTTGATAGATGCTAGAATTGGTTGTGCATGCTTTGTCACATATTTCATTTGCCATCTTATTGTGTGAGCATGTTGGTTGCATATTTACTCATTCGAGGACATCCACTTGTTGCTTTGATTGTTTGGCTTTTCTTTCTTTGGCCAAGTGGATGGACAAGAATGCCTAAGAACCTTCTCTAGCTATCTATGCTTTTCTCGTCTCAAACTCTATTCATGCTACATCACAAAATTTGATCAAGTCGATTCGAACCACTACGTGTGAGGAGCACTCGGAGTCCCGATTCGTCATTGACTTAAACTTCCAAAACTTCTTTGTGATTTTCGGTCTGACCGATTCCTCCATTTCGGTCATACCGAGATTACTAAGTCGATCTAGGTTTTCATCTTGGTGCAACCGATTTGTACTTTTCGGTCACACCGATTTGCAAATACTGTTCACAGTTTTGCATCTCGGTGCCACCGAGTTGTACCACTCGGTCACACCGACAGGGTCGGGCTATATATATCGCACGGGCAAAATTTGGAAAACATTCTCCGAATCCTCTCGCCCGCGCATAGCTCGTTCTGCCAACTTGGTCTACGGATCGTCGACTTCGTCGCCAGCTGCCTCCTGTCGCTGGTCTCCGCCGCCGCCAACGGAATTCTCCTCCGTTGCCGCCAGAAGCGAGTTCCCTTGAACTAGGGTATGAACTCGATCACAGTGCTTTCCTCGTCCAATTCTCAGCACATTGTGTACATTATGCATCTTGCTACGATTGAAACACTCCTATCCAGTCAAATCAATCCTTAGAATAGTTGCGATTCGAAAATTTAGGGTTAGGTTTCCGCCGAAACCATCTCGGACGCACCGAGTTGAAAAACTCGGTCCCACCGATTTGGCTAATGCCATTGCACTAGTAAGTCTCGGTCTGACCGAGAATTACAAATCGGTGTGACCAATTTTAGGACTTTGTGAAACCCTAGCAGTCTCGGTGCCACCGAACTGTGACTCGGTCTGACCGAGTTCACTAGTTTAGGTTCCAAAACTGCTTCGGTATCACCGAGTTTGAAAATCGGTAGATCCGAAATGTTTTCGATGGGAAACTAAAACTAAGTTTTTGAATCATTCTTTTGCAAAAATCTGCATTTTGTGATGCTCATCCACTCTACCTCATCTATAACTATTCACGGTGGTCGAGTCGGTTGAGCGGCATGTCGGACCAAAGTGATAGCGAACAAATCAAGAGCAGATCCAATTGAGCGAGGGCACTAGTCCCTCAAGCAGCTCAGATGAGGGGAGCAGAAGCACTCCGAGCAATTTGCCCAAGGCCGCCACAAGGACAAGAAAGAAGAAGACCTCAGAGTCTGAGGATGAGGATTACGTGGCAGTTGAGGATGAGGCAAGCTCCAAGAAGAAAGTGCTCAAGAGGGAGTTCAGCTCATCTGTAGTGAAGCCTGGTTTGAAAATCAAAAGGCCAGCAGGTAGACAACCAATGTCCAAAGCCAGAGTGTCTACTCAAGCTCCTTTGGAATCTCAACCCAAAGAGCCTGTTGCTGCAGAGGGAAAGAAAAGGAAAGAAAGGGTCAAGAAGACCATGGCAAGAGTGATTGGGAAGCCTTCCATGATGGAAGAGGAAGAAGAAGAAGAAGAAGAGGTTGCAGAACCAGCACCCAAGGCACAAAAGCTGATGGGTGATGCAATCAAGTCAGGGGCTGCAACTTCCAAGCCCAAAGCTTCCCCCAAGCCCAAGAATGCACCCAAGAGGAATACCAGGAGCATACCAGCAGCGGAAAAGAACAAGGCCCCAATGCCTGAGGTTGAAGGTGAAGAAGATGAAGAAGGGCAGGTCCTAAGGAAGCTCAAACCCAAGATCCCAGACCACAATGATGCTCATCATGTGGCTGAAAACATGAAGATCATGAGAGATAATGGGTTGAGGCTATGGAGAGAGTCAGATCCATATGCCACGAGGAGAAGGACTGCTGTGGACAACAGGTTCCACACCAAGGAGCAGCAGGACTTTTATGAGACTATCTTGCTAGATAAGAAGCCCATAGTTTGCGATATGAGATGGGTCAACTGGACCTACATGAAGGAGAACGCAGAACACTACCCTGGAGTATATAACAGCTTCAGTGCTTGTGGAGTTGCTGATTTTGTTGGGCAGAGCTCACCAACTGGAACGACGAACTTATCATGCAATTCTACTCCACACCACATTTCTATCCAGATGGCAGGATAGTGTGGATGTCAGAAGGAACCAGATATCAGTCTACCATAGAGGAATAGGCAAGTTTGATCAATGACCCAAAGGAAAGTGAGGATGACCTTGACATTTCTGGTAAGAAGAAAATGGATCATAACTCTATGTCACACATGTACAAGGAGATCCCAGATGATGCACTTGAGACCTTCAAAATTGGATCAGTCCATTTTCTGCTGTCAGGGCTGCCTACGATCAACTGGATCTTAAGGCATACTCTATTGTCCAAATCAGGTGACCATAACATGATTAGAGGGCAGGCAATCAATTTGCTTCATGTTTTTGATGTGCCTCAGAAATTCAAGGTCATGAGCCTCATAGTCGATACAATTAAGAGGACAGCAGCAGATCAAAAGAGGAGCTGTGGTTATGCCCCACAGATTCAGGAGTTGATAAACTCGAAGATGGGCATAGGAAAGTATCTATTGGATAAGGAACACATGGTTCTCTATCATGAATTTGAGGACAATCGAGTTGTCATGACTGAGAATGAACCATCATCAGTGCAAGCTCAGGAGAGAAAGGAGAAGGCAAGGCAAGAGAAAGCTGCAAAGATGCCAACTCAATCAGAGTCATCTGACTACTTTCTGACGAACAAAGGGAGCAGCTTGGTTACTTAATAGCATCAACTCTACGGATTGAGAAGGGGTTGGCCACCCTAACTCAAAACCAGGAGAGCCTGGAGAGAATCATGGAATAAAAATTCTATGATCTTGATGTCAAAGTGACTGAGAGTCAGTTAGCTGTGGAGCAGTTACAAGATGATATGTAGGAGAGGAAGGGCAAGACGACAACTGAAGCATTTGCCAGAGTGCCCAGAGCTCAGAGGTCAGCTGCAGTGCCAACTCCAGACACAAGAGCCACTGCTTAAGCTCCAGCTCCAGCTCCAGCTCAACCAGCTCCAGCTCCAACTTCTTCAGCTCCTACCACGTCTACTGATGCGTTCATCCTTGGAGTCCTGTCTACACCACCACCAGAAGACCAAGCCTGAGAGACGACATAGTGCTATGCATTTTCTAGGAACTTTTTGGTAACTTGTTGCCAAAGGGGGAGAAAAATGTATAGATCATAGCTTCGAGAGAGAGAGATTTGCTTTTGTTCTCTCTTGTCTTCTTGGTTGAATTTTTGTTTTTGCTTTGATTGCTTGAGATACTATGCACTACCTGTGAGACATTGATGATCATGTGTTTGATCATAAGCTACACTTATGCCTTTGATGATATTATCTTATTTATCCTTATATGATCATTCAATGTGCTTGGTGATGAGTGCATGTATTCAATCGTTATTATTTTGAGCGCTCCACCAACATGTATGTGACATGGAAGAGTAACCCATGAGCCTAATTTCTTGTGCATTTGCAGTCCAAAGCAAATCTTAAGATATGCACAAATTTAGGGGGAGCTCTTACTTATCACATACTTCTCAAAGCGATGATGTTTTTCAATTTTATTATCATTTGTCGAAGCTTTTGATCTATATGTTGTCATCAATTACCAAAATGGGGAGATTGAAAGTGCAACTATCCCTAGGTGGTTTTGGTAATTCATAACAACATATAGCTCATTGAGCTAATACTATTCCAAGATAAATATTTCAGGAAAGCTCAATGAATGGCATGGCATGGATGATGAAAGTGGATCCCTCAAAATATTAAGGACAAAGGATTGGCTCAAGCTCAAAAGCTCAAGACTCTACATTTTACACTTTCGTGATCCAAGATCACATTGAGTCTATAGGAAAAGCCAATACTATCAAGAAGGGATGAGATGTTGCTTAATGAGCTATTTCTCCATGTGCTTAGTGATATGCTCCAAAACCCTCCACTACTTTCTCACATCCACATATGACCTTAACCCAAAGTCAAACTCGGCCCTACCGATTCTTTCTATCCGACGCGACCGAGTTCAGATGTCATAGCCACTGCCACAAACCCTAGGCAAATCGGTCTCACCGATAGGGATCTCGGTCTCACCGAGATGGGATTGTAATCTCTCTGTTTCTCTTCGTAACTTTCCGGTCTAACCAAAGTGAGCGATTGGTCCCACGGAGATTACAATGTAAACTCTCTGTTTCCCTTTTGTAACTTTTCGGTCTCACCGAAAGAGCAAATCGGTCCCACCGAGTTTACCTGACCAACTCTTTGATTACCTAATTACCAAATTCGGTCTCACCGAGTTTGTGTAATCGGTCTCACCGAGATTACGTTATGCCCTAACCCTAACCATATCGGTCCTACTGAGATGCATGTCAGTCCCACCGAAAACCCTAACGGTCACTAGGTTTACTAAATCGGTCTGACCGAGTTTGAAAATTCGGTCCCACCGAGTTTGGTAAATTGTGTGTAACGGTTAGATTTTGTGTCGAGGCTATATATACCCCCTCCACCTCCTCTTCATTCGTGGAGAGAGCCATCAGAACAAACCTACACTTCCAACTTACCAGTTCTGAGAGAGAACCACCTACTCATGTGAAGAGGCCAAGATATTCCATTCCAACCACATGAATCTTGATCTCTAGCCTTCCCCAAGTTGCTTTCCACTCAAATCTTCTTTCCACCAGATCCAAATCCTATGAGAGAGAGTTGAGTGTTGGGGAGACTATCATTTGAAGCACAAGAGCAAGGAGTTCATCATCAACACACCATTTGTTACTTCTTGGAGAGTGGTGTCTCCTAGATTAGCTAGGTGTCACTTGGGAGCCTCCGACAAGATTGTGGAGTTGAACCAAGGAGTTTGTAAGGGCAAGGAGATCGCCTACTTCGTGAAGATCTATCGCTAGTGAGGCAAGTCCTTCGTGGGCGACGGCCATGGTGGGATAGACAAGGTTGCTTCTTCGTGGACCCTTCGTGGGTGTAGCCATCCGTGGACTCGCGCAACCGTTACCCTACGTGGGTTGAAGTCTCCATCAACGTGGATGTACGATAGCACCATCTATCGAAACCATGACAAAAACATCCATGTCTCCAATTGCGTTTGAATCCTCCAAACCCTTCCCTTTACATTCTTGCAAGTTGCATGCTTTATTTTCCGCTGCCAATATACTCTTTGCATGCTTGCTTGAATGGTGTGAAGATTGCTTGACTTGTTCAAAAATAGCTAAAATCTGCCAAAATCTAAAATTGGGAAAAGGTTAAGTTTTTAATTGTCAAGTAGTCTAATCACCTCCCCTCTAGACATACTTCAAGGTCCTACAAGCACCCTGAGGGACACAAGAGCAGAGCACACGTGGTGGGACACGAGCAGAGCGCGCCGCGGCCGCTTGAACCGCAAGCAACCACACACATAGAAAAGTTGAACACACAACAAATGGCTGTCTACAAGCCGGCCCACAGTTGCGCCGCTGCGTAGAGAGCGGCCGTGTGCTACCACCTCCGTCAAGTCTATAGTCTCCTTTATATTCTATGCCATACTTTGCCCTCAAATTTAAGCAACAAATGTTAATGCATGTTTTAAAAATTATATAATTGGAAACTATGTTCAAATACAAATCCAACTATATAATCTTTGGCGACATGCATTCGTATTTTATTAGTTAAATCATACTTATAAACCAGGATGGTGTATAGTAGGTAATTAAATCGCAAATGTTTTTTTATTAACCATATGTGTACGTGGCCTTTCGTCCTCCTCTCACAGGTCTTGTCACCCCGCTGCCGCAGATGACTTACAACGCAAGCTTGCGCAACGCGCGGGGGCATTCTTTTGGCCAAACGGTGGCGCCAATGAATCGTCGGTGAGCCCGTTCCCTCGCAACCTCGCAGGTTCCCGCGCAAGATTCCTGCCTGACTCGGTGAAATCCTCCAAAATCCCAATGCTTACCGGCCCGCTATAAAAACCCTCACGGCCGGCTAGTCCTGCGTCGAATTTTCCCCTCCATCCCGGTAGCTTATCTCGTCTGCTTCCCCACAGTTGCCAATGGCACCGGTCCGTCATCGTCGCTCAGCCACTCCGCAATCATCAGAGGACAACTCCAGGTGGGAGGCTACACCACGGCGGCGGTGCAGTCCCTGGTGTAGTGTAGTGCGCGTGGCGTCCCTGTTGGGTGTGCGCGGAACACCCACCACACGCTCCGTCGTCGGTGCCCGTCGGCAGCTGTTGCCGGCTGCCGTTGCCGCCGCACCATCGTCAAAAGTCAGGGCCATCGCCCGCTCCACCATCGTGCCCGAAGGCGGGAGGTGGCCGTCCTAGCCGCCACCCCACTACCGGCCACTGTGGCCATCACCCGCTCCACCACTGCGGCCTGAAGGCGGGAGGTGATCATCGTGGCCGCCACCCGTCGTCGGCCGCCATGGACGCCATCCCACCATCGACCGCCGGGGTCATCACCCGCTCCGCCACCACCGCCCGAAGGCGGGAGGCGGAGGTGGATGCCCACACGTGCGTCAGCGACCTTGCGCGCTACAGCGAGTTCCTGCAGGTGGAGGAGGAGCGCCTCGTCGAGCACGCAAAGAGCCTTACCGCCGCCGTGTCTGTAGCACACGCCGCCTCAGAGGCGAGGAATCACGAGATCTATGAGGAGAACCACCTCTTTGAGAGGGTCCAACTCGAGCGGCAGAGGGTGTTCGAGGTGAGCGTCACTGAAGCTACAACAGCGGCAGGCACCGCATTGCGGTTGCCCAGCTCGTCGGTAGGCTCCTCCTCCTCCGCCTCTTACCGAGCGCGCTCGGTAGAGGAGAGGCAGCCGGAAGTAGTACAAAGCCCCTCCGCAGTAGTAGTACTAGTATTTAGGGGCTATTTTGTTCAGTTCATCTGACTATAGTTGTGGTGGAACTGTACAACCTACTTAAAATTAGCTAGTATATATAGTTGAACTAGTTATTTCAGTACATGGTTGACAACAACTAGAGAAAAGTTTGGTCGGTTCAGCTGTCGAGTTGAACTGTTTGTATAAATTAAGAACAACTTCTTAATCTATGAATGAAATCTATGCTTAATTACTGAATTTTAGTTGCAAAAAAAATTAGATACTGCTAGTGATTTTTAGCTTCATATTTTGACAAATCGCAGTGTTACAAGGATTGACAAATCTTACCAAATTGTTTGTACGTGGTTGCACACGGGTCATCCAAAACAACCATTTGCGTTGAAGGGATGCACAAATCCTGCGCTGCTCTCACTTTGCATACGGGTGTTCTATCTAAAACGTTTGCGATCAAGAGCTGCAGAAATCCTGCTCGGCACATTTTCTCTTGGCTTCCTGGGGAAGCTGTCGATTTGCATACGGGTGTTCTAACTAAAAAGTTTGCGATGAGTGTTTTATATATAAAAAGCGAATTAAACTGCAGGGCGGGCGCCATTAATGGAGAGGATGCGAGCAAGGCGGGCGGCCATGGAAGTCAAATGGCTCGCTTCCCAGTGAGCCTGCACCGTGTACAGCTCGCACACTTCCCGGTGAGCTTGCGCGCTCGAGGACAGCTTGCACGCCTCTCAGTCAGCCTGCGCACCGGACGATGCTCGCACGCCTTCCCTTCAGTCAAGGTCAAGCAACTGTCCGCACGGCACCTCCTACAGCCATTAAAACCAAGACACATGGCGTCACGTGAATGGTTAACAGAACGCACACGGTTTGAATTATACGAACGTTTGAGATATTAAAGTGGCAGCTATTTTTTCAAAATGCCTTTGTTGGCTGTCATTATTTGAGTGCGCCTTCCCTCAAAATGGACACGAAAAATACCACAGCATGTCGGGTGCCATTCCATGATAGCATGCCAAGTTTCATGAATTTGAGACGAGTTTTAGATTTACTAGAATTTAAGAACCAGACATCTCAATGTTTTGCCAGCAATCAACGGTGCCTTGGTGTTTGAAATTCATTCCCATTTCTTGCATGTGACCTAAGCATGCACCCAAGGACAAAGATTTGATTTTCAACCAATTTATATGCACTGGAGCATGTGCATGTAGTTCAAATTTGAATTATGCACATAGACGCATTGAAAACTCAGTTAATGCATAAAAATGTCCAAACGAACCTCAAAAAACCACAAAAATTCACACAACAATCCTGTTGTTCTATGTTGACACGAGAGTTTTTTTTAAAGCAATAAGAGGCAATGGATAGCGTTTTGTCCCCAAAGGTGGGATGTTCCCTACCGAAAACCATCATGCTTGTTGTGAGAAGCATATACCCAAACCTGCCCCAAATGGGAAAAAATTCTTACCACGGCATGTTGATGCCGCTCCGTGATAGCATGCCAAGTTTATGAATTTCAAACGAGTTTTGGATTTACTAGAATTTAAAAAGCAGGCATCTCAATGTTTTGCCGGCAATCAACGGTGCCCTGGTGTTTGAAATTCATTCCCGTTTCTTTCATGGGACCTAAGCATGCACCCAAGGGCACATATTTGATTTTTCAACCAATTTATATGCACTGGAGCATGTGCATGTAGTTCAAATTTGAATTATGCACATAAATGCATTAAAAACTCAGTTAATGCATAAAAATGTCCAAATGAACCCTGAAAAATCACTAAAATTCACACAACACTCATGTTGTTCTATGTTGACACAAGAAAAAAATTTGAAAGCAATAAGAGGCAATGGATATCGTTTCGTCCCCAAAGGTGGGACGTTCCCTACCGAAAACCATCATGCTTGTTGTGAGAAGCTCTGGTTTGTGATAGGCATATACCCAAACCTGCCCAAAATGGGACAAAATTTGTACCACGGCATGTTGATGCTGCTTCATGATAGCATGCCAAGTTTCATGAATTTCAGACGAGTTTTGGATTTACTAGAATTTAAAAACCAGGCATCTTACTGTTTTGCCGGCTATCAACAGTGCCCTGGTGTTCGAAATTCATTCCCATTTCTTGCATGTGACCTAAGCATGCACCCAAGGACACAAATTTGTTTTTTCAACCAATTTATATGCACTGGAGCATGTGCATGTAGTTCAAATTTGAATTATGCACATAAATGCATTGAAAACTCAGTTAATGCGTAAAATGTCCAAACGAACCCCGAAAATCCACAAAAATTCACACAACACTCCTGTTGTTCTATGTTGACACGAGAAAAAAAATTGAAAGCAATAAGAGGCAATGGACATCGTTTCGTCCCCGAAGGTGGGACCTTCCCTACCAAAAACCATCATGATTGTTTTGAGAAGCTCCGGTTTGTGAGAAGCATATACCCAAACCTGCCCCAAATGGGACAAAATTTGTACCACGGCATGTTGATGCCGCTCCATGTTAGCATGTACCACAATTTAAAAACCAGGCGTCTGAATGTTTTGCGGGCAATCAACGGTGCCCTGGTGTTTGAAATTCATTCCCATTTCTTGCATGGGACCTAAGCATGCACCCAAGGACACAGATTTGATTCTTCAACCAATTTATATGCATTGGAGCATGTGCATGTAGTTGAAATTTGAATTATGCACATAAATGCATTGAAAACTTAGTTAATGCATAAAAATGTCCAAACGAACCCCGAAAAATCAAAAAAAATCACACAACACTCCTGTTGTTTTATGTTGACACGTGAAAAAAATTGAAAGCAATAAGAGGCAATGGATATCGTTTCATCCCCAAAGGTGGGACGTTCCCTACCGAAAACCATCATGCTTGTTGTGAGAAGCTCCGGTTTGTGAGAAGCATATACCCAAACCTGCCCCAAATGGGATAAAAAATTTACCACGTCAAGTTGATGCCACTCCATGATAGCATGCCAAGTTTCATGAATTTTATTTAGTTCGGATTTACTAGAATTTAAAAAGTGCATGTCAATGTTTTGCCGGCAATCAAGCGGTACCACAGTGTTTGAAATTCATTCCCATTTCTTGCATGGGACCTAAGCATGCACCCAAGGACACATATTTGATTTTTCAACCAATTTATATGCACTAGCATGTGCATGTAGTTCAAATTTGAATTATGCACATAAATGCATTGAAAACTCAGTTAATGTGTAAAAATGTCCAAAAGAACCCCGTAAAATCACAAAAATTCACACAACATTCCTGTTGTTCTATGTTGACACGAGAAAAAATTTGAAAGCAATAAGAGGCAATGGATATCGTTTCATCCCCAAAGGTGGGATGTTCCCTACCAAAAACCATCATGCTTGTTGGGAGAAGCTCCGGTTTGTGAGAAGGATATACGCAAACCTGCCCCAAATGGGACAAAAATTTACCACTGCATGTTGATGCTGTCAGATTTCGGGTTCCGGCAGACCCTTGAGGTTCGAACACTGGGGTGCGCGCGGAATCTCGCCCTCTACCTACCTGCACCCCGCTGCCTCGCTAGGATCTAAACTACGAAAGGAACATCACAAGAGACACAGGGTTTATACTAGTTCGGGCCACCATTGTGGTGTAATACCCTACTCTAGTTTGTGGTGTGGTGGATTGCCTCTTGGGCTGATGGTGATGAACAATACAAGGAAGAACAGCCTCGCGAGGGTCGGTTCTTGGCTGGTGCGATGAACTTCTAGGGGGAGTTCAGTTGCCTCTCTCTTTCTCTCTCATTTGTTCTCTTGCTATCTTCGTCAATGCCCCTACCCTGTTGGTGGCTTGTCCTATTTATAGGCAGAGGCCCTGGGCCTCTTCCCAAATATTGAGCGGGAAGGGCGCCAACAATTGGCCATTTTGAAGGGGAACATATGGTACACTTATCCCGACTAAAGTTGGTCCTCGCTTGTCAAAGGCTCTGGTGGTGACGCGGCTTGGGCTCCACAATGACTTCCTTCCTGCCGTTGGACTGGTCTTGGTCTCGTTGCACCGAAATGGACGCCTTTGCTTGATGCTCTCGCCTGCCCTTGCTCCCTTTGCACCAAAGGGGAAAGGAGGACACTGCGCGGGCTGGTGCCCGCCTGGCGCCCTTGGTCGTCATGGCTTGCGTCATGGGCACCTCGTGACGTACCCCGCCTTGATCTCTCCGCTTCCTCGCGAGCCACTGATGAGGCCGTGCTCGAGGAAGCTCCACCGCCCCGCCTCATGAGGGTTGGCCCCTCGCGAGGGTCTTGAGCTCGTGTTGATGAAGATGGGCCGTGATGGGCGCCCCTTTGAGCCACGCCGTAGGCTGCAGGCAGGCAAGTCTGGGGACCCCCGTTCCCAGAACACCGACAATAGCCCCCGGGACCAAGGCGCGCCCGGACTTGGCTGAGGAGAGAGGCGAAGGGGCAAGTGCGAAGCGCTGCAGGCCCTAACAGCCTGCGGCCTTGGGCGCCGCGTGGCGCTTGATTGGACGTGGGCGTCTCCACTTCCCCACGACTCCTCGGCAATTGCACGAATTGACATGTCCCTGCATGCAGAGCGGGTCATGATTGCCTGCGATCGTGGAGGTCGGTGGTTGGCCTTCCCCGGCTATAAGTACGGGACAACGCCTGCCCTTCTAGTCCATCTCCTCCTTGCTTCTTCTTCTTCCCCATGGCTCCGCCGAAGAGGTTCTCGGCCGCAGAGAAGGGGAAGGCTCGCCAGGTAGGGCCTGACTCTCCCCCGCCCAAGCGCGGCCGAGGCCGTCCTCGCAAACACCCTGTGGCTCCCATGGTGGCTCCTCGTGGTCGTGGAGGTGACCTCCCGCGCGGTGGCGGGCGGCAGGCCGCTGCTGGGGGGTGCGCTACGGCCGCGCGCCCCCCTAGGCCGCGCTTCCACTCGGCAGAGATGCTGCCGGAGTTTGTGGTGTGGTCAGCGGAGCCGACCGGCACCCGGCTCCAGCTCCCTCGCTTCCTCCTAGGTGAGCTTCCGCCGGTGCCCCGGGCGGCCTCTGGCTTCAGGCGGATGGTTGCTGCAGTCGGGCCTCCTGGGCTTCGCTGGAGGTCTCTGCTGCCGGGAGCCTGGCCCTGGCCCGCGGCTAGCAAACATTTGCCCGCGCGCGCGGTCTGAGCCGGTGATGCACCCTGCACTTCAAGTTCGACAGCGACGCCAACCTCTACGTGAGGGTGTTCGGGGAAGATGGTTGCCGCACTGGGTGCTTCCCTGAGAACGACGACCGTGGCCGCGGGTTCAACCTCAGCGACGATGAAGACGACAGCGCGCGCGTGGTCGGCGACGCCCGGGGCTCGGCGAGCTTCGACGGCTCTTCTTCGAGCAGCGGCTCCTCCAGCGGTGGTCGCGACCAGCCTCCGTGCCGCCGCTCCCGCCTGGAGGGAGGTAGCGAGTCCGCCCGCCGTCTTGCCCCGGTGAAGCGCGAGAGGGAGTCCGCCCGCCGTCTTGCCCCAGTTCGAGTCTCGCCCATGAGTTGGTGTCAGGTGAGCCGCGCCTGTTTTGCCCTTTTTCCTTTTCCTGCGCAAAGAAACAGTAGCGTAGGGCCCCGCGTGGGCGTGCTTGGACTATTGCTGTTAGTTATCGTATTGTTTCTGCTATCTCGGTATTATGCCCTTGTGCTACATGCTCGCGCGTAGAAATTGCTTGGCTCGGGGGCGCCTGTCCTGGCCCTCGTCGAACGCTTCATGTCCTGCGAAGGTTAGTCTGGAGAGGTAGTTCCCGGCCTCAGCTGTGGAGGTGACCGACCCAGGTCCTGTGTTCGTGTCGCGGTGCCCGTGAGGCGTGGACTGGAGGGGTGCTCCTGTAGCGGACCTGGGTAGGGAAAATTCGAACAATAAGGGTAGAGAACACTCGCGGGGGCGCCCAGGCTGCCCCCTCGCGTGACCTTGCGCGAGAGAAATCAAGGTAAGAGGGCGATAGGTCGAAGAGCCAAAAGTCAAAAATGATAACAGCTTTGATAAAACCTCAAATGAGAATGAACAAGCCAACTGCAGAAAGCAAATGAAAAATCCGCGTCCGGCACCTAATCTAGTCTTTGACGTCTTCTCACCAGCGCGGAGCTAAGTGCTGCCACTGGGCGTGGGAGGGAGCCCCAGGGCCTGAGGCCGGCGCTCCTGAGACTACGGGGCGTGTACAGCCCCAAGTCATTATTACGTGAGAGTGTCACGGGCAGCGAGCTTCACAGGCGTTGGCCTTCTTCACAGGCTCCGGGCCTTTCTTGGGGGAAGCAAGCTTCACGGGCATTGGCCCTCTTCACAGGCTCCGGGCCTTTTCCAAAAAGGCAGATTCACAGGCATTCGCCTTCTTCACAGGCTCTGGGACTTTTCCCAAAAGACAGCTTCACAGGCATTCGCCTTCTTCATAGGCTCTAGGCCTTTTCCAAAAAGACAGCTTCACAGGCATTCGCCTTCTTCACAGGCTCTAGGCCTTTTCCAAAAAGACAGCTTCACAGGCATTCGCCTTCTTCACAGGCTCTAGGCCTCTTCAGGGGTAAAACCTCCGGAGGTGCTGGATGTTCCACGCGTTCTGGACTGGCACCCCCTCCCGAGTCTCCAAGCATGCGGAGCCGGGCCTGGAAACATGAACAACCTTGAACGGGCCCTCCCACATGGGAGAGAGCTTATGCAACCCATCCCTGGAGAGAACCCGCCTGAGCACGAGGTCCCCTACCTCGAGAGTTCTGGGGCGGATGTTGCAGCAGTGGTATCGCCGCAGTGCTTGTTGGTACCTTGCTGCTCGCAATGCAGCTTCTCGACGGCGCTCCTCCCCCAGCACGAGATCCGTCCCCCGCATGGCGTCCTGCTGTGCCTCGTGAACGCCAGGACCCGTGCAGAACGACGTCTGACCTCGTGAGTAAGGACCGCTTCGGCTCCATAGACCAGGAAGAACAGGGTCTATCCGGTTGGCTTGGTTGCGGTCGATGCGGATGGACCACGGCCTGCATCGAAGCTCGTCGTACCAACCCCGCCGCAGCCTCTAGTTTCTTCTGAATGTTACGGTTACGAGGCCCCTCGGGACCTCTGCGTTAACCTGCTCGGCCCGGGCCGTTGTTTGTGGGTGCGCCACCGGCGTAGCATATCTGCGTTCGAGTTAGCACAATATGTTTTGAAGAGGTTCTTGGTGAACTACGAACCGTTGTCATTGATGATGCGGTTCGGCACTCTAACCGGCTCACGAGGCCCTTAGCGAACTTGACCGCAGAACTGCGGGGATGGTGCGGACGGCTTCCACTTCAGCCCACTTGGTGAACTTGTCCATGGCGACGTAAAGGTAGCGATAGCCCCCTGGCGCCCGAGGAAACGGGCCCAGGATATCCAGCCCCCAGACTGCGAATGGCCACGAGAGGGGTATAGTTTGTAGGCCTCCTGCCGGCTGATGGATCTGCTTGGCATGGAATTGGCAGGCTTCGCAAGCCTTCACTAGCTCTACGGCGTCGTTGAGCGCAGTAGGCCAATAGAAACTGCTCCGGAATGCCTTGCCCACGAGGGTTCGTGATGACGAGTGATGCCCACAGTCTCCACCGTGTATATCCGCCATGACAATTCTTTCCCTTGCTCCTTCGAGATGCGGTGTGATGCCACATCGTTCGGCCGCTTCCGATAGAGCTCTCCATCCCTGATACAGTATGTTGTGGCTTGCCGTGCCACGCGCTCCGCTTCCTCCTCCTTCTCCGGCAGGGTCCCTTGCGTTAAGTAGCTCCGGAGTTCTGTGATCCAGCACCCCTCATGAGGCTCCATCGTCAGGAGCAGGCGCGCTCCTGAGGTTGGGCCACAGACCGGGGCTCCTGAGGCAGGTGGCTGGGGGAGCTCCTCCCGAGGCTGCGCCGTGTTTGATAGTGATGGCATGGCAAAGGGCTTGAAGAGCCGCTCCTCGAACACGCCAGGCTCCTGAGGTAACCGCCTGGATGCTCGTTTGGCGATGTCGTCGGCCTCCTGATTCGTGCCGCGGGGCACATGCTGCAACTCCAACCCCGTAACTGCTTCTCCATCCTGTGGACCTCCGCAAGGTAGGCTTCCATGTGCTCATCTTTTGGCTCGTACACCTTGTTGGAGAAATTGACAAGGAGCTGCGAATCGCCCTTGATGGTAAGGCGCTTCACCCCCAGGGCTGCCGCGGCCTTCTAGCCCGCTACTAGACCTTCATACTCCGCTATGTTGTTGGAGACCTTTTCACCTTCTCGGAAACAGAGCAGCCTGGCGTAGTAGAGCTTGTCCCGAGTGGGAGATATGAGCACCGCCCAGCCAGCGCCATGCCCGGAGAACGCCCATCGAAGTACATGACCCAGCCTTCCGGCGCTTCGCTTCCCGGAGAGAGGGACCGATCCTCGTCGGCCTTGAGGCCTGGTGCCTCCGTCCATTCCGCCACGAAATCCGCTAACGCGGCCCCCTTGATGAATCTGGTTGTGCTTAATTCGAGCTGAAACGCTTGCAGTTCAATGTTCCACTCAGCGACCCTTCCAGCTGAGTTAGGGCTCCTGAGCACCCTTTCCAAGGGGTACGCTGAGACGACCTTGATGGGGTGAGCCTAAAAATAGTGTCGCAGCTTGCGTGAGGCCACCAATAGCGCGAGGAGGAGTTTCTGAGGCATGGGGTACCGCACCCTCGCATCCCGCAGCACCGTGCTGACGAAGTATACTAGGTGCTCAACGAGGTTGGGAGCGCCAGTGCCGCTGGCGCCCTCCGGGGACCGCGGCGCCTCTTGAGGCGGTGGGGCCTCCGGAGGCTAGGAGTCTGGGGGGGGACCTTTTCTCCCCAGTAGCGCTCCCTGGCGGCCGACCCTTCTCACCATGCAAGCGGTGGTTTCTGTGGGTCTTGCTTGTTCCTGCTTCGCCTTGACCTGGGCTGCGGCTGTGGCTTTGGTCTGACGCTCTTCCCTAACCGCCACCAGAGCTGCGCTGGCGGAGTAGGGAGTGGCGGCGAGGTAGAGCACCAGGGGTTCCTGCTGGCGTGGGGCCACCATGACCGCAGGGCTGGTCAGGTACCTCTTAAGATCTTGGAACGCCTTGTCGGCTTCTTCAATCCATTCAAAAGGCCCCCTTTTCTTCATTAGCTGGAAGAAAGGCAGCGCTCGTTCCCCCAACTTGGAGATGAAGCGCAGTAGCGCAGTCACGCGCCTAGTGAGCTTCTGCATTTCCCTGAGGGTCTTTGGCGGGCTCATGTCCTTGACCGCCTTGACCTTTTCTGGGTTAGCCTTGATGCCTCGGTGGGATACGAGGAAGCCCAGGAGCTTGCCCGAGGGGACTACAAACACACATTTCTCCGGGTTGAGCCGTAGGCTCACTGCGTCGAGTCTCGCGAAGGTTTCCTCCAGGTCTTGTATCAGGGTTACGGCCTCCGAGACTTCACCACAATGTCATCGGCGTAAGCCTCAACATTCTTCCCGGCTGCGGACCTGTGGTGATGTGCATCACCACCGGAAGGTCGCCTAACGCTATGCGCAGCCCGAATGGCATGCACGTACCAAGTACACCCCAAGACAGGTCGGGAAGGCCGTCTTCTCCACGTCCTCTACCGCCATCTTGATCTGGTGGTACCCGGAGAAGGCATCCAAGAAGCGCAACAGGTCGAACTCAGCGGTGGAATCGACGATCCGGTCGATGCGAGGAAACGGGAACGGATCTTGCGGGCATGCCTTGTTGAGGCTGGTGAAGTCGACACACATGCGCTCCTTCCCTCCCTTCTTTGGTACGACAACAGGGTTGGCCAACCAATCCGCATCGGACCTCACGAATGACCCCAGCGGCTTCTAGTTTGCGGGTCTCTGGACGATGAAGGCTTGCTTTTCGGTGGACTGCCGCCTCGCTTCGCTTTTACGGGCGTATGTTGGGGCACTACGTCACGGTGATGCTCGACACGCCCCTAGGGATCCTCGCCAACTGATCAGGCTCCTGTAAATACCTTCTTGTTTGCTGCAGGAACTTGACCAGGGCCTCCTCCTGCTCGGGCTCGAGGTTGGCGCCTATGGTGAAAGTGGCGTCAGTGGACCCGTCCTCGTCGATGGGCATTTGCTTGGTCTCTGCCTTGTCTTGGGTGAACAACTGTTTCTTCTTGGTTGGTACAGCCCCCTTGGGCTCAGGGGTCTCTATGTCGGTGGGTTGCGCTGGCGCCGCCATCTTGAAGGCGAGCTTGAGCACTCGCAGCGGATCTCCGGTGTCCCTGGGCACGGTGAGGACGCCGTTGCTCCCGGGCATCTTCATGAGGTTGTACGTTGGGTGAGTCGCGGCCATGAACTAGGCCAGTGCTGGGTAGCCGAGGATGGCGTTGTAGGGGAGGCCGATGGGGGCGATGTCAAAATCGACCTGCTCCGTGCGGAAGTTGTCGTAGGTGCCGAAAGTTACCGGGAGCCGGATCTGTCCCACGGAGCTGGATGATCCGCCCCCGACGCCCAAGAAAGGCCGGCTGGGCTGCAGCCGCTCCCGGGGTATGCAGAGGAGGTTGAAAGCCTCGACTAAGAGCACGTTGAGGCCCGCGCCGCCGTCGATGAGAGTCCTGGTGACGGCCACCTGGCAGATGGTGGGGTTGCACAACATGGGGAGCGCACCCGAGCAGGCTGAGTTGGAGGGGTGGTCTTCCGGGCTGAAGGTCAGGATAGCCTTGGGCGCCGACCGGTCCTGGGGGGCCTCCTGCTGCGTGGAGATGGCGCTGACCCGACGGACGAACGGCTTGACGTGGTGACTCGAGGGCGGCGTCCGCGAGCCACCCAGGAGGCCGCGACGACCGGCGGCGCCGGCGCAGCGTGGTGGGTTAGGAAGAGGCCACGGAGCTCTTCCCAAGAGGCCATAGAGGCTGCCGGAAGGTGAAGCAGCCATGCGCGCGGAGCGTCGGTGAGGGCCATAGGGAGCCAGTTGGCCATGGCCCTGTCATCACCTCCAGCTTTGAGGACGGCTTCCTCAGACGCGAAAGGTGAAAACCATCGGATCGATCGTGCTGCCATGGCGCGCGGCGTTGTTGGCTTGAACTTGTCCGCCACCGCACCCGTTGCAAGGCCGGGCCAGGCTCGAGCCCCTGCCTCATGTTGGGCGGCCGGGCGGCGGGCGGGCGCTGCTCATTGCGAGGCGGGCAGCGGTGGCGGAAGGGAAACTCGGTGCACCCCTACCGGCGCGCCAAATGTCGGATTTTGGGTTCAGTAGACCCTTGAGGTTCGAACACCTGGCGGCGCATGAATCTCGCCCTCTACCTACCTGCACCCCGCCGCCTCGCTAGGATCTAAACTACGAAAGGAACAGCACAAGAGACACAAGGTGTAATACCCTACTCTAGTTTGTGGTGTGGTGGATTGCCTCTTGGGCTGATGGTGATGAACAATACAAGGAAGAACAGCCTCGCGAGGGTCTGTTCTTGGCTGGTGCGATGAACTGCTAGGGGGAGTTCAGTCGCCTCTCTCTATCTCTTTCGTTTGTTCTCTTGCTATCTTCCTCAATGCCCCTACCCTGTGGGTGGCTAGTCCTATTTATAGGTAGAGGCCCTGGGCCTCTTCCCAAATATTGAGCGGGAAGGGCGCCAACAATTGGCCATTTTGAAGGGGAATATATGGTACACTTATCCTGACTAAAGTTGGTCCTCGCCTGTCAAAGGCTCTGGTGGTGACGCAGGCTTGGTGCTCCACAATGACTTCCTTCCTGTTGTTGGACTGGTCTTGGTCTCCTTGCACCGAAATGGACGCCTTTGCTTGATGCTCTCGCCTGCGCTTGCTCCCTTTGCACCAAAGGGGAAAGGAGGACACTGTGCGGGCTGGTGCCCGCCTGGCACCCTTGGTCATCATGGCTTGCGTCACGGGCACCTCGTGAGGTACCCCGCCTTGATCTCTCCGCCTCCTCGCGAGCCAGCCTGATGAGGTTGTGCCTGAGGAAGCTCCCTGTCATCCGCCCCGCGTGGCTTGGCCCCTCGCGAGGGTCTTGAGCTTGTGTTGATGAAGATGGGCCGTGATGGGCCCCCCTTTGAGCCATGCCGTAGGCCGCAGGCAGGCAAGTCTGGGGACCCCCGTTCCCAGAACGCCGACAGATGCCGCTCCATGATAGCATGCCAAGTTTCATGAATTTCAGATGAGTTTTGGATTTACTACAATTTAAAAACCAGGCATCCCAATGTTTCGCGGGCAATCAACGGTGCCCTGGTGTTTGAAATTCGTTCCCATTCTTGCGTGGGACCTATGCACCCAAGGACACATATTTTATTTTTCAACCAATTTATATGCACTAGAGCATGTGCATGTAGTTCAAATTCGAATTATGCACATAAATGCATTGAAAACTCAGTTAATGCATAAAAATGTCCAAACGAACCCCGAAAAATCACAAAATTTCACACAACACTCCTTTTGTGCTATGTTGACATGAGAAAAAATTTGAAAGCAATAAGAGGCAATGGATATCGTTTCATCCCCAAAGGTGGGACGTTCCCTACCAAAAACCATCATGCTTGTTGTGAGAAGCTTTGGTTTGTGAGAAGCATATACCCAAACCTGCCCCAAATAGGACAAAAATTTTACCACGGCATGTTGATGTCGTTCCATGATAGCATGCCAAGTTTCATGAATTTCAGACGAGATTTGGGTTTACTAGAATTTAAAAACCAGGTGTCTCCATGTTTTGCCGGCAATCAACGGTGCCTTGGTGTTTGAAATTCATTCCCATTTCTTGCATGGGACCTAAGCATGCTCCCAAGGACATAGATTTGATTTTTCAACAAATTTATATGCACTGGAGCATGTGCATGTAGTTTAATTTTGAATTGTTCATCTAAAATGGCTAGAAAACCAATTTAATGTATAAAATGTTCAAACGAACTCTGAATAATTCCAATTCTTTTACGACACACATATAGTTGCATGTTCACTGCAGATAAAAGGTCTAGCAATTCAAACACCGGCCATTGCCGCTTTGACCCCATTATGTGATTCAAATCAAGATGAAAAATCAAGTAGATCGCACCAGTTTATTATCAGCAACCGTGTGAGATGCAACACGAAATATCCTGGAGCACCGTCGGTGTATAGTATGCCTATGGCTTACGCGAGAAGGTGCGTCGGCTATAGTCCACAGCCGGCGTCTCAAGTACACTAGCTCGCTCCCCAAATATCATTTCATTGTTCAATCGTCGCCGGTGAAAGATGGGCACGTGGACCCGCGTCGTGGGAGCAACTTCGGTGGCCCACTCTGGCGAGAGCGCGGCCGCAGCCACCATGCACGTGCTAACAAGGTGCATGAGGGCGGCCGCAATCGGCGACCGGGCGGCAAAGGCAGCCCAGATGGACGTTGTTGCTTCTCAGGTGGCGGCAGCAACATCTGCCTCGGGGATATCAACTAGTCAGAGCGGCACAGCAGATGTCTGTTCCGCAGCGGCTGCCTTAGCCCTGATGGAGGCCGCCCACGACCATGTCGAGGCCGCCCACGCCCAGCTCCTGGCAGTCACCGCACAAATCGAACGAAGCTTCTCCGACAACGGTCAGCAACCCACGACCGATGAGCTGGCAATCGCCGAGAGCGTTCGAGCAGTCGTCCGTTCCTCCGCTGCGTACCTTGCAACGATGGAGCCCGTCCAAGCCCAGATCGCGTCCGCCCACGCCTAGCTCGTGGCGGCCTTTTCCAAAGAGATGGTGGACGCGGATGGCGAGATGGTTAGCGAGTATGGTGTGATGGATGCCATGGAGCCCCTTCCCCAGGAGACCGTCAGGCGCGAGCTGGACATGGAGGCGGCGGCGGAGATCAACGAGCACCAGCCATAGTAGTACTCTTTGTTTTGTTAATTAAGAGCGTCGGTCTTTAATTTGTTAGAGTAATGTTTAGGTCAGCTAGCTCTGTTTAATTACTGAACTTTCTCGATTAAGAAGTGTGGAGGTGCTGTAGTCTCCTTTGTGTACCCAAATTATGCAATGACGTGGATGACCACTATAACCATGGAAATTCGAACAAAAACTTTTGACATTCAAACTCATCACACACGGGTTAATCTATCTCAATCATTTGTGATGTCCACATATTGTACACAGTTCTAAATAAGGGACCGTGTCTGATGACACTTTGCGCGCCAGTTTTTTCGCTGAAGAGATTCCAAATTTTTGGCTTCCGCAGAAATATCTACCTCCCCGCCCCCTCCCCCTCACCAAAAGCCACATTTCCCCTCTTTCTACCTTCCTTTCCAAGTTGAAACCTTCACTCCTTGCTTGTAGCACCGCCTCCTCGTCGTCGACCCTCCTTCACGTTGCTCGGCCTCGTCTATCCAGGCAGGTAATCCACACCCGACCCCCATCCTCCTCCTTCCACATCCCACATGCCCCGACCGCCGGCGCAAGCGCGACACCTTCCACCAAAATCACTGACCCCTCCACCAAATAAGCGCCGTCATTCGTGTCGACCCCCAGATCTTGGAGGAGCACCTTGCCATTTGTTAGCTACGCCAGTTAAGCATGCTCGATTTACCCGTTGCGTGTGCTGCTCCTGCCTTTCCTTCACAAATTCTAGTGAATTGTGCTATCTAATTTTACCATGCAATCTGTTGCTCTAGTGTATATGTTCTATATGTCGTGCAGTGTGGTGCTCACTTATTAACTATTTTGTTAATTAGTTGTCGTCTTCAGATAACTGTTTGGTTCAATTCTGCAAATGTGATTTTCAATTCTTCAGGCTGCAATTTTGTATTGTCTTCCATGTGAGAAAGAAATCAAATTTATCTTTACAAAATTGTGGTTGCATTCTGTTATTATATACCATGTGAGGAATAAATTGAATTTGGCTGTAGTAAATACATGAGAAACAAATACAATTGCTACAATTGGCTGTAGTTAACTGTTTGGCTAACTGTCTGATCTTCTATTAGGAGTATGTTATATTGTGCAATGTGGTGCTCAGTTAATGTTTGGTTCCTTTGTTGTGGTGTTTAGTTAAATGCTTTGTTCAATTCTGCAATGCGATGTCCAATTGTCGTAGGTAGAATTTTGTATTGTTGTGCATGTGAGGAATAAATCGAATTTGGCTGCACTTAATAGGTGAGAAACATATACAAGTTCTATATTTCCTAGTTCTTAATCATGCTTGGTTTGGGTAAATGGGTTTTCCGTGTGGCTTGAATTAATCTGATGAATCTGCAATGTGCTTATTTTTCATCAACATATTTTACTGATAGCATGCGAACCCTTACTTAACATGATGACTAAGTACCTTATATGTGTTGCAGGGAAACAATGGGAAGCACCGAGGTTTAAGATCGAGGTTAGCATGTGCATGGTCCGTTGTCTAATAGCACATTATTGTGCAATTGCAGGAACATTCTAATATTTTGGTTTTTAACAATTTGGTCTTGCACATGTAGGTCCTGCTGTCAGCGGTTTTGACCCACTGGTCGACCCTTTTTGCATATGGGCAAATGAGTTGTCCATGAATATCAATCAAATGAAGAAACTCAGAAAGATTGTTAGGATAAAGAAATTAGCGACAAAAAACAACAAGATCTTTGTCTGCACAATGAAGAAGATAACAGTTCACTACAAGATGGTACTAACTATTATACCTTGCCTTTTTTATTCCTTTGCCCCATTTCCAATATAGAGAAGATATTTATGCACATCCTTGTTTTCAGGCCTTTCCAAAGCAGTTCACTGATCAAACAAAAATAGCAAACAGTGGTTGAACAAATTACTGTTGGGCAATTGATATAAATTCAAATAATCATGACGATATCCAAGCAATGATCATTATAGGCATCACATCCAAGATTAGTAGACCGACTCCTCCCTGCATCTACTACTATTACTCCACACATCGACCGCTATCTAGCATGCATCTAGTGTATTAAGTTCATGGGGAAACGGAGTAATGCAATTAGAACAATGACATGATGTAGACAAGATCTATCTATGTAGAGATAGACCCCATCGTTTTGTCCTTAGTAGCAATGATACATACATGTCGGTTCCCCTTCTGTCACTAGGATCAAGCACTGTAAAATCGAACCTACTACAAAGCACCTCTTCCCAATGCAAGATCAATAGATCAAGTTGGCCAAACAAAACCCAAATATCGGAGAATAAATACGATGCTATAAGAGATCATGCATATAAGAGATCAAAGAAACTCAAATAACTTTCATGGATATAAAAATATAGATCTGATCATAAACTCAAAGTTCATCCGATCCCAACAAACACACCACAAAAAGAGTTACATCATATGGATCTCCAAGAGACCATTGTATTGAGAATGCAGCGAGAGAGAGGAAGCCATCAAGCTACTAACTACGGACCCGACGGTCTACAAAGAACTACTCACGCATCATCAGAGAGGCACCAATGGAAGTGGTGAACCCCTCCGTGATGGTGTCTAGATTGGATCTGGTGGTTCTGGACTCTGCGGCAGTTGGTATTGATTTTCGTCGACTCCCCTAGGGTTTCTGGAATATTGCGGTATTTATAGAACAAACAGGAGGTCTGGGGGGCACCCGAGGTGGGCACAACCCACCAGGGCGCGCCTGGGCCTCCTGGCGCGCCCTGGTGGGTCATGCTCTCCTCGGAGCACCCCCCCAGGCACAACCTTGGCCCATTAGGTGTCTTCTGGTCCTTAAAATATCTCCATGAAGTTTTGTTGCATTTGGACTCCATTTGATATTGATTTCCTGCAATGTAAAAAACATGCAGAAAACAGCAACTGGCACTTGGCACTATGTCAATAGGTTAGTACCAAAAATTGATATAAAATGACTATAAAATGATTATAAAACATCCAAGATTGATAATATAATAGCATGGAACAATAAAAAATTATAGATACGTTGGAGACGTATCAGCATCCCAAGCTTAACTCTTGCTCGTCCTCAAGTAGGTAAGTGATAAAAACAAATTTTTTGATGTGGAATGCTGCCTAACATGTCGTCTCATATTCTTTTCTTTATAGCATGGGCATTTGGACTTTTATATGATTCAAAGCAATAGTCTAGTTTTGATACGATGACTTAAATACTCAAGCATATCAACAAGCAACCATGTCTTTCAAAATATCAACGTTAAAATAAGTTATCCCTAGCCCATCATGCTCAATCATTGATCCATTCATGAAATAGACTCGCATATTAACTACACTCAATACTCAAGTACGATCATATTGCCTCCTAGTTGGTACTTTTATAAGAGAAGATGGAGACTCAAATTCAAAAATAAAAATTTCATAAAGTAAAAGAAAGGCCCTTCGCAGAGGGAATTAGGGATTTGTAGAGGTGCCAGAGCTCAAAGCGGAAAACTTAGAGATAAAAACATTTTGGGAGGTGTGCCTTTCCCACCAACGGAAATGACTTAGAGTTCCCAACACTTTCCGTGCTAAATATAACATAGGCGGTTCCCAAACAGAAAATAAAGTTTATTCCTTTTTCCACCATACTTTCACTTTCCATGGCTAGCCGAATCCACGGTTGCCTTCCATACCAGCACTTTCCAAGGAATTTATTATTTGACAACATAAAGTAAATTCATTTTTTTGACCTGGAACACTGCAGGGCTTACACCCCACAACAATTTATTAAAGCTTCAAACAATCAGTACAAGAATTGTTCCTCTAGAAAAGGAATTAAAAAGAAAATAAGAACATTGTACAAGCTAGTCTAAACAAAGGAAGAAAAGGCTAACTAGAAAAAAGAAAGAAGTACAAATGCATGATCTCTCAAGGAGGTAGGAAATCTATCCATTTGATCAATGATGTAAATTCATTTTTCATTTCAGGACTGGGCATCCCTAATACCCTTTGCCTTACTCTCGTGCAATAACAAGTGAATAAACACTCATCGTGAGTATCGGTGTCAAAACCGGCGGATCTCGGGTAGGGGGTCCCGAACTGTGCGTCTAGGAGGATGGTAACAGGAGACAAGGGACACGATGTTTTTATCCAGGTTCGGGCCCTCTCGATGGAGGTAATACCCTACTCCTGCTTGATTAATATTGATGATATGGGTAGTACAAGAGTAGATCTACCACGAGATCAAGGAGGCTAAACCCTAGAAGCTAGCCTATTGTATGATTGTTGTTCGTCCTACGGACTAAAACCCTCCGGTTTATATAGACACGGGATAGGGTTAGGGTTACACAGAGTCGGTTACAATGGTAGGAGATCTACATGTCCGTATCGCCAAGCTTGCCTTCCACGCCAAGGAAAGTCCATCCGGACATGGGACGAAGTCTTCAATCTTGTATCTTCATAGTACAGGAGTCCGACCAACGGTGATAGTTCGCTATCCGGACACCCCTAATCCAGGACTCCTCAAGAGCCCCGAACCAGGCTTCAATGACGATGAGTCCGGTAGCGTAGTTTGTCTTCGCATTGCGAGGCGGGTTCTTCTCCAAATTCCATATACTTGTCGAATAGTGTCCGCTTACGGTAAATGCTGCGCTCCTTGGCGTCTACGCCCAATAATGGCCATCTTCCACGTGTTTGAATGAATGCGAAAAGCCAGGGTATTTTTACACTTACCCCCCTAGCTGCGCAAATGAGCCGCCTATAAAAGGGACGAGGATCTACATCTGAGCCACACCATCCCCCTTCTGCGAGGTTTCATCGGAGCGCCTCTGACAAAAACCCATTCCATCATGGACAGTCGACGCGGCTCCTCCTCTCGTGCTCCCAGCCCTCAGCCTGGAAATTGGGAGAGATGCTCAGTCCCGCATAGAGAGCTAGTTATACTCCAAACCAAGGGATTTCTTCCCCCGGCTTTCATGGTTTCGGTTAGAGCCGGACTTGACACCTACAAGGGCGGAAAGCAAGCGGAGAGTGTCCCCGATCCCTCTAAAGGAGAGCGGGTGTGCTTTGTATCTTATCTAGTAAGAGGACTCGGATTTCCAATCCATCCGTTTCTTCGGGAGCTCTTGGAGTTCTACGGCCTCCAATTGCACCACCTTACGCCTGCCTCCCTTTTGCACATCGCCGGCTTCGTGGCCCTTTGCGAACTGTTCTTGGGCGTCGAGGCTCATTTTGCGCTGTGGAAGAGATTATTCTGCCTAGTACCCCGTTCTCATGAGGGGTCAATATATCAAGTGGGCGGAGCCGAACTATGGCGCATCGACGGGACCGGATATCTATCCGGAACCCCGAAGAAGGCGTCCGAAGACTGGCCTTCGGAATGGTTTTACATGGAGGACGTCCCACTGCCGTATCCTGTTCGGATCGGCCTTCCGGAGTTTAGCAATGCTCCTCTGAAGAAGCGCCTAAGCTGGCACCCGCTGAGCCCCCAGAGGGAAAATGACCGGGATGTCCTTTACTTGATGAGCCGAATAAGATTACTGGCTCATGCCGGATTGACCATGATTGGAGTCATGGCAATTTGCATTATGAGGGGAGTGCAGCCGCCCAATATAGGGGCCACCCCATGTGGGACTTCAACGGGAGGACGATGCCACCCACCATGGCCGCAAAGGGCCGGATCGGTCACCGAACCGTGAAGACCTTATGCGCCATGTATAAAGGGAGGAGGAGGATTTTCTCCGCGTCAATCCATCGAGCGAAGTTTTCTTGAATAATCCTCGGTTGGGTAAGCAAACATCTTTGTGGCCCGTCCGATCCATGTTCCCGTGGTTAAATATCTCATTTCATGGTTTCTGCAGAGGCTGCTGGGCCGTGGAGAAGATACATAGCCCGCCCCCACAACCCGAGGATCCGGAACGGTCCCTCGATCTGGCCTCCTAAGAGGATCCGGATATAAAGGTGGAGTTGATCGACGGGGTGTTCCACCAACTTAGCATCGACAATGCTTTGGTTGCCATTACGGTCGATTACCCCGGAATACTTCCAGCCTCACAGGTAACTGAGACCGAGGTCCCAATACTCTGATAATGACCCATCCGTGTTTATTTCTTGATCACCGTATACCAATGGTGTTTCGCAGGGGGTGCCTTCGAGGCAGGAGGCCGAGCCATGGTGGCTGGCCAACAAGGCGACGGCCCTCATGAAAAAAAAGAAGTGCGGTCCGGATTGAAACTCCGCCAAGAACGGTATGGCGATCACCATATTCCCGTGATTGATTCTCGGAAGGTGTACTAACGCTGGTGCTTTTTCAGAAAGAGCGCTCGCGGATCGAGTCCGGAGAGGTTGCCAATCGAGCCTCCGCCTGCCAGGCTCCAAAGCCGGGTCCAGAAGTGGAGGCGAGCACGAGGCGTGAGTCGGATGCTCCTCCAACAGAGGATGCCGATAGATTGTCCGCCACCAACTCTGAGGTGGAGAGCGCCATGAATCACAGGCGCCGCTGGACAGTTCTTCGTGACGCATGTTTCTCCCAAGAGGCCTTGAATGCCTTCAATTCGGGAGATGCGCACCTCCGTGCCGCTCAAGATGGTCTAGCGAGCCACGGAGCAGTATGTAAAGGACATACGGGTGAGGGAATTTGTGAGTTATATATGCCAAGAGCCCCGAGACTTAAAATAGTTAGAATAACTGATTTAAGGATCATTTGTTATGCAGGATCTTACAAAAAAGAATACCCGACTGTCCCAGGAGCTTGAAGAATGCAAGGCCCAACTTGAGGCCGCACTAGCCGCTATAGGGGGAGCCACAGAGACACCCTCTGGTAATATATGCCTCAAAAGATAAATAGTTTATGTAGTGCGGCGTGTGTGTAAATCTGACAATAATTTTGCAGATGGCGCCGGACTAGATCCGGACAAGCGACAACTCCTGCGCCAGCTAACACTACTAGAAAAAGGGCTATAGATGGGATTGACACTAATGGCGCACCAGAAAGTTGGTGCGCCATTAGTATATACTAATGGCGCACCACCTTCTGATGCGCCATTAGAGTTGAAACTACTAATGGCGCACCATGCAAAGGGTGCGCCATTAGTATCAAATTTTTTTTTTGAACTAGTGCGCCTGTCTAAACATACTAATGGCGCATCCTTCTTAAGTGCGCCATTAGTAGTTGTAACTACTAATGGCACACCAGGCAGTGGGTGCGCCATTAGTATAGAAAATTATTTTTTTTGAACTAGTGCGCCTGTCCAAACATACTAATGGCGCAACCAGATGAAGTGCGCCATTAGTAGTTGTAACTACTAATGGCGGACCGCGCCAAGGGTGCGCCATTAGTATTTTTTTTTGCAAAACTACTAATGGCGCACCGCCAGAAGGTGCGCCATTAGTAACCTGGATTACTAATGGCGCATTTGTTGCTAGTGCGCCATTAGTAAGTGGGCAACAACTAGATATTTTGGACAGCCTCTCCTACCCACACTCACTTTCTCCCCACTTCATTCTCTCCACCTCCTCCTTGTCTCGGGTGCCTCCTCTTTTTCACCTCATTTCCACCATAGATTCATTCAAATTAAGTGGTTAAATTACCTTGTTTTAACAGGTAAGTAAGGGGGGAAGCTATATTTATGTTGTTCTCCCTACAACAATGTGCACATGCACTTTTTATGGTCTAGCTAGATCTATGTATGTTCGTGGTGTTGCATATGTTTGTGGTGTTGCATATGTGTTTGTGTTTGGAGGTGTACCGGTATTTGAAATGCGATAGTTGCCAATATTTTGCCGGAATGTTGATTCATTTCCGTTTGGCGACAATTTTGGCATTAAGCATTCTTTTGGTCCTATTTTTAGGGAAAGTCATGCCAAATTTTTGTTTGGTTCTAAAATATCGCTTTTGCTCTACCTCAGAGCGACCATGGTCCGCACGATGGCGAAGGCATCGTGAATAGGTTTTTGAGGTCCGCGAAGGCCGAGATGCTTCAAAAGAACGAGACGGAGATAAGATGTCCGTGTCGAAGATGCAAGTCAAGAGCCTTATTATGGAGCCGGATTCTGGGCAGGTGCGGGACCACCTGCTCTTGCGTGGTTTCATGGATGGCTATCGGTGGCAAGGTGATGAAGATGACTACGCAGTCGTCCATGGGGGCCGGGCAAGAAATGAGGAAGGGCAGCAAGACAACCACCGCGACTCGGGCGGGCGAGAAGACGAAGAATCCCGGAGATGATCACGACGGTGATGTTGCATACGATCATCATGTAGAAGATGCAGGACATGATGATGAGGAAGATGCGGAGCAGACGACGGGCATGATCATGAAGATGATGATGCGGCGGAGCGACGACGCTGGACCATCGATGGGCTGGGTGCAGGACCCTCATATTCAAGAGCTGCTTCTCAAGCAGACGGATAACGCCAGAGCTGCCGCCCGAGAGAAAGCCAAGATGGATCAAGTTGAGTTAGACGCGGTTACTCCATCGTATGAAGGATGCAGGCCCAAGGATACCCGCCTGAAAGTAACGCTCATGGCTCGGAGATGAAGGTAAAACACAAAATGACCGACGATGCTTCGACGAGAACATGTCATTCGCACGAACGTCTTCCCAAGGCGAACAAGTGCCCGACCAGTTTGGAGGAGGCGAAGAAAATCGTGTGTCCTCTCGATTTACCGACGTGAAATACCATGTGTGCATGAACAATTGCATCATTTATCGGGACGAGCACGCGGAGTCTACCATATGTCCGGTAAAGCGGCGTCACTCGATACAAGAAGAGGAAGAAAGCTCCTCGAAAAGTGGTGTGGTACTTTCCGATCACTCCTCGTCTGCAGCGGTATTTCGCGGACCCTAAGGTAGCAAAGCTCCTGCGTTGGCACGCCGGATAGGGAGGAGAAGAAGCGAGAAGATGATGCAAATGATCCGGAGATAGATAAAAAGACAAGATGTTGAGTCACCCTAAGGATGCGAGCCGGTGGCAAGCGTTGAACTTCAAGACTAAGAATTTGGGAACGATCCAAGGAACATCGTCAGGGCGCGAGCACCGATGGAGTCAATCCGTTTGGCAGCCGAGAGAAGCACACATAGCACCTGGCCCGTGTTTGTGTGGATGTACAACCTTCCCGGTTGTGCATGAAGAGGAAGTACAGTCACATGAGTATGCTAATTGAAGGGCCGAAACAACCAGGAACGACATCAATCAGACCGGGCCTGCTGAAAGAGGAGCTTGACACGCTGTGGAAAACGCCAGCCAATACGTGGGATGCCGCAGAGAAAGAATATTTCCCTATGAGAGCCGCACCGCTCACGACGGTGCACGACTATCTCGATTACGGATATCTCGGCAAGGTGTAGTCCACGGATTTTCCGGATGCGTAAGGTGCATGGATGACACAACGTATCGCCAGCTAGATAGAGATCCCGGGTCTTCAAAAACCGTGTTCATGGGACATCGAAGGTGGCTTCGCGACGATGACCCGTGGAGGAAACGCAAGGATCTGTTCGATGGTGAAACCGAAACCCGAAAACACCTGTGTACGAGGAGCAGCGAGGAATAGACAAGCTGTTGAAAAATTGGAAAGACTGCCCACTGCCGGGAAAGAAGCAAAAGGCGCCAGAGCCGGGAAAGAAGCGAAAGGCACCAGAGCCGCTGCTGAAGGTATGGAAAACGAGGTCTGTTTTTTGGGACTTGCCGTACTGGAAGATCCACCGTGTGCCTCACAGCCTTGATGTCATGCATATCACGAAGAACGTGTGCGAGAGTCTGCTTGGTACCCTGCTCAACATGCCAGAGAGGACCAAAGATGGGCCGAAAGCAAGGGCAGACTTGAAATCAATGGGCATCAAGCAGGAGCTTCACGCTAATGATGATGATGATGATGATGATGAGGCGAAGCAGGACACGTAAAGTCGCCGCAAAGGCAAAAGGCCAAGAAGACCGGAAATGACTACCCTCCGCGTGCTTCACTCTAAGTCGAGGAGGAGATCGAGAAGTTTTCACCTGCCTCCTAGGAGTAAAACTTCCCTTCTGATTCTGTGGGAAGATAAGCGGATACCTAGACCCAGTGAAGCGAAGTTCAGCGGGATGAAGTCTCACGACCGCCACGCGGCCGATGACGCAGATACTTCCAGTTGCAATCCGTGGGATCATGGACACGCACGTCCGTGAAACGCTATTTGGCCTATGCAACTTCTTCGACGTCATCTCTCGGAAGTCGATTGGCGCGAGGCAACTCAAAAGGCTACAGGAAGAGATCGTGGTGATACTATGCGAGCTTGAGATGTACTTCCCGCCCGCATTCTTCGATGTTATGGTGCATCTACTGGTCCATATAGTGGAGGATATCATCCAACTCGGGTCGGCGTTCCTGCACAGCATGATGCCGTTCGAAAGGATGAATGGTGTCATCAGAGGATATGTTCACAACATGTCACGTCCAGAAGGAAGCATAGCCATGGGCTTTCTCGAATCAAGAGTGCATCTCCCATCGCACGAATTATCTAGGCATCGAGAACCCCGTTGGTCTGCCCGTCAACAGGCACCTCGGCAGGCTCGCTGGATGGGGTTACCGTGAGGGTCGCCGCGAAATGCATGTCGACTTCGAGGGTCGACTCACCGACTTTGAAAGAGCAAACCTAGTCGCGCTACAACACATAGACGTGGTCGATCCTTGGGTGGTACAGCAGTAACCTTTATTAAGAAGACGTACAATGACCGAGGCCAACAGAGGACGGACGGAGATATACTCAAAGAGCACAACTCATGTTTCACGCGTTGGTTCAAGCGAGAAGCTTCGTCGTACCCTTTACATGAGGATTCTTCCGCGGAAGAACAACTCATATTCGCCTTTGTCATGGCGCCGAGCACAACCTGATGACCTATGAGGCGCATTTATATCAACGGCTACACATTCTACACCGAGGCCAAGGACATGAAGAGCAATGGTTATCGAACTCCGGGTAACTATGGAATCCTACACCGGTAACGACAAGGACAGATACTATGGAAGGATCGAGGAGATCTGGGAGCTGAGCTACGCTGGAGAGAAGGTCCCGATGTTCCGTGTCAGATGGGCCAAGAACGTCATAAAAGAAGACCGGTATTTCCCCACCATGGTTATACCCGAAGCTAAATCCAAGACCGCGGGCCCAAACGTCACCGCGAAAAATGAGCCATGGGTACTGGCTTCCCAAGTGGACCAATGCTTCTTCATTACCGACCCGCCAAAGCCCAGTCGTGTTGTCATGAGGAGAGGCAAAAGGAAGATCATCGGAATGGATGGAGTAGCCAATGAGCAAGACTTCGACAAGTATGGCGACCCGAGGATCGAACATGACGACGATGATGAAGTAGCAGCATACACCACAAGAAGAAGCAGGACCACCCTACCTAAAGGACGTCCGTTCCATAGAAGAACTCCATTTGCGAAAAAGAAGGGCAAGAAGATTGTGAAGAGATAGCTAGCTAAGATCGATTGTATTTAAATCAGACTTCATTTCTCGATTGTATTTCATGGGCACTTTTGAACTATCATGAATATTTTTTAATTTCATGGACACTCGTTCCCCTCCATCTCGATCCCCTCCATCTCGATCGCTATCCCACTCGCCAGATCCGGTCCACCGGCCGCCGCCAACCGCCCGCACCCTCGATTCCCTACTCAACCGTCGCCGACCCGCACCCCTCCCTACTCAACGCCGCCACGACCCGCACCCTCCCTACTCAACCGCCGCCGACCCCCGCACCCCTCCCTACTCAACCGCCACGACCCCGGCACCCTCCCTACTCAACCGCTGCCACCTGCACCCCGCACCTCCCCCACTCCACCGGCATTACTGTTTGATGATATTTTTTAAAAAAAATATTACTGTCTTATAAAAAAATATTAATGTTATGATTTAAACAAGTTTGAACATATTTAAACACAAGTAAGTATCAAACAGCATTTTTAATGCATAAAAAAAAATTGTGGAGCCTGGGAATCGAACCCAGGACCTCCTAGTGTGAGAACTAGCTGACCCGGTCGAACTAGTAGAGAAGACTTGATGTGTATCAGGTCCGGTGGTAGATAACCTGTTGGCTCGGGCAAGTAAAAAAATACTAATGGCGCTGGGTGAGGTGCGCCATTAGCATGTACGTACTTGTGGCGCACCGAGGGGTGGTGCGCCATTAGTATTGTGCCGCCCCTTCTTCGTATCGATCCCCTCTCTCTCCCTCGCCCTCGCCCACGATCCCTTCCCCTCTCCTCTCCCGGCCTTGCGCCCGCCGCCCTCGGCGCGCCCGACACCAGCGCCCGCCCGTCACACCACACCACCGACGCCTCCCTCTCCCCATCCTCCCTTCCTCCTCCGACCCCACCCCACTCGCTGGAGCAGCGCCCGCCCGTCCACACCACACCACCGACGCCTCCCTCTCCCCATCCTCCCTTCCTCCCTCCGACCCCACCCCACTCTCGGAGTAGCACCGCCCGTCCACACCACACCACCGACGCCTCCCTCTCCCCATCCTCCCTTCCTCCTCCTCAGGCCCCACCCCACTCTCGCCGGAGCAGCGCCAGCAGGCCGACACCAACCTCGCCCTCGCCCGCGCGCGCCGCAACCTCCGCCTTGCCAAGTCCGGAGCTGCTCGTGGAGGAGACGTGGCTGGAGGCGATCTCCGGGGAGGTGCCCGTCTACCCGCCGCCCTCGAGCGCCAGTTCGTCGCCCTCGAGCGCCTGCACGCCAAGGTGCCCGTCTACTCGCCGCCCCACCTCGTCTTCCACGCGCTCCACTATGCTGTTAGGGTTAAGATTTTTTAGTCTCCGCGCTCAATGCCTGTCAGTTCAGATATGCCCTGGTTCGAGTTTCAAAATTCAGACATGTGGAAGTCAATATATTGCAACTGTTTGTTGTTGAATTAGTTAGGGGTGCAAAGTTGAATTGAACTCTGTTGTTAGTCTCAGTGGGTACTTAGAGGTGCTGATGCACTTGGTAACTGAGTGTTGCACTACATAATTAAGCAGTGCAGAAGAGTGGCGTGATCCTACCGGTAGTATTACCAAGCATTATGAAAGCTTATGGCCCTTAAGTTAATATATTGTCTTTTTTTGGCTGGAAAGATTTATATTGTCTTTTTTTTTGTCTGGAAAGATGACCAAAGGAACCAAATAGGGTACCAGGCACCAAGCTGCTTCAACGCAACCATCTTATCAGCTCTGTTTGTTTTTAGTCTCCGCGCTCAATGCCTATCAGTTCAGATAACCGTCGCATTTGTTATGGATGTACCCGAATATATCTTCTTTACAGTTGTTGTTCTCACCACTTTAAATAAATCTAACCTGCCTCATGAGACATTTAGTTTGAGAACAGCTATTTAGGCTAAGGCCGCCCGCCAATTTGTTCATCTATCTACACCCTGGCATGCCTCGCTACTTAGGTAATTAGATTTCTATGTGATGGGAGTGATGGTGTCCTTGTCGAAAACATTGTACAGAATGGATGTATGGACTGTGGTTGATAGGGCTAACTAATTTAATTAGGTGCTTGATTTTCTGTGAGCTTGTGTTGCTTTTATTCTCCCCCTGCTAGCTATTGATTTATTAATTTGCCCGTTGTGCCTGTTTTTCGTAATCGGAGATGGAAAAAGTCTTTTCGATCCATGTAAACCATCAGTTTGTTTGTTGGACCACATCGAATATTTGGAGAGGTGCACACAAAATATTTGAAGCCTGGATGTTTCCGTTGCCCCTCTCTCATCTATGTTAATAGTATGTACTTGCTCTCTCATTCATTCAAAACATATGAAGTTTAATCATCCTTTGGCATGAATCTAATCACTACTGTTCAAATTCAAATTTAAACTTGAAATTCAAATTTTAATGAAATTCAAATTTAAACTTGAAAATCACTAATGTGATTTGAACTGGGTGTAATGAAATGAAATGACCTTTGTATAACTGTCGACTCCATTCACTAGCAGCAGCCAAAGACTTACGAATCTAATCTTTCTTTGGAAAGATCGGCTACTTGTTGTTATTCATTCAATAAAAGATCCTCAACTGACTACCTGCATCTAGTTTTATATTTCTTTGACGGATCATCTCTTTTAGCAAAGGACTGTAATATTTTACTAACTGAAAATTTGACATTATGGACTATGCTTGGCTCTGGTTTTGTGAAATCTCATCTCTTTTCTAGTGCCATGACTAGTCATGAATTTTATTTTACTTTCCCCACTTTATAACATTCAGAAATTGTTTACTAGCTCAAGCTTCTCCTTTGCACTTTATCACTTCAATCTGCTGCTACCTCAAGCTTCTCGTTTACACTTGTGCCAAGTAGCATTTTTTCCTTGTATAATTATATGGTGGTTGGTGAGCTGCTACTTTTTCCTTGTAAAAGATCGCAGGTCGAGTGGGAGGGATCGATTCTTGACGACACCGAATCACTAGCAAGGCAGCTGCCTAGAATAATAGGTTGACTCACCTATATATACTACTATCTTGCATCTCTCTCTTGTTTCTTCTTCTACTACAATACAAAGAGAGTCATTTCAGTTACTTGTCTTAGTGTGTGGTGTGGCTGTTTATTGTTCAACACCAGCAGCTAGCTATATTTAGGTCGATAGAAACGACATGGCTCTCCAATTTTTAAGTAATCTTGCATATGTTAGAAACTACATATATGGTCTCCGGTTTTCTTACCTCTACTCTAAAACACCAACGCATCAACAAAAAGAAGATGGTATTTTTATTACGCTTTCAGTTCGTGTCGTGAGGGAGATATAATGTTTTACAATCTTTACGGTTATATTGGAGTTAGGTTTTTGAATATGAGTAGCGGTGACTTGGATATACCTTATGGAGTTGTAACAGTTCCTCTTGGTGCTTAGGTGCATTTTCTTTGTGTAACTTGGTTTAAAAATGTGATTTGGTCTTTTGTGGCATTTGGATGCCTAAATCCCATTTTCTTAATCATATTGCTTGGAAACTTTTGGTTATCTCCTCTCAGTGATGAAATAATTTATATGTACTACACTTTTTTCATAATTAGGTAATAACGTTGGTTACAGTTTTGGTAGTTCAAACGGAATGTATCTCATTTTGTAGACATATTATTTTCTGGAATATCATATATTCAAATTTGTAATGAATGATGGCTTCTACCTGAATTGGTAGACTACGTGGTGTTAGTTTGTTCTAAATACAAGAAGATAATTTTAACAACTGTAGAACATGTTGAGATTAGCAACTTTTTGTGACATCAACCAACAGTCCTGTCACCGGGTTATCCTATTTTATATTTTTAATTACTAACTTAAGTTTGAGTAAGCGATGGCAGTTAAGTCCTCATAATAATCAGGCGGATGTTAACTTTACGATGTCCCCGAAGTTAACTAAGATTGTGGTGCTAGTAGAGGCACATTGTGGTCTTTTCATCCATATGAAAGTAGAGGCACATTGTGGTGCTAGTTCTTTGGTTTTGTCTCCGACCATCGTGTCGTGATGATATTGCAGGTACCCGAGAGGCCCTTGAGTTTGCCGGAATGTCGATTAACTTCCGTTCCGGCAAATTGGTACTCCATATGTCCTATTTTCAGCAAAGGTCATGCTGAAATTTTCCGTGAATTTTAGCATGACTTTGCTAAAAATAGGACATATGGGGTACTTGTGACTAATGCATGGGTCGGGTATCTTAGTAGTTAATTAAGTAGGATCAAGTGCCCGGCGTACTTGTGACTAATGCATGGCTTTTAGGGTGCCTCGGTGTCGATAAAAACCGAAATGATGAAAGGTTAGGCTTTTAGGGTGCCTCGGCGTCGAAAAACCCTCAATGATAAAAGCTTAGATTTTAGGATGCCTCGGTGTCGACAAACCCTAAATGATGAGACCATGATCTTGTTCCTTGACAATAACCAACTTTTGACCAAACTTTGTTTCTATTTAGAGAGAAACATGGCCCACAACGATGAGGCCGGGGTTGGGCGGCAAGGCATTAAGGAGCTGTCCCGGAGATGGAGGAACAACCTCACTTGTATGAGGACGCAGCCTTCCCGCCGATCCACGAGACCACCGATGGTACCGCCGAGGATGACCCCACCGATGCCACCATTGATGGTGCCGCCGAGGATGCCACCATCGATGATGGCGGCGCGCGCACGGATGGCAGCCAACGGAAGAGGCACAGCGGAAGGACGGCGCCCGACCGTGCTCCGCACCCTCAAGGAGGAAGTTATCTTGAAGTGGACTCGACGGAATCCAACGGCGCCCGAGCGAATAGTCAAGGGTACTCGCTTCAGCTCGGGTGCATTCTCCGAGCACCGTCTCGATCAACACCGAGAACCTGAGGCATCCCGACCGAGGGAATTTGCGCAACCTCCTCTTCACGAAGCTGCACGAACGATACAAGTTCCCCGCTGCTTTTGAAAACACAAGCCTCAAAGGGAATAAAGTGAACAATGCTGCCCTCACGAAGATGAGCAAGGCCCTGTCTACTTGGAAAAGCAATGTGAAGAGAATGATCGAGAAAGGTGAGAGTTATGAGAAGATCAAGGAGAAAAATCCTTCGATCACCGAAGATGACTACAACGACTTCAAGATCAATTGCTCGAGCACCGCAAACTCCCAATCAAGTCGGTGGGGAAAGAAATGCGGAGCTGAACTTAGGGAACACACACTCGGTCCGGCAGTTCTGAGTGGCGGAGCCTATATGGGACAAGGAGTACGGGAGCGTGCGAGCAAGGCCTACCGCCCTCTTCGATACATACGGTGACAAGCGGACCGGGAACTTTGTCGGGGCCGGTACAAGAAGGACCCAAAAACAAAGGAGCTTACCACGGATCCGAAGACCAGGCGCTTGAGGTTGTTACAGTAAGGAATACCACCCCGGGTTAATTAGCTCCATATGGTTGCATTCTAATTAATGAAGCCAAATTTCTAAATGGTTCACATTCCTTCCGCAGCGCATTGAAAGCGAGAGCGGGGTCGACTAAGAGCAACCCTTGGGACACCACTCTAAATAGGGCGTTGAATGTAATGAAGAACAAGGATAAGCTCGATGGCCGACGTCAGTTGGTCGTGTGGCCGGCAAAGGCTTGTCCACAAAATGGGGGTCATACTATACCGCTGGTGTGCGGAAGGAGAAAAAGACCAGCTCGGAAAGCCAGGCGCGCGAGGTTCAAGAACTCAAGGCACAGCTGGCGCGGATTCTGGAGATTGTCCAAGAGCAAGTGCAACAACAACTCGGAGCGACGATCACCGCCATTGTGCCTACCTTGATCCAGGGGTTGAGTGCGTGGATTGCGGGCGGCCATGAGGCCGCCTCGATTCCCTAGCTTCACGGCCAGCAACTCGCAGAATGCGATGGCGGGAGCCATTGGTGTCTCCGGCGAGGCGGCATTGGTGTCTCCGACGCCGGCACGGGAGCTTAATGCACCCGGGAGTACGCCGACCGGCACCTCTGCAGCAAGCGGCCCCTCCGTCAACTGCACGCCCGCCGTTGGCGGTGCCTCGACATTAGCCGAGCTCGATGCCATCATCACGGTAACTAATTAAGCCTCTCTCGGTCGAGGACTTCATCTCCTTGCCTTTGACTGGGCATCCCTGACGCCCTACATGTTTTCGCAGGGCGCCGCCGACGTTCCGTGCACTCTCACGCACTTCATGAACAATGAGTTGGTCGATGTCGCCAAGGGCAAAATCGTTCAACCGGGCAACCTTGTTCCACGGTACCCGGATGCCACCCAACTTGTTTAGGGTTGAACTGGTTCGGTGCTGCCAGGCTGCGACGAGGTGTTACCTCCGATTCGACCCGTCGGGGCCGACGATGATGACGTGATGACCCTCGGCGCCTCGAGCTGGGCCCTCGCTTTGATCAAGAGCCAGATTTGTTTGGGGGCGGGGACACCACCCCAAAGACAACACCGCCAGATCGTTGCCGCCAAGTCGGCCCCATGGCAAGACCGCCGCAACGGTGCCGGACATCCCTATGCCACTGGATCCAAACATGCATATGGCACGGGATCGAGCAGCGGCGACGACGATACATTTGCCAACGTCGATCGATGCTTTGCCGATCATGGAGTGCGGTGGCGACTTCATGGGGCCTCCTTCTCAAGAACCCAACCCAACAAAAGGCGTGTGCAATCTAGCTGGTACCGCGGAGAAGCCAAGTTGCAACAGCGTCGTCTGCCGTTCAGCTCTCGGGAGGCGCCTCCGCCGACTTCACCGAGCCTCAGATAGGCGAGGTGCGAAATATTATCAGCCCCAACACACTCAAGAAGGCGGTCAGTGAGCAGAACTCGGTCCCATTACAGGAGAAGAAGAAGGCACGCAAAAGAAATACTAACAAGGGTGCAGGCCAGCCGGCACCGAGTACGATCCGTGCTCAGGACGGGCCACCTTCACCTGAGGATATCTCCAGGAGGGTGCATGTGGCGGGTAGGGCGATGCTACCGACAAATATGCTCAATGCTGCAACCGGTGCTATGCGGAGTCTGCATGATAGTGTTCTTTCTTTGGAGAAGCGGCGTCTCGAGAGAAGGATGTGGCATACCGGTTTTCGTGGCCAAGGTGCGGAGGGCAAGGGCTTTGTGGATAACTCCATCGGGCGTCACGATCGTCCTGCGGTTTGATGACATCCATGCTATGTTGAACCTTCATCCGCTGCACTACACCTTCGTTCGGCTATTTTCGCTGAGTATGGAGATGCGGATCATTCGCGACAAGACCCGGACATCGTGATAGTCGACCCCTTCTACATGCGTGCCAAGATCTTGGGCAGCGCTGGTGACCGCAAGTCGCGAGTTCTTACCTCGAAGGCGTCATTCGGCAAACCAAGATAAGGATAACTTCCTCGTGCCTTACTTTCCGAGTAAGTCCTCCCTCAACCGCCCGTAACATATGAATTCTTAGATTTCGATCGTTTTATTTTAACATTCCGTGTTTTCTGCGGTGACACACATTGCACGCTCATCCTCCTAAGCCCCAAATATTCCATGGCCACGTATTTCGACCCCGACCGTACCGAAGGTAGACTACACAAATGTCAAGAAGGTTCTTGATGATGTTCTCCCGGCCACGCCCAATCTGGAGGCACCTTCACCAGGCCTATTCATAAGCACGGCAAGCACGTGTTCTCCCCTGTCTGACGTTACGCTGCGTCAAGCAGCCGCTGGCGGTCGGAAGGTGCCTACTATGCCATCCATCACATGCGAGGCGATCGACGGGACCATCATCAACTTCGCTACCGAGTAAACTCAAAGATTGGGCGGCGAGCGTGTCGGCAATCCAGGACGCGGACATCAGACAAGAATGCTTTCGCATCCAGTCGGAGTTTGCGGAAATCATCCATCAAGATGTCCTTCGTACCTCGGGGCAGTTCTACCTCAGAAATCAACCGTCCAACATTGACATCGACACAATGCTACAAATGCAGGCTGACAACGTTCGTTCTTTCATGACTCCCACAATAGACGGCGGCTTCATCCACGCTCCGGTCCCTTGAGTCGAGTCGAAAGCAGTGATGCTGTGTCTAGTTCTGAAACATCGATTGGCTCATGTTGTAATTAAACTTTAATGAACTTGTAGTATGTCTCTTTGGTTTCGAGAGTCGTTCAACTTAGATGTAATCGATGCTATTAATGTCTTGCTTTTCTCTTCCGATCGTTCTGTTGCATACTTATATATTGCTTATGTATTGTGCTGTGAATTGGTACTAACGTTTCGTTTGGCTAGTGCATAGCGATGCCGGCGTATGTCGTGTACAAGGGTAAGGTTCCTGAGTCTACGATGACTGGGAGGAGTGTCGGAGACAGGCTCACCGATTCAGCGGTAACAGTTACAAAGGGTACACCACTAGGGCCGAGGCCGAATCTAGATACGCCCGCTATCTAGCGGGAGAGGGGAGGGAGCGTTGGAGGAACCGAATGAAGACGAGTTTCATCGTGATGATGCTCATCGTGATGACCGCAGCTCTCTTCTATGTGATGGTAGTTTAGATGATCGATATCGACTTGTAATGTGAAGACAAACTCGCTACTCGCGGTCTCGAGACTTGTAATATAATGTTCTATCTTTGTTTGGTCTTTTCAATTCGGAGACTAATATGATGAATTGTATTAGGAGACTAATATGATGAATTGTATTCAAAGACTAATCTTCTATTGTATTCGATGAATCTGTTGTTGATGTGTGCTGTCTATATTTTGTCAAATTATACATTTTGTAACCTGTGCAAAAACAGAAAATAAAAAATAAAAAAACCCTAATATTCATACTAATGGCGCATCACATGATGATGCGCCATTAGTATGACAAAGCATACTAATGGCGCATCACTGGTCGATGCGCCATTAGTATGCCATAATTACTAATGGCGCATCTCGTGGTCGTGCGCCATTAGTATGCCAAAGCACTGGTATACATGGCCCCGGGAGGCATACTAATGGTGCACCGTAGCCTATACTAATGGCGCACCGGTGGTGCGCCATTAGTACTCAGAATACTAATGGCGCACCACCAGTGCGCCATTAGTAAAATTACTAATGGCGTGCTAGTAATGACGCACCAGTGATGCGCCATTAATGGCCAAATTAGGTGCGCCATTAGTAGCGGTTTTTCTAGTAGTGTAAAGGCCGGCGAGAGCGTTCTTACTAGGGTGCGGCAGGAGAAAAATAACCTCCAAGATGCCAACACCCAACTGGGTGAGGAACTAAAGGATGTTCGTGCCCAGTTCTCTGACTCCGTAAAGGAGAATCGATGGCTTCGTCACGGCATTTTCAGTAAGTGCTTGAGCGAACTTTGAAAGAGTTCGGCGAGGAAGGCGACTCACATAAACATGTATGTAGGTTTGCTCACAGGTCGTCCTGAGGAGGAGATGCCCGATTCTTGGTGATCTTCTTCCCGAAGCTACGTCGGTACCTGAACGAAGTTCGGCGGGTGATGAAAGGCGTCGCCCAGGCCTTGTTACCATCTATCTCCTTGCCCGAAGGCATTGGGGAGCTGGCAGAGCGGGTTCAAGGAGCACGGCGGCGCTTCCGACTATGGAAGATATCGGCTTGCCGTCAAGGCGCCAGGGAGGCCTGTGCCATGGTAAAGACGCGGTATACGAAGGCTGACCCAAACCACATGGCCGAGGTCGGACCTGTGGGGCACGATGGGAAGGAGATACACAGAAAGCAGTGTACGGCCAAGTAGAATTGGCCGCCAAGTAGTCCCAGCAAGATTGTAAATTAGATAGCCTATTAGATGGCATTGAGGAGGAATACAACGAGTCGAGTTGACTATGTAATTGAATATGACATGAAAAATGTCTTCTAGCCGGATTGTAGATCGTTTGTCATAGCGGACCTTTTAAGCCCGACCTCGGGACCCAACAGTCCGAGTGTGTCCGAATACCCTCGCGGTTATATAAGAACCGGGCATGCATGGAGATAATGCGTAGGGGTCATTATTGCTGTATCGGACAAGTGCCCAACTAGTTATGTTATATTACATGGATAGTAAGAAACATCTTCGGGAGAATAGTTCCGTTAAGGGTTCCTTTTCGCTGGGAGGCATGCCCTAAAGTGCATGTCAAAACTGCTAAGAAAGCAGAAAATCATCTGGGGCAGATGGATAAATAGTTAAAAATCATCTTTCAGTTCACCGATCGAATATTCCCTTAAGAACGCTTAGCTTCGGCTTCACCCGGTCTGAGGTACACATCCGGTGACCGGCGATAACAATCGCAGAGGTGCTCCTTTACCACCTAGCCGAACAATCGGGAACGAGGGGTAAGCACAGGAGGCAACCCAGCTTGGCCAAAACTTAAGTCATATCGATGCATATAATGGTGAATAAAAGGTACATGCGGAAGTTTGACACATGTGTTGGGCATGAAGCCCGTATAAATAAGCTTACATTAAAGAAGCCCCTGTGTATAATGAGCGGACAGCGCGTCAAATATCTTGTGAACAAAGCGCAAGCGAGCCTCTAAAGGCTTCAAGAAGAAGGAGGAGGAAGGAGAGAAATAAAAGACAGCAAAATTAGAAAATGTGGACGGAGGAAGGAGACGAACTTGGAGTCCCGCGCTTAGGCGTAGAATCTTGGTAGACGGGCTGCGTTCCATGGGTTTGGCTCGAGTCGGTTATCCGATGCGTTTCGCAGACGGTATGCTCCGCCGGTCAGGACCTGGTCGATGATGAAGGGACCTTCCCATTTGGGCTTGAGTTTGTCCTTTTTCTTGTCCGTGAGCGTAGAACTAGTTCGCCAACGTTATAAGCTTTGGCCCGTACTTCCCTGCTTTGATATCTTGAGCTCGCTTTGTTGATAAAATGCGAACGAGCTTTTGCCACGTCGCGCTCCTCCTCCAATGCGTCCAAACTGTCCTGCCGATCGAGCTTGGCTTCTCTTTCTTCATACATGCGCCGCGAGGTGAGTCATGAATTATGTCACGCGAGGCAAGCGCATCTGCGCCGAACACCATAAAAATGGTGTGAATCGATGTACGATTCGGCGTGGTCCGCAGCCCCCAGTACGGAGTCGAGCTCCTCAACCCAAAGGCGTGTTAGATTCCTTGAGGGACCGCACTAGTCTGGGTTTAATGCCGCTCATGATTAGACCGTTTGCTTGCTCGACTTGGCCGTTGGTTTGAGGGTGATAGACTGAGGCGTAATCGAGCTTGATGCCCATGTTCTTGCACCATGATTTGACCTCATCGACCGTGAAGTTGGTGCCGTTATCAGTGATGATACTGTGGGGGACGCCGTAACGGTGCACTACCCCTGATATGAAGTCTATCACCGGTCCGGATTCGGCCGTTTTAACAGGCTTGGCCTCTATCCATTTGGTGAATTTATCCACCATGACCAATAGGTATTTTTGCTTGTGGGTTCCTCCTTTAAGGGGTCCAACCATGTCAAGCCCAGGACCATGACGGCCGGTGATGGCTATAGTTTTGAGGGCGGTGGGTGGCATGTGGCTTTGGTTAGCAAAAAGCTGGCAACCGACGCATCGTTGGACTAAATCCTGCGCATCTGCCCGGGCCGTCGGCCAATAGAATCCTGTACGGAAGGCCTTGCCTACAAGGGCCCGGGCAGCGGCGTAGTGCCCACCCAGTCCGGCATGAATTTCAGCCAGGAGGTTTCGCCCTTCCTCTTCGGAGATACACCTTTGAAGGACTCCTGTTGTGCTTTTCTTATAAAGCTCTCCCTCGTGGACTTTATGGGCTTTAGATCGTCGTACTATGCAGCGAGCCTCATTTTGGTCTTCCGGGAGTTCCTGCCTAGTTAGGTAGGCTAGGAATGGTTCCATCCACGGGGCGATAACCGCCATTATTTCGTGGGTGGAGGGTGTTATCTCGGCAGTAGAGCCTCCGATTGTTTCAGAGTGTTCGGCGTCAGGCAGTGCGGTTGGGTCCGGATTTTTATTTCCGGACTCCCCTTCCCATAGTACGGATGGCTTGAACAGCCGTTCCAGGAAGATGTTGGGCGGGACGGCATCACGTTTTGCACCGATGCGTGCCAATATGTCCGCCGCCTGGTTGTTATCCTGGGCTATGTGATGAAATTCGAGCCCTTCGAACCGTGCTGACATTTTTAGGACCGCATTGCGGTATGCTACCATTTTTGGATCTTTGGCATCAAAGTCTCCGTTTATTTGATATATCGCGAGGTTCGAATCCCCGCGCACCTCTAGGCGTTTAATGCCCATGGAGACTGCCATCCAGAGGCTGTGCAGAAGGGCCTCGTATTCGGCTGCGTTGTTGGAGTCCGTATACATTATCTGAAGGACGTATTGGACTGTGTCCCGGTTGGGGACGTCAGACGACGCTTGACCCAGCCGACCAACATTTTGGAGCCGTCAAAGTGCATGATCCAATTGGAGTATCGCGCCGTACTCTTTAGGGAGTTGACGGTCCATTCGGCCACGAAGTCGGCCAAAACCTGCGACTTAATAGCTCGTCATGGCTTATAGGTTATGTCGAATGGAAGGAGCTCTATGGCCCATTTAGCAATCCGGCCCATCGCGTCGCGGTTGTTTATAATGTCGTTAAGAGGTACTTCGGAGGCTACCTGTTATCGAACACTCTTGAAAGTAGTGTCGCAGCTTCCGGGATGCCATGAACACCGCGTATGCTATATTTTGATAATGTGGGTACCGGGACTTGCATGGAGTTAGGATAGTGGACACATAGTAAACCGGTTTTTAAAGAGGGAACCGGTGTCCGTCCGCTTCTCGTTGGCGCTGACAACTTGATGTGTTGCGGCGATATATAATAGCATTGGTTCGCCCACGTTGGGCGCGGCCAGGACCAGATTTGTTGCCAATATGGCTTTTATTTCTTCGAGTCTGGCCGTGGCATTAAATCCACTCGAAGTGTTGGTCTTGTGGAGGAGGCGGTAAAGGGTAACACCTTTTCTCCCAAGCGGGAAATAAAGCGGCTTAGAGCCGCCACGCATCGATCAATTTTTGTGTTTGTTTGAGGTCTTTTGGAATATCCAATTGTGACAGAGCTCGGATCTTGGCTGGGTTTGCTTCAATTCCTCTAGCGGACACAATGAAGCCCAAGAGCTTTCCGGCTGGAACGCAGAAGACGCATTTTTCCGGATTGAGCTTAATGTCATATTTTCGAAGATTGTCGAATGTGAGCCTCAAGTTGTCTACTATAGTTTCGACATGCTTGGATTTGACGACCAAGTCATCTACATATGCTTCCACTGTTTTGCCGATCTGGTTTGCTAGACATGACTGAATCATGCGCTGATATGTTGCGCCGGCGTTTTTGAGCTCGAAGGGCATTGTGTTGAAGCAGAATGGGCCGTATGGAGTGATGAATGTTGTTGCCGCTTGGTCTGGCTCCGCCATCTTGATTTGGTGGTAGCCGGATGCAGCGTCGAGGAAGCACAATGAGTCGTGTCCTGCTGTAGTGTCGATAATTTGATCAATGCGAGGGAGGAAGGGATCCTTTGGGCAAGCCTTATTAAGGTCTTTGAAATCAACACATAGGCGCCAGGATTTATCCTTCTTTGGTACCATCACCAGGTTTGCTAGCCAGTCCGGATGTTTTATATCTCACGATGAATCCAGTTCGAAGTTTGGCTAGCTCTTCTCCCATGGCCTGTCTCTTGGGTTCGGAAAAGCGCGAAGAGCCTGTTTGGTAGCTTGAATCCTTTTAGGATATTTAGGCTGTGCTCGGCCAGCCGGCGTGGGATTCTGGCATGTCACGAAGGGTGCCGAGCAAAAATGTCCCGATTTTCTCGTAGAAATTCTCGTAGTCTGGCGTCTACATCGGGGTTTAATTGTGCCCCAATGGAGGCCGTCTTTGCGGAGTCCGTTGGGTGGACTTGGAATTTGACTATTTCATCCGCTGGTTTAAAAGAGGTGGACTTGGATCTTTTATCAAGTATCACATAAATCCTTTGTTCACCGTGGAGCGCATCATGATGAGTTCCTCGGCCGCTAAGGCTTCGGATAGGGCCTCGAGGGCTAGTGCAGCTGTCTTGTTTTCGGTAGCGGTGCTATGTTCGGATCACTAGCGAGAGTGATAATTCTGTTAGGTCCGGGCATTTTAAGCTTCATGTACCCATAGTGGGGTATAGCTTGAAAAATTGTGAATGCCTCTCGCCTAATAAGCGTGATATCCATTGCTGAGCAGGGCCACTTAAAATGTGACCTCCTCGGACTGTAATTGTCCGGCGAGCGAACACTACGTCCAGTGTGATTTTTCCAGTGCAGCATGCTTCCCGGCTAGGGATTATTCCTCTAAAGGTTGTGCTGCTTCGCTCAATGCGGTTCCAGTCTATCTCCATTTTTCGGAGGGTTTCCTCATAGATGAGATTTAGTTCGCTGCCGCCATCCATGAGTACCTTAGTAAGACGAAAGCCGTCCACTATTGGACTGAGGACCAATGCGGCTGGTGCTCGGGCTGTTTGGAATTTGGGTTCGTCACTGGCATTCAAGGTAATAGCCGTGTCACTCCATGGATTTATTGTTGCTACTTGGTAGACTTCGGCAAGGTTGCGGAGTGTTCGTTTCCACATATTATTTGACGGAAAGTCTCGAAGACTGTGAATACCGTACTGGTGTTGCTGGGCTGGGATTCTGAGGCTAGAAGCTCTTCGCCACTTTTGGCCACCTGCCGTAGTATCCAACATGCTCGAAGGCTATGAGTTGGAGTGGCGCCCTCTGTGCTATGAATTTTGCAGGGTCCGTTTAGCAAACCCTCCAGAACGGTTCCGTTACCCTTTAGGGGTTTTGTTTTTGATGTATAACCCATGTGCTTGGTGATGATGCACCCTTTTATTTCGGACTAGGGATGTATTCGGGGCGATTATCCCAAAATTTACTTTCGGTTTTCAAGCACTCTCCATCATACAGTACTTTTTGTACTATGGTCACCAAGTCAGCAAAGCGTGTAATTTATGACGACTTATGGCGTTTAGGATTCCCTTGTCCGTGTAATTATTGCAGAAAAGTGGGATTGCGTCCTCCTCTCGGCAGTCCTTTATCCTGTCCATAACCAGGAGGAATCTGGCCCAGTAATGATGTAGTGTTTCAGCGGGCTCTTGCCGAATTCGGGATAGATCGTTAATGTTTGGGTGGGCGGGTGGAATTAGATCCAGAACCCCGTCCAATTTAAGAGTCGGGGGCCGAGAAGTTTCCGAACTCGGAAGTTCGGATTTTTGAATGCTATCCAATGAATCCAACCCGCCGCCTGACTTTAAGTTCAGGGCTTGATCGACATCCGTCCCTCTGCGGGAATTCGGCATGGAGGGATCGGGAATCCGGACGTAGCTAGTCCTTAAGATAGAAGAAGAATCGCCGCATTGCTCCTCTATCACAGCAACATGATGGGTAGCTTGGGGAGAGTTGATCTCTCTCAGATCGGTTTTAGGCCCGATCCGGTCGTAGTCGGTGGCGACTCGCAGGGCGGCGCTGTGATCCAAGAGCTCGTTTACGGAGGAGAGCTCGATCGGATCTAACTGTTCGGCAAGTTCCGAATTAACGTGCAGATTGGTTTCGATGACCCGAGAAGTCATCGTCGGCGCGGTGGCCGGACTGGCCGTCATAAGAAAACCACCTAGCGAAGAGTCGACCCGGTGGCCAAGGCTCCTTTGGCGATAGTATCGTCTTTAAAAGGCGGGATGAGGCATCCTTCGGCGGCGGCGACACGGAGGAACTCTCAATGAAAGCATCAATGTCGGTGTCAAAAACCGGCGGATCTCGGGTAGGGGTCCCGAACTGTGCGTCTAGGCGGATGTTAACGAGGAGACAGGGGACACGATGTTTTTACCCAGGTTCGGGCCCTCGATGGAGGTAATACCCTACTCTGCTTGATTAATATTGATGATATGGGTAGTACAAGAGTAGATCTACCACGAGATCAAGGAGGATAAACCCTAGAAGCTAGCCTATGGTATGATTGTTGTTCGTCCCTACGGACTAAAACCCTCCGATTTATATAGACACGGATAGGGTTAGGGTTACACAGAGTCGGTTACAATGGTAGGAGATCTACATGTCCGTATCGCCAAGCTTGCCTTCCACGCCAAGGAAAGTCCATCCGGACACGGGACGAAGTCTTCAATCTTGTATCTTCATAGTCCAGAAGTCCGGCCAATGGTGATAGTTTGGCTATCCGGACACCCCCTAATCCGGGACTCCCTCAGTGAGAATAACACATCTAGCATGGAAAATATTAGCCACCCCTCACCGCTCCGGGAGGAGTACAAAAACACAAAAGAGAAGTTTATTTTGAAAATTAGAGATGGCACATACAAATTTGCTTAGGACGGCAAAAGAATACCGCATATAGGTAGATATAGTTACTGGTATGCATCGGTCCTAAACAAACGGTTTTCAACCCCTTTCCGCGATGGCATTTAGAACCGTCGCCAAGTGAGTGTGGGCGATAGGGGGGTCCTTCCCACATGACCCAGAAACCGTCGGGGATATGCTCAAATATGGAAATACCTACAGTAGAGCTAAAAATACAATTATACGGCGAATTTTTTCCGATGCATAAGTACATCCGACCACGATCGAGTCCTCGCTAAACGTTTCCGTTCGTATGTACATCCCACACAGTCGCTCCAAGGAAAACGTTTCCTTTCACAGGTACATCACACAAAAAATTTCCCGTTAAATCGTTTGTGATAGCATTGCCATTGCACACGATATTAATAATTTTATCGTTTGCGTTATTGAATGCATCACACACGGTGCATAGAAGAAGCTGTGTGGCAAAGGCTGTCCATCACACACACTTTTTATGTGGTAAACGTTTGCGCAAGGTGGCCTAACGCAAACAGTTTTCAAGAGAAAGTCGTGTGTGAAGTGGAGATTGATCGCACACATGGTTGATCCTCGAAACGTTTCTGATCACCACATATATCGCAGACGTTTCACTTTCTCAAACCATGTGCAGTGTAATCCCTAATTAATCCAATTAATCCCTAATTTAAAAATCACATGTTTTGAATTTGAAAGTAGGCAATCACTTATTTCATATCCAACCATGTTTATTACAAATATAGGTTCAGCCACGAATCCATAATTTGATGCACAGGTACATATACTGAAGAACTCTGAAGCACCAAGTAAAGAATGATGAACCACAGTTGTACTAAAAGGCTGTAAGAGAGAGGCGAAAGACATTACAGTTCTTTGGAGAAGGTGAAGCGGAATGCCCATATTGTTCCCTCTTCCATGCGTAAGGCGCGCAAGACTCTAGGCCAACCCCTTGTGATGGCTGCCCGTCCATCCTTCACTGTCTTCATTAGGACTTCTTGATGCTCATTGTAGTCTGGATGAAATACTTTAACCTTCATTGTGTGTCCACCAATCATGTACTTTGCAAGGTAATGTTGAGTGAACTGCTTCGGGAACCACTGGGAACGAAAAAGATTCAGACATTGGTGTCTAACAACTCATTATGGGTAGTAAAAAGAGAAGGCTGTAGAGTTTGTAGTTACCATCCTACATCTCATTGTTGTGTTGGATAGAGCATAAACAAATAATTTTCTTGCCACCATTCATATCTTTTTGCTAATAATCCTTATCAATTTCCTCACTTGATGCTTTTTCATCAATATCTCATTGCCCCATACGCAAAAAAGGGTCGATGCGTGGATCCTTGCCAAGGGAATATGTACCTACAAGCAACAAGTCAATACTAGAAGCTAACTAGTGTCCAGGCCTGGATCTATATGCACTACATTATGGAACGACGGGGGGTGTAAAAGCCGAGGGATGAAGCTAACCTCGGCGGAAAATGGTGGCCACTCCCATTGTTGTCCTGCATAAGTAGTGGAAAGGCATGATAAGTATAGCAATCTTAACATCAAAAAAGTATAGGAAAGGTGAACAACATCATCTCCAAATGATAGCTTGAATGTGTTGGTTTCAGCATGCTGTTAAAGCAGATATATAATGGAAGGCAATATTACCGACATCAGGCTTAAGAGTCATCAAATATTGCAATTCAAACTGGCATTGTTGAAAATAAATAGAATGTTGGTAATGCTTAAACATCACACTGGATAAATGTGTAAAACTAAAATAAAGGGCATGTGTTAACTACACCAGGAATAACTGGAACCAAATATAGCCGTTCAAACTGGTATTGATGTAGTCGAGCGGCACAGTTTCGACTTGCACATAATGAACAACACATTGTGAATGACTGAAATAAACAAGGCATAAATGACCAGTATAACAACCAAATGTAGCCATTGAAAACTGGACAGAGTCTCACTGCAACCAACCTAACAAGCAAATACGGATAAACAGGGAATATGCTTGAAAACTGGACAAATGCTCACTGCAACCAACCTAACAAGCAGATAAAGATAAACAAGGCATCTGCTTGATAACTGGACAAATGCTAAAAAAGCAACTTAACAACCAAATATAGATACACAAGGCATCTGCTTGATAACTAGACAAATGCTAAAAAAGCAACCTATCAACCAAATACAGATAAACAAGGCATCTGCTTGATAACTGGACAAATACTCACTGCAACCAAACTAAGAACCAAATACAAATAAACAAGGCATCTGCTTGATAACTGAAAAAATGCTCACTCCAACCAACCTAACAACCAAATATAGATAAACAAGGCATCTACTCACTATAAACAACCAAACATAGCCATTCATGAAACTAAAGTGGACAATTCATACTTAAACATCACATAGACCTATTGAACAATACATTTTTGCATAACTGAAATAATTAAACACGGCACAGTTAAAGCACCGCACAACAAATGCTACTACAACAAAGGGTACGGGTTGGCAAGCTAGAAAAGGTAAGATTTGCTGATAGAATGTTTCCTCACATTTCAGGGACGGGATCCTTCCAATTGGAAGAGCACATACCCATGGTGCGCTCTTTGATGTCACAGATGGGTTGTTTCACCTTGGAAGAACCTTCGTGGGTGCCCTCCTCATGATCGTGGTCGTGGTCGATGAGATCTGACTTGGCAATTGAGGATCCCAAGCCGCCGCCGGAGAACGTGTCCTTAAGAAGTGATAAAATGGGCTCGATGGCGTATAAAGCTCTTAAATCCTAGACCGCTTGGCGGAGGAGCTCAGCAGAAGGACCGTCGAAGAGATCGGCGGCGGTTGAACCAGAGGGGTTGGGGATGGACCACTTAACCTGTGACATGGCCTGCGTGAAGCCCTCGGTGTTGACAAGCTTGATGTCGTAGCCAGCTTTCCCGAGATACAGTAATACGCTAGCCCGCTGACATGAAGCCTTCGGCATGGCAACATAGTCAACGTCTTCGCCGGCTTCCGCGGTGACATGTTTCTGCGGGATCGACAGGTCGGAGCGAATGGCGGCCACCTCACCAACGTCCGCTGGAGAGGCCATGATAAACCTCTTCTTGGCCGAATGCTCATCGGGCTCCCCGGGATAAGTGGTCGAGCTTAGGTTGCGACATTCTGGAGCACGGGGTGCGGATCTGGCGAGGAGGGACACCGCAAGCCTCATCTAAAACTCAGGGGAGTGGGGCGACGATATGGGAATCGCTGGATAACCTGAAATTTATTATCTAAGCTAGGAGGAATGGGCAGACCGGCAGGGTTGGCCGCGGCGCCGGCGGCGGCCGTGAGCTAGGGTTCAAAGGGGGAGGGGCGGGTGGGGGACTGTGGAGGGAGGGGGTGGGGGTGGTGTTTGAGGATACGTCGCGGCTACTGAATTTTTTAGTAATGGTGGGTGGAGATGGTGGTGGACGAGGGAGGGCGACGGTTCAAATGCCTCGGCTACTGCAATTTTACTATAAGGTCGGTGCTGGAGGAGTGTGGGCGACGGTTAACGTACGACGGCTACTAAAATACGGGTAAAGGAACTGATTCGGGGCGGGAGTGCCCAAGATCGCGCATGGTCTAATAACAATATGTGTGTATGATAATAAGGAAAAGTGGCGCAGATCCGCCTATTTTTGCAACGCTCAAGGCGGGTAGTTTGTTTTTTTATATTTCTAGCTAGCTGGTCTATCGCACACGGTTCGTAATTTGCAAATAAACTTACCCGCCTTTAGCTTGCACAGGTGGTGGTTTTACAGCGCACTTGCATCGCACACGGTTAAGCCAGTACCTCCACCCTTTGCTCGCGCTTGCGCGGTCGTGGTGATTTCAGCGCACTTGCATCGCACACGGTTGAGCCAGTATGCTCGCGCTTATGATGGTAGTGATTTCAAGCGACTTACGCCGCTGCACGCTGAGCCAGTACCTCCACCCATTGCTTGCGCTTGCGCGGTCGTGGTGATTTCAGCGCACTTGCATCGCACACGGTTGATCCAGTATGCTCGCGCTTGCACGGTCGTGGTGATTTCAGCGCACTTGCATCGCACACAGTTGAGCCAGTACCTCCACCTTAATTTGCCCGCGCTTGCGCGGTCATGGTGATTTTAGCGCACTTGCATCGCACACGGTTGAGCCAGTACCTCCACCTTAATTTGCTCGTGCTTGCGCGGTCGTGGTGATTCACATCGCACTATTATCGCACACGGTTAAGATATTATACCCCATGTCTGTTGAGGGTCATCAGAGTCTTTGCAGTAAAAAATAACGTTAGAGAGTGTGAAAAGACAGCCACACCAGCATGTCGCCCAAATATATATGAGTGAAAAGGGTGGTTTATGATGTTCAAAATTCCAATGCACAACTTTGACCCCGCGGGCCCATGGTTGGGCGCGTCATTGAAGATTGATGAGACGGGTCAGAAGTCAAGAACCACCTAGAAGTGGCCAAATATATGTACGAATATTGGGGATGTTTAAAACTTTAAATACACAATGCATAACTTTGGTGGCACCTGCCTCGCAAACCTGAAAGCACCCTAACTACCACCTAGCTAGGATATATATATAATGACATAATGTCATACCTGGCTAGGATGTTTGGCCCACCACCTCCCAGTTCATGTCAACGGGGCTGATGCACATAATGATCGATACTTTGGTCATACATGCATGTCGCCATGACCTACCATAAGACGGACCAATGAATCTTTCATTTGGTCAAATGACAATTGTTGTTGTCGATAAACCGCTTGGGCCAATAGATTGAACCATCATAAAAATCACACGAGAGGGACCACAACACCAGCACCTCTTGCATGCGGCCCAAAATGATGTATGTTGGGAAGGGGTGATCTGTGTTTTCAATATAGAATAATGTACAATTTAGATGTGGTGCCTACCTCTCGATACAGACAACGACAATGAAGGAAAGGTAGTTAAGGACGAGATACGTACGCAGGGTTTGATGTAGGTCGAAGCCAACAATCCGAGCATCTGGGAGGGAATCCTGACAACGCATGAGCTCGAGCTTGGGTTCACCGACATTTGACGGTGACCGGCTTTAACACGAACTAGGAGGAATCCATTCATGGACAACACATACCCCTCATTATCGGTCAAAGGGGTGATATATATACACTCGGGGAGCCCACAGATATCCGTGTCATCACAAAAAACCACACAAGAGAGAGGTGGTCTATCAGAAGACCCCGTATACACTGCATGCAATCCGAAAATATGTATAGGTACGATGGTGTATGATGTGTTTAAATCCCAAATGCAAATTCGATGGGCCACGCCAACTACATTACAAACCTAACACCGTACCTGACTTCAAGCCCGGTTCAATACCTATGATGTCAGTTTCCCACGTATGCGCTCAAACTTTATTTTGTCTAGCATGGGACACATCTATATATATATATATATATATATATATATATATATATATATATATATATGCATCTATATCTATACACCTATATAGTGTGCGAATAACTTTGGAAGTTGCTCGTTGGATGAAGCCAATCCGGCAGTGCAGATGGCAAATCCGAGCACTACTGGCCGTTGGATATCATCTACATTCCACCAGATTCTGCCACATGTACAATATAGAAGCCTCCATGGTTGAACTTAAGCATAATTCACAAACCTCAAAACACAAGAACTTCCCCTTTATTCTCTAGAATCTTCCATAGCTTAATTGCCCAAACCTTTTTTTTCTAAATGAACTATCACTTTTTGTTTTTACCTTTACAATGCACAATTCCATGAATCTTAAAATAGTTTTTTATAAAACTAATTGATTTTGGATGAGATGAACTATAAGAATTAGACGAACATATACATCATGCATATCTGGGAGAAGAGGCGGGAAACCGATGAGAGGAGTGGTGAGAAACGGTAGCCTGTTTTGAATGAAAACCTAGTAGAGAAGGAAGTGTGAGCTACATGACGCATGCGCACAGTGCTTACCCATGTACTACATATGCTGTCAAAAGGGCTCAGGGTTGTCGTTCGATCTGGGAGCATCCAATGGTGCACACGTACGATCCGTGGGGTTTGGGTTACGGCGGTCGAGAATCTGGGACTCGAGATCGCGAAACCTGGCGGGAGGGGTATCTCACGGAAACCAACATATGGAAACCGGTAAAAACCACGAGAAAAAGATATTTGAAAGTTTCAAAAAAATGTGGGGATGTTAAGAGGATGATGTTTTATTGCCACGCAAAATTTCAAGTTGAAACACATTTCGAGATGTGAGCTATGAAAAAGACAAAATCAGTGTTGAATAGTGCCGAATAGTAATGTCTCTATTCAGGTTGGAATTTATCTTTTTCATAGCTCATATCTCGTAATGTTTTTCAACTTGAAATTTTGCGTCGCAATAAAACATCACCTTCTTAACATCCCACATTTTTTTAAGATTTTTATGAAACTTTAAAATATGGTTTCCACGAAGTTTTCAATGAATATCAGCTTCCTTGAGTGAACCGTTCTATTTGAAAACATTTCGTGAGAAGAATCTCATTTTTTAAATCCTCGTAAATCCAAAACTAAGCTGAAAAATCATGAAACCTGCCATGGTGTCACGACATCGCACTTATATGTCGAGGAATTTTTTCGTCCATTGTGGGCCAAGTTTTATTACAAGCCTCTTACAAACCGGAGCTTCTCTCAAAGAAGCCTCGTGGTTTCGATAGGGAAACGTGTCCCCCTTGTGGGCGAAACGTAATCACTACCTCTTTTCACCTTGTATTTTCTTCTACGGACAACATGGAACGACAGGATATCCGTGCTGAAATTTAAACTTATTCAGGGTTCGTTTGGCCTTCTTATACACTAATTGAGTTTCCTAGGCATTTAATGTCCATAATTCAAATCTGAACTACAAATACATGGTCCAGTTCACCAAAATGGCTAGAAAAATTATACATGTGTCCTTGGGTGCATGTTTAGGTCCCATGCCAGGAATGGGAATGAATTACAACCGTACAAGTGTCATGGCTCGTCCTCAAACATTTCGAATCTCGGTTTTTAAGTCCCCATAAATCCTAAACTCACCGTAAAAGTCATCAAAGGTGGCATGGTGTCACGTCATGGAACATATATGTCATGGTAAAAACATTGTCCAATTTGGGCCAACCTTTATTACAAACCTCTTACAAAAACTGGAGCTTCTCTCAAAGAAGCCTCGTGGTTCTGATAGGGAAACGTGTTCCCCTTGTGGGCGAAACGTAATCACTGCCTCTTTTCGCCTTGTATTATCTTCCATGGGAAACATGGAACGACAGGATATCCGTGCTGAAATTTAAACTTATTCAGGGTTCGTTTGGCCTTTTTATACACTAATTTAGTTTCCTAGGCATTTAATGCCCATAATTCAAATCTGAACTACAAATACATGCTCCACTTCACCAAAATGGCTAGAAAAATTATACATGTGTCCTTGGGTGCATGTTTAGGTCTCATGCCAAGAATGGGAACGAATTACAACTGTACCGGTGTCCTGGCTCATCCTCAAACATTTCGAATCTCAGTTTTTAAGTCCCCATAAATCCTAAACTCGCAAGAAAGTCATCAAAGGTGGCATGGTGTCACGTCATGGCACATATATGTCGTGGTAAAAACATTGCCAATTTGGGCCAAGCTTTATTACAAACCTCTTACAAACCGGAGCCTGTCGTAAGAACCCTCGTGGTTTCGATAGGAAAGCGTGTCCCCTTAATGGGCCAAACGATAATCACTCCCACTTCTAGCCTAGTATTTTCTTCTACACGACACGGAACAAGCTGGAGATTCGCGCTGAACTTTGAAATTATTCAGGGTTCGTTTGACCTTGTTTATTCATTAATTGAGTTTTCTAGGCATTTAATGTCCATCATTCAAATCGGAACTACAAATACATGCTCCAGTGCACCAAAATGGCTAGAAAAAACGTACATGTTTCCTTGGGGTGCATGTTTAGGTCCCATGCAATTAATGGGAATGAATTCAACCGTCTCGCCATCCTGGCTTGGCCACAAACATTGCGAATATCGGTTTTTAAATGTGTGTAAATCCAAAACTCACCAGGAAATCATGAAACTTGGCATGGTGTCACTACATGGTACATATAATTGTCCAATTTGGGTGAAGCTATATTACAAGCCTTTTACAAACCGGAGCCTGTCGCAACCCTCGTGGTTCCGGTAGGGAAACATGCCCCTCATGTGGGCGAAACGATAATCACTGCCTCTTCTCGCCTCGAACTTTGTTTTCTACAGGCAACATAGAATAACAGGAGTGTTGGGCTGAAGTTTGAAACTGTTCAGGGTTCGTTTGTCCATTGTATATATATTACTAATTACTAAGTTTTCTATGCATTTAATGTAGTCCATAATTCAATTTGAACTACAAACACATGCTCCAGTGAAGCAAAATGGGTGGGAAATCGTACATGTGTCATTGGGTGCATGTTTAGGTCTCGTTTAAGGAATGAGAATGAATTACAAACTTGTCGTCGTCCTGAAACAATGAGAATCTCGGTTTTTAAATCCCAGTAAATCAAAAAGTCACCCAAAAAACATGAAACTTGGCATGGTTTCATGACATGGCACATATATGTCGTGGTAAAAAAAATCGTCCAGTTTGAGAAGAGGCGCACACATTAGTAGCCAACGAAGTCCTTTTTGAAACAAAAAGCTGACACATTAATATCACAAACGGTTGTATTATATTTGCCACGTCAAAATTTAACCATACTCGGTGGCATGCGTGCAGCTGTTTTATTATACGGGACGAGCGCGAGAAGTCCGCCATGCAGGCTCAATGGGACGAGTGCGAGCAGTCCGCCACGCAGGCTCGACGGGACACGTGCGAGCAGCAAGGCCGCCCATGCTCACCGTGAAGCGAGCTCTTTGACCTCCATGCACCAGCCGCCGCCCGCCTCGCTCACAACTTCTCCATTAATGGGTTAATTAAAGCACCTGGACGGAGGGTGCTTGCTTGTGATCCCATGGCAGCATTTGCTTTGTTCGTGTTTTCAACTCGTATTCCGCCCTAGTTTAAATTGTCACATAGGGCAACGGATAATACGACCACAAATAAAATGGCAACGGATAATACGACGACAAATTTACAATGTCACGGATAATAATTGTCTTACATATTCTGGATTATTTAAAATGCCACATGCGGCAAATCGCGGAATACACGGGGGCAAGGGAAGAAGGAAATTGCAGACAACGATCTGGGTCGCTAATGTCTCTACTCGCCGATGGATCGCCAGGCGGCAAAATCCTCCAGTTCCTTCTTCAATTACTCACGACTTTGCTTGAAAGCAGCCATGGATTCCTCCATCTCCTGCTCGCGCTCGATCCGGAGCTTCCTCAAGCCACCCATCAGTTCCTCGACGACCACTTTCAGCGTCATCTCCGAGGCACTGCTCTGCTCATGCGGCATCTTCCAGTAGATGGCCTCCTCCTCTTACTCGGCGACCAACTTGAGGAGCTTCGCATTGTCATCTATGAGTTGCTCGATGAGGCTGGTCGACCTGTCAACCGAGGCATCGCTGATCTTGAGCAGCTTCATCAAGTCGTCGACCAGCTCCTGCTGCATAGTGACGCCAACGAGAATGTCGTTGTCGCTAGCGAAGGACTTCAAGAACACCGGCTCGTCGCGATGGCTGACGCCGCGAATGCACTTGTGAGAGCCCTCGCGTACATGTGAGAGCTCGTTCGAGGGCTCCGTGGTGCGCCGGGACATCTCTGCTGCGGCTGCGGCTTCACGGCGGGACCTCTCTAGTGCTTCTGCGGCCTTGGTCTTTGCTGCCTGGTTATATGTCCACCCTAAACTCCTCCTACCGGTCATGGTGGAACGACTTGACAGAAAAAACTAGTTTTGTGGGTGATGAGGAGAGGAACTGTGACGTAATTTTCGAGTGGCTAGTTTTTATAGCCCGGTGCTAAGTGTGAACACGTATTAGTTTGATAGGTGTGAACAGATTTGCAATTACTTATTGCGTTGTAATCAGCAATGTGACGAGAAACAAGGTCAAAATTTATTGATGGCAGAAGGTTGACCACGTGGTTGCTCGCCGTTGAGGCGGCCGCGGCGCTCTCCGCTCTGGCGGCCCTGCGCGCTCTGCTCGCCTTTGAGGCAAAGTTACAATGGCAACGGTTAATAATTCTTAATAATTGTCTTACATATTCAGGATAATTTAAAATTCGAAATGCGGCAAGGCCCTGAACACTCACGGCTACATATGCATACAATTATAATAAAATATAAGCTAAAAGGCTAAGTTGGCGGCCTTCCGACGATGGTCTTCTCGGACTCCATGATCAGCATAGCACACTTGCAGCCGTTCACTCCGAGTGTCCCGACCCGCCTCCGCCTACAGAGCTGCTGGCGCTAGGAGGCTCTTGGGGCTGCTGGGACTCTTCCAGAAGAGCTTGACAGCGTGCAATCGCGCGCATGACAACTCCATGGAACCGCTCCATTTCCATGTCTCTGGCCTCGTAGAAAATTTCGTCGATCACCTGCATCCTCAAGATATCACGTTGGCAATGTTCTACTTCGTCTGGGACGTCAACTCCGCCAAGGATGCGCTCGAGCCTGGCCACCATATCATCGGGATCGAGGTTGACACGGCCTCCACGGGCAACGATGAAGCCGCATGCTGCCTTTGTCTTGACTGAATCGCAGAGGTCCTCTGCCCATTCCTTGCGGGGCATGAGGCTCTCGATGAGCACTGGTGACGGCTTTTCTTCGGGTGGGTCGTCGATCATGCCACCGAGCAGCTCTGGATCTTTTGCACGGTGGATAGCAAACTTCTCATCACACCTCCTCTTCAATATGTCGATTGTGCTCCCAAGGACTGTGACGCCGATATTGCTGTCGATGGGCCATGGTGCCTGCACCGGCCGATGAAGCTCTTGCTCTCCGACCTGCTCCGGCTCGTTCTCCTCGCCGAAGATGTAATGCAGGTAGGCATCGACGTCGAAGCTTTGGTCGTTGCCTGGCATGCTTGGAATAACTAATGCTAGATGGGTGAGGACTCGATCATCGCAGAGTGTCGCGGCGATGCATTGCCGCCTGGGCTATATGCAGCAAGCCGTTAGCTGGTGACGGGAAACCGGTGAGGGAATAGGCGTGGATTTTACAATTCACACATGTGGAGCGCGGGAAGCATTCGCCGGAGCGCGGGAAGATTAAGTGGAGCCCACAGACAACCCGAATACCGTATCCGGTGCCACGTGTTATTTATAACACAAGTGTTAACATAAGGAAATGCATATGTAACTTACTAATCATCGCACATGAGTATTCGCAGACGCATCGTGTGCAATACTCCTAGACACTGCAAGCAACTAGTTTGCATTTTTCAAAGTTTATTGTACACACAGAATCGCACACGAACTAACTGTATTAACTGTCTGTGTTGTAAATTCTCATCACAAACAGTTCATCCGAGTCGGCTATTTGCCACGTATCACACACATCATATCTAAGTTGAACCATTTTTGTTGCGTTCGCTAATCAAAAATAGTTCGTCCGAGTGAACCGTATGCCCTATATCACACACACCTTGATCTGGCTAACCGTTTATGTTGCACTCCCTAATAGCAAACGGTTCATCGGAGCAAACTGTATGTCGTATATCACACACACATTGATATGGATGCCCGTTTCTGTTGTTCGGCCTCGTCGCAAACAGTTCGAACGGGTTAACCGTGTGCCCTACATTGCACACGCAACTAAAATCTTAACCGTGTTTGTTGCGTCCTCCATCGCAAACGTTTCGCACCTTTTTTGACGGGTTTTTTACATCCCCGTTTGTGATTAATGTGTAGCGACCCGACGTCAGACAGTCAAGTCTCTGTGCTTAAGTGTCATCCCTGGATCGGTATGTTGACAGACAATACTCGAGGATTTATAACAATAAGATATATGCGGAAGCATCGAAGGTAAATGAGTCCATCAACTCCATCGGCATAGCTGAGTGCACGACAACGACCTAGCGCACCTTACTCTTCGTCTGAAAAGTCTGCAACATAATACGTTGCAGCCCGAAACGGGTCAGCACATGGAATATGCTGGCAAAATAACACTGCAGGGCAATGAACAATATACAAGCTAACACTACATGCATATATGGCTGGTGGAGGCTCTATGATTATCATGTTTTTGCGAAAAGCCAATTTTTCCTACAACAAAAGAATATATTTTATTTAACTACAAAGTTTTTTGATAAAAATTGAGAAGGTTCCTCCAACTCAATCCCAATTAAACGGTATTAATAACCCAACAAATTAATTAAAAGAGTGATGAGATCAAATTAATAATTCAAGTACCAGATACTCAAGATGTCCATAACCTGGGACACGGCTAACCATGATTAGTTTGTACACTCTGCAGAGGTTTATGACTTTTCCCATAAGACTCGATCTCCTCCGTTGTATTTCTCGCACTGCATGATGTTTGAGAAACGGATGACCGAGACAGTCTTTCCGAAGAGGTCCCATTAACCGATAGATAGGCCGGTACACCTACAATCCCCTACATCTGCTAGCCCATCATGGAAAGGTTTCCCACAAATTACTCAACTATGCCAGAGCCTATAATTGCTTGTGGCTGCACACGGAAGTTTCTAGCATGAATAATCTTATGATCCCTTTGAGCCTGGGTGGCGAACCATAGGATGATCACACGGGTACTCCGGGATATCCCAGGACAACACTGGATTGCTCCAGGCGCCCAGACAACCACTGGGTGCTCCAGGGTGCTTCAACCAATCCACCCATATGTGTATTAATGTAGCCACCTTAAATTAACCATTAATTAACAACTCTCACATCTGTCATGGATACACTCAACCAATCCACGTCTACGAGCATAGCATAGCTGTATAAGCATAACGTAGAAGTAACTCCCAGGGTTTTGATATAAAGGGCAATAGGTTCTACCTCATCATCTACATTCCCAAAACCCACATGTTAACAGCTCCTACTCATGCAGTGTTTGAGGATTGAACTAATGCATAAAACTTGGGTAATGAAGGGGTATGATCAAAGTGTTACTTGCCTTGCGGACGATCTGCAAACCCTAGAGACTCGTAGTAGCACGCTTTGCACTCTAGAAATTCTATCGCAAACAAACAATAGCATACATAAGCACCCAAGCATAGTTGCAATGGTAAAACTCAGATGAGAAAGTCCAAACTGAAAGTTCAACTGAAGTGCTTCGGTTTGCAAAAAGAATCAATCAAATCGGAACTACGAAACTCAAACTACGATCAAAAGAAATTCGAAATCAAATCGCTTGAAATTAAATGTTAAATTGTCAAAATCATGTTCAAGTTGATTAACTGGAAAGAGGGGTTCGAGACGAAGATTTTGGGGTTGGTTTCACTGGATTTGGACGAACGGTTGAAAAGTTGCGAGGATTTGAAGATTAGGGGTTAATCTGTAATAAAAATAATCGCAGATAGGTCCTTGGCCGAAAAAATAAAATTCAAGAAAAGACTAACGAACGAACATCCGTTATCAGAGACAAATGAATGAACGCGTTCGCGAACAGAGGCGTTTGGGTGAACGTTCGCTAAACAGAGCCGATTGAAAAAACCGAGAAAACCGAGAAAATCCTAACCCTTAAATAAAACTGATCTAGATCTAAACCGAAAAAACGGCGGCGGTTTTTTACCGGTTCCTCCAAAAAACCGGTAGCGGCAGTGACGAGATCCGACGACGTGCGGCAACAGCGAGGCAGCGAGGCTGGGTGGAGGAGAGGTGGTGGCGGCGGCGGGGTATATAAAGGCCTCGGGGGAGGGGGGCCTTTGGCTTGGGAAGAAGCGGCGGCGGCGTGAGTCCGAGCCGGACTCTGGTGGAGTCCGCCCGGCTGCACGTGGCGGCGTGGGGAGCCGGTGGGCAGGCGCGCCTGCCTGCTGGGCCTTGACCCGATCGTCTGAGAACTTTTTTAAATAAATTCCGCCAAAAACAGAAATCCTAATAAAATAAAAAATTGTAAAAATGCCAAAAACAATTTTCACCATCTAAATAAAATATTTAGAACAAAGTGAACATTTTTCTGGCCTAGAAATGCAATTTTGAAAAAATGCATATTTTCTAATTCAAATGAAATCTCGAATAAAATCCAAATAAAATATTTATTTGATTTTAAAAATTTTCCTCCAGTATTTTCTCTTTTTTAAGAAGTCATATTATCTTATAAAATTTCTGGATAGCTTAAAAGGATACTTGAATAAGAATTTTTCAATGAAAGACCTAGGTGAAGTTGCTTACATATTAGGCATCAAGATCTATAGAGATAGATCAAGACGCTTGATAAGATTTTCAATGAGTACATACCTTGACATGATTTTGAAGGAGTTCAAAATGGATCAGTCAAAGAAGGTGTTCTATCCTGTATTGTAAGGTGTGAAGTTGAGCAAGACTCAAAACCCGACCACTGTAGAAGATAGAGAGACAATGAAGATCATTCCCTATGCCTTAGCCATAGGTTCTATAAAGTATACCATGCTGTGTACCAGACCTATTGTGTACCTTGCCATGAGTTTGGCAATGGGGTACAATGGTGATCCAGGAGTAGATCACTGGACAGCGGTCAAAATTATCCTTAGGACTAAGGAAATGTTTCTCGGTGATGGAGGTGATAAAGAGTTCGTCGTAAAGGGTTACGTAGATGCAAGCTTTGACACCGATCCAGATGACTCTAAGTCTCAATCTAAATAAATATTTAAAGTGGGAGCAATTAGCTAGAGTAGCTCCATGCAGAGCATTGTAGACATAGAAATTTACAAAATACATACGAATCTGAATGTGACAGGTGCGCTTACTAAACTTCTCTCACAAGCAAAACATGATCACACCTTAGTACTCCTTGGGTGTTAATAACATGGCAAGGTGAACTAGATTATTGCTCTAGTAAACTCTGTGGGTGTTGGTCACATGGCGATGTGAACTATGGGTGTTAATCACATCGCGATGTGAACTAAATTATTGACTCTAGTGCAAGTGGGAGACTGATGGAAATATGCCATAGAGGCAATAATCAAATGGTTATTATCATATTTCCTAAATCATTACAAAGGTTTATTATTCATGCTAGAATTGTATTGACCAGAAATTTAAATACATGTGTGGATACATAAACAAATATTGTGTCCCTAGTAAGCCTCTACTAGACTAGCTCGTTGATCAAAGATAGTTAAGGTTTCCTAACCATATATATGAGTTGTCATTTGATAACAGGATCACATCATTAGCAGAATGATGTGATGGACAAGACCCATCCGTTAGCTTAGCATATTGATCGTTCAGTTTATTGCTATTGCTTTCTTAATGTAAAATACATATTCCTTCGACTATGAGATTATGCAACTCCCGGATACCAGAGGAACACCTTTTGTGCTATCAAACGTCACAAGTGATTATAAAGATACTCTACAGGTATCTACGAAGGTGTTTGTTGAGTTGGCATAGATCGAGATTAGGATTTGTCACTCCGAGTATCGGAGAGGTATCTCTGGGCACTCTCGGTAATACACATCATAAGAAGACTTGCAAGCAAAGTAACTAGTGAGTTAGTTGCAAGATGATGTATTATGGAATGAGTAAAGCGACATGCTGGTAACGAGATTGAACTAGGTATGAAGATACCCATGATCAAATCTCGGGCAAGTAACATACCGATGGACAAAGGGAATTACGTATGTTGTCATAAGGTTCGACCGATAAATTTCTTCGTAGTATATGTAGGATCCAATATGGGCATCCAGGTTCCGCTATTGGTTATTGACCGGGGAGGTGTCTCGGTCATGTCTACATAGTTCTCAAACCCACAGGGTCCACACACTTAACATTCGTTGACGATATAGTGTTATATGAGTTACACTAGCAAAAAGGCCCGTTCATTGCAACGGGAGAAAAAAATCCACTCATATCTCTAGCTGGGTCAGTTGGACAAACTATGTGTGGCCGGTTGGAGGTTATGAAATCAAACCCTCCCATCAGCATTTTTTTGCTAGCTCTATGGACCTGGGTCACAGTGCACCGTCAGATGGGCTTTCTCCGTTGGGCCAAAACGGGTGGCAAGTAGCGAAACCAAATAGCGTACGTGAAATTAATTGAAGCGGGGCCAAACGAAGGTGGACGAAACCAAGAATATCAGCTCCCTTTAATAGTAGGTATAGATGATTCCGTGACCGAATGTTGTTCGGAGTCCCGGATGAGATCACGGATATGACGAGGAGTCTCTAAATGGTTGAGAGGTAAATATTAATATATAGGACGATGGTATTCGGACACTAGAATAGTTTCAGAGTGCACCGGGTAGTCACCGGGTACCGGAAGGGGTTCCAGACACCCCGGGTAAGTGTATGGGCATATTGGGCCAAAGGGGGGGATAGACCAGCCCACTAGGGGGCTGCTACGCCCATCCACATGGTTTGTCGGCCCTAGGGGAAAGAAAGGGGAGGGGTGGCCCCTCCTGCCTTTCCCTCCTCAAGAGAGATAGGAAAGGGGGGGCACCACCTCCTCCTTCCTTCCTCCCGCACTCCAAATAAGGAAAGGGGGCGCCACCTGGGAAGGGACCCAAAGTAGGACTCGGCCTACTTGGGGCGCCTCCTAGCTGCTCCCTCCTCCCCTTCACCTATATATATGTGGGAGGGGGCGCCTAGCACAACCCAGAACAATTGCTTAGTCGTGGGAGGGCCCCCCCTCCACCGTTTACACCCCCAGTCATATTTTCGTAGTGCTTAGGCGAAGCCCTACGGGGATAACTTCATTGTCACCGTCACCACGCCATCGTGCTGCCGAAACTCATCCACTACCTTGCCCTCTTGTTGGATCAAGAAGGCAGAGGACATCATCGAGTTGAACGTTTGCAGAATGCAGAGGTGCCGTACGTTTGGTACTTGATCGGTTGGAGCACGAAGAAGTTCGACTACATCAACTGCGTTAACAAACGCTTCCGCTTATGGTCTACGATGGTATGTAGCCACACTCTCCCCTCTCGTTGATATGCATCTCCTTGATAGATCTTGCGTGTGTGTAGAATTTTTTTTGTTTTCCATGCAACATTTCCCAACAGATTCCCCCCTCTGGCAGGGTGCCAGAACAGGGCTCTAGATGGGATCTCCTTGGTACAGAGGCTTGCGGCGGCCGGGTTAAAGTTCTAGGGTTATTTCTGCGATTTCTATATTTATATGATTTTTTATAGTTGGAATCACGCGAAGAGGTGCCGCAGGGACCCATGAGGCACCATGGCGCAACCACCCTCAGGGCGCGCCCTGGTGGCTTGTGGGGCCCCTGTGGGTCTTTTTGTACTCTCTCGAAGCTTCCTGGGTCCCTTTCCTTCTAGAAAAAATCATCAAAAAGTTTCGCTGCATTTGGACTTTGTTTGATATGGATTTTCTGGAAAACCAAAAGCAAGTAGAAAACAACAACTGGCACTGGGCACTAGGTCAATAGGTTAGTCCATGAAAGTCATATAAAAGTGCATCAAAATCATATAAAATTATAATAAACATGGCATGAATACTTCATAAATTATAGATATGGTGGAGATGTATCTCCCTTGAAGCAGTCAAAGAGAGAGTAATCTTGGGTGAAGAGTGAGGGGAAAGAGAACAACCACGCCGCTTCCTAAGCTAAGAAGTAAGGTCGGAGACAGGGCCCGTGAGCCATCCTCCCATGGGCCAGAGCGGCGGAAGGATAAGTTGGTCTTGTGCGCCATCCACAAGAGGTGAGGGTGGAGGAGAAGCATGAGGGCTAAGCACATTTTGCGCACGTGATCAGGAATCGGAACTCGGCATGCGAACCCGTGAAATCACGAAATCAAGGTTGCAAAACAACATGTAAGCTTCTCAAAATCCACATCTACTTCCTGCGCGGTGTGTTGGATCTGCAATTTTCCATTTGCATGTGGGGAGAGACGGACACTGCGGAATATTTTGGATACGTTAACGAGGGCTGGGGCAGGATTTGGAGTGTTGGGTGGTATCAGCTAATTCACGTGCGAGGGTGGTGTAACAACTCAAGATTACCACACAAGATATATTTTCATATTATATTATTTGTGCATCATATGCATCTCATAACCATTGCACGCTAAATAATTAATTTGGATATACTATTTTGTGATTTGGTTAACTTGTGAATAAGTAAACCACTTCTCCCATTTAATGTTCGAGTCCAAGGCTCACTCCCAAAGGATGGATACACTCTTTTTTGGTATTTAGGAGCTACTAAAATTATGCCATATTTTAGCACAAGCATAGATATCAGTCATAATTCAAACCCATTTACTTAATAAATTAAGATATTTTTCTATGGTCTCACTTTAGTATAGAGGGATCACATATAAACTTTCAGATAGTTATTTGTAGTTTGTTTAAATATTAAATCAATTTGCCTAATAAAATTGCCGAGCATGCCCGCCCAATTTCCACAAACCTAACCCATCACAGCAAGCCCACCTAGCCCTACCCCTACTATATAAGGAAACCCCCCCCCCCCTCTAATTAGGGAAAATCCCTAGAAATCAGGAGAAAGACCCCACACGCTCGCCCCTCCTCCCCCTATATCTAGCCAGCCCTTCCCCGATATGGATCGTTGGATTCCGGATCGAACAGGCCTAGATGCGCCCCACAAGGCCCGCTTGGCCTATCATGGGCCCTCTCCAACCCAGACAAGACACAATAGCCGCTACTTCCTCGGGAGCTCCTCGCCACCTCCCGATCGTCAACCTCAACAACTTTGACAGTCAAGTCGCCAACCGCTAGCGAGACGAGCCATCGCCATGCCACCCTTCCTCTTCTTTCTCCTTCATACTATATCTTTTCTTCTCTCATCACGTGCCTCCCTACAGATTGGCAATCATGGAGCTCGCCACTGTGTTGGATCTTGCCTCTGGCCTTCTTCCGCTCTGCCCGACATCGTCCTTCGTAACCTACCACTAAGCTGTCTCTTATCGCCGCCGCGGCAGATCGAGTGCAACCAACCATTTCGGCTTGTCTGTGGACCGCCCCGCTTATGTGGACCCATTAGACAAGTTGAACCGGGAAACCGTCTAGCTCTACCCAGTCCAACCGGACTGCATCAACCCCGTTGACCGCCAGCCTATGGTCCAATCCATGACCGCCTCAAGCTCCCCGATCTGCTTCACCTCTTCATCGAGTCGGCCTGGTCAATTGGGCCTGAGGTGAGCGCTCCTTAGCAGGACCTCCTATATGCCGCTCGCTATGGCAGCTAGTCGCTCCTTTGCACTGGGCATACTCCTCTGGGCCGACTCATTAGCATCATAGTGCAACGAGCACGAGGAATGTGTACTATAGCACTGGCTGAGGTACCATAGGAAATCGTGTGTAGGGAGCTGCCATTGTACCAACTGATACGTCTCAGTCGTATCTATAATTTTTGAATGTTTCATGCCATTATTTTACAACTTCACATACTTTTGGGAACAATTTATATGATTCTTGGACTAACATATTGATCTAGTGCCCAGTGTCATTTGTTGTTTGTTGTAAGTATTTTGTTTCGCAGAAAATCCGTATCAAACAAAGTCCAAACACAAAAAAAATTAAGGAGATTTTTTTGGAATATATGTGATTTTTGGAAAAAAAATAATGAACACCAGATGATGCTCGAGGGCCCACAAGCTAACACGCCGCGCCCCCTACCCTTGGGCGCGCCGGGCAGGCTTGTGACTCCCCCGTAAGTCGGTTGGGGTGCCCTTCTACCGCAAGAAAGATAATATCAGTATAAAAATTGACTCAAAAGTTTAGCCCAATCGAAGTTACGGATCTCTGGGAATATAAGAAACAATGAAGGGCCAAAAAATAGGAATGCAAAAGAGAGAGAGAGAGAGAGAGAGAGAGAGAGAGAGAGGGAGATCCAATCTCGGACGGGCTCATGCCCTCTTGTTGGAAATATGCCCTAGAGGCAATAATATTGGTATTATTATATTTCCGTATTCATAATAAAAGAGTTTATATTCTATGCTAAAATTGCTATGATCATGGAATATGCGATTTCATGGAAAACTCATATGCACGTGTGGAATGATAAAGGTTAAATAAAAGGTTCCTAGTCTTGCCTCTAGGACTAGCTCAAGTGTTGTTGGTGATCATGTTTTCCAGACCTTAGGATATCCTTTAGTGTAATGATAGTCCTAAAACAACATTGAGATTATGACGTTGGAAGAACGATCATATTGAATCGACCCAAACTTGTTTGCTACGAATTGAGATAATATCATCTCTAATCAATTGTAATAACACGGAGGTTTAATGTGTGATGTTTCTACTTATACCATGAGAGTATCTTGGTCACTTCTTACTGTATGGTGGGCCTTGGGGTTGCTCAAACGTCACCTATAACACGGTGATCATAACGACAACTTACAAGTTCATCGGAAATTTTGACAAGTGGACAAATAGCTTGAGAGTGGGATTTGCTCCTCCGACGATGGAGAGATATTCTTATTGACCTCCTGTTGTGATGACATCCCTCATCGTCTAGCCAGACACAGGTGACTTCGTCATGGGGATGCCGGAACACAATAACGAGAAAAAAGAACAAAATCGGTAACGAGGATTTCGGTATAGTGAGCATTGTGATGACCCAGGAGGATACTGATGCATCAGTTGGTACAAGTATCAGTTGGTACAAGTATCATGAAGCAAATGGAACATCACATGATACCCAAAGGTTCTCTCGAATAGCATTCGTGTGTATGAGTTACCAAACTTATGAGGTCACAAGCTTAAGGCAACCATGATCCCCTGAGTGTTAGTAGGACGGGAGTGATGAGAATATATTTGTGGAACTGTTTCATTAATATTCGGAATGGTTCTGAGAGGATCCGAAAGTGTTTCAGGGTCAGCGAAAGGGTTTCGGTGAATATTGGGTAATGTCGGGTGTCGCGGGATATCCACGGCCACCTATGGGACCAGGAGGCCCCTTGCTGGTTCGGCAGGGGGACGATGCTTTGTACAAAGAGCAGACCAGCGTACTGCAGCACGACAGAGAGCACACAAGAAATTTACCCAGGTTCGGGCCGCCGCGAGGCGTAAGACCCTACTCCTGCTTTAGTGGATTGATGGTGGAATGTGAATGGTGAAACGCAGTACACTCGCCCGGCAGGGTTGCCATAGGGCAGCAACGACTACGCGCGTATGGGTGTGTGGGTTCGTCAACTTTCCAGCGCTTCCTATGGGTGCCATGGGCCCTCTTTTATAGATTAAGGGGTCACCTCAATGGCAAAGTGGTAATTATCCACCGATATGATAACAAACAGTGCTATCATACCTAACTCTGCGGGCTGACGGGGTGCATTAAATGCACCTCTTAGTGTCACATCACTGGTTGCCTAGCAAGGCCTGTCGGGCTATCTCGCCAGCTCCGCGCCTGTTCCCTTGACACGTCACAGGACGGGTGTCAGCTATGGGTTTCTTCTGTAGGAAATGGCTGCCATGTGGCGAATGGCTTCCACTTAATCACCTTGCGGTTTGACACCGCACTGATCGACGATGTGGGTCATGCTTGAGAGGTTTGGGGGGTGGTTCTGCCCCCGCGAGCCCGGCAGACCTTGCTGGGGTGCCTTGGTTGCCTGCTTCTGGTGGTGGCCTCGCCCCTTGCCGGGCTCACCTGCCCGGCAAGGCGGGCCCTTCTCTTGCCGATATCTTGCTCCTCTAGCTTGATCTTGGTCCTTCTGAGCTGCATATTGGTTCTTCAAATCTCTTGGTCCTTCAATCCCTGACTAAAGCAGGTGCTCCGATCTTGATCTTGTGCTTGTGCACAGTCTGGGCAACGACCCAGGGTTTGTTGCACCGACAGAAGCCCCCGGGCCTGCCCCGAACGCGCTGCTGAGCATCGTCGGGGTAGGGCCTAATAAGTGCACACGCGGGGGTGCTGAAGGGTTTGGCCCCTTGAGGTTTCAATTGCGGCTTCATTAGCCTTGATCTCAGGCCAGTTTCCGGTTTCCCCGCGCATGGTGTAAAGCCAATAGTGGTGGGGTCGCTCCAGTGATGGCCCGTGAATGACTTTAACGCACGGGGTAGAAACTGCCAATTTACTCTTCCCACTGTGCGCAGCCCCTGGTTTAAAATAGGAGTACTGTCAGCATCTGATCGGGAAGTGCCGACCTGTCGCATAACGCGAAAAAAAGGAAAATCTCCAATGATTTGTAACCCTCGAGTAGCTGACCGGCTCTCGCCATATCATGACAGTCAGTTTTCGGCTTTCTCTACTGAGGTGCTCATCTAGTCAAAGCCAGGGCACAATCGCAGTAGTTCTCCCTTTACTACCCTAGCCGATAGAGCGGAACGTAGGGTAGCAAGCATAGGAGTCGGGCAACCCAACTATTGACCAAAGACATGATTCAGAGCCAATGCATATAATGCTAAATTCGGGGTGCCGAACTTGTGTATAAGAAGTGTTCGGACTGTGCTGCCGTATTGTGGGGTGACAGGTAGCCCTGGCGTATATGAAACGTAAAAGAATGTCGATGCAGCAAATAAGCAGATCGAAATAGAACGAAGTAAGAAGCAAAAACCACAGAAACTGGGCCACGAACCATTTTTATTATGATTGGATGGATATATCAAGGCATATCTTGTATAGATGGTGCGAGAAGTATCCGACTATTTAACATGCCGGAATCAGTAGGGCGCAGTGTGCGGGTCCTGTGAAATAAGTATGAATACCGTCAAGAAGAACGTATAAAGGTTACCCTACACACATGTGCTGCTTGCCTTTGTTGTATTCCAATCCTTCTAAAGGACTTGCGATCAGGCCCGCGAAAAAGGTGTCTGGAACAAGAAAAAGAAGTAAAAGTATGCGTGCCCGGGATCGGTCTGGCCGAGCTGTAGACCCCGGATTATGTCGTGCCTCCGTCGATGTCCATGGAATTTTGAGTGCGTAGTTGTGTACGCGTGGTACGAATGCCACTACCTCGTTGGGGCTGGGACAGAGGCCGAATTGCTAGTCGAGCTCTTGACGAGCCGCGTTGTCCTGTTTCAGTGTAGTCCGGACCCTCTTGATGGTGTCCAGGGGCTCGGCAGCTCGATTATAATGCTGCTTGAGAAGGCCGCTCTGTACCTCTGCTGCTAGGGCAGCGGTGTGCTCCTTTGTTCGGAGGGAGAGTTCCATATTGCCATTTACTGTTATGACACCACATGGACCAGGCATCTTGAGTTTGAGATAAGCATAGTGTGGCACTGCGTTGATTCTAGCGAACGCGGTTCGTCCGAGCAGTGCGTGGTAGCTGCTGCGGAAGGGGACGATATCGAAGATTAACTCTTCGCTTCGGAAGTTATCCGGAGAACCAAAGACCTCCTTCAGCGTGATTGAGCCCGTACAGTGGGCCTCTATGCCTGGTATGACTCCTTTAAAGGTAGTCTTTGTTGGTTTGATTCGTGAGGGATTAATGCCCATCTTCCGTACTGTATCCTGGTATAGCAGGTTGAGGCTGCTTCCACCATCCATCAGGACTCGTGTTAGGTGGAATCCGTCGTTGATTGGGTCAAGGACCAGTGCGGCGGAACCGCCATGGCGGATACTAGTCGGATGATCTCGACGATCGAAGGTTATCGAAAATGACGACCATGGGTTGAACTTTGGGGCGACAGGCTCTACCGCGTAGACGTCCCTGAGTGCTCATTTGCGCTCCTTTCTGGGGATGTGCGTGGCGTATATCATGTTCACCATTTTGACTTGGGGGGGGGGGATTTCTTCTGCCCCCTGGTGTTCGGCTGCCGGGGCTCTTCATCCTCATCCTCACTTTGTGATCCCTTTTCTTTGTTTTCGGCATTTAACTTGCCAGCCTGCTTGAAGACCCAACAAGCCCTGTTGGTATGATTGGCTTGCTTATCCGGGGTGCCGTGAATTTGGCACGGACGGTCGAGTATGCGGTCCAGGCTGGAAGGTCCTTCGTTGTTTCTTTTGTAGGGCTTCTTCCGTTGGCCGGACTTGGAGCCACTGAATCCGGCGTTGACTATGGTGTCATCAGTGTTGTCGCCATTGCTTCGGTGTTTGTGTCTATTGCGCCGGAGCTTGCCGGTGCCGTTCTTGGCCTCAGTGGGGCCTGCCTGGATGGCTGTGTTTTTGCTACAAGCCAGCTAGCTGTCCTCACCCGCGCAAAAGCGGGTCATGAGTGTCGTAAGGGCTGCCATAGACTTCGGCTTTTCTTGGTCGAGGTGGCGTGCTAGCCATTCATCACAGATGCTGTGTTTGAAGGCTGCTAGGGCCTCGGTGTCCGGACAGTCAATGATCTGGTTTTTTTGGTTAGGAATCTAGTTCAGAATTTTCTGGCTGATTCTCTAGGTTGTTGAACTATGTGGCTTAGGTCATCGGCATCTGGTGGCCGGACATAAGTTCCTTGGAAGTTATCAAGGAAAGCCTCTTCCAAGTCCTCCCAGCTACCGATGGAATTCTCAGGCAAGCTATTTAACCAGTGTTGAGCTGGTCCTTTGAGCTTTAATGGGAGGTATTTGATGGCGTGGAGGTCATCTCCTCGGGCCATGTGGATGTGGAGAATAAAATCTTCAATCCATACTGCTGGATCGGTTGTGCCATTGTATGATTCGATATTGACTGGCTTGAACCCCTCGGGGAATTCATGATCCAGTACTTCATCTGTGAAGCAAAGAGGGTGTGCGGCACCTCTGTATCAGGCCACATCGCGACGTAGCTCTAATGGAGTCCGTCTGCGGCATTCGGCCCGGGCGTAGTTAGGTTTGTCATGTACGAATAGGTAACCGTCGTTGTGCCTCGAGGCATGTCCTCACGATCCGTAGATCGATCTTGTATGTCCTGCTCTACTGTCCAGGATTTGTCGGAGGTCGTACGTCTGACCCCGAATTCTTCCATCTCTATTTTTTCGGGGCGGTAGGGCCGGCTGCTGCTCGGCCTGAGTTACCGCTTTATCCCAACCGCAGGGTGGCCGGTCGGCCTCCCTGTCTCGACCACGTGGTGGTCGTTCCGCATTGCGCGAGGGAGATATGTGTTCTGGCGCCTGCTCATCGAATTGAGGTAGCAGTCTGCGCTTCGGGTAGCTCTTGGTTGGGCGCTTGAGGCCGTATTCCTCAGCTGTCAGGACATCAGTTCATCTGTCGACGAGCAGGTATTGTTCAGCTTGAAGCTGATGTTGTTTCTTTTTTAGGCTCCTTGAAGTGGCTATGAGATGAAGCTTAAAGCGTTCCTGCTCGAGAGGGTCCTCAGGCACGATGAAGTCTTCGTTGCCAAGGCTTGTCTCCTCCTCGGAGGGTGGACAGTAACTGTCGTCCTCCGAGTCATCTTCTATGGCCTGTTCATCAGGGTTGTCTTGCCTGCTGTCATGTTCTTGTTCGGATGTAGCCCCGACAGGGTCTTCATTGTTTTCGGCGTCGCCCGAAGTACTATGTTCTCCGGTGCCAGTGTTTCCATCCTTTGAGCGACGGGGCTTAGAGCGGCGTTTGGGCCGCCGGCGCTTGGATTGCGTCTCGGAGGTCTTATTCGCATCTGGCTCTTCTTTGTCGTCGCCAGATCCTTTAGGTGCATCAACCATGTACACGTCGTACGAAGAGGTAGCCGTCCATCGTCCAGTGAATGGCGGGTGTTGGCCTTGCTACTTGTCGGCATCGTCGTCCATACCGTCGATGTCTTCGGAGCCATAGTCAAGCACGTCGGTTAAATCATCGAGGATGGCTATGAAGTGGGTGGCGGGTGGGAAGCAAAATTCCTCATCATCCTTCTATAGTTCGAACCGGACATAGTTCGGCTGTGAGTCCTTCTCCAAGGATAAATTATTTAAAGATTTTAGCACGTCGCCCAAAGGCGAGTGCTGGAAAACGTCAGCGGTGCTGAACACGAAGATCGATAATCGATCTAGCTCGGTGTACGCAGGCGCACATAATCCGGAACTCATGGCAGGAGACGAGTCTGGAGTTCCATTGACGCGAATATTGCGGGATGCCGAGTCCGTGTGCGGCTCCAACACCGCGGACTCTGTGGCCTCGGATAGCACGGTCCTCTTTGGCTCTAAGGCCGTTGCAGCAGCAGGAACCATCTCCTCCATGTGATCCGATGATAGATTTATGTCATGTTCATCGTGGCGAGGTGGAGGGGTCGCCGGGGGCTCGAATCCCTTGAAGATCAAGTCTCCATGGATATCCGCAACGTAGTTCAACCTTCCAAATCTGACCTGATGGCCCGGGGCGTAGCTATCGACCCGCTCCAGATGGCCAAGCGAGTTGGCCCGCAGTACGAAGCTGCCAAGTACAACAATCTGTCCGGGAAGGAAGGTTCCTCCTTGGACAACGTCATTATTGATGATTGAAGGGGCCATCAAACCTTTTGTCGACGGCATAGTGGAACTCTCAATGAAAGCACCAATGTCGGTGTCAAAACCGGCGGATCTCGGGTAGGGGGTCCCAAACTGTGCGTCTTGGATCGATGGTAACAGGAGACGGGGGACACGATGTTTACCCAGGTTCGGTCCCTCTCTATGGAGGTAATACCCTACTTCCTGCTTGATTGATCTTGATGAATATGAGTATTACAAGAGTTGATCTACCACGAGATTGTAATCGCTAAACCCTAGAAGTCTAGCCTATGACTATGCTAATGAGTATATCCTTTTCGGACTACCCCCTCCGTTTTATATAGACACCGGGGGGAATCTAGGGTTTACATGGAGTCGGTTACACAAGAAGGAATCTTCATAATTGGTCGCCAAGCTTGCCTTCCATGCCAAGGAGAGTCCAATCCAGACACAAGTATGGTCTCCGGTCTTCATGTCTTCACAGCCCATCAGTCCGGCCCATGGATAACAGGTCGGACGCCCGAGGACCCCTTAATCTGGGACTCCCACATGCGCCCTTATCCTTAGCCACGTATGTTGCATGCATCGCGTAGGGTAGGTAACGGAGGCGCGTGGCGCGGGGGAGCATCTTGGAGTGGGTCCGCCCGCCTTGAATTGGCGGAGGAGGGCGGTGGTCTCCCATTGATGGAGCAGCTGCCCTTGCCTGCCCGACCTATAAAAGGGAGGAGCGGAGGAGGGCGGAGTCATCCATCTTTGTGTTCTCCTTCTTCTTCCCTTGTTCTCTGCTTTTGCAGGCGATGCCAAAGAGAAGAGCCTGGGGCCAGCCCCCAGGCTCCTGTTTGGGGCTATTGTTGCCCTATGCTGGTGTTGGCGCTCGGGGAGTGAGCCTGGTCCTTAGCATGGTGAATCTCTTGTTCTCTTCAAGGCTCGGCCGGGAGGCGGGGCTGGAGATCATTGGTAATGCCAGCATTGCCCCTCCGGAGGTCTTGGGGTTGTTGTTGATGAGCAGTGTGCCTTCCTTCCCACCAAGGAGGGGGGCGGCGCGCTTCAGGCCCTCCGGCTGTTCCGGCTGATTGTTGTTTCTCCGCTGGAGGCGTCGGACCAGAGTCTTGGCGCTTCCCGGGAGCAGAGGTGGTGAGGAGAAAGCGAGGGAAGACGGAGAAGGCGGGTGGCAGGGGGTCAGGTCGGAGTACGATGGCGTGGATGCCTTCGCCTCCGACTGTCCACCTGCCGCCTCGTCTTTCCACTCTTCCGTCCCCCTCGGCACCATCATCACCAGCCTCGTTGGGTGATAGCTGGGGAGGGATGTTCTCTTGGCGCCATCTCCTTGCCTCCAGAAGTCTTCTCGCCGAGCTTTGGTGGATGACTAAATCGGCGCTCAAGCCGAGGCTTCTTGCTTGTTTTGGAGGTGGCGACCAGAAGGCGCCGCCCCACCCCCCGCACTCCTCCTTCGCAGCCTTGCCACTCCCGGTCTTGTCAGGCCGTGCCCGACGGGCCTTGACGGGGCTGGGGTGGGCTCCTGCTTGGGTGCTCCTTTTCTTGTCTTTTCCTCCATCCACCGCAGTGCCTGGAGGAGGGAAAACGAAAAGAGGGGATCACGGGGCACTTATCTTTTTTCAATCTTAAACTTGTAGGCAATCGCCAAATTTTAATTCAAATAATGTAATCTCTCGAGTCCATCTTTGTGTTCTGTAACGCTTGTACTTGTATCGGCATATGAACGAAAAAAGATGAACCTTGCCGGGAACCCGTGCATGTGTATGTCCATGCAGAGGTGGGGTATCTCTTTAATGAAAATAAACGAGTTTTCCCCGACAGGATATCCTGCCGGCACCCTCTTTGTCTACCGGAGAGCTACGTCTGTCGGGGAACAGACGCAGGGGCTAGCCCCCCGCCAGCTCCTTTTTACCAAAGGCTACTGCGACCATCCTGGCTGAAGTAACGTTCGAGTCATTGATGGTAGCACCTAAGTTCCAAAAGAGAGGTAAGGTTTTCTCATGCAAAGTTATAGCCTTACAGAACACTAATGGACAAGAGATAAAACTTATCTGTTTGGCTTTGCCGGGGATCGATGTTCCATGCAATCTTCTCGTCCTTTGTTGAAGCCAAGTTCACGGCAGGAACCTGCAACTCCATGTAGATGAGAATGAATGCAGGATTGAATCCTATCTATATGCACATGCAAATGTGACAGCACAAGTGCTCCCTAGGTGGTTTTGGTAATTAATGTCAACATATCTCTTGTTGGACTAACTCTTTTATCTAGTATGTTTCAGATAAGTTCAACAATGGAGTGGCATGGACTAAAGGATGTGGGAACTCCTTCAAGATGCTAAGGACAAAGGATTGGCTCAAGCTTCAAGCTCAAGACTCTTCATTTTATATTTTAGTGATCCAAGATCACATTGAGTTTATAGGAAAAGCCAATACTATCAAGAAGGGATGAGCTGTTGCTTAATGAGTTTCTTGCTCCACGGTGCTTAGTGATATGCTCCAATACCCTCAACTACTTTACCACTTCCACACATATGACCTAAACCTAAAGTTAAACTCGGCCCCACCGATTCTTTCTATCCGGCGCCACCGAGTTCAGATGTCATAGCCACTGCCACAAACCCTAGGAAAATCGGTTTCACCGATAGGGATCTCGGTCTCACCGAGATGGGATTGTAATCTCTCTGTGTATGTCCATTACCAAAATCAGTCTCACCGAGTTTGAGAAATCGGTACTACCAAGATTACAATGCAAACTCTCTGGTTAGCTTATTACCAAAATCGGTCTCACCGAGTTTGTATGTCGGTCTCACCGAGTTTGCCTGACCAACTCTCTGGTTAGCTTATTACCAAAATCGGTCTCACCGAGTTTGTGTAACCGGTCTCACCGAGATTACGTTATGCCCTAACCCTAATCATATCGGTCCTACCGAGTTGCATGTCTGTCTCACCGAAAATCCTAACGGTCACTAGGTTTACTAAATCGGTCCGACCGAGTTTGTTGATTCGGTCTCACCGAGTTTGGTAAATTGTGTGTAATGGTTAGATTTTGTGTGGAGGCTATATATACCCCTCCACCTCCTCTTCATTTGTGGAAAGAGCTATCAGAACAAACCTACACTTCCAACTTACCAGTTCTGAGAGAGAACCACCTACTCATGTGTTGAGGCCAAGATATTCCATTCCTACCATATGAATCTTGATCTCTAGCCTTCCCAAGTTGCTTTCCATTCAAATCTTTTTCCACCAGATCCAAATCCCACGAGAGAGAGTTCAGTGGTTGGGAGACTATCATTTGAAGCACAAGAGCAAGGAGTTCATCATCAACACAGCATTTGTTACTTCTTGGAGAGTGGTGTCTCCTAGATTGGCTAGGTGTCACTTGGGAGCCTCCGACAAGATTGTGGAGTTGAACCAAGGAGTTTGTAAGGGCAAGGAGATCGCCTACTTCGTGAAGATCTACCGCTAGTGAGGCAAGTCCTTCGTGGGCGACGGCCATGGTGGGATAGACAAGGTTGCTGCTTCGTGGACCCTTCGTGGGTGGAGCCCTCCTTGGACTCGCGCCACCGTTACCCTTCGTGGGTTGAAGTCTCCATCAACGTGGATGTACGATAGCACCACCTATCGGAACCACGACAAAAACATCCGTGTCTCCAATTGCGTTTGAATCCTCCAAAACCCTTCCCTTTACATTCTTGCAAGTTGCATGCTTTACTTTCCGCTGCTCATATACTCTTTGCATGCTTGCTTGTTATGTATTGTGAATGTTAAACTTATGCCTAAGCTCCACTTAAACCTAAAGAAGTTAAAAACTGCAACTTTGGTACTTAGTGTCTAATCACCCCCCTCTAGACACCTCTTCTCAAGGTCCTACAAGTGGTATCAGAGCATTGGTCTCCATTGCTTTGGTTTAATCACCATTGGAGGAAGATGGATGAGTCTACTTTGGGGAGTCTTAGACATAGAGTGCCTATACTTGATGGAGAGTATTTTCATGAGTGAAAAAATGAGATGCTTGTAATTTTCAATCAATATCATTTGAACAAGTACATTGCTAGCCCTTGTGCACCTTGTGTTGATCCTATGCATCCTACCCTTGATGAATCAATTGACATGACTAGGAATCTTAGAACTGTTAATCTTATCACCAGAGGCTTGTCTAGAAACTTAATTAGAAACTTGCCTACTCTTGAGTGTGTCTACACTATATGGAAATTTCTTGAGGAACGCTTTCCAAATTATTCCTTGAAAAATCTAGATGAAATTCTCCATAAGTCTATTGCCTTGAGTAAGATGAATACTAGTGATCGTATGTTTGGTGATCGTCTATTTGAACTTACAAACCTTATGCGTGCCAAAGGAGATGTTGGAATTATTGGTGATATTATTTCCGAAGCTATAAGAATTCATAAGCAAGATCATTGTCAAACTCACTCTAACGAATTACCCTCTCTAGGACTTGATCCACCACATGATGATGTTGAACATGGATACTATGATGAGGATGATGATAGTGACTTCAATCTTGACGATGCAATGCGACATTTTGGTCTTATGGCAAATCTTCGGGGATATATGTCAGGAGGAAAGGAATGGGTTCTTGATAGTGGATGTACCGATCACATGACCGGAGATAAAGACATGTTTCGTGAGCTTGCTGAAAATGATAGTCCTCGAAAGTATGTCACTTTCGGTGATAACTCAAAGGGTAAGGTGGTTGGCCTCGGTAAGGTGGCCATCTCACATGATAGCTCCATTCAGAATGTTATGCTCGTTGAATCTCTTGTATACAACTTACTTTCAGTATCTAGACTTGCTGATTTCGGTTTCAATGTCCTATTCTTTGAAGTAGATTGCCAAGTGTTTCGTCGAGACAATCATAAAATGGTCTTTACCGGTATCGTAGAGGTGATCTTTACATTGTTGATTTCTCTAAAAGGCTCAACCTAAAACTTGCTTCATTGCTAAATCCTCAAAAGGTTGGTTATGGCATAGACGACTAGGTCACGTTGGCATGAGAAACCTTGACAAGATTATTAAAGGGAATCATATCCTTGGTGTTAACGATGTCATATTTGATAAGGATAGACTTTGCGATTGCTTGTCAAGCGGTACACGAGTTGGAGGAAGGCATCCCGTGAAGAACATCATGACCACAAGGAGGCCACTTGAGCTACTTCACATGGATCTTTTTCGTCCCAACGCTTACAAGAGTCTCGGTGGAAATTCTTTTTGTCTAGTTATAGTTGATGATTTTTCATGATTTACGTGGGTGTTCTTTCTCGATGATAAATCGCAGGTCCAAAAGATCTTCAAAAACTTCGCCAGGAAGGCTCAGAATCAGTTTGAAGTGAAGAACAAGAAGGTTCGCAGCGACAACGGAACGGAGTTCAAGAACGCAAACATGGACACCTTTCTTGACGAAGAAGGGATTTCACACGAGTTCTCGGCTACGTACACACCGCAACAAAATGGAGTTGTTGAGAGGAAGAACTGGACGCTCATCGAAATGGCGAGAACGATGCTTGATGAGTACAAGACGCCGAAGCACTTTTGGGCAGAAGCGGTTGATACAACTTGTCATGCAACAAATCGCTTGTATCTTCACAAGCTACTCGGCAAGACGGCATCTGAGCTCCTCACCGGTAACAAACCCCAAGTTGGATACTTTCGAGTATTCGGCTCAAAGTGCTACATTCTTGATAAGCATCGTCGTTCTAAATTTGCTCCTAAGTCTCATGAAGGTTTCCTACTAGGTTATGGCTCAAACTCTCACACTTACCGTGTCTACAACAATTTCACCCGAAAGGTTGAAGAGGCGGTAGATGTGAAGTTTGATGAATCTAACGGCTCGCAAAGTAGAGCAATTGCCAATTGATGTAGGAGACAAAGATCCTTCGAAGCAATCCAAGACTTGTCTATTGGCAAGGTCCATCCAACGGAGGTGAAGGAGAGTACCTCGTCCGTCCAAGTGGAAGCTTCTACTTCACGACAAGGTGAACCAAGAGTTGATACGGAAGCATCCACAAGTGGAACACACCAAGATGAAGAAAACGAGGAAGTGCATCAAGATGAACGTCAACAACCTCCTTCTCCACCATGACAAGAGAGCGACAACGCCAACAATGAAGAAGATCAAGAAGAAGAAGAAGAACAAGATGAAGAAGATGTGCAACCAAGACCCAAGCAAAAGTTTTCACGAGTTCAAGCAAGAATTGCTAAATTAAAGGAAATATGCCCTAGAGGCAATAATAAAGTTATTATTTATTTCCTTATATCATGATAAATGTTTATTATTCATGCTAGAATTGTATTAACCGGAAACATAATACATGTGTGAATACATAGACAAACAGTGTCACTAGTATGCCTCTACTTTACTAGCTCGTTAATCAAAGATGGTTATGTTTCCTAACCATAGACATGAGTTGTCATTTGATTAACGGGATCACATCATTAGGAGAATGATCTGATTGACATGAACCATTCCGTTAGCCTAGCACTTGATCGTTTAGTATGTTGTTATTGCTTTCTTCATGACTTATACATGTTCCTGTAACTATGAGATTATGCAACTCCCGTTTACCGGAGGAACACTTTGGGTGCTACCAAAGCGTCACAACGTAATCGGGTGATTATAAAGGAGTACTACAGGTGTCTCCAAAGGTACATGTTGGGTTGGCGTATTTCGAGATTAGGTTTTGTCACTCCGATTGTCGGAGAGGTATCTCTGGGCCCTCTCGGTAATGCACATCACTATAAGCCTTGCAAGCAATGTAGCTAATGAGTTAGTTACGGAATGATGCATTACGTAACGAGTAAAGAGACTTGCCGGTAACGAGATTGAACTAGGTATTGGATACCGACGATCAAATCTCGGGAAAGTAACATACCGATGACAAAGGGAACAAAGTATGTTGTTATGCGATTTGACCGATAAAGATCTTCGTAGAATATGTAGGAGCCAATATGGGCATCCAGGTTCCGCTATTGGTTATTGACCAAGAATAGTTCTCGGTCATGTCTACATAGTTCTCGAACCCGTAGGGTCCTACGCTTAAGGTTTCGATGATGCTTATATTATGAGTTTACATGTTTTGATGTACCGAAGGAGTTCGGAGTCCCGGATGAGATCGGGGACATGACGAGGAGTCTCGAAATGGTCGAGACATAAAGATTCATATATTGGATGATATGTTTAGGCCAAGGGGTCAAGCCCATGAGGCTTTAGGTTGGTGCAAAAGGAGTTTTGCGGAGGCCAGGGGGCCAAACGCCAGAGACCCTGGCGTCTGGCCCTGGGCTAGACGCCGAGGCCCATGGCGTCTGGGCCAGACGCCGAGGCCCTTGGCGTCTGGGCCAGACGCCAAGGATTGTGGCGTTTGGTCCTGGAGTCCGAGTGGGACTCTTGCCTTTCGGGCAAAACCGACTTTGAGGAGGCTTTTGCTCCAAGTTTCGACCCCGGGGCTCTACATATAAATAGAGGGGCAGGGCTAGCACCAAAGACACAACAATTGATCTCTTGGATCTCTTAGCCGTGTGCGGTGCCCCCGTGCAATATATTCCACCTCGGTCATATCGTAGCGGTGCTTAGGCGAAGCCTGCGTCGGTAGAACATCAAGATCGTCACCACGCCGTCGTCTTGTGGAACTCTCTCTCCGGAGCTTTCTGGATCGGAGCTCGAGGAGGCGTCACCGAGCTGAGCGTGTGCCAAGAACTTCGGAGGCGCCGGAGTAACGGCGCTGGGATCGGTTGGATCGCGAGGAGAACGTCGACTACTTCCTCTACGTTGTGATCGCTTCCGCTTGGTCTCACGAGTGCGTAGACATCACTCTCCCTCTCGTTGCTATGCATCACCATGATCTTGCGTGTGCGTAGGAAATTTTTGAAATTACTACGTTCCCCAACAGTGGCATCCGAGCCTAGGTTTTTATGGTTTGATGTTTTGCACGAGTAGAACACAAATGAGTTGTGGGCGATACAAGTCATCTTGCCTACCAGCATGTCATACTTTGGTTCAGCGGTATTGTGAGATGAAGCGGCCCGGACCGACATTACGCGTACGCTTATGCGAGACTGGTTTCACCGTTACGAGCACTCGTGCTTAAAGGTGGCTGGCGGGTGTCTGTCTCTCTCACTTTAGTTGAACCGAGTGTGGCTACGCCCGGTCCTTGAGAAGGTTAAAATGGAGTCTCTTTGACGAAGTATCGTTGTGGTCTTGATGCGTAGGTGAGATTGGTTCTTGCTTAAGCCCGTAGCAGCCACGTAAAATTTGCAACAACAAAGTAGAAGACGCGTCTAACTTGTTTTTGCGGGGCATGTTGTGATGTGATATGGTCAAGACGTGATGCTATATTTTATTGTATGAGATGATCATGTTTTGTAACCGAAGTTATCGGCAACTGGCTGGAGCCATATGGTTGTCGCTTATTGTATGAAATGCAAGCATACTGTAATTGCTTTACTTTATCACTAAGCGGTAGCGATAGTCATAGAAGCAATATATGGCGTGGCGACAACGATGCTACGATGGAGATCAAGGTGTCGCTACCGGTGACGATGGTGATCACGACGGTGCTTGAGATGGAGATCACAAGCACAAGATGATGATGGCCATATCATATCACTTATATTGATTGCATGTGATGTTTATCCTTTATGCATCTTATTTTGCTTTGATTGACGGTAGCATTTTAAGATGATCTCTCACTAAAATTATCAAGTAGTGTTCTCCCCGAGTATGCACCATTGCCAAAGTTAAATCGTGCCGAGACACCACGTGATGATCGGGTGTGATAAGCTCCACGTCCATCTACAACGGGTGCAAGCCAGTTTTGCACACGCAGAATACTCGAGTTATACTTGACGAGCCTAGCATATGCAGATATGGCCTCGGAACACGAGACCGAAAGGTCGGCGTGAATCATATAGTAGATATGATCAACATAAGATGTTTACCATTGAAAACTACTCCATCTCACGTGATGATCGGTTATGGTTTAGTTGATTTGGATCACGTGATCACTTAGATGACTAGAGAGATGTACGTCTAAGTGGGAGTTCTTAAGTAATATGATTAATTGAACTTTAATTTATCATGAACTTAGTCTGGTAGTATTTTGCAAATTATGTTGTAGATCAATAGCTCGCGTTGTTGCTTCCCTATGTTTTTATATGTGTTCCTAGAGAAAATTGTATTGAAAAATGTTAGTAGCAATGATGCGGATTGGATCCGTGATCTGAGGTTTATCCTCATTGCTGCCTGTAAGAATTATGTCCTTAATGCACCGCTAGGTGACAGACCTATTGCAGGAGCAAATGTAGACGTTATGAACGTTTGGCTAGCTCAATATGATGACTACTTGATAGTTTAGTGCACCATACTTAACAGCTTAGAATCGGGACTTCAAAGACGTTTTGAACGTCATGGACCATATGAGATGTTCAAGGAATTGAAGTTAATATTTCAAGAAAATACCCGAGTTGAGAGATATGAAATCTCCAACAAGTTCTATAGCTAAAAGATGGAAGAGAATCGCTCAACTAGTGAGCATGTTCTCAGATTATGCAGGTACTTCAATCGCTTGAATCAAGTGGGAGTTAATCTTCCAGATAAGATAGTGATTGACAGAATTCTCTAGTCACCAACACTAAGTTACTAGAACTTCGTGATGAACTATAGTATGCAAGGGATGACGAACGATTCCCGAGCTCTTCATGATGTTGAAATCGACGAAGGTAGAAATCAAGAAAGAGCATCAAGTGTTGATGATTGACAAGACCACTAGTCTCAAGGAAAAGGGCAAAGGGAAGAAGGGGAACTTCAAGAAGAACGGAAAGCAAGTTGCTGCTCGAGTGAAGAAGCCCAAGTCTGGACCTAAGCCTGAGACTAAGTGCTTTTGCTGCAATGGAACAGGTCACTAGAAGCGGAACTACCCCAAGTATTTGGCGGATAAGAAGGATGGCAAAATGAACAAGGGTATATTTGATATACAAATTATTGATGTGTGCATTACTAGTGTTTATAGTAGCCCCTGAGTATTTGATACTTGTTCGGTTGCTAAGATTAGTAACTCGAAACATGAGTTACAGAATAAACAGAGACTAGTTGAAGGGAAAGTGACGATGAGTGTTGGAAGTAGTTCCAAGATTGATATGATCATCATCGCACACTCCCTATACTTTCGGGATTAGTGTTAAACCTAAATAAATGTTATTTGGCGTTTGCGTTGAGCATGAATATGATTTTATCATGTCTATTGCAATCTGATTATTCATTTAAAATCAGAGAATAATTGTTGTTACATTTAAATGAATAAAACCTTCTATGGTCATACACCCAATGAAAATGGTTTGTTGGATCTCGATCGTGTGATACACATATTCATAATATTGAAACCAAAAGATGTAAAGTTAATAATGATAGTGCAATTTATTTGTGGCACTGCAGTTTAGGTCATATTGGTGTAAAGCGCATGAAGAAACTCCATACTGATGGGCTTTTGGAATCACTTGATTATGAATCATTTGATGCTTGCGAACCGTGCCTTTTGGGCAAGATGACTAAAAACTCCGTTCTCCGGAACAATGGAACGAGCTACTGACTTGTTGGAAATAATACATACCGATGTATGCGATCCAATAAGTGTTGATGCTCGTGGCAAGTATCATTATTTTCTGACCTTCACAGACGATTTGAGCAGATATGCGTATATCTTCTTGATGAAACATAAGTCTGAAATAGTTGAAAAGTTCAAAGAATTTCAGAGTGAAGTGGAAAATCATCGTAACAAGAAAATAAAGTTTCTGCGATCTGATCGCGGAGAGGAATATTTGAGTTACGAGTTTGGTCTTCAATTAAAACAATGTGGAATAGTTTCACAGCTCACGCCACCTGGAACACCACAACGTTATGGTGTGTCCGAACGTCGTAACCGCACTTTATTGGATATAGTGCGATCTATGATGTCTCTTATTAATTTACCATTACCGTTTTGGGGTTATGCATTAGAGACAGCTGCATTCACATTAAAAGGGCACCATCTAAATCCGTTGAGACGACAACATATGAACTGTGGTTTAGCAAGAAACCCAAGTTGACGTTTCTTAAAGTTTGGGGCTGCGATGCTTATGTGAAAAAGTTTCATCCTGATAAGCTCGAACCCAAATCGGAGAAGTGCGTCTTCATAGAATACCCAAAGGAAATAGTTGGGTACACCTTCTATCACAGATCCGAAGGCAAGATATTCGTTGCTAAAAATGGATCCTTTCTAGAGAAGGAGTTTCTCTCGAAAGAAGTGAGTGGGAGGAAAGTAGAACTTGATGAGGTAATTGTACCTTCTCCCTTATTTGAAAGTAGTTCATCATAGGAATCAGTTCCAGTGATTCCTACACCAATTAGTGAGGAAGTTAATGATGATGATCATGAAACTTCAGATCAAGTTGCTACCAAACCTCGTAGGTCTTCCAGAGTAAGATCCGCACCAGAGTGGTACGGTAATCCTATTCTAGAAGTCATGTTACTAGACCATGATGAACCTATGAACTATGAGGAAGCGATGATGAGCCCAGATTCCGCGAAATGGCTTGAGGCCATAAAATATGAGATATGATCCATGTATGAGAACAAAAGTATGGACTTTGATTGACTTGCTCGATGATCAGCAAGCCATGTTAAATAAATGGATCTTCAAGAGGAAGACGGACAGCGATAGTAGTGTTACTATCTACACAGATCGACTTTTCACAAAAAGTTTTTCGACAAGTTCAAGGTGTTGACTACAATGAGATTTTCTCAAGCTGTAGCGATGCTTAAGTCTGTAGAATCATGTTAGCAATTGCCACATTTTATGAAATCTGGCAAATGGATGTCAAAACTACATTCTTTAATGGATTTATTAAAGAAGAGTTGTATATGATGCAACTGAAGGTTTTGTCAATCCTAAAGGAGCTAACAAAAATATGCAAGCTCGAAGTGATCCATCTATGGACTGGTGCAAGCATCTCGAGTTGGAATACATGCTTTGATAAGTTGATCATAGCATATAGTTTTATCTGAGACTTGCGGTGAAGCCTGTAATTACTAGAAAGTGAGTGGGAGCACTACAGCATTTCGATAAGTATATGTGAATGACATATTGTAGATCGGAAATAATGTAGAATTATTCTGCAAAGCATAAAGGAGTGTTTGAAAGGAGTTTTTCAAAGAAAGACCTCGGTGAAGCTGCTTACATATTGAGCATCAAGATCTATAGAGATAGATCAAGACGCTTGATAAGTTTTTTTCAATGAGTACATACCTTGACAAGATTTTGAAGTAGTTCAATAATGGATCAGTCATAGAAAGAGTTCTTACCTGTGTTTCTCGGTGTGTGATTGAGTAAGACTCAAAACCCGACCTCGGCAGAAGATCGACAGAGAAGGAAAGTCATTCCCTAAGCATCAGCCATAGGTTCTATAAAGTATGTCATCTTGTGTACGGATCTATTGCATACCCTACCACTAAGCTTGGCAAGGGAGTGCAATAGTGATCTAGGAGTAGATCAATGGACAGCGGTCAAAATTATCCTTAGTAGAATAAGGATGTGTTTCTTGATTATGGAAGTGAAAAGGTTAGTCGTAAAGGGTTACGTCGATGCAAGTTTTAAACACTAATCTAGATGACTCGAGTCTCAATCTGGATACATATTGAAAGTGGGAGCAATTAGCTAGAGTAGCTCAATGCGAGCATTGTAGACATAGAAATTTGCAAAATACATACGGATCTGAATGTGGCGGACCGTTGACTAAACTTCTCACACAAACAAAACATGATCACACCTTAGTACTCTTTGGGTGTTAATCACATAGCGATGTGAGCTAGATTACTGACTCTAGTAAACCCTTTGGGTGTGGGTCACATGTCGATGTGAACTATGGGTGTTAACCACATATAGATGTGAACTATTGATGTTAAATCACATGGCGATGTGAACTAGATTATTGACTCTAGTGCAAGTGGGAGACTAAAGGAAATAAGCCCTAGAGGCAATAATACAGTTATTATTTATTTCCTTATATCATGATAAATGTTTATTATTCATGCTAGAATTGTATTAACCGGAAACATAATACATGTGTGAATACATAGACAAACAGAGTGTCACTACTATGCCTCTACTTGACTAGCTCGTTAATCAAAGATGGTTATGTTTCCTAACCATAGACATGAGTTGTCATTTGATTAACGGGATCACATCATTAGGAGAATGATCTGATTGACATGACCCATTCCGTTAGCCTAGCACTTGATCGTTTAGTATGTTGCTATTGCTTTCTTCATGACTTATACATGTTCCTCGTAACTATGAGATTATGCAACTCCGTTTACGGAGGAACACTTTGGTGCTACCAAACGCGTCACAACGTGAATCGGGTGATTATAAAGGAGTACTACAGGTGTCTCCAAAGGTACATGTTGGGTTGGCGTATTTCAAGATTAGGTTTTGTCACTCCGATTGTCGGAGAGGTATCTCTGGGCCCTCTCGGTAATGCACATCACTATAAGCCTTGCAAGCAATGTAGCTAATGAGTTAGTTCTTGAATGATGCATTACGTAACGAGTAAAGAGACTTGCCGGTAACGAGATTGAACTAGGTATTGGATACCGACGATCAAATCTCGGGCAAGTAACATACCGATGACAAAGGGAACAAAGTATGTTGTTATGCGGTTTGACAGATAAAGATCTTCGTAGAATATGTAGGAGCCAATATGGGCATCCAGGTTCCGCTATTGGTTATTGACCAAGAATAGTTCTCGGTCATGTCTACATAGTTCTCGAACCCGTAGGGTCCGCACGCTTAAGGTTTCGATGACAGTTATATTATGAGTTTACATGTTTTGATGTACCGAAGGAGTTCGGAGGAGATCGGGGACATGACGAGGAGTCTCGAAATGGTCGAGACGTAAAGATTCATATATTGGATGATATGTTTAGGCCAAGGGTCAAGCCCATGAGGCTTTAGGTTGGTGCAAAAGGAGTTTTATGGAGGCCGAGGGGCCAAACGCCGGAGACCTGGCGTCTGGCCCCTGGGCTAGACGCCGAGGCCCATGGCGTTCGGGCCAGACGCCAAGGATTGTGGCGTTTGGTCCTGGAGTCCAAGTGGGACTCTTGCCTTTCGGGCAAAACCGACTTTGAGGAGGCTTTTGCTCCAAGTTTCGACCCCGGGGCTCAACATATAAATAGAGGGGCAGGGCTAGCACCAAAGACACAACAATTGATCTCTTGGATCTCTTAGCTGTGTGCGGTGCCCCCCTCCACCATATTCCACCTCGGTCATATCGTAGCGGTGCTTAGGCGAAGCCCTGCGTCGGTAGAACATCAAGATCGTCACCACGCCGTCGTCTTGTGGAACTCTCTCTCCCGGAGCTTTCTTTGGATCGGAGCTCGAGGAGCGCCACCGAGCTGAACGTGTGCCAAGAACTCGGAGGCGCCGAGTAATGCTGGCTGGGATCGGTTGGATCGCGAGGAGAACGTACGACTACTTCCTCTACGTTGTGATCGCTTCCACTTCGGTCTACGAGGGTACGTAGACATCACTCTCCCCTCTCGTTGCTATGCATCACCATGATCTTGCGTGTGCGTAGGAATTTTTTTGAAATTACTACGTTCCCCAACATAAAGACCATCCCGTAGAGCCAATCTACAATGATATTCAAACTGGGAGAATCACTCGCTCTAAAACTCATTTAGCTAACTTGTGAAAACTATTCTTTCATCTCTAGCATTGAACCTATGAAGGTCGAAGAAGCATTGGAAGATCCGGATTGGATAAATGCTATGCATGAAGAGCTACACAACTTTGAGAGAAACCAAAGTTGGACATTGGTTGAAAAGCCCGACAACAACCACAACATCATCGGTACCAAATGGGTGTTTGCAACAAGCAAGATGAAGATGGACAAGTAGTTCGCAACAAAGCACGTCTCGTCGCCCAAGGCTACACACAAGTCAAAGGTATGGAGTATGGTGAGACTTACACTCCTGTTGCTAGACTTGAGTCCATTCGCATCTTACTTGCCTATGCTAATCATCATGGTATCACCTTGTACCAAATGGACATTAAAAGTGCTTTTCTAAATCGTGAAATAGAGGAGGAAGTTTATGTTAAACAACCTCCCGGCTTTGTCAATCCTAAGAAACCAAATCATGTTTACAAACTTCACAAAGCCCTTTATGGTCTTAAACAAGCTCCTAGAGCGTGGTATAAATGCTTGACCAAGTTCCTCATTGAAAAAGGCTTTGAAATTGGGAAAATTGATTCCACACTTTTTACTAAAAGGGTTAATGGAGAATTATTTGTATGCCAAATTTATGTTGATGATATCATATTTGGATCAACTAACCCTCATTTTAGTGAGAAGTTTGGAAAGCTAATGTCGGAGAAGTTTGAGATGTCAATGATGAGTGAACTCAAATTCTTTCTTGGGTTGCAAATCAAGCAAACTAAGGAAGGTACTTTTGTCTCTCAAACGAAGTACACTAAGGACTTATTCAAGAAGTTCAATATGCAAGAGTGCAAAGGTATGTCTACACCCATGCCTACTAGTGGACATCTTGATTTGACCAAAGATGGTAAACCGGTTGATCAAAAGGTTTATCGCTCTATGATTGGTTCATTGTTATACCTATGTGCTTCACATCCCAATATTATGCTAAGTGTATGCATGTGTGCAAGATATCAAGCTGCTCCTAAAGAATGTCATCTTAAGGCAGTAAAAAGGATAGTGAGATACTTAATTCATACACCAAATTTTGGCATTTGGTATCCTAAGAGGGCCCCTTTCGATCTTGTTGGCTACTCTGACTCGGACTATGCCGGAGACAAGGTTGATAGAAAGTCCACTTCGGGAACTTGTCAATTTCTTGGTAGATCTCTTGTGTCTTGGTCCTCCAAGAAACAAAACTCGGTATCCTTATCTACCTCCCAAGTGAAGTACATTGCCGTTGGTTCATGTTGTGCTCAGTTACTTTGGATGACACAAACTCTTAAAGATTATGGGATATATGTGAAACATGTTCCAATGCTTTGTGACAATGAAAGTGCTATCAAAATTGGTCATAATCCTGCATACAACATTCTCGAACTAAGCATATTGAAGTTCGTCATCATTTCATTCGAGATCATGTTGCTAAGGGTGACATTAATCTTAAGCATGTTCACATCGAAAAGCAATTAGCGGATATATTCACTAAACCTCTTGATGAGAAAGTGTTTTGCAGGTTGAGTGGAGAATTGAACATCATAGATGCTCCAAACTTGGAGTAGAAACTCCATTGGATACATGCAAGACATGAGCTTATGACTAATCCTCTCTTATGATGAAAATCTTATGTCTTGGATATATTTGTATCTTGCATGTTATATAACCCATGTAGGTACTTGGTTGAATCAAATTCCATGAGATTGTAATCTACTCACATCTTGAGCAATCTCTACATCACCAAGTCTCTACACTATGGTGGTTAAAGTCAAGGAAGCACGGAACCATTCAGACATATCCTTTAAGAAATTTTATGTCGAGCTTCATGATTGTCATTTTTTTTGGAATACACAAGTGCTCTTCCTTGCAAGAACTAACCCATGTAGGTAGATGGACTCAAATTCCAAGTGGTGCTCCGAATTCTTGATGAGCTACATCAACCTTGAGCAACCCACACAAGTTCAACTACATGATCAAAACCACCAACCAAGGTATGTTATTCCATCTTAGAGAAGTTTTACTCCGAGACATGAGCTAAATCAACTCGACAAGATGTGAATACATCAAGATGCTTAAACGAAAAATGGTAACCCCATTTTGAGCTTAAACGATGTGTATGACCTATGATCAAGTGATCTCACTTCATTCCTAAGTCAATATACTCTAACATAGGTGACTTTGTCGCCGACCATCTCTAGATGAAGTTCTCTTGTGTTCTTTTCTGTGTTTTTGCATTTGTCTCATGCATATTTGTTTCCCCTTTCAAAAAAACTTCATCTAGATTTCTTTCTTTTCTTTTCTCGCTTTGCTCTGCATTTCACGCATCCAATTCATTGCATATCATTCAGTAAATTCTTTGCAAATCTTTGTGAGATCTTACTAGTCTAGTGAGCTGAGGTGACAAGTGTTTTCTCTCTCGATGAACTTCGGTTTCACCGATTTGTTGTTTTCGGTCCAACCGAATCCTTTCGGTACAACCGAAGCATACCACTCGGTGCCACCGATTTCACAACAGGAAAAACAGTTTGCCACTTATTCTGTGTTTCTTCTGATCCAGCTCCACTCAATGAATCTTGTCCTCTACAAGCATCACATTTATATAAATGCTTTGTGCTGTGACTCAAGGATCAAACCCTTCTTGGAAATTGATGTCAAAGGGGGAGAGAGAGATCACATCAAAGCTTATCACTTAGAGAGATCACATCAGAGAGTGAGAATATCACCTCCTCAGGGGCAGAAAGAGATCTCCATGGGGAGAGAATACTCAAGTATAAAGTATTTTCTCAAGGATCCCAGATGCTTGGTGTTCAAGAGGAGAGATGCCACATGTCTTCTTGAGGGGAAAGACATGTTCATATGTGCTTATTTGCATTAGCTCTGTTCATTTATATCTTTCAGTTCTGATTTTACATTCCCTATCTTCTCCCAGTATCCCATGCTAGATTCAGGGGAGCAAGACATCTAAGGGAAAGAAATCATTTAAATTCATTGCATATCTTTACTCTTGGGGACATGTCTAATCCAATGTGGTACTTAGTACTCACTCTCTACATGTCATCCCAGTCTTGGTATTCTTGTGGTTTCTTCTGTTTGCTCGGCTAGTCGATGTACTGTGTCATCTAACCTTGTTTACATGAGTTCATTCCATCCTAAGCCAACTCAAGACTACAAGGTAAGTATATGCATCACAATCATGTGTATGAGGAATTCTTGCTGATGTACATACTGTTTGCAAGAAGGACTCATGAGCATGAAGGTATTTTCCTTAATATTCTTGCTCTGATGCATATGGCCAGGATACATGTAACACATTGCCTACTCTATCATAGTTATGCTCTCACATGCTTCTATATTCCATATTCACATGATTTCATACATGTAGGGGGAGTCTATGCTTGTTACATGTCTTTCCAAAGCTTTACTTGCGATTCTTTATATCTTTATCTAAAGCTTTGATGTATGTTGTCATCAATTACCAAAAAGGGGGAGATTGAAAGCACAAGTGCTCCCTAGGTGGTTTTGGTAATTAATGTCAACATATCTCTTGTTGGACTAACTCTTTTATCTAGTATGTTTCAGATAAGTTCAACAATGGAGTGGCATGTACTAAAGGATGTGGGAACTCCTTCAAGATGCTAAGGACAAAGGATTGGCTCAAGCTTCAAGCTCAAGACTCTTCATTTTGTATTTTAGTGATCCAAGATCACATTGAGTCTATAGGAAAAGCCAATACTATCAACAAGGGATGGGGTGTTGCTTAATGAGTTTCTTACTCCACAGTGCTTAGTGATATGCTCCAAAACCCTCAACTACTTTCCCACTTCCACACATATGACCTAAACCTAAAGTTAAACTCGGCCCCACCGATTCTTTCTATCCGGCACCACCGAGTTTAGATGTCATAGCCACTGCCACAAACCCTAGGAAAACCGGTTTCATTGATACGGATCTCGGTCTCACCGAGATGGGATTGTAATTTCTCTGTGTATGTCCATTTCCAAAACCGGTCTCACCGAGTTTGAGCAATCAGTACTACCAATATTACAATGCAAACTCTCTGGTTAGCTTATTACCAAAATTGGTCTCACCGAGTTTGTGTAATCGGTCTCACCGAGTTTGCCTGACCAACTCTCTGGTTAGCTTATTACCAAAATCGGTCCCACCGAGTTTGTGTAATCGGTCTCACCGAGATTACTTTATGCCCTAACCCTAATCATATCGGTCCTACCGAGTTGCATGTCGGTCCCACCGAAAATCCTAACGGTCACTAGGTTTACTGAATCGGTCCGACCGAGTTTGTTGATTCGGTCTTACCGAGTTTGGTAAATTGTGTGTAATGGTTAGATTTTGTGTGGAGGCTATATATACCCCTCCACCTCCTCTTCATTCGTGGAGAGAGCTATCAGAACAAACCTACACTTCCAACTTACCAGTTCTGAGAGAGAACCACCTACTCATGTGTTGAGGCCAAGATATTCCATTCCTACCATATGAATCTTGATCTCTAGCCTTCCCAAGTTGCTTTCCACTCAAATCTTTTTCCACCAGATCCAAATCCCACGAGAGAGACTTGAGTGTTGGGGAGACTATCATTTGAAGCACAAGAGCAAGGAGTTCATCATCAACACAGCATTTGTTACTTCTTGGAGAGTGGTGTCTCCTAGATTGGCTAGGTGTCACTTGGGAGCCTCAGACAAGAGTGTTGAGTTGAACCAAGGAGTTTGTAAGGGCAAGGAGATCGCCTACTTCGTGAAGATCTACCGCTAGTGAGGCAAGTCCTTCGTGGGCGACGGCCATGGTGGGATAGACAAGGTTGCTTATTCGTGGACCCTTCGCGGGTGGAGCCCTCCGTGGAATCGCTGCAAACTGCTACCCTTCGTGGGTTGAAGTCTCCATCAACGTGGATGTACGATAGCACCACCTATCGGAACCACGACAAAAACATCCGTGTCTCCAATTGCGTTTGAATCCTCCGAAACCCTTCCCTTTACATTCTTGCAAGTTGCATGCTTTACTTTCCGCTGCTCATATACTCTTTGCATGCTTGCTTGTTATGTATTGTGAACGTTAAACTTATGCCTAAGCTTCGCTTAAACCTAAAGAAGTTAAAAACTGCAACTTTGGTACTTAGGTCTAATCACCCCCCCTCTAGACACCTCTTCTCAAGGTCCTACAAAATGCTCATGAAATGCTTATGCAGTGATCTTGGTGTGCTCATGCATGCATGCAATCTTAGTTGGGGCCCCCTACAGCGCTTATTTATTTTCTCTTGCACGGGGTCATCGCCCCTGCTTTGTGCAAGGGTTACATGCAGCTAAGGCAAGGCCTGTACAAAAGGGAGGCTGCTTGTGACACCCCCGATTTAATCGTACACTAATCATGCACACAAACGTGTACGATCAAGATTAGCGACTCACGGGAAGATATCACAACACAACTCTAAAAACATAAATAAGTCATACAAGCATCATAATACAAGCCAGGGGCCTCAAGGGCTCGAATACAGGTGCTCGATCATAGACGAGTCAGCGGAAGCAACAATATTTGAGTACAGACATAAGTTAAACAAGTTTGCCTTAAGAAGGCTAGCACAAACTGGGATACAGATCGAAAGAGGCGCATGCCTCCTGCCTGGGATCCTCCTAAACTACTCCTGGTTGTCGTCAGCAGCATGCACGTAGTAGTAGTGTGACAGCCTGATTTTTGCCCTCTCTTATTTGCCTGATTTTCATTTGGCTTTATTTTGAAATTTGGAGTTTTTGAATCTTTTTATATGGACTTAAACACTTGGGTACCCTTGGCTTTCACCCAAGAGCATCCTTCCCCTCTCTAATCATCATTCCCCTTCTGATCCACCTCAAAATAATCTTGGGAATATTTTTCTTAAATGAAAAATATTCATTTTTCCTCTCTAAAACCCTAGCTAGTTCAATGAGCTCCAAAGCAACCCTAATTTTTCTTGCCCACAAAAATCTGAGAAAATTCACAAATATTCTTTGAACCCTAGGGCACCTTCCTGAGCAAAAATATTTCATCACTTTTTGGAATATTTCTGCTACAGGAAATATTTTCTGTGCTAGACAGAAATGGTGGTTTCTACAGCAACTACCATTTTACTTGCTGCATTGAGCCTGAATTTTATTGTGCGTCATCACCTTAGTAGATGATGGCTAGCCTCCAAAGCACAACCCCCAACTCCCAGCCATTTGAACTCAGTAACCTCTCAAAGTTACTGATCAGAAACTTACCTGGCTTGTAAAATCTTCTCTACTGCATCTTGAGCCAAACCAATGTGTGGTGATCATCAAAACTACCACGAACAACAAGCCATACATGATCTTTGGACGTTGGTCGGCCTGAGGGGAGAGTTCACGCGGTGACCACGCGTGTCCATGATGCCAGCATGCGTGTCGACGCGCTCTGAGTCCCGCCGAGCGTTTTGTTCGCGCGTGCTCGCTTCCGAGCGTGCCAAACTTTGCCACCATTCTCGTCTCAACACCATTAACACCCCCCTGGCACTCGCCGACGCTGAAACTCGCCGCAGCGAGCACGGGCACGGTCCGGCCAACGCCAGAGTGCGCTCTGCACTGTGCTCGTCGCCTTCCTCTTGATCCTGTTTTCGTCCCCGTTCGCCCACAGTCCCCGCGTGAGCTGCGTCGCCTTCTCCCCCTCTCACTGACGCTGCTCATCGCCGGGTGCAGTGTCTAGGTGTCGCCGGCGGAGCCCCGATCCACGCCCGACGCTCGCCTATAAAAGGAGCCACCCCCAGCCTCCTCGAGCACCATCGTCGACTCCCACACACTCCACAAGCGTGTAGATAGCCGTAACCCGGCCGGGCAGGCCGCGGGTCATCGCCGTAGCTCCAGCCCCTTCCAGGCCAGGGTGACCCTTCCAGGGCCTCCGCCTCTCTCCGGTGAAGCCATCACGAAGTTGCCTCTGCTCGCCGTCTGCCTCATCTTCGGCGACCACCGCCCTCTGCCTCCGCTTGCAAGGTCGATTCCGACACCGTCCAACCACCCCTAGCTACGCTACGGGTATAGGAAGGTGCGCCTCTGTCCCCTCTCTCAATCCCCCCTCTCGTTTTGGCCAAGGAGCCCTTGTCGCCGGCGAGAGCTCCGGCGAAGCCGCGACCCCCTCTGTTTCCTTCTTCCCCTCCACCTCACCTGACTAGCGGGCCCCGCTAGTCAGCCACTCTGTACGCGCGTGAAGCGGTATGAGTGGTGGCGTCCTGAGGCTTTAGGCCTTCGATGTCACCCCCCAGTTTGTTTTATTTAAATTCAAATTCATTTCCAGAAAGCTTCAAACAGCTATAACTCTTCAACCATATGTCCAAATGAATTGATTCTGTTTGCATTGTGTTCTTTGCAATGAAATCTAGCGGCTCACCAAAGATGAGATTTTTTTGAGCTGTCTAGAATTTCTGGTGATTTTCAGAAGTGTTCTTGATATTTTCTTCTTGTGCTTAAAATTATTTTCAGAGGGTGAGGCTTGTCTTGAGGATCACCAGAAGGCTTGTGAACCTCATATGCACTAAGGGAAGCCACAACAACATTTTCATGGTGTCATTTCAATATTTATGATTTTCTTACTTGAACGAAATGATTAATCCATGCATTTAAATAACTATTATGTTATTTATATTCTATTAAGTGTTTGTTAGTTATTATGCTTGATTTACATAATGTTGAAACTAGTTTAGTTGGTAAAGCAAAGTTAAGATCTACTTGTGGAAATGATAAAATGATTTGTTATGCATATGAGTAATTACTTAAAGTTATGTTCTTGCACAAATAAAATAGTAAAATTTGATGGAAAATATTCTGTTAAGTGCTTGTTTAGCCATTTTACTTGACTTACAGAATGTTTGAACCTAACTTGGTTGGTAAAGAAATTAGGATTTGCGTGTGGTGATGATAGTATAATTTTTGCTATGCATATGAGAAATTAATCAAAGTTATTTTCTTGCAGGAGAAAATAATAAAACTTGTTACAAAATATCTTGTTAAAGTAAGAGTTACCCTGACCAGGAAAGTAATATAAATTGTTGATGTTTATGCTTATTGTGAATATGGTTGACACCAGTCATTTTTGTTAATATGTGATGCATGTGTAGTATTGCATTTCATGGCATGCTATGACACCGGTCATTTTCATTTAAGTTGAACCTGAATATAACTCAACTTTAATATATCGTTGACTGGGTCATGTGCCGCTGAATCGAGTTTTTCCCCAGTGCAACCACATTTGCCTTTGTGGGAAGGCCTTGATTTGGTCCATTGACATGCCTCTGGTCGGTGCCTCCAACTAGGGAAGGTTATGGCATGCTTACCCTGGCCCAGTAAGCAGGCATAATCTTGTGTGCCCGTTGTTGAGATTATGGTACCGGGTCCCCGAGTGGGATCGTTTTGGCCAAGACGGTGGTCGTTGTTTCTTTGGTAGACACGGGGCCACCCAGGACTAGCCCCTTGGGATTGGGTCGGAGTGGCCGGGAGAGTGTCATGGCAATGGAAGGGTTTTGTTGGAATGCCATTGGTCCACCCGAATGGGAGTGCGAGGCCATGGGTTCCGTGGTGTGGGTACAGTGTACTACCTCTGCATAGTGTATAATCTATCGATAGCCGAGTCCACGGTCAGGGACGCCTCGTAGTAGGTCCCACCATGAGTCAACGTTTAATAAAATCGCAAACTAAGTTATGAACTTTGCACTGTTGATGATGGCAGAAAGGCCATCGAGAGGTTTGAGACCAAATATTGGTCGTGGTTGTGATCGCCGTAAGGATCACGAGTTACTCTAGTCAAGACCATGATGGTGGTTTGTTTGTGATCCGAGAACGATCACGGTTGGTAAGTTGGTCCCGAGGGACGTTTATCACAAGAGCATGATCACAGCATGTTGGAACATTATTGCATTATTAATTGGTTAATTATCATGATATTGCTTGTCATTATGATTATGCCTGTTGTGAGCTTGCAAGTACATTCAATGTACTGACCTGGCGTGTCATGCCAGATTTCAGGAAAGTCTCATTGGAAAGGAGTGTTGCTAGAGTCTAGATCGTGTCCACATCGGTGTCCCTGTGCTATGGAGTTTCCGCTACGACGTTGTTCCGCTGCCGCGTAGTTGTTATGATCGAGGCCCCTTTATGTTCACTAAATAATGTACATATTGTTCAGCCGCACCGTGTGTGCCGCTTGGCCTCGACCCCTGTTGTAATATAAACTCTGATCCGCTAGCATTAATAAAGAGGTTGTTTTCTGTACCAAGATGTTGTGTGTTGCCAGAAGACATGGTCTCTGGGCTGGGAATGCATGGTAAACCGGTCGCTCTGAGCCGGGGTGCCACAATGCTTGGTATCAGAGCCGCGCTGACTGTAGGCCACGCTAGACTATGACTTGTTAACTGGATGTTAGATACGAGTTTAAGTTGAGTGCCGGTAGAAATAGGAGCTGATTGTTGCATTGCATGCACTTGATTTATATTTTTATGCTAACCTGCTAATGGTTGTGAGTGTACATGGCTCCGGTGCTGTATCCTTTCCAGTTCCAGCTGATGCCGTACACGTCACCGCACCTCCTTCGCAACGTGTGGCGTCGTCTGTACCCCCTCGGAGACGATCCAGTCTATCGTGTGTACCGGGAGCGTTTAGCTGATTCAGTGTATGAGTATCATGCAGTGGTTACTCTGTGCACTAGTTCCAATTCCAGCACTCACACTCGTACTTCTCGGAGCGGTTACGCCTCTACCGCTTCTCAGGCTGTCCAGTTTGCTGCATCCGAGGTCCTTGTCGAGCTTCGCTACAACGAGGTCCGATTGCAGAACCACCCAGGTTTCTATTACTACCCTTCTCTACACGACAATGGTCGTGTCCGTTTCCCTATCATTGATCCAGAGTCTGATAGTGTTGCTATCCACCTTGCTCGTTATGTCACTGCTAGCTATCTTATGATCCATGAGCTGTCTCGAGAGCTGACTTGTGCCCGTACTGCTTTAGCCGCTGCTTTAGTCACTACTAGATCTGCCACTACTCCATACTCTCTGGGATTTACTCCTTATATTCCAGCCAGTTCTAGTTCCCCTATTTCGCCGGTTATTCCTCCGAGTAGCACCGGCGTCTCGGCCGTGAATCCTCTCAGTACTCTTGCCAAGTGGGTTTCACTTCTCGCTACTCCTGTAGCTCCGATGATTCACCCTACCCCTGCCCCTGAGGGAGAACCCTCGAGGTAGCATCGTCGTGTTACCTTTAACCCAGAGGTTTCCGTTAACCTCGTCAGTTCAGGATCCGAGTCCGCTTCAGGGGAGGACATCGCAGCACCAGCAGAGCAGTAGTACCTCTGAGTATTCGCAGACATCCGGATGATGTACGGATGTAGTCGTACGAGTCATGATGTTTCGGGGTATGTATGAGAGTAGTTGAACCTGGCATGTTGTTCATCTTTCATGTATGAGTTTATGTATAATTATGTTGGGACTTTATTCGCCGTATGTTCTTCGCTCTTTTGTTTTACTCTGGGATTTGTTGCTGGCTTTTCCCCAAATTTATTCTTGGATGTTTTCTCATCTCGATTGCGCTGTCTTGGGAAAAATCCACAATAGGATGACGCGGGGAGGCAGCAGTAGCAACGTTCATGAGGGAACTCCTGTTCGTTGTTCCGCACGACAGGAAGGACATTCTCCCGAGCCGTACGTTCCGCCACCGCCTCCACCGCCAAATCCGCCCTCCACCGAGCAAATTCTATGAAAGTTTTAGGAAAGAAGGAACAATGATCTGATTGAAATATTAAGAAGTGTGCAAGCTATAGTTGGACAGAATGGAAATTAGAACGGTCATTACTCAAAGCTGTCAAATTTTCAAAGGACCAAGCCACCCAGTTTCAATCAGATTGTTGACCCATTGGATGCAGACGATTGGTTGCGTACCATTGAGAAAAGTTTGAGATTGCTCGTACTGAAGAAAATGATAAATTTCCATTTGCAACTCACTACCTTGAAGGCGCTGCTACCATATGGTGGGAAAATGCAAAAGCCATGTCGCCTGTTGATGAAGAAATCACCTGGGAAAAATTTAAGGATCTGTTCTGGAAATATCACATTCCTACTGGAGTTATGAAGACTAAGCAGCGTGAATTTATTGCACTCATCCAAGGAAGTCAGTCAGTGGGTGAATATTTGAAAAAATTTAATCATCTAGCCTGTTACTCCCTTTATAACGTGGCCACCGAAGAAAGGAAATTCACAGATTTTTTGTAGGCTTAAATCCGCAACTCCGGTGTACTCTCAGTATATTTGATTTCCCAGATTTCCAAACTCTGGTGAACAAGGCTTTCATTGCTGAACGGGAGCACAAGTTTATATCAGATAATAGGCATGTTAACAACGACAACAAGTGTAAGTTTGAGCCAAGGAAGGATGGACAACCACTGCAAAAGGCTCGTACCTGGCAGCAGACTCAGGTGGAATACAAGCCAAATTGGCAACAAAATGTTAACAAGACCACCACTCAAATCAAGAATGTCGTGACCAACCCAGTTCACAAGGAGTGTCGGCGCAATAATTCTTGCTTCAGTTGTGGGCAGAACGGACATTATGCCAGACAGTGCCCCAAGAACAACAAGGCGAATGCCCCATTTAGACCACAAGTCAACTTTAAAGAGTAATGCCCGACCCAGCAAAACTTTACTGGGCACGTGCATCATCTCTCAGCCGACAAAGCCCAAGAGAACCCCGAAGTCGTCATTGGTATGTTTTCTGTTAATGACATACCTGCCGTAATTTTATTTGACTCTGGGGCTTCCCATTCTTTTATTTCTCAGAGTTTTGCTGCCCAAAACAAATTTCCTTGTTCTCTTTTGGGCAAAAATATGCTGGTACAAACCCCGGGATCTTTAATCAAGAGCAATCTGGTCTTCCGTGATCTGGAAATCAATATCAACGGAGTCTACTTTCCAACCTCTCTGATAATTATTGAGTCTGAAAAGTTGGATATTATGTTGGGTATGAATTGGTTGACCCAATATCAAGTTTGCATAAACTGCGCAACACGAGAAGTCACTTTGACCAGTCTGAATGGGCAGACTACCAAATTCTATGCTCGCAAGAACGTACCCAAGCAAGAATTGGTTTTCACCGCTGTGGCTAAGTTGGAATTAATTCATGTGGTCGGCGAGTACCCTGATGTATTTGCAGAAGAAATGCCAGGCATGCCACCAGATCGAGAGCTGGAATTTGCAATAGATCTTGTGCCCGGAACTGCACCGTTATACAAGAAGTATTACTGGATTCCCTCATCAGAATTTGTGGAGCTAAAGAAAAAACTTGATGAATTGCTCCAGAAAGGATATATTCGTCCCAGCTCTTCACCATGGGGATCACCTGCTATTTTCGTGGACAAAAAGGATGGCAGCCTCCGCATGTGCGTAGATTACCGCCAGCTGAATGAGGTCACCATCAAAAATAAATATCCCATGCCAAGGATTGATGATCTGTTTGATCAGCTCAGTGGGGCTAAAGTATTATCTAAGATCGATTTACGAACCAGATATCATCAACTCAGGATTAAAAAGGAAGATATTCCTAAGACCGCATTCACTACTCGGTACGGTCTTTATGAATATACAGTGATGTCTTTTGGTCTCACCAATGCCCCTGATTTCTTCATGCATATGATGAACAAAGTGTTCATGGACTTCCTCGACAAATTTGTGGTAGTCTTCATCGATGACATCCTCATTTACTCCAAGGGTGAAGAAGAGCACAAGGATCACCTCCGAGCAGTGCTACAACGACTCCGCGACCATCAGCTATACGCCAAATTCAATAAATGTGAATTTTGGCTCAAGCAAGTTGGGTTTCTCGGGCATGTACTGTCCGCCGAAGGTATAGCCGTGGACCCAAGCAAAGTAAAGGATGTGCTCGATTGGTTGCCGCCCACGACCGTGACGCAGATCCGGAGTTTTCTCGTATTAGCTGGATATTATAGTCGTTTCATTGAAGGATTTTCCAAGATTGCTAAACCCATGACGGAGCTGCTCAAAAAGGATAAGAAGTTTGAATGGACGGAGGACTGTGAGAAAAGTTTCAATGAGCTAAAGATACGGCTAACAACCGCGCCTCTATTGACTCTTCCAGACATTTATCGCAGTTTTGGTGTGTATTGTGACGCCTCCAGGCAAGGCCTTGGTTGCGTACTGATGCAAGACAGCAAGGTAGTAGCATATGCATCACGACAGCTATGACCCCACGAGGGGAATTATCCTACTCATGATTTGGAATTGGCTGCGGTGGTTCATGCGCTAAAAATTTGGAGACACTACCTCATTGGAAAAAGGTGCCAATTTTTTACCGATCACAAAAGTCTTAAAGACATATTTACTCAGCCAGATTTAAATCTCCGTCAACGAAGATGGCTAGAGTTGGTCAAGTATTATGATCTTGGAATAAATTACCACCCGGGTAAGGCCAACGTGGTTGCCGATGCACTCAGTCGAAAGCCTGTCAGCTTAAATGTCATATTGAAATCCTTGCCTCCCGAACTCCAAGAGGAGATCTCTTAGCTCAACCTGGTCATAGTGGATGCTGGCCTTGCTAATATTTTGGAAGTTACCCCCACACTTGAGGAAGAGATCCGCAAGGCCGAGCCAGCTGACACCAAACTGCAAAAATGTGCCAAGAGCCAGATGGCAGAGCCGACCCGAGATTTCTCCAAGGACAAATTCGGTACCCTCTGATTCCGTGGACGGATTTGTGTACCCAATCAGCCGGACTTAAAGAGAAAAATGCTGTCAGAAGCACACAAATCGTCATATTCCATTCACCCGGGAGGTACAAAAATGTATGAGGACCTTAGACAAATATTCTGGTGGGATGGAATGAAGAAAGACATTGCCTATTTTGTGGCCTATTGCGACATATGTAACAAGGTGAAGGCAGCGCATCAGAAGCCAGTCGGACTCCTCCAACCGTTGCCAGTTTCGCAATGGAAATGGGATAACGTTTGTATGGATTTCATTACAGGATTGCCTAAGACTCAGCGAGGCAATGATGCAATCTGGGTCATAGTGGACACCCTAAACAAGGTTGCTCATTTCATTCCGATCAGCACCAGATATCGAGCAAATCAACTTGCACAGCTTTATGTATCCAGAATAGTCAGTCTGCATGGAGTACCCCGAACTATCACTTCTGACCGAGGTTCCCTGTTTACCTCTGCTTTTTGGTCACGTCTCCATCAAGCCTTGGGGACAACACTGAAATATAGTACTGCTTATCATCCTCAGACGGATGGACAGACAGAGCGGGTAAACCAAATACTCGAAGATATGTTATAAGCATGTGCTTTAGCCCAAGGAACTAAATGGGAAGACTGCTTGCCATGTGCCGAGTTTTCTAATAACAACAGCTTCCAGACCAGTCTAAAGATGTCACCGTATGAAGCTCTGTATGGCCGTAAGTACCGCACTCCTTTAAATTTGTCTCAAACTGGAGATAGCCGTATCTTCAGAATAGATCTCATGATGGAAGCTGAGAAACAAGTTAAGGAAATCAGAGACAGATTGCAATTGGCCAAATCTCGACAGAAAAGTTATTATGATGCAAAGCACCGACAGATCAGTTTTGAACCCGGAGAACACGTATACCTCCGAGTCACTCCTATGAAAGGAGTGAAGAGATTTCAGACTCGTGGAAAGTTGGCACCTAGATTTATTGGTCCATTCCCGGTTATGTCCCGAGTGGGTACTGTTGCATATCAGTTGGAACTACCCGCTGAATTGGCAGACGTGCATAACGTGTTTCATGTTTCACAATTAAGACGTTGCATATCCCCGCCTGAGAAAAGGACTGCTATGGCTGAGGTAGAATTGGCAAATGATTTGACCTATGAAGAAAGACCATTTAGAATTTTGGATCAAATGGAAAGGGTCACTCGCAGTAAAGTAAGGAAATTCTACAAAGTTCAGTGGGAGCATCACAGAGTTAGAATCAACTTGGGAGCAGGAAGAATTTTTACAGTAACATTATCTAGAGTGGCTTTCCCAAGAAACGGAATCGCGAGGACGAGATTCATTCTAAGTGGGGGAGGTTTGTGTCAGCCTGATTTTTGCCCTCTCTATTTGCCTGATTTTCATTTGGCTTTATTTTGAAATTTGGAGTTTTGTATCTTTTCATATGGACTTAAACACTTGGGTACCCTTGGCTTTCACCCAAGTGCATCATTCCCCTCTCTAATCATCATTCCCCTTCTGATCCACCTCAAAATAATCTTGGGAATATTTTTCTTAAATGGAAAATATTCATTTTTCCTTTCGAAAACCCTAGCTAGTTCAATGAGCTCCAAAGCAACCCTAATTTTTCTTGCCCACAAAAATCTGAGAAAATTCACAAATATTCTTTGAACCCTAGGGCACGTTCCTAAGAAAAATTATTTCATCACTTTTTGGAATATTTTTACACTGATAAATATTTTCTCTGCTCGGACAGAAATGGTGGTTTCTACAACAACTACCATTTTACTTGCTCCATTGTGCCTGAATTTTCTTGTGCATCATCACCTTAGTAGATGATGGCTAGCCTCCAAAGCACAACCGCCAACTCCTAGCCATTTGACCTCAGTAACCTCTCAAATCTACTGATCAGAAACTTACCTGGCTTGTAAAATCTTCCCTACTACATCTGGAGCCAAACCAAAGCGTGGTAATGATCAAAACTACCATGAACAACAAGCCAGACGTGATCTTTGGACTTTGGTCGGCCTGAGAGGAGAGTTCACACGGTGACCACGGTGTCCATGATGCCAACATGCGTGTCGACGCACTCTGAGTCCCGCGGAGCGTTCTGTTCGCGCGTGCTCGCTTCCCCTGCCTGCATGAGCGTGCCAAACTTCGCCACCGTCCTCGTCTCAACACCATTAACTCCCCCTGGCGCTCGCCGACTGTCGGTGTCAAAACTGGCGGATCTTAGGTAGGGGGTCCCGAACTGTGCGTCTAACGCGGATGGTAACAGGAGGCGGGGACACAATGTTTACCCAGGTTCAGGCCCTCTCGATGGAGGTAATACCCTACTTCCTGCTTGATTGATCTTGATGATTTGAGTATTACAAGAGTTGATCTACCACGAGATCGTAGAGGCTAAACCCTAGAAGCTAGCCTATGGTATGATTGTTGTTGTCCTATGGACTAAACTCTCTGGTTTATATTGACACCGGAGGGGGCTAGGGTTACACATAGTCGGTTACAAGGGAGCAGATCTACATATCCGTATTGCCAAGCTTGCCTCCCACGCCAAGGAGAGTCCCATCCGGACACGGGATGAAGTCTTCAATCTTGTATCTTCATAGTCCAACAGTCCGGCTAAAGTATATAGCCCGGTTGTCCGAGGACCCCTGTCACGCCCAATATGCGACCCTATCCAAAAGGAACTCGAAGGTCCCACCAAGGATAGACCCGCATATTGAAACGCTTTTGCAAGGTGGATATCATTACATCAACATTACATAATATATAGGGATACATACATAAGGCACAAATGCCACAAGAATACCTCATCATCATACAAGATCAACATCCGACTACGGATGAAACATAAACAGAAGCTCAAACGACATCCACCCTGCTAGCCCAGGCTGCCGACCTAGAACCTATCCCCTGATCAAAGAAGCAGAAGAAGAACTCAACGCAAGCAAGCATCGCTCTCGCGTCATGATCATCGCAAAACCTGTACCTGCAACTGTTGGTGTAGTAATATGTGAGCCACGAGGACTCAGCAATCCCATTACCATGGGTATCAAGACTAGCAAAGCTTAATGGGAAAGGAATGGGTAAAGTGGTGAGGTTGCAGCAGCGACTAAGCATATATGGTGGCTAACATACGCAAATGAGAGCGAGAAGAGAAACAAAGTAACGTTAGTCAACTAGTAATGATCATGAAGTGACCCTTAACTCCTACTTACGCCGACATAACCCGTAAAACCGTGTTCTCCTCTCGATCAACCCGAAAAGAGACACTCACGGTTACGCACACGGTTGGTGTATTTCAAGAGTTTGCTTCAAGTTTACTACAACCGGATATTAACAAATTCCCATCTCGCCACATAACCGCTGGCACGGCTCTCGAAAGTTTAAACCCTGCAGGGTGTCCCAACTTAGCCCATGATAAGCTCTCGCGATCAACGAAGGATATTCCTTCTCCCGGAAGACCCGACCAGTCTCAAATCCCGCTACAAGACATTTCGACAGTAATAAAACACGCCCAGCAAAACCGCCCGATGCGCCAACAATCCCGATAGGAGCTGCACATATCTCGTTCTCAGGGCAACACCGGATGAACACTACGTACGGTAACCGACGATACCCCAAGTTGCCTAGGGCAGCACCGCAAGTGGCTCTGGTTTGGACCAACACTTAGACAAGCATTGGCCCGGGGAGCTGAATAAAGATGACCCTTGGGTTAATTACTCCCAAGGGAAAAGTAGGTGGTGGTGAGGCAAATGGTAAAACCAAGGTTGGTCCTTGCTGGAGGAGTCTTATTCAAAGCGAACTGTCAAAGGGGTCCCATAAATCACCCGACCGCATTAGGGACGCAAAATCCGGGAACATAACACCGATATGACGGAAACTAGTGTGGCAAGAGTGGAACAAAACACCAGGGATAAGGCCGAGCCTTCCACCCTTTACCAAGTATATAGATGCATTAATAATATAACAGATATTGTGATATCCCAACCAAAATCCTGTCCACCATGGAGCAATCTCCAACTTCACCTGCAACTAGCAACGCTATAAGAGGGGCTGAGCAAAAGCGGTAACATAGCCAAGCAACGGTTTGCATAGGAAAGGTGTCAAAGGTTAGAGGCGGACATGGCAATTTGGGATGGCTTGATAAACAGGTAATAGGGAGCACAGCATAGCGATAGAACGAAGCAACTAACGTAGCAATGATAGTAATGAGATCCAAGGTGACGGTCATCTTGCCTGAAATTCCGCTAGGAAGAAGAACGAGTCCATGAAGAAGATGAAGCCATGAAGATTTAACCAAGCGTGATTTAACGAATCCTCACGATCGCAACGAAACGGGAACTATTGAGAAGAAGCACACAACATAGTAAACACACCACACATAGACAAGACATGATGCACAACAAGCATGATGCATGACAAAGCTACATGAAGCTACTCATGGCAAAAGATGATGCAAACAAGAACAACACATCAAAGCAAGTTTAAATGAGGCCGGGAACAACATATAACAATTCCGGTAAGTCCTCGTATGCAAATTTCGAAATTGGTCCAGATCTGAATAAACATTATGTTAAAGTTGTTAAACAGCAAGTTAAGATGCATCACGATGATCTACACGAAATTCTAGTCAAGTTACATATAAAGTTCATTTAATTCGGAGTTACGGCCTAGAAGATATGAACAAAACAAGTTAAACATGGCATTGGTGCAAAATGCATACAAACATCAAGAAAACACCTCAAAACATGGATGCAACATGATAATATGAAGCTACATGCAAAACCAAGCAAGTTTCATATAGAGCACACTCAAAACGGAGCAACGGTTCAACACATACACCCTATACAAGTTTAAAGGACAAGCTGTCCAAAACAGCAACTAGGCATATTGCAAGTATCAAAACAACAAGCTACATCACCTTAACATGATAACAAAAGGCATGGGCATGATGTACAGGTAAAGCATGACAAAACATGAACACTAAGCTATCTCCAGAAATCACTAGAACATACTCAAACACACAAGGAAAGATTGCAAATAATAACAGTTTCAGACTTTGCAGAAATAACATCAGGTTGCAATGTTTAGGGCTATCAAACAGCATGTTACGGGAACTTATCATAGCAAACAAAGGCATGGCATGAATCTAGTAACTGCATAGAACAAAAGTCCTTTACTGACCATGAGCCAAAAGGGCACAGAAAATATGATGGCACCCATGTAAACATGGCAAGTTATATTACAGATTCATACATGGCAGAAACAACAATAAGTAGGCATGTTGGTGAGCTTGAACCACTCACCACAGAGAAATACATGGCATGGAAAGGCAATAAACAGTAATAAGACATGTTTATGAAGCTAAGCATGGCAAGAGAAAGTTCATAGGATGCATGGATCACTAACAACAATCATGGCAACATTGAACTTAATGTTAACAGGCTGACAGCAACATCATTTAGCAATTCGAGAGCAAGATTACAACAAGTTACAGCAGGCTATAATTGCAACCAGGGGCATGGATGGATAGAGAATGACATGTATAACAAAACATCCTTAGTTAACATCTCCAGATTATGCATCGAATGACTTGTAGAAGCAGGTTAACATAGCATCACGAAATAACAGATTCAGCCTAGTAAAATAGCAACAGCAGGTATCCTACTTAACAAGCTTGATGCACTCACTACAGGACCCACAAAAATACATGTATGGAACCAATGTCAAAATGGCATGGCATAGATAAAAACACATGTAGACATCAACCTTATAGGATGCACACATCAAATGCAACAAAAATGACAAAAGAGCAAGTTATAACAGTTTCAGCAGATTAACATCACATAGCACTCTTGCAACGATGATTCAGGAATCAAGATGAGCTCAAATGAACATGATGCAATGAAACTAAATGATATACTCGTCGAGGCAAACAATTTGACATATCACACGCACGAAACGGAGCAACGGATGCGGAGTTATGGCATGATGATATTGCAACAAAATTAACACCGAAAAATGACTTGGACGAAAATATACCCTCCGAAAAGCTGGACGGGGTCGAGCGGGACGAGGAAATCCGGGCGCGGGGACGAGTGTTTGGATCGGCGACGGGTGGATCTCGTCCACCCGCCCAGATCCGGCGATGAGGAGGCCGGTGCCGGGGCTCCGGCGAGCGGGGCGGCCGGCGGTAGGCTTGACGACGGCGGGCGGCGCAGCAGAATCCGGCAACGCTGGCCCGGATCTGCCGAGGCGAGCCGGGCGACGAGAGGAGGCGCGACGCGAGGAACGGCGCGGGCGCTGGGCGCGGCGGTGGCGGCGGGGAGGTGAAGCTGGCGAGGTCGGTGGCGGAGATTTTTGGCGACGGCGAGGTACCGGGCGGCGCGAAGTTCAGAGGGAGCGGGTGGAGGGCGCGTGGGGCGCCGGCTGGGTCGGTGCGGCGCCGGGTTTCTCCGCCGGCGGTGCGCGGAACGTGGCGGGCGGCGAGGTCCGCCGGGACGGGCGGACGGCGCGGGCGGCGGCGGCTCGCTCGCTTATGGCTCGGGCCGCGGCGGTGGCGGGAGCCGGACAGCGACGTGGCAAAGCGGGATTGGGCGCAGGGGCGGCGGCGCTGAGGTGGCGGCGTGGGATTGGCCGGGGTGAGGTGGCTGGCGCAGGTGGACACGTCCGGCGGCGGAACGGACATGTCCGACTGCGGGAGGAGGAAGATGGCTAGGGTTTCATCCGGGAATCTCGAGGGAGGAAGACATATTTATAGGTAGAGGGAGCTAGGAGAGTCCAAATGAGGAGTGGTTTTCGCCCACACGATCGTGATCGAACAACCGAGAGCATGGAGGGGAGTTAGATGGGTTTTGGGCCACTTTGGAAGGGTGTTGGGCAGCAAAGAGAAAGAGGCTTTTACGGTTACCCGGTTAACCGTTGGAGTACCAAACGACCTCCAAATGGCACGAAACTTGACAGGCGGTCTACCGGTGCTATACCTAGGCCGCTTGACGAACTTCGGTCCATTCCGAGACCATTTAATGCCCGCACAAAAGAAGAGGCAAAAAGGGGGCGCCGGGAGACATAGGAGTGCCGGATTACAAAACGGACAACGGGGAAAATGCTCGGATGCATGAGACGAACACGTATGCGAATGCGATGCACATGTTGACATGATATGAAATGCAGATGATGACGTGGCAAAGTGCAACACGCAAGCACATGACATGGCAAAGACGGCGACTAACTGACGGACACCTGGCGCATCGAATCCGGGGCGTTACAACACTCCTCCACTAACAAGAGATCTCGTCCCGAGATCTTAGGACCGAGACGGAAGGGAAAAGGGATGAGGTGAAACAAAAAATCAAGAGAATAAGCAAAGAATCGAGAGCACTCGAGAAGAAGAGAGGAACGACGAGAATGACAAGAATCGTAGGCTCACGGAATCAGATAGACTATGAAACCACTCCGGTTAGAACGTTATAAGAAACGAATAAGACCGAAAGGATTTAGGTAGAACTCAGACTGAACATGGAAAGAATAGAACATAAACTTGAGAAGATGGAACGATACTTGATGAAGACATGACACAAAACCTCCGGAAAGGATTGAAAGAGTTGAATGAAAAGAACTTAGAAGGAAGGATTGAACGGAGTTGTCGAGAAAATCAACAACGAAAAGAATAAGCTTGTTATGGACTTATGGATTACATCTCAAAATTATGAGGTGATAGCCAACCACAAGCGGAAAGATTGAATAGCTGAGAGGAACGAAGAAATGCAAAACTCCACTTCAAAAGAATACGGAGAATTAATTGCACTTCAAGACGCAAGAAGAAAAGATACTTGAATTCCATCGACAAGAATCTTGATGAACACTTGAAGAATGAATTAAATCATGAAGATCCACCATGAAGAACTCCGGTGACAAAAGGATGATGAGATAGAATGAAGGGTGAAAGAATAAGATGAGCCGTACGGTGATTTAGATGGAGGTTCTGACGAGATGGTCGAGTAATTTTGAATTCCGGAAAAGAAAAGATGAAAACACTTGGAACTAGAATTTATTCATCAAGAACAAACTCCGAAGAAAGGGATTAATCACTTGGATGAAATAAGAATAAGGTTTATTGTATGCTTATCCTTCATCAAATTAAATTGATGACAAGCAATGGATTTGCATACTACTTATTCTTCTTGAAAAGGATTGAGAAGTGACATATCGCAAACTTGAGAAGGACTTCATGAACCACGGTAGGATTGAAAAGAAACGAATGGATTAGTGTGATAATCAAAGAAAAAGAATCTTGAACGAACCACCGTTAGAAATGAAAATGAACGAAGAGAAGAGAACGAATCACCGGAAAGAATTAGAAGAACCAATATGCTAGAGGGGATTTAGATTCAAAAGAACAAAGAGATCATGAGCTGGTTAAAGAACACTTGAACGAAGCACCGGAAGAATATTGAGATGAACGAAGGGGCACGGATATAGAATAATTGGGGAATGAATCTGAAAACTTAGAATGAAGAAATCTTCCGAAAAGATGGCCTCCGGATGATCGAGACGGCAAAAACAACTCCTGAAATACTCCGGATGGATGAAAAGAATTGCACGACTGGAAACAATTAGATAGGATAACATCGAGCTAGCACCATGAATCTCCAGGAGAACGGACAAGATTTAAGAGAAACTCTACTTCGGCCTTCAAATGATGATGAGAAACACCACCAAAATTACTAAGATACTCCGGGAGAATGAAAAGCGAAGAGGTTGAGCCAACAATGAAATGGTTTGAAATTGATCTTGGAAAAGGCAAGTGACTGATGATATTCATTCTTACGTCACACTTGAAAAGAATTGGGAATAACTCCGGGAAAATCAGAAGAGTCAGGTAAGATCCTGGGAAAAGACCTGTGGGTTAGGGCCCACTAAAGGAAAGCACCGTTGGAAAGGATTGTTGAAGAGATAGATGATGCACCGGAACGATTGAAATATTTGAATGAGGTGACAACCCATTCACAAATAATTTTTCTTGCCCACAAAAATCTGAGAAAATTCACAAATATTATTTGAACCCTAGGGCACGTTCCTAAGGAAAATTATTTCATCACTTTTTGGAATATTTTTGCTACAGTAAATATTTTCTGTTCTGGACAGAAATGGTGGTTTCTACAACAACTACCATTTTACTTGCTCCATTATGCCTGAATTTTCTTGTGCATCATCACCTTAGTAGATGATGGCTAGCCTCCAAAGCACAGCCCCCAACTCCTAGCCATTTGACATCAGTAACCTCTCAAATCTACTGATCAGAAACTTACCTGGCTTGTAAAATCTTCTCTACTACATCTGGAGCCAAACCAAAGCGTGGTAATCATCAAAACTACCATGAACAACAAGCCAGACGTGATCTTTGGACGTTGGTCGGCCTGAGAGGAGAGTTCACACGGTGACCACGGTGTCCATGATGCCAACATGCGTGTCGACGCACTCTGAGTCCCGCAGAGCGCTCGCTCAGGCGTTTCGCTTCCCCTCGCATGAGCGTGCCAAACTTCGCCACCGTCCTCGTCTCAACACCATTAACTCCCCCCTGGCGCTCGCCGACTGTCGGTGTCAAAACTGGCGGATCTTAGGTAGGGGGTCCCAACTGTGCGCCTAACGCGGATGGTAACAGGAGGCGGGGACACAATGTTTACCTGTGTTCGTGCCCTCTCGATGGAGGTAATACCCTACTTCCTGCTTGATTGATCTTGATGATTTGAGTATTACAAGAGTTGATCTACCACGAGATCGTAGAGGCTAAACCCTAGAAGCTAGCCTATGGTATGATTGTTGTTGTCCTATGGACTAAACTCTCTGGTTTATATTGACACCGGAGGGGGCTAGGGTTACACATAGTCGGTTACAAGGGAGGAGATCTACATATCCGTATTGCCAAGCTTGCCTTCCACGCCAAGGAGAGTCCCATCCGGACACGGGATGAAGTCTTCAATCTTGTATCTTCATAGTCCAACAGTCCGGCTAAAGTATATAGCCCGGCTGTCCGAGGACCCCCTAATCCAGGACTCCCTCAGTGTACCAGGCTTCATTGACGATGAGTCCGGCGCGCTGATTGTCTTCGGCATTGCAAGGCTGGTTCCTAATCCGAATACTCCATAGAATATTTTGAACACAAGGATAGTGTCCGGCTCTGCAAAACAAATACCACATACCACCGTAGAGAGAATAATAATATTTCCACAAATCTAATCTGCTGACATATTCTGCAGTGTGATGTCACACCATGGCCCGGTCATTATTTGAACCGTTTTTCTCGACCAGCCACTACACATATTGCGAGGCGGTTTTCTTGGCACGTCTTGTCAAAGCAGAGATCATGTCCCCCTTATCACGGGATTCTCATCAATACGGGTGTGGGTAACCCAACCGCGCCATCAACTACGACGCTTGGGGAATAAGCGAGTTTACCAGGCAGGTTGGGAGGCGCATAGTTTCTTCCGCCTTTATAAAGAGACAAGGATTCATTATTTTCACCCACGTCCTCTTCCTCTTTGCTCATCCATTCTCGCACACTCGAGCTCCAATGCCCAAGTTCGCGTTTTCTCCTCAAAACCACTCCAAGCATGTCCGGAGCGGGAGGCAAGTGGATGGTCTCCTCCGTTACGGAGGAGGACATCATGAAGCTCCGGGGAGCCGGATACCTGGCCGCGGATATCACGCACCGGCTTCCAGATGTGGGGCAGATTGTCCCTACTCCCGTACCCTACGAGAGGGTGGTATTTCTTACCCACTTCGTCCGTGGACTGGGATTTCCTCTCCACCCGTTTTTCCGCGGGCTCATGTTCTACTATGGGTTGGACTTTCATGATCTAGCCCCAAATTTCATCCTCAACATCTCGGCATTCATCATCGTGTGCAAGGCCTTCCTCTGCATCAAGCCCCACTTCAGCCTGTGGCTGAAGACCTTCAACGTTAAACCGAAGGTGGTGGCCAGCTAGCAAGCGGAGTGCGGAGGCGCCATGGTGGGCAAAATGCCCAACGTCACCTGGCTCGAAGGATCCTATGTGGAGACCGTGAAGGGGTGGCAATCGGGGTGGTTCTACATCACCGAGCCACGCGACACCAACCGGGTGGCGGCCCCAATTCGATCCGGCATCCCCATGCGGCTCACCTCCTGGAAAGAGAAGGGCCTGTCCTGGGGTTCATCTGTGGAGCTGACCGGACTACAGAAATGTATCAAGAATATGATAAGCAAGAAAATCAAGCTTGTCAACATTGTCCAAGTCATGCTCTTCCGCCGGATCCTTCTGTGTCAAAGTCGGGAATTCAATTTGTGGGAGTTCGACTCGGCTGAGCACCAGATGCTGCGAGAGCTCTTTTACACGACGCACAAAGACGTCTGGAAGGTGCTATTCAAGGGCACCGAGGTACCTCCTCCTCTTACCGAGGATCGCGGACTCAGCGCAAAGCGCCCTGCCAATCCGGTAAGTCTTTTATATCTCACAAAATGTTTCTCTGCCCAGCATAATAGTGTGAGGGGTCTAAGCCTCCTTGCCATTTTAACAGGACTGGATAGCGACAGCGGAGCAGATCGACTGTCCAGCCCCCCTGCCCGACGATCCAGCACATACTTTCCGAATGGAGATGCTGGTTCCCGCGCCTTATGAGGCGCCGGAGAAAAGGCCACGGGGACCAGGAAAGGTCTCCGGCGCAAGGTCATATCAGACTCATCGTCCGAAAACACCAAGGCGCACTCCTCCCACGAAGACGAGGCGGAGGAAGAGGACAGTTCTCTCAAATGGGGAGACAAGAAAAGGAAGGCCGCCCCATCTAGGGAGGCCGAAGGGTCCAAGAAGGGAAGGACCCTCCTTCCGGACTGCTCCACAACAGCCGCTTTTAGCGACGATCAGTGGTTGCCCAGGGACAAGCCCCTGGCGAAGTCGTAAGTATCCTAATACCATAATAATTCTTGGTATGTTTTATTTTATTGCTTTTTATCATGCCGAACATGATCATGTCGTCCATCCAGAGCTCATATCGAAGATGAAGAGCGATTCACTCCTGACCGCCTCCTCTCCCCGCCCTACGGACGATGCCGAGGTGTTGTCCCAAAGGGCACTGAACCAAGGGGAGACAGTTCCGGAGGTGCCCCAAGGCGACATTCCGGATGCTGGGCACAGGAGGGGCAAGACCCCCATGGGCAGTGGGGGCAACAAGTCTAGCCCCCAGCCGAATACTGCACCGGAACCTCCAGTGGTTCCGGATTCTGTCAGGCGACCCCTCGCTAAGAGGGAAAGCCGCCCGTGCCAACGGCCTCTGTCCATCCAAAGGCATCAGACAACTTGCTGGAAGCGCTTCGCGGCGCTTCCATTGACGAAGAACACCGCACTATCATGAGTGCGGTGGTCAAGAAGGTTCAGTCCACCAAAAGCGGATTGGCTGAAGCCTGTGCCAGCCTCCTAACAGGCTTTGATGTAAGTAATCAAATTGTACGAAAATGTTACAACATAGACAGTAGCCCCTACTGCTCTGTTTGGTGTTCGCAAAGAAAGGCCGAACAGAGGATCAAATAATAATCACGGGAGTCTAATCAAAATATGTCTATGTGAATAAGCAGCCACTGGCCGCATTGCCACGCCGCACGGGCGGAGGTCGCCAAGATCAAGAGGGACCTTGAGCGGTCCAAAGAAGAGCTCGGCCTTACCAAGAGGCAGCTCGAAGAGAAAAAAGGTAAGTAGTACCCCATCTGTTTATTGATAAAGAAAATTTTGGTTTTAGAATAATAGGATCATCTTGAATTTTGCTAGGGGCCACGACCGAAGTGGCGGCCCTGCAGAAGGCGCTATCCGAGCCCGAAGACAAAGTGGCCATGCAGCGCATCGAGCACGAGAAACAAGAGGCTTGAGTTGGCGAGGTGCAGCAAGAGCTCCAGGACTTTGCCGAGAAGTACAAGTCCTTGGAGCGTGACTCTAAGATGGAGGAGTCTGAGCTTGCAAAGGCACTCAAGAGCGCACAAAACGCCAAGGCCGAAGCCAAAAGGCCCTCTAGGAAATTGAGGCGGTTAAGAAGATAGCAGTGGGTAAGGCATTCATTATGCAAAGCAAGCATGTGAAGGAAACTTTCCTTTTACTTACCCGAGTTCGGAGCTCTCCAGGACCGTTCGCAGATCAACCCCGCAGTGTGTCGGATGTCGCGGAGTTCTACCGGGCTGAGGAGGGGAGCTCGACGGAAAAGTTGTTATGGTCTCAGTATATTGGGACTGAACACCCAATGCCCTTGAGCGACCAGCTGAAGCAACTGGTCGAGCTTCACAAGGCGGCCGAACAGGCCATGAAGGGTCTTATAGTCCGGATGTGGCCTGGCGAGCCCCTTCCTGATAGCTACTTCGGTATGGTCAGGCGGCTTGTGAATGCCTGCCCATGGCTTGAAGTCATAAAGCGGTCCGTCTGCATCGAGGGCGCGCGTAGGGCTTTTGCCTGGGCGAAGGTGCACTAGGCGAAGCTGGACGCCGAAAAGCTGGTGAAGGAGGGGCCGCCGGAGGGCAAGGAGCATCGCCACCCTGAAAACTATTATGACAGTGTCCTGAAGGGTGCTCGCCTTGTGGCGGAGGAATGTGCTAAGGATGTAATACTCGAATGAATTTACTCATGATATCCTGTAAAATGAAACGACTTCATTTGCGCTATGCAATGCTTGTTAATTTAAAATAGCCGTTTATAAAATCTGAGAGTTGGCCAGTCGTCGGCTTCTGCCCCCATGTAACTAGTACTGAGGTGTTCAGGATAAACCTGAGCACTCTTTATCCCAATTGTGGGTCCTTCGAAGGAGGTGTTCAAAGACAAACGAACTGTGCAATCGGACTATAAAGCTTTATCACTCTCACTTAGCTATAGAAGTCTACAATTTTAAATTTTGGCGAAGCCCCTAGTATTCGGAAGGCCGAATTTGGGGAGCTATATACGCCTAGGTCGGGCAAGGCCGACTCCTCGCCCGAAGCGGAAAAAGTCTTTAAGGACTTGAGACCTCTCGAATAGCGACCAGCTCTCGCCTCATCATGACAGTCAATTTTCGGCTTCTCTACGGAGGTGCTCGTCCGGAAGAACCGGGACACAATCGCAGTAGTTCTCCCAGTGCTACCTTAGACGATATTGCGGAACATAAGGTACCAGAACATGGGAGCTGGGCAAACCCAACTATTGACCCAAGACATGATTCGGAGCTGATGCACCTAATGCTATAAGTTCGGGGTGCCGCACTGTCGAAAGTGTTCGGACTTCTCACGCCGTGTTATGTGGTATACGGAAGCCCCTGGCGCACTGGTCGTACCAGAATGTACGGGTGCAATTTGTCGTAAATAAGCAGACAAGAAAAAAAAGAAAGGGCAACGCAATAATAGGCTAACGCTATGCATTGCTATTAAATAATACGTCCAAGTGTACGGATACAAGTAGTGCAATAAGCAAAAAATAGGACCATTGACATGTCCTATCCAAGGGCAAGCTGCGTACGGGTATGTAAAACAGGTATTTTGATCGTTATCAGAGACCACCTGGGGATTCCCTTGTACGCCGTAATCGCTTTGCTTCCTTGGTATTTCCTTACCGCGATGAGTCCAACAATTGGACTGCCGGAAAGGGCTTCCAGAGAGTAAGGTCCTGAAAGAGACAAAATGATAAAGGTATACAACCCCTGGGGTGGTTGAGCCGCATTGTGGGATGTGCCATAGTGGTGCCTCCGCCTATGCCCATGGTATCTTGAGTGTGTAGTTATGTACACGTGGCACAGATTTCTCCACTTGACTGGGACTAGGATGGAGGCCGAATTGCTAGTCAAGCTCAAAACGTGCCTGCCGATCCGCCTGCGGGGTACTCCGGACTTGCTTGAAGGTGTCCGGGGTCTTTTTCGCCGAATTGGCGGTTTGCCTAATAATGCTGCTTTGCTTCACGCGAGGGCCGCAGCATGTGCTCCTCCGCAGAGCGAGCGCCTATGTTTCCATTAACTATTATAACCCCGCGTGGTCCCGGCATTCTCGAAGTTTGAGGTATGCATATACGCGGTACCGCATTGAATCTGGCAAATGCGGTTCGTCCGAGCAGTGCGTGATAGCCGCTGCAGAAGGGGACAATATCGAAGATTAACTCCTCGCTTCGAAAGTTGTCCGGAGATCCGAAGACCACTCCCAGTGTGATTGAGCCCGTGCAACAGGCCTCTACACCTGGGATTACACCTTTAAAGGTGGTATTGGTTGGTTTGATCCTCGAGGGGTCTATGCTCATTTTGCACATTCTATCCTGGGTGGTCCCTGCGATCGAAGGTGATCGGACAAGAGGACCATGGGTTGAACTTTGGGGCGACTGGCTCCATCGCATAGACGTCCCTTAGTGCACGCCTGTTCCCTCTTGGGAATATGGGTTGCGATATCATGTTCACCGCTTTTCACTTGTGGAGGGAACCTCTTCGCCCTCCTGTGTTCGGGCGGCCGAGGCTCCTCCTCGTCGTTGCTATGCAGCCCCTTGTCCTTGTTTTCGGCATTCAACTTGCGGGCCTGCCTGAACACCCAGCATTCTCTGTTGGTGTGATTGGCTGGCTTATCGGGGGTGCCATGAATTTGACACGAGCGATCGAGTATGCGGTCCAAACTGGACGGGCTCGGATTGCTTCTTTTGAATGACTTTTTCCGCTGACCGGATTTAGAGCCACTGAATCTGGCATTGATTGCCGTGTCTTCGGCGTTGTCGCCGTTGTTGCGGCGCTTGTGTCTATTGCGACGTGGTTTGCCGTTAGTATCTTTGGCATCTGAAGTGCCATGATTCCTTGATGTGTTGTCGCTGCGAGCCAGCTAGTTGTCCTCGCCCGCGCAAAAGCGGGTCGTGAGTGTCGTGAGGACTGCCATGGACTTCGGCTTCTCTTGGCCGAGGTGTCGGGCAAGCCACTCGTCCCGGATGATATGTTTAAATGCCGCTAAGGCCTCGGCATCTGGACAGTCGACGATTTGGTTCTTTTTAGTTAGGAACCGAGTCCAGAATTTCCTGGCCGATTCCCCAGGCTGTTGGGTTATGTGGCTCAAGTCATCAGCATCTGGCGGTCTCACATAAGTGCCCTGGAAGTTGTCAAGGAATGCATCTTCCAAATTCTCCGAACTGCCGATGGAGTTTGCTGGCAGGCTATTCAGCCAATGCCGAGCTGTTACTTTGAGTTTTAGTGGGAGGTACTTGATGGCATGTAGATCATCACCGCGAGCCATGTGGATGTGGAGGAGGAAATCCTTGATCCATACCGCGGGGTCTGTTGTGCCATCGTATGACTCAATGTTCACGGGTTTGAATCCTTCTGGGAATTCATGATCCATTACTTCATCGGTGAAGCATAGGGGGTGTGCGGCGCCTCTGTGTCGGGCTATGTCACGACGTAGTTCATACGAGTCTTGTCTGCTGTATTCGGCCCGGCCGGATTTGCTTTTAGTGTATCCGGCGTAACGACCATCGTCACGCGTTGGGGCGTGACCCCGTGATCCGTAGATCGATCTTGTATGTCCTGCTTTGTTTTTCCAATACGTCTCGCAGATCCCGTGTGTTGCCCCGAGCCTTGGTGGTTTTGTTTGTCTGGCTACGGGGTGCGGGCTGGACTTCGAGCTGTTATGCCCCTCTGTCTCGGCCACGAGGTGGCTGATCAGCCACACCATACGCTGGTAATGTAGGTTTTAATGCTTCCTCCTCGAGTTGGGGTAGCAACCTGTGCTTTGGGTAACTCTTGGTTGGGCGTTCGAGTTCGTATTCCTCGGCCGCCAGGACTTCATTCCATCTATCCGCTAGCAGATCTTGATCAGCTCGAATGTGTTGTTGCTTTTTCGTCAGGCTGTTTGCCGTGGCTATAAGCCGGCGCTTGAAGCGCTCCTACTCGACGTGATCCTCGAGCACAGTAAATTCTACGTCGCCGAGGTTCATCTCGTCTTCAGAGAGAGGCATGTAATTGTCATCCTCCGATTCTCCGTCTGCTGCCTGTTCTGGAGGGCTAGCTTGTTCATCCTCCCGCTTGAGGTCTGGCTGGAGGGGATTGTCGTCGTCTTCGGCACTATCCGGAGCGTTATTGTCTCTTGTGCCGGTATCGCTGCTTTTGCTATGGCGGGACTTAGAGCGGCGCCGCTGACGTCGGTGCTTGGATTGCTTCTTGGAGGGATTATCCTCCACTGTCTTATCGCCATCGCCTTCTTTTGGGGTGTCCACCATGTATATGTCATATGATGAGGTGGCAGTCCAGCGCCCTGTGGGCGGTAGTTCTTGTTCGTCTCCTGCATCGTCGTCCATACCGTCGATGTCTCCGGAGCCGAAGTCGAGCATGTCGGTTAAATCGTCGACAGTGGCTACTAAGTGGGTGGTGGGTGGGGAGCGAATTTCTTCGTCGCCCGCATCCCACTCTAGTCGGACATAGTTCGGCAAAGGGTCTCCTGACAGGGAGAGAGACCTCAACGAGTTTAGCACGTCGCCGAAGGGCGAGAGTTGAAAGATATCTACGGAGGTAAACTCCATGATCGGTGCCCAATCGGATTCGATAGGCACGGACGCAGGCGGTTCAGATCCCGTGGCCTGGGACAAATCCAAGTGTTCGGCAACACGGGTCTCGTAGGAGGTGAAGTCAGTATAAGGCTCTATCGCCACTGAGTGTGCGGCCTCCGAGGCGGGGTCCATCCACCCTGTCGGGGAGGCTGATCGTACCCACGAACACCTATGGGGCCGGCGGACCAGGCCCCTTTGTGGTTCGGAGGGGGGGCGGAGATCGCACGAAGGGTGGATCGAGACGAGGCACACGAGCAGTTTACCTAGCTTCGGAGCTCTCCGGAGAGATAACACTCCTACTGCTGCTTGTTTGATGTATTGTGTTCTTGCTAGGGAGCGATGCGAGCTACAAAACCTAGCGTGGGCGTATCTGGTCTCTAGTGGGTCGAATGAACCGAAACTCGAACCCCCTCTATGTTGCGCATGGGCCTCCTTTTATATGCTCAAGGGGTCTCCGACAGGTGGCAACATAGGCGAGGGTACAAATGTAAAAATTGGAGTTGGTACACCTACTGGAACAAAGGTATGATGCAAAATACCTAACTCGACGGCAAGGGACAAAAGCAATAAATGCCCGTCGATTGTCGCCCAAACAAAGGTAACAGAGACCGTCAGGTGCGCCACCGCTCGCCACGATAGCAAGCTTGTCAGCGCCGCTTATCGCTGCTCTCCGCTGGCTGCACAGCCTCTCAACACGCGCACATGGAATGGTCCCATGGCGACACGTTGCTGGATGAGCTGGAGCGGAGATGGAGAGAGGTTGCTTGCCGTGGCAAGCGCCTTGCCGCGGCCGAATCCTTGTTGCGTCCGGAGGCTTGTCGCGCTCCGAGCCTTCCCGGCAAGCTCCTCTTGCCGGGGCCGTGTCGTCGTGCATGCCTTGAGTGGCCTTCCGGCAAGCTCCTCTTGCCGGGCCTTGTCTTCTTAATAAAATACTTTGTTCTTGAATGGCTCCAAAGGAGCCACGGAGGATCTTGGCGGTGACGAGGCAAACCTCGCCGCTGGTGTTGCAATTGTCCGTGCACGAGTACAGGATACTAGGGTACCCCTACTCTAGTACACCGACAGAGCCCCGGCCCGGGCTGCACACGGTGCCGGCGTTGTCGGGCCAGGCCCAAAACAGTGCACGGTCACACGCGCCTCGACCACGCCGCAACTCGCCCGGACCCACCACGACCCCCACTAACGGCACGCACGGTCGTGGCGCCGCGGCGAGATCGTGGGCGTGGTCGTGGGGTTTCTTTATTGGGGAAAAGCGAACGTCCGCCCTCCCCCTCTTTATAAGCGGAGAAAACAGGGCAGGCTGTCCACTCCGCCATTGTTGTCTTGTCAAGAAAACCACCGCCGCTCCCCCCTTCTTCTCCGGTGCGAAGAGAGCAGCGCCCCGCCCCCTTTCGCCACAAGCGCGCTCACCGCCGTCGGCCTCCTCCGCCGCCCTCGCCATGGCTCCGAAAGCCGACAAGGAGAAGGGCGTCAAGTCGGCCGAGGCGCAGCGGCTCGCGGCGCTGCGCAAGGAGCGGGCCATCTTCCCCCCCCAGCTCGGCGCAAGGGAGCTGCGGGATGTCTTCTATCTCTTTTGGTCGACGGAGACGCGTGTGCATCCGCGCACGAAGGTACTCCCCGCCTCCGCTTCTGATTTGGCCCCAACTGGGTACCCCTTTTTTGCCCTTTTTCTATTGCGGGCTTTGCCCGCCCTTGTCCGAGTTCTTCTGCGATATCATGAACACATATGGCCTCCGCCTCCTTGATTTCACCCCCAACGCCGTCTTGTCCATGGCAGTTTTCGCGCATCTTTGCAAAAACTTTGTCGGAGTCCACCCAAATGTGCCACTCTTCCGCCACTTCTTCGTGCCTCTGCCGAGAGAGGAGAGCCACTTGCCGGAGGGATAGCTTTGGGTCTCCGTGATCGGCAAGAAAGAAGCCTATCTGGAAGGAGAGTTCCGCAACAAGTGGGAGGAGTGGAGAGCCAATTGGTGTTGGGTCATAGAGGAGAACCCGCAGTTCTTTCATCGCCAGGCGCCTAAACCCCAATAGTGCGCGGCGTAGAGATTGGAGTAACTTGGCGCGGAGGATGCGAGGTTGAAGATAGCTGTGACTCGGATTTTGCGCCTCGTGCTTGCCGGATTAACCGTGAGGCGCAGCTTGGCGCAGACTTCCTTCGCCGCCAGACGCTTCCCTTGCAGGAGAGGAGGAGGCCTGCTTGGGAGTTCCAAAATGCGGCAGACATCATGAGGTTGCGCCGGGCCCGAACTGGAATTTCACCGTCTTGGAGTTGGATGCGATGCTGCTAGAGCTGTTCAAGAACGACCCGATCACCCCGAGTGGTTTAGGTTGCCGAGGGGTCGCCCCATTGTGCAACAACTTCGGCGCCGACCGCATCCGGCGCCATGATGCCGCCAGCGATTCCCATGGGATCGCTCCAACTGGCAGAGCCCCCGACAAGGTCGTGGCAGCAGTTCTTCGATGAATTGGAAGAAGTGCCGATCCGCCCGACGAAAGCGTAAAGGCTCACTCGCGACACTATCGACGAGGAGATGGCGCGTATTGCCACCAGGGTGGAGGAGGCGGCAGCAGCCGCTGCCGCTGGAGCCTTCGGGTATACCGTGGAGGAGGCGGACGCTGCGAAGGCGGCAAGCCTTGCCGAGCGAAGGGAGATCACCGGCGAGGACGAGCTTGTGGTGACCACATATGCCTCCATGTATCTCTGCCAAAAGCTTTTGTCCATCTTCCCTGGGAATACACTTCAATTTCACACCGTTGAGTCTTCTTCTATACAGTATGTTGTCGACAAACTGGTACATACTCGACTGCGGGCTACTCTTTCCGCTTCTTCTCGCTCTTCGGGAAGTTCTCCTGTCTGAAGGAAATGGACAATCTGTTGTGCCCATGCTGGAGCTTGCGGCTCGACAACAAGGACCAAAGGCACATCTGCTGCTGCGGAACATCAGCTTCTACGGCAAGAACATGCGGCTCGCCGAGCTTGACGCCTCCCGGCAAGCTAGCCGAGCAAAACTTGCTCAAGCTGCTCGCTTCAACGTAAACAAACCTCGGGCTTGTCGGAGCAGATCGCCTCAAAGACTGTTGGTGTTGATCTTGGGGACCTACGCAACGACGGCTTCGGGAAGTTCTGCCGGAAAGTAGTCACCAGAGATCAACTTCCTCTTCTTGCTTTGTCCAGTTGATGGTGTTACGGTTGGCTGAGTCAGTTTGAGCAGGAAAATCCCTGGTTCCACAGGCAACTTAAGTGCAGTAATTTGACAGCCGTCGACAATATCATTCTCGAGCTCTTGGAACATGTTCCATTTGCAGGCCGTCAAAGTGCTCTTCTAGCTTCCTCACTTCATCAACGAGGCTTCCATCAAAGGACTCGTAATCTTTGTTCACTTGGCGGACGACAAGTTGTGAGTCACCCCGATGATAAGCTTTTTGATCCCAAGGTCCATCATGATCTCGAGACCGGCAAGCAAACCTTCATACTCTGCAGTATTGTTGGTTGCTTGCTCCTTGGGAAAGTGCATCCGGACTACGACTTGAGGTGCTCTCCGGTGGGTGCGATAAGCAAAGACGCCGCAAGACCGGGCGCCTTTGCAGCGCAGAAAGCACCATCAAAGTACATCATCCACTCTTTGCTTGCTTCCTTGACGGGAATGCTCGTCTCGGAATCTCTTCATCCGGCGTTGGCGCCCATTACGCTATGAATTCTGCCAACGCCTCGCTTTGGATAGTTGATGTGCTTTCAAACTTGAGACCAAAGCTTGACAGATCCAATGCCCACTCAACAATCCTACCCGCTGCTTCCGGATTACGCAAAGATCCTCTTCACGGGAAAGCGAGTAACAACCGTGATCTCATGTGCTTGGAAGTAATGGCGCAGCTTTCTCGAGGCCATGAGGAGGCCGAAAAGCAATTTCGCACACCGTAGTACCTCGACCTAGCCCCTGCAGGAGGGAATCGACAAAGTAGACTGGGCGCTGCACCATCCTTTTCTCGTGATCCGGTCATGCGCTCAAGCGGATTCGGCCCTTGTCGGGACCAGAGCTTGTTGGCGAAGCCCCCGCTTGTCGCCGGATGTGCTTGCCGTGGTTGCTGGCTCGTCATCCGCCTCCCTCTCCGCTACTAACGCAGCACTAACCACTTGATTGGTTGCTGCTATATATAGCAGCAACTTCTCTTGTGGCTTAGGTGCGACAAGTGTTGGAGTGGAGGACAGGTGTTTCTTCAAGTCCTGCAGCGCAGCCTCCTCTTCGGGAGTCCATTTCATTGGACCTGCCTTTTTCAAAATCTTGAAAACGGTAGAGGCGCTACCAGCAGACCTAGAAATAAACTCGCCGAGAGCAGCTACGCAACCGGCAAGTCTTCGTACATCCTTGACACGCTTTGGTGCTTCAATCTGCTCAATGGCCTTGATCTTGTCGGGATTAGCTTCAATCCCTCGTTGAGACACGAAGAACCCGAGAAGCTTGCCGGAAGGGACTCCAAACACGCACTTCTCGGGGTTGAGCTTAAGGTTGATCTTGCGCAGATTTGCAAAGGTCTCGCCCAAATCTTGAACTAGAGTTGCTTTGTCCTTGCTTTTGACCACTATGTCATCCATGTAGGCTTCTACATTTCGTGCATTTGCGGCTCAAAAGCCGCCATGAACTACCCTTGCAAATGTTGAACCAGCATTCTTCAAACCGAAAGGCATCCGTATGAAACAGTATGTGCCACATGGTGTAATGAATGCGGTCTTCTCCTCATCTTCTTTAGCCATGAAAATCTGATGGTATCCTGAGTATGCATCAAGAAACGAAAGCAGATCACATCCAGCCGTGGAGTCAACAATCTGGTCAATGCGCGGCAAGGGAAATGGATCTTTTGGACAAGCTTTATTAACATCCGTGAAGTCAATACAAAGTCTCCATTTTCCATTTGCTTTGCGCACGACTACAGGATTGGCCAACCACGAGGATGGAGCACTCCTCGACAAGGCCTCGCCGCTTCGAAGTTTCTTGATCTCCTCTGCTATGAATTCTTGGCGCTCCACTGCTTGCTTCCAGACTTTTTGCTTGACGGGCCGTGCATGAGGACAAACGGCCAGGCGGTGCTCAATCACTTTCCTGGGAACACCGGGGATGTCAGACGGTTGCCATGCAAACACGTCGACATTCGCCCGCAGGAAAGCAACGAGCGCGCCTTCCTATTTTGGGTCGAGAGAGGCACTGATGGTAAATGTACCACCAGCGCCGTCCTCCTTCGCGGGCACCATCTTGGTCTTTGGCGGAGCTACCATCTTCTTGCACTTGCCGGTGGAGCTCGGTGGTGCGTCCTCGACGGTAGCGCAGCACCAAGAGGTGCGCTTGCCGGAGTAAGCATCGTAGCTCTTGCCGGACTTGGACTTTGTCTTCTTCCCCGGAGCTTCAGCGGCAAGTGTTTGGCAATCATCGCGGCTGCTGCATCCCGGTAGATCTTGTCGGCACGTATAAGGGCATCCTTCTTGTCGCCATGGATGAGATGACGCTTATCGGGCCTCGCATCTTGAGTAAGTTGTAGGCGAGTGAGAGGCTGCCATGAAATTGGCGAGTGCCGATTTGCCAAGTATCCCATTGTAAGGCAATGGGAAATCGGCAACGCCGAATGTGACCCTCTTAGTCCTAAAGTTCAGCTCGCTGCCAAATGTTACCGCAACGTAATCTTCCCTTCGCTTGCTCCTTCCCGGATTGATTCCTTGGAAGGTGCCGGTCTCTTCGAGCTTGCTTGTCAGGATTTGAAGCTTCGGAGCACCGCTGGAGGAGATCAGATTCAAGCCGGCCCCACCGTCAACTAGCATTTTGGTGACCTTGAGGTTGCGGATGGTTGGTGAGACCAACATCGGCAAGCACCCGACCGCAGTTATGCGATCAGGGTGGTCCTCAATATCAAAAACGATAGGCGTGATGGACCACTTCAGAGGCTTGCGTGACTCTACAGATGGTTCCGCTGCATTGACCTCCCGCATCCATTGCTTGAGTTGGCGGTGTGAGGTATGCAGGGAAGCACCTCCGTCAACGCAGAGGACCTCTGTGGCTTCAAACTCCTGCTCATCGGCATCGCTCTTCTTCCATATCTTCGTCGTCGCCATCATCTTCATCCTTGCCGCCGCTGGGAGGTCTGTCTCCTTGCCGTTGCTTGGCCTTGCTGCAAGGCGTCCTCCCGGCCGGACGTTTCTTGCTTGCTCCCCAGCACCTTCCTGGGCCTTCTCTTTGTCGCGCCGCTCGTACTCAGCTCTCTGCTGTTCGACAAGCTGCTCGACCTTCTTGCAGCTCTGGAGGTCGTGGCCCTTGGTGCGGTGGATCTTGCAGTACTGCTTGCCGGAGCCGTCGTGCTTGTCGGCGTCCGCCACCGACTGGTGGTTGGCGTCAGCGGCAACCTCCTTGCCGGAGCCACCAGCCTTGGCATTCTTGTCGCCACCTCCGTTGCCGGACTGCTCAACAGCTAGCACTTCTCTACCTTTCTTCTTCCTGTTGCCTCGCCGCCGGCTCGCTTGCCGGGCGGCCTCCTCCTTGCCGAGATCCTGCTTGCATTCTCTCCTGGAGTCTCCTCCCTTCCTCGTAGCGTGCACACTTGTCAGCCAAGGCGTACAGCTCATCGACATCCTTGACTTTGCACATCGCCATCTCCTCCTCATCATCCTGCGGTTCCGCACATTACGATGAAACGCGGCGATCACCACGGCAGGGTGGACATCTGGGATGTTGTAGTGCACATGGCTGAATCTCTGAATGAATTTGCGCAGGGACTCTCCTTCCTTCTGGGCGAGCAAATGAAGGTCACTCTCTTGGCCATGAGGTTTGTGGCCACCTGTGAAGGCGCCAACAAACTGATGGCACAGATCTGCCCAAGAGGATATGGAGCTGTCCGCAAGTGCATGAGCCAAGATCTCGACGTTGGGCTTGAGCACGAAGCGGAAGTAGTTGGCGAGGATCTTGTCGTCTCGCCCTCCGCAGCCTGCACCGCGATGGTGTAGATGCCGAGGAACTCCGACGGATGCGCCCCGCCATCATACTTCTCCGCACGCGTCTGGTTTGAAGTTTTTCCGGCTGGGCCACATCGGACTTGCCGCAGCTCACGCAGTGAACGCAGGGCAACCTATCACAGACGGCAAGAAGTCGCCTGGCTCCTCCGGCGCGCCGACGTCAACAAAAGGCCCAGCGGCAGCTTGTCGGACCGACGTCGCGCTTCTCTCCGGCGCCGATGCGAAGTTCGGGCCCTCTTGTTGTCGCCATGAAGAACTTGGCGCCGATCGCGGGCGAAGCTCATGGATCCGGCGACGCGGTGGAGTCGCTGTCGAGGTGGATCCGGTGAGTCGGCAATCTTGGCCTTCGTGGCGGAGAGTGCATGGTGGTTGCACCTCCGACAGCCTGCCGCCACCGGCTCGTGTTTTGTCGCCTTGCCACGGCAATGATGGCGTTGGTTGCCGTGGAGCGCCGCTGCTGGCAAAGCCGATGAGGCTTCGATAGTGGCCCTCCACTCGCCGACCTTGTTGGCCGTTGGAGGGTAGTTGAGGAGCATCTGAGCTTCTCGCCAGAGCTTCGGCCGGAGTAGTGGGTGGCATTGGCGAACGGTGCGAGGAGCGGATATGCTCGGACTTCTAACCACGTTAGAAGGAGCAGCACCCGTCCGGGCGCATCGTATCTCACTCGTGCCAGCATGTTGGCGCCGCATGCTGGTCTTGAGGGTCTCGATCCAACGAACGTATGGCATTGTGAACGCCGTGGCGTTGTTGGTCCCGCTCTCCTGAGATGGGCGCGGGGGATGCGCGGACGCCGAGGTTTGCGGGGCCTTGTCCTTGGACTTGGCAACGTCGCGAACACCTTCGTCGGCGCCCGTTCCTCCGCCAGCATCTGCCCCACCACCCGTTTGCTGCGGTGAGGGTGGGTACGACGCGGACGGCTCTGCCGCCGCCGAAGCCTTCTTCTTCGGTGGCATGTTGAGGAAGATGTTGAGGACAGCTCGGGGGAAGGGGCCGAGGATGTCGAGCCCCCAGACCGAAAATGGCCAGGATAAAGGGATCGTCTGGAGAGCCTGAGTTGGTTGGTGTATCTGTTTGGAATGGAACTGGCACGCTTCACACTTGGTTACTTGTGCGCTTGCATCACGGAGGGCTGTCGGCCGTAAGAAACCTTGCCGGAAAGCTTTGCCGTTAAGTGCTCGCGCCAATGTGGTGACCACATATGCCTTCATGTATCTCTCGCCAACAGCTTTTGTCCATCTTCCCGAATACACTTCAATTTCACACCGTTGAGTCTTCTTCGCATAAAGATGCCGTCGACATAAACCGGGTACATACCGACCGCCGGGCTACTCTTTCCGCTTCTTCTCGCTTCTTCGGAAGTTCTCCGTCTCAAATAAATGGACAATCTGGCTGTGCCCATGCCGGATCTTGCGGCTCGACAACAAGGACCAAAGGCACATCTCGCCGCTGGGAACATCAGCTTTCTACGGCAAGAACTCGCGGCTCTGCCGGAGCTTGACGCCCCGCAAGCTTGCCGGAGCAAAACTTGTCGGAAGCGTCGCTTCAACGAAACAAACCTCGGGGCTTGTCGGAGCAGATCGTCTCAAGACTGCTGGCGTTGATCTTGGGGACCTTCAACGACGGCTTCGGAAGCTCTGCGGAAAGTAGTCACCAGAGATCAACTTCCTCTTCTTGCTTTGTCCAGCTTGATGGTGTTACGGTTGGTTGAGTCAGCTTGAGCACGAAAATCCCTGGTTCCATTGTGCAACTTAAGTGCGCAAGACTTTGACCCGTCACAAGAATATCATTCTCGAGCTCTTGGAACATGTTCCATTTGCAGGCCGTCAAAGTGCTCTTCTAGCTTCCTCACTTCATCAACGAGGCTTCCAACAATGGACTCGGTAATCTTTTGTTCACTTGGCGGACGACAAGTTGCGAGTCACCCCGACGATAAGCTTTTTGATCCCAAGGTCCATCGCGATCTCGAGATCGCAAGCAAACCATCATACTGCAGTATTGTTGGTTGCTTGCTCCTTGGGAAAGTGCATCCGGACTACGATTTGAGGTGCTCTCCGGTGGGTGCGATAAGCAAGACGCCGGCACCGGGCGCCTTTGCAGCCGAGAAGGCACCATCAAAGTACATCACCCACTCTTTGCTTGCTTCCTTGACGGGAATGCTCGCCTCGGAATCTCTTCATCTGGCGTTGGCGCCCATTCTGCTATGAATTTCGCCAACGCCTCGCTGGATAGTTGATGTGCTTTCAAACTTGAGACCAAAGCTTGACAGTTCCAATGCCCACTCAACAATCCCGCCTGCTGCTTCCGGATTCTGCAGATCCTCTTCAATGGAAAGCAAGTGACAATCGTGGATCTCATGTGCTTGGAAGTAATGGCGCAGCTTTCTCGAGGCCATGAGGAGGCCGAAAAGCAATTTCGCACACCAGAGTACCTCGACCTAGCCCCTCGCAGGAGGGAATCGACAAAGTAGACTGGGCGCTGCACCATCCTTTTCGCATCTCGGTCATGCGCTCAAGGTGGATTCGTCCTTGTCGGGACCAGAGCTTGTTGGCGAAGCCTCGCTTGTCGCCGGATGTGCTTGCCGTGGTTGCTGGCTCGTCATCCGCCTCCCTCTCCGCTACTAACGCAGCACTAACCACTTTGATTGGTTGCTGCTATATATAGCACAACTTCTCTTGTGGCTTAGGTGCGACAAGTGTTGGAGTGGAGGATAGGTATTTCTTCAAGTCTCGCAGCGCAGCCTCCGCCGGGAGTCCATTTCACTGGACCTGCCTTTTTCAAAATCTTGAAAAATGGCAGGGCGCGCTCAGCAGACCTAGAAATAAACCTGCTGAGAGTAGCTACGCAACCGGCAAGTCTTCGTACATCCTTGACGCGCTTTGGTGCTTCAATCTGCTCAATGGCCTTGATCTTGTCGGGATCAGCTTCAATCCCTCGTTGAGACACGAAGAACCCGAGAAGCTTGCCGGAAGGGACTCCAAACACGCACTTCTCGGGGTTGAGCTTAAGGTTGATCTTGCGCAGATTTGCAAAGGTCTCGGCCCAAATCTTGAACCAGAGTTGCTTTGTCCTTGCTTTTGACCACTATGTCATCCATGTAGGCTTCTACATTTCGTGCATTTGCGGCTCAAAAGCCGCCATGAACTACCCTTGCAAATGTTGAACCAAAGCATTCTTCAAACCGAAAGGCATCCGTATGAAACAAAGCATGTGCCACATGGTGTAATGAATGTGGTCTTCTCCTCATTCTCTCACAGTAGCAATTTCCATCTTCGCTTCAGCACGCAGTCGCAGCTCAGAGCCTGTCTCGACTGTTGCCTGCCTCAGGCGATCTCCGCCTCCGAACCACAAGGGGCCTCGTCCGCCGCCCCATAGGTGTTCGTGGGCGCCCAAAGATGTCGGGAGGCTGATTGCACTCCACGAACACCTATGGGGCCGGTGGACCAGGCCCCTTTGTGGTTCGGAGGGGGGCGGAGATTGCACAAGGGCGGATCAAGACGAGGCACACGAAAGCAGTTTACCCAGCTTCGAGCTCTCCTGAGAGATAACACTCCTACCGCTGCTTGTTTGATGTATTGTGTTCTTGCTAGGGAGCCGATGCGAAGCTACAAAACCTAGCGTGGGCATGATCTGGTCTCTAGTGGGTCGAATGAGCCGAATCGAACCCCTCTATGTTGCGATGGGCCTCCTTTATATGCTCAAGGGTCTCCGGCTGTGGCAACATAGGTAGGGTACAAATGTAAAATTGGAGTTGGTACACCCATCGGAACAAAGGTACAAGGTAAAATAACTAACTCGACGGCAAGGGACAAAAGCAATAAATGCCCGCCGTTGTCGCCCAAACAAAGGCAACAGAGATCGTCAGTGCGCCACCGCCGCCACGATAGCAAGCTTGTCGGGCCGCTATCGCTGTTTCCGCTGGCTGCACAATTTCTCGACACGCCGCCAAGCATGGAATGGTCCCATGGCGACATCGCTGTCGGATGAGCTGGAGCGGAGATGGAGAGAGGTTGCTTGCCGCGGCAAGCGCCTTGCCGCGGCCGAATCCTTGTCGCGTCCGGAGGCTTGTCGTGCTCCGAGCCTTCCCGGCAAGCTCCTCTTGCTGGGGCCTTGTCTTCTGCATGCCTTGAGTGGCCTTCCCGGCAAGCTCCTCTTGCCGGGGCCTTGTCTTCTTAATCAAATACTTTGTTCTTGAATGGCTCCAAAGGAGCCACGGAGGATCTTGGCGGTGACGAGGCAAACCTCGCCGCTGGTGCTTGAATCGTCTGCGTGCATGAGTACGGGATACTAGGGTACCCCTACTCTAGTACACCGACACACCCGTCCTCGGATGACGAAATCTGCCTCGGTTTGGGGGCCAGAGTAGTCATAGGTGTGATCTCCCGAGCACTGTCCGATGGCAGAGCTAAATCATGCTCGTCGTGACAGTGCGGCGCACCTAACATGGGCTCGAATCCGTTAAAGATCAAGTCTCCGCGGATGTCGGCAGTATAGTTCAAGTTCCCAAACCTGACCTGATGGCCACGGGCGTAGCTCTCGATCTGCTCCAGATGGCCAAGCAAGTTGGCGCGCAGTACGAAGCCGCTGAATACGAAGATCTGTCCGGGGAGGAAAACCTCGCCCTGGATAACATCATTGTCGATGATCGAAGGAGCCATCAAGCCTTACGGTGACGACACAGTGGAACTTTGAATGAGAGCACCATCTCGGTGTCAAAACCGGCAGATCTCGGGTAGGGGGTCCCGAACTGTGCGTCTAAGGCGGATGGTAACAGGAGGCGGGGGACACGATGTTTACCCAGGGTCGGGCCCTCTCGATGGAGGTAATACCCTACTTCCTGCTTGATTGATCTTGATGATATGAGTATTACAAGAGTTGATCTACCACGACATCGTAGAGGCTAAACCCTAGAAGCTAGCCTATGGTATGATTGTTGTTGTCCTATGGACTAAACCCTCCGGTTTATATAGACACTGGAGGGGGCTAGGGTTACACAGAGTCGGTTACAAGGGAGGCGATCTACATATCTGTATTGCCAAGCTTGCCTTCCATGCCAAGGAGAGTCCCATCCGGACACGGGACGAAGTCTTCAATCTTGTATCTTCATTGTCCAACAGTCCGGCTAAAGTATATAGCCCGGCTGTCCGAGGACCCCCTAATCCAGGACTCCCTCACCGACGCAGGAGCTCGCTGCAGCGAGCACGGGCGCGGTCCGGCCAACGCCAAAGTGCGCTCTGTACTATGCTCGTCGCCTTCCTCTTGATCCTGTGTTCGTCCCCGTTCGCCCACAGTCCCCGAGTGAGTTGCATCGCCTTCTCCACCTCTCATTGACGCCGCTCATCGCTGGGCAGACTGTGCAGGTGTCCCCGGCGGAGCCCCAATCCACCCCCGACGCTCGCCTATAAAAGGAGACACCCCCAGCCTCCTCGAGCGCCATCCTCCACTCCCACACACTCCACAAGCGTGTAGATAGCCGTAGCCCAGCCGGGCAGGCCGCGGGCCGCCGTCCCCGAGCTCGATCTCGCCGGCGATCCCCTCGGTCGTCATGGTAGGTCCAGCCTCCTCCTGTGGCGACCCTTCCAGGGCCTCCGCCTCTCTGCGGTGAAGCCATCCCGTCCCCTTGGAGCCCCTGAAGTTGCCTCTGCTCGCCGTCTTCCTCATCTCCGGCGACCACCGCCCTCTGCGTTCGCTTGCGACCTTGATTCCAACGCCGTCCGACCACCCCTAGGTACGCTACGGGTACAGGCAGGTGCGCCTCCGTCCCCTCTCTCAATCCCTCCCTCTCGTTTTGGCCAAGGAGCCCTCGTCGCCGGCGAGAGCTACGGCGAAGCCGTGACCCCCTCTGTTTCCTTCTTCCCCTCCATGTCACCTGACTAGCAGGCCCCGCTAGTCAGCCACTCAGACGCTGTGGCAATGCACGAGTGGTGGCGCCCTGAGGCTTTATGCCTTCGACGTCACGCCCCCCTAGTATGTTATATTTAAATTCAAATTCATTTCCAGTGAGCTTCAAACAGCTATAACTACCCTAGTATGTTATATTTAAATTCAAATTCATTTCCAGAGAGCTTCAAACAGCTATAACTCTTCAACCATAAGTCCAAATGAATTGATTATGTTTGCATTGTGTTGTTTGCAAAGAAATCTAGCAGCTCACCAAAGATGAGATTTTTCTGAGCTGTCTAGAATTTCTGGTGATTTTCAGAAGTGTTCTTGATATTTTCTTCTTGTGCTTAAAATTATTTTCAGAGGGTGAGGCTTGTCTTGAGGATCACCAGAAGGCTTGTGAACCTCATCTGCACTAAGGCAAGCCACAACAACATTTTCATGGTGTCATTTCAATATTTATGATTTTCTTACTTGAATGAAATGATTAATCCATGCATTTAAATAACTATTATGTTATTTATATTAAGTTCAGTGTTTGTTAGTTATTATGCTTGATTTACAGAATGTTGAAACTAGTTTAGTTGGTAAAGCAAAGTTAAGATCTACTTGTGGAAATGATGAAATGATTTGTTATGCATATGAGTAATTACTTAATGGTATGTTCTTGCACAAATAAAATAGTAAAATTTGATAGAAAATATTCTTTTAAGTGCTTGTTTCGCCATTTTACTTGACTTACAGAATGTTTGAACCTAACTTGGTTGGTAAGGAAATTAGGATTTGCTTGTGGTGATGACAGTATAATTTTTCTATGCATATGAGAAATTAATCGAAGTTATTTTCTTGCATGAGAAATAATAAAACTTGTTACAAAATATCTTGTTAAAGTAAGAGTTACCCTGACCAGGAAAGTAATATAAATTGTTGATGTTTATCCTTATTGTGAATCTGGTTGACATCAGTCATTTTCGTTAATATGCGATGCATGTGTAGTATTGCCTTTCATGGCATGCTATGACACCGGTCATTTTCAGTTTAAGTTGAACCTGAATATAACTCAACTTTAATATATCGTTGACTGGGTCATGGTGCCGCTGAATCGAGTTTTTCCCAGTGCAACCACATTTGCCTTTGTGGGAAGGCCTTGATTCGGTCCATTGACATGCCTCTGGTCGGTGCCTCCAACTAGGGAAGGTTATGGCATGCTTACCCTGGCCCGGTAAGAAGGCATAATCTTGTGTGCCCGTTGTTGAGATTATGGTACCGGGTCCCCTAGTGGGATCATTTTGGCCACGACGGTGGTTGTTGTGTCTTTGGTAGACACAGGGCCACCCAGGACTAGCCCGTTGGGATTGGGTTGGAGTGGCCGGGAGAGTGTAATGGCAATGGAAGGATTTTGTCGGAATGCCGTTGGTCCACCCGAATGGGAGTGCGAGGCCATGGGTTCCATGGTGTGGGTACAGTGTGCTACCTCTGCAGAGTGTATAATCTATCGATAGCTGAGTCCACGGTCATGGACGCCTCGTAGTAGGTCCCACCATGAGTCAATGTTTAATAAACATGCACACTAAGTTATGAACTTTGCACTATTGATGATGGCGGAAAGGCCATCGAGAGGTTCGAGACCAAATATTGGTCGTGGTTGTGATCGCCGTAAGGATCACGAGTTACTCTGGTCAAGACCACGATGGTGGTTTGTTTGTGATCCGAGAACGATCACGGTTGGTAAGTCGGTCCCGAGGGACATTTATCACAAGAGCATGATCACAACATGTTAGAACATTATTGTATTATTAATTGGTTAATTATCATGACATTGCTTGTCATTATGATTATGCATGTTGTGAGCTTGCAAGTACATTCAATGTACTGACCTGGCGTGTCATGCCAGATTTCAGGAAAGTCTCGTTGGAAAGGAGTGCTGCTCGAGTCTAGATCGTGTCCACATCGGTGTCCCTGTGCTATGGAGTTTCCGCTACGATGTTGCCGCTGCCGCATAGTTGTTATGATCAAGGCCCCTTCACGTTCACTAAATAATGTACATATTGTTCAGCCGCACCGTGTCTGCCGCTTGGCCTCGACCCTTGTTGTAATATAAACTCTGATCCGCTAGCATCAATAAAGCGGTTGTTTTCTGTACCAAGATGTTGTGTGTTGCCAAAAGACATGGTCTTTGGGCTGGTAATGCATGGTAAACCGGTCGCTCCAAGCCGGGGTGCCACAAGTAGGCTCCTCCGGTGTAGTAGGAGTTGTTGTCGACGGTGGCGTCTGGCTCCTGGGCTCCAGCATCTGGTTGCGATAACCAGGTAGAAGGGAATGGGGGGAACGAGGGAGAAAAGCAACCGTGAGTACTCATCCAAAGTACTCGCAAGCAAGGATCTACACTACATATGCATGGGTATATGTGTAAAGAGGCAATATCGGTGGACTGAACTACAAAATGCCAGAATAAGAGGGGGATAGCTAGTCCTATCGAAGACTATGCTTCTCGCGGCCTCCATCTTGCAGCATGTAGAAGAGAGTAGATTGTAAGTTCACCAAGTATCATCGCATAGCATAATCCTACCTGAGGATCCTCTCCTCGTCGACCTGTGAGAGAGCGATCACCAGGTTGTATCTGGCACTTGGAAGGGTGTGTTTTATTAAGTATCCGGTTCTAGTTGTCATAAGGTCAAGGTACAACTCCGGGTCATCCTTTTACCAAGGGACACGGCTATTCGAATAGATAAACTTCCCTGCAGGGGTGCACCACATAACCCAACACGCTCGATCCCATTTGTCCGGACACACTTTCCTGGGTCATGCCCGGCCTCGGAAGATCAACACGTCGCAACCCCACCTAGGCACAACAGAGAGGTCAGCGCGCCGGTCTAAATCCTATGCACGCAGGGGTCTGGGCCCATCGCCCATTGCACACCTGCATGTTGTGTACGCGGCCGGAGAGCAGACCTAGCAATCTCCGTTTCAAAAGAATTTGCATTACGCGGTCCAACCCGGCGAGCGCCGCTCAGTCGCTGACGTCACGAAGGCTCTGGCTGATACCACAATGTCGAGTGCCCATATCTTTCCCACGTAGTTGGTTAGTGTGTATAGACCAAATGACCAGACTCATATCAAATACCAAGATCTCGTTAAGCGTGTTAATTGATGTAACCACGGACAGCGACCAGGGCCAGGCCCACCTCTCACCTAGGCGGTCTCAACCTGCCCTGTCGCTCTGCCACAAAGATCCACCCAGAGGGCCGTCGGGACAAAGGTCCTTTCAACCCCCAATCCGTGAATCACTCGCGGGTGCTCCACGAGTCGACCCGACTTTAGTCACCACATGTATCATGTATAAAGTATATAGTAGATACCCGTGATCACCTCCCGAGTGATCACGGCTCCATAGTATATCACAGCAGACGGACAAGAATGTAGGGCCACAGATGGGATACTAGCATCCTATACTAAGCATGTAGGATAGCAGGTAAAGGTAACAACAGTAGTGGCAAAGACAGGCTATGCAGCAGAATAGGATTAACGGGAAGCAGTAACATGCTACACTACTCTAATGCAAGAGTATACAGAAGAATAGGTGATCTCTGGTGATCAATGGGGGGCTTGCCTGGTTGCTCTGGCAAGAAGGGTTCGTCTTCGATGTAGTCGATCACAGGGTTACCGGCAGCGGTCTCGGGGTCTACCGGAAAGAAGTAACGGAGGGGGAACACAATAAATAACAGAGCAATCAAAGCATCACAAAGCATAACATGGCAACACGCGGTGCTAGAGGTGATCTAACGTAGGGATAGGTAATACCGGTGAAGGGGGAAAACATCGGGGAAAGTATTCCCGGTGTTTCGTGTTTTCGGACAGATGAACCAGAGGGAAAAGGTTGCATGTTTTCTATGCTATGGGTGTGTGGCGGACGAACGGGCTGCGTATTTTGAGTCGTCTCGTTGTTCTGAGCAACTTTCATGTACAAAGTATTTCCATCGGAGTTACGAATTATTTTATATTAATTTTTAAAGATTTTCAAACATTTTCTAGAATTAACAAATTAGTTTAATTATAAAAACATTTATTGCATCAGCACGATGTCAGCATGACATCAGCGGTCAGTTGACCGGGTCAAACTGACGCATGGGGTCCATTTGTCATTTACAGAGTTTAACTAAACATGATTAGTTAGTTTAATAAGTGATTAGGTTAATTTTAACAGTTTTAATTAAGTTAATTAATTATTCAACTAACTAATTAATTAATTATATTAATCTTTTTTATATATTCTTTTTTTGTTTTATAAAAGGGGCGTGGGGGCCCACTAGGCAGTGGCCCATAGGGCCAAACGGGTGCGCGGGCGAGCGGGTACCGGGCGCGGACGTTCGGGCGACTGGCCCCGGGCACGGGCGCGAGCACCCGAGTGGGTGAACCCAGGATGCAGGTGGAGGTCACCGGGGCGCGGCGGGGCGAGGCCGTGGCCTCGGCGAGGCTTCGCAGTCGGCCAAGGGCGAAGGCATTTAGGAGGCTACACGGTGAGCGAGACAAAGAAGCGGCGGCCATACGGGGCGGAGCCGGGCGACAGACAGCGGGCGCCAGCGGGTCGAGGGACAGTGCAGGCGATGGCGGCAGCGGGCGCAAGACGGGCCGGAGAGTGCGGCGACGACAAAGAATCGCGGGGCCACCGCGAGCGGGCGTGGTGGATGCGGCAAGGTGGGAAACGAGGCGAAGGCGGAGAGGGACGGGCACGGCGCTGGGCGGCGGCGACGGAGGAGGCCACCGTGGGCGGGCGGTGCAAGCTGTGATGCGGGTGCGCGAGCGCGTCGAGCGGCCAGAGCTGGCGGGCACGGCGTCAGGCGCGCGGACGAGTGCACGATGAGGTGACGCACGAGAGGGAGGGAAGGAGAGGGGAAGCTCACCGGGGAAGCCGTAGGGGACTGGGCAGCGAGCTTGGGGAGGAGCCAGGGATGTCCGGCGATGGGGCAGCGAGGTCCAGGGTGATGGGGCGAATCCTGGCGAGGTGGCGGGCGGCGCCGGAGACAACGAGCAGCGTCGGCGCGCCGGGGTCGGGGGTAGCGAGGTCCGAGCCCCTGGGCGCGGGCGAGCGTCCAGATCGAGCGGGAGGGGGGGCGCGTGAGCCCTGATCCGATCTAGATCAGGGGAAAGGGAGAGGGGGGAAGTGGGTGTCGGTGGGGGGTTAGGGTTTGGGTAGTGGGGGTTATGGGAGTGGGGTGGCGATTCGGCACTGGGTGGCTGGCCTAAGCCACGGCCCAAAGAAGGGCTTTGTTTCTCTCTTTTTATTCGCTTTCCTTTTTTATTTTAGTTTCACTTTTCTGTTTTCTATTATAGTTTCATTTATTTTAGTTTTATAAAATACCAATTTAGTACCTAAATTAGTATAATTAATATAGGCCACTACCCAACCTGGTTTTGACTCAAAATAAGTTAGCTTAATATTTTTATAATTTAAAGAGCAATTAAAATGTTATTTAGCCACTGTTTTTATTATTTTAGTGTCTTTAATTATTTTTTAAAATGATGGGTTCTCCACCATTATTATTAAGGATTTATTTGTCACATTTAGCACATTTTAGTTTTATGTTCGAAAACATTTATCGTTTGACTTTAATTCAAATTTGAATTTGAATCGGTTTCGAACTAACGCGAGATTAACAAGAGTAACCGAGGTGACGTGGCATCATTTGCGTGGAATTACTGTAGCTTAAATATCTGGGCGTCACACTACCGGGCAGTGCCTGACAACCTCGTGCCTTACGGGTAGTACTTACGGAGATGCTCAATATTCCATGAGTTCTGCAACTGAGTGCGATCTCCGGTCTCCAGACGGACTACGCCGGGTCTGGTGACTCGTACCACCCGGTAAGGGCCTTCCCACTTTGGCGATGATAACCCACAAGTATAGGGGATCAATTGTAGCCTCTTTCGATAAGTAAGAGTGTCGAACCCAATGAGGAGCTAAAGGTAGAACAAATATTCCCTAAAGTTCTATTGACCACCGATACAACTCTACGCACGCTTGACGTTCGCTTTACCTAGAACAAGTATGAAACTAGAAGTACTTTGTAGGTGTTTTTGGATAGCTTTGCAAGATAATAAAGAGCGCGTAAATAAAAAGTAGGGGCTATTTAGATAAAAACACAATAAAGTAAATATAGCGAGTGTGGAAAAGTGGTGGTAGGAGTTGCGAAATTGTCCCTAAGCAATTGACTACTTTACTAGACCGATAGCAAGTTTTATGTGGGAGAGGCCACTGCTAGCATGTCATCCCTGACTTGGAATTCTATGCACTTATGATTGGAACTATTAGCAAGCATCCGCAACTACTAACATTCATTAAGGTAAAACCCAACCATAGCATTAAGTTATATTGGTCCCCGTTCAATCCCGTATGCATCAATTTCTATGCTAGGTAGAAGCTTCTGTCACTCTTACCCTCCAATACATAGTCATATCAACATACAACTAACCCTATGGTGTGATCCACGCGCGTGCTCATATGATGGGCACCAAAGGACAACAACATAACCACAAGCAAATTAAATCAATCATAGCAATTCATCAACCACCGATAGGACAACGAAAATCTACTCAGACATCATAGGATGGCAACACATCATTGGATAATAATATGAAGAATAAAGCACCATGGTCAAGTAGAGGGTACAGCGGGTTGCGGGAGAGTGGACCACTGTAGATAGAGGGGGGAAGGTGATGGAGATGTTTGTGAAGATGGCGGAGGTGTTGGTGAAGATTGCGGTGATGATGATGGTGGCCACGGCAGCGTTCCGACGCCACTGGAAGAGAAGGGGAGAGGGGGTCCCTTCTTTTTCTTCTTCCTTGACCTCCTCCCTAGATGGGAGAAGGGTTTCCCCTATGGTCCTTGGCCTCCATGGCATGGGAGGGGCGAAAGCCCCTCCGAGATTGGATTTGTCTTTCTGTCTCTCTCTGTTCCTGCATTCTGGCATTCTGCCCTTTCACCATTTCTTATATATCCGGAGATCCGTAACTCGGATTGGACTGAAACCTTCGCCGAGATTTTTTTCCAAAAATTAGCTTTCTTGCGGCAAAAGAATAGCAGCAACCTCCTTACAAGGGGCCCACGAGAGTCAGGGGCGCGCCTAGGGGGGTAGGCGCGCCCCCGGCCTCGTGGCCACCTCGGGCACCGTTGCGCGTTGATTTTTCCTCCCATATTATCCAAATATTTCAAAAATATTCTCCGTCCGTTTTTATCCCGTTTGGACTCCGTTTGATATGGGGTTTCTGCGAAACAAAAATCATGCAACAAATAGGAACCGCACCGAGCAATCGGATCAATATGTTAGTCCCAAAAATAGTATAAAAAGTTGCCAAAAGTATATGAAAGTAGAATAATATTGCCATGGAACAATCAAAAATTATAGATAGGACGGAGACGTATCAGCATCCCCAAGTTTAATTACTGCTCGTCCTCGAGTAGGTAAATGATAAAAAAGATAATTTTTGATGTGGAATGCTACCTAGCACAATCTTGATCACGTAATCTAATCATGGCATGGATATTAAGATATGAGAGATTCAAAGCAATAGTCTATCATTTGACATAAAAACAATAATACTTCAAGCCTACTAATAAAGAAATCGTGTCTTTTCAAAATAACATGGCCAAAGAAAGTTATCCGTACAAAATCATATAGTCTGGCTATGCTCCATGTTCACCACACAAAGCATTCAAATCATGCACAACCCCGATGACAAGCCGAGCTATTAGTTCATACGTTTTAACGCGCTTCAGCCTTTTCAACCCTCACGCAATACATGAGCGCAAGCCATGGATATAGCACTATGGGTGGAATAGAATATGATGATGGAGGTTGTGTGGAGAAGACAAAAAGGAGAAAGTCTCACATCGACGCGGCTAATCAACGGGCTATGGAGATGCCCATCAATTGATGTCAATGTGAGGAGTAGGGATTGCCATGCAACGGATGCACTAGAGCTATAAGTATATGAAAGCTCAAATTGAAAACTAAGTGGGTGTGCATCCAACTTGCTTTCTCATGAAGACCTCGGGCATTTGAGGAAGCCCATCATCGGAATATACAATCCAAGTTCTATAATGAAAATTCCCACTAGTATATGAAAGTGATAACTCAAGAGACTCTCTATATGAAGAACATGGTGCTACTTTGAAGCACAAGTGTGGTAAAAGGATAGTAACATTGCCCCTTCTCTCTTTTTCTCTCATTTTTTTGTTTTCTCTTTTTTTGGGGCTTCTTTGGCCTCTTTTTTTTATTTGGGCTTCTTTGGCCTCTTTTATTTTGATAACCTCACATGGGACAATGTTCTAATAATGATGATCATCACACTTTTATTTACTTACAACTCAATACTAGAAAAATACATGACCCTATATGAATGCCTCCGGCGGTGTACCGGGATGTGCGATGATCTAGCGTAGCAATGACATCAAAAAACGGGCATGCCATGAAAATGATCATGCAAAGCAATATGAAAATAAATGCTCAAGTCATGTATATGATGAAGATGGAAGTTGCATGGCAATATATCTCGGAATGGCTATGGAAATGCCATGGTAGGTAGGTATGGTGGCTGTCTTGAGTAAGATATAATGAGGCTTATGTGTGATAGAGCGTATTGTATCACGGGGTTTGGATGCACCGGTGAAGTTTGCACCAATTCTCAAGGTGAGAAAGGGCAATGCATGGTACCGAAGAGGCTAGCAATGATGGAGGGGTGAGAGTGCGTATAATCTATGGACTCACATTGGTCATAAAGAACTCATATACTTATTGCAAAAGTTTATTAGCCCTCGAAGCAAAGTACTACTACGCATGCCCCTAGGGGGATATATTGGTAGGAAAAGACCATCGCTCGTCCCTGACCGCCACTCATAAGGAAGACAATCAATAAATACCTCATGCTCCGACTTCATTACATAACGGTTCACCATACGTGCATGCTACATGAATCACAATCCTCAACACAAGTATTTCTACAATCCACAACTTATCACTAGCATGACTCTAATATCACCATCTTTATATCGCAAAACTATTGCAAGGAATCAAACTTATCATATTCAGTGATCTACAAGTTTTATGTAGGATTTTATGACTAACCATGTGAATGACCAATTCATGTATAAGCGAAGCAAGAGAGTTTAATTCTTTATACAAAAGATATGCCCACGCTCTAGCAAATATAAGTGAAGCAAAAGAGCATTTTACAAATGACGGTTTCCTATGTGAAGAGAAACAGGCAATCCAAACTTCAAATGATATTAGTGAAGCACATGAAGCATTCTATAAAGCCATACTCAAAAGATTTAAGTGAAGTGCAATGAGCATTCTATAAATCAACCAAGGACTACCTCATACCAGCATGGTGCATAAAAGAAAAATTAAAACTAAATGCAAAAGACGCTCCAAGATTTGCACATATCGCATGAACGAAACAAATCCGAAAACATACCGATACTTGTTGAAGAAAGATGGGATGCCTTACGGGGCATCCCCAAGCTTAGACGCTTAAATCTCCTTGAATATTTACTTGGGGTGCCTTGGGCATCCCCAAGCTTGAGCTCTTGCCTCTCTTCCTTCTCCTCACATCGAGACCTTCTCGATCTTCGAACACTTCATCCACACAAAACCTCAACAAAAAACTTGGTAAGATCCGTTAGTATAATAAAGCAAATCACTACTATAAGTACTGTTGCAAACCAATTCATATTTTGTTTTTGCAAACTTGGTAAGATTTTCCATGGCTTAAACCACTGATAGAAATTGATAGTTTCATCAAAACAAGCAAACTATGCATCAAAAACAGAATCTGTCTAAAACAGAACTTTCTGTAACAATATGAACATTCACCATACTTATGGTAGTTGAAAAATTATGCCAACATTAGGAAAAATAAACAATTTGTATAGAAATACATTCCAAAAAGAATCAGAACCGTTTGACTTTCCAGTAAAAAACTAAAAATCGCGCACTACAGCCAAAGTTTCTGTCCTGCACCGCACAAACCAACAAGCATTGTAAACATCCTAAAGGCAAACCTTAGCACATTATTTTTATAATACAATGGAATTGTACAAGGGGATAATTATTTTTGTTGAAAAGTTTCTGTAATTAAGATTCACAAAGTTTCCATGGGCATGAACAAAGTTCAAGGATGTCCCCCACTTTCACAATGCTCGTCTATCTCACTTTCACTTTTCTTTTTGAAAAGTTTTGGGTTCCCCTCTTTATTTTTTTTGTTTTAAACTATATAAAAGCACTCAACAGAAAAATATGACTCTAAAACTTCTGGGTTGTCTCCCTGGAAGCGCTTTCTTTAAAGCCATTAAGCTAGGCTTATAGTGCTCAAGTAATGGATCCACCCGGATCCCAAGGTATATCAAAGACAATTTTAATTAACAATGATTTAGAATTTAGTAGTGAGCACAAAGCAACATATATCATGCAAAAACGAAGTATAACTCTCTTCCTATGCATCGGCATGTCATAAAAGAACAATTCATGCACACAAAGTAAAGGCCAATGCATAGTATAAGCAGTTTCTTGCAACTTTATCATGTGGGAAACATAGAGAGGTGGAGATATAGTTCCTCTCTCATAATAATTGCAAGTAGGAGCAGCAAGCACATGCATATTATATCTATCAAAATCATCATGTGTAGTAGTAAAACGCAACCCATCAATATAATCCTTAATAAGCACAAACTTCTTTGATATAGTGTAGTTTGGAGAATTCAAAAAGATAACAAGACTATCATGTGTGGGTGCAATAGCAACAATTTCATGTTTAACATAAGGAACTAAAGCAAGTTCATCTCCATAAGAATAATTCATATTCGCATCTTAGCCACAAGCATAGCAAGCATCATCAAAAAAGGATATTTCAAGAGAGTCAACGGGATCATAACAATCATCACAGCAATCATCCTTCGGTAAGCACGAAAGGAAATTAAACAATGTATGATTTGAAGAGTTACTCTCATTAGAAGGTGGGCACATGTAGCTAATCTGCTCTTCCTCCTTTTGTCCTTCGCTCTCCTCATCATCTTTTTCATCCAATGAGCTCACAGGTTCATCAATTTCTTCTTCCATAGGCTCCTGCAAAATATTAGTCTCTTCTTGGACAGCGGAGACTTTCTCAATAAATGCATCATTATCGAAATTGAATTCATAATTGGCATAGCAATATATAAGGATAGCTAAATTTTCAGGTCTATAAACAGCATCATAAAGATTTTCAAACTCTTTGAACATAGATTCAATTTCATAAGCACCCATAAAAGCAACGAATTCTTCTATTTGTTACACATCATAGTAATCATATATACAATTAGCATAAGAAGCTAAGGTTTTATTATCATTAAATTTGCATGAGAACGGAAGGTGTGGAGCCTTCATCCTAGAGCAACAAGTATAATCATATCTCAAGCATACTTGCCGAGCATACCACTTCAACATATAAATTTGATCCCATAATAGTTTCCCTTTTTGAGTCAAGCGATAATCCCTAAAGTATTCACGTTGGTCCAACGTGTCTCCCATTACACAATTGAATGAGGTTTTCTCAGGATTATCAAAGTGGTACAAAATATTTTTCACATAATGATCATCGAGGGTTTTATGAGGTTCCCCATCTCCATGAGTAGCAAGTACACCTAATTTTTTGGTATTTCGTGTTCCATATCCATAACTAAAGATAAAGAACAACTAAGAACAGCAAATAAAAATTACTTAGTGATAAAGCAAACAAGCATACACGACAATATTCACCCCACGCTATAACTCCCCGGCAACGGCGCCAGAAAAAGGTCTTGATAACCCATAAGTATAGGGGATCAATTGTAGCCTCTTTTGATAAGTAAGAGTGTCGAACCCAATGAGGAGCTAAAGGTAGAACAAATATTCCCTAAAGTTCTATCGACCACCGATACAACTCTACGCACGCTTGACGTTCGCTTTACCTAGAACAAGTATAAAACTAGAAGTACTTTGTAGGTGTTTTTGGATAGGTTTGCAAGATAATAAAGAGCGCGTAAATAAAAAGTAGGGGCTGTTTAGATAAAAGCACAATAAAGTAAATATAGCGAGTGTGGAAAAGTGGTGGTAGGAGTTGCGAAATTGTCCCTAAGCAATTGACTACTTTACTAGACCGATAACATGTTTTGTGGGAGAGGCCACTACTAGCATGTCATCCCTGACATGGAATTCTATGCACTTATGATTGGAACTATTAGCAAGCATCCGCAACTACTAACGTTCATTAAAGTAAAACCCAACCATAGCATTAAGTTATATTGGTCCCCCTTCAATCCCGTATGCATCAATTTCTATGCTAGGTAGAAGCTTCTGTCACTCTTGCCCTCCAATACATAGTACTACCAATATACAACTAACCCTATGGTGTGATCCATGCTGAAAGCACAAGTGATCCCTAGGTGGTTTTGGTAATTAATGCCAACATATCTCTTGTTGGACTAACTCTTTTATCTAGTATATTTCAGATGAGTTCAACAATGGAGTGGCATGGACTAAAGGATATGGGAACCCCTTCAAGATGTTAAGGACAAAGGATTGGCTCAAGCTTCAAGCTCAAGACTCTTCATTTTACATTTTAGTGATCCAATATCACATTGAGTCTATAGTAAAAGCCAATACTATCAAGAAGGGATGAGGTGTTGCTTAATGAGTTTCTTGCTCCACAGTGCTTAGTGATATGCTCCAAAACCCTCAACTACTTTCCCACTTCCACACATAAGACCTAAACCTAAAGTCAAACTCGGCCCCACCAATTCTTTCTATCCGGCACCACCGAGTTCAAATGTCATAGCCACTGCCACAAACCCTAGGAAAATAGGTATCACCGATAGGGATCTCGGTCTCACCGAGATGGGATTGTAATCTTCTGTGTATGTCCATTACCAAAATCGGTCTCATCGAGTCTGTGTAATCGGTACTACCGAGATTACAATGCAAACTCTCTGGTTAACTTATTACCAAAATCGGTCTCACCGAGATTGAGTAATCGGTCCCACCGAGTTTGCCTTACCAACTCTCTGGTTAGCTAATTACCAAAATCGGTCTCACCGAGTTTGTGTAATCGGTCTCACCGAGATTACGTTATGCCCTAACCCTAACCATATCGGTCCTACCGAGTTGCATATCGGTCCCACCGAAAACCCTAACGGTCACTAGGTTTACTGAATCGGTCCGACCGAGTTTGTTGATTCGGTCCCACCGAGTTTGCTAAATTGTGTGTAACTGTTAGATTTTGTGTGGAGGCTATATATACCCCTCCACCTCCTCTTCATTCGTGGAGAGAGCCATCAGAACAAGCCTACACTTCCAGCATCCTATTCCTGAGAGAGAACTACCTACTCATGTGTTGAGGCCAAGATATTCCATTCCAACCACAAGAATCTTGATCTCTAGCCTTCCCCAAGTTGCTTTCCACTCAAATCTTCTTTCCACCAGATCCAGATCCTATGAGAGAGAGTTGAGTGTTGGGGAGACTATCATTTGAAGCACAAGAGCAAGGATTTCATCATCAACACACCATTTGTTACTTCTTGGAGAGTGGTGTCTCCTAGATTGGCTAGGTGTCACTTGGGAGCCTCCGACAAGATTGTGGAGTTGAACCAAGGAGTTTGTAAGGGCAAGGAGATCGCCTACTTCGTGAAGATCTACCGCTAGTGAGGCAAGTCCTTCGTGGGCGACGGCCATGGTGGGATAGACAAGGTTTCTTCTTCATGGACCCTTTATGGGTGGAGCCCTCCGTAGACTCACAAGAACTGCTACTCCTTCGTGGGTTGAAGTCTCCATCAACGTGGATGTACGATAGCACCACCTATCGGAACCACGACAAAAACATCCGTGTCTCCAATTGCGTTTGAATCCTCCAAAACCCTTCCCTTTACATTCTTGCAAGTTGCATGCTTTACTTTCCGCTGCTCACATACTCTTTGCATGCTTGCTTGTTATGTATTGAGAATGTTAAACTTCTGCCTAAACTCCACTTAAACCTAAAGAAGTTAAAAACTGCAACTTTGGTACTTAGTTTCTACTCACCCCCCCCCTCTAGACACCTCTTCTCAAGATCCTACAAGTGGTATCAGAGCTTTGGTCTCCATTGTCTTGGTTTAATCACCATTGGAGGAAGATGGATGAGTCTACTTTGGGGAGTCTTAGACATAGAGTGCCTATTCTTGATGGAGAGTATTTTCATGAGTGGAAAAATGAGATGCTTGTAATTTTCAATCAATATCATTTGAACAAGTACATTGCTAGCCCTTGTGCACCTCATGTTGATCCTATGCATCCTACCCTTGATGAATCAATTGACATGACTAGGAATCTTAGAACTGTTAATCTCATCACTAGAGGCTTGCCTAGAAACTTAATTATAATCTTGCCTACTCTTGAGTGTGCCTACACTATATGGAAATTTCTTGAGGAACGCTTTCCAAATTATTCCTTTAAAAATCTAGATGAGATTCTCTATAAGTCTATTGCCTTGAGTAAGATCAATACTAGTGATCCTATGTTTGGTGATCGTCCATTTGAACTTACAAACCTTATGCGTGCCAAAGGAGATGTTGGAATTATTGGTGATATTATTTCCGAAGCTATAAGAATTCATAAGCAAGATCATCGTCAAACTCACTCTAACGAATTACCCTCTCTAGGACTTGATCCACCACATGACGATGTTGAACATGGATACTATGATGAGGATGATGATAGTGACTTCGATCTTGATGATGCAATGAGACATTTTGGTCTTATGGCAAATCTTCGGGATATGTGTCGGAGGAAAAGAATGGGTTCTTGACAGTGGATGTACCGATCACATGACCGGAGATAAAGACATGTTTCGTGAGCTTGCTGAAAATGATAGTCCTCGAAAGTATGTCACTTTCGGTGACAACTCAAAGGGTAAGGTGGTTGGTCTCGGTAAGGTGGCCATCTCACATGATAGCTCCATTCAGAATGTCATGCTCGTTGAATCTCTTGGCTACAACTTACTTTCAAAGGTGTCTAGACTTGCTGATTTCGGTTTCAATGTCCTATTTATCAAGTAGATTGCCAAGTGTTTCGTCGAGACAATCATAAAATGGTCTTTACCGGTATACGTAGAGGTAATCTTTACATTGTTGATTTCTCTAAAAAGGCACAACCTAAAACTTGCTTCATTGCTAAATCTTCAAAAGGTTGGTTATTGTCGGATTTCGGGTTCCGGCAGACCCTTGAGGTTCGAACACTGGGGTGCGCGCGGAGATCCAACCCTCCACCGTCTCGTACCTCGCCGAATCGCAGGGACCTAAACTACTACACAGAACAGCACAAGAGACACAAGATTTATACTAGTTCGGGGCACCGTTGTGGTGTAATACCCTACTCTAGTTTGTGGTGTGGTGGATTGCCTCTTGGGCTGATGAGGAATAAGATAGGAAGAACAGACCTCATGAGGGTCTGTTCTTGGTGGGTGTGATGAACTGCTAGGTGGCGTCCCGTTGCTCTAGCTTGAGGATCGGGTCTCTATCTCTCTTCTGGATTCCAAATGCCAGATCTCCCTTTTCTACTATGGTGGCTAGCTCTACTTATATAGACGAAGGCCCTGGGCCTCTTCCCAAATATTGAGCGGGAAGGGCGCCAACAATTGGCCATTTTGAAGCGGAACAGCGGGTACACTTATCCTGACTAAAGTTGGTCCTCGCCTGCCAAAGGCTCTGGTGATGACGCCTGCTTGGGCTCCACGATGACTCCCTTCCAGCCGTTGGGGCTGGTCTTGGTCTTGTTGCACCAAAACGGATGCCTTTGCTTGATGCTCTCGCCTGCGCTTGCCCCCTTTGCACCAAAGAGGAAAGGAGGACGCTGCGCGGGCTGGCGCCCGACTGGCGCCCTTGGTCGTCATGGCTTGCGTCATGGGCACCTCGCGAGGTACCCTGCCTTGAACTCTCCGCCTCCTCATGAGCCAACCTGACGAGGCCGTGCCTGAGGAAGCTCCTGGTCGTCCGCCCCGTGAGGCTTGGCTCCTCGCGAGGGTCTTGAGCTTGTGTTGATGAAGGTGGGCTGTCCTGGGCCTCCTTTGAGCCACACCGCAGTCCGCAGGCAGGCAAGTCTGGGGACCCCCATTCCCAGAACGCCGACAGTTATGGCATAGACGACTAGGTCATGTTGGCATGAGAAACCTTGACAAGCTTATTAAAGGAAATCATATCCTTGGAGTTAACGATGTCATATTTGATAAGGATAGACTTTGCAGTGCTTGTCAGGCAGGTAAACAGGTTGGAGGAAGGCATCCCGTGAAGAACATCATGACCACAAGGAGGCCACTCGAGCTGCTTCATATGGATCTCTTTGGTCCCAACGCTTACAAAAGTCTTGGTGAAAATTCTTTTGGTCTAGTTATAGTTGATGACTTTTCAAGATTTACGTGGGTATTCTTTCTCGATGATAAATCGCAGGTCCAAAATATCTTCAAAAACTTCGCTAGGAAGGCCCAAAATTAATTTGAAGTGAAGATCAAGAAGGTTCGCAGCGACAACGGAACGGAGTTCAAGAACGCAAATGTGGACACCTTTCTTGATGAAGAAGGAATTTCACACGAGTTCTCGGCTACGTACACACCTCAACAAAATGGAGTTGTTGAGAGGAAGAATCGGACGCTCATCGAAATGGCGAGAATGATGCTTGATGAGTACAAGACGCCGAAGCACTTTTGGGCAGAAGCGGTTGAGACAGCTTGTCATGCAACAAATCGCTTGTATCTTCACAAGCTACTCGGCAAGACGGCATACGAGCTCCTCACCTGTAACAAACCCCAAGTTGGATACTTTTGAGTATTCGGATCAAAGTGTTACATTCTTGATAAGCATCGTTGGTCAAAATTTGCCCCTAAGTCTCATGAAGGTTTCCTACTTGGTTATGGCTCAAACTCTCACATATACTGTGTCTACAACAATTTCACCCGAAAGGTTGAAGAAACGGTAGATGTGAAGTTTGATGAATCTAACGGCTCGCAAGTAGAGCAATTACCAATTGATGTAGGAGACAAAGATCCTTCGGAAGCAATCCAAGACTTGTCTATTGGCAAGGTCCGTCCAACGGAGGTGAAGGATAGTACCTCATATGTCCAAGTGGAAGCTTCTACTTCACGACAAGGTGAACCAAGAGTTGATACGGAAGCATCCACAAGTGGAACACACCAAGATGAAGAAAACGAGGAAGAACATCACGAACGCCAACAACCTCCTTCTCCACCACGACAAGAAAACAACAACGCCAACAATGAAGAAGATCAAGAAGAAGAAGAAGAAGAACAAGATGAAGAAGATGTTCAACCAAAACCCAAGCAAAAGCTTTCACGAGTTCGAGCAAGAATTGCTAAAGACCATCCTCAGAGAGCAAATCTACAATGATATTCAAACCGGAGAATCACTCGCTCTAAAACTCGTTTAGCTAACTTTTGTGAAAAATATTCTTTCATCTCTAGCATTGAACCTATGAAGGTCGAAGAAGCATTGGAAGATCCGGATTGGATAAATGCTATGCATGAAGAGCTACACAACTTTGAGAGAAACCAAGTTTGGACATTGGTTGATAAGCCCGACAACAACCACAACATCATCGGTACCAAATGGGTGTTTCTCAACAAGCAAGATGAAGATGGACAAGTAGTTTGCAACAAAGCACGTCTAAATGCCCAAGGCTACACACAAGTCGAAGGTATGGACTATGGTGAGACTTATGCTCCCGTTGCTAGACTTGAGTCCATTCGCATCTTACTTGCCTATGCTAATCACCATGATATCACCTTGTACCAAATGGACATTAAAAGTGCTTTTCTAAATGGTGAAATAGAGGAGGAAGTTTATGTTAAACAACCTCCCGGCTTTGTCAATCCTAAGAAACCAAATCATGTTTACAAACTTCACAAAGCCCTTTATGGTCTTAAACAAGCTCCTAGAGCTTGGTATAAATGCTTGACCAAGTTTCTTCTTGAAAAGGGATTTGAAATTGGGAAAATTGATTCCACACTTTTTACTAAAAGGGTTAATGGAGAATTATTTGTATACCAAATTTATGCTGATGATATCATGTTTGGATCAACAAACCCTCATTTTAGTGAGAAGTTTGGAAAGCTAATGTCGGAGAAGTTTGAGATGTCAATGATGAGTGAACTCAAATTCTTTCTTGGGTTGCAAATCAAGCAAACTAAGGAAGGTACTTTTGTTTCTCAAACGAAGTACACTAAGGACTTATTCAAGAAGTTCAATATGCAAGAGTGCAAAGGTATGTCTCCACCCATTCCTACTAGTGGACATCTTGATTTGACCAAAGATGGTAAACCAGATGACCAAAAGGTTTATCGCTCTATGATAGGTTCATTTTTATACCTATGTGCTTCACGTCCCGATATTATGCTAAGTGTGTGCATGTGTGCAAGATACCAAGATGCTCCTAAAGAATGTCATCTTAAGGCCGTAAAAAGGATAGTGAGATACTTAATTCATACACCAAATTTTGGCATTTGGTATCCTAAGAGGGCCTCTTTCGATCTTGTTGGCTACTCCGACTTGGACTATGCCGGAGACAAGGTTGATAGAAAATCCACTTCGGGTACTTGTCAATTTCTTGGTAGATCTCTTGTGTCTTGGTCCTCCAAGAAAGAAAACTCGGTATCCTTATCTACCGCCGAAGCGGAATACATTGCCGCTGGTTCATGTTGTGCTCAATTACTTTGGAGTACCCAAACTCTTAAAGATTATGGGATATATGTGAAACATGTTCCATTGCTTTGTGACAATGAAAGTGCTATCAAAATTGGTCATAATCCCGTACAATATTCTCGAACAAAGCATATTGAAGTTCGTCATCATTTCATTCGAGATCATGTTGCTAAGGGTGACATTAAACTTAAGCATGTTCGCACCGAAAAGCAATTAGCGGATATATGTACTAAACCTCTTGATGAGAAAGTGTTTTGCAGGTTGAGAGGAGAATTGAACATTATTGATGCTTCAAACTTGGAGTAGAAACTCAATTGGATACATGCAAGACATGAGCTTATGACTAATCCATGATATCTCTCTTATGATTAAAATCTTACGTCTTGGAATTTGCATCTTGCATGTTATCTAACCCATGTAGGTACTTGGTTGAACCAAATTCCATGAGATTGTAATCTACTCACATCTTGAGCAGTCTCTACATCACCAAGTCTCTACACTATGGTGGTTGAAAGACAAGGAAGCACGGAATCATTCACACATATCCTTTGACAAACTCTATGATTGAGCTTCATGATTAACATTTTTTTGGATACACATGTGCTACTCCTTGCAAGAACTAACCCATGTAGGTAGATGGACTCAAATTCCAAGTGGTGCCCCCAACTCTTGACGAGATACATCAACCTTGAGCAACCCACACAAGTTCGACTACATGGTCAACACCACCAACCTAGGTATGTTATTCCATCTTAGAGAAGCTTTACTCCGATTCATGAGCTAAAGCAACTCGACAAGATGAGAATACATCAAGATGCTTAAACGAAAAATGGTAACCCCATTTTGAGCTTAAACGATGAGCATGACCTATGATCAAGTGATATCACTTGACTCCTAAGTCAATATACTCTAACATAGGTGACTTTGTCGCCGACCATCTCTAGATGAAGTTCTCTCGTGTTCTTTTCTGAGTTTTTGCATTTGTCTCATGCATATTTGTTTCCCCTTTCAAAAAAAACTTCATCTAGATTCCTTTCTTTTCTTTTCAGTTGCTATGCATTTCCTGCATCAAATTCTTTGCATATCATTCAATAAATTCCTTGCAAATCTTTGTGAGATCTTACTAGTCTAGTGAGCTGAGGTGACAAGTGTTTTCTCTGCGATGAACTCGGTTTCACCGATTTGTTGTTTTTGGTCCAACTGAATCCTTTCGGTACAACCGAATCATACCACTCGGTGCCACCGATTTCACAACAAGAAAAACAGCTTGCCACTTATTCTGAGTTTTTCTTTTGATCCAGCTCCACTCAATGAATCTTGTCCTCTACAAGCATCACATTTCTTATCTAGTGCTTTGTGTTGTGACTCAAGGACCAAACCCATTCACAAAAAATTCCAGAAGACCCTTCTTGGAAATTGATGTCAAAGGGGGAGAGAGAGATCACATCAAAGCTTATCACTTCCAAAAGGGAGAGAGTATTACTTCCACAGGGGGAGAAAGAGATCTCCAGGGGGAGAGAATACTCAAGTAGAAAGTATTTCTCAAGGATCCCAGATGCTTGATGTTCAAGAGGAGAGATTCCACATGTCTTCTTGAGGGGAAAGACATGTTCATATGTGCTTATTTGCATTAGCTCTGTTCATTTATATCTTTCAGCTCTGATTTTCTGTTCCTATCTTCTCCCAGTATCCCATGCTAGATTCAGGGGGAGCAACATCTAAGGGAAAGAAATCATTTAAATTCATTGCATATCTTTACCCTTGGGGACATGACTAATCCAGTGTGGTACTTAGTACTCACTCTCTACATGTCATCCCAGTCTTGGTATTCTTGTGGTTTCTTATGTTTTCTCTAGCTAGTAGATGTACCTGTGTTATCTAACCTTGTTTGTGCAGGTTCATTCCATCCTAAGCCAACTCAAGACTACAAGGTAAGTATATGCATCACAATCATGTGTATGAGGAATTCTTGTTGATGTACATACTGTTTGCAAGAAGGACTCATGAGCATGAAGGTATTTTCTTTAATATTCTTTGCTATGATGCATATGGCCAAGATACATGTAACACATCGCCTACTCTATCATGGTTATTGCTCTCACATGCTTCTATATTCCATATTCACATGATTGCATACATGTAGGGGGAGCCTATGCTTGTTACATGTCTTTCCGAAGCTTTACTTGCTACTCTTTATATCTTTATCTAAAGCTTTGATGCATGTTGCCATCAATTACCAAAAAGGGGGAGATTGAAAGCACAAATGCTCCCTAGGTGGTTTTGGTAATTAATGTCAACATATCTCTTGTTGGACTAACTCTTTTATCTAGTATATTTCAGATGAGTTCAACAATGGAGTGGCATGGACTAAAGGATATGGGAACCCCTTCAAGATGCTAAGGACAAAGGATTGGCTTAAGCTTCAAGCTCAAGACTCTTCATTTTACATTTTAGTGATCCAAGATCACATTGAGTCTATAGGAAAAGCCAATACTATCAAGAAGGGATGAGGTGTTGCTTAATGAGTTTCTTGCTCCACAGTGCTTAGTGATATGCTCCAAAACCCTCAAGTACTTTCCCACTTCCACACATATGACCTAAACCTAAAGTCAAACTCGGCCCCACCGATTCTTTCTATCCGGCGCCACCGAGTTCAAATGTCATAGCCACTGCCACAAACCCTAGGCAAATAGGTTTCACCTATAGGGATCTCGATGTCACCGAGATGGGATTGTAATCTCTCTGTGTATGTCCATTACCAAAATCGGTCTCACCGAGTGTGTGTAATCGGTACTACTGAGATTACAATGCAAACTCTCTGGTTAACTTATTACCAAAATCGGTCTCACCGAGTTTGACTAATCAGTCCCATCGAGTTTGCCTGATCAACTCTCTGGTTAGCTAATTACCAAAATCGGTCTCACACAGTTCGTGTAATCGGTCTCCCCGAGATTACGTTATGCCCTAACCCTAACCATACCGGTCCTACCGAGTTGCATATCGGTCCCACCGAAAACCCTAACGGTCACTAGGTTTACTGAATCGGCCCGACCGAGTTTGTTGATTCGGTCCCACCGAGTTTGGTAAATTGTGTGTAACGGTTAGATTTTGTGTGGAGGCTATATATACCCCTCCACCTCCTCATAATTTGTGGAGAGAGCCATCAGAACAAGCCTACACTTCCAGCATCCTATTTTTGAGAGAGAACTGCCTACTCATGTGTTGAGGCCAAGATATTCCATTCCAACCACAAGAATCTTGATCTATAGCCTTCCCCAAGTTGCTTTCCACTCAAATCTTCTTTCCACCAGATCCAAATCCTATGAGAGAGAGTTGAGTGTTGGGGAGACTATCATTTGAAGCACAAGAGCAAGGAGTTCATCATCAACACACCATTTGTTACTTCTTGGAGAGTGGTGTCTCCTAGATTGGCTAGGTGTCACTTGGGAGCCTCCGACAAGATTGTGGAGTTGAACCAAGGAGTTTGTAAGGGCAAGGAGATCGCCTACTTCGTGAAGATCTACCGCTAGTCAGGCGACAGCTTGTTTGTACCCTTGGCGGGCTGAACGCGCCTAAGTCCATGGTCACCTTCCTGAAACACCGGGCACGAACTCTGCGGCTGTGATAGCAGCGCAGGGCTTGCTGGTAGCGTGCAGCACACATAGCAGCCCGGAGACGGTTCTCCTCGAGTAGCACAGCATCGTCACGCCGGTGTTGATCTTGCGCTACTTCATCATAGGCAAGCACTCGAGAGGACACGTAAATGAGTTCCGTGGGGATAACTGCTTCTGTTGTAGACCAGGAAGAAGGGGGTCTGCCCGGTAGCTTGGTTAAGTGTCGTTCTGAGGGACCAGAGAACTACCGGCGGCTCCTCGATCCACCGCCTGCCGTGCTTCTGTAGTGTATCAAAATTTCTTGTCTTGAGTCCACGTAGCACTTCAGTGTTCACCCTCTCAACTTGTCCATTGCTCCGGGGGTGTGCCACAAAGGCGAATGAGATGTTGCATCCGAGGGTGTGAACATATTGCATGAAGGCGTGGCTCGTGAATTAGGTGTCGTTGTGGGTGATGATCCTTGCTGGAACTCCAAAATGACACACCAACTCTTTCAAGAACTTGATAGCTGACTGAGCAGTCACCTTTCTCACGGAAGTCACTTCCGGCCACTTTGTAAACTTGTCAATGGTGACGAACAAGAATTCAAAAGCCCCCGATTGCTCGGGGGAAGGGGCCGAGGATATCGAGCCCCCAGATCGAAAATGGCCATGATAAAGGGATTGTCTGAAGGGCTTGGGCAGGCAGGTGTGTTTTCTTGCAATGGAACGGGCAGGCTTCACATGTCGTGACTAGCTCGATCGCATCTTGGAGGGATGTGGGCCAATAGAATCCTTGTCGGAATGCTTTCCCAACTAATGCCCTTGACCCAATGTGTGAGCCGCACATTCCTCTGTGAATCTCAGCCAGCAGTTCCTTTCCATCCTCCCGGCAGACACACTTCAATTTCACACCGTTGGGCCTCCTTCTGTATAGAGTGTCATCGACAAACTGATACATACTGGCCCTCCAGGCTACTTTCTCAGCTTCAGCTTGGTCGCCGGGAAGTTCTCCGGTTTGGAGGAAGTGGACGATGTGCCTTGCCCAAGTTGGAGCCTGGGGCTCGGCAATGAGGACTAGCGGCACCTCCTCGGCTGTGGGAGCACCAGCCTCGTTCGCAGGGTCCATAGGCCCGGTTGGAGTGGGTGGTCCGGCACTGTGAGGAGTTGTTTCCGGGAGGGTCACTGCCGGGAGCGGACGGCTCGGCCGGCAGAGGCTTACCGTAGTCCAACTTTCTCCTTTTCTGGGCCATTGTGGCTGGTGATACGGAGGGCTGAGAGAGATGGAGAACAAAAGTTCCTGGTTCCATAGGAAGCTTCTACGCAGCACACTTTGACAGGTGATCAGCTATGCTGTTTTCAGCACGGGGTATGTGCTCTGTTGGCAACCCGTCAAAGTGCTCCTCCAATCTCCTCACTTCCTCGACATATGTTTCCATCAATGGGCTTTGATAATCCTTGTTGACTTGTCTCACCACAAGCTGTGAATCTCCTCGTATGATCAACTTCTTGATCCCCACTTCTGCTGCAATCCTGAGCTCGGCAAGGAGCCCTTCATACTCAGTTGTATTGTTGGTGGCTTCTTCCCGGGCAAAGTGCATTTGGACGACGTACTTCAAGTGCTCCCCGGAGGGGCCAACAAGAAGCACACCAGACCCAGCACCTTGTAGAGAAGAAGCACCATCAAAATACATAATCCATTCTTAGGGTGATTCCTTGTCGGGGAGCTGTCTCTGTCACTTCCTCATCAGGGGTTGGCGTCCATTCTGCAATAAACACTGCCAGAGCGCTGCTCCGAATAGTTGATGTGCTCTCAAACTTCAAACCGAAGCTGGATAACTCCAAAGCCCACTCCACTATTCTGCCGGTAGCCTTAGGGTTTCGGAGTATCCTTTGCAAAGGCAAACGAGTGACAACCGTGATCTCATGGGCTTGGAAGTAGTTGTGCAGTTTCCTTGAGGCCATAATGAGACCAAAGATCAACTTTTGCACGCCAGAGTACCTCGATCTAGCCCCTTGTAATAAGGAGCTGACGAAGTACACTAGGCGCTGCACCACTTTCTTCCTTGTTGCGTCCTTGGGGTTGCTCTCGTTGTCGTGCTCATTGCTACTCTAATCCCTTTCTGACTATGTCGTGATCTATCCACTTTCTGCCTCATCCACTTCTCGCTGTGCTACCAAGGCCGCATTGACCACTTGGTTGGTTGCCGCCAAGTAAAGCAACAACGGCTCTTGGGGTTTGGGTGCAACCAAGGTAGGAACAGATGATAGGTAAGCCTTCAACTCCTGCAGAGCTACATCTGCTTCCGGGATCCACTTCACAGGCCCTGCTTTCTTCAAAAATTTAAAGAACGGCAAGGCACGCTTGGCAGACTTGGAAATGAATCTGCTTAGTGCAGCAACGCATCCCATCAGGCGCCTCACATCCTTAACCGTCCTTGGCGCTTGGATCTGCTTGATGGCTTTGATCTTGTCGAGGTTAGCTTCGATCCCCCGATGGGGCACGAAGAAACCAAGCAGCTTGTCGGAGGGGACACCAAACACACACTTCTCCGGATTAAGCTTCAAGTTGATCTTGCGCAGGTTAGCAAATGTCTCCTCCAAATCCTGGATAAGAGTGGTCTTATCCTTGGTTTCCACCACTATATCATCCATATAGGCTTCTATGTTTCTGTGTAACTGTGGCTCAAACCCAATCTAAACTGCCCTTGCAAAAGTGGACCCGACACTCTTTAGTCTGAATGGCATGCAGACAAAGTGGTACGTACCACATGGGGTGATGAACGATGTCTTCTCTTCATCTTATTTGGACATGAAGATCTGGTGATATCCAGAATATGCGTACAGAAAGGAGAGCAAATCACACCCTGAAGTGGAATCCACAATCTGGACGATACGTAGCAAGGGAAATGGGTCCTTCGGGCAAGCTCTGTTGAGATCTATGAAATCAATGCAAAGCCTCCATTTCCCATTTGCCTTCCGGACTACCACTGGATTTGCTAACCATGTGGGGTGTAGTACTCCTCTGACCAAACCAGCTACTTCCAATTTCTTAATCTCTTCGGCGATGAACTACTGCCGCTCCAAGGCCTGCTTCTGGACTTTCTGCTTGACAGGTTGGGCATGTGGGCAGAGAGCAAGGTGGTGCTCGATTACCTCCCTGGGAACACCGGGGATATCAGATGGTTGCCAGGAAAACACACCGATATTCGCCCGCAGGAAGGCAACATGTGTGCTTTCCTATTTGTCATCAAGGGTGGCGCTGATGGTGAAGGTACCATCAATGCTAGCGAGCCCTACCGGGACCTTCTTCACTTGGGGTGCTGCAACCTTGGATCTCTTGCTATTGGAACACTCCGGCACGTCGTCAATGAGTGTCATGCACTTTCGGGGCACGCTTCCGAACTCCTCACCGGAGGTCCTGCAATCCCTTTTCTTCCCTTTGCTTTCCTTGGCGGGAGCTGTTACTGCCACAGCCTCTGCTGCGATTGCATCCCGGTACATCTTGTCCATGTAGATAATTGCATCCTTCTCATCTGATGGAATAGTGATGACTCCCAGTGGCCCAGGCATCTTCAGTGTGTTATAAGCATAGTGGGATGCTACCATAAACTTGGCCAGGGTCGGGTGTCCAAGAATCCCATTGTACGGCAGGGGGATACCGACCACATCAAACACAACCTTCTATGTCCGATATTTCAGTTCCCTCCCCCCAAATGTTATCGGCAACGTAATCTTCCCCTTGGGATGGCTCCTGCCGGTTTAACTCCCTGAAACTTGCTAGTAACCTGTAGCTCTTCTTCTCCTATCTGAAGTTTGCTGATAACTGCTGGGGAACTCAGATTTAACCCGGCCCCGCCATCCACTAACATCTTTATGACCTTGAGGTTGCGAATTGTCAGGGAGACCAACAACGGCAAGCACCCTACCATAGTGGTGCAGCTAGGGTGATCCTCCTCATCAAATATGATTGGTGTGCGGGACCATTTGAGCGGTTTCCGGGCCTCTAGCGCTGGCTCCACAGCATTGATCTGTCATGCCCATCGCTTGAGCTGACGGTGGGAGGCATGCAAAGATGCACCCTCATCAATGCATAGGGCGTCAGTGGCCTTCTGAAATTCCTGCTCACTGGTTTCCTCTTCATTCCCTTCATCACCCACATCATCACAGACTTCATTCTCTTGACCCCTGGTGGGTTTTCCTTGGTTCCGAAAGGGTTTGCTGGGGCGATTTGCTTCACCGCCTCGGCCCTTCCCGCCAGTGGCATTCTGACCTTTTTCCTTGTGACACTTATCATATTCTGCCCTCTGTCTCTTGACAAGCTGCTCAACCTGGTAGCACTCCTGAAGATCATGGCCCTTGGTCCGATGGATCTTGCAGTACGACCCATCGCCTTTCCCAGCTTTCTTGGCGGCAGCGGCTTCCTGGCAGGCTGTGCAAGTAGCAACTTCCTTGCCGGGGGCCTCAGCCTTGGTCTTCTTGCCGGTACTAGGTGTGCCTGAACCTTCTACTTTCATTACTACCTTATCTCTTGGCTTCTTACTGCACTTCTTGCCCTTCCTCTGACTGGTTGATTCATCTTCACCTTCTGAGTCAACATTGATGCAATCTTCCTCTCCGGGCAACTTCCTTCCTTCCTCCATCCGAGCACACTTATCCACCAGTGTGTATAGCTCCTTCACAGTCTTAGGCAACCACACATTCATCTTAGAACAAATGCAACGGTTGCGCACATTAGACTGGAAGGCTGCTATAACGGCTGCCGAATGGATATTTGGAATATTCCTATGAACTTTACTGAATCTTTGTAAATACTTACGAAGAGTTTCTCCTTCCTTCAGCTGGAGAAGCTGCAGGTTGCTGGTCCTGCCGGGCTCTTGGTGGCCACTGGTGAAGGCACCGATGAACTTGTGGCGCAGGTCTGCCCATGATGAAATGGAGTTCTCCGGCAGGTGCATCAACCAAGACCTCACATTGGACTTGAGGGCCAAAGGGAAGTAGTTGGCGAACACCTTCTCATCTCTCCCCCCGGCAGATTGAACAGCGATGGCGTACATGCTCAAGAACTCTGCCGGGTTCAGCCTCCCGTCGTACTTCTTAGGTATCTCTCGCTTGAACATGCGAACAGACGACCAAAGGACTTGTCGTAGCTCTCATGTAAAGGCAGGGCAGCCGACCTCAAAAGGTAAGTGCTACCTCTTGAGCACTGCGTTGGATTTCCTTGAAGAGGAAAGGGTGATGCAGTGGAGTAGAGTAGGTATTTCCCTCAGTTTTTGAGAACCAAGGTATCAATCCAGTAGGAGGCTACGTGCGAGTCCCTCGTACCTACACAAAACAAATAGCTCAACGCAACCAACGCGATTAGGGGTTGTCAATCCCTTCACAAATACTTACTTAGAGTGAGATCTGATAGAGATGATAGATAATATTTTTGATATAAAGATGCAAGGTAAAATAAAAGGCAAAGTAAAAAAGCAAAGCAATAATAAAGTGATGGAAGATTGATATGATGAGAATAGACCCGGGGGCCATAGATTTCACTAGTGGCTTCTCTCAAGAGCATAAGTATTCTACGATTGGGTGAACAAATTACTGTTGAGCAATTGATGAATTGAGCATAGTTATGAGAATATCTAGGTAGGATCATGTATATAGGCATCACGTCCGAGACAAGTAGAACCGACTCACACTGCATCTACTACTATTACTCCACTCATCGACCGCTATCCAGCATGCATCTAGAGTATTAAGTTCAAGAAAATAGAGTAATGCCTTAAGCAAGATGAGATGATGTAGAGGGATAAATTCATGCAATATGATAAAAACCTCCATCTTGTTATCCTTGATGGCAACAATACAATATGTGCCTTGCTGCCCCTCATCCTTTGGGAAAGGACACCGCAAGATTGAACCCAAAGCTAAGCACTTCTCCGTTGCAAGAAAAACCAATCTAGTAGGCCAAACCAAACTGATAATTGAAGAGACTTGCAAAGATAACCAATCATACATAAAAGAATTCAGAGAAGATTCAAATATTGTTCATAGATAGACTTGATCATAAATCCACAATTCATCGGTCTCAACAAACACACCGCAAAAAATAAGATTACATCGAATAGATCTCCACGAGAGAGGGGGAGAACATTGTATTGAGATCCAAAAAGAGAGAAGAATCCATCTAGCTACTAACTATGGACCCGAAGGTCTGAGGTAAACTACTCACACTTCATCGGAAAGGCTATGATGATGTAGAAGCCCTCCGTGGTGGATTCCCCTTCCGGCGGAGCTCCGGAACAGGCCCCAAGATGGGATCTCGTGGATGCAGAAGGTTGCGGCGGTGGAATTAGGTTTTGGCTCCCTTTCTGATCGTTTGAAGTGCGAGGTATACATAGGAGGAAGGAATACGTCGGTGGAGCTTCGGGGGGCCCACGAGGCAGGGGGGCGCGCCCTAGGGGGGGCGCCCTCCACCCTCGTGACCGCCTCCCTCCTTTCTTGACGGAGGGTCCAAGTCTCCTGGATCATATTTGTTGAGAAAATCACGTTCCTGAAGGTTTCATTCCGTTTGGACTCCGTTTGATATTCCGTTTCTTCGAAACACTGAAATAGGCAAAAAACAACAATTCTGGGCTGGGCCTCGGGTTAATAGGTTAGTCCCAAAAATAATATAAAAGTGGAAAATAAAGCTCAATATGGTCCAAAACAGTAGATAATATAGCATGGAGCAATCAAAAATTATAGATACGTTGGAGACGTATCAGGCATCCCCAAGCTTAATTCCTGCTCATCCTCGAGTAGGTAAATTATAAAAAGAGAATTTTTGATGCGGAGTGCTACTTGGCGCAATTTCAATGTAACACTTCTTAATTGTGGTATGAATATTCAGATCCGAAAGATTCAAGACAAAAGATCATATTGACATAAATAATAATAATACTTCAAGCATACTAACTAAGAAATTATGTCTTGTCAAAATAACATGGCCAAAGAAAGTTCATCCCTACAAAATCATATAGTTTACTCATGCTTCATTTTCGTCACACAAGAATGCTCTCATCATGCACAACCCCGATGACAAGCCAAGCAATTGTTTCATACTTTAATAATCTCAAACTTTATAAACCTTCACGCAATACATGAGCGTGAGCCATGGATATAGCATTATGGGTGGAATAGATTATGATGATGGGGGTTATGTGGAGAAGACAAAAAAGGAGAATATCTCACATCAACGAGGCTAATCAATAGGATATGGAGATGCCCACCGATTGATGTTAATGCAAGGAGTAGGGATTGCCATGCAACGGATGCACTAGAGCTATAAATGTATGAAAGCTCAACAAAAGAAACTAAGTGGGTGTGCATCGAACTTGCTTGGTCACGAAGACCTACGGCATCTGAGGAAGCCCATTGTTGGAATATACAAGCCAAGTTCTATAATGAAATATTCCCACTAGTATATGAAAATGACAAAACAAGAGACTCTCTATCATGAAGATTACGGTGCTACTTTGAAGCACAAGTGTGGAAAAAAAGGATAGTAGCATTGCCCCTTTTTATATATCCTTTTTTCGGGCCTTCTTTTTTTTTCTTTGGCCTTTCTCTTTTTTTTGGGACAATGCTCTATTGAATGATGATCATCATACTTCTGTTTATTTACAACTCAATGATTACAACTCGATACTAGAACAAAGTATGACTCTATATGAATGCCTCCGACGGTGTACCGGTATATGCAATGAACCAAGAGTGACATGTATGAAAGAATTATGAACGGTGGCTTTGCCACAAATACTATGTCAACTACATGATCATGCTAAGCAATATGACAATGATGAATGTGTCATGATGAACGGAATGGTGGAAAGTTGCATGGCAATATATCTCGGAATGGCTATGGAAATGCCATAATAGGTAGATATGGTGGCTGTTTTGAGGAAGATATAAGGAGTTTTATGTGTGAAAGAGCGTATCATATCACGGGGTTTGGATGCACCGCTAAGTTTGCACCAACTCTCAATGTGAGAAAGGACAATGCACAAGATCAAGAGGCTAGCAATGATGGAAGGGTGAGAGTGCGTATAATCCATGGACTCAACATTAGTCATAAAGAACTCATATACTTATTGCAAAAATCTACAAGCCATCAAAAACCAAAGTACTGCACGCATGCTCCTAGGGGGATAGATTGGTAGGAAAAGACCATCGCTCGTCCCCGACCGCCACTCATAAGGAGGACAATTAAATAGCACCTCATGTTTCAAATTTGTTACATAACGTTTACCATACGTGCATGCTACGGGACTTGCAAACTTCAACACAAGCATTTCTCAAATTCACAACTACTCAACTAGCATGACTTTGATATTATCACCTCCATATCTCAAAACAATTATCAAGCATCAAACTTTTCTTAGTATTCAACACACTCAAAAGGAAGTTTTACAAATCTTGAATACCAAGCATATTAAGATTTTTAAGAAAATTACCATGCTATTTAAGAATCTCAAAATAATCTAAGTGAAGCATGAGAGATCAATAGTTTCTATAAAAAATCCACCACCGTGCTCTAAAAGATATAAGTGAAGCACTAGAGCAAAACTATAAAGCTCAAAAGATATAAGTGAAGCACATAGAGCAAAACTATAAAGCTCAAAAGATATAAGTGAAGCACATAGAGTATTCTAAGAAATTCCAATTCATGTATGGCTCTCTCAAAAGGTGTGTACAGCAAGGATGATTGTGGTAAACTAAAAAGTAAAGACTCAAATCATACAAGACGCTCCAAGCAAAACACATATCATGTGGTGAATAAAAATAGCTCCAAGTAAAGTTACCGATGGAAGTAGATTTAAAGAGGGGATGCCTTCCGGGGCATCCCCAAGCTTTGACTTTTTGGTGTCCTTGGATTATCTTGGGGGTGCCATGGGCATCCCCAAGCTTAGGCTCTTGCCACTCCTTGTTTCATAATCCATCAAAAAAATCACCCAAAACTTGAAAACTTCACAACACAAAACTCAATAGAAATCTCGTGAGCTCCGTTAGCGAAAGAAAACAAAAGACCACTTCAAGGTACTGTAATGAACTCATTATTTATTTATATTGGTGTTAAACATACTGTATTCGAACTTCTCTATGGATTATAAACTATTTTACCAGCCATAGATTCATCAAAATAAGCAAACAACACACGAAAAACAGAATCTGTCAAAAACAGAACAGTCTGTAGTAATCTGTAACTAACGCAAACTTATGGAACTCCAAATATTCAGCCAAAATAGGAAAACCTAGGAAATTTGTTTATTTATCAGAAGCAATTGGAATCACTATTTTATCACGTTCTGGTGAATTTTAATAATTGTTTTCGTGAACTAAAAGTTTCTGGAAATTACAGCAAGATCAAATAACTATCATCCAAGAAGATCCTATAGGTTTAACTTGGCACAAACACTAATTAAAAGATAAAACCACATCTAAACAGAAGGTATATGGATTATTTATTACTAAGCAGCAAGGAAAAATATTGGGTTGTCTCCCAACAAGCGCTTTTCTTTAAAGCCTTTTTAGCTAGGCATTGAGATTTCAATGACGCTCACAAGAAAGACAAGAATTGAGGCACAAAGAGAGCATCATAAAACATGTGACAAACACACTTAAGTCTAACATACTTCCTATGCATAGGCATATTATAGGCAAACGAATTATCGTAGCAAGCAAAAACTAGCATATGCAAAGAAGCGGAAAGGAACAATAGCAATCTCAACATAACGAGAGGTAATTTAGTAACATGAAAATTTCTATAACCATATTTTCCTCTCTCATAATAATTACATGTAGGGTCATAAGAAAATTCAACAATATAGCTATCACATAACATATTCTCAACTCGATCCACATGCATGCGAAGTTGACACTCTTCCAAAATAGTGGGATTATCATTAACTAAAGTCATGATTTCTCCATGCCCACTTTTATCAAAAATTTCATAAGATTGAATGTTATCCAAATATGTGGGATCTAAAGTTGACACTCTTCCAAACCCACTTTCAATATTATTGGAAACACTATTATCAATCTTATATTCATCATGGGGCTTAAATAAAGTTTCAAGATCATAAGAAGAATCTCCCCAATCATGACTATTGTACATAGCAAAACTAGCATCCCCAAGTTTAGTGTTTTGCATATATTAGAATAATTTACATCAATAGAATTTATAATAAAATCATTGCAATCATGCTTTTTATTCAAAGATCTATCGTGAAGCACGTCATCACAATTTTTAGATTTACGGATTTCAAGCAAAAGCTTATAAAGATAATCCAGTGCATCCAAATCACTAGGAATTGGTTCATCATAATTGGATCTCTTAAAAAGAGTGGCAAGCGGATGAGGATCCGTAGATATTAGCTTCTCTGTTTAGGAATAAATACTCAACTATTTCAACCAAACGAGCAAACTTTCCAAGTAAGACATCAAGGCAAACGAAAAGACGAACAGAAAAGAGAGGGCAAATAAAACGGCAAGGGTGAAGTGGGGGAGACGAAAACAAGAGGCAAATGGAGAATAATGTAATGCGAGAGATAAGGGATTATGATGGGTACTGGTATGTTGACTTTTGCATAGACTCCCCGGCAACAGCGCCAGAAATCTTCCTCCTACCTCTTGAGCACTGCGTTGGATTTCCTTGAAGAGGAAAGGGTGATGCGGCAGAGTAGAGTAAGTATTTCCCTCAGTTTTTAAGAACCAAGGTATCAATCCAGTAGGAGGCTAGACGCGAGTCCCTCGTACCTACACAAAAGAAATAGCTCAACGCAACCAATGCGATTAGGGGTTGTCAATCCCTTCAAGGTCACTTACGAGAGTGAGATCTGATAGAGATGGTAGATAATATTTTTGATATTTTTGATATAAAGATGCAAGGTAAAATAAAAGGCAAAGTAAAAAAGCAAAGCAATAATAAAGTGATGGAAGATTGATATGATGAGAATAGACACGGGGGCCATAGATTTCACTAGTGGCTTCTCTCAAGAGCATAAGTATTCTACGGTGGGTGAACAAATTACTGTTGAGCAATTGACAGAATTGAGCATAGTTATGAGAATATCTAGGTAGGATCATGTATATAGGCATCATGTCCGAGACAGTAGACCGACTCACACTGCATCTACTACTATTACTCCACTCATCGACCGCTATCCGGCATGCATCTAGAGTATTAAGTTCAAGAAAATAGAGTAACGCCTTAAGCAAGATGACATGATGTAGAGGGATAAATTCATGCAATATGATAAAAACCCCATCTTGTTATCCTCGATGGCAACAATACAATACGTGCCTTGCTGCCCCTACTGTCACCGGGAAAGGACACCGCAAGGTTGAACCCAAAGCTACAACAAAAACCCCCCTATGTCAACGCATATTTACCAACGCTAATGGTAGGATGCGTTGTTTGATTCAACCTCCCACCTCCTCCACTTAAATCTAACCTCCCCGTTGCTAAAGCACCCACCACCACGCCTCCACCCTATTTTGTTTCCTATTCACGACCCCGATTCCTCTGCCTCGTCGCACCTCCATTACCAGGATACGGTCGCCGCCATCTCCGCCACCACCGATCGGGATAGCTCCGGTGCTCTCCCACTTCTTTGCTCACCACCCCGGCTTCCCCTCAGTGCTCTTCTTGCATCTTGCACGGCGGCGATGCCCTCCATGCCCTCTGGACGCGCACCCACAGCAACCCTACTCGGCACTTCTCGTTCTCGAATCTTCCACCGCAGCGACACTCTCCATGCCCCTGGACACGCACCCGCAGCAACCCCAATCACCATGGGTTGCGTTCGCGGCTCCGGCAGCCCACACCCTGGCATCGTCGCGTCTCTGCACGCACTGCTGTAGGCTCACGCACGACATTGCCGCTCCGCCTGGGCTACCTCGACTCCTACACCGACGGTCCAGGTGTTCCTCCCCTCTGCTCTTACCCTCTCACGCACTTTTTGTGCCAATGGTCATCGTGCTATACTACTATGGTTGACCCTTTGGCGATTTTTTGATACATCTAGCGGATGTTTCCAGCTACTGAGCCTCGTTGGGTTCTGTCTTTGAGTTCAACACGGTAGGAATACCATATGTTTTCGTTGTATGAGTTGTTTTGCATCTTCATAACTCAGTTCAAATTGAGTTCTAGTAAAAAAATTGCTTGATGACTCAGGAACATTGTGTAGAAGGTTAATATGTACTGCAGGATGGCTCCGAAACAAATTGCATTACGGATCTGTAATGCAGGGTTAACATTGCTGTAATGCAGACTACAACCCAAAGGTATAATTCAGCTGTGGATGCCTTCCCCGCTTTGCTTTCAAGCTAAAACATGCATTGACACTATGTTGAACTCTACTGACTCCATCATCTCTGTTCTTTGATGATATTTTGCTGCGTTTATCAAGAGGATAACGGACATGAAGGTGACAACATTGATATTTGCTTCAGGGAAGATGGTACGAACAAGAACAAAGAGTGAAGAACACTCTGAAGCTTGCTGCTAGGAAGGTAAAACCCATTAGTCATAGTGTTACTTTCGTTAAATATGCTTAGGAAATTCGAATTATTGGTCAAGTAGGCAGAATATGTTCATTAATCCTGTTTCCAGCTTTTGCTGAATTGCAATATATATATAAGATTTTACCTGCTTATTTGTTAGCGCGGTATGCAAAAATTGTCCAAAAACTTGGCTTTCCAGCCACATTTTAGGTAATAGTTACTGTTGTTTTTTGTGAAATCTTGACACAGTTGATTGTGGTGATAATCAGGATTTCAAGAACGTTGTTGCCTCCTATTCTTGTTGAGGGCCTTTCTTATTCTTGGAACTTCGCCCACGTATCGATCATATCTAAATGTCACGTGAACGCACACGCGAAAAAACTTCTGCCAAGGGCCCATATCATGCCCATCTTCTTGTCTCCATTTCTTTTCTCCCTGTAGTGTTACAATATCACACACCTGCATATGTATATATACATGCATGAGGCAATCGACCTAGGACAAGAGGACCTATACGTACTTGACCTTGAAACCGACTCGTACATGTCCTACTCTTAATTACCGACAACCTTGATCATACTTAACCTAAGCCTATACGTACAAGAAATCTACTAGGACACATCTAGCTAGCATGGCATACAAACCCGGCACAAATATCATGCACCATGGACTCATGTTGCTATCTACTCCTAGTGTCTAACTTATCCCTAATTACAACTTGAACACAGATAGCCTAAATCAAGATTATCACTAACACTTATTGACATGGTTCCTTCTCTAGTGTAAGTTGACTTATTTTTGGATTAAATTCAATGCGGTGGGAGTGAACTATTAGCCATTATCTTTCTTTTCATACCTTTAATTGTGCTCTGATTCAAAGAACCTCACATAGCTCAATGGCCAGCACTTTAATCGGTGACTGCACCATGCTTTGCTGTAATTTCTCTTAGGCCACGATAAATTTGCTGACCTGGTGCTTGCATGATTTCAATACTACTGAGCTAGAGCTCTTTCCTCGACTGACATATTGTATGAAATAGTAAAGTTTGTCCTTCTTTTATTTGTCTTTGCCAAGATTGTTCTCCCACTAACATGCCAGAAAAATAAAGCACGTTTTAGCATTCTTAAATAGCAAAAGATGATGCATTCTTGTTACTTATTGTAAGATTGAAGGAAAAGTTTAAAACTATTGCGCAGAACTACGATGCAAGTCAGATTTCTCTCAAAACTTTTACGGCTTAGATGTATTTGTATGTTGGCAATGGTCTATGTAACTGAGGCTTTTTATTTACTTCTGTAGATTAGCAACGGGTAATGTGTGTGTACATTAGAAATTTTTGTTCAGATATGACCAATCAAAAGGGTCGAAAGTATTGGTCATGCAACTCGATGAAGCTATTGCATTGTCTTCAACCTTTGTATGTTGTTCCTCTTTCAAATTTTATTGCTCAATTGACTTGATTTTATTGTTTCTCTTGTGATCTTTTACTCATGTCGGTTTACATTGTTGATGTAGATTTCTAAGATAATTGGATGATGATGCATGGGCCAAGTTGTTGATTGCAAGCTGGAGATTGGGACTGCTACGGATAGTTTTACATTACGTGTTTTAGCATGCCATTTTTCATGGCCAATCTATAGAAAATCATGTATGTATTATTTGGATTGTGTTCCATGTAATGCAACCAAGTCAATTTAATATATATGAGATGTTTATGTCTACTAGATTGTTGTTTCTTGCACTATCAGCATTGACCTAATTAATGTTCTTGGTAATATATAAAATAAAATTAATTGATCATGCTATGTAGAAATGTCTCATTTGAAAATTAGTTTGTGTAGTGCAAGCGCCAACACATATGAATCGAAATTAGTTCCGGCAGTGCAACCACCAACGCATATGATGTGTTGTTAAGCTGTATATATATATATATATATATATATATATATATATATATATATATATATATATATATGTTGCTACCTTGCAACGCTTCTTCACATTAATTACCAACGCAATTATTTGTGTTCTTGTAGACACTTGCAACGCCACCAACGACAACGCATAAAAGTCCGTTGGTATAGACCTTGGCAACGCTTATATGGACATTAGGCAACACATCGATACGTTGCTGAAGGGGGGTTCTTGTTGTAGTGATAAGCACTTCTCCCATTGCAAGAAAAACCAATCTAGTAGGCCAAACCAAACTGATAATTCGAAGAGACTTGCAAAGATAACCAATCATACATAAAAGAATTCAGAGAAGATTCAAATATTGTTCATATATAGACTTGATCATAAACCCACAATTCATCGGTCTCAACAAACACACCGCAAAAACAAGATTACATCAAATAGATCTCCACGAGAGAGGGGGAGAACATTGTATTGAGATCCAAAAAGAGAGAAGAAGCCATCTAGCTACTAACAATGGACCCGAAGGTCTGAGGTAAACTACTCACACTTCATCGGAAAGGCTATGATGATGAAGAAGCCCTCCGTGGTGGATTCCCTTTCCAGCGGAGCTCCGGAATAGGCCCCAAGATGGGATCTCGTGGGTACAAAAGGTTGCAGCGGTGGAATTAGGTTTTTGGCTCCGTATCTGTTCGTTTGGAGGTACGTAGGTATATATAGGAGGAAGGAGTACGTTGGTGGAGCTTTGAGGGGCCCACGAGGCAGGGGCGCGCCCTCCACCCTCGTGACCGCCTTCCTCCTTTCTTGAGGGAGGGTCCAAGTCTCCTGGATCATATTTGTTGAGAAAATCACGTTCCCGAAGGTTTCATTCCATTTGGACTCCGTTTGATATTCCGTTTCTTCGAAGCACTGAAATAGGAAAAAAACAGCAATTCTAGGCTGCGCCTCCGGTTAATAGGTTAGTCCCAAAAATAATATAAAAGTGGAAAATAAAGCCCAATATGGTCCAAAACAGTAGATAATATAGCATGGAGCAATAAAAATTATAGATACGTTGGAGACGTATCAGTAAGCACCCGCCAATATCGAGCGTGGGCTCGTCGACGTCGAGGCCGCCGCACCCATCGGTCTGGCGGAGGTCGTCGTGGCGCCGACCTATGACGGCGCGTGCGTCTCCCTGTCGCCTATCCTCCGGGGCTCGACGTTGGACTGGACGTGCTCGAGCGTCAGGCCATCGAGACGTCGTCGGGGTCTTGATTCAGCTGCACTTGTGTCGGCTGCCGTGGTGGGGACTGCACCGTGGGGACGGCCCCCTCCGTTCGGCCAGCAGTACGGGCAGTTTCTGTCGCTTGGGGAGGTCGTGGCGGGCCAGCTCACCAGAGCCCCCAGCTTTGGAGAAACCGAGCAGGCTCTGGATGGTGGCACGCCATTCATCCATCTGCTCGGCCGCTGGTGGAAACCTAAGTAGCAACTGAGCTCACACCATAGCCTCTGTGGCTGTGCTTGGCATAGATGTTGACGACGTTGACCGCACCGTCGCCCGGCTCCTGATGGTGCCAGCGGCGGCGACGGCGGGGGTGCCGCGTCCATGCAGTTGTGGGATGACCACCTGCGCAACGGGGTTGCGTGGCGGTGGCGCTCAAGGGTCAGCGGCTCCGTCGAGCGCAGTGGTTTGGTCGACTCATCCGGGAGGAGGCACATGGTCCGCGGTCGCTCCCACGGTGGGGGCAGCTGGAGGGCGATGGTTCGCCTCGGACTGAGCACCGTTGTTGTGGTTGTGCCCGTCGGTGGGAGGAGGGGTGCAGACAGAGTGACCCCCTCGCCCATACCTTGTGGAGCGTGACCGCCAAGGCGTTGCTGATGCTGTTCTCCTCCGAAATCTTCAGCCCCCATGTCGGCCGCGGGGGAAGTGGTGATGGCGCCACCTGCTCCAACCATGCGCCTAGTAGCGCTCTCGTCCTCGCTCGTCTCCGCATCCCCCGCAGCATTAGAGGCTGCGGGCGGCGGAGCCTTCGAGGTGGATGGGTGGGCCGAAGGACCGGACTTCTTCCTCTTAGGCGCCATGGTCGATGGCGTCGTCAAAGATGAAGATGGCGATGAAGATGACGTGATGCGCACGCTTTCAGGTTCGCGCAAGCGCTCCCCCTACCTGTCGCGCCAAAGATGTCGCGGGATATCCACGGCCACCTATGGGACCAGGAGGACCCTTGCTGGTTCGGCAGGGGGACGACACATTGCACAAAGAGCATACCAGCGCACGGCAGCACGGCAGAGAGCACATAAGCAATTTACCCAGGTTCGGGCCGCCGCGAGGCGTAAGACCCTAGTCCTGCTTTAGTGGATTGATGGTGGAATGGGAATGGTGAAACGTAGTACACTCGCCCAGCTGGGTTGCCATAGGGCAGCAGTGACTACGCGCGTATGGGTGTGTGGGTTCGTCAACTTTCCAACCCTTCCGACGGGTGCCATGGGCCTGCTTTTATAGATTAAGGGGTCACCACAATGGCAAAGTGGTCATTATCCACCGATATGATAGCAAATAGTACTATCATACCTAACTCTGCAGGGCTGACTGGGTGCATTAAATGCACCGCTTAGTGTCACATCACTGGTTGCCCGGCAAGGCTTGTCGGGCTATCTGGCCAGCTTCGCGCCTATTCCCTTGACACGTCACAGGATGGTTGTCATCTGTGGGTTTCTTCTGTAGGAAATGGCTGCCATGTGGCGAATGGCTGCCACTTAATCACCATGCGGCTTGACACTGCATCGATCGACGACGTGGGTCGTGCTTGAGTGGTTGGTGGGGTGGTTCTGCCCCCGCGAGCCCCGGCAGACCTTGTCGGGTGCCTTGGTTGCCTGCTTCTGGTGGTGGCCTCTCGCCTTGCCGGGCTTGCCTTCCCGGCAAGAGAGGCCCTTCTCTTGCCGATATCTTGCTCCTCTGGCTTGATCTTGGTCCTTCTGAGCTGCATATTGGTCCTTCAATTCCTGGCTTAAGCAGGTGCTTCGATCTTGATCGTGTTCCTGTGCATAGTCTGGGCAACGGACCCAGGGTTTGTTGCACCGACATCGGGTATTACTGATAAATATATAGGTGGAAAATGTTTTCAGGGATGTTAAATTATATATAAAATGGTCTAAAAGTATTTACAACTATATTATATTTAATTAAATATCAATGGGTCAAAAAAGTCCAAGAAGTAGAAGGCAACTTGGGCACAAAGGCCCAAGTGGGGAGGCGCCGAATTGGGGAAGGGGATGAGTCCTACTCCTCCTTCCTCTGGTCGGCGCACCAAGGAGGATTCCTTCCTCCTTGTTAGCAGCCCTCCCTCTCCCCTCCAACCTATATAAACTAGGTTTTTTTGCTCTTTTGCACACACAAGTTTTGGAGCCTCCTCTAGTTGTTCTGGTTCTAGTTCTACTTGGTCTTAGTTGCCTAATTATAGCTAGGCTAATCCTCTTGTCCTCATAATTAGAAGCCTCGTGTGGTTCTAATCTCCCTCCAATTCTCCGTCAATGATTAGCTCTGGACGGTGAAATGCTACTAGATCATGAAGGTTGCACACTTGCAACCAAGTAGAGAGGCCGTGCTTTCGGTCTTTGGTTCAAGGGACTGTTTGTGGTCTGTTTTTGGGATCGTTCATCAACAATTCAAAGGACTGCAAGTAAGATCTACACCGACATGTTCTTCTTCTGCTGTAACTCGGTGACGATAACGATCATGATCCCAACCCGCTATGCATCTTCATATCAATCTTGGGTGTGCGTAGGTGCAAAAAATTTATTTTCTACTACGTTTCCCAGAAGTGACACCACGAGCAATTATCTGAGTAGGTGTAGCTTGCGATCTAGATCACATGTAATTGTGTGCGTTGATGTTCTTGTTGTGTGATACTCTCCAACCTATCTATATTTTTTTATTGTTCCATGCTATTATAGTATCAATCTTGGATGTTTATTATGCAATTATATATCATTTTGTGGGACAAACTATTAACCTAGTTCCCAGTGCTAGTTGTTGTTTTTGCTTGTTTTTGACTTCTCAAAAAATCTGTACCAAACGGAGTCCAAATGCTACGGAACTTTTTGATGATTTTTTCTGGACTAGAAGGGACCCTAGAAGCTTCGGATGAAGACCTGTGTTTGTTGGGATCTGATGAATTGTGGGTTTATGATCAGATTATTCATGAATATTATTCGAGTCATCTCTTAACTCTTTTATGCATGATTGTTGTAGTTTTTATTTCTCTCAGATCTACCCGTTTGGTTTGGCCAACTAGATTGATTTATCTTGCAATGAGAGAGGTTCTTTGTGATGGGTTCGATCTTGTGTTGCTCAATCCCAGTGACAAAAAGGGAAATGACATGTATTTGTATCATTGCCATAAAGGATAAAAAGATGATGTTTATTCATATTAATTGGGTTTACTTTGTCTACATCATGTCATCTTGCTTAAGGCATTACTCCGTTCTTTATGAACTTAATACTCTAGATGCATGCTAGATAGCGGTTGATGTGTGCAGTAATAGTAGTAGATGCAGGCAGGAGTTGGTCTACTTGTCTCGGACGTGATGCCTATATACATGATCATGGCCTTGAATATCGACATAATTATTCGCTTTTCGATCAATTGCCCAACAGTTATTTTTTTGCTCACTGTATGCTATGTTCAAGAGAGAAGCCTCTAGTCAAAACTATGCCCCCCCGGGTCTATCTTTATCGTGTATCAAAATCCAAAAATACTTTGCTGCAATTTATTTACCATTATTTTATTTTTTGTTTTTGTTTAATCTATCTATCACTATGATATTTGATCCTTGCAATTAACCGCCAAGGGTTTGACAACTCCTTGTTTGCGTTGGGTGCAAGTATTTGTTATTTTGTGTGTAGGTGTTGTTCACGAGGTATTGAGTGGTTCTCCTACTAGATCGATAACCTTTCTTAACTAAGGGAAATACTTATCTCTACTATACTGCATCATCCTCACCTCTTCGAGGAAATCCCAACGTAGCTCACAAGTAACAGGAAGAATTTCTGGCACCGTTGCCGGGGAGACATCACCAACACCTATGAAGTACCATCGGATAAACTTTCATCTCCTTGCATTTAGTTTCATTTTACATTTGCCTCTCGTTTTCATCTCCCCCACTTCTAAGACATTTTCACAAAAGTATTTTCCGTTTGCCTTTTTGCTTGTTCGCTTGTTTGCTTGCTTTGTTACGATGTTTCAAGAAAAAAACAAGTTGTGTGACTTTTCCAATACTAATAGTTATGATTTTATTAGTACCCCAATTGTTCCTCCCACCACTAGTGCGGAGTCATGTGATATTAATGTCGCTTTGCTAAATCTTGTTATGAAAGAACAATTTTTTGGTAGTCCCAATGAAGATGTTGCATCCCATCTTAACACTTTCGCTGAATTGTGTGATATGCAGAAGTAAAAATATGTGGATAATGATATTGTCAAATGAAAATGATTTCCGTTCTCACTATGAGATCTTGCTAAAACTTGGTTTTCATCCTTGCCACGAAATAGTATTGATTCTTGGGATAAGTGTAAGCATGCTTTTATTGCCAAGTATTTTCCTCCCGCAAAAATTATTTCTCTTAGAAATCAAACCATGAATTTTAAGTAAATTGAGCATGAAAATGTTTCCCAATCTTGCGAGAGGATGAGATTAATGATAAGAAATTGCCCCACTCATGGTCTAAGTTTATGGATGATTATACAAAAAAAATTATGCGAGATTGAACTTTGTTTCTAGAAATATTTTAGATTTAGCCACGGGGTTACCTGTATGGAAATCACACTAGGAGAAGCTACAAAATTGCTTGATAAAATTATGGCAAATTATTCACAATGCCATACTGAAAGAACTCCTACTAGTAAAAAGGTGAATTCTGTTGAAGAAATTAGTACCTTGAGTGATAAAGTAGATGCGCTTATGAAAATGGTTGCCAGAAAGAGTGCTCATATTGATCCTAATGATGTGCCATTGTCTACTTTTATTTATCAAAATAATGATCCCGTAGATGTGAATTTTGTCTCACGGAACAATTTCAATAGTAATGCTTATAGAGGCAAATTTAATCCTAGCCTGTTTCCTGGAAAGTCCTCTAATAATTATGGAAATTCCTATGGTAATTCTTCCAATAATAATAATAATAGTATGCCCTCTAATCTTGAAAGTAATATTAAATAATTTATTAATTCTCAAAGTTTTCAATACTATCATACAGGAAAATTGAGTAAAGTTGATGATATGGCTAGGAACATGGATATAATGTTGTGGAAAATATCAAAACTAATTTTGCCACCCAGGCTTGATATTAATGAGTCCATTAAATCTCTCTATGTTTCCATTGATGAAAGTAAATAAAGAACCGCTAGGTTAAGGGCTAAGCGAGAATTCCTAGAAAAAGTGATTCCGCCCGGTTTTTATCGTTGTCATGATGAAGATATTAAAATGACTAGTATTACACCCATTGAATCTTTGTTTAGCAATATAAAACTTGATGAAAATGGGGCTGAAGATGAGTCAACTTTACCTAGAAGGTGTCCCATTGTCCGGAGGGTGATGATCTCAATGAAAAATTTGATAAAAGTGGGTTTGGAGAGGTCAAAACTTTAAATAGTGATGTGCCCACTACTTTGGATTTCAAGGATTTTAATTATGATAGTTGTTATTTAATTGAGTGTATTTCCTTGTTTCTATCCATGCTAAATTCACCCAATGCTTATGAACAAAATAAGGCTTTTACTAAACATATTGTAGAAGCTATGATGAAAGCTTTAGAAGAAAGACTAGAATTGGAGGTTTCAATAACTAGGTAACTATATGATGAGTGGTAACCTACTATTAAAGTTAAAATTAAAAATTATGAGTGCAATTCTTGATGTGATTTGGGTGCTAGCGTTTCCACTATACCAAAAATCTTTATGTGATGTGCTAAGTTTTACCAATATGGATGAATGTTCTCTTAATTTGCATTCAGCGGATTCCACTATTAAGAAACCTTTGAGTAGAATAAATGATGTTCTTATTCTTGCAAATGGAAATTATGTGCCCATTGATTTCATTGTGCTTGATATTGATTGCAATCCGTCTTGTCCCATAATACTTGGTAGACCGTTCTTACGTACCATAGGTCCTATTATTGATATGAAAGAAGGGAATTTAAAATTTCAATTTCCATTAAAGAAGGGTATGGAACAGTTCCCTAGAAAGAGAATTAAACCACCATATGAATGTATTAAGAGGGCAACCTATGGATTTAATTTGAAAGATGACAACACTTGAAACTATGCATTACATCTAGCTAGGGGCGTAAAACAATAGCGCTTGTTGGGAGGCAACCCAATAGCTATATTTATTTTTTTATTTTTTTATGGTTGTGTTTTTGTGTTTAAATTAGTGTTTGATCCAAGTAAAATCCTTGGGATGATTTGGATGATAGTTGCTTTGATTCTATGAGAAAACACAAACTATTTTGCCCTGTAACAGAATTGTTTAAATTCATTGGAACGTGATAAAATTCTGAATTTTTACACATGATTTATATACGAATTTCCCACGTTGTACTAATTTTTCAAAAAAGTTGGAGTTACATAAGTATGGTCATTGTTCAAATCATTACAGACTGTTCTGTTTTTGACAGATTTTGTTTTCGTTGCATTCTTTGCTTCTTTCGATGAATCTATGGATTATATCGGGGGGTATAAGTCATGGTGAAGTTAGAATACAGTGTGTATTATGCAATAATAAAATGGGTTTACAGCAGTACCTAAAGTGGCGATTTGCTTGTTATACTAACGGATCTCACGAGTCATCAATGTATAAGGCTTGGATAATTTCCGGATAGGGGACTCTTTTTCTCAAATTGTCATTAAAAGCATCATAGTCCTTAAATTCCAAACCACGCAAAGTTTCTTTATCATAAAGAATTTCTTCTATTATGGGATGCATAGTAGTATAGTAAGCATAGATCCCCTAGCCTCACGGACTATGTAATCAAATTCGCGCATAAGGATAACGGTAGCAATTTTCTTAGCCTTAGGATCAAGTATATTGGGGAGTTCATAAAACATCTTTTGTAAAGCTGGATGGATATGTAGGAATTTTCTCTCTAATTTAACCACATGCATAAAAATAGCACCCGCATAGCAATTTGTATTATCAAGGATGGTTCCCTTATCTATAGGCATAACTCCCGCGCAATCAAAAATTATTGAATAACATTCTTCCCAATAATATTACCATCACCTACATGCTAGATCTTCATTTTAAGATTGGTAGAAGTGTCAGTTCCAAAAGGATCATGATTAAGGACACAAGATTCAAATTTTACCTCAAGATTTTCACTAATTTTTTCAATGATAACCTCCCCAGATTCAGACATGATGGTAAAGCAAGCAATCTAGCACACAGGCAAACAAAAGGCAACAAAAAAGACAAAAGAAAAGAAGGCGAATAAAAAGGAAAATATTATTGTGTTTTTCTGAAAATGTTTTAGAAGTGGCGATGAAAACGAGAGGCAAATGGTGAATAATGTAATGCTAGATATGAGAGTTTATGATGGATACTTGATGTCTACTACACAACTTATTCTTGTAGACTCATGTTGGGCCTCCAAGCACGGAGTTTTGTAGGACAGTAGCAATTTTCCCTCAACTGGATGACCTAAGGTTTATCAATCCATGGGAGGTGTAGGATGAAGATGGTTTCTCTCAAACAACCATGGAACCAAATAATAAAAAGTCTCTTGTGTCCCCAACCCACCAAATACAATGGTAAACTGTATAGGTGCACTAGTTCGGTGAAGAGGTGGTGATACAGATGTAGTAATGATAGTAGATATTGATTTTTGTAATAGTAACAATAAAAAACATCAAGGTAGCAAGTAACAAAAGTGAGCATAAACGGTATCGCAATGCTTGAAAATGAGGCCTAGGGTTCATACTTTCACTAGTGCAATCTCTCAACAATGCTAATATAATTGGATCATATAACCATGCCTCAACATGCGATGAAGAATCACTCCAAATTCCTATCTAGCGGAGAACATAATAAGAAATTGTTTGTAGGGTACGAAACCACCTCAAAGTTATCCTTTCCGATCGATCTATCTAATAGTTCGTAATAAAATAACACCAAGTTATCCTTTCCGATCGATCTATCCAAGAGTTCATACTTAAATAACACTATATGATACACATCAACCAACTCTAATGTCACCTAGATACTCCAATGTCACCGCGAGTATCTATGAGTTGACTATGCGATATGCATCAAACAATTTTAGATTCATAATATCGAATCCAACACAAATAACCTCAAAGAGTGCCCAAGATTTCTACCGGAGAAACAAGGAAAAAAATGTGCATCAACCCCATAGATTACCCCAACGTCACCTCGGGAATCCGCGAGTTTAGTGCCAAAACATATATCAAGTGAATCAATATGATACCCCATTGTCACCATGGGTATTCATAGCAAGACATACATCAAGTGCTCTCAAATCCATAATGTATTCAATCTGATAAAACGAATTCTCAATTGATCATAACAAGATAGAGTGGGGAAAACACCATATGCTCCCACTATATTAACAAAGCTTGCGATACATCAAGATGAGACAAAGAGAGAGAGAGAGATTAAACACATAGATAATGGTACAAATCCTCAGCCCCGAGGGTGAATGAGGGAGTCCCGGACTAGGGGGTGTCCGGATAGCCGGACTATCGTCACGGCCGGACTCCAAGACTATGAAGATATAAGATTGAAGACTTCGTCCCGTGTCCGGATGGGACTTTCCTTGGCGTGGAAGGCAAGCTTGGCGATACGGATATGTAGATCTCCTACCATTGTAACCGATTACATGTAACCCTAACCTATCCGGTGTCTATATAAACCGGAGGGTTTTAGTCCGTGGGGCGAACAACAATCATACCATAGGCTAGCTTCTAGGTTTTAGCCTCCTTGATCTCGTGGTAGGTCTACTCTTGTACTACCCATATCATCAATATTAATCAAGCGGTAGTAGGGTATTACCTCCATCGAGAGGGCCGAACACAGGTAAAAACATCGTGTCCCTTGTCTCCTGTTACCATCCGCCTAGACGGACAGTTCGGGACCCCCTACCCGAGATCCGCCAATTTTGACACCGACATTGGTGCTTTCATTGAGAGTTCCTCTGTGTTGTCACCGATAGGCCCGATGGCTCCTTTGATCATCAACAACGACGCGGTCCAGGGTGAGACTTTTCTCCCCGGACAGATCTTCGTGTTCGGCGGCTTTTGCACTGCGGGCCAATTCGCTTGGCCATCTGGAGCAGATCGAAAGCTACGCCTGGCCGTCAGTCGATTTGGAAGTTTGAACTATACGGCCGATATCCGCAGAGACTTGATCTTCGACGGATTCGAGCCGCAGCCAAGCGTGCCGCACTGTTTCGATGGGCATGATCTAGCTCTGCGGCTGAACAGTGCCTTGGAGGCCGCACCAGAATCCGCTCCAACCCTTAATCCGGAGCCGGATTCCCCGATCGAGGACGAGTGGTTGGACACCGCCTCGGGTGCTACAATCTCTACGGCGATTGAGCGAACTCTATCCTCGCCCTTTGCGAAGACCTCGACTCTGTGGTGCGGACTCCTCTCCGGACTCACGAACCCTCCAGCGCCGCCAATCGAATCCGATTGGGCGCCCATTATGGAGTTCATCGCCATGACATCTTTCAAGACTTTCGCCCTTTGGCGACATTCTGAATTCGCTAAAGTCTCTCTCTTTATCCGGAGAGCCCTGGCTGGACTACGGACATGAAGGTTGGGATACGGACGACGAAATTCAACGCCCACCCACCACCCACTTTGTAGCCACTGTCAATGATTTAACCGACATGCTCGACTTCGACTCCAAAGACGTCGACGGTATGGACGACGACGCCGGAGACGACCAAGACCCAGCGCCTACAGGGCACTGGAAGGCCACCTCGTCATATGACATATACATGGTGGACATCCCAAAAGATGGGAACGGCGATGGAACAACGGAGGATGACCCATCCAAGAAACAGCCGAAGCGCCGACGTCAGCGGCGCTGCTGTAAATCCCGCCACAATAAGAACGGTGATTCCGGTACGGGAGATAATAACACCCCGGACAGTGCCGAAGAGAACCCCCTCCAGCAGGACTCAGCGCAGGTGTCGGTGTACTAGAGTAGGGGTACCCTAGTATCCCGTACTCGTGCACGGACGGTTGCAGCACCCCGCGGCAGGGTTTGCCTCGTCACCGCCAAGATCCTCCATGGCTCCTTTGGAGCCATTCAAGAACAAAGTATTAGATTAAGAAGACAAGGCCCGGCAAGAGGAGCTTGCGGGAAGGCCCGAGCGCGACAAGCCTCCGGCGCGACAAGATTCGGCCGCGGCAAGGCGCTTGCCGCGGCATGCAACTTCTCTCTGTCTCCGCTCCAGCTCATCCAAATGACGTGTCGCCATGGGACCGTTCCATGCGCGGCGTGTCGGCGGCTGTGCAGCCAGCGGAGAGCAGCGATAAGCGGCGACAAGCTTGCCATTGTGGCGGCGGAGGCGCACTGACGACGCCTCTGTTGCCTTTGTTAAGGCGACAACGGCGGGCATTTATTGCTTTTGTCCCTTGCCGTCAGAGTTAGGTATTTTGCACTGTACACTGTTCGAGTAGGTGTACCAACTCCTGTTTTTACATTTGTACCCCCGTCTATGTTGCCACCTGTCGGAGACCCCTTGAGCCTATAAAAGGAGGCCCATGTGCAACGTAGAAATGGTTCGGTTAGTTCGGTTCATTCGACTCACCAGAGACCAGAGACACTCACGCTAGGTTTCATAGCTTGCATTGCTCCCTAGCAAGAACACAATACATCAAACAAGCAGCCGTAGGAGTTTTATCTCTCCGGAGAGCTCCGAAGCTAGGTAAACTGCTTGTGTGCATCGCCTCGATCCGCTCTTCGTGCGATCTCCGCCCCCCTCCGAACCACAAGGGGCCTGGTCCGCCGGCCCCATAGGTGTTCGCGGGTACGATCAGCCTCCCCGACATCTCTGGCGCGCCAGGTAGAAGCGTCGAGGCCGTGTGAATCTGATCCGGCGTTCACACGAGCAGCATCATCAACATCTTCCTCAACATGCCACCGAAGAAGAAGGCTTGGCGGCAGCAGAGCCGTCGCGTCGTACCCACCCTCACCGCAGCAAGCGGGTGGTGGGGCAGACGCCGGCGGAGGAACGAGCACCGATGAAGGTGCTCGCGACGTTGCCAAGTCCAAGGACAAGGCCCGCAAACCTCGGCGTCCGCGCATCCCCGCGCCCATCTCAGAGACGCGGGACCAACAACGTCATGGCGTTCACAACGCCATACGCTCGCTGGATCGAGACCCTCAAGACCAGCATGCGCGCCAACATGCCGGCACGAGTGAGATACGGTCGCTGGGCGGGTGCTGCTCCTTCTAACGTAGTTAGAAGTCCGGCGTATCCCGCCTCGCACCGTTCTCCAATGCTGCCCACTACTCCAGCAGAAGCTCTGGCGAGAGCTCAGCTGCTCCTCGACTACCCTCCAACGGCCGACAAGGTCGACGAGTGGAGGGCCACTATCCAGAGCCTCATCGGCTTTGCCAATGGCGACGCTCCGCGGCAACCAACGCCATCATTGCCGCGCGTGACGACAAGGCACGAGCCGGTGGCGGCAGACTGTCGGAGGTGCAACCACCATGCACTCTCCGCCACGAAGGCCAAGATCGCCGACTCACGGATCCACCTCGACAGCGACTCCACCACGTCGTCGGATCCGCGAGCTCGCCGCGATCAGCGCCAAGTTCTTCATGAGCGACAACAAGAGGACGCTCGAACTCGCATCGAGCGCCGAAGAGAAGAGCGACGTTAGTCCGACAAGCGTGCTGGGCCTTCTGTTGACATGCGTGCGCCGGAGGAGCTAGGCGACTTGCCGTACGCGGTAGGTTGCCCTGCGTTCACTCGTGAGCTGCGGCAAGTCCAGTGGCCCAGCCAGAAAAACTTCAAACCAGACGTGCCGGAGAAGTATGATGGCAGGACGCATCCGTCGGAGTTCCTTAGCATCTACACCATTGCGGTGCAGGCTGCGGGGGTACGGGACGACAAGATCCTCGCCAACTACTTCCCGCTCGTGCTCAAGCCCAACGTCAGATCTTGTCTCATGCACTTGCCGGACAGCTCCATATCCTCTTGGGCAGATCATGCCATCAGTTTGTTGGCGCCTTCACAGGTGGCCACAAACCTCATGGCCAAGAGAGTGACCTTCATCTGCTCGCCCAGAAGGAAGGAGAGTCCCTACGCAAGTTCATCCAGAGATTCAGCCGTGTGCACTACAACATCCCAGACGTCCACCCTGCCGCGGTGATTAGCGCATTTCATCAGAATGTGCGGAACCGCAGGATGAGGGAGGAGATGGCGATGTGCAAAGTCAAGGGCGTCGCGAGCTGTACGCCTTGGCCGACAAGTGTGCACGCTGAGGAAGGAGGAGACTCCGGAGAGAATGCGGAAGCAGGATCGACAAGGAGGACACCGCCCGACGAAGAAGGGCCGGCGGCGAGGCAACAGGAAGAAGAAAGGCAGAGAAGTGCTAGCTGTCGAGCAGTCCGGCAACGGAGGTGGCGACAAGAACACCAAGGCTGGTGGCTCCGGCAAGGAGGTTGCCATTGACGCCAACCACCAGTCGGTGGCAGCCGCCGACAAGCAGGACAACTCCGGCAAGCAGTACTGCAAGATCCACCGCACCAAGGGCCACGACCTCCAGAGCTGCAAGAAAGTCGAGCAGCTTGTCGAACAGTAGAGAGCTGAGTATGAGCGGCGCGACAAGGAGAAGGCCCAGGAAGGTGCTGGGGGAGCAAGCAAGAAACGTCCCGGCCGGGGAGGACGCCGCGGCAAGGACAAGCAGCGGCAAGGAGACAGACCTCCCCGCGGCCGCGACAAGGATGAAGATGATGATGACGACGAAGATATGGAAGACGGCGGCTGATGAGCAGGAGTTTCAGAAAAGCCACGAGGTTCTGCATTGACGGAGGTGCTTCTCGCATACCTCCCACCGCCAACTCAAGCAATGGATGCGGGAGGTCAATGCAGCGGAACCATCCATAGAGTCACGCATGAAGCCTCACGAAGTGGTCCGGCACGCCTATCATTTTTGATATTGAGGACCACCACGATCGCATAACTGCGGTCGGGTGCTTGCCGATGTTGGTCTCACCAACCATCCGCAACCTCAAGGTCACCAAATTGCTAGTTGACGGCGGGGCCGGCTTGAATCTGATCTCCTCCGCGGTGCTCCAGAAGCTTCAAATCCCTGACAGCGAGCTCGAAGAGACTGGTACCTTCCAAGGAATCAATCCGGGAAGGAGCAAGCCGAAGGGGAAGATTACGTTGCCGGTAACATTTGGCAGCGAGCTGAACTTCAGGACGGAGAGGGTTACATTCGACGTTGCCGATTTCCCGTTGCCTTACAATGGGATACTTGGCCGTCCAGCACTCGCCAAGTTCATGGCAGCCTCTCACTACGCCTACAACCTACTCAAGATGCCAGGCCCGATAAGCGTCATCTATGTCCATGGCGACAAGAAGGATGCCCTTATCTGTGCCGACAAGATCTTCCGGGATGCAGCAGCGCTGACAGTTGCGGACACTTGCCGCTGAATCTCCCGGGGAAGAAGACGAAGTCCAAGTCCGGCAAGGGCTCGATGCTCACTCCGCAAGCGCACCTCTTGGAGTGCTGCACTACCGTCTAGGACGCACCATCGAGCTCCACCGGCAAGTGCAAGAAGATGGTGGCTCCGCCAAAGACCAAGAGGGTGCCCGCCAAGGAGGACGGCACTGGTGGTACCTTCACCATCAGTGCCTCTCTCGACCCTAAATAGGAAGGCGCGCTCGTTGCTTTCCTGTGGGGCGAATGTCGGCGTGTTTGCATGGCAACCGTCGACATCCCCGTGTTCCTGTGAAAGTGATTGAGCACCGCTTTGGCCGTTTGTCCTCATGCGCGCCCGTCAAGCAAAAAGTCGGGAAGCAAGCGGTGGGCGCCAAGAATTCATAGCGAAGAGATCAAGAACCGGAAGCGGCAGGCCTCGTCGAGGAGTGCTCCATCCCACGTGGTTGGCCAATCCTGTAGTCGCGGCGAAGGCAAACGGAAAATGGAGACTTTGTATTGACTTCACGGATGTTAATAAAGCTTGTCCCAAAGATCCATTTCCCTTGCGGCGCATTGACCAGATTGTTGACTCCACGGCCGGATGTGATTTGCTTTCGCTTTCTCGATGCATACTCGAGGATATCATCAGATCTTCATGGCTGAAGAAGATGAAGAGAAGACCGTATTCATTACACCATGTGGCACATCTTGTTTCATACGGATGCCTTTCGGTTTGAAGAATGCTGGTTCAACATTTGCAAGGGTAGTCCATGACGCTTTTGAGCCGCAAATGCACAGAAATGTAGAAGCCTACATGGATGACATAGTGGTCAAAAGCAAGGACAAAGCAACTATGGTTCAAGATTAGGACGACCTTTGCAAATCTGCGCAAGATCAACCTCAAGCTCAACCCCGAGAAGTGCGTGTTTGGAGTCCCTTCCGGCAAGCTTCTCGGGTTCTTCGTGTCTCAGCGAGGGATTGAAGCTAATCCCGACAAGATCAATGCCATTGAGCAGATTGAAGCACCAAAGCGCGTCAAGGATGTACGAAGACTTGCCGGTTGCGTGGCTGCTCTCGGCGAGTTTATTTCTAGGTCTGCTGAGCAGCATACTGCCGCTTTTCAAGATTTTGAAAAAGGCAGGTCCAATGAAATGGACTCCCGAAGCGGAGGCTGTGCTGTAGGACTTAAAGAAATACCTGTCCTCCACTCCAACACTTGTCGCACCTAAGCCACAAGAAAAGTTGCTGCTATATATAGCGGCAACCAATCAAGTGGTTAGTGCTGCGTTAGTAGCGGAGAGGGAGGCGGATGATGAGCCGGCAACCACGGCAAGCACATCCAGCGACAAGCAGGGGGCTTCGCCGACAAGCTCTGGTCCCGACAAGAATGAATCCACGCAGACACATGACCAGATGCAGAAAAGGATGGTGCAGCGCCCAGTTTACTTTGTCAGTTCCCTCCTGCAGGGAGCTAGGTCGAGGTACTCTGGTGTGCAGAAATTGCTTTTCGGCCTCCTCATGGCCTCGAGAAAGCTGCGCCATTACTTCCAAGCACATGAGATCACAGTTGTCACTCGCTTTCCACTGAACAGGATACTGCAGAATCCAGAAGCAACAGGCAGGATTGTCGAGTGGGCATTGGAACTGTCAAGCTTTGGTCTCAAGTTTGAAAGCACATCAACTATCCAAAGTAGAGCCTTGGCAGAATTCATAGCAGAATGGACGCCAACGCCAGATGAAGAGATTCAGGAGACGAGCATTCCCGTCAAAGAAGCAAGCAAAGAGTGGCTGATGTACTTTGATGGTGCCTTCTCGCTGCAAGGCGCCGGTGCCGGCGTGCTGCTTATCGCACCCACCGGAGAGCACCTCAAGTACGTCGTCCAGATGGACTTTCCCAAGGAGCAAGCGACAAACAATACCGCAGAGTATGAAGGTTTGCTTGCGGTCTCGGGATCGCCGTGGACCTTGGGATCAAAAAGCTTATTGTCAGGGGAGACTCACAACTCGTCGTCCGCCAAGTCAACAAAGATTACCAGAGTCCGTTGATGGAAGCCTACGTTGATGAAGTGAGGAAGCTAGAAGAGCACTTTGACGGCCTACAAATGGAACATGTTCCAAGAGCTCAGAATGATATTGCCGACGGCTGTCACAAAGTGCGCTGCACTTAAGTTGCACAATGGAACCAGGGATTTTCGTGCTCAAGCTAACTCAGCCAACCGTAACACCATCAATCGGGCAAAGCAAGAAGAGGAAGTTGGCCTCTGGTGACTACTTTCCGGCAGAGCTTCCCGAAGCCGTCGTTGTAAAGGTCCCCAAGATCAACACCAGCAGTCTTTGAGGAGCATCTGCTCCGGCTGCACCCTGTGGTTTGTTTCGTTGAAGCAGACGCTCCCGACAAGTCTTGCTCCGGCAAGCTTGTCGGGAGCATCAAGCTTCCGGCAGGCCGCAGGTCCTTGCCGTAGAAGCTGATGTTCCGCAGCAGCGAGATGTGCCTTTAGTCCTTGTTGTCGAGCCGCAAGCTCCAAAGCATGGGCGCAGCAGATTGTCCATTTCCTTGACAGGAGAACTTCCCAAAGAGCAAGAAGAAGCGGAAAGAGTAGCCCGGCGGTCAAGTATGTACCAGTTTGTCGACAAAGATATCGCATGTAAGAAGACTCAACGGTGTGAAATTGAAGTGTATTCCAGGGAAGATGGACGAAGCTGTTGGCGAGAGATACACGGAGGCATATGTGGTCACCACATTGGCGCAAGAGCACTTGCAAGCAAAGCTTTCCGGCAAGGTTTCTTCCGCCGACAGCCCTCCAGGATGCAAGCGCACAAGTAACCAAGTGTGAAGCGTGCGGTTCCATTCCAAGCAGATACACCAGCCAGCTCAAGCTCTCCGGGCGATCCCTTTATCACGGCCATTTTCGGTGCAGGGCTCGACATCCTCGGCCCCTTCCCCGAGCTGTCGGGGCTTTGAGTACTTGTATGCGTCGCCATTGACAAGTTCACAAAGTGGCGGAAGTGGAAGCGATGAGGAAGGTGAAGGCACGGTCGTGATCAAGTTCTTGGTCGATTGTTTGCCGTTTGGAATCCCTAACAGGATCATCACCGACAATGGCACGCCAATTCACGCAGTCGCACCTTCATGCAGTACACCCAAGATCTTGGCGCCAAGGTCTGCTTTGCTTCCGTGGCTCACCCGAGAAGCAACGGTCAAGCGAGAGGGCAAATCTTTGAAGTGCTCTTGCGGGCTCAAGACCAGAACTTTCGACAGGCTGCACAAGTGCGGAAGAAACTGGATCGAGGAGCTACGGTGGTTCTTTGGTCGATCAGACGACGCCAAATCGAGCCACCGGCGGACACCCTTTGCTCTAGTCTATGGAGCGAGGCAGTTCTCCCCACGGAACTTCGATATCACGGATCGCCTCGAGTACTCGCTTATGATGAGCTTGAGCAAGAGCAGCTGCGACAAGATGACGCTGCTCCTTGAGGAGGATCGTCTTGGGCATTGTCGCGAGCCGCCGCTTCTGACAAGCTTTGCGTCGCTACCATAACCGCAGAGTTAGTGCGGAAGTCTCGAGGAAGGCGACCTTGTTCTTGGCGCGTTCAGTCCGCCAAGAATTCAAACAAGTTGGCCTTGAAGTGGGAAGGCCCTTATCGGGTGAAACGAGTCACTAGGCTGGCGCTGTCCGCTTTGAGACCGAAGATGGCATTCGGTGAGCAACTCCTGGAACATCGAGCATCTTCGTAAGTTTTACCCATAGGGCGCGGTTGTCGGAACCCGTTCCAGCAACCACCTTTTGTACAAGTCTTGCCGCTGTTGCATGTAATCCTTTGTACAAAGCCGGGCGCAGACCCCGTGCATCAGTAAAGCTCATGAGTTGCGCACAACCTGTCAAATTCATGCTTTCATCATTTTATTGCATGTTTTGGCTAACACTTTGTGCAGCAACCACACCAGGTAAGCAGAATCGAGTCATTTGGGCTCCATAACGTTATTTCCTCTTCTTTCTCTTTTCTCAAAGAAAGGAAGGCTCCCTCGCGCACAAGTTAACCAGGGGAGGAGGAGATGATACTATGGACCAGACACCGCCGAGGAAGTTTCACCTCATCGGGAAGCAAGAGAGGAAAAGCTAAGTTGCCAAAGTTTGAGCAATCAATTTTAAAATTTTTAAGTTATCTTCCTCGAACGATAGTACTTTGTATGGAAAACACATGTCTTGAGAGGAACCAACTCGCCCGGCTAGTCGGCGCCCTTACTTTGTTTCGAGTCCGCTCAACATCTTAAGTGAGCTGCGGCTAGTCGCGACAAGGTTGCTTGTCGGAGGCGGCACTTGCCGGTGAGACTCGACGTTCGCACTTTTCGGCGCTCATGCAAAGGTGCCCGCACCGACAAGTCCCCCAATTGCGTAGGGCGTAAACGCATTACAAAGGAAGGAATCAAGTAGAGGAAATAACGTTGCATTGATCGCCTAAGATAGAGTATATTACAAAATAACTTGTCGCTGATCTAACAAAGTGTTCTAAACATGATCAGCAGCGACAAGGGAAAGATAAAGTTGGCGGCCTAGTCTACGCGGGTCGCCCTCAATCCGCTTGATCTTGTTCACCTTGTCCACAATGGGTGCGACAAGGGCTTTGAAACTCCTCCACGTTGGCGTCAGGCGGCGGGGATCACGAGGACGCCGTTAAGGTTGAGGCCCGGATTGCGGAAGGCCACCTTGATCAACAACTTCTCGAGGGCTCCTGCACAGACCTGGCGTGATTCCTTGGCCAGCTGCTTTGGGACCTCTTCCCGGAGTCGCTGGAGGCCCGTCACCACGCCTTTGAAGAATAAGCTGAGCTTGGCGCTGGGTTGGAGATGCTCGTCGGAGGAGTATGCAAGAGCCGCCATCCCCAGCTCCATCAACTCGTTGTGGATGTCGGCGGCAGTGTCCACGAGACCTTCAGTCCAGTGCTCCACGCTCTCCCTCAAGGTGTTCTGGATGGAGGCAGCATTCGCTAGCAGCTCCTCCTTGGCCTTGATCGCCTCCAACAAGCCCACTCCCCGCTCTCTGGCGCCATCCAACGTCTGCGTCAGAGTGGTCAGCTTCAGCTCAAGATCTGCCTTGGAATCCTTGGCGGCGTCGAGCTCCTTGGCCCTATCAGCGAGACGGCTCAGCAGCTCGCCAAGGGTGTAGGCGTCCTTCTCGCGCTCACGCTTGAGCACGGCAAGCTCTTCGCCGCTCTTCTTGAGGCTGGCCTCCAGTTGTGCAACCTTCACCTTCAACTCCTCCTTGGCGGCTGCGGCAGCATCCTTCGCTTCCTGCAGCGCCCCGCCAAGTGACTCCTCGCGCGCGGAAAGGTCTTCTTCGTGGCTGTCCAGGTTGACCTTCCGCTGCGCCACCACTTTCTGCTGGCGAAGCTTCTCGGCAGCCACCGCTGCTCCTCTTCAGTGCGGCCTTCTCAAGGATGAAGGCCGTGCGCTCTTCTGCGAGTTGCCCCCGCGCTTCTGCTATGTCGCGGAGGGTTTCTTGGTTGGCGCTCCGGAGCTCTTCGGCGCGTTTCTCCATGTCCGCTCCTGCCCTCGCGACAAGTGACTCCCGGGTCTCCAACTTGGCCTGCCGGGCGCGGTAGAGCGACAAAGAGCTTCTTCAGCGGCTACTCCTCCTCGGACTCGCGCTGCTGCTTGGCGCGTCCACCAGCGTCGACCAGCGGAGGCGAGTAGCTTCGCCGTCGAAGGTCTCTCCCTCGACCGGCGCTCTGAGCTCGGTTCCCGGGGAGCTTGATGAAGACGCCTTCGCCCGGCCTTCGGTAGGCGCTGGTGGGGCTCCTCGGAGCCAGCATTGCGGCCAGCGGAGGAGTCATTTGTCGGTGTAGCGCTTGCCGCTCCTGCGGCCTCAGGGCCGTTAGTACGATCGCCCGACCCCTCGGCGACCTCTACGTCGGTAGCCTCGGTGGCCTCCTCGCCAACAGGCTCGTCGGCGACGGCCTCTTCTTCCACAACGACGATCTCTTCTTCCTCGACGGCGGCCTCGTCGGTGTTGCCGCGCGTTTCCTCCTCGCCGGCGGCCTCGACCTCCATCGGCTCTGCGTCAGACGAAGAAAGGGCAATCAAGCAATCGTTCAAAAAGAGAAACAAAAGAAAGCAAGCCCAAGGGAAATGTTCGTGTAAGGGAATTACCTGCAACGGGGTCCGCGGCCATGGCCTCGACCACTGGAGGGTCACTGGCGTTGTCCCTTGCCGGGGTAGCCTCCCTTGCCGGAGTGGCCTCCCTTGTCGGAGTGGCCTCCCTTGTCGGAGGGCGCTCCCTTGCCGAGGAGTTCTCCCTTGGCGGCATAGTGGCAGCAGGCAGGATCTCGGAGGCGGCTTCCGAGCCCTCCTGATGAGGCTGCTCTGCTCCTACACAAGCACACAGTCAGGTATCAACAAAGAAGAAGCACCCCTGCGCACCTGATAGTAAGGAGAAAACTGCGGACTTTCTCTGGGGGCTGCGCTGGGGGCTGCTCTGAGGAAGGGTTGCCGGGTCCGGCAAGGGAGTCTCGGACGCGTCCCCTGTCGCCACGGGGGAATCGTCCTCGACGACGACCGTCGGGATCTTGGCCCTCTTCACCGCTCTCTGGGCCAACGTCCTGAAAAGGAAAGAGTCCAGAACGAAGCAAATCAGATTCAAGATGAAGCAATAAAAATTGAAGAAATACAAGCACAATCTCGAGAAGCTTACTCTTCGCCTTCCTCCTCGGAGCTGGCGGAGAAGTCAAACTCGGCTCGCCTCCGGTGCGACGAGGTGGGGAGTGGGCTCTCTTGGCTGCTTGTGAGGCGTCGGCGGTGGCTCGAGAAGATCCGCCCAGCTTGTCGCGGGCGGTGTGGGGCGCTCCAGCAACCTCGCTTGCAGCGGTGGAGCGCGTCATGGCAGTGCTCTTCTTGTGGGCCGGTCTATCGCCCCGGCTCGTCTCCGGCCTTGCGGAGACGCCTCTTCGGCGGAGCCGGGGGCTCCGCTGGCGGCAAGTCGCTTGGCGGTGGGGAAGAAGCGCCCTCGGCGGGTCCACTCGACCCGGCCTCGGGCTCGACAAGCTCGTCCTCGCCAACGACCTCCCCTCGCTCGGCAAGGCTTGCCGCCTTCGCCGCGTCCGCCTCCTCCACGGTGAACCCGAAGGCTCCAGCGGCAGCGGCTGCTGCCGCCTCCTCCACCCTGGTGGCAATCCGCGCCATCTCCTGGTCGGTGGTGTCGCGGGTGAGCCTTTTCTGCTCGTCGGAGCGGATCGGCACTTCTTGCAAATCATCGAAGAATTGCTGCACGACCTCGTCGGGGGGCTCCTGCCAGGTTGGGACGATCCCGTGGGAGTCGCACAGTGGCATCATGGCGCGGATGCGGTCGGCGCCGAAGTTGTTGCACAATGGGACGACCCCCCGCGGCAACCTAAACCACTCAGGATGGTCGGGGTCGTTCTTGAACAGCTCGAGCAGCACTGAATCCAACTCCATGACGGTGAAGTTCCAGTTCAAGCCCGGCCGCAGCCTCATGATATCTGCCGCGTTTTGGAACTCCCAGGCAGGCCTCCTCCTTTTCTACAAGGGAGCGATGCGGCGGCGAATGAAGTCTGCGCCAAGCGCCTCTGATTAACTCCGGCAAGCCTGAGGCGCAGAATTCGGGTCACAGCTATCTTCAGCTTCGCATCCTCCGGCGCCAAGTTACTCCAATCTCTGCCGCGCACTATTGGGGTTTGGCACACGGCGGTGAAGGGCTGCGAGTTCTCCTCTACGACCCAGCACCAGTTGGCTCTCCACTCCTCCCACTTGTTGCGGAACTCGCCCTCTAGGTAGGCCTCTTTCTTGCCGATCCTAGAGACCCAGGCTATCCCTCCGGCAAGTGGCTCTCCTCTCTCGACGCGGGGAACAAAGAAATGGCGGAAGAGTGCCACGTTCGGTGGACTCCGACAAAGTTTTCGCACAAATGCGCGAAAACTTCCATGGTCAAGACGGCGTTGGGGGTGAAATCAAGGAGGCGGAGGCTAAAGGTGTTCATTATGTCGCAAAAGAACTCGGAAAAGGCGGGCAAAGCCCGCAATAGAAGAAAAGAGCGAAGAAGGGGTACCCTGTTGGGGCCAGATCAGCGGCGGAGGCAGGGAGCACCCTCGTGCGCGGATGCGCACGCGTCTCCGTCGACCAGAAAAGGTAGTAGACGTCCCGCAGCTCCCGTGCGCCGAGCTGCGGGGGGAAGATGGCTCGCTCCTTGCGCAGCGCCGCGAGCCGCTCAAGGCTCGGCCGACTTGACGCCCTTCTCCTTATCGGCTTTCGAGCCATGGCGGGGGCGGAGGAGGCCGACGGCGGTGAGTGTGCTTGTGGCGAAAGGGGCGGGCGCTGCTCTTCGCACCGGAGAAGAAGAGGGAGCGGCGGTGGTTTTCTTGACAAGACAGCAATGGCAGGGGTGGTCGGCCTGCCTGCTTTCCTCCTCTTATAAAGGGGAGGAGGGGGCGGACGTTCCGCTTATACTAATAAAGAACCCCCCACGACCGCGCCCACGATCTCTCGCACGACGCCACGTCCGGTTCGTGCCGTTAGTGGGGATCGTGGTGGGTCCGGGGCGAGTTGCGACGTGGTCGGCTTGGCAGCGTGTCCGTGCAGATTTTGGGCCTGGCCCGACAAGCGCTTCGGCGGCGATATGCGGCCCAGCCGGGGGCTCTGTCGGTGTACTAGAGTAGGGGTACCCTAGTATCCCAGATTGCTGCACGGACGGTTGCAGCACCCCGCGGTAGGGTTTGCCTCGTCACCGCCAAGATCCTCCGTGGCTCCTTTGGAGCCATTCAAGAACAAAGTATTAGATTAAGAAGACAAGGCCCCGGCAAGAGGAGCTTGCCGGGAAGGCCCGGAGCACGACAAGCCTCCTGGCGCGACAAGGATTCGGCCGCGGCAAGGCGTTTGCCGCGGCATGCAACTTCTCTCCGTCTCCGCTCCAGCTCATCCAGCGACGTGTCGCCATGGGACCGTTCCATGCGCGCGTGTCGAGCGGCTGTGCAGCCAGCGGAGAGCAGCGATAAGCGGCGCTGAAAAGCTTGCCATCGTGGCGGCGGAGGCGCACTGACGACCTCTGTTGCCTTTGTTCGGGCGACACTAACGGGCATTTATTGCTTTTGTCCCTTGCCGTCGAGTTAGATATTTTGCCTTGTACACTGCCGGTAGGTGTACCAACTCCTGTTTTACATTTGTACCCCGTCTATGTTGCCACTGTCGGAGACCCCTTGAGCCTATAAAAGGAGGCCCATGTGCAACGTAGAAATGGTTCGGTTAGTTCGGTTCATTCGACTCACCAGAGACCAGAGACACTCACGCTAGGTTTTGTAGCTTGCATTGCTCCCTAGAAAGAACACAATACATCAAACAAGCAACAGTAGGAGTTTTATCTCTCCGGTGAGCTCCGAAGCTGGGTAAACTGCTCGTGTGCATCGCCTCGATTCGCTCTTCGTGCGATCTCCGCCCCCCTCCGAACCACAAGGGGCCTGGTCCGCCGGCCCCATAGGTGTTCGCGGGTACGATCAGCCTCCCCGACAGCAGGAGGAGGGAGAAGCAAGTCCGCACGACGGTGCGGAAGAAAGAGAGGTCGAGGACGATAATTATGCGCCTCCCTCTGAAGATGAGGCAAGCCTCGACGACGACGAATTTGTCGTGCCTGAGGATCCCGCCGAACAGGAGCGTTTCAAACGCAAGCTTATTGCCACGGCAAGCAGCCTCAAGAAAAAGCAGCAACAGCTTAGAGCTGATCAAGACCTGCTAGGCGGCGGATGGATCAAGTCCTTGCAGCCAAGAGCATGAACTCGAACGCCCCTCCAAAAGCTACCCCAAACGCAGGCCGTTGTCTCGACTAGAGGAGGAAGCACCCAAGTCACCAGCGCACGACATGGCAGACCGGCCACCCCGTGGCCGCGACAGAGAAGCCTCTCGGCCCTCCGCTCAAGCCACACCCCGACGCCGCTCAAAAAGTACCAAGGCACGGGAAAACGCGCCGGACTTGTGAGATATATTGGAGGATAAGGCAAAACATACAAGATCGATCTACGGATCGCGTGGGCGCCCAACGACGCGGGATGATTACTGTCACGCTGGATACTGACAAACTGGCGGGCGAACACAGTAAACAAAGCTCATATGAGCTACGTCGTGATATAGCCCAATAGAGAGGCGCCGCACACCCACTATGCTTCAGAGATGAAGTAATGGATCATCAAATCCCCGAGGGCTTCAAACCCGTAAACATCGAATCATATGATGGTACCATAGATCCTGCCGATGCGGATCGAGGACTATCTCCTCCATATCCACATGGCCCGCGGTGATGATCTACATGCCATCAAATACCTCCCACTCAAGCTTAAAGGACCAGCTCGGCATTGGCTCAACAGCTTGCCGGGCGGAATCAATTGGTTGTTGGGAGGACACGAAGCCGCTTTTCTTGAGAACTTCCAGGGCAGTGACGTGCGACCACCATTCGCTGATGTCCTTAGACACATAATTCTGCTGCCAGAAGATTCGGCGTGACAATTCTGGACACGGTTCCTAACAACGAAAAATCAAATCGTTGATTGTCCGGATGCAGAGGCCCTTGTAGCCTTCAAACATAACATCCATGACGAGTGGCTTGCCCGGCACCTAGGACAGGAAAAGCCAAAATCCATGGCAGCCCTCACAACACTCATGACCCGCTTTTGTGCGGGAGAGGACAGCTAGCTAGCTCGAAGCAACAACTTGGCCAAACATCCCGATAGTTCGGATACCAAGGACAGCAATGGCAGGTCGCGTCACAACAAGAACAAAGCGCCGCATTAACGGCGATAATACTGAAGATCTGACCGTCAATGCCAGATTCAGAGGCTCTAAACCGGTCAAGAAGAAGCCATTCAAAAGAAATACCCAGGCCTGGCCCAACTTGGACCGAATACTCGATCGCTTGTGCCAGATACATGGCACCCCCGAAAAACCAGCCAATCACACCAACAGGGACCGTTGGGTGTTCAAGCAAGCAGGCAAGTTAAGTGCCATACTCAATGACAAGGGGCTGCGTTGCAATGACGAGGAAGAGCCCCGGCCGCCGAACAATAGAGGCAGAAGGGTTTTCCTACACAAGTGCGGACGGTGAACATGATATACGCAACCCACATACCCAAAAGGGAGCGGAAGCATGCACTAAGGGACGTATATGCGATGGAGCCAGTCGCCCCAAAGTTCAACCCATGGTCTTCTTGCCCGATCACTTTCGATCGTAGGGACCACCCGACTAGCATTCGTCACGGCGGTTTCGCCGCATTGGTTCTGGACCCAATTATTGACGGATTTCACCTAACCAGATTCCTGATGGACGGCGGAAGCAGCCTGAACCTGCTTTATCAGGACACAGTGTGCAAAATGGGCATAGACCCCTCAAGGATTAACGGCTAAGGTAGCACCGGGAGAACCACTGCGATTGTGCCCCAGTTGAGCTGGGTCGAGCACCTCAGTGGAGAAAGCTAAAACGGACCGTCATGGTAGGGCGAGAGCCGGTCGCTGTTCGAGAGGTTTTTTTAGGTCCCTAAAGACTTATGCCGCTTAGAGCGAGGAACCGGAATTGTCCGGCCAAGGCGTGGATAGCGCCCCGAACTCGGTCTTCCGAATACTAGGGGCTTCGCCAAAATTTAAAATTATAGAATTCTATGGCTAAGTGAGAGTGTTCAAGCATTATAAGTCCGGTTGCCTTGTTCGTTGTGTTGAGCGCCTCCTAGATGGACCCAAGAATGGGAAAAAGAGTGCTCAAGTTTATCCCGAACACCCCAGCACTCGTGGCATGGGGGCTGAAGCCAACGACTTGCCATCTCTCAAATTTGATAAACGGCCGCACAGAAGGTAATATTTAAAATCAACAAGCGTTGCTTAGCACATATGAACAAGTCTTCAGCATACATGATAACAAATGCGAGTCTATTCAAAAATTACATCTTTGGAGCACTCATCCGCTATTCGGCAGGCACCCTTCAGGAGGCCCTCATAGTACATCTCGGGCGTGCGATGCTCCTTGCCCTTCGGTGGCCCGTCCGTCACAAGCTTCTCCGCATCCAGCTTGCCCGGTGCACTTTAGCACGGGCAAGGGCCCGACCTTACACCTTCAATGCAGACGGAGGCGCTTGATGACTTCAATCCGTGGACAGGCGTCCACCAGCTTACACTAAGCCAAAGTAGCTCCAGGCATGGCTTCCAATGGCCATGACCGGCTTATAAGTCCCTTCATGTCCTGTTCGGCGACCTTGTGGAGCTCGACCATTGCTTCAGCTGGTCGCTCAGGGGCACCGGATGTCCGGCCTCGACATCTTGAGACCAGAACACCTTTTCCGTCGAGCTCCCTCCTCCTTGGCACGGTAGAATGCGGCTGACATCGGGGCCTCTGGGGCAAATCTGCGAATGCTCCTGGGGAGCTCCGAATCCGGGTAAGTAATAGGTAATTTAATTTCACATGCTTGCTTTGCATAAAGAATGCCTTACCCGCCGCTATCTTCTTTAACGACTCAATTTCCTGGAGGGCTTTTTGGGCCTCGGCCTTAGCAGCTTTGGCACTCTCAAGAGCCGAGGCGAGCTTGGACTCTCGAGTCTTCGATTCATGCTCCAAACTCTCGTGTTTTTCCACGAGCTTGGAGCTCTTGCCTACCTTGGCCAGCTGCACCTCCCCTTCTCTCGCTCGGTGCATTCCAGCCGCTTTGTTTTCGACCACGGACACCGCTTCCTTCGTGGTCGCCACCTCGTTCGTGGCCCTGCAGTACTCCATGTTATTCCTGTTATTTTTCGCAACCGAAACCTTTCTATAAGGTATTTATTTAATAAGGTACTACTTACCTTCTTTGTCCTCGAGCTGCTTCTTGGCTTGGCCGAGCTCGTTCTCGAACCGCTCGAGGCTTTGCTTCAATGCATTGACCTCCGCCAAGGTCTGCAGAGGTCAGCAGCGCAGCCTGCATTCCCATATTGACATACTTATTTTAGACTCCTGCGCGTCCAACTTTTCTTTCCGAACACCGAACTAAGCATCAGGGGCTACTGTCTATGCGGTAATATTTTTACATATTCTAAACTTACCTCAAAGCCTCTTAGAAGGCTGGTACAGGCTTCGGTCAGCCCGCTCTTGGCGGACTGAACTGTCAGGATCACCGCACTCCTAACAGTGCGGTGCTCCTCCTCGATGGAGGCGCTGTTGAGCGCCTCCAGTAAGCTATCCGGTGCCTCCGGTTGGAGGACACCAGCGTCTTACCCTTCTTCTTGAAGGACCGCTTGCGGACTCGGAACGGCTGAAGGTTCCGGCATGGAGTCCGGACAAGGGTCGGGCTTAGAGCCCCCGGGGTCTTGCCCCAGCGGCGCTGGACTCCGGGAGGTTGCCTTGTGGCACCTCCTGCGCTACCTCCTCTTGACCAAGCCCCCTTTGGGGCCCCACCGCGGCGTCGTCCGCAGCGTGAGGGAGGAGGCGGTCGGAACCGAAGTACTCTCCATTTCCGACGAGCCCAGGGACCCGCTCGATGAATCGGTGAACTCGCCCTTGGGCGGGCTGCACGATTGTTCGACATTAGAGAACACTCTGCAATAATAAAAAGCCATGGGTATCCGGACACTTACGATCTCGCCAGGGGCTTGGCCCTTGTAGGCTAATCCTCCTCGTCGTCGTCGACGTTGGTGGAGAAGTCCGTGGGAAGGGTTCTTCCCTTCTTGGACCCTCCGGCCTCACTAGATGGGGCGGCCTTCCTTTTCCTCTCATCCCCCGCTGGGGGAGAAGCTTCTTTTTCCTCCTCCTCGTCCTCAGGAGAAGATTCTGCTTCAGAATCTGACAACACCTGGCGTCGGGAGCTCCTTCGAGTTCCCGCGGCCTCCTTCTTGGCCTTCTTCTCCGGCACCACATGGGGCGCCGGAGCCAGCAGCCCCGTCAATCGGGCGTCCTCCGGATCTTCCGGCAAAGGAGCCGGACTGCTAATCTGTCCGGACGTCTTCAGCCAGTCCTGTCAAAGATTAGGGAGTTTTAGATCCCACATAGAGTCAATCTATGACAAAAAAGAGTCCCGTAAAAGGTAAAATGACTTACCTCGCCGGCTTGACGCCGCGAGTTGTATCCGTGATCTTTGTTAGCGGATGCTGGGGCTTCAGCACCCTTGAACAGCACCTTCCAGGCATCTTCATACATAGTGTCGAAGAGCCGGCTCAAGGTTCGGTGCTGTGCCGGATCGAACTCCCACAAATTAAAGGCCCGTCGTTGGCATGGGAGAATCCGGCGGATGAGCATCACCTGGATTACGTCGACAAGCCTGAGATTCTTGTCCACCAGGTTTCGGATGCATGTTTGGAGTCCGGATAGCTCTTCCGAATTCCCCCACGTCAGGCCCGTCTCTTTCCATGACGAGAGCCGTGTGGGGAAGCCAGATCTGAATTCGGGGGCCGCCACCCATTCGGGGTTGCGTGGATCGGTGATGTAGAACCACCCCGATTGCCACCCCTTTATTGTATCCACAAAGGCGCCCTCGAGCCATAGGACCTTGGCCATCTTGCCGACCATGGCGCCTCCGCACTCCGCTTGACGGCCGCCCACTACCTTCGGCTCGACATTGAAGATCTTCAGCCATAGGCGAAGTGGGGCTGGATGCAGAGGAAGGCCTCGCACACGACGATAAACGCCGAGATGTTGAGGATAAAATTCGGGGCTAGGTCGTGGAAGTCTAGGCCATAGTAGAACATGAGCCCCCGGACAAATGGGTGAAGTGGAAAGCCTAGTCCGTGGAGGAAGTGGGGGAGAAACACCACCCTCTCATGGGGCCTGGGGGTTGGAATGAGCTGCCCCGCGTCGGGCAGCTTGTGCGCGATGTCGCCGGACAAATATCCGGCCTCCCGCAGTCTTGTGATGTGCCCCTCCGTGACGGAGGAGGCCATCCACCTGCCTCCCGCTCCTGACATGGTTGGAGAAGGTTGAGGTGGGATGTGCGGACTTGGGCGCCGGAGCTCGAAAGTGCGGAAATGGATGAGCAAAGGAGGAAGAAGGCGTAGGTGAAAAGGTGGATCCTTATCCCCTTATATGGACGGACGAAGTTATGCGTCCCCCACCAGCCTGGTAAAACTCGCTTATCTCCCAAGCGCCGTAATCAATGGCGCGGATGGGTTGCCCACATCCATATTGATGAGAATCCCGAAATAAGGGGGCACGGTCTATGCTTTGATAAGACGTGCCAAGGAAACCGCCTTGCTAAACGTGCTAAGGTGGAACGATAAAAAACGATTCATATAAAGGCCTGGCCGGGGTGTGATGTCAAGCCGCGGAATACGTCAGCAGATCTGTGCAAAAATTATTCTCTCTACGGTGTTATGTGGAACTTGTTTTGCGAGCGGACACTATCCTTGTGTTCAAAACCTTCTATGAAGTATTCGAGGAGGAACCCGCCTTGCAATGCCGAAGACAATATGCACGCCCGGACTCGTCGTCATTGAAGCCTGGTTCAGGGCTCTTGAGGGAGTCCCGGACTAGGGTGTCCGGATAGCCGGACTATCGTCACGGCCGGACTCCAAGACTATGAAGATACAAGATTGAAGACTTCGTCACGTGTCCGGATGGGACTTTCCTTGGCGTGGAAGGCAAGCTTGGCGATACGGATATGTAGATCTCCTACCATTGTAACCGACTCTGTGTAACCCTAACCTATCCGGTGTCTATATAAACCAGAGGGTTTTAGTCGAGGGATTTAACAATAATCATACCATAGTCTAGCTTCTATGGTTTAGCCTCCTTGATCTCGTGGTAGATCTACTCTTGTACTACCCATATCATCAATATTAATCAAGCAGGAGTAGGGTACTACCTCCATCGAGAGGGCCCAAACCTGGATAAAAACATCGTGCCCCTTGTCTCCTGTTACCATCCGCCTAGACGCACAGTTCGGGACCCCCTACCCGAGATCCGCCGGTTTTGACACCGACAGTGAACGACTCCCTCATCAACATGGTGGGCGCCGGAATGATGAAGATGGCCACCGGTGATGATTTCCCCTTCTGACAGGGTGCCGGAATGGGGTCTAGATTGGTTTTTCGTGGCTACAAAGGCTTGCGGTGGCGGAACTTCCGATCTAGGGTTATTTCTGGGGGTTTATGTATTTATAGGATTTTTTGGCATCGGTTTCACGCTAAGATAGGCCACGAGGGGCCCACAGGACAACAGGGCGGACCAGAGGGGGCTGGCGCGCCCTGGTGGGTTGTGGCCACCTCATGGCTATTCTGGCCCCCCACAAAGCTTCTAGTGCCTCTTTTGTTCCAAAAAGACCATCAAAAAGTACCGTTGCACAAAAAAGAACACCTCGGTAGTTCTGCTGAAAACAGCGTAAGTCCGAGTTAGTTCCATTCAAATCATACCTAAACCATATAAAATTATTGTAAACATGGCATGAATACTTTATAAATCATAGATACGTTGGAGACGTATCAGTACTTGGTAGGCTTGATGTAGAACCTCCCCGGCAGCGGCGCCAGAAATTCTTCCTGCTACTTCTTGAGCTTGCATTGGTTTTTTCCTTGAAGAAGAAACGGTGATGTAGCAAAGTAGAGATAAGTATTTTCCTCATTTAAGAACCAAGGTATCAATCCAGTAGGAGGAACACACAAGTCTCCAATGATAGCACCTACACAAACAAACAAATACTTGCACCCAACGTGATAAAGGGGTTGTCAATCCCTTCACAGTTACTTGCAAGGATGAGATCTAATAGAGATAGGTATAAAAGATAAATAAAAGTGCAAAATAAAGTAAAGATAAATAAATTGCAGTAGGGTATTTTGGGGTTTTTGGTTTTATAGATCTGAAAACAATATGATAAATATAGACCCGGTGGCCATAGTTTCCACTAGAGGCTTCTCTCTTGAAAGAACACATACGGTGGGTAGACAAATTACTGTTGAGCAATTGATAAAAAGGCGCAAAGTTATGACAATATCTAAGGCAATGATCGTGAATATAGGCATCACGTCCGTGACAAGTAGAACGATTCTGCACCTACTACTATTACTCCACACATTGACCGCTATCCAGCATGCCTCTAGTGTATTAAGTATCAAGAATGAAGTAACGCCTTAAGCAAGATGACATGATGTAGAGGGATAGATCCAATCAATATGGTATAAACTCCATCTTTTATTCTTAATGGCAACAATACAAATACGTGCCTCGCTACCCCTTCTGTCACTGGGTGAGGACATCGCAAGATTGAACCCAAAACAAAGCACCTCTCCCATTGCAAGAAAACTCAATCTAGTTGGCCAAACCAAATCAATAGATGATAGAGAAAAACAAAGCTATATTAATGATGCATTAAAGTTTTCAGAGAAGACTTAAATAATATTCATAGATAATCTGATCATAAATCCACAATTCATCGGATCTCAACAAACGCACCGCAAAAGAAGATTACACCGAATAGATCTATAAGAACATCGAGGAGAACATTGTATTGAAGATCAAAGAGATAGAAGAAGTCATCTAGCTACTAGCTATGGATCCGTAGGTCTGTGGTAAACTACTCACACATCATCGGAAGGGCAACAAGATTGATGTAGAAGCCCTCCATGATCAAATCCCCCTCCGACAGAGTACCGGAAAGGCCCCAAGATGGGATATCACAGCGGAGAAGTATTTTTGGTGTGCCCCTAGTATACGGGGAATATTTGGGTATTCATGGAGCTGATATTAGGGTTGGAGGAGTCCCTGGGGGCCCAGAAGCTCATAGGGCGCCCCTAGGGCGCGCCTGGTGAGCTTGTGGCTCACCCGTGGCTCTTCTGGCCTCCCCCCAAAGCTTAATGGGTGTCTTCTGGTCCAAGAAAAATTGTCACAAAGTTTCGTTCCGTTTGGACTCCGTTTGGTGTTGATTTTCTGTAAAAGATAAAAAAGGAAAAAACAGCAATTGGCACTGGGCACTAGGTTAATAGGTTAGTCCCAAAAAATGATATAAAATAGCATAATAATGCATATAAATATCCAAGATGGATACTATAATAGCATGGAACAATCAAAAATTATAGATACGTCATAGACATATCAGAAGGCGAGGTGCTCCTCCAAGATCTGAAGGTCGGCACGCATGGCAGCCATTGCGACCTCATCTGCGCGTGCGGCCACTATTTACTTTCCCGCTGCCAGATGCTCCTATGCTCCTCGCTATAATGCATGCAAAATGGTTGTGGGCATCGCATATTTGGAGGACGGGGCAGTGATTTGGGTGGAAGGTGTTGCGCTGTCAGTCAGGGCACGTGTGATTGAGAAGGAGGAGGATGGGGTGGGTTGTGAATTACCTGACTATATCGATGAGGTTGCACAACAAGAAGAAGGGTCGTCGGTGAGGAGCTGGCGCTCCAAGTAAGAAGTAAAGGTTTGAACTTGGAAAGAAAGTAGGAATAGTGGATATGTGGCTTTTGGTCAGCGGGAGGGCGGGGAGCTAGATATTTCTGCGGCTGCCGAAAATTTTCACTCAGTGTCGCGAGAAACTGGCGCGCAAGTGTGGCTGAAGCACGGGGGTGGACTATAGATGATGAAGCTTTCGGCATAAGCCATACAAGAGGGTGAGCCAAGATATTTTATATCACATCGCACGCAATTCATGCTAGTAAACTGTTTGCGGTCACCTGTTTTTTCATTCTGATTTGAAAGACAAAATGGTGTTATGGAGGGAAAGGATGGTGTTTGAATTGCTAGAACATTTATCCGCGGTGAACATGCAACTATGTGAGTGTCGTGTTAAAATTTAGAATTATTTAGGGTTTGTTTGGACTTTTTAATATATTGATTGAGTTTCTAGGCATTTAATGTGCATAATTCAAATTTGAACTACAAGCACATGCTCCAGTGCCCTAAAATGAGTTGAAAAATCATATATGTGTACTGGGGTGAATGTTCAGGTCCCATGCAAGAAATGGGAATGAATTTCAAACACCTCGGCATCGTGGCTCCGTCGGAAACATTGAGATACTTGATTTTAAATTCTTGTAAATCCAGAAATTTCCTGAAAATCACGAAACTTGGCATGGTATCATGAAATGGCACCAACATGCTGTGGCAATTTTTTGTCCAGTTTGGGACAAGTTTTGGTATAAGCTTCTTACAAACCGGAGCTTCTCTCAAGAAGCCTCAAGGTTCCGAGAGGGGACGAGTCACCTCTGTCTGCAAAATGACATACACAACCTCTTCCTGCCTTGATTTTTTATAGAGGCAACATAGACTAGTAGGATTATCATGCTAAATTTTTGAATTAATCCGGGTTCGCCTGGCCTTTTTATACATTAATTGAGTTTTCTAGGCATTTAATGTGCATAATTCAAATTTGAACTACATGCACATACTCCAGTGCGCCAAAATGGGTTGAAAAACATATATGTGTCCTTGGGTGAATGTTTAGGTCCCATGCAAGAAATGGGAATGAATTTCAAACATCTGGGCGTCGCGGCTCGGCCGGAAACATTGAGAAACTTTTAAATTCTTGTAAATCCAAAACTCGCCTGAAAATCATGAAACTCAGCATGTTGCCTTCACATGGCACCAACATGGCGTGGTAAATTTTTTGTCCGACTTGTGAAGGCGCACATATTAGCAACCAACAAAGTCATTTTGGAACAAGAGTTGTCATGTTACAATAAGAAACACAAGTATTATTGAAACCGTGGGCGTTCTACTAACCATTTACGTGCCGCCACGCGTCATTTTTTTTATTGGCTAGGAGGTGTCGTGCGAGATAGCTATTTGAGTATGGGAGGCGTGCGGATGACAACATTTTTTCAAAACAATCGTGATATAATGTGACAAAATGGTATCTCGCTAGCCCTTTCTTAGACCGCAAAACATAAATGCTGAGCACCCCTGAAGATCAAGGACTGACTAGACATTATAATTCATGGCAAAAGAGATCCAGTCACACTCATACTTAATATCAATTAAAAACAAATCATATAAATGACAGTGGTGATCTCGAGCTAGTACTTTTTATAAGAGGATGATGACTCAACAATAATAGTAAATAGATAGGCCCTTCACAGAGGGAAGCAGAGATTTGCAAAGGTGCTAGAGCTCGGAGCTTTTAAAACAGAGATAAATATAATTTTGAGCGGTATGCTTTCATTGTCAACATAACAACCAAGAGATCTCACATGTTCCATGCTAGATACATTATAGGCGGTTCCCTAACAGAATGGTAAAGCTTTTCCTCCCCCTCCACTAACAATCACACTTTACGGCTAGCCGAATTCACGGGTGCCATCCATACCAACAACAGTCCTGTGGGAGTTTTGTTTTATGATTATATTTTGATTTGATTTCGAGCATGGAACTGGGCATCCCGATTACCAGCCACTTTCTCGTGAATTACAAGAGAATAAACACTCATCGTGAGAATAACCTGCCTAGCATGGAAGATACTGACAGCCCCCAGTCGCTACACGAGCAATTCAGGCATACAAAATAGATTATTATTTGAAGGTTTGGAGTTTGGCACATGCAAATTTACTTGGAATGGCAGGTAAATACCGCATATAGGTAGGTATGGTGGACTCATATGGAACAACTTTGGGTTTATGGAAATGGACGCACCAACAGTATTCCCGCTTAGTACAAGTGAAGGCTAGCAAAAGATTGAGGAGCGACCAACTAGAGAGCGACAACGGTCATAAACATGCATTGAGGTTAACCAACATTGAGTGCAAGCATGAGTAGGATATAAAGCACCATGAACATAAATATCGTGGAGGCTATGTTGATTTTGATTTAACTACATGCGTGAACATGTGCCAAGTCAAGCCACTTGAATCATTCAGAAGAGGATAACATTCTATCATACTACATCACAACCATTTTAAAAGCATGTTGGCACTCAAGACAAACCATTGTCAACTCCTAGCTAATTAAGCATGGCATGAGTAACTATAATCTTTAATTGTCTTTTCTAACATGTTTCACTCATAATAGCTAGGCTGAATCATGAACAGTGAGCTAATCATATTTACAAAAACAAAATAGGTCGAGTTCGTACCAGCTTTTCTCCATCTCAATCATTCCATCATATATCGTAATTATTGCCTTTCAGTTGCACGACCGAACGGTGTGAATAATAATAAGAGTGCACGTGCATTGGACTAAGCTGGAATCTGCTGACATTTATTCAAAGGAGAAGACAAGGTAATATGGGCTCTTTGTTAGATCAACAATAATGCATATGAGAACCACTCAACATTTTCATCGTGGTCTTCTCCTTATGACCCAAAGAAAAGAAAGTATTTCAAAGAAACACACTGAAATGTTTTTGGAGTTTTTGTTTTTCTGAAGAAAGTAAAAAGAAAACGAGAACAACTATTTACACAGGAAAGCTCCCAACAAGCAAAAGAAGAACAAGAAATCTTTTTGGGTTTTCTTTCAATAATACAACTAAATAAAGTAGAAAGAAAAACTAAGAAGAAGCGGGAACTAATTTTTTAGGATAAGTTTTTCAAACACACAAGAAGAAAGCGAGAAAAATAAACTAAACATGGACAATACAATGGAAAAGTATGACCACCGACAACTGGAATGAATGTGTGAACATGAATGTAATGTCGTTGAGAAATACATACTCCCCCACGCTTAGGCTTTTGGCCTAAGTTGGGTTTATGGCCATGATACGTCTCCAACGTATCTATAATTTTTGATTGTTCCATGCTATTATATTATCTGTTTTGGATGTTTAATGGGCTTTATTATACACTTCTATATTATTTTTGGGACTAACCTACTAACCCAAGGCCCAAAGGTAAATTGTAGTTTTTGCCTATTTCAGTGTTCCGTAGAAAAGGAATATCAAACGGAATCCAAACGGAATGAAACCTTCGGGAGAGTGATTTTTGGAACAAACGTGATCCAGAGGACTTGGAGTGGATGTCAAGAAAGAAGCAAGGCGGCCACGAGACAGGGAGGCACGCCTGCCCACTGGCGCCCCACCCTCGTGGGCCCCTCGCAGCTCCACCGACCTACTTCTTCCTCCTATATATACCCATATACCCCGAAACCATCCAGGAGCACCACGAAACCCTATTTCCACCAACGCAACCTTATGTACCCATGAGATCCCATCTTGGGGCCTTTTCCGGCACTCCGCCGAAGGGGGAATCGATGAGGGAGGGCTTCTACATCAATACCATAGCCTCTCCGATGATGTGTGAGTAGTTTACCTCAGACCTTCGGGTCCATAGTTATTAGCTAGATGGCTTCTTCTCTCTCTTTGGATCTCAATACAAAGTTCTCCTCGATCTTCTTGGAGATCTATTTGATGTAACTCTTTTTGCGGTGTGTTTGTCGAGATCCGATGAATTGTGGGTTTATGATCAAGATTACCTATGAACAATATTTGAATCTCCTCTGAATTCTTTTATGTATGATTTGTTATCTTTGCAAGTCTCTTCAAATTATCAGTTTGGTTTGGCCTACTAGATTGATCTTTCTTGCAATGGGAGAAGTGCTTAGCTTTGGGTTCAATCTTGCATCGCTCGATCCCAGTGACAGAAGGGGAAACTACACGTATTGTGTTGTTGCCATCGAGGATAAAAAGATGGTTTTATATCATATTGCTTGAGTTTATCCCTCTACATCATGTCATCTTGCCTAATGCGTTACTCTGTTCTTATGAACTTAATAATCTAGATGCATGCTGGATAGCGGTCGATGTGTGGAGTAATAGTAGTAGATGCAGAATCGTTTTGGTCTACTTGTCGCGGACGTGATGCCTATATACATGATCATGCCTAGATATTCTTTATGCACTTTTCTATCAATTGCTCGACAGTAATTTGTTCACCCATCGTAATACTTATGTTATCTTGAGATAAGCCACTAGTGAAACCTATGGCCCCCGGGTCTATTTTCCATCATATTAATCTTCCGTCAACTAGCTATTTCTTTTGCCGTTTATTTTGCAATCTTTACTTTTAATCTTTATCATAAAAATACCAAAAATATTATATTATCATCTCTATCAGATCTCACTTTTGCAAGTGGCCGTGAATGGATAGACAACCCCTTTATCGCATTGGCTGCAAGGTTCTTATTTGTTTGTGTAGGTACGAGGGACTTGCCTGTGGCCTCCTACTAGATTGATACCTTGGTTCTCAAAAACTAAGGGAAATACTTACGCTACTGATGACCCACAAGTATAGGGGATCTATCGTAGTCCTTTCGATAAGTAAGAGTGTCGAACCCAACGAGGAGCAGAAGGAAATGATAAGCGGTTTTCAGCAAGGTATTCTCTGCAATCTTTGAAATAAGTGGTAACAGATAGTTTTGTGATAAGATAAATTGTAATGAGCAACAAGTAACAAGAGTAAATAAAGTGCAGCAAGGTGCCCCAATCCTTTTTGTAGCAAAGGACAAGCCTGGACAAACTCTTATAATAGGAAAAGTGCTCCCGAGGACACATGGGAATATCGTCAAGCTAGTTTTCATCACGTTCATATGATTCGCGTTCGGTACTTTGATAATTTGATATGTGGGTGGGCCGGTGCTTGGGTGATGTTCTTACTTGAACAAGCATCCCACTTATGATTAACCTCTATTGCAAGCATCCACAACTACAACAAAAGTATTAAGTTAAACCTAACCATAGCATGAAACATATGGATCCAAATCAGCCCTTACGAAGCAACGCATAAACTAGGGTTTAAGCTTCTGTCACTCTAGCAACCCATCATCTACTTATTACTTACCAATGCCTTCCTCTAGGCCCAAATAATGGTGAAGTGTTATGTAGTCGACATTCACATAACACCACTAGAGGCTAGACAACATACATCTCATCAAAATATCGAACGAATACCAAATTCACATGATTACTAATAGCAAGACTTCTCCCTTGTCCTCAGGAACAAACGTAACTACTCACAAAGCATATTCGTGTTCATAATCAGAGGGGTAATAATATGCATAAAGGATCTGAACATATGATCTTCCACCAAATAAACCAACTAGCATCAACTACAAGGAGTAATTAACACTACTAGCAACCTACTAGCACCAATCCCGGACTTGGAGACAAGAATTGGATACAAGAGATGAACTAGGGTTTTGAGAGGAGATGGTGCTGGTGAAGATGTTGATGGAGATTGCCCTCTCCCGATAAGAGGAGCGTTGGTGATGATGATGACGATGATTTCCCCCTCCCGGAGGGAAGTGTCCCCGGCAGAACAGCTCTGCCGGAGCCCTAGATTGGTTCAGCCAAGGTTCCGCCTCGTGGTGGCGGAGTCTCGTCCCGAAAGGTTGCTTCTTATTTTTTTCTCATCAAAATACTTCATATAGGATAAGATGGGCGTCGGAGAGCCACCAGGGGGCCCACGAGGTACGGGGGCGTGCCCCAGGGGGGCGCCCCCCAACCTCGTGAGCAGGGTGTGGGCCCCCTGGCGACGATTTTTCTTTATTTATTTTAAGATATTGCGTGGAGTTTCAGGACTTTGGAGTTGCGCAGAATAGGTCTCCAATATTTGCTCCTTTTCGAGCCCAGAATTCCAGCTGCCGACATTCTCCCTCTTCATGTAAACCTTGTAAAAATAAGAGAGAATAGCCATAAGTATTGTGACATAATGTGAAATAACAGCCCATAATGCGATAAATATCGATATAAAAGCATGATGCAAAATGGACGTATCAACTCCCCCAAGCTTAGACCTCGCTTGTCCTCAAGCGAAAAGCCGATAACAATAAATATGTCCTCATGTTTAGAGGTAGAGGCGTCGATAAAAATAAAATACGGACATGAAGGCATCGTGATTGTTCTCATAACAGCAACATATATAGATTTTGTCATATGATTACTTATGTTCAAGTGATGATCTTTTCACAATGCAAAGGTATGAATGAGAAACCTTATTGAGCACCAACAAATTATAAACTCAGTCACTGAAGCAATTGCAATTTATCATAACATCGGAAAGAGTCTATGTAAGAGCTTAAAAGCAAGTCCACATACTCAACTATCATTTAGTCCTTCATAATTGCTAACACTCACGCAATACTTGTGGTTACGGAGTTTTAATCGGACACAGAGAAAGATAGGGGCTTAGAGTTTTGCCCCACAACCTTTTACCTCAAGGGTAATGTCAACAATAATAATTCATGCTCCCCTACATCCAATTAGATATATATATCATGTTCTTTCCAACATGCTGGGCTTGCCAAAGGATAAAATGAAAAAGGAAAGGTGAAGATCACCGTGACTCTTGCATAAGGTAAGGATAATAATAAAAGATAGGCCCTTCGCAGAGGGAAGCAGAGGTTGCCATGCGCTTTTATGGTTGGATGCACAAAATCTCAATGCGAAAGAACGTCACTTTATATTGCCCCTTGTGATATGAACCTTTATTATGCAGTCTGTCGCTTTTATTACTTCCACATCACAATATCGTATAAAGCTTATTTCTCCCACACCAATCAATCATACATGTTTAGAGCAATTTTTATTGCTTTGCACTGATGACAACTTACTTGAAGGATCTTACTCAATCCATAGGTAGATATGGTGGACTCTCATGGCTAAACTAGTTTAAGGGTATTTGGAAGCACAAGTAGTATCTCTACTTGGTGCTGAGAATTTGGCTAGCATGAGGGGGAAAGGCAAGATCAACATGTTAGAGGATCCATGACAAAATACTTTATCTCAGATATAAGAAAACATAACTCATCACGCTGTCTTCCTTATCCAACATCAACTCTTTATCATGTTATATTTTAATGAGTGCTCCCAATCATAAAAGATGTCAATGATAACATATCTATATGTGAAACCTCCCTTTTTCTTATTACTTCCTATTAATTGCAACGAGACCAAAGCTATATTTGACAACTCCCAACAACTTTTAATCATCATACTCTTTCTATGTGAAGTCATTACTCTCAATAAGATCAATATGAACTCTTTTTTTCTTTTTATTTTTTTCCTCTTTCTTTTCTTTTGTTCACCCAAGATCATGGCAAAATAATCAAGCCCTTGACTCAACACTAAACTTTATTATATATATAGCTCACGAACTCGATTACATAGAGGGATCATAAAGCAAAACTCAAAACTAGATCATGCCATAAACTTTATTCTACTAAATCAAGATACTACTAATAGGATCAAACTAAGAAAAACGGTAAAGATAGGAGTTGTGATGGTGATACGATACCGGGGCACCTCCCCCAAGCTTGGCAGTTGCCAAGGGGAGTGCCCATACCCATGTGATTATGTCACTTTTGTTGGTGAAGAAGGTGGAGGTGTCGTTGATTTAGTTGATGGCATAGACTTCTCCCTTAATTTGTGCTTGAGGACGGCATTTTGATCCCTCAGATCATCAATCTCCCACTCCAGGGTTAATATCTTCTTGCATAGGTCCTCCTTATTTTCCTGCAAGAGACGAAAATGGATAAACTCGAACTTTGGTTTCTTTACCCTATCAGGGTGACTTGACTTTTTGAGCTCCACATGCATGTCCCCAGGTTGAGGTAATGGGGTTTCATCTTCATCTGAGCTCGTCTCTCCCTTCCTCTTGGGTTCATAGTCCTCTTCTTCCTCCGTGGTCCAACCATCATGCTCCACATCTCCATAGACCTTAGGATTTGCTAGGTAATCATCCACATAGCTTTCTCCTTCCGAATCCTGGGATGACATGTTGATCTAATCTGTAGTAGGACAGCTAGAAACAAGAACAAAGGATATTTGCGTGATACGAGAGTCAAAACCTTCGGGAGAATATATAATATTTTTACCGACCAAAATACGTATCGTGCAAGAAAACGGAGTCTGGAGGGCACACGGGGTGCTCACGAGGTAGGGGGGCGCGCCCACCACCCTCGTGGGGCCCTCGTGTCCTTCCCGGACTGCCACTTATTTTTCTATTTTTCTAAATATTCCAAAACGGAGAAATAATGCCTTAAAAATTGTTTTGGAGTCGGTTTACTTACCTTACCACATACCTATTCCTTTTCGGAGTCTAAAACGGTTTGGAAAGTGTCCCTTATGTATTCCTCCGGGGTTACGGTTTCAATAATATTGGTTTCAACATTTATGGGATTACCTGAGATATAATGTTTGATTCTTTGACCGTTTGCCACCTTCGGATTTGTGCCTTCGAAGTTGTTGATTTTTATGGCACCGGAACGACAGACCTCCTCGATAACATAGGGACCTTCCCATTTAGAGAGAAGTTTTCCTGTAAAAAATCTTAAACGAGAGTTGTATAGCAATACATAATCACCTACATTAAACTCACACTTTTGTATCCTTTTGGCATGCCATCTTTTAACTTTTTTTTAAATAGCTTGGCATTTTCATAAGCTTGGGTTCTCCATTCATCAAGTGAGCTAATATCAAATAACCTCTTCTCACCGGCAAGTTTAAAATCATAGTTGATCTCTTTAATAGCCCAATATGCCTTATGTTCTAATTCGAGAGGTAAGTGACATGCTTTTCCATAAACCATTTTATAAGGAGACATACCCATATGATTCTTATATGCAGTTCTATAGGCCCATAATGCATCATCAAGTTTCTTGGACCAATTCTTCCTAGACCTATTAACAGTCTTTTGCAAAATTAATTTGATCTCTCTATTACTCAATTCTACTTGACCACTAGATTGCGGGTGATAAGGAGATGCAATTCTATGATTAACGTCATATTTAGCAAGCATTTTATGGAAAGCACCATGAATACAGTGTGAACCACCATCAGTCATTAAATATCTAGGGACTCCAAACCTCAGAAAAATAACTTCCTTAAGCATTTTAATAGAAGTGTTATGATTAGCACTACTAGTTGGAATAGCTTCTACCCACTTAGTAACGTAATCAACAGCAACCAAAATATGTGTATATCCATTAGAGGCAGGAAAAGGTCCCATAAAATCAAAGCCCCAAACATCAAATGGTTCGATAACAAGTGAATAATTCATAGGCATTTCTTGACATCTACTAATATTACCAATTCTTTGACATTCATCACAAGACAAAACAAACTTACGTGCATCCTTGAAGAGAGTGGGCTAATAAAAACCGGATTGCAATACCTTATGTGCAGTTCTATCTCCAGCGTGGTGTCCTCCATAAGCTTCGGAGTGACACTTGCATAGGATTTGTTCATGTTCATGCTCAGGTACACAACATCTGATAACACCATCTACTCCTTCTTTATAAAGATGTGGGTCATCCCAAAAGTAATGTCGCAAATCATAGAAAACCTTTTTCTTTTGTTGGTATGTGAAGCTAGGTGGTATAAATTTAGCAACAATATAATTAGCATAATCAGCATGCCATGGAGTGCTACGAGAAGTGCTTATGACATTTAATTGTTCATCAGGAAAGCTATCATCAATAGGTAGTGGGTCATCAAGAACATTGCCTAACCTAGATAAGTTATCTGCAACGGGGTTCTCAGCTCCTTTTCTATCAACAATATGCAAATCAAATTCTTGCAGCAAGAGAACCCATCTAATAAGTCTAGGTTTTGCATCTTTCTTTTCCATAAGATATTTAATAGCAGCACGATTACTGTGAATAGTTACTTTAGAATCAACAATATAGGGTCTGAATTTATCACAAGCAAATACAACTGCTAAAAGTTCCTTTTCGGTAGTAGCATAATTTCTTTGAGCATTGTCTAGAGTCTTACTAGCATAATGGATAACATTTAATTTCTCATCAACTCTTTGCCCTAGAACAGCACCTACAAAGATAATCACTAGCATCACACATAATTTCAAAGGGTAAATTCCAATCGGTGGCTGAACAACAGTGCGAGACTAATGCTTTCTTAAGTATCTCAAATGCTTCTACACAATCATCATCAAAGACAAATGGTACATCTTTTTGTAATAAATTAGTCTGAGGCCGAGAATTTTTTGAGAAGTCCTTAATGAACCTCCTATAAAATCCGGCGTGACCAAGGAAACTTCTTATACCTTTGATGTCCTTCGGACATGGCATCTTTCAATAGCATCAACCTTGGCTTTATCAACTTCAACACCTCTTTCGTAAACTTTGTGCTCCAAGACAATACCTTCATTAACCATAAAGTGGCACTTTTCCCAATTCAAGACAAGATTAGTTTCTTCACATCTCTGCAAAACTCGATCAAGATTGCTCAAGCAACCATCAAAAGAGGAACCATAGACGAAAAAATCGTCCATCAAGACCTCACAATTTTTTTCACAAAAATCAGAGAATATAGCCATCATGCATCTTTGAAAGGTAGCAGGTGCATTACATAAACTAAAAGGCATACATCTATAAGCAAAAGTACCGAAAGGGCATGTAAAAGTAGTCTTTGATTGATCTTTAGCCGACACAGGTATTTGAGAGAAACCAGAATAACCATCTAGAAAGCAATAATGTGTATGTTTGCATAATCTTTCTAGCATTTGATCAATAAAAGGCAAGGGGTAATGATCTTTCTTAGTAGCTTTATTTAATTTGCGAAATCAATTACCATCCTATAACCTGTGATAATTCTTTGCGGGATCAATTCATCTTTATCATTAGGGACAACAGTAATACCTCCCTTCTTAGGGACACAATGGATAGGACTTACCCACTGACTATCAGCAACGGGATAAATTATACCTGCCTCCATAAGCTTGAGTATTTCTTTTCTTACCACTTCTTTCATTTTAGGATTCAAACGTCGTTGAGGATCACGAACTGGTTTGGCATCCGCTTCCAAATTTATTTTATGTTGACATAGAGTGGGACTAATGCCCTTAAGATCATCAAGAGTATATCCAATAGCGGCATGGTGCTTCTTCAGAGTTTTCAATAATCTTTCTTCTTCATGCTCTGAAAGGTTGGCACTAATAATAATAGGATATTTTCTTTTCATCAATATAAGCATATTTAAGATTATCAGGCAATGGTTTAAGCTCAAACACGGGATCACCCTTGGGTGGAGGAGGATCCCCTAGGATTTCAACAGGCAAATTGTGTTGCAGAATAGGTTCCTGTTTAAAGAATACTTCATCTATTTCCCTTCTTTCATTCATGAACATATAATTTTCATGGTCTAGCAAATACTGTACTAAAGGATCACTAGGAGGTACGGCAATAGAAGCAAGACCAATAATTTCATCCTTACTAGGCAATTCTTCCTCACGATGTTGTTTACTAAATTTAGAGAAATTAAACTCATGAATCATATCATCCAAGCCAATAGTAACAACATTCTTTTTGCAGTCTATCTTAGCATTAACAGTGTTTAAGAAGGGTCTACCAAATATTATGGGACAAAAGCTATCTTGTGGAGAACCGAGAACAAGAAAGTCAGCAGGATATTTAGTTTTCCCACACAAGACTTCAACATCTCTAACAATTCCCATTGCAGATATAATATCTCTATTGGCAAGTTTAATTGTAACATCAATATCTTCTAACTCAGCAGGTGCAATTTCATGCTTAATTTATTTATATAAATCATAAGGTATAACACTAGCACTAGCACCCATATCACATAAGCCATGATAACAATGATCTCCTATTTTAACAGAAATAACAGGCACGCCTACCATAGGTCTATGTTTATCTTTAGCACAAGGTTTAGCAATTCTAGCAGATTCACCGCAGAATTGAATAACATGCCCATCAATATTATCAGACAAGAGATCTTTAACAATAGCAATATTAGGTTCTACTTTAACTTGCCCAGGAGGTGTATAAGTTCTAATATTGCTTTTACGAACCACAGTTGAAGCTTTAGCATGATCCTTTATTCTAATAAGGAAAGGTGGTTTCTCAACATAAGAGGTAGGAACAATAGGATCATTATAAGTGACAGTCTTTTCTTCAACTTTAATAGGCGCAGCTACTTTTACTTCTATGGGAGGATGATATTTAAACCACTTCTCCTTGGGGAGATCAACATAAGTAGCAAAATATTCACAGAAAGAAGCTACTATCTCAGAGTCAAGTCCATATTTAGTGCTAAACTTACGAAAAATATCGGTATCCATAAAAGATTTAACACAATCAAACTTAGGTGTCATACCTGACTCCTTACCTTCATAGAGGTCCCAATCTTCAGAGTTGCGTTTAATTCTATCCAATAAATTCCATCCGAATTCAATAGTCTTCATCATAAAAGAGCCAGCACAAGAAGTATCGAGCATGGTGCGATTGTTATCAGAAAGCCGAGCATAAAAATTCTGAAGAATTGTCACTCTTGAGAGCTCATGATTGGGGCATGAATATAACATTGATTTAAGCCTCCCCGAAGCTTGAGCGATGCTTTCTCCTTCATGAGGCCAAAATTTTATATATAATTGCGATCACGATGAACAAGATGCATAGGGTAATATTTTGATGAAATTCCAATTTCAATCTTTTATAGTTCCATGATCTCGTACCATCACATAGCCTATACCATGTCAATGCGTCTCCCTTCAAAGATAAAGGGAAGACCTTCTTCTTAACAACATCATCGGGTATACCTGCAAGCTTAAATAGTCCACAAACTTCATCCACATAGAGTAGATGTTCATCAGGATGCGTTGTTCCATCTCCTGTAAAAGTATTAGCTAGCAGTTTTTCCATCATACCGAAGGAAATTCAAAAGGAGTTTCATTTTCAATAGGTTCAGTAGGTTGAGGAGCAACTCTTTGCTCTCTTGGGACGGGTGAAGATACCCCGAACAAGCCCCTCAGAGAATTACTTTCCATATTAACAAGTGACAGTAAATTTCAGCACACTATATAAATTTTTCCTTACCAAATTCCACCTACCAAAGGCGCCACACTCACCGGCAACGGCGCCAGAAAAGAGTCTTGATGACCCACAAGTATAGGGGATCTATCGTAGTCCTTTCGATAAGTAAGAGTGTCAATCCCAACGAGGAGCAGAAGGAAATGATAAGCGGTTTTCAGCAAGGTATTCTCTGCAAGTACTGAAATAAGTAGTAACAGATAGTTTTGTGATAAGATAAATTGTAACGAGCAACAAGTAACAAGAGTAAATAAAGTGCAGCAAGGTGGCCCAATCCTTTTTGTAGCAAAGGACAAGCCTGGACAAACTCTTATAATAGGAAAAGTGCTCCAGAGGACACATGGGAATATCGTCAAGCTAGTTTTCATCACGTTCATATGATTCGCGTTCGGTACTTTGATAATTTGATATGTGGGTGGACCGGTGCTTGGGTGTTGTTCTTACTTGAAAAAGCATCCCACTTATGATTAACCTCTATTGCAAGCATCCGCAACTACAACAAAAGTATTAAGGTAAACCTAACCATAGCATGAAACATATGGATCCAAATCAGCCCCTTACGAAGCAACGCATAAACTAGGGTTTAAGCTTCTGTCACTCTACCAACCCATCATCTACTTATTACTTCCCAATTCCTTCCTCTAGGCCCAAATAATGGTGAAGTGTTATGTAGTCGATGTTCACATAACACCACTAGAGGTTAGACAACATACATCTCATCAAAATATCAAACGAATACCAAATTCACATGACTACTAATAGCAAGACTTCTCCCTTGTCCTCAGGAACAAACGTAACTACTCACAAAGCATATTCATGTTCATAATCAGAGGGTAATAATATGTATAAAGGATCTGAACATATGATCTTCCACCAAATAAACCAACTAGCATCAACTACAAGGAGTAATCAACACTACTAGCAACCTACTAGCACCAATCCCGGACTTGGAGACAAGAATTGGATAGAAGAGATGAACTAGGGTTTTGAGAGGAGATGGTGCTGGTGAAGATGTTGGTGGAGATTGCCCTCTCCCGATGATAGGAGCGTTGGTGATGATGATGACGATGATTTCCCCCTCCCGGAGGGAAGTGTCCCCAAGCAAACAGCTCTGGGGAGCCCTAGATTGGTTCCATGAAGGTTAGCCTCGTGGCGGCGGAGTCTCGTCCTGAAAGGTTGCTTCTTATTTTTTTCTCATCGAAAGACTTCGTATAGGAGAAGATGGGCGTCGGAGAGCCACCAGGGGGCCCACGAGGTAGGGGGCGCGCCCCGGGGGGGTCCCACCCTCGTGAGCAGGGTGTAGGCCCCCTGGCCTTCATCTTTGGCGACGATTTTTCTTTATTTATTTTAAGATATTCCGTGGAGTTTCAGGACTTTTGGACTTGCGCAGAATAGGTCTCCAATATTTGCTCCTTTTCCAAATTTCAGAATTCCAGCCGCATTCTCCCTCTTCATGTAAACCTTGTAAAATAAGAGAGAATAGCCATAAGTATTGTTACATAATGTGAAATAACAGACCATAATGCGATAAATATCTATATAAAAGCATGATGCAAAATGGACGTATCAGCTACTTTGTTGCATCACCCTTTCCTCTTCAAGGGAAAACCAACGCATGCTCAAGAGGTAGCAAGAAGGATTTCTGGCGCCGTTGCCGGGGAGTCTATGCACAAGCCAAGACATACCAAGTACCTATCACAAACTCTTATCCCTCGCATTACGTTATTTGCCATTTGCCTCTCGTTTTCCTCTCCCCCACTTCACCCTTGCCATTTTATTCGCCCTTTTTTGTTCGCCTTCTTCCCGTATGTATCTTTGTTTGTGTTTCCATGTGCCTTCTATTTGCTTGCATCTTTGCTTGCTAAAAATATATTGATATGGATCCACTTAAAGTGTTCTACTTGGACCATCTTCGATCCTTATGCGCTTGTGCTGAAACCCCAACTAGCCTAGTTGATGGGAAATATTTAGATGAGCATGCTCATTTTGTGCGTCACCGTTTGTCTAAAAAAGGGAGACTCTTGTGGGATCAAATAAACAGATTGTTGTGTTATGCTTGGAATCTTTGTGAAATTTATGATTTTACTTGTTGCTCTAAGAACCCTAAAAAACACCTCCCCTACCTATGTGAGTTTAATGATAATGACATCTTTTCTTCTTATGCAAAGGGTGTTTATAGTTACTATGATATCGAACAAATTGAAGAATTTGTCATTTTTAAGGGTGCTCATGATGTTGCTTCTTTGATTGAAAAGTATGATATTACTTTCCACAAATCTGAAAATTCCGACATACTTAAATAATGCGATGAAAACTATGCTCATAACGTCTATGTCAAAGAATTTATTGAAAGAGTGATCGTTGCTTTGGAAGAAAATAATGATATGCATGAATCTATAGATAATTATGATTCCGATGATTTGATTGAAATATCCCTTGATGAACATGATGCTTGCTATTCTTGTGGCCATGATGCCAATAATTATGAAGATGAATTTGCTATAGTTCCTTATGTTAAACATGAGATCGTTGCTATTGCACCCATACTTGATAGTTCCTTCAATGAAAAGCATGATTGCAATGATGTTATTATAAATTCTCTTGATGTAAATTGTGCTAATAATATGCAAAACCCTAAGCTTGGGGATGCTAGTTTTGCTATGACTACTATTTGTTTCAATGATCATGACTGGGGTGATTCTTCTTATGATCTTGAAAATGTATTTAAGCCCCATGATGAATATGAGAATTATAATAGTGTTTGAAATATTATTGAAAGTGGGTTTGGAAGAGTGTCAACTTTAGATCCCACATATTTGGAGAATATTCGATCTTATGGTATTTTTGATAAAAGTGGGTTTGGAGAGGTCATGACTTTAGTTAATATTAATCCCACTATTTTCGAAGAGTGTCAACTTCGCATGCATGTGGATCGTGTTAAGAATATGGTTTGTGATAGCTATATTGTTTAATTTGCTTATGATCCTACATCTAATTATTATGAGAGAGGAAACTATGGTTGGAGAAATTTTCATGTTACTAAATTACCTCTCGTTATGTTGAGATTGCTATTGTTTCTCACTTCTTCCTTGCATATGCTAGTATTTGCTTGTCTTGATAATTTGTTTGTATATAATATGCCTATGAAAAGGAATTATGTTAGACTTAGATGTGTTTTTCACATGCTATATGATGCTATCTTTGTGCTTCAATTCTTGTCTTTCATGTGAACATCATCGAAATTATAAATGCCTAGCTAGGGGCGTTAAACGATAGCGCTTGTTGGGAGGCAACCCAATTTTATTTTGTTTCTTTCTTTTTGGTTGTTTTAGTAATAAATCTTTGATCTAGCCTCTGGTTAGATGTGTTTCATGTTTTAATTAGTGTTTGTGCCAAGTAGAACCTTTGGGAAGACTTGGGTGAAGTCTTTTTGATCTTGCTGTAAAAAACAGAAACTTTAGCGCTCACGAGATTAGCTACAACTTTTTACTGGAGAGCGCTATTTAGTTGATTCTTTTTGCAGATGATTAATAGATAAATTTCTCACGTCCGTAAATTTATTTTACAATTTTTGGAGTTCCATAAGTATACGTTTGGTACAGATTACTACAGACTGTTCTGTTTTTGACAGATTCTGTTTTTCTTGTGTTGTTTGCTTATTTTGATGAATCTATGGCTAGTATCGGCGGTTATGAACCATAGATAAGTTGGAATACAGTAGTTTTAACACCAACAAAAATAAAAAATGAGTTCATTACAGTACCTTGAAGTGGTGTTTTGTTTTCTTTCGCTAACGGAGCTCATGAGATTTTCTGTTAAGTTTTGTGTTGTGAAGTTTTCAAGTTTTGGGTAAAGATTTGATGGATTACGGAACAAGGAGTGGCAAGAGACTAAGCTTTGGGATGCCCAAGGCACCCCAAGGTAAAATCCAAGGACAACCAAAAGCCTATGCTTGGGGATGCCCCGGAAGGCATCCCCTCTTTTGTCTTCGTCCATCGGTAACTTTACTTGAAGCTATATTTTTATTCACCACATGATATGTGTTTTTCTTGGAGCGTCTTCTATGATTTGAGTCTTTGCTTTTTAGTTCACCACGATCATCCTTGCTGTACACACCTTTTGGGAGATACACAAATTAATCGGAATTTATTAGAATACTCTATGTGCTTCACTTATATCTTTTAAGCTAAACAATTTTGCTCTAGTGCTTCACTTATATCATTTAGAGCACAGTGGTGGTTTTATTTTATAGAAATTATTGATCTCTCATGCTTCACTTATATTATTTTGAAAGTATTTTAGAACAACATGGTAATTTTCTTGGGCTATAAAATTAGTCCTAATATGATAGGCATCCAAGATGGATATAATAAAAACTTTCATATAAGTGCATTGAATACTAAGAGAAGTTTGATACTTGATGATTGTTTTGAGATATGAAGATATGGATATTAAAGTTGTGTTAGTTGAGTAGTTGTGAATTTAATAAATACTTGTGTTGAAGTTTGGAAGTCCCGTAGCATGCACGTATGGTAAACGTTGTGTAACAAATTTGAAACATGAGGTGTTCTTTGATTGTCATCCTTATGAGTGGCGGTCAGGGACGAGCAATGGTCTTTTCCTACCAATCTATCCCCCTAGGAGCATGCGCGTAGTGCTTGGTTTTTGATGACTTGTAGATTTTTGCAATAAGTATCACTACAAGAAATATGTCAACTTGTGACCACCACTATTGGTCACTGAAAGGTCATGGTTTTTCATTTGCGACCTTTTTGTGACAAAAACATAAGGTCAAAAGCTGGCGGTCGTAAACTGACTATAGCGACCTTTCTTCTGGAATGGTCGAAGACGTTTATGACCAAAATATGTCTACTGTGGCGTTTTGGTCACTAGCAACCTCCCCAGGCCACGTAGGCATCCAGCGTGGCAATCTGATGTGGCACAAGATTCAGCCCGGTCCAATTCAATTTTCTACATGGGCCTAGCCCAACAATTCGGCCTTTTAATGTATTTTTTCTTGTTAATTTTCGGTAGCTACATGGGCTTGGGCCATTAATTCGACCTTTTTTTTCTAAGATGCAGCCTTTTATAGTCTACTGATTTTTTATTTTCGTCCTTTTTTTTGCCACTAGTCCCACCAATCAGATTGGTCCCACTTGTCATGCTTATCACAAAATTGATCCCACACATCAAAAATTTCAAAATCTGTCAAACAACCATTATAACTTGGACCCCCTTGTCAGGTTTCCATTTGATGGGTATTCAAATCACATACACAATCATTATTTCAAACAATGCAAATAGCAAATGAAATTCGTCCAAAACAACACGGCATTGGTCTATTACAAATGTTACAGTATACTACAGCCCAGATAAGCCTACTACTGCCTACATTTACAACACATAATATGCTAGTCTTTGTTGATATGCTTCACAGCTTCGAACTTGGATTCACACTTCATCTATGCAAAAAAAAAGAATGAACATATAAGAATAAGAATGTGTACAGAACATCAAACAGTAGCCAATGAGGGATCCAATAACTTATAAGCAAGAATTGACAGCAAATGAGATGTACATAAATAGTATGACTAACACTAACCAAAGATGCAGTAGAAGCTCATATTACTTTACTGTTATAAGCAGTAAACACTAATCAGCACTCGCTCGGAACAGGGGACCTGCAGAGTAATAAAAAATAGAGTTATCCATAACAAGAAGATGCGAGTACATACTAAGTGGTATCAGCAGAAGATCAAAGGAAATGACACTCCAAAAGTGGAAAAAAAGAAGAGTATGTACATAACAAGGAACTGTCGCCTGTGTTGACAACAGACAGTTATGGTCACGCATTTTCTATTGTTGCCACAGGAAGCATGCCGCACAAAGATATAACCATAAGCACAAGATAGTGAGGTTACTAATGACTTCCAAAGCTAATTTGCCACACTTTTACTACAGAAATCACCAAAGGTGAATGATTTCTCTATGCTGCCTTAAAATTCGCTTCAGATTTTGTATGCACAAGACAAAGCACTAGGATTTCAGTTTGCAACACTAGAAATTTATCAGAATCTGTATATAATAAGGAACATCTGACAAGAAAGTCACCAAAGCACAAGGCCTATTACAACAAATTTAGGTCCACAAAGAACAGAGGATAGCATTAGCAGCCTCTGAAATTGAAGTCTTAGCTGGACAAGCAGGCATGATCCCTGCACACACATTAATAGGCAAAAATACGACGCCCTCGGGTACCTTGGCAAAATATGTCGCCCTCAGGTACCAAAGATTACAAATGAATACTCTACGAAATGCAAGTACAAATAACGGGTGCAGGGGTAGGAGCCCTCCCTCTCTTGTCTTATTTTGGTTCATTGTCATCAAATTAAAAAGAACCAAAGGAACATACAAAGAGTACAAGAACAAACAAAGCTCATTGTCTAACCAAAAGACAAAGAACAAGTCCTAATCGATGGTTACACTTAATTCACATTTTCTAACTCTCTTTTTACATGTATAAGATGCTAGAAATAAGATGTAGAGTTTTCAAAAAATAATCAGCATACTTGCATTTTGCAGTGCTACTGTGTGCACTGGACAACAATCATTTATGGACTTAATTCAAAACACTTGTAACATAACAGAAGCAGGGTGAATAGGGTACCGCATTTGATACCAACTGAGAACACTTATTACATAACAAGACAAGAGCAAACTGAACTTAGTGTCGCAGTGTTGTTTAAGAGAGCGGCTCGTTCAATTTAAATTCACACCGAATGAGGCCAGAACCAACTTACATGATCTGGTATAAATCTACCAAATACCCTATTTCAGCAACATCACAGAACACACGAACTAAACCTAACATACAAGTGAGGTCAGGACCAATATACATGACCTAGTAAGGAACCAAGGACCTTCAGTAGAAACCACCAAAACCTCGGCACGATCCACAGAAACAATATTATTCTACCGTTTGGTTAAGCTAGAACACTGCGACGCTGCATACATCTCCCTATGCAGCAACTAAAATCAAGTGTCTTCACCATACACAAGACCAACACGGTACCAAAAATGATCTATTGCACAACCACGGCAGTTAGTACCAGCCAGCACAGTTAAAGTTGCATCCACGGACCATGGCAACTAGAGAGAAGTGATATACCTCGTTGATGGCGAGCATCTGGCCGTTGGCCTTCTTCACCTTCTTGAGCTGCCTCAGGAAGTACCTGCGCGCAAACAACCAAACAATCAAACACATAAGCGCCCGTAAACCAGCGCGCGAGGAAGATCGAGGTCGGGGGAGGAGACTGACCAGAACTTGGACTTGGCGCGGACCTCGTTGGTGGCCCAGAGCTTCATGCGGTAGATCTTGGGCTGCTCATCGCCGGGGGTCGGTAGTTCGCGACCCACCACCTGGTACTGGTGGAACTGCGTGCAAACACAGAGAGGTCAGCCACGACGGGGGTAAGATCGATGGTGCGGCGGATCTAGAGGACTGGGGGAGGATGGCGGGGCGGGGAAGATAGAGAGAGAGAGAGAGGGAGCAGGAGCTTACCACAGGGCGACCATTTGGCGAAATGTCGAGACCAGAAAAGGGGCGGCGAGGCTGGGCGGGCGAAGCGAGAGGCGAGGTTGGAGACGTAGTGCTAGAGGAAGGAGGAGGCGGCGGCGAGGGGGTGGGAGGCGGGGAGGGGGAGGGGCGCCGCTGAACTATATTGACGTCGCGGACGACGACGAGCACTCCCCTCCACCTCCGCCCCCGAAGCTCATCTCCATGCCTCCTCCCTGGTCACCGACGCCTTGCGCGCCGGAGATGGCTGCCGGCCTAGATGGCGGCGACGGAGAGGGAGTTGGGTGAGTGGGTGGGGAGAGGGAGTGGGTGGGTGGATCTGGCCACCGGGTGAGGGGAGAGGAGGGGAGCGGTTGAGAAGGGGGATCCGACGGATTGCAGGCGCAGTTGAGGCACGGTGTAGGGTTAGGGAAGGAGGTGGCTTGGGGGTGGCGTCACGGTGGGGAAGGGAGGGTCCGGGGTGGCGATCTGGCGAGGATGGGCGCGGGAGGACATGGATGCGGGGAGGTCGCCATGGCTGGTGGGATCGGGGAGGGGGATCTGAGGGGACGAGGGGATCTGCATCGGGGAGAGGGGAGAGGAAGAAAGAAAGAAATAAAGAAAGAAAGGACGCGGGGGGTGGATGGAAGATGCCAGCTAGGGTTTCGCCTCAGGCGGGGAGGCGAGGAGCGACGGCTACCGTTGGATCCGGGAGGATCCAATGGTGTTTTGTGCATGATCTGTGTGCCTTGTCCACGGACCAATCAGAACGCAATACAATATTATGACCAATTGGGTCGTGATAAATTTAAAAATAAGATGTTAGATCATCTTAGCTATTTACTTGACCTGATAAATTGGAAAAAATGAAACAAATGAAAAACCTTCTCATCATGTCATCAAATGTGACATAGTTTTTAGAATTAAAAAATAACAATATAGTATTTAGGAACTTTTCATTTTCTTTGCACGAAAAATCATTTTCATTTTTCGAAAGTGCTTTCGAGAATGAGTTTTTTTGTGAAGAACATACCAAATATTTGTTGCAAACTTGTATCAAATCATTTTTATAAAATACTAGACCATATTTAATGTACAAATAACCAAATGGTTGGGTATCAAAACTTTTAATCCACCTCTCGTGAAAAAGACAAATTTCTGCCGATTCAGCTGGAAGCGGGTCAAATTTGAACTACAGCTGCCTCATAGTTTGCTATTTATTTTTTCCAAAAATCATTTCTAGGTACATAAGTACCTATTTAATCAGAGAAACACCAAAAAATTCCAAGATTCAACCACTAGCTAGGAACGGTCAAGCCCGTCGTTTTGACCGCATTTTGAAACGGGCATAAAAAATTCAAAACAAATCAAAAAATTGGAAAACCTTCGCATTGTGTCAATATATGTGACCAAGTTTCTAGGAAAAATAATAAACTTGTAATACGGAAATTATTTTAGAAAAGTGTTCTCAGAAATGAGCTATCTTGTGTGAAGATTCATGGATTTCAACCCAAACGCTCAATCTCATGGCCACATTCATGGCATAGTTTGTTCAAATGATCTCATATTGTGCACAAGGGTGCATCTTGGATTCCAAACACTGTTGCCAAAGGGAGTTTTCATTTTCTTTGCACGGAAAATTCATTTTCCATTTTTCGAGTGCCCGAAATGAGATTTTTTAGTGAAGGACCTACCATATATTTGTTGCAAAATTGTATCAAATCATTTTTATAAAATACTAGGCCATATTTAATGCACAATTAACCAAATGGTTGGGTGTCAAAACTTTTAATCCACCTCTCGTGAAAAAGACAAATTTCTGCCGATTCAGTTGGAAGCGGGTCAAATTTGAACTACAGCTGCCTCATAGTTTGCTATTTATTTTTTCCAAAAATCATTTCTAGGTACATAAGTACCTATTTAATCAGAGAAACACCAAAAAATTCCAAGATTCAACCACTAGCTAGGAACGGTCAAGCCCGCCGTTTTGACCGCATTTTGAAACGGGCATAAAAAATTCAAAAAAAATCAAAAAATTGGAAAACCTTCGCATTGTGTCATTATATGTGACCAAGTTTCCAGGAAAATAATAAACTTGTAATACGGAAATTATTTTAGAAAAGTGTTCTCAGAAATGAGCTATCATGTGTGAAGTTTCATGGATTTCAACCCAAACGCTCAATCTCATGGCCACATTCATGGCATAGTTTGTTCAAATGATCTCATATTGTGCACAAGGGTGCATCTTGGAATTCCAAACAATGTTGCCGAAGGGAGTTTTCATTTTCTTTGCACGGAAAATTCATTTTCCATTTTTCGAGTGCCCGAAATGAGGTTTTTTTGTGAAGGACCTACCATATATTTGTTGCAAAATTGTACCAAATCATTTTTATAAAATACTAGGCCATATTTAATGCACAATTAACAAAATGGTTGGGTGTCAAAGTTTTGATCCACCTTCAGTGAAAAGACAAATTCCACCGATTCGGGTTGGAAGCGGGTCAAATTTGAACTGCTATTTATTTTTTCCAAAAATTATTTCTAGGTACATAAGTATCTATTTAATTAGAGAAACATCAAAAAAATTCCAAGATTCAACCACTAGCTAGGAACGGTCAAGCCCGCTGTTTTGACCGCATTTTGGAACGGGCATAAACAATTCAAAAAAAATCAAAAAATTGGAAAACCTTCGCATTGTGTCATTATATGTGGCCAAGTTTCCAGGAAAAATAATAAACTTGTAATACGGTAATTATTTTAAAAAAGTGTTCTCAGAAATGAGCTATCAAGTGTGAAGATTCATGCCTTTCAAGCCAAATGATCAATCTTATGGCCACATTCATGGCATAGTTTGTTTAAATGATCTCATATTCTACACAAGGGTGCATATTGGAATGGCAAACAATGTTGCCTAAGGAAGTTTTCATTTTGTTTGCACGAAACAACCATTTTCCATTTTTCGAGTGCCCAAAAGGAGGTTTTTTTGTGAAGGACCTCCCAAATAATTGTTGCAAAATTGGACCAAATCATTTTTATAAAATACTAGGCCATATTTAATGCACAATTGACAAAATGGTTGGGTGTCAAAAGTTTTGACCCACCTCTAGTGAAAAAGACAAATTCCGCCGATTCACCGGAAGGTGTCAAATTTGAACTGCAATGCCTCATAGTTTACTATTTATTTTTTCCAAAAATAATTTCTAGTTACATAAGTACCTATTTAATCATAAATACATGGTTTGGTGGCGATACGTCGAGGTTTGGGCGGTGGCCGAGGCCCCCAACTCTAGAGCTGCCAGAACTCAAGATGCCCAAGGCGTGGTCACCAGCGTGACCGTGGCGTTGCCATGTGTTCTGGGCAGCCTAGGCATGTCTAGTGGGTTGGGCACTCCCGGTAGGTGCTAGGAAGAAAATTACAACATAAGATTCTCACGAGGAGACCGATCGATGCTCAAACATGAATTAGCAGTACCAAGTGTTTTATTAGTGATGCGGAAATGTACATGGATAATGGGCGTGAGTTTTGGCTGAGGATGATCAGTTACTAAGAAGACTGTCTTCACAAATTTTCAGCTCAAAAGGAGGAGCCTAGGTGGTACTTGCTTTGCAAACTACCACACTGGACATAAATACGAATGTTGAAGCTCGGTTCAAAATAATGAATTGATTGAGCTGGCATTTGGTGGAGGATGGTTATTTGGGCATAGGAAAGCACTGTAGAAAATGGATACTATTTGGACATGCCAAAGTGTTATTTCCTTCACAAACTGTTGTTCTGAACAGAATAGGAAAATGAATATTTTTTAATTATTTTTGAACTAGGCAAGGAAGGTTTTTACATATTTGACGAAGATATGACCCAAAGAATTTATGAGATTTTTTCGGGAATTTTGGGAATGACAAAAATATAGGTTGCTTCACAACCTAGGGCAAAAACTGCCACATGGACATGACACATAGGCAAAACTGATGAGGTGGCGCCTAGTCATCACAACCCACCACAATCTACAAGGTTATGACCATTTATATTAGTCGTTAACAACTAGAAATAAGGCAGCGGAGCAGCACTATTTGCTTTATGACCATTTCGTGTAAGGAAATTACGACCTTTCTGACCAAAATGGTCGCAATGGTTTAGGGTTTGGAGCCCCCTGAACAGCTTTTGATCAATTGGTCTCACTGACAGAAGGTCACTTGTTGACATATTTCTTGTAGTGTATGTGAGTTCTTTATGACTAATGTTGAGTCCATGGATTATACGTACTCTCACCTTTCCATCATTGCTAGCCTCTTCGGTACCGTGCATTGCCCTTTCTCACCTTGAGAGTTGGTGCAAACTTCGCTGGTGCATCCAACCCCCGTGATACGATATGCTCTATCACACATAAACCTCCTTATATCTTCCTCAGAACAGCCACCATACCTACCTATTATGGCATTTCCATAGCCATTCCGAGATATATTGCTATGCAACTTTCCACCGTTCCGTTTATTATGACGTGCTTCATCATTGTCATATTGCCTTGCATGATCATGTAGTTGACACCGTATTTGTGGCAAAGCCACCAGGCATATTATTTCATACATGTCACTCTTGATTCATTGCCCATCCCGGTACACCGCCGGAGGCATTCATATAGAGTCATATTTTGTTCTAGTATCGAGTTGTAATCATTGAGTTCTAAATAAATAGAAGTGTGATGATCATCATTAATAGAGCATTGTCCCAAATAAAAAAAATAAAGGCCGAATAAAAAAAGGCCCCAAAAAAGAAATAAAAAGGGACAATGCTACTATCCTTTTTCCACACTTGTTCTTCAAAGTAGCACCATGACCTTTATGATAGAGAGTCTCTTGTTTTGTCACTTTCATATACCAGTGGGAATTTTTCATTATAGAACTCGGCTTGTATATTCCAACAATGGGCTTCCTCAAATGCCCTAGGTCTTCGTGAGCAAGAAAGTTGGATGCACACCCACTTAGTTTCTTTTGTTGAGCTTTCATACATTTATAGCTCTAGTGTATCCGTTGCATGGCAATCCTTACTCCTTGCATTGACATCAATTGATGGGCATCTCCCTAGCCCGTTGATTAGCCGCGTCAATGTGAGACTTTCTCCTTTTTTGTCTTCTCCACATAACCCCCATCATTATATTCTATTCCACCCATAGTGCTATATCCATGGCTCACGCTCATGTATTGCATGAAAGTTGAAAAAAGTTTGAGATTACTAAAGTATGAAACAATTGCTTGGCTTGTCATCGGGGTTGTGCATGATGAGAGCATTCTTGTGTGACAAAAAATGGAGCATGACCAAACTATATGATTTTGTAGGGATGAACTTTCTTTGGCCATGTTATTGTGAGAAGACATGATTGCTTAGTTAGTATGCTTGAAGTATTATTACTTTCATGTCAATATTAAACTTTTATCTTGAATCTTTCGGATCTGAACATTCATGCCAAAATAAAGATAATTACTTAGAGAATTATGTTAGGTAGCATTCCACATCAAAAATTCTATTTTTATCATTTACCTACTCGAGGACGAGCAGGAATTAAGCTTGGGGATGCTTTATACGTCTCCAACGTATCTATAATATTTTATTGTTCCATGCTATTATATTATCTGTTTTGGATGTTTAATGGGCATTATTATACACTTATATTATTTTTGGGACTAACCTACTAACCTAAGGCCCGGTGCAAATTGTTGTTTTTTGCCTATTTCAGTGTTTCGCAGAAAAGGAATATCAAACGGAATCCAAACGGAATTAAACCTTCGGGAGAGTGATTTTTGGAACAAACATGATCCAGAGGACTTGGAGTGGACGTCAAGAAAGAAGTGAGGTGGCCACGAGGCAGGGTGGTGCGCCTGCCCCCCCCCCCCCGGCCGCGCCCCCCACCCTAGTGGGCCCCTTGCAGCTCCACCGACCTACTTTTTCCTCCTATATATACCCATATACCCCGAAACCATCCAGGAGCACCACGAAACCCTATTTTCACCAACGCAACCTTCTGTACCCGTGAGATCCCATCTTGGGGCCTTTTCCGGCGCTCCGCCGGAGGGGGAATCAATCACAGAGGGCTTCTACATCAACACCATAGCCTCTCCGATGATGTGTGAGGAGTTTACCTCAGACCTTTGGATCCATAGTTATTAGCTAGATGATGTCTTATCTCTCTTTGGATCTCAATACAAAGTTCTCCTCAGTCTTCTTGGAGATCTATTCAATGTAACTCTTTTTTGCGGTGTGTTTGTCGAGATCCGATGAATTGTGGGTTTATAATCAAGATTATCTATGAACAATATTTGAATCTCCTCTGAATTCTTTTATGTATGATTTGTTATCTTTGCAAGTCACTTCGAATTATCAGTTTGGTTTGGCCTACTAGATTGATATTTCTTTCAATGGGAGAAGTGCTTAGCTTTGGGTTCAATCTTGCGTTGCTTGATCCCAGTGACAGAAGGGGAAACGACACGTATTGTGTTGTTGCCATCGAGGATAAAAAGATGGGGTTTATATCATATTGTTTGAGTTTATCCTCTACATCATGTCATCTTGCCTAATGCGTTACTCTGTTCTTATGAACTTAATACTCTAGATGCATCTTTGGATAGCGGTCGATGTGTGGAGTAATAGTAGTAGATGCAGAATCGTTTCGGTCTAATTGTCGCGGACGCGATGCCTATATACATGATCATGCCTTGATATTCTCATAATTATGCACTTTTCTATCAATTGCTCGACAGTAATTTTTTCACCCACCGTAATACTTATGTTATCTTGAGAGAAACCACTAGTGAAACCAATGGCCCCCCGGTCTATTTTCCATCATATTAATCTTCCGTCAACTAGCTATTTCTTTTGTCATTTATTTTGCAATCTTTACTTTTAATCTTTATCATAAAAATACCAAAAATATTATCTTATAATCTCTATCAGATCTCACTTTTGCAAGTGGTCGTGAAGGGATTGACAACCCCTTTATCGCGTTGGTTGCAAGGTTCTTATTTGTTTGTGTAGGTACGAGGGATTTGCGTGTGGCCTCCTACTGGATTGATACCTTGGTTCTCAAAAACTGAGGGAAATACTTACGCTACTTTGCTGCATCACCCTTTCCTCTTCAAAGGAAAACCAACGCATGCTTAAGAGGTAGCAGGCCACGGCTGGAAATAACCCTCTTCGTGATACGGCGGAGGGACCTCAGGGTTCACTGGTTGACGAGCTCTTGGGGCTCCCACTGATAAACAAGCTCCTGATACGGATCAGGAACTGGTGCTGGGGGTTGTGAAAGACCCCAAAATCTTTATATGTCCTCGGGCATAATAGTGTACCTGCCTGAATAAATATCAAACAAAGAAGGTGCAGGCAGAGGAATAGTCTCACAAGTACCCTGACTAAATTCTAGGTTGTAAAGGAGTCATTTTTCATCATATTTTTTAATAAAATCGTGTGCTACCATGCTAGCATAGTTCAAATACTTAATAGGTAACAACATCTCCTCCTCCTCATGGTCTTTCTTTCTCTGAAATTTTCTGCAATTTTTAGTGACTCAAAATAGAAGTGAACAAAACTCAACAAAATCGATAGGAACTACTTCTATAAGTGTATAGAGGCTATATCATGCAACAAAACCACTTTGGACCATATAAATTTGGCATGCAAGCTCAAGAACATGGTCACCACAGCAGCAAAATTTTGCAATGTATAAAGCACTAGAACGAAAACTAATTGGACCATTACAGGAGTCACATACTGAAGAACAGTCCCCCAAAACAGTTTCGAAAATGGAGTTCTGAGCAAGGAGATCGAAAATGGTAGCAAAATGTGCAAGAACATGATTTGAGCAATGTTGGAATTGTTCTGGAGGAAGACGAAGTGGATGGGTGCTGGAATAAGTGAGGGGGACCCACATGGGACCCACAAGCCCTGTAGGCGCGCCCAGGGGGTGGGCGCGCCCTGTGGGCTTGTGGCCCGCTGGTGCACCCCCTGATGTTTTTTCAGTGCCAAAAAATCTTAAATAATGTAGGAAAAATCATACTAAATTTTCAAGGCATTTGGAGAACTTTTATTTTCAGGTCATTTTTTATTGCACAGATAATTCAGAAAGAAAAAAATAATAGTATCAAATGCAGAAAAATAATAGGCATTGGATCGGCAATGATAATTATGTTGGATAATATTCGTCATGTAGCTGTCATAACCTAGGGTGACACAGAACTAGATCCAAGTCATCAACATAATGTAGGCATGTATTCCATATACAGTCATACGGGCTTATAGAAAAGAACTTGCATGACATCTTTTGTCCTACCCTCCCGTAGCATTGAGGTCCTAATGGAAACTAAGGGATATTAAGGCCTCCTTTTAATAGAGAACCGGACCAAAGCATTGGCACTTAGTGAATACATGAACTCCTCAAACTACGGTAATCAGCGGAAAGAATCCCAATTATTGTCACCTTGGGGTATAGGTGTCTACAACTTGCAAGATAGGATCAAGAACACAAATATATTCATGAAAACATAATAGGTTTAGATCTGAAATCATGGCACTCGGGCCCTAGTGACAAGCATTAAGCATAGCAAAGTCATAACAACATCAATCTCAGAACATAGTGGATACTAGGGATCAAACCCTAACAAAACTAACTCGATTACATGATAAATCTCATCCAACCCATCACTGTCCAGCAACCCTACAATGGAATTACTCATGCACGATGGTGAGCATCATGAAATTGGTGATGGAGGAAGGTTGGTGATGATGATGGCGACTGATCCCCCTCTCCGGAGCCCTGAACGAACTCCAGATCAACCCTCCCGGTGAAGAATAGGAGGTGGCGGCGGCTCCGTATTATAAAATGAGATGAACCCTTCTCCCTGATTTTTTCTCCCCAAATAGTGTTATATAGAGTTGGAGTTGTGGTCGGGGGAGATCCAGGGGCCCCACAAGCCCTCTAGGCGCGCCCCGGGGGGACGCCCCCCAGGTTTGTGGCCTCTGGCTCTAGGTGGACCCCCTCTGGTTAATTCTTGCACCAGTATTTTTTATATATTCCAAAAATATTCTCCGTAAATTTTCAGGTCAATCCGAGAAGTTTTATTTATGCACAAAACTAACACCATAGCAATTCTGCTGAAAACAGCATCAGTCCGGGTTAGTTCCATTCAAATCATGCAAATTAGTGTCCAAAACAAGGGAAAAAGAGTTTGGAAAAGTAGATACGATGGAGGCGTATCAATTCCCTCAATACGTTGCTTGGCAGCATCCACGGATTCCTCCACTAGCCTTTCGCGCTCGATGCGGAGCATGACATTCTCATCCATAAGTTTCTTGACGATGAAGTCCATCTTCTTCAAAAAGGAAGTGATCTCCTCATGCTGCTTCCCCTTCCAGTGATCTTCGCCCTGAGCAGGCCGCGCCCTGTCCGGAGCTTCACCTTCTCATCCCTTAGTCCCTGGATGACGCTGGTAGAATTATCAAACGAGGTATACATCTCCTCCTGTAGCTTCGCCCAGCCAAAGATCTGATTCATCAGGTTGTCGAGCATAGCGTGCATGCGCCTGTGAGAGTCCTTGCCTGCCCGCCAGAGATCTTCCTAGGACGCCACGGCGTAGGACGTCCCTCTCTGCTGCATCTGCGGCACGGCGGGACATCTGTGCTTCTTTCGCGACGCGTCCGAACTAGTCTGCTGCTTCGACGGTGCAACGGGACCTCTGTGCTACTTCGGTGGCGTCACGAGACCTCTGTGCTGCTACGGTGGGACATGTCGGCTACTTTCGAAGCAAGGTGGGAGATCTCTCGTGGTTCCTCTTCCATGCTCGCCTCTCCCTGGTAATTTCTCGACCCGGAACTCATGCGGGCCATGGGAAACAGAAGGAATGGCGATGAAAGACTTCTTTTTGTTGATGAGGAATTGAGGAGGAATGTGCAGTCATCTTGGAGTAGGTAGTATGTATAACCTAGTAATACGGTTCTTAGTGGGAAACTGTTTAGGTTTGATCAGTGTGAACATGTTTGCAATTAAATATAGTATGGTAATTCGGAATGTGATGGGAAGCAGGCTCAAAATTTATTGACGGTTCTAGTTTCGAAGTGCGGCACGATTCCCGGATGGTGTAACGTGGGCACGTGTTCTCGGATGCGTACGTCGCGTTTGCACCATAGGATGCTCCGCAATTGCCTATGCCAGCACACGACTTGTTCCATCAACCATGCGCGCTCGTTATTACCATCGTGCACGCTTCTTTTAATTAGAATGTGTGCCCGTCTAGTGCACACACCTTGATTTGTCTGACCATTTCTGTTTGTTGTGGCTAATCGCAAAAAGTTCATCCGTGCGAAGTGTATGCCGTCTATCGCACACATCTTGATCTGGCTAACTGTTTCTGTTGTTTTCACTCATCGCAAATAGTTCATCTGAGTGAATTGTATGTCGTCTATCACACACACATTGATCTGGCCGATCGTTTCTGTTGTGTTGCCTAATGACAAGCAGTTCATCCGAGTGAATTGTATGACGTATATCGCACACACCTTCATATGTCTGACTGTTCCTGTTGCTATGCTCATCGCATACAGTTCATTCGAGTGAACTATATGCCATGTATCGCACACGCAACTCTAGTCTAATAGAGTTTGATGTCTCTGCCTTCGCAAATAGTCCGTATCATTTTTTATGGTTTTCTTGCAGCACCGTTTGCGATTAATTCCTCACACACAGTTTCGTTGAAGGGTCACTGATTGTAGTGTCGCGTTAACAGCATCCTGCAGTAGTGGGGGTTGATGCACGTTTTCGTCCTACTTTCTCTAGTAGAACATTTAGGGCACTCTTTGAAGTTCTTTGTGTTGGATTGAATATTATGAATTTGAAGTTGTTCGATCCATATTGAATAATCAACTCAAGGATATATACTTGTGGTGACATTGGAGTATCTAGGTGACATCATAGTTGGTTGATGTGTACCATATGGTGTAGTACGAACTCTAGGGTTGTTTGTGACACTTATAGGGATGGCTCAATAGATTGATCGGAAGAGATAACTTTGAGGTGGTTTCGCACCCTACAACAATTTGATCTTATGTTCTCTGCTAGATAAGAACTTTGGAGTGACTCCTTGCCGCACGTTGAGGGATTGCTATATGATTCAATTATGTTAGCATTGTTGAGAGATTGCGTGAGTGAAAGTATGAACCCTAGGCCTTGTTCCTAAGCATTGCAATGTCGTTTGCGCTCACTTTTGTTACTTTCTATCTTGTTGTTTTTATATTCCTTTCATGTTACAAAAACCTATTCTACTATCCGTACTACACTTGTATCACCATCTCTTCATCGAACTAGTGCACCTATACAATTTGCCATTGTATTGAGTGTGTTGGTGACACAAGAGATTTCTTGTATTTGATTGCAGGGTTGTTTGAGAGAGACCATCTTCATCCTATGCCTCCCAGGATTGATAAACCTTAGGCCATCCATTTGAGGGCAAATTGATACTGTCCTACAAAACTCTGCGCTTGGAGGCCTAACACGAGTCTACAAGAATATGTTGTGTAGTAGAAATCAAGCTCTTTTCTGGCACCGTTACCGAGGAGGTGAGTGCTTGAAGGTATATCTTTAGATCTTGGAATTGAATCTTTTAGTTTCTTCTTTTATCACTAGTTTGTTTTATAAATGAAAACTACAAAAAAGTGGAATTAAGGTGCCTCATATGCTTCATCTTTATAATGTCTTTCTTGAAAATGATGGATTAAAAGATTGTGCCAAAGTGTTAGAAGAAGAATTCAATAAAATGTTTGGCATACTCCCTCCGTCCGCGAATAAGTGTACATCTAGCTTTTGTACCAAGTCAAAGTTTTAAAATTTTGACCAACTTTATGGAAAAGAGTAGTAGCATATATGATATCAAATTGGTACATTATGAAACTAAATTTCAAAATGAATCAAGCGATACTAATGCAGTGCCATAAATGCGGCTACTTTTCCCTAGAAAGTTGGTCAAAGTTTTAAAATTTTGACTTAGGACAAAAGCTAGGTGTACACTTATTCACGGACGGAGGGAGTAAAATCTTTGAGTGATAAGCATGATTGCAATGTCGTTAGTATGCTTTCTATGAATATCCATGATGGTAATGATATGCAAATCCATAAGCTTCGGGATGCTATGTTTGATGAAGATGATATTTTTAGTCTTCTGAGTTTTGATGAGAAAATTTATTATGATGATTATATTGATGAAAGTATTGATCCCACTGTTTTGGAGGGTACTGAATCTTATTTGAATAATGATAAAAGTGGATTTGGAGAGGTCATGACTTTATTTAGTGATGAATCCACTGTTGGAAGAGGTTTCAATTGATTATGACAACAAAGTTGCTATCTATGATGATTATGGTGATCACATTTATGCTATGACGAATAATGATAACCATGAAACTTTCATCATGATTTTAATGCTCAAATCGATTATGCCAATCAAGTATCACATGATAGTTATTTTGTTGAGTTTTCTCCCACCACTATTCATGAGAATAAATTTGCTTATGTGGACAGTCGTAAATATTCTATGTTTTTGGATCATGAAAAGAATGCCCTATGTGATAGTTATATTGTTGAATTCATTCATGATGCTACTGAAAATCACTATTAGAGAGGAATATATGCTTCTACATATCTCAATAATATCAAGCACTACAAAAAAACATACACTTCCGTGATGATACGCGTTTGTCACAGTAGGTCGCGTTTTTTTTCATGCATGTACATCCATGACAAATTTATGACAGAATCAAGATAGTCATACCTGTGCTGTGGTAGAAGTGTTCCATAACATTACCAAAATTATCATCACAGAAGTGTCCACTTCCATGACGATAAATCACGCATCACAGAAGTGCTTTCGTCAAGGATGACCGACACGTGGCATCCACCGTAACGGAACACCGTTAAGCTATCGGGTCGGGTTTTGGATCCGATAACCTGTTAACAGCCCCGACCAATGGGGATTTTCCACGTGTAAAATCATCATTGGCTGGAGGAGACACGTGTCAGGTCTGCGTTGGCACATGTGTCACTCATCCAATGGGCAAGACGCGCCTATGATATGTGAAACATGGACCGGCCCATCAAGTTTAAATGGTTCGGCCCAACTGAAGGCCCACAAGATTTTGCGGACCATAATGGGCCGGCCCAGCTAAAGGCCCACGAGATTTTGCGGACCATAATGGGCTGGCCCAGCTAAAGGCCCACAAGATTTTGCAGGCCATAATGGGCCAGCCCAGGTAAAGGCCCACAAGATTTTTGTGTGCCATAATGGGCCGGCCCAGGTAAAGGCCCACAAGATTCTTGCGGATCATAATGGGCCGCCTAGCTAAAGGCCCATGAGATTTCGCTGACATTAATGGGCCGGCCCGGTATGAGCCCACAAGATTTTAAGGACCCTAGTAGGCCGGCCCATTAACTGGCTGCCATGTTTTGGGCCAAATGCCGGCCCATATTTGATCCGGTCCATTAATGGCCTGCCACGCTACGGGCCTAATAGTGGCCCATATGAGATCCGGCCCGTTGAAAGCCTACCACGCGTTACGGGCCAAATTACGGCCCGGTCAGGTCCGACCCTTTAAGAGGCTTTGGGCTCAATTATGGCCCATATCAGATTCGGCCCGTCAACTGGACAATATGCTTTTGGGCCCACTTGCTAAAGGCCCACTTAGTAATTCGGCCTGATATTAGTATTGGCCTGTTAAGGGCCCATTTAACATTTTGGCCCTATGTTAATTTCGGCCTGTTAAAACCCATCATATAGTTGGGCCTAACTACGACCCGGTTTGCATCCGGCCTGCTCGCAGCCGATATCTGATTGGGCCAAACAAGGACCGAGACAATTTTGGCTTGTTGAAAGCCCGTGATTTGATTCGCACAATCATGGGCCGGGGTTCATTTCGGGCTGCTGCCAACCCGTGAGCTGTTCGGCACGTTTCAGGCCCAACCTACATCGTGATTGCATGACGGCCCGATTATGTACCGTAATTTGACGATTTGGCCGGTTTACTGCGAACACAGGACATATATACAGTAAAATAAATGCAGCATCGTGAATAAGAAAAAACCTAGACTATACAATAAAGAAATTACGGCATATTACATCCACTGGTCATCAAAGTTCGCCACTATGATAATAAAGCACAAGCAGACATCAGATTACATACCTTTGGGCATCAAAGATCGCCACGGTGCAAATAAACATGCCAACAAAATAATATACAAAACCGACAAAGACTTCAATAGAGTTCAAGAAATGTTACCCTATTGGGGAGCTGCAGTACAAGCAAATGAGCAAGATGATGATCTGCGCTTGTTCAACACTTATATCTTCCTCACTCTAAAAGATAAACAAGCAGACAGATGACATTTTTTGCACATAAAAGTATCAATGCTGACAATTCATCACATTTCTTACTGACGAATAAGGTGACACAGTTTAAAATTGCATTAACACAATATGGCATTGTTCAGGTCAAGACATGGCAGGAAATGACATTGTGAAGGAGTTGGCAGCTTCACGACACCACTGGATTACAGATCAAGAACTCATAAGTATCAATGGTTCGTGTCGTCAATTTATACCATTTCAGATTGGCAAATAAAGAGACGGTTTAAATAATAGTAGAATGATATGACATTGTTCATAGTTAAGACAAAGGCAGAATATGACATTGTATGTAGTGGGTAGGTTCACCACACTTTGGATTACGGATGAAGAACAAAAGCATACATGCAGTGCAAAAGAAGATCACTTGCTCTGTATAGTTTAATTTACATGTTATGAAGAAGGAACTTGGTTGTACAACTGAAAACTTAAATTGAGAAAGGAAAACTTTTGTTTATGAACTACATAATAAACTTTAAACAAGCAATTTGATGCAAACACCAAAAATAAACAGTACATTAAGTCATGCCTAACCAAATATATACAACAAAGTTTGAAGGCTTGAGATGGAAAAAACTTACATTATTGGTGAAGACAGGCTCTATAAAGGCCTTGTCCAAGCTGATGGGGGGGCATTCAAGAAGTTTACCACAGAATCTTCTTCAAAAGCATTGCCTTTATTCTACATTTTGTTAAGAGTAAATATAGATGTGATAATATATGAAAAAATGGAGAATATTTGAGATAAGATGAAGAGTGATGCTACATAACCAAGTAGCTATAAATGTAAGTGCAGCAATACAGGCAAAAGGTACGGCCAAGAGCAATGCACAGCTAAACTTCTTCAGTACCAACCTTATGGTAAGAGTAAATATAGATCGATGTGTAGAAAATGGAGGGCAAAGGAAAATAAGCTGCAGAGTGATGGTACATGAACAACTACTGTCATTATAAGTACATTGATAAAGGACAGCATGTACTTACAAGAACAATGTAGAGCTAAAAAACATAGGCATAGGAAATATTCTACACAAAAGTAACCAAACAAACAAATCAGAAAATTTGGAGCGAACAATTGATAAGCAAGCTATTATGCATACTGCTGTCACATAATGAACCAGGTATGTATGCAAGTACAGTGATATAGGACAACAGGTACTAACAAGAGCAAAGCAGCGGGCAGCATATTTGTGATATCCTGTCGTTCTTGTCAAACCGAAATTCTTCTTCAAGCAGATTTCCTACAAAAAAGATCCATAAGGCACATGCGGAAAAGTAGAAGTTCAAATTGTCATGTGAATTCATAGACAATACCTCATCCTGGGAACAAGACCAGTGCATAACATGGTTTGTCCATTCAATGTCTTTTAAATTTAGCATAGGAGACTTCACCGGAAATTCGTTTATAGACTTGCCATCAAAGTGTGATTTCCTCAGGTAACACCGATACTACTGCAATGCTTCCTTGAAAAGCACAAGCAAGCTTTGCTCGACATGACTATCCAGATTGACCCTCGCCTACTTACAACAATGTAATGTAAATCATTGATGTGTTCAATCAGTAGAAAACAGGAAAATAATAACCATGAATAATAGCACTTACACGTAAGTTGGACAGGAAGATGTGAAAATGGTGTTTGTCTTCACAATAATCTTCCCATGATGGGAATATATGCACGTAGTCCCTAACAACATTGAAAGCATTGTCTTTTAAACTGGGAATAAATGGAATGGGGTTCCAATCTGCAGGAATTGGCCGTCTCTGCAGTTGCGATAGGTCTTCGGCCGGTGGACTTGCTGTACTTTTTGCTGGAGTGGGATTTTTCTGTGGTACAGCTGGTGCTATGGCAAATGAAATCGGTATACCTTTTGCTAGAGTGCAGGTCCTGTGTGGTCGGGCTAGTGGTGTGGCCAATGAAGTATGGGTACAGTCTGCTGGAGTCGGTCCTACGTTTTGTGTCACTAGTTGTACAGCCAATATAAGTGGGGTGCTGTCTGATTTCTCCGGCACCACCACGTTTTTCAAGGACTTTCTTGGTGCTCCTTCGTGTTCGCAATCACCCTCTTCCTTTTTGATGTCTGATGCACAAGAATAGCATTTGAGTGTAAAAAACATGGTACGATGACAGATGGAATATGTATTGATAATGGATGGGCATGGCATCTCGACATATATGATGAGTAAACTAAGCATATGGCGGTGCAACAAAGTAGAAGAAACGCAATACAACATAAGCAAGATACCCGCAATCAATAAAACATTGCCAAATTAGAACAGGCACCTTGATGGGTGAACAGGACATGCCATCTGTTGGGGATATTACTATTGGGCGTAAATCGGCCAGGACAGGCCGGGTTAACTTCATCAGTAATCAAGTATGCTTGAAGCCCATGAGGATGTTCTATAAGGGCCCAAGGCCCAGAACCGGTTTAAGGCCTGTAGCCGTGAACCGGTATCGGTATGTAACTTGTATTGTAAGTTAGAATAGTGGAGACCGAACCGGACACGTTTATGAGCCAGTCTCGGGACTCTGTAAACCGACGGGCGTCACCCGTGTATATAAGGGGACGACCCGGCAGCGGTTCAGGAGAACAGACAACAACTTGAGGACTAGGCGAAGCATATTCGCTCCCTAGTCACCGAAACCCCATCAATTCCATCACAACTAGACGTAGGCTTTTACCTTCATCGAAGGGGCTGAACTAGTATAAACTCTCTTGCGTCCCTTGTCCGCTTTAACCCCTTCAAGCTAACCCGTAGCGATGGCTCCATGACTAAGTCCTTTCATGAGGACATCTGCCGGGACAAAACCACGACAGTTGGCGCCCACCGTGGGGCTATCGCACGATGGTTTCAAGTTCTTGGAGGGCAACTTGAAGGACTCAAGGGTTATCTTGTGGGCGGATGACCAAGAGTCGTCGCGGCAAGCTCTACATCGACGATGCAGGATGGGGCCCCGAGGCCGGCTCAATTAAGTACGGGTACCGGGTCCCCTTTGGTGGCATACACGTCTTCATCGGCAAGATCGGTGAACTGGGCCCTGAGCCGGACATCTGCACCAACCTCGTCGAGACGGCTCAGCATGCACGATCTGCCCGGGTCAAACCGGCCGTGAAGCGTGCCTTCGTGGGAGTCATCCATGGAGGGGAATATGAGGATGGATCGGAATCTGGTGGTGAGACCGTCGTTTATTCCGGCGACGAGTCATCGCATCACGGCTTATGCGTTCCATCGAATCTCGTGTGATGCGTTCTTATCGGCTTATGCTAGATCAGAATGCATCGCATGAAGTCCTGAAGAGGAAGCACTGGTCTCGCATGCCTCCGGTTTTTATGAGGCTAGGGACCTCTTTAACACCCCAGGAGCAGGGACCAGTAACCCGCCGATAGTGAACCGGGCGGAAGCACCTGGAGCGGGGGTGCCAGTTCAGCCACGTTTGATGGATCCACCTCGTCAGAACAATATTGTGCCTCAGCCTGTCCCAACGCCTCCGGGTCATTATTCTAATCCGATGGACAATCTTGTTGCTGCCGCTTCACGACTGGAGGCCATCGGTTGAAGGTGATTCTCCGTGGCGGTGGAAACACGCCGAGTTAAGGAGCTTCTTCGAACAGCTTTGGTTCAACAGGAGGCGTATTCATACAGCCGCGATCGAATTCATTCCACCCCTCGTCCAAGCCGGAGCTACAGCAGGCGTATGGATGAACCGGCTGTATCAAGCAATGCACGGAACCGTGAAGCGCCCCGTGGCAACAACCCGACCGGTGGTGTTGGTGATGCTCAGGAAGGGGTAGACCAGGCCCGAGCACGCAGGGAGGCCGAGTTAGCAGCGCAGTATGAAGCTCGTCAGCTTAGTCCGGTTCGTCCAACCACATCAGTTGAACCGGGAGTTACCTCTAGTTCTTTGGGGGTGCCGTGTCTCATTCCAGCATTGTGCAACGTGCGCCTGCCCAAGGATTTCAAGGGCCCGTGCAAGGTGCCAAACTACACTGCCGATTTGTCTCCAGATATATGGGTTGAAAGCTACGAGATGGCCATGGAGATGCTAGATGTGGATGATGCAGCCTGTGCGAAGTACTTCACCATGATGCTAGAAGGAACGGCCCGTACTTGGTTAAAGAGTCTACCGGCTAACTCTATCAGATCATGGGCCGAGTTGAGAGCCCGGTTTATCTAGAATTTTAAGGATACGTGCAAGCAGCCTATATCGATAGTAGACTTAGCTGCCTGTGTCCAGGAGGAAGGAGAGTCAACAACCCATTGGGTGCGTCGGGTCTCAAATTGTTTGCATTCATCAGACCGCATCAATGCAGATACGCCAGTTCTGACCTTGGAGGGCAATTGCCGGTTTGAGCCGCTGAAACTGAAGTTGGGACGGCTGAAATGCCATTGCAATGACATGGGAACTCTCATGGCCGCTTTGGTAAAGTATGCTGACTCTGATAGTACCAAGGATCCCGAGTCTGACGATGACAAGACAGGGAAGGGAAAGAAGAGCAGCAACGCCAAGGGACAGCACCACAACCCGGCGGGTCAGGGAAATGGCGGCAAACGTAAAGAGGACCACGGTTTGGATTTTGTGGCTAACACCAGCGCGCAGGATAAGGGCCAGCGGCGTCGGGGTAAATAGTCTCAGCGCAGCGGAGCGCCTAATCCTAACCCGGACTGACTATCTTATCTGTTGAACCAGCCCTGTCCAAAACATGGGACGAAGGAGATGCCGGCCAACCACCTTTGGAAGGACTGCTACATCATGCAAGAGTTTAAAAATTCTAATGCTTTCCGGTATGATCACGGATCAGGTGGCGGTTCAGGATCCGGATCTCATGGGCCAGGTTATGGTGGAGGAAATTCCGGTTCAGGCTTCAATGGTAATCAGGGCGGACATAACAATGAAGGTAATCAGAGCAGCCAGGGTGGCTACAATCAACAGCAGCAGCAGCAATCGGGTTATCAGAGCAACCCGAAGCAGTTAAATAGTGGGCAATACCATGTCTTCACCACTAGTTTGGATAAGCGTGACCGAAAGGTTCATAAGCGGGCAGTGAACTCTGTCGAACCGGCAGTGCCCCGTTACTTTTGCTGGTCCGAGCAGCCAATCGTGTGGAGCAGAGAGGATCATCCTCCCCGTATTGACAATCCAGGTCAACTGGCATTGGTGGTGGCGCCTCAGGTGGGAGGTTATAAGTTCACCAAGGTACCCATGGATGGAGGAACCAGTATCAACATCCTTTATTATGAAACCTTCCGTCGTATGATGACAGATAAAAATCTTAAACCGTCCAATACGGTGTTCCACGGCGTGGTACCTGGTAAGTCAGCATATCATGTTGGCAAGATAGCTCTGGAGGTGGCTTTTGGAGATGATCATGACTCCAGATCAGAAATATTGACCTTTGAGGTAGTGAAAATCCAGAGTCCATATCACGCCCTGTTTGGACGACCAGCTTATGCCAAATTTATGGCACGACCCTGTTATGTCTATTTGCAGCTCAAGATGCCAGGTCACAAGGGAACAATAACTGTCCATGGAAGCCGCAAGATCGCTTTGGAGTGTGAAGAAGGTGATGCAGCCTATGCTGAGTCGGTTTGTGCCACGGAGGAGTTAAAATATTACAAGGATAATGTTGATCCAGCAGACATGACTCCGTTGAAGAAGCCAACTATAGAGCATGATCCGGCCCTGAAGTTTAAATCGGCAGATGAGACTAAGCTTGTTGACTTCGTACCTGGCGATTCGTCCAAGCAGTTCAGCATCAGTGCAAACTTGGATCCGAAATAGGAAAGCGCGCTCATCGAGTTCATCCGTGAGAATCGAGACATCTTTGTGTGGAAGCCTTCTGACATGCCAGGTGTACCGAGGGAACTCGCTGAGCACACTCTGAATGTTGATCCTAAGTACAAACCGGTGAAGCAGTTTCTCCGCCGGTTCAATGAAGAACGACGCAAAGCTATTGGAGAGGAAGGGCCAGGCTCTTAGCGGCTGGATTTATCGTTGAAGTTTTCCATCCTGAACGGTTAGCTAATCCGGTGCTGGTCCTTCAGAAGAATGGCACCTGGCGTATGTGTGTGGACTACACAGATCTTAACAAAGCTTGTCCAGCAGATCCTTTTGCTCTTCCCCGTATTGATCAAATTATTGATGCTACGGCAGGTTGTGAGCGTTTGAGCTTTCTGGATGCATATTCTGGTTATCATCAGATCAAGATGGCAGTTAAGGACCAGGAGAAGACGGCCTTCATAACTCCCTTTGGAGCCTTCTGCTATGTGTCTATGCCCTTTGGGCTCAAGAGTGCCCAGGCGACTTATCAACGGTGTTTGCAGAATTGCCTTCATAAGCAAATCGGCCGTAATGTGCATGCTTATGTGGATGATATTGTGGTTAAGTCAAGGAAGAAGGAAACTCTGGTTGATGATTTGAAGGAAACCTTTGATAACCTGCGGACTTACAAGATGATGCTTAATCCGGCCAAGTGTGTTTTTGGTGTACCGGCAGGCAAGCTGTTGGGCTTTCTGGTATCTAATAGGGGCATTGAGGATAATCCGGAAAAGATCACAACCATCACCTCCTTGGCTAAACCGAAGTGTATCAATGACGTTCAACGCTTGGCTGGCCGAATTATCGCGTTGAGCCGGTTTATCAGCCGCCTCGGTGAGAAGGCGATTCCTTTGTATCAAATGCTGAAGAAAACCGATAACTTCGTCTGGAGTTCGGCTGCAGATGAGGCATTTGAAGATTTAAAGCGGCAACTGGCTAATCCACATGTTCTTGCTGCTCCAATTGACAAAGAGCCGCTGTTGTTATATGTGGCACTCAACGCTCGAGCAGTCAGCGTGGCTATTGTGGTGGAGCGTAAGGAGGCAGGCAAGGAATATCCGGTTCAACGTCTGGTTTACTATATCAGTGAGGTACTTATTGAATCCAAGCAAAGGTACCCGCATTGGCAGAAGTTGGTGTATGGAGTTTTCATGGCAAGCCATAAGCTTAAGCAGTACTTCCAAGGACATCCCATCACAGTGGTCAGCTCTGCTCCTTTGGGACATATAATCCAGAATAGGGAAGCAACTGGCCGGATTGCCAAGTGGGCTATAGAGCTTGGGCCTCATGGGTTGAAATACATACCTCGGACGGCGGTCAAATCTCAGGCACTTGTGGATTTCATCAACGATTCGACGGAACTGCAAGCACCTGAAGAGAAGCCGGATCACACCTACTGGACTATTCATTTTGATGGGTCCAGGCAATTGGAGGGCTCGGGGGCTGGAGTCGTATTAACTTCCCCATGAGGTGATAAGTTCTGTTATGTTCTCCGCTTAATGTTCCCGTGTACTAACAATGCAGCTGAGTATGAAGCTTTACTCCATGGTCTTCGGATGGCTAAGGAGATGAATCTAAGCCGAGTTAAGTGCTTCGGGGACTCGGACCTGGTGGCTCAACAAGTGTCTGGCACTTGGGATTCCAAGGATCTGCTCATGGCAGCATATCGTCGTGAGGTGGATATTGTTGCAGATCACTTCAAGGGTCATCAGGTGGATCACGTGGACCAACGGAAGAACAAAGCGGCGGACGCTTTGAGCCGATTGGGTTCCCAACGTAAACCGGTCCCGCCTAATGTCTTCTTGGATGTTCTGCATAATCCGTCCGTCAAGCTCTCTGGTGAAGAGGATCTGGCTGTTCCTGATCCGGAAGCTCAATTGGTGGCGGCTCTTCATGTTATTCCGGATTGGACGGTTCCTTATCTCGCGTACATGAACCGGGGCGAGTTACCAGAGGATGAGACTCTAGCCAGACAGATAATCCGGCAGTCCAAGTCCATGACTATTGTCAGTGGAGAGCTGCATCATTGCAGTGTGTCAGGGGCGTTTCAACGCCGTGTGTCTCCTGAGGAAGGCTGTGAAATTTTGCGCGAGGTCCACAAAGGAGATTGTGGTCACCATGTCGGTTCAAAATCTTTGGTGGCTAAAGCGTTTTGCCACGGTTTCTATTGGTTGACTGCTCATGCTGATGCAGAGGACCTGGTCAGACGATGTGATGGCTGTCAGAAGTTCTCAAGACGCGCTCATGTGCCGGCTCAAGAATTGAGGATGATTCCAATTACTTGGCCGTTTGCGACTTGGGGGCTATATATGGTTGGGCCTTTCAAGAGGTCCAAAGATAAGAAGACCCACCTCTTGGTGGCGGTTGACAAATTTACAAAGTGGGTAGAGGCAGAGCCCGTTAGCAAGTGTGACGCAGCCACGGCGGTTCAATTCATCAAAATGGTGATTATCCGGTTTGGCTTTCCACATAGCATTATCACTGACAATGGTACCAATCTGTCCAAAGATGCCATGAAGGAGTTCTGTCAACGTGAGCACATCCGGCTTGATGTATCATCAGTGGCTCACCCATAGTCCAATGGTCAAGCGGAGAGGGCCAATCAAGAGATCTTGCGAGGTATCAAGCCCCGGCTTATGGTTCCTTTGCAGCGGACGTCGGGTTGTTGGGTTGAGGAGCTACTGTCTGTGTTATGGAGCATCAACACCACACCCAACAGATCGACAGGATACACCCCATTCTTCATGGTTTATGGAGCAGAGGCGGTTCTCCCCAGCGACATCCATCATGACTCATCTCGTGTAGCGGCATATGTTGAAGCGGACAACGAGGAAGCACGACAAGGACGCTCTGGACCTGTTGGATGAGGAGCGTGACATAGCGGCTGCCCGTTCGGCGGTTAATCAGCAAGATCTACGTCGCTATCACAGTCGCCGAGTTAGAACTAGAACCTTTCAAGAAGGAGATTTGGTGCTTCGGCTCATCCAAGATCAGACGGATTTGCACAAGTTATCCCCACCTTGGGAAGGACCTTTTGTGGTCAGCAAGAATTTGCACAATGGGTCATACTACCTACTCGATATTCGAGAGCACAAAGACTCACGCACATCGGAGGAGGAGACCAACCGGCCGTGGAACATAGCTCATCTTCGGCCTTACTATGCCTGAGCCATCGGCTCTGCTTATGTACATATTATAACAATGTATACATTATGATCAATACAATAAACCGGAGCCTCGGCTAAAGCGGGGTCCCTGTTATTTTTACATCATGTGTGGTTACACGGAGCTTCTGTCCTTAAAACGATGTCTGGTTTACCCCTTGAGTTAGCTTTTCAAAAGCTTTATATTATATCACTTGGGGGCTTGGTCGTGTCCAAACCATAGCAACACCTTTTGATAGGCGTAAAGCCACAGCATCACTTGGGGACTTGGTCACGTCTGAACCATAGTCACGCCTCTTGATCGGCCTCGTGCCATAGCATCACTTGGGGGCTTGGTCGAACCCGAACCATAGCTACACCTCTTGATCGGCGTAATTCCAAAGCATCATTTGGGGACCTGGCTGACTTGAACCATAGCTACGCCTTTTGGGGGCATGGTCTTGTCCGACCATGGTAATGCCTCTTGATCGGCTCAAAGCCTCATTTGCAATGGTTTTATCTTTGCCTTTGCTTGAATTCTTTTTTTTTGATAAACATTTCTTTGTTGCGTTTTCAAACCGACATTGTTAAAACCGGTTCGACTGTCAGTTACAAATTGACGGAACATGGTCAAATCTTAACCCGGAGACTATTTGCCCGGTCTGATTTTCTGTTACCATCCTATTATGGAGCAAACCGGTGTTTATTATAACCCAGAGTGGTTTACATGGTAAACCGGCCTTATATTAACAGGAGCAGTTTTCTCCTCCAAAGTTTGGGTTATTAACCCCGCTTCAAGGTTGGCCAGCCAACGTCATGCCTAACGGTGGCAGGTATTATGTATTTCTATATTTGGTTATATGTTCTAACCTAAGTTATCATCTTTGGTTTTACATACATGGATATCATGACCCGCCTGGCGGTAAACCGTCAGGGCCTTTTAAGCTTCTTAACTGTAGAAAACAGTTTGGAAAAATATGGTTCAAACAGGCATCAGTTGAAGATAAATATGCACGAAGGCATACCAAGACCAAGTATATCAACTAGCCTATTACAAGGCATCCCAGTGCCCGAAAAAGGATCATTGTTTTTTACATGTCACAGCATGCAGTGGGTTAAACCGGCCTCCAGTTCATGCTTGGTCGCCAGCTTGACCTGATGGTTGCGGATCATCTCGCGCTGGTTCAGCTTCTTCCTCCCTACCCAGTGGCTGGAAATCAATAGTTGCCTAGTCGATTCCAGTTAACTCTTGAAACACAGCTTCATCACTGATCAGCAACGACGGTTCAATGTCAGGAGCGTAAGTATGCTTACGGATTGGGGGTATAAGGTTCTCCGCTTCAGGAATTGGTGCAGCAACCCACTTGTTTTGATCATCATATTGGGCTTGATAGTAGGACAGATCCGCCTCTTCAACCAGTTGACATGCCAGAGGGCGCACTTCCCGGTTTATAGTTCGGAGATCCTCTTCATCAAATTATGTCCCGTCTTCCTTCAAGCTGGAATAGCCTTGGGCCGCTTCAACAGGATCAAAGTCAGGCATCCACGCTTTGGCCCGAATTAAGGCGTTCAAAGCACCAGTTCTAGCAGCAGATTTCTTCAGCTCTTCAACCCGGGCAGGGAGCATAGACAACCTTTTAATAGTATCTTGGATCAAGATGGGCGGCAGATTGTTGTGGGAAGTAGTGTAGATGATCCGTTGTGCACCCGTGTACAGTTGCTCTATCAAAGTGTAGGCAGCTTTCAACTTCTTCCGCACATCCGATCCCAAGTGGACAATGCGAGTTCCTGTATCATTGCAAGGGTTAGTAAACCGGCAGCTACATGGAAAGGCATGTTTAATTCGGAAACAAGGATGCTTACCAAATATAGCTGCAGTCATAGCATGCACTTGTCGCTTCACGCTGGTTAATTCATCAACCACCGATTTAAGAGCGGCCTCTGCTTTTTCAGCCCTTTGTGTTAAAGCGAATTTCTCAGTCGCCCAATCCGCCCGCTCTTTGTTGAAGCCCTCTTTAAGTTTTTCCATGACGCTTAAAGTGCTGGTCAATTCTTCTTTTGCCTTGGAGGTTTCTGACTGTTGCGACTTAAGGTTCTCCTGCAGGTCGGCGGTTTGGCTTTCTCACTTGTTCAGCTGAGCCTACATACAGATAGTTATACGATGGAATGACAGTACAGATTTAAGTACCAACTACATAACAAGTTATGCCCTTGGTACTTGGGGGCTAATGCATATTTGATCTTCATCGAATAGTCTCTACAAAGTCCCAAGCTCAATACAAGTATTCAACTTGGCACTTGGGGGCTAATGGTTATTTGTTCAAAGTCTACTGATACAGAATCTTTCTTTTATAAAGTGTCGGGTTATCTTTACAAAGTTAAACCAGCCCTTGGGGGCTACGTCCGCAAGACTAGAAATGCAATGAAGGTTCACATGGAATACTGACTACAAGTCCCGGTTTAAGTTGATATCTTAAACCGTCACTTGGGGCCTATTGGAGTTGATAAATTATGAAAAATGTAAGCAGAGAAGCATATAGGAAGTTACCTCATAGTTTTCCTTCATCATGTTAACCAGACCGGCTTCATAATCGCGGCTGGTGTACAGCCGATTCAGATAGCCAGAATGGAGATCTTGAGTGTTCAGAGCAGCATATGTTGACAAATCGGCATTCCATTTGCCTTTGCCAACCGCAGAGAATTCCTCTTTGGCGGTATGTTTAGACAGAGCAACCAGATAACTTGGTTCAGTATAGCCAACACCAGTAATAAGGACATCATCATCTTTTTCTTCACCGGTTTGAACCGGGGTCACCGGTTTGTGAGTACTCTTCGCCGGACTAGCCAGTTTATCAGTGTGGATGGAGCTGGTTGGCTGATCAACAGGGCCTGCGGTATCAACATCTGCCTGTTCAGCGACAAAGTCATGGTCTTGCGATGGCGGGTCGTTCAGCACATCATCAAGGTGGGCTTCTTCAGGATCTGGTATTTTTTCCGGTTCAGTGGCGGTATTTTCCTCTACCGTTTTGTTCAGGCGAGCTTTCTTGCTTGGTCTGGGCTTGGCCCTGAGAAAGATTAAGAAGGATCAGTACAACATATGTTAAAGTAATATATCAAAGATATAAGACGGGATATGACTTACCCAAGCACTGTTTTGAGAGGTGGAAGCTTGGTGGCTGATGACTCGCCAGAGGATGAATGAGAAGTGCCCTGGTAATCGAAATCAGACGGATTAAGAGGTTGACGAAAACAACCCGCTTTAGGGCATGCAGTAACAAGAGAGTTAGAGACCTCTGAACGGCGTTTCGAAGCTGAATTGATTCGGTAAACCGGCGGAGGTAACTACCTGGCATTGTCTTGCGGGTTGTGCGGCGAGCCTCGTGCTGTTGTGTCTTCACAAGAAAGTTTGGGTCCAAATAAGCAAGAGGATGAGAAATTTTAACTTTCCGGTTTGCTCGACGGATTTTTAGTGAAGGCAAAGGGTTTGAATCGGAGGAAAGAACGATACCTCTACAGCGTCAGTGAGACTGACTTCAGGGTCGTCCTGGCAATGATCATCATCAATAAGGCGTATGAAAAATAAACCAAGTGAATCAAGTTCTACCTCAAGATCCGGGTTACCCACATCATCGTCAGCCTGTGGATCGGAGGATGCGGTGGTTCTTTTCCTGTTAGCAGGCCTTTTGACAACTCTGGTTTTTGGCCGGGTTGGCTTCTCCGGTTTATCTTGCGGAGGTTTCTTGCTCCAGAATGGATCATCACCCTGTTAAAAATGATATTAACGAGAATATTTGGACAAAGGTAGTTGCAGGAAAGCATAAGGTATGAATCTTACAGCTGGCGGTTTGTTTATGGCGCAGAAAGCGGGCAGGCCGGTTTGAGCACAGACAGCTCCCAGTTCATTTAATATCTTTTTCACAGCCTCAGTAACTTCATCGTCTGTAAGTTGGATATCAATGTGTCGTTGAGCATCTTTTACATCTCCTGTATATTCGCACATCAAACCGGGGCGCTAGCTTAAGGGCAATATGCTCCAAGATATCCAGCAGCGAGCAAAGTCAACTCTTGTCAACCCGTTTGCCATGAAGGCCCTAAGCTGGGATAATTGAGGAGCGTATTTGCTTCTCTCCTTGGCAGTCAGCCTCTGTGGAAAGGGGTGTGTATTGCTCAGACGTTCCGGACGGTAACCCGGCAGGGGATTTTCTTCAGAAGGAGAGGTGTCCTTGCAATAAAACCATGTTTGATTCCACTCCTTGGGGTGGCTGTGAAGTTTGGCATGAGGGAAGGTGACTTCTTTCCTTTTTTGAATCGCCATACCACCCAGTTCTGTATTGGGTCTGTTTGTGAATTCAGTACGACGGTTCAGGTGAAAGCAATCCTGGAATAACTCTACTATAGGTTTCTCTTGAAGGTACACCTCACAGAACACTTGAAAATGACAGATGTTGGTTACGGAGTTGGGACCCGTATCTTGTGGACGCAGTTGGAAGTTGTCTAGGACATCCCGTTAGAATTTTGAACCGGGAGGTTTGAAGCCCCTGGCTAAATGATCAGCAAAAACAATAACTTCTCCGTCTTTGGGTGTGGGAGGACATTCCGGGCCAGGGACCCTCCAGTGAATGGCATCTTTCTCACTTAAAGCACCCGTTTTGACCAGATTGTTCAGTTGGCCTTCGGTCACTCGAGAAGGGACCCAGTTGCACTCATACACTTGTTTGGCCATGGCAAGATCTACAATATAGTAATTGCCGGTTCAAGAATACGTTGGAAAGATATATACTGATGCATATTTGCTAAACCAGAGGCAGTTATCTATAAACTGGAGTTCTACAATGCAATAGTGCCCTAATAAAGGATTTTGGCGGTTCAACAAGGGGACTAATGAGATATCCCGGATTGTCATTTTTTCTACAAAGTTAAACCGCCCAGTCTAAGCATTGAAGAGTTAAGATTGCAGATGAGTAAGTAAACGAAAATAGATTTCACAAGGATATGTTACAGTTTTGGATCTGAGGCATGTCAGAAAAGGGAAATATATTCAAAACTTAAGAAGCAGTACCAGACCAATGGGCGAAGGTTCGGATAAGATCTACTGTTTTGAGATGCGTAAGTGGAAACAGAGGCTAAAGGCTACCATTATACACAACAGATATTCAGGAGTTCATCAGAATTGTCATATGAACAAAATACGAAGGATGAACACCGAAGAACCTGAGAACCCTAGACAGATCTATGGCGGAAAAGAAAGAGAACTTACCGGAGCTGAGAAAGAAGCGGAGGTGCGCCGCAGTGTTCTGGTGCGTTCAGGGTGATGCAGTGGCCAAGGTCGCAGCAGAGACAACGGGCGACGGTGGCGGTGGAGCTCCGGAAGCTGAGCGGCGCAAGGAGGACGACGCGAAGAGGCACGAGGGGGAAAGAGAAAATGACCCTTCGGTCCTGTTTATAAAGGCAGGAGATAAGTGTCAGGCGCGAAAATCAAGGGGCCGCAAGTTTGGAAGCGGAGATGTCGCCTCGATTGTTGAAGTCCCATTAATGAAAAGGTATCATACACAGTTTCTTTTATAACAGATGACGTCACGCCGGTTCACCACAATCTGAGAAGATGATGTCACGACGGTTTACCAAATTACAAGATGTTGAAGATGATGTTTTCTACTAAGGATTGACATGAATATGTTCAAATCAATCTGGGGCCTAATGTTGGGGATATTACTATTGGGCGTAAACCGGAGAGGACAGGCCGGGTTAACTTCATCAGTAATCAAGTATGCTTGAAGCCCATGAGGATGTTCTATAAGGGCCCAAGGCCCAGTACCGGTTTAAGGCCTGTAGCCGTGAACCGGTATCGGTATGTAACTTGTATTGTAAGTTAGAAATAGTGGAGACCGAACCGGACACGTTTATGAGCCGGTCTCGGGACTCTGTAAACCGACGGGCATCACCCGTATATACGGGGATGACCCGGCGGCTGTTCAGGAGAACAGACAACAACTCGAGGACTAGGCGAAGCATATTCACTCCCTAGTCATCGAAACCCCATCAATTCCATCACAACTAGACGTAGGCTTTTACCTTCATCGAAGGGGCCGAACTAGTATAAACTCTCTTGCGTCCCTTGTGCGCTTTAACCCCTTCAAGCTAACCCGTAGCGATGGCTCCATGACTAAGTCCTTTCATGAGGACATCTGCTGTGACAAAACCACGACACCATCTGCCTTTGCTCCTCGAGGTTAGAATAGTCATTAGGATCATATTCTGAACAAGAAACAACAGGTGGGGAGCGTATGAGTTTCATTGCATCCAGAATGGCACTCAATGCCTTGGTGCCAATTTTGTAAGTCATTGTAGTGTTTAGCTTCAAGAGTGGATACTGCTAGTGCGACACAAAGCAGCTACACAGATCATAGTGTAGATATAACGGGAAAACCTTAAGCATCAGAGTAAAATCAGCAAAGTGGAACTTGCTGGAATATATGTGCTAGTATTGCCGATGCGGCTAGAAAGGCTTCGGATACCAGCTCTCTCTTCAAGTGAAGGTGCGGTCTTTATTAATATCGATGTAACTCTCAAAGGCGACACAGCTCCCGCATTTCCTTGCTATTCTTATAGGATTCAAGTGGGCAGGCCACTACAAATCCTATTCCTATGTTTACAAGATCCTCTGAATCAAAGAGGCTCAAAGTGTCCATCACAACCGACCGTATAGACCTCTACATCGCAAATGTCCTGCTCATCTTGATTACAAGGAACATCTTGTACTACTATCATACTCCCTCCATTCCAAAATATAAGTCTTGGTAGAGATTTCCACTATGGATCACATCTGAGATGTATCCAGATACATTTTAGAGTGTAGATTCACTCATTTTGCTCCATATGTAGTCCATGGTGGAATCTATACAAAGACTTGTATTTAAAACGGAGAGAGTACATATTAAAGAAGAACGGAAGAGGAACATGGTAAAGAAGAGCAAGCAGATTTTGGATAATAAAATGTTGGTTGCGCGGTGCCCACATGATGAACCAGAGCGCATTAAGAATGCAACTCCCAGCTGTCTCTCGACCATTTCAGGCGATTGGATGAAGATCCTATGTCTCCTAACCCTTCTTCTTCCTCGTCTCTGATCCTTCCCATACAGAACACCGCACGGGCCACCGGCCGGACCACCGGCCCCCACCGCCTGTGTTCCTCCGCCATCCCACCCCCACCCGCGGCCCAACCCCCACCCGCATCGAGTTTTCTTCGTTCGGCGAGGCCCCACAACCACCCGAGCCCCTTCGATCACACCGGCGAACTCCGGAGAGCTCTGAAAAATTGACTGACCCAATTTTGCAATTTAGTCTACTGTGGTTTAACTAGTGTGGGATATAAAAGGGGAAAACCATAAGCATTGGGAGTATAGTGTTGAGCGTTCCATGGCAGATCTGAAGGTGCAAACCGGACAAAGGCAACTTCGCAACCAAGACAAGAAATCAGAGTAAAGCAGTGGCAATCTATTTTCTTGCTGCGATAAATAAGTTGAGCAGATACGAAAGAGTACCGCCTCTCGTGCGGCGCCGTGTACGTATCTGCTGAGAATTTGACGGTGCTGCGGTAGCGATTGCTTTCGGCGGCGTGGAAGCAGATCTAGGAGGGTAGACGGTGGCGGCGGGGCGTGATGGACGAGACGGTCGTAGGAGCGGCGTCGGCAAGGTGGACGACGGCGGGGATGAAGCGAGAGGATGGGATGCAAGGATCCCGGTACGAAGCCGTGGATGAGAGAGGTCGATCTCTTGTAATGGAGGACAGCGTCGGGGTATCAGCTCCGGCATGGTGGAGGAGGACGGCGGTGGATGGGGTGGCGGACGGCGGTGGACGGAGGAGGGTGGGGTGGAGAGGGTGTTTTGGCGCCCACGGTCTGAATGGGGAAAAGGGAGGTAGAGAGGAAGGGGGGAACCATGTATTTAGGGCGCACTTGTCTCAAATGCGAGGAAATTTACAAACTTAGCCCCCGTTTCAAATTTCTACTACATCATAGCAACATTAGTCGGTTGGGGATAGGACGGTAATCTCGCATACACCGAATATTTGCCGACGAGAGTTTGTTTTTGGTGCCCACCGTGTATGAATATGAATCGGGGAGGGAGTCAATTTCGGCCGAGGACACACTGTGTTTTGGCGCCCACCGTGTATGAATACGGGTGAGAGGCGGTTACGTCACATTTGGGTGAAATTACAAATCTACCCCTATCGTAACCTATAGAAATCCAGCAGATAGGCTTTGCGTGGCAGGGATAGGCAGTAGTGATTTCCATCTCGCAGATTTTGGTTTCGGACGGTTACTGCGACTTTCCCCGCTTCGTTCAAATTTTGCAGAGTGCACGTTTACCGTGCCAACCCAATTCGAATCCCATTCGTATTCTATTTTTTTCGGGCGGGATCCATTTTCAATTGGAATTACATTCTATATACATCATTTTTTATATATACTTTCAAAAGCACAACACCATTTATATATAAATATGGTTTACAAATGGCATGATCTCAGATTCATAAGGTTGTATCCATCAATTTGGATTTTCAAATATTTGAAACCACTTTATGTTGAAATCCAATGTATGCATTCCTTGCTAACTGTCTCCAATTAATCATGTTTCATGCGGGTTTTTTACTTCTCAAACATGTATAATGTGTTTCACACACGCAACATATAGTGTAATCCCGTTTAGACATTAATTGCATATAAACCATGCATTGTTTGTAATTGAAGAATCTATGGATCACAAATATTGATAAACTATATAACATTACACGTGTGCCCAAATTCAAATGAATATGCATGTTTGATACACCAATTTGCGGTATGATATTATCGATGTCGTGATCTCCAGTTTAAATATTTGAATCCCCTTTAATCCAGATATTCGTATCATATAGCTATCACTCATACTTATACAGGACTATCTCTCTAGACCTATACGCGTTCATTGTCTCTCAGGTATCTCTCGTGCTACCTATATGTCGACAATGATCTTTTATCTTCGTAACACACTGACGGTACTCTCTCCCTCGACCTTCATCACTCTATCTCTCTCTAAGTATATTTGCTATGTGTCTCTAACTATGATTCTCCATGTGGAATCTCTTTCTCTCACGCAAACACAAAACTTTGTCTCCCGGGGTCTCATTTCTCTCTACTATTCCCATGTGTGCCACTCGCACACCCCTCATACAAAGATGTCTTTCGCTCCTTAGATATGAGAACCTATGACTCTTCCTCGTCAATATATCTTTCTCACACACAAACACAAACTCTGTCTCCCAGGGTCTGATATTTCTCCATTGTTCTCTTGTATGTCGCACACACACACCCTCTCTCCCTAGAGATATCTTGAGTTCCCTTGTATGTCTCTCTAGCCACCACTCTCGTTGTGAGATATCTTTCTCTCTCGCAGACACAAAACTCTGTCTCTCTTGATCTAATTTCTCTTTGATATCTGTTTGTATGTGACTCACATGCACCCTCTCTCTATCTCTCTCACACCCACACACATAACCCAGCCTTCTGATCCACTCGACTCATATGTCTAACACACACTAGCTAGCATCTTTATCTTTCTATTTATCTATTTCTCCATCAACCTTCTTTCTCGCCCTCACTCTTGATTCCTATCACGCACACTACATATGTTTCTCTCTACATGCAGTCAAGTGCCCTCTCACACACATATATAACTTCACCCTTTGAACCACCCGATAGTCATCTCCAACACCCAAACTAGCGTATGTCCCTCTAGCTAGCATCTCCATCTCTGTATCTATCTGTAGTTTCTCCGTCAACATTTCTTTCTACATACAGTCTTGCTTCCTATCACCCACACTATATATGTCTCTCCATACATATGCATTTATAGGTTGGTCTCTTTTGCACAATCGTTGCGCCTCACTCCCTCTGCCGCCATAGATGCATGCTCCAGCCCACGCCACTATCTCTTAAAAACAAAACACATGCTCAATTGTCGGGCCTTCTTCCTGCATTCTCACATGCGTGCATATTGTCATCTTGATCCATCTCTCCCATGTCGTTGATCTTATGACTTATGTCTTCTTTCTTTTATCTCGATCATCTTGGCGCACACACACATCCCACGTATACATGTATACCTCTCACACATGCACGTTCAAGGTCTCTATGTCTCCATCGTAGTTAATTACCCTCAATCCTAACGCCACATCGAATCATTCTCCTCTTTTGTGCACATAACTTCCACTTTGCATGGGTAAAACACACACTCACACTTAACAATCTCCTTCTAGCTACCCCCCGCCCCCGCCTCTCGGTCTTCCCCTATATCCCCGAAACCAATAAGACCATCCCTTTGTTTAATTCCGCCTACATGCACCATCGATATATAGTAGTCTTCCTTGGTGTCTCTCGAACAAACACGTTCTCTCGATGTTGACTCCTCTCACGCGCACACACCTTCTCTTCCCTCTCTATGGGCATTTTCTCTCTCGCAATCCATCGTTGGTAGCCTCTGCCATACACATCACCTCTCTATGATGAAGCCATGCACTCTTAAATTACATCCGCCACAGAGGACCCCGCGACACACACACACACGCACACACACACAACACGCATGCACCCCCCCACACACACACACACACTAAGAGTCCATCTCTCTCTCTCTCTCACACACCCACGCACACACGCACACACGCACCCCCCCCCCCACACACACACACACTAAGACTCCATCTCTCTCTCTCATACACACAAACTAAGACTTCATCTCTCTCTCCTCTCTCTCTCACACACACACACACCACACACACACTAGGACTCCATCACACACACATGCTCTAGGCGGAGCATTTGTTCCTACCACCTTTCATCCAACCTTACCCGTATGATAAACAATCACCTTTATTTACTTGCATAACATGGAAAAATTCCACTTTACTTTAGTAGTCAGCAAACTCATCATCTGTACCCTTATAAAAAAAACGAGTTCGCGGTGATGGTGTGCCTGCCATCTTGTAATACATACCGTATGATATATATCTGAGGATAGAAAGCAAACTATGAAAATTTTACAAAAGGTACCCGCACCTCTCTCCACATCCTTATCTCCCGCAACCTCATTGCTCATCAATTAAAAAAGGAATAAGTCTCTGGAACAATCTAGCATGCATGGTGGCCTTTGCCGCTGCCGGGCGCATCCATCCCCATGCCTCCGCCCATTCCGACCACCCGTCACCACCACGCTCCACTCCTCCTCGCCTTATCTCTCATCTTTCATTTTTTCGATGACATTCTCGAGATACCAGTTTTCCGATAAAATTCTCGAGATATCATTAGTTTTTACACATGGGATTACTCCTGCATGGGTCAATCACAACAGGTGTTCTGTAAAAAAAATGCATATTGATGTTCCGTGCAATGCACGAGAATCTTGCTTGTAATTATATAACGCAAATCACGAGCAGGAAGTGACATTTTTTTGACACAACCACGTTAACATGGCCACATAAATCACTAGCTAAAGTAAATACCATTATACTTATATCCCGATGCAAAAGGTTGAGTACATGTCAGAAGAGTAGAGTCGCTTTTACGCACTGTCTCTCAGAATCTCTCTCACACACACACCGATTACGTGGCGCCCACTTAAGCGGAACCGTATGTTACAATTTGTGCACCAGCTGGTACACGTGATGTTGCGCATTTATTTAAGCCGTAAGCGAACCCAAACAGTAGCTGCATTCATTCCCCTCCGCCGCCTCTTCTCTGGTCGCCGTCGCCCGGTAGCCATGGGCCGGCCAAAGGTAACAACATACGCCATACTCCCGTCGAATGCGCTTTAATATGGAAATTTTAGTGGTCATGCATGCATCTTTTTGTGCTAGCACTCCAATATAAGGGTTGACGGTCGCTTCCAGGACGTCTGTGAGGCGGTGGAAGAGGAAGGAGAAGGGAAGCGGGCTGTGGAGTAACGTTTTTTACCACAATTTCTTAGGAAATTGAGTGCAATAATTGAGTAGTTTTGCAAACTACCGGTACTACACCTGGAACGGTTCAAAACCTATACTCCCTTGCCAGCTCGCGCTTCCCGCGTGAAACGGTCAGCGTCGCCACAGGCGTCGATGCCGCATTAATGCCCGGCAGAGCGGAGGCGACCTCTCACTAGCGCCGACTTTGAAGTGGCGCGATGGTCGAGAGAGCGCCGCTTCCCGGTGCACGCGACTGCTCCGCGTCGAGACTGGCCATAGGCCCTGTTTGGATCCTGATACGTCTCCAACGTATCTATAATTTTTTATTGCTCCATGCTATATTATCTACTGTTTTGGGCAATATTGGGCTTTATTATCCACTTTTATATTATTTGTGGGACTAACCTATTAACCGGAGGCCCAGCCCAGATTTGTTGTTTTATGCCTATTTCAGTGTTTCGAGGAAAAGGAATATCAAACGGAGTCAAAACGGAACGAAATCAACTGGAGAAGTTATTTTGGAAGGAAAGCCACCCGATGGACTTGGAGTGCACGACAGGAAAGAAGGGAGGTGCTCACGAGGGTGGGGGAGACGCCCACCCCCCTAGGGCGCGCCCCCCTGCCTCATGGCCCCCCCTTCGGTCCACCGACGTACTTCTTTCACCCATATATACCTACGTATCGTAAAACTTCCAGAACAGAAGATAGATCAGGAGTTCCGCCGCCGCAAGCCTCTGTAGCCACCAAAAACCTCTCGGGAGCCCGTTCAAGCACTTCGCCGAGGGGGGGAACCCATCACCGATGGCCATCTTCATCATCCGGTGCTATCCATGATGAGGAGGGAGTAGTTCACCCTCGGGGCTGAGGGTATGTACCAGTAGCTATGTGTTTGATCTCTCTCTCGTGTTCCCTCTATGGCACAATCTTAATGTATCCCGAGCTTTGCTATTGTAGTTGGATCTTATGATGTTTCTCCCCCTCTACTCTCTTGTGATGAATTGAGTTTCCCCTTTGAAGTTATCTTATCGGATTGAGTCTTTTATGAGAACTCTTGATGTATGTCTTGCTGTGTTTATCTGTGGTGACAATGGGATATCACGTGCCACTTGATGTATGTTTTGGTGACCAACTTGCGGGTTCCGCCCATGAACCTATGCGTAGGGGTTGGCACACGTTTTCTTGACTCTTCGGCAGAAACTTTGGGGCACTCTTTGAAGTACTTTTGTGTTGGTTGAATGAATCTGAGATTGTGTGATGCATATCGTATAATCATGCCCACGGATACTTGAGGTGACAATGGAGTATCTAGGTGACATTAGGGTTTTGGTTCATTTGTGTCTTAAGGTGTTATTCTAGTACGAACTCTTTTATAGATTGATCCGAAAGAATAACTTTGAGGTGGTTTCGTACCCTACCATAATCTCTACCTTTGTTCTCCGCTATTAGTGGCTTCAGAGTGACTCTTTGTTGCATGTTGAGGGATTGCTATACGATCTATCTATGTTATTATTGTTGAGAGAACTTGCACTAGTGAAAGTATGAACCCTAGGCCTTGTTTCCTATCATTGCAATACCATTTACGCTCACTTTTATCCTTAGTTACCTTGCTGCTTTTATTATTTCAGATTACAAAAACCTTTATCTACCATCCATATTGCACTTGTATCACCATCTCTTCGCCGAACTAGTGCACCTATACAATTTACCATTGTATTGGGTGTGTTGGGGACACAACAGACTCTTTGTTATTTGGTTGCAGGGTTGTTTGAGAGAGACCATCTTCATCCTACGCCTCCTACGTATTGATAAACCTTAGGTCATCCAGTTGAGGAAATTTGCTCTTGTCCTACAAACCTGTGCACTTGCAGGCCCAACAACGTCTACAAGAAGAAGGTTGTGTAGTAGACATCAAGCTCATTTAAGCGCCGTTGCCGGGAGGTGAGTGCTTGAAGGTATATCTTTAGATCTCTTAATCGAATCCTTTTGTTTCTTGTTTTAGCACTAGTTTATTTTATAAAAGAAAACTACAAAAAATGGAATTGAGTTTGTCTCATACGCTTCATCTTTTTAATATCTTTCGTGAGTATGACGGAAAGGAAAATTGTGCCAAAGTGTTAGAAGAAGAATGCATTAAAATATTTGGCACTAAATATTTGAATGATGAGCATTATTGCAATTTTGTTAGTATGAATTCCGTGAATATCCATGATGCTAATGATATGCAAAGCCACAAGCTTGGGGAAGCTATGTTTGATGAAGATGGTATTTTTTGTCCCCCAAGCTTTGATGAGCACATGCCTCCTACCTATGATGATTATTGTGATGACACATATGCTTTAAATAATAATGATAACCATGAAACTTGTCATCTTGATCTTAATTTTCAATCATATGATAGTTATTTTGTTGAGTTTGCTCCCACTACTATTGAAGAGAAGAATTTTGCTTATGTGGAGAGTAATAAAATTTCTATGCAAGTAGATCATGAAAATAATGCTTTAGCTGCTGGTTATATTGTTGAATTCATTCATGATGCTACTGAAAATTCTTATGAGAGAGGATCATATGCTTCTACATATTACAATAATATCAAGTTTCCTCTCTATGTGCTTAAATTTTTGAAGTTATGCTTGTTTTGTCTTCCTATGCTTGTTGATTACTGTTCCCATAATTTGTTTGGTCACAAAATCCCTATGCATAGGAAGTGGGTTAGACTTAAATGTGCTAGTCATATTCTTCATGATTCTCTCTTTATGTTTCAATTCTTATCTTTTGTGAGCATCATTGAAATCATCATGCCTAGCTAGGGCGTTAAGCGTTAGCGCTTGTTGGGAGGCAACCCAATTTTATTTTAGTTTCTTGCTTTTTGGTTCTGTTTAGGAATAAATAATCCATCTAGCTTCTGGTTAGATGTGTTTTCATGTTTTAATTAGTGTTTGTGCCAAGTAGAACCTTTGGGAAGTCTTGGGTGAAGTCTGTATGATCATGCTGTAAAAAAACAGAAACTTTAGCGCTCACGAGATTAGCTAGAACTTTTTACTGGAGAGCGATATTTAGTTGATTCTTTTTGCAGATGGTTACTAGAAAAATTAATCAGGTCCACAAAGTTATTTTGGAATTTTTGGAGTTCCATAAGTTTGCGTTAGTTACAGATTACTACAGACTGTTCTGTTTTTGACAGATTCTGTTTTCATTGTGTTGTTTGCTTATTTTGATGAATCTATGGCTAGTAAAATAGTTTATAAACCATAGAGAAGTTGGAATACAGTAGGTTTAACACCAATATAAATAAAGAATTAGTTCATTACAGTACCTTGAAGTGGTCTTTTGTTTTCTTTAAGCTAACGGAGCTCACGAGTTTTCTGTTAAGTTTTGTGTTGTGAAGTTTTCAAGTTTTGGGTAAAGATTCGATGGACTATGGAATAAGGAGTGGAAAGAGCCTAAGCTTGGGGATGCCCAAGGCACCCCAAGGTAATATTCAAGTACAACCAAGAGTTTAAGCTTGGGGATGCCCCGGATGGCATCCCCTCTTTCGTCTTCATTCATCGGTAACTTTACTTGGAGCTATATTTTTATTCACCACATGATATGTGTTTTTCTTGGAGCGTCATTTTATTTTGTTAGTATTTGCTTGATGTTATTTATAATAATGTTTTGCATCTTTAGTTTCAATAAAAAAAGTCAAGGATAGTCTTTGTCATGCTTATTTTGCTACTATACTTGTTGCTGTTTGAAAACAGAAAGTTTACCGCTGTTGCAAAAATTCCCTAGAAAAGTCAGAGAGTGGTATAATGTTTAATCTTTTTTCATATTTAGCTCTGATAAATTTATTACAGTGTTAATTTTAGTTCATAATTTTTTGAGTCAGGGAAGTATTGATACTCTTGCATTCTTTACAGACTGTACTGTTTTGGCAGATTGCTGTTATGTTTGCATTGTTTGCATATGTTTGCTTGTTTAATGATTCTATTTAAGGATAGGAGTATTAAATATGCAGAGGCATTTAGTATGCAATGTTGAATAATAATGTTAGTGATTTGTTACAGTAGAAAATGATAAGGTTTTGCATTGGTTTATACTAACCTATCTCACGAGTTCTTGTTGAGTTTGTTGTGAATGAAGCTTTTGATAAAAAGAGAAACCATGATATGAAAGGAATTAAGGAGACACAAAAGTTCAAGCTTGGGGATGCCCAAGGCACCCAAAGATAATATTTCAAGAAGTCTCAAGCATCTAATCTTGGGGATGCCCCGGTAGGCATCCCACCTTTCTTCTTCAACAACTATCGGTTAGTATCGGTTGAGCCTAAGTTTTTGCTTCTTCACATGAGTTGTGCTATCCTTGCAATGTCATTTTATTTTGTTTTGCTTGCTGTTTTAATAAAGTATCAAGATCTCAAATTCTTAAATGTTAGATAGTCTTCACATAGTTGCGTAATTATCCGTCTACTCATTGATCTTCACTTATATCTTTCGGAGTAGTTTGTTTTTGCTCTAGTACTTCACTTATATCTTTTTAGAGCACGGCGGTGGTTATATTTTGAAGAAATAGATGAACTCTCATGCTTCACTTATATTATTTTGAGAGTCTTAAATAGCATGGTAATTTTCTTAAATAATCCTAACATGCTAAGCATAAAGATTTGTAAGAATTCTTATGAGTGTGTTGAATACTATGAGAAGTTTGATGCTTGATAATTGTTTTGAGATATGAAGATGGTGATATTAGAGTCATGCTAGTTGAGTAGTTGTGAATTTGAGGAATACTTGTGTTAAAGTTTGTGATTCCCGTAGCATGCATGTATGGTGAACCGTTATGTGATGAAGTCGGAGCATGATTTATTTATTGATTGTCTTCCTTATGAGTGGCGGTCGGGGACGAGCGATGGTATTTTCCTACCAATCTATCCCCCTAGGAGCATGCGCGTAATACTTTGCTTTGATGACTTGTAGATTTTTGCAATAAGTATATGAGTTCTTTATGACTAATGTTGAGTCCATGGATTATACGCACTCTCACCCTTCCACCATTGCTAGCCTCTCTAATACCGCACACCTTTCGCCGGTATCATACACCCACCATATACCTTCCTCAAAACAGCCACCATACCTACCTATCATGGCATTTCCATAGCCATTCCGAGATATATTGCCATGCAACTTTCCACCGTTCCGTTTATTATGACACGCTCCATCATTGTCATATTGCTTAGCATGATCATGTAGTTGACATCGTATTTGTGGCAAAGCCACCGTTCATAATTCTTACATACATGTCACTCTTGATTCATTGCATATCCTGGTACACCGCCGGAGGCATTCATATAGAGTCATATTTTGTTCTAAGTATCGAATTGTAATTGTTGAGTTGTAAGTAAATAAAAGTGTGATGATCATCATTATTAGAGCATTGTCCCAGTGAGGAAAGGATGACGGAGACTATGATTCCCCCACAAGTCGGGATGAGACTTCGGACGAAAAATATAAAAAAATAAAAGAAAAAAACAGGCCATAAAAAAAGAGAAAAGGCCCAAATAAAAAAATAAAAAAATAAAAAAATAAAAAATGAGAGAAAAAGAGAGAAGCGGCAATGCTACTATCCTTTTACCACACTTGTGCTTCAAAGTAGCACCGTGATCTTCATGATCGAGAGTCTCTCATGTTGTCACTTTCATATACTAGTGGGAGTTTTTCATTATAGAACTTGTCTTGTAATTTCCAATGATGGGCTTCCTCAAATTGCCCTAGGTCTTCGTGAGCAAGCGAGTTGGATGCACACCCACTTAGTTTCTTTTGCTGAGCTTTCACATACTTATAGCTCTAGTGCATCCATTGCATGGAAATCCCTACTCACTCACATTGATATCTATTGATGGGCATCTCCATAGCCTGTTGATACGCCTAGTTGATGTGAGACTATCTTCTCCTTTTTGTCTTCTCCACAACCACCATTCTATTCCACCTATAGTGCTATGTCCAAGGCTCACGCTCATGTATTGTGTGAAGATTGAAAAAGTTTTGAGAATGTCAAAAGTATAAACAATTGCTTGGCTTGTCATCGGGGTTGTGCATGATTTAAATACTTTGTCTGGTGAAGATAGAGCATAGCCAGACTATATGATTTTGTAGGGATAACTTTCTTTGGCCATGTTATTTTGAGAAGACATCATTGCTTTGTTAGTATGCTTGAAGTATTATTATTTTTTATGTCCATATGAACTTTTGTCTTGAATCTTTCGGATCTGAATATTCATATCACAATTAAGAAGAATTACAATGAAATTATGCCAACTAGCATTCCACATCAAAAATTATCTTTTTATCATTTACCTACTCGAGGACGAGCAGGAATTAAGCTTGGGGATGCTTGATACGTCTCCAACGTATCTATAATTTTTGATTGCTCCATGCTATATTATCTAATGTTTTGGGCAATAGTGGGCTTTATTATCCACTTTTATATTATTTTTGGGACTAACATATTAACCGGAGGCCCAGCCCAGATTTGGTTGCTTTTATGCCTATTTCAGTGTTTCGAGGAAAAGGAATATCAAACGGAGTCAAAACGGAACGAAATCAACTGGAGAAGTTATTTTTGGAAGGAAATCCACCCGATGGACTTGGAGTGCACGACAGGAAAGAAGGGAGGTGCTCACGAGGGTGGGGGAGCGCCCCCACCCCCCTAGGGCGTGCCCCCTGCCTCGTGCCCGCCCCCCCCTTCGGTCCACCGACGTACTTCTTTCACCCATATATACCTACGTATTGTAAAACTTCCATAACAGAAGATAGATCGGGAGTTCCGCTGCCGCAAGCCTCTGTAGCCACCAAAAACCTCTCGGGAGCCCGTTCTGGCACCCTGCCGGAGGGGGAACCCATCACCAGTGGCCATCTTCATCATCCGGCGCTATCCATGACGAGGAGGGAGTAGTTCACCCTCGGGGCTGAGGGTATGTACCAGTAGCTATGTGTTTGATCTCTCTCTCTCTCGTGTTCTCTCTCGTGTTCCCTCTATGGCACGATCTTGATGTATCCCGAGCTTTGCTATTGTAATTGGATCTTATGATGTTTCTCCCCCTCTACTCTCTTGTGATGAATTGAGTTTCCCCTTTGAAGTTATCTTATCGGATTGAGTCTTTTATGAGAACACTTGATGTATGTCTTGCTGTGTTTACCTGTGGTGACAATGGGATATCATGTGCCACTTGATGTATGTTTTGGTGACCAACTTGCGGGTTCCGCCCATGAACCTATGCATAGGGGTTGGCACACATTTTCTTGACTCTCCGGTAGAAACTTTGGGGCACACTTTGAAGTACTTTGTGTTGGTTGGATGAATCTGAGATTGTGTGATGCATATCGTATAATCATGCCCACGGATACTTGAGGTAACAATGGAGTATCTAGGTGACATTAGGGTTTTGGTTGATTTGTGCCTTAAGGTGTTATTCTAGTACGAACTCTTTTATAGATTGATCCGAAAGAATAACTTTGAAGTGGTTTCGTACCCTACCATAATCTCTACGTTTGTTCTCCGCTATTAGTGGCTTCGGAGTGACTCTTTGTTGCATGTTGAGGGATTGTTATACTATCTATCTATGTTATTATTGTTGAGAGAACTTGCACAAGTGAAAGTATGAACCCTAGGCCTTGTTTCCTATCATTGCAATACCGTTTACGCTCACTTTTATCCTTAGTTACCTTGCTGTTTTTATTATTTCAGATTACAAAAACCTTTATCTACCATCCATATTGCACTTGTATCACCATCTCTTCGCTGAACTAGTGCACCTATACAATTTACCATTGTATTGGGTGCGTTGGGGACACAAGAGACTCTTTGTTATTTGGTTGCAGGGTTGTTTGAGAGAGGCCATCTTCATCCTACGCCTCCTACGGATTGATAAACCTTAGGTCATCCACTTGAGGGAAATTTGCTACTGTCCTACAAACCTGTGCACTTGCAGGCCCAACAACGTCTACAAGAAGAAGGTTGTGTAGTAGACATCAGATCCATGGGTTAGAGTTAGTTTGAGCTAGTTGGGGCTCAAATTGCCGTAAAGTATCCAAGCATGTGGGTTTAAATTGGAGCAAGTTGCACCGAACCCACCAAAAAAAACTATCCCACCCAAGAGGTGCTAACTGGAGATAGTTCTCATTGGGACCACTGAAAAATCACTTCTCTCTCCATGAAGTGCATTTATTGTCAATCTAACCCTGTCACCCAAACACCTCTTTGGCTACAGTTAGTTCAGGGTTAGTCATGAGTTAGTCTAACCTCTAGCTAAGTTAGAGTATCAAACAGGAGCAAGATAGGACATGCAAGTTGCTCAAAGCATACGAGCAAATTAAATGCGTGAAAGGATTTTTCTTCTTCAAAACGGAACGTCAAAGGAATTTTTTTAGAATGCTCTTGGCATGTCGCTAACATGTGATAGTTAACCGACCTCAATAGACGGCGTAAACGCCTTGACCCGCGCACTTTGGATGAGAGACGAGGAGGGAGAAGCGTCTGAGCTGCTGGATTACTAGAGATAGGTGTCGCACGGAAGCCAAGAAATATGGTGATAGCGTGGGTTAGCCATGTACTAGTATGATGTAACTACACTGGGATGCCGTGTTTCGTACTCTTCCAGTCCACTGTGAAGATGATTGGTTAATTTTATATCGCTGAATAATATTAAATGAGTGCAGACGCTCCACCACGAGGTTCCTTGCTCCTTCTCGGTCGTCCAAAATCTATGTTCTTCCACTCTATTTTTTTACGTGAGCTTTGTTCATCCTTTTGCCAACACGCGAGACATCTAGCATCAAGGTGCATGTGTTATGCAAGGATCATTCCATCTATATGAAGAACACGTGGGAATGGAACTACGAGACCAACATGTACCCGTGGAGTTGACGTCTGAACACGAGTAATGTAGCGCAGTAATTGAAATAGAACGGCACAAATGGTATGAACATGCATGGCATATAGGGTGTGTTTGGTTGCGTTCTCGTCTCAGCATAGTTGTTCCCTAATCATGCATGCTCAACTCAACACCCCACTTCATGCATGCTCTCTTCATGCATGCTTCTAGTGTATTTGTGCTAAACTAGTGTGGACTCATGCACCCTCCATACACTCTACCAAACACCCAAAAGTAGGTCGAGAAGGAACTCTTGGGTGGCATTTGTCTCTTACTACGTACTACCACTAAATGTTGTACGTGCAATGCACGGTGATGTTATGGAGTACGTGCCTAAGTACTCTACTACTACTATATTAGTTGGAGGCACATATTACCTTTTATATTTGTTTACGTGTATGCCCTGAGACCTTCCTACTAGACGTGTCTTCCTCTCCAGGTCGCACTTTGTATCGTTCATACCACTAAGTACTACTATGTGTGGTCTCCGGCCCAGAAGTGGAAGAAGTGGAGACGCTCTGCCACGCTGTTTTTTTATGTTGTGCTCTACCACGTTGTTCATGTCCCACTCCTTTTCACGGCGTGTGGGACATCCAAAGACGCGTCGTGTTTGGAACCCTTCGTCATAAGAGTTGAAACGCTAGCATTCATCAGAAATAAAAAATAATTATAAATCGGCAGTGATACTATTTTTTTGCGAACCAATCAGCAGTGATACTATACCACGCGGTTTTCTTGCTCCTCGATATCGAAAAGAATACTTCTGTTCGCCAACATGTGGGACGTCGACCATCCTGGTCCACTTGCCATGCACGCAGAACTCCAAGGGAGAGTCACCCAGTCGTCGCGCGCTTGATAACAATGACTAATGAGCCGTCAAATCATAGGCCCACTTCCCACTTTGAAGTTGCTCGGACGAAGGAACCATCATGACTTCGTTGAATTCCGCTTCTTGAAGAAAATCTTGTACCGTGATCGCTAGCTACGATGGTTACTCCAACAGAGGCCTCCTTTCGTTGATAGGATAAGAATATGAAAATCATAGGAAGTGAGATGACATGCATCTCAATTCCTATAGAGAAAGATATGCCATTTGATGCTTAGGATAGGAATTTTTCCATTTAGTCTAGGCTAATGTACTGGTAATTTGCTCTAAAAACTACAGTAGTAACTAGTAGTATTGGTACATGCTCGTACTCAGACACAGACACACACACTAACTACTAGTACTACTACTTCTCACATGCTGGCCAGACGTCGTCGTTCTCCTTCCCGGCTTTGTCGGCGACACCCCACCGTGCTTGGATCTCCGCCGACCTCTCCACAGCAGCGCGTCCTTTTCTTTCTTCTTGGCGGCAGCCTCTCTTTTCTTGAGTGCCGACTTTTCCGCTCCCTCTGTGTGGCTTTGGCCGCCTCTTGCTCTACCGCCCATTCGGCCTTGACATCTTCAAATTCCTCCCACGTAGTTGTGAGGTCACGAGCGGCGATGAACTCGGCACGGCTGGATGCCATCGCTTCCCTGCCATTTTGTGTGTGGTTGTGGGCGGCAAGGAACTCGGCGCGGCGGGATGCCATTGCTGCCTTACCGGTTAGTGTGCGGCGCGGTGGCATGAACGACGCTTGGTGAGAGCTCTAGGGTGGAGTGGCCGGACAACCGTATAGTGCATTGTTTTTCAAGAGCTCAAGGACAGAAGACGAAGCAAATTTGGATTCCCCTTCAATCTTGGTCATTTATTACCGAGTAAAATGCATTGGCGGTCATCGAACTTGTCTTGATAGCTCACTTTGATCATTGTATACGAGATATGGTGATTATACGGTCACTGGCTCAGCGTATAGCTCTGTATTTGTCTGGTTGACCAGTCAAACAGTACGCATGTGCCTCATCAGCTCGTGTTCTTAATCTATCTACACGGGCCTACCTGTCAATGGAGAAAGAAATACTGTAAAAACCAAAATTGTGCGTATGTGGGGAATCAAACCACTCAGCCACATACACACAATTTTGGTTTTTACAGTATTTCTTTCTCCATTGACAGGTTGGCCCGCGTAGATAGATTAAGAACACAAGCTGATGAGGCACATGCAGACTATTTGACTGGTCAATGCAACGCACCCTCGTCACTGCAACGCACCCTCATCAGCCAAATGAAAATGAAATACTTCGCGTCAGACACTCACGCTCACGCTGTCAAAGCATGCTAATGCATGCACGTCGCCCTCTAAATCAAAGTCCTGCTCATGGCGCAACGCAAATGGCGAGCCCATCACCTGCGAGCCCCGGCGGTGCCTGACATTACTGTTTAGACGTTTGATGGAGGCCTATGTGAATGTCGAGCATGTATTCACCTGGCTCAACACCAACGGTCATACTCGGACCGCCTTGGTCATGTATATCGTCCATCACAACGACAATCTATAAAACAGCCTAAGCTACAGAGGGTACTATGGTAGTATGGTACGGAGTATGTACTATAGTGAGCGACCGATCTTAGTGCCACTGCACACCGAAACCCCTTCCATCGCTAGCGCGCACTTCCCACCTGAAACGGTCACCGTCTCTCTAGAATGTCAATGCCGCATTCACCGGACTTAACTGCAGGTGCAATTGGTGTGTCACTAACATGCGGGTCAGTAACCCAAACACATCTGCAGTTAAGTCACTGAAGCAGCGTCCGCATTCACGCCCGACGAACCTACTCCGGCGCCAGATGTCCATCCGTCTGCCGCGGCTCATTGCCATTCGCCCGCTATATTAACTTGAGCCCCAGCTCCCAGCCATAGCCAAAGACCCACACTTATTCTCCTCCGGTCCCTTCCTTCTATCAGCACCACTTCAACCATGGCCTCCTGGCGCTCTGAAGCTCTCTTGGACATACTGTCGCAGGAGCAGACGAGGGACATCGGCGGCTCCGCTCCAGGTGCGCTCCAAAGCTCTCTTCGACGTACTGTCGCAGGAGCAAACGAAGGAGATCGCCAGCACCCCCCCCCCCCCGGCCGCCCTCCGCCACCACAACCACGAAGTCGGCGCGCGTGCGCGGGCGCAGCCGGCAGCGAGGAAGAGTAGTACACGGGTAGGTCGCCGCCGCTCTGGTCCCGGGAAGGCCACCGCTACTCCACTCAGTTGACACCAAGCTTGGTGGGGTAAACATCGGCGGCCGACTAGCCGCTTGACGGTGACGTGGAGGCGGAAATCTTCATAACCTTGTGCTCTGGAGGAGGAGGTTATCGAGGCAGATGAGGAGGAGTTAACGGCAATGGCCGGCTTTCTCGGGTTCATGGCCGGACATGGTGGTCGGGCGCCGGCGATCGTTTAGATTAGGTTTACAGTAGCTTTTAGTACGGTTTGTGCGAAATATGTAATGAATTTTGTCCAGTTGTAGGAAAAGTTTTCGAAATGTAATGAATTTCATCCGGTTAATTTGAAATTTGCTCTGTTTGCATGAATTTTGTCCGGTTAGTTCATATAGTTGTCGAAAGGTATGCGGGCAGCATCGGATGGCATCCATCAGTGTCCTCGGACAGATGCCGGTGTAAATTTGTGGGCCAGCGCTGGAGATGCCCTAACTATCATGCTATAATCGCTAACAATCCTCCATTATTTGGCAGGGAACAGTTATGCCTCGATCAAAATCAGATCCGCGGTGTTTCACACTCCTCCCGCGTAAGAGTGTAAACTCTTGCTTACATAAAAATGGAGCAAGTGGATGGCACTGTAGCATGTCATATCACTCGAACTAGCCCGCCTAACGATCGGGAAAGCATCGCCCTTGTCATTTTGTTCTGGATTTCTATCGATCGATCGCGCGAAAATGTTACGCTTCGCAAGTTCTAAAGGAAAATGCGGCACTCTTACGACCAGACGTGCAACCCCGACAGTCCGGCTCGCACACCGTTCACCAGAGGGGAGACGCGTTGTCTTGCAATTTCACTAACATGTGGGACCGTAATTGAATAAACCGTCGATAGCCGAAATCTAATCGCTCGGCGAGCGTCGGCTGAGAAGAGAGAAACGGGGGAGGGAGAAGAGATCGCCGCGCCAAGCACGGACTCCAAGAAACATATGGTGATAATGTGAGGTGGGCCATGCTGGAGTCCGGACCGCTTCCGGAGCCCGCTCTCACCGCCCTGGCCCCTCAAGACGCCAGCTGCCTGCCGCATGCATGCATATCAAGTAGTACTCCTTATGTGGAGGAGAGAGGCATTGACAAAGTCAAGGAGTGGGCTCTACAAGAGCCCGTCTCTACACGTGCTCCTAGGTATAAAAAAATAATTCTAGAAAAAGGCATAAAAAACAATTGTGTCTCAAAAAAAGAAAGGTAAAAAACATTTGAGAGGAAATAGATAGAGAGAAAGTGAGAAAAAGTTGTAACCTGGGCATTACATGAGGAAGGAGGGAGTGGTGCACATGCCAAGTTCACTAGGCTGCCGTGTTTCACACTCCTCCGTAATAACGATGGAGACAATAGCTTTCATCAAAAATAAACAATGGATACTCGTTGCTTTCGTCCTCTATATCGGAAAGAATACTTTCATTCGCCGACGTGTGGGACATCGACCATCTGGTCCACCGCCATGCACAAAATTATCCTGGTCTACCCCGGTCGTATCGCAGGCCCAACCTTTCCCAATCGTAAGTTGTTTGGACGAAGGAACCATCATGACTTTGTTGAATTCCGCTTCTTCAAGAAAACTTACTGTACCCGCAATACTGCTACCACACGCGAAGACTGGACGGCACTGTACCACGTCATATCACTGAAACCCACTAGGCCAAACTAGCCCGCCTAGGTCATCTATTTTGGAACGGAGGGAGTACTTGCACTGCTATGATTTTGTGTTGCACGTTCTCTGTACTTCTGCTACGATTTTCCTACCCTATGAACCAAATGAGGCCTGAATGCATGTCGACTATTGTCTGATCGATCGCTAAGCCTACAATTTTAGGAGCTAGGGCTATTGGTCGATCGGCGAGGGATAAGTATAAGCGTACCACGAGCTCATCAGCCCCAACGTTTCTCTTCGGTGAGATTTTTGCAAGTACTATAGATCGCACAGTAGCTAGCCTACTAACACCAAGAATCATCAAACAAGCCCTGCTGATATGATAAACAGTTCAAACTTACATCTAAGCATGCCATATATTACATCAAAAGCTGGTGAGTATACATCTGTTTCCATAACTAGGAGAGGGTTCGCATGATTCATCGCATGATTCACTATCAAACAAAAGTAGCAAGATCGCCCACACAAGACAGTGCACTAGCCCTAAGATGGTTTGATAACACGCATCATTCTGGTAATTAAACACAGGGCAATGCAAACTACCTCAAGGATTAAGCGCGACCAACTATTTCGTGTCATCGATCTCTCGGGCAATGACCACAGCACGGACAGCGGCATGGGAATCGATTTCTAGGGCGATGTCCACAGGACTGACCGCGACATCGGAATCGATCTCTAGGGCGATGTCAACAGGATGGACAGCGGCATCAGAATCGATCTCCCTGGCAATGCCAACATGACAGGTCACGACATCTGAATCATCAAGGACGTCCACCGGCACCTACACAACCCTAACATATTAGCAAGCACATTGCAAATAATCAAAAACCACAACTATGGTAATAAGCCATTATTTTTTACCTTGTGCAGCTCACCGGGGGATCTCATCCCTCCGGGGGCCATCTCCTCATCCTCGATGGGGGCCATCACCTTGCTAGGGAATCTTGCTTCAACGGCGACTATCTCCTCAAACTCAGTCTTGAGCCTCACATAGGTGGCAATCGAGTTCACAGGGTAGGCACGGTGGGGCCCTTGCTGTTCTTCCAACTTTCTTTGGGGAGTTCATCCGCCAACGTCCTCAACTCTTTGGCCAGTGCTTGTTTCTTGGAGTTCTTCATCTCCATGGGTTGGCCCGCCAACATGGTCAACTCGTTGATCGGTGCTCGCTTCCTGGAGATCGCTGTCTCCAGTGGGTTGTCCGCCGGCAACTCTTTGCCTAGTGCTCCCGGATCTAGAACTGACAAACAAAAAGCAATCGAAAGGAAACCACAATCGCAATGAAAACGGGAAAAGAATAGGATGTGAGAATCGGTCGGTGCTTCGTAAAAACAAGATTCTTGGAATGAAAATATAGCAGCATAAATGATTCGCCCACCTTTCCTTCATCGGCATGTAAGAAAAATGGCGAAGTGAGTAGCACTGGAGTGAGGTTTTCTTCAAGAAAGGGAAGAAAGGGCTTGAACGAGCGTTCGGTGAAATGATGGTTTCTTCGTCAGTCCAACTTGGAGGCCACCTTCCCACTTCTTTGGTAAAGGTGTGGGTTTTGTGATATGATTGGTCATGACGGCCACACCGGGGTGACAGTGAGTCTCATTGTAGCACCTGGCTGTGATTTGGTGGATGGCACGCGGCCCGGATGCTTTGAAATGTCCCGCATGTAGATAGAGCGGCTAGTCATATAGGAGTGCTCAATATTGTGCACCGCGACCAAAGGCGGAGAGGAAAATGAGAAAACTACGTAATTAATGCATGAGTTTAATTAGGGTAGTTTTGTAAAGTCTGAGATACATTCCTCCAATAGCAAAATGCCTTGGTTCATGAGATTTGAGATTTGAGCCCTATAAACCTAAGGAGGGAGTATCGCATTACCTGGTGTAGTCTAGCCACTTGTTGAAATCTCTAGAAAGGCAAATACTCCTTTCCGGTTTACAGGGCTATACTACTCCCTCCATCTAGGTGTGTAAGTCGTCTTATGAAAACCAAATAGTCCCAAAACACTTAGGCGTGATGCATTAACTTCTACCTTGTTTCTTGTTTCTTGAAATGTCAACCCATAAGAGCTGAGAGGTGTGCATGCTTTTAATGACTTGCAATAGCTAGTTCATTGCATGCAATGCTATTAATTAGCAAATAAACATTGGTGACCCCAGGAGGAAACGGTGCTAAGCGCGTGGACCTATGCAGAATGAGTATCAACCAATGGATAATGGATTTTAATTGTTAAACAATAGAAATTTTGTCTCATGCAAGAGCCTGGCTAGTACTCCAAGGAACCGCACCACGTGAGTGTTTGCAACTACCACGTTCAGGTTGCGCTTGGCTCTTCGCCTTTTCGAGAAGACGAACAATGATGTTACTCCTACTTCTCTGATGATCGAATCCATCGTTGCATGTCCGTCCACCTCGTGCGGGAGGGATAGCGTGTAGCGAAGCTTCTACTATCGCTCCTGCCTTTGCGTCTATGAGTGTGGGCCCAACAGTGGTTGGCCCTCTGTCATGCAGCCAAAGGCAGGTGCGATTAAGGCACCGAGCTCGATCCATGAGGGAGAGGGTGTTGTAGTAATAATATTTCTCGGTCTTGTACGAGTTGATGCGACACATCAAAGCACTTCACTCGATATAAGTCTTTTTACACATTTCAAATGGGCTACTTCGTATGTAGGAGTAGATATATTCTGCTTCGTATGTAGTCACTTGTTGCAATCTCTAAAAAGACTTATATTTGGAAACGGAGGGAGTACAACGCATGCATGCATGCCGTGACTTTCCTTTTGATACTTGCATGTGTTGATTTGATGCACCTTGCCAAATTTTGACTATAAATTTAACTAACCAAATTTTCATGCATGTCACAAAAAATTACGGGGCTGCTTGGATTGTGACTATGTTTGTCTTATGTTGCCACATTATTTTTCCCACACTTTCCACACTTGCCTAACCTGAGTTGCTCAAATTGTTAGACACACTTTGGCTTGCCTAAGGGAATCTTGCAACAATTTTTGTGTCTATGACATGTGGGGTTCACTGCTAATAAAAAAATTCTTGTCTTAGGTGTGGCTAATAAAAAAGACTTATATTTAGGAACGGAGGGAGTTGAAAATATAAATAGTAATGCATGTTGGGGCAACCCACGTTTCCGCTAATTTTAGTCGTGGGCTTGTTCACAATTTTTACGAGGGGGTGGTTGTTCATTTAATGGAGGGACTTGTAGTACCAGACTTGAACGATACAAAGTGCGACCTGGCACACCGTAACACCACTTTGAACAAGCGGGTAGCTATCTCAAAAAACAATCAACAACTAAAAAAACCGCGACATGGCATGTGGTAGTACACAATTTTAAACGATTGTTTTGATGGAGTGAAAAAGGAAAACTACCCCACTACGTATATATAGGCCGGAGCCTCCGCGCTTGCTTGCTAGGGTTGCTCTATTCACACACTCATCCTCTCCAGATCTAAACAAGATAGGGGTAGTAACACTGTCTTTCTCCCTTCAAAAAACACTGGCTTTCTATCCTCACCGCTGGTTACAGATCCGGACGTATCCCCCTCCGCCGGTGAAGGGGAGGAGGGGAAGCGTTTAGGCCATCATCGACTGTGAGGGAGGAGACCCACTACCGGCCACACCGTTATCTACGGCGGCGCTTGGCGGAGGTCCTCCGATCCCTTCGTCGTTGCCTGTGGGCGGATCCGGCCTCCCGCCGCCCACCTATCCCCATCTCGAGGACCTTCAGGGATATCTTCGTTCGAAACCACCTTAGATCTACTTCCCCAACTCGCTACGTCGCTGCATGTGCATCATTTTCTACCTCTCAGCCCCTCTCTATCGAATGGTCCAACGTCAAATTTTTTCTTCTATTGTTAGAGGTAAAGCTACTTCATGGAGTCGAATCTTGTACTCCCTCCGTCCGAAAATACATGTCATTGAAATGGATGTATCTAGATCTATTTTAGTTCTACACACATCCATTTTGATGACAAGTAATTCCGGACGGAGGGAGTACTTGGTTCAAACAAGAAATAAAGTGGGGGTGGGGTAATTTAGTATGCACATCGGACTTGGTACAAACAGGAAGGAAAGGGGGTGAAAGTAGTACATACCGGTCATCCAACCGGTCTCTTGGTCAAAAAGGGAAATATAGGGGTAACGCTGTACACAGTGGTATGACCAGGACTAGATTTGCTATCCAGACATAGGAGTAGGTGGCTAGAGTGAACAAAAATGGGACCTACCCAGATATGTTTCTTGGATGTTTGTTTCTCGGGTCAACAAACTATGAATCACCACTTTATGCCCATGTTTACGCACATGGTGCCGGATCTTGGTGCACCCACTGTCCCATGCCCTTATACGAAATATTTAGGCTCCGTTCGGAATAAAGGGGCAGAAAACATAGGTCTTGACGAAAATAGAGGAATAGGAAAGGAATGTAGGTATAAAACTATGGAATAGCGAATCAGAGGAAACTCTCAAGAGAATGTGTTCGGATGGACTACGAAATGTATAGATTTGTTGTTTTAGAGTAGCATGCTTGGCAGTATGAGATGCTATTAGTTGAAGTTGTACAAGGAAGACAACATAATGAATTATGGTTGTGTATATTTGCATAGAAGTTATATTGTTATGGATCCTCCAACATGTTGTGCTTGTTGAGAATCTTTTGCTAGCCAAAATCTCTTAACTAAGCAGGAATACTGCTTGTGCATCCAAACCCTCGAGCCAAATTTCTTCCCATAAGAGTCCACCATATCTACCTATATACGGTATTACCCTGTCGTTCCAAGTCAATTTGCATGTGCTATCTCTAAATCTTCAAATAAACATATGTTTTGTGTGTCTGTACCGCTCATGAAGCGATAGGGGGTGGTCAGTATCTTCCATGCTCAGTGGGTTATTCTCATGATGAGTGTTTATTCGCTTATGATTACACGAAAGAGGTTGGTAATTGGGATGCCCAGTCCTCTAATCAAAATGAAAAAATATATAATGAAAGAAACTCCCCCGGAAAGTTGATTGTATGCAGGGCACCCGAGGATTCGACTAGCCATGGCTTGTGTTTGAATGGTTGAGGGGGAGTAAACTTTACCTTTCCACTTAGGAACCACCAATAATGTGTTAAGCATGGAAGATATTGAGAATGGATTCTCGGTCATGACATTGACAGGAAAGGCACACCACTCAAAATGTATTCATTTTTGTTTTAAGCAATGAGCTCTGGCACCTCTGCAAATCCATGCTTCCCTCTGCAAAGGGCTTATCTTATACTTTTTCTGTTAATTTTATTTTTGTTGAGTCAATTTCTTATTCCAAACTATTATTTAGTTGGCAAGCATCATGTGGTGGGGAAAGATCCAGGCATATATGGCCATTCAAATATATTTGATCACGAATTATTATTGTTTGCAATTTATCTCTATGATAAATGAGTTGGGAGGCGAAACATTAAGCCCATATCTTTCTCCGTGTTCGATGGATGCCATTTGTTCTAAAAATATGCTTTGAGTACTAGCAATCATAGAAGACTATATGATAATTGAGTATGTGGATATTTACTTAGATTTTTGTTGAAAAAAAGTTGAATTGAGATTGTTTGGTGACTAAGAACATAGGTTGTTAAGTTTCAAGGGAATGTATTGATTGAACCATAACATGTGAATTGATTTCTACTTTATCATGATGAGTTTTACGAGAAATAGTTGTTGTTTAGGATGCTAGGAAAAGTGATTGAAATTATCAATGATCAAACTTATGCACTATGCTAGCATTCACACTTCATAAATTGTTTCTCTTGTCATTTACCTACTCGAGGACGAGCAGGAAATAAGCTTGGGGATGTTGATACGTCTCCAATGTATCTATAATTTATTAAGTATTCGTGCCATGTTTACAACAATTTTATATGGGGTTGGTATGATTTGGTTAGAACTAACCCGGACTGACGCTATTTTCAGCAGAACTACCGTGGTGTTGTTTTTGTGTAGAAATAAAAGTTCTCGGAATGGGCTGAAAATTTATGGTGATCTTTTATGGACCAAAACAGACCCTCGAAGCTTCCTGGAAGGACCAAAAGAGACACGAGGATGTGACAAGCCTGGTAGGTTAGCCCTGGGGGTAGGGAGGGCCTCCCGAGCTTGTCGCTTCCTCATGGGCCCCCTTGATGTGAAGCCGACGCAAAAAATTCCTATAAATCCAAAAAAAACCCCAGAACTTGACCTAGAACTTCCGCTCCACCGCCGCAAGCCTCTGTACCAAAGCAATATCATTTGGAGGCCTTCTCTAGCACCCTGCCGGAGGGGGAAATCATCACCGGATGCCATCTTCATCATCTCGACGGTCTCCATGATGAGGAGGGAGTAGTTCACCCTCGGGGCTGAGGGTATGCACAAGTAGCTATATGTTTGATCTCTCTCTCTCTTTCTCTCTCTTTCTCTCTCTCTCTCTCTCTCTCTCTCTCCTGTTCTTGATTTGGCACGATCTTGATGTACCGCGAGCTTTGTTAATATAGTTGGATCATATGGTGTTTCACCCTCTCTATCTTGTTGTGATGAATTGAGTTTTCCCTTTTAGGTTTCACTATTATCAAATTGAATACATTTTGGATTTGATAACACTTCATAACACCCCCAGTGTCATGCTAAAGTAACCTCTGTGTTTAAGCTAATCATTTTTTCCAAACATTGCTTAATCACCTTTGTTCGATATCCCATTTGAAATTCCAGTCAATTCAAATTCAAGTGAAGTTTGAAGTTGCTTAAAAATTGCTGGAAAAATCTTCATCATTTGCCAAAAATTCCATAACAATTATTTGTTAAGGAACACAGCATCACTTTTGTGCAAACATGAGCATTCTCAATTATAACAGCACCAATTCAACATTTTTAAATGCTATCCTATTTATGAAAAATACCAAATGAATTCTTCTGGTCTCCAAAATGTTTGTGGCACTGCCTAAGATCACCAAGGAATAAAAGGGGCACTTCCCATATTTTTCCCAAGTAAATAGCATGCCCAACATTTCCTTACCCATCTCTGCTTATTAAATAAAAAGAAAAACAGAATAAGAAAAGAAAAAGGACAAAGTGCACTGTGCACTTAGGCCTGCTAACTACAGAGAGGCCTAGCCCACCTACCCCTCTCCTTTCCTACTCTATGCATAGAGGAGAGGTGGACGACGGCCAGCCGCTCGTGGCCACGATGGCCACGCGTCGGCCATCCCACACTTCCCCATCGTCTCCCCCGACGGATAAGGCACCCCGCCCTTGCCAAACCCTAGCCAGACCCAGATCCGCCTCCTCCCCCTCGCTCGTTCCCCTCTCCCTCACGCGCTCGCTCCTCCCGAGCGCCACCGTCGTCGTGCGCCGGTCGAGCCCGCGGCCTCCGGGTCCCTCCGACCCTGCCGATCTGTCTGGGAGCCCCAGGGCCGTCGACCCCTTGTCCTGCGCCGTTTGATCAAGTCGGCGAGCAGCACAGCAACACCGGCGACCCGAGCCCCTTCTCCGGCCACCGTGAATCCGTCGTCGCGATTCATCGCCACTGCGCTCCCGTTGCTCGCCGGGCCTTCGTGCACCCACCCGGTGAGCTCCTCCCCCTCTCCCCTCTCTCAAGTAGCCCGCCTCCCTCTCTTGCTAGCCGTCCCCGCACCCGCGAGCTCGCCGACATCGCCCGCCTCGCCGTCACGGCCACAGCCGCTTTGGCCTGCCACTGAGCACGTGGTCGTGCTTGGTGCATCGCCACGGAGCCACCCATGCTCGCTGACCACCTCGTCGTGCACCGCAGCCACGCGCCCGCGTTTGCTCGAAGCCGCCGTCGCTTCTGCTCATCGCCGGCGATGCTCGAGACCTACCCCGTTCCAGCCACTTGCACCGCTCGACGCGGAGCCTCGCCCGCGTCCGAATGCCGCAGCCCGCTTGCCTTCCCAAGCCCGGCAGCCCCGAGCCCACGTTTGACAGAACTCCGGCGACCACCGCGGTGCGTGCCGCCGTCGTTTTAGTGCGCATCTGGTAGGGCCAGTACCATCACGCGATGCGCCGCTCCGCGCTCGCTCGATCCCGCCCTTCCGCGCTCGATTTCGTGGCCGGAGGACGAACTCCGACCACCTCCCGCGCCGCGCCACCGTTGGAATGGCCGCCGGCGGCGAAACCCCGACGCCGCAGACGTGGCACACCTGGGGCCCGCCCCTGGGTCACTGCCAGTGGGGCCCTTGGCCCCCAGTTGACCACTTGATGTGGTCAACTATGCTGACAGGGCTGCCCAGTGAGACTGACTTGTGGGCCCCTCTTGTTAAAAATGTTTTTATAAATAAATAAATCTGTTAATTAGTTTTAATCATTAGTTAGTCACTGACACCAGGGGCCCACCCCTCTAATTAGCCTGTTAGATTAGTTAATCCACTGTTAAGCTAACAAAGGCTGACATGTGGGTCCCGGTGGCCCCACTGGTCAGGTTTGACCTGGTCAGCCGCTCTGTTGACTGCGGACGTCATCAACATGTCATGTCGACGTCATATTCCTTTTCTGTTAATATTAATAATTCTAGAATATTCTTTAAACATTGAAAATTCATAGAAATTAAATCGTAACTCGGATGAAAATGTTTTCTACATGAAAATTTCTCAGGAAAATGAGACGAATCCGAATAGGTGGTCCGTTTACCTGTCAGATGCCTCAAACTATCTGAACATGGAACATTCCCCCTCCGGTCATCTTTTTCCGACATCGGTCCTAATCGGAAAACATTCGGTTGAATTCCCCCTTCACCTATATCGTGTAGTACTACGTTAGGTCGACCCCACTTCCACTTTTCGTCATGTCATGCTTAGTGGTAGCTATGTTTGCTCTGTATTTACTGTTTCTTCCCCCTCTTCTCTCCGGTAGACCCCGAGACCGATGATGCCCATGTGATCGACTACGTCGACGACGACACTTCTTCCTTTTCAGCAGAGCTTCTAGGCAAGCCCTCCCTTTGATCCGAGGGGCCTCTGGCCTGATAGCACTAACCATCACGTGGGCATAGTATGGGCGTTCTGCGTCGTATGCATTAGTCGAAGCTTAATAGACGTCATGCGACTGAGCGGCGCGCGTCGGGTTGGACTGTGTAAGCACCTGCCTTTTTAAGGAAGTTGCTAGGTCTGCTCACCGGCCGCCCACGCAACGTGCAGGAGTTCCCGGGGCGATGGCCCATGACCCCTAGGGCCATAGGTTTAGTCCGGCGTGCTTGACCTCTCTATTAAGCCTAGGTGGGGTTGCGGCGTATTGTTTGGCCGAGGCCGGGAATGACCCAGGAAAGTGTGTCCGGCCGGAGTTAATCGAGCGTGGTGGGTAAGTTGGTGCACCCTCAGGAAGAAGAAAACATCGATCGATAGCCTGTCCTACGGTAAGGACACTTGGAGTTGTATCCCGATCGATACAACTAGAACTGGATACTTGAGATGAGAAATGGATAGTATGGCTCTGGGATTGCTTTCTCGTAGGGAGTCAAGAAAGGATCTCTGGCCGAGGTTGATAACACTACTACTACTTTACTTTATGCTACTCTGCACTCTTCTAATGCTGCAAGATCGCTGAAGATGCTAAAGATGCTAGTCTTTGATAGGAGTAGGCTCTCCCCTCTATTCTGGCATTCTGCAGTTCAGTCCACATACACTACCCATTTCATTGACACCGATGCATATGTAGTGTAGATCCTTGCTTGTTGAGTACTTTGGATGAGTACTCACGGTTGCTTTGCTTCCTCTTTTGCCCCTTTTACATTCTTCTCGAATGTCACAACCAGCTGGTGGAGCCCAGGATTCAGACGCCACCTTCGACGATGACTGCTACTACACTGAGGGTGCCTACTACTACATGGAGACCGCCGATGACTAGGAGTAGTTAGGAGGCTCCCAGGCAGGAGGCCTTGCCATTTCGATCGTAGATGCTTTTGTGTTGGCCTTCTTAAGGTAAACTTGTCTAACTTATGTCTGTACTCAGATATTGTTGCTTCCGCTGACTCTTGTGTATTCGAGCCCTCGAGGCCCCTGGCTTGTAATATAAAGCTTGTATTATTTTAATTTGTGTCTAGAGTTGTGTTGTGATATCTTCCCGTGAGTCCTTGATCTTGATCATACACATTTGTGTGTATGATTAGTGTACGATTGAATCGAGGGCGTCACAAGTTGGTATCAGAGCCGACTGCCTGTAGGTAGCCCCCTTTCCAACTCCTTGGCCGAAGTTGAGTCTAGTCATTGAAAAACTTTTACTAACATTGGCTATGTGTCTTACGATCCCACGTCGCCATTGGGTGGTATCAGGATCTTTGACTCCTCGTCTATACTCTGGGACTCTGTTCACTCTTCTATTTGGGTTAAACATTTTATTAACTCTGACATTAGGTTCTCGTACCCACTTCCTCCCGGAGAGCCCCGACATTACCGATGATCGCTTGCTTCGCGAGAAGATTCTGTAGGTACTCCTCGATGTTTCTCGAGACCCTGTGCCCACTGCCTTGCAGTTCCTGACCACAGATAATCCCTGTGAATAACATCCTTGCCGCTTGTACCTTCATATCCAGTTGCTCCTATTATTACAAGATGTACTCTCCGTTGTTTCGAGAATCCTTTGTGCCTTCTGCTTTGCGGCTTCTTTTTGCACTACGGATAATTCACTGAACCCGTTCATCCCCAGTTATTCATTTGCTTTCCAAAATACCTAAAAAGGCTATCTGATCTTTCAAAATCCTTTGCAGCATATTGCTCTTGATTCTCCATGCCTGCTTGCATTAGGATTAATTCCATCTGTCTAGCAATATTCTTTAGAATTCTTTGTGATTTTCATTCTGTTCCTATGGATTCAGCGTGTGTGCGAATACTCGCAATCATCAATTAATCCTTGGAAATTTTCTTTCCGGCTCAGACATCCTTCCAGATATGAGCTGGTTCTTGCCCAATCCAGATTTGATCGGGTACACCTCTAAGTCTATTCTACTTACTCATCTTTTGATCGGAGCCTCTGCTTCTGATCCTTCGTCTTGAAACCATAATTCCTTTGTACCCAAGCATCGAATCATTCAGACGTTTCTATAAGCCGATGCCTTTGCATCCCCTTCTTCATGTGATTGATTACCGATACTCACATCAACTCTGTCGTGAATCGCCAGATCCATTGCTGGGTTGTTATATGACAATGTCCTTCACATCCAAAGTCTTGTGAGTTTTTCCCTGATACATAATACCTTCGGTAAATTGTATCATCTGCTTTGACTCTGATACTCTGCTTTTGAACTCGTATCTTTTGCTTGGTTGATGGTTGTATAGAATCGTAAAAATGCCCCGATGGGTTGAATTTATGCCTTCCATAATCCGTGTGACCCGAGAGTTCTCACGAGTCTTACTCTTCTTGTACTTCTCCAGATAAATCTTCTGCACTACAATTTCTTTGAAAAACAAGGAGTGAATGAAAGGTTATGCACTGAAGAATTGGGAGTCGACCTTGAACCCTTGTGTTCATGCCCATGGACACGATGTAGAACTTATCATGGAAGTTGCTCATAAAAATAATTATTTCTTTGGTACAAGCTCATCTTGTATCTATGAATTGATCTTTGCAATCGTGGTTCCGACCATATTTCCTCCTTGATTCCATTTACCGGATAAGCTAAAATACTTATCCTGTGAAAATCGTTTACCCCGTCCAACCTCTACTCCGATTTACCTTTCGGCATTACACCTAGTACCTGATATTGGGAAGTTTTATACCCCATCACATCATTCCTAGCCTGATCGGCTATATTTTTATCGTGTCCCCTTTTAACTGTGCTACCTGGTCCATATGTCCGGAGCAACTTTCGACGATGAGCGAAGCTTATGTCGATCTTCCTCATCTTATCATTTCACCTCGAACGACAAGCTTGACTTCGAGCTTGTGTCGAATCTGTGGTTCTCATAGCCTTTCACTTCATCCTTCCTTTTCTGCTCGATGGCATCTTCATAGAGTCTCTCGACAAAATCTGTCGTGATCACCATCTATACTTTGTCTTCTTCAGAGATCTCAATTGAATTCATGGCTAGAAATACCATCCCTGCCCCTCGATGATTTGTGATATCATCGATGACATCTTGACTTTCTGCCAACACAGACCTGGTTGTGCTTGGTTATTCCTTACGTTCTGAGATATCTTGGAATTGTTTCTCGGTATCTCTTGAGATCTTCGAACCCAATCTTTACTTGACACCATATCATTGCCGTATCGAAGCATGACTGTGGTATTCCGAATATCAACAAGAACATCGGAAGCATAATACAAAATGTTTCTCGTTCAATTACCCTCACACCATGGAATGGGTAATATCATGATTCTTCCCTCTCCCCATTATCTAAATGCTTTTGAACTAGCTGCCCTATCATGTATATCCTGCTACACTTTTCCTTGGGAAGGATATACTCCCAACTCTTATGTGTAAACACATCTTCCTTTCCTTTGGGTTGTTTGATTCGACAATCATATTTTTCCTTTCCATTGGTTTGATTAACCTCTCTTATAAATTTTATGATCTAAGCGGAAATAAATCCCTTCTTAAGTAAGCACCTCGGTGCCCAACTCTGTCAGTAAGACCCTTTTATTATTGTTGATGACATTCCGGTAACCAACAATGGACGAGAACTTTGCCTTTTGGTCCGCCTCGTTTCAACGAGCAGGAAAATGGTTCTCTTCGTCCCTCGCCCTTGGTACCAACGTCGTTGCCAACATAATTGATAGGCTATCCTCTTACATGCCTTGCTACCATGACCGTGCAATATGTCAGCGTCCTTCCTACTTTTGACCACATGGTGGGCCCATAACCCACAGTTCCACAGGATCGAAACCTGACTCTCCTGTACAACCTTGATTCTGAAATATTCTTTGCACTTGGCTGCGTATGTATATCACAAGCTAACTTACTCACCATGATTCATTCCAGTATCAGAGGCAACATTATCCCTCATTGCTTTGAACCCCCCTTCTTTACCTGTTATAGGCATCAGCTTGATGCCTACCTGGTTGAAACTTGTTGAACCTCCTTATAGCACTATCGATTTGTTTTCTTGGTGCTTCTAAAATCTCCTTCCTTGAGATAATTACCGGATGCCAATCCTTTCAAACATTTGTCCTTATGTTTTTTTTCTTTATACCCTATTTGTAAGTACGGTGGAGTTTCTAAAGAAAGGTTGACGACTTCATCATGATGCCCTGATGCAGTGAATTGAAGACATCAACATTATGGATCAACCTCCTCGGTGAGAGCAGCAAGAAAAGGAGATCCGTTAGAATTTCGTAACCAATCCCTTTCCCCTTACTCCATCTCTTAAATCTCGGGACGAGATTTCTTGTAGTGGAGGAGATTTGTAAAACCCCCAGTGTCATGCCACAGTAACCTCTGTGTTTAAGCTAATCATTCTTTCCAAACAGTGCTTAATCACCTTTGTTCAATATCCCATTTGAAATTCCAGTCAATTCAAATTCAAGTGAAGTTTGAGGTTGCTCAAAAGTTGCTGTAAAAGTGTTCATCATTTGCCAAAATTCCATAACAATTATTTGTTAAGGAACACAACATCACTTTTGTGCAAACATGAGCATTATCAATTATAACAGCACCAATTCAGCATTTTTAAATGCTATCCTATTTATGAAAAATACCAAATGAATTCTTCTGGTCTCCAAAATGTTTGTGGCACTGCCTAAGATCACCAGGGAATAAAAGGGGCACTTCCCATATTTTTCCCAAGTAAATAGCATGCCCAACATTTTCTTACCCATCTCTGTTTATTAAATAAAAAGAAAAACAGAATAAGAAAAGAAAAAGGCCGAAGTGCACTGTGCACTTAGGCCTGCTAACTACAGTGAGGCCCAGCCCACCTACCCCTGTCCTTCCTACTCTGTTCACGGAGGAGAGGTGGACGACGGCCAGCCGCTCGTGGCCGCGATGGCCATGCGCCGACCATCCCGCGCCTCCCCATCGTCTCCCCCGGCGGATAAGGCCCCCCGCCCCTGCCAAACCCTAGCCAGACCCAGATCCGCCTCCTCCCCCTCGCTCGTTCCCCTCTCTCTCTCTCTCTCTCTCTCTCACGCGCTCGCTCCTCCCAAGCGCCACCGTCGTCGTGCGCCGGTCGAGCCTGCGGCCATCGGGTCCCTCCGACCCCGCCGATCTGTCCGGGAGCCCTAGCGCCGTCGACCCCTTCGTCCGGCGCCGTTGGATCAAGTCGGGATGCACCACAGCAACGCCGGCGACCCGATCCCCTTCTCCGGCCATCACGACGCCGTTGTCGCGATTCATCGCCACTGCGCTCCCGTTGCTCGCCGGGCCTTCGTGCGCCCACCCGGTGAGCTCCTCCCCCTCTCCCCTCTCTCAAGTAGGCTGCCTCGCTCTCTAGCTAGCCGTCACCGCACCCGCGAGCTCGCCGTCGTCGCCCGCCTTGCCGTCACGGCCACAGTCGCTATGGCCTGCCACTAAGCACGTGGTCGTCCTTGGTGCATCGCCACGGAGCCACCCACGCTCGCTGACCGCCCCGTCATGCACCGCAGCCCTGCGCCCATGTTTGCCCGAAGCCGACGTCGCTTCTGCTCATCGCCGGTTATGCTCGGGACCTCCTCCACTCCAGCCACTTGCACCGCCCGACGCGGCGCCTCGCCCACGTCCGAATGCCGCTGCCCGCTTGCCTCCCCAAGCCCGGCAGCCCCAGGCCCACGTTTGACCGAACTCCAGCGACCACCGTGGTGCGTGCCGCCGTCGTTTTAGTGCGCTTCCGGACGGGCCAGTACCATCACACGATGCGCCGCTCCGCGCTCGCTCGATCCCGCCCTTCCGCGCTCGATTTGGTGGCCGGAGGATGAATTCCGACCACCTCGCGAGTTGCGCCACCGTTGGAATGGCTGCCGGCTGCGAAACCCCGCCGCCGCCGACGTGGCACACCTCGGGCCCGCCCCTGGGTCACTGCCAGTGGGGCCCTTGGCCCCTAGTTGACCCGGTCAACTGTGCTGACTGGGCTGCCTAGTGAGACTGACTTGTGGGCCCCTCTTGTTTAAAACGTTTTTATAAATAAATAAATCTGTTAATTAGTTTTAATCATTAGTTAGTCACTAACACTAGGGGCCCACCCCTCTAATTAGCCTGTTAGATTAGTTAATCCACTATTAAGCTAACAGAGGCTGACATGTGGGTCTCGGTGGCCCCACTGGTCAGGTTTGACCTGCTCAGCCGTGCTCTGTTGACTGCTGACATCATCAACATGTCATGCTGACGTCATATTCCTTTTCTGTTAATATTAATAATTCCAGAATATTGTTTAAACTTTGAAAATTCATAGAAATTAATCTGTAACTCGGATGAAAATGTTTTCTACATGAAAGTTGCTCAGGAAAACGAGACGAATCCGAATACGTGGTCCGTTTACCTTTCAGATGCCTCTAACTATCTGAACATGGAACATTCCCCCTCCGGTCATCTATCTGACACAGGTCCGGAATCGGGAAAACATTCCCGGTTGAATTCCCCCTTCACCTATATCGTGTAGTACTACGTTAGGTCGACCCCACTTCTACTTTTCGTCATGTCATGCTTAGTGGTACCTATGTTTGCTCTGTATTTACTGTTTCTCCGCCCTCTTCTCTCCGGTAGACTCCGAGACCGATGATGCCCCTATGATTGACTACGTCGACGAAGACACTTCTTCCTTTTCAGCAGAGCTTCTAGGCAAGCCCCCCCTTTGATCATCTCGATATCGCCCATTCCATTCTCTCATGCTTGCATTAGATTTTGCTATTGTTACTGATTGCTCCTATTCTGCTGCATAGCCTGCTTTTTTAACCTGCTCATTGTACCTTACCTTCTTATCCTAAATTGCATAGTATAGGTTGGTTAGTGATCCATCAGTGACCCCCACCTTGTCCTTGTTGCCTCTGCTTCATCATCGAAGACCCGATCAACGGGATCGAAGACCAGGCCCCGGCACCGCACACCACTTTCCCCTTTTGTTGCTCGACTCTGCAGAGTTACCATCGAGTGCCGAGGGTGGAACCTCATACATCACTCCTGATGAGATCTGTGTATTGTAGCTATCCAGTCCTGGTCATCGAGGGTGATTTCCTCCTTAACCACTTCCGGTACGGCTTTGTCGTGCAACCCCTCAAGTGTGAACCTCAAGGGTGGATCCTCTTACGTTCACCTTGATGATTACATCGAGTGGAATTCACCGGGGGTGATTCCTCGGTTTTTCCCCTTGATGTTTGGACACACGGATACTTGGACTTTACAACTATTACTTGGAAAGGCGGGTCGACCCTGAGGGGTACCCGCGAGTGATGTGGAGACGGGTTGACCTGGAGGGTGCCACGAGATAATTACGAGGCGTGGCCGGGCATTCCTAGCCCTTGCCGCAAGTCCTCGAGACGGGGCAACAGGGTCACATCTTTCGTGAGTCTCTGCTTGTTACTGCGCGTTCCTAATCCACTATGATTTGGATATTTGATCCGAGGGGCCTCTGGCCTGATAGCACTAACCATCACGTGGGCATAGTATGGGCGTTCTGCGTCGTATGCATCAGCTGAAGCTTAATAGACGTCATACGACTGAGCGGTGCGCGCCGGGTTGGACTGCGTAAGCACCTGCCTCTTTAAGGAGTTTGCTAGGTCTGCTCACCGGCCGCCCACACAACATGCAGGAGTTCCCGGGGCGATGGCCCATGACCCCTGGGGGCATAGGTTTAGTCCGACGTGCTTGACCTCTCTATTAAGCCTAGGTCGGGTTGCGGCGTATTGTTTGGCCGAGGCCGGGCATGACCCAGGAAAGTGTGTCTGGCCGGAGTTAATCGAGCGTGGTGGGTAAGTTGGTGCACCCTGCGGTGAAGAAAACATCTATCGATAGCCTGTCCTACGGTAACGGACACTTGGAGTTGTATCCCGATCCATACAACTAGAACTGGATACTTGAGATGAGAAATGGATATGCGAAATGGATAGTATGGCTCTAGGATTGCTTTCTCGTAGAGAGTCGAGAAAGGATCTCTGGCCGAGGTTGATAACACTACTACTACTTTACTTTATGCTAGTCTGCACTCTTCTAATGTTGCAAGACCAATGAAGATGCTGAAGATGCTAGTCTTCGATAGGACTAGGCTCTTCCCTCTATTCTGGCATTCTGTAGTTCAGTCCACATACACTACCCATTTCATTGACACCGGTGCATATGTAGTGTAGATCCTTGCTTGCTAAGTACTTTGGATGAGTACTCATGGTTGCTTTGCTTCCTCTTTTCCCCCTTTTCCATTCTTCTCGGATGTCGCAACCAGATGGTGGAGCCCAGCATTCAAATGCCACCTTCGACGAGGACTGCTACTACACTGAGGGTGCCTATACGTGGAGATCGCCGACGACTAGGAGCAGTTAGGAGGCTCCCAGGCAGGAGGCCTTGCCATTTCGATCGTAGATGCTTTTGTGCTGGCCTTCTTAAGGCAAACTTGTCTAACTTATGTCTGTACTCAGATAATTTTGCTTCTGCTGACTCTTGTGTATTCGAGCTTATGTATTCGAGTCCTCGAGGCCCCTGGCTTGTAATATAAAGCTTGTATTGTTTTAATTTGTGCACTGTTCAAGAAATCTTTCGATTCAGCGATTAATCTTCCGATTTATCGCTAATCGGGGGGTGACCGATAAGATTATGCCTTATCTTCACCATTTATCTTTTGGACCAATTTATCACTCTGACAAGCGATTTATTAGGAATCTACCGATAAATCATACCTGTTCATAGCACTATGATTGCAAAAACTATGTTTGTTTATGTTTTGTGGACCTCGTTGCACAATATGTATTAGTGTCCTATTTTGTTTGTCATTATATGATGATTCAAAGGCTAGGAATCAAGGTAACACTTCTGTCAAATACTGTTTTGGTGTTGAATATAGCGTATTTTAGTGTTGGGAACCTGAGATTTACAAAAAAAATATCCGATCAATAGTCGATCGATAAAATCCTTTAATCTACCGATTTCCGATTAATCTCTAATCCCTAGCTGACCGAGACGATAACGATAAGCGATATCCTCAACATTGAATTTGTGTCTAGAGTTGTGTTGTGATATCTTCTCGTGGGTCCTTGATCTTGATCGTACACATTTACGTGTATGATTAGTGTACGATTGAATCGGGGGCGTCACACACTTGATGTATGTCTTGCATGCGGATACCCGTGGTGACAATGTGGTGTTCTATTGATTCACTTGATATATGTTTTGGTATTCAACTTGCGGATTATCATGACATTGGGGTAATCTATGCATAGGGGTTGATGCACGTTTTCGTCCTACTTTCTCCGGTAGAAACTTTGGGGCACACTTTGAAGTTCATTGTGTTGGATTGGATATTATGAATCTGAAGTTGTCATTCATATCGAATAATCAACTCACGGATACTTGTGGTGACTTGGAGTATCTAGGTGATATTAGAGTTGGTTGATGTGTATCATATGGTGTTATTTTAGTACAAACTCTAGGGTTATTTGTGACACTTATAGGGATGGCTCAATAGATTGATCAGAAAAGATGACTTGGAGGTGGTTTCGTACCCTACAACAATTTCATCTTATGTTCTCCGCTAGATAAGAACTTGGGAGTGATTCTTTATCGCACGTTGAGCAATTGCCATATGATCCAATTATTTTAGCATTGTTGAGAGATTGCACTAGCGAAAGTATGAACCCTAGCTATGCCTTGTTTCTAAGCATTGCAATACCATTTATGCTCACTTTTGTTACTTGCTACCTTGCTGTTTTTTATTATTCCTATTACAAAAATCTATATCTACTATCCTTATTACACTTGTATCACCATCTCTTCACCGAACTAGTGCACCTATACAATTTACCATTGTATTTGGTGTGGTGGGGAAACAAGAGACTCTTGGTTATTTGGTTGCAGGGTTGTTTGAGGGAGACCATATTCATCGTACACCTCCCATGGATTGATAAACCTTAGGTCATCCACTTGGGGGGAAATTTCTATTGTCCTACAAAACTCTGCACTTGGAGGCCCAACACGAGTCTACAAGAATAAGTTGTGTAGTAGACATCACCCACATCATCATTCTCTTCGAAGTGCTAAGTCCATGGCTAACACTCGGGTATTGAGTGAAGTTGAAAATGCTGAAGCGCGTGAAAAAGGATGATGTAATTGATTGGTTTGGCACCGGGATACTCTTGATTTGATATATTTATGCAGGGAAGAACGAGCATGGCATGCTTACCACAACTAAGTGTATAGAGGTTGTTTCCTTTAGCTCCATTATTATGAAAGGCAATGATGAATTACATGCCTGCTTTGTATTATTGTTTAATATCAAATTGATAGACTATTGTCTTGAATCACTTGTATCCTAATATTCATGCCATGATTAGATTACATGATCAAGATTATGCAAGGTAGCATTCAACATCAAAAATTATCTTTTTATCATTTACCTACTCAAGCACGAGAAGGAATTAAGCTTAGGGATGCTGATAAGTCTCTGTCACAACTTTCACATACTTTTGGTAACAATTTATATGATTTTCTTACTAACATATTGATCCAGTGCCCAGTGTCAGTTCCTGTTTGTTGCATGTTTTTTTGTTTCACAGAAAATCCATATCAAATGAAGTCCAAACGTGATAATGTTTTACAGAGATTTTTTTGGAATATATGTCATTTTGGGGATAAAAAATGCACACGAGACAATGCTCGAGAGGCCCACAAGCTCACATGGTGCCCCCTACCCTAGGGCGCATCGGGCAGGCTTGTGACTCCACAATAAGTCGTTTGGGGTGTCCTTCTGTCGCAACAAAGATAATATCCGGATAAAAATCCCCTCGAAATTTCAGCCCAATCGTTGTTACAGATCTCCGGGAATATAAGAAACGATGAAGGGCCAAAAAACAAGAATGTGAAACAGAAGAGAAATAGAGAGAGAGAGAGAGAGATCCAATCTCGGAGGGGCTCCTGCCCTCCGGGATTCATGGTGGCCAAGGACAAGAGGGGAAACCCTCTCCCATCTAGTGGGGCGGCCAAGGAAGAAAAAGGAGGAGGGGGCTCTCTCCCCTGCTCCCTCGGTGGCGCCGGAGTGTCGTCGAGGGAACCATCATGACGGTGATCTACACCAACAACTTCGTAGCCGTCATCACCAATTATATCCCCCTCTATGCAGCAGTGTAACCTAACCTCTCTATTCCCACTATAATCTCTACTTAAACATGCTGCTTTATACCACTTATTATTATTCAATGATGTGTTGTCATCCTATGATGTTTGAGTAGATTCTTTTTGTCCTACAGGTTAATTATAGTATGGTGTCATTGATATGAGTTGTATGTTGGTATGGCGTTGTCCTATGGTTCCCTACCTGTCACGCAAGCGTGTGGGATTACCATTGTAGGGTGTTGCAATATGTTCATGATTCGCTTATAGTGGGTTGCGAGAGTGACATAGGATTAAACCTGAGTAAGGGGATTGTTGCATATGGGAGCAAGGGGGCTTTACACTTAATGTTGTGGTTGGATTTTACCTTAATGATCTTTAGTACTTGCGGATGCTTGCTAGAGTTTCAATCATAAGAACATGTGATCCAAGTACGGAAAGTATGTTAGCGTATGCCTTTCCCTCATTTGCATATAATAATTATCATGCATGTTATATTCAATTGCCTCTAGATAATCGTTCTCGTTGTTCTCCAAAAAGCTTTCTCCTAAAAAACTAATTATTTATTATCGCAAAGTACTCCTAGATTTAATCCTGCAAAATAAAGTAGTTTTATTCTTGTTCTAGGTAAAGCAAACGTTAGTGTGCGTGGAGTTGTATCGGTGGTCGATAGAACTTGAAGGGAATATAAATTCTACCTTTATCTTCTCGTTGGGTTCGAAACTCTTACTTATCGAAATAGGCTACAAACGATCCCCTATATTTGTGGGTTATCAGCAACCCACGACGGTAGCACGCATTTAAAATCCAAATAATTTATGTTTTTTTTTATTTTTTGAGGATTTTCTTTGAAAAAACGAGCAATTTTGAAATTCCAAGATTTTTAGAAAATTGTTAACAATTTTTGAAATTTATATCATTTTCTTAAAATGTGAACAATACCAACTTTTTTAAAATTTATGAATGTTTTTCGAATATCCTATTTTTTTAACAAGAACAATTTCTGAATATGTGAAACAAATTTTTTATGAACAACATTTTCTAATTTCGAACAGTTTTTGAAAAACAAGAACTTTTTGAAAATTCTGGACTTTTTTTTAAAGATAAAACAATATTTTAAAGATACTGAACATTTATTAAATTTATGGTTTTTAAATAAATAGTAGGAAAATGAAAAGAAAATAAAAGTAAAACAGAAAAGCAGAAGAAAATTGGAAAATAAGTGATGAAAAACATCTGAAAAATAAAACTGGTTCCAAAGGCTTCTCGAAGGTTCACACAAAGACGATAAAACCCGGACTACTACCTTCCAGAACATTCTTATAACGGGAACTAGCGTCTAATCTCAAAAGAGTTGAATGATTTGGCCCAAAGTAATCACTAGCTAACACCTCCAGTGCGAAGTGATGATAACTGGTCACAATAAGCATTGAATCAGCGCAGGTTCTATTTAGTGCGTATGTCGCCAAATAGCGATCCAGTGCGTAACGCCCATCCCCATTACGCACGCTTGAGCCAGCTCACCTAGATCCTTTTCGGTTTTGGAAAGATTCTAGAACCTTCCCAGATCGGATTTTAACATATATTTTTTGCCTTTCTTTTGCTTTTTCCATTTTCATTCTTTCCTTTCATTTTTTTTCTTTTTTACTCAACCTTTTCCTTTTTCATGTTTGTTTTTCCTTTCCTTTTTTTTATTTTACAAACATCGTTAAAATTCATGAACATTTACTAGAAATCTATAAAAAATGGAACCATGATTTTATTTTAATTTGTGAATTTCTTTCTGAATTGTGATTTTTTTTAGTTGTGAGCATTTTTCACAGCCACGCACATTTTTTACGAATTTGTGAACATATCAAATCGTGAACCTTTTACAATTTTCTGAACATTTTGCGAAATTTACAATATTCTTTAACTGATCAACATTATTTTCGTAATTAACAAACATTTTTTATGATTTTTTTAAATGCATGAACAATTATTGACTCGATGTTTTTGTAGAATTTTGGGAATAATTTTTGAAATTAAGGATTTTTTTTATATTTGAACCTTTTTAATCTTTTCATGAACATTTTGTTAGTTCACAACCTTTTTTTCATACCGATAACATTTTAAAATACGCGTACCTTTCCAAAATCAGGAACATTTTTAATTTCCCTACATTTTTTAAGACTGTGAAAAGTTTCTGAATATGGAACTTTTTTTCATAATCCAGAACCTTTTTTTAATCCGCAAACACTTTATGATTTCCCGAACTTTTTTGAATTCACGAACATTTTATGATTTTCTCCAGTTTATTATAATTCACAATGTTTTTGAAATCCCAATCTATTTTAAAGAACAAATAAAGAAGAGAAAAAAATTGAAAAAGACAGATGGCCCCCTGCCCGCACATAGGCCAATCCAAAAGGGCGCCGGGGGTGAGCTCTTTGTTGCACCTGGGCGTCCCATATTCGACACCTTAACTGGAGCCCACACCCTCGTACGCACAAGGCCAGCCCATCTTCCTTAACCGACGATAAAATTCTTTCGGGTCTCACTTCGAGGGTTTTTTAATATTTCGGAATTTATAGGCCAATAATTAGGCCATACGGAGCCACGAGGGGCCCACGAGCAAGGGTGGTGTGCCCTAAACCCCAAGGCGCGCCCCTACCTTGTATGGCCCTCGTGGGTCTTCTGCCCTCCCCCGAAACTTCCAAGGTCTCTTATTGTCAAGAAAAAACAGTCAAAAAAATTCGCCGTGTTTGGACTTCTGAAGGTACGGATTGTCTAGAAAATAAAAAACATGAACTAGCACTGGGCACTAAATTAATAGGTTAGCCAAAAAATATACAAATTATACAAAAGTGATAAGATAATAGCAATTAAGAATATATATATATATATATATATATATATATATATATATATATATATATATATGTTTGAGATGTATCATTCTTGATGCATTAACTTTTCAGGCCAGTTAACTTGATTGTGAGACTGATTAATAGGTTATCCGACCGATTACTGCTAGCCCTTTAACTTATGGGCAAACAAAACCCAAAATTTTGGCCTGTAATCCCTCCCATCCCCCTCTCGCCCCTCAATAGCTAGGGTTTGACCATATAGTATGGTATAATACTCTTGCCTCTTGCCCCTCAATGCAGAACAATGTACATGTGAATTGGAATAGTGGAACTCAGAATAAAGATAAACACCTTACAGTATGATCCGCTGTATATGAACATTATGAAGATGATGATAAAAATAATTATCATTGAGTTTTGATTGAACAAAAAACTCATTATGTTTTCTTGTTTATATTTCTATATCGGATTAATGATTCATCTTTAAAAATGTCCACCCATGGGCTACGTTTGAACTGATACAAGCATCTTAGAGCTGGTGCAGAACATACCAACCTATAAGCTGCGCAATTTAAACCCCATCTCAATTTGATAATAATAATTTGTACTTTACATCAATGCAAGATGAAGTACTATTTACATACATCAGACCTAATATCTAAACATCTGCTCAAGTCTGAAAGTTTTACTTTGCTGCGTGAATGAAATTCATAGGTTTGCTTTTACTTTGTTGTATGAATGAAATTCATAAGCTAGTCCAAGTCTGAAAGTTTTACTTTAAAGCGTGAATGAAATTCATATGTTTGCTTTTACTTTGCTGCATGAATGAAATTCATAGGTTTGCTCAAGTCTGGAAGTTTTACTTTGTCGCGTGAATGAAATTCATAGGAAAATGCATATGCTAGTTGTCCAATTCTACTTTGCTCAGCATTTCAACGTTTTTAAATGCATATGCCAGTGTTGACCTGCCATGCACCGTAGGATAGGAGGCTTGTCCATACGCCTCATCCTCAAGTGGCACTGTGTGAAAGGAGAGCAGTGTCGAGCCGCGATACAACGGCTAACTAGGGCTCGCTCTTGCGGCACAGGAGTCACTTTTTTCTGTCGTCGAGGCTTGATACAGCGAACGTACAAACTCCCCTTTTAGGAGTATATATTTGATTGACTGTATGTATAGTAAGAATGATAATTGGGATCATGATTGATTGTATAGAATAGGAAAAAAATGAAAGGTGGGATTATGATGGATTGTATAAATTAGGAAAAAAGGAATGGAAATTATTGATTGACTGATTGAGAGAAGGAAGGTTCCAATTATAGGTTCAGCTGGTAGGTTCGAGAGAATGAAGGTTTAGATGGTTGATCTCCTTTTTAATACAGTACAGTCACAAGCGCTCATATAAATGTGCATACACTCACCCCTATGAACGCGCGCACACACCCCTACCCCTATGAGCACCTCCGAGAGACTGAGCTGGCATGTCATCTTGAGATTATACGAAGTCACCATAGGCGCCTGGTAGTCTATGAGAACGTCTCCTCCCACTAAATGTGCATCACCGGAAATCCTGAAATAAATCCAAGATTAATGCGAGCACCAAGATTTGAACCCTGGTGGGCCGGGAATACCACTCTCCTCCTAACCATCCAACCACAAGTTGGTTCGCAGTTTAGATGGTTGATTGATGGCATTACCTTCCTTCACCCCTTTATAACGGTTTGATCTAGGATAGAGAAAAAACAATATAAAAAACCAACATGTGGTGGGTTTGCTAATAAAAATCTTGATAGGGAGGGGGTGACGTGGTGGAGGCAAACGAGGGGTGGAGGCGAGGAAGTGACCTTACAAACTCCCCTCTTTTTTAGGGGGACAAACTTCCCTCTTAATAGTAGAGAATTTTTTTGAGGTCCTAGACCGTAGAACAATTGTTCTATGATATATATTATATAAATAAATTATGTACAAGAGCTAAAAAGTACAAAAAAAGTACAAAAATCAGCCGATGCCATCTCTAGGTATCATACCGAGGTTTACAAGTGGTGTTTAGACAAGGTAGCTAGTAGTTGTTCTTTCACTGGTTTTGCCCTTCTTCTAGCTTCCAATCACTTCTCTTAAGTAGTGAAGCCAAGCCTAGGTGGAAGGAGTCCGTGCCCTGAAGATTTTATCGTTTCTTCCTGAGCAGATGCTCCAACTGCCTGCAATAACAATGTCCATGGCAATATGTTGTGGAAGTTTGGCTATTGTGAGACTGATTTCATCATATTGAGAGACGCTTCGTTGTTTGCTCGGAATGATTTTATACCAGCAATCTGTGGCAAAGTTGCAGTCCCAAAATAGGCGCATCACTGTTTCTTCAACCTTCTCATGGCAAAGTGCGCATGTATAATCTGGAAGATGCATAGATTTCCTGTGAAGAAGGTTTCTAGTGTTCACTCTATCATGCACTAGTAGCCAGATAAATATGTTATGTCTGAGTTGTGTAGAGCTTTTCCAGATCCATTTGAAGATCATATGTCAATTGCTAGGGCCCAATATTGCCTTGTACATTTTTAGGGAGGAGTAACTTGCTAAGCTCCAATGGTATCTCCAGACATCTTTATTTGTCTGGCTAAAGTGACCTTGCATAGTGTCCTTGAGAAGCAAAAATTGCTGGTGTGCCTAGATGGATGGAGGTTTGTGGAAGAGGACCTCCAGATTATTGAGGGCCAGAACTTGTTGGAGGGATCAATCCGAATTAATGCTGAAGGAGTAAAGCTTTGGATATGCAAGCTTGAAGATATGATCCTTCCACCTGCCAAACCAAAAATAGGAGGGTATTGCCATTACGTAGGTGGCATCTTGCATGTGGTTTGTAAGTGTGTAGGAGTTTGATCACATCTCTCCACCAAAAGGAACCCATAGCTCTGTCATTTGGTGGATTAACAGAGTAATAAGTCTCCCATATGATGTTAACCCAAGGTGTGTCTTCTCTGTTAAGGAACTTGTGGATGTATTTCATTATGAGTGGTGATATCAAGTACACCGAGACCACCATGGGTTTTTGGGAGGCAAACTTTCTCCCAGGCAATCATAGGCATGCCCTTTTGATCAGAGCCATATTCCACAAACAGTGCTTGAGAAGGACATTAATTTGGTGAACCACTGATTTTGGCAATGACAAGGAGCACATGAAGAAGATAGGAAGACTTGCAAACACTGATTTTAGTAGTGTCAACTTATCTCCTGTGGAAAGCATAGTAGCACAGCCAGTGAGTCTATTGGCAATCCTTTTGAGTAAGGGAGTGTAGTCCTGAGCTCTCGGTCTAGCAAGGCTGAATGGTAACCCCATGTAATTCAGAGGGAGTTTTCCAATTTGCAGCCCAAAAGACTTGAAAGGTTCTGCATGATACTTATCTGGAGTGTTCATGGCCACCATGGCCACCATGATACTTATCTGGAGAGTAGTTGACACTGACCATTATAAATTGCATAGTGGAGGAGTAGATTCTTAACATGCATCGGTTGAGTTGGTTCAGCTGGTAGTACCAAGATAGTGCCATCTGCATATTGTATTATGTGGAAGTCAGGGCTGGTGGTATGGTGAACTAGAGGCTTGATCATGTCAGCAAGCATAGCTTCATTCAACGATGATTATAACATATCAACAGGTACCACAAAGATAAGAGGTGAAAGTGGATCTCCTTGCCTAACTCCTTGCTTACATAAGAATTGCTTGCATGGCACTCCATTAAGCCGAACATCAGAGTAACCAATTTTATAAATCTGTCTAATCCATTGTATCCATCCGGTCCAAATCCTTTAGCTTGCATAATTTCAAATATGGTATCATGGTTCAGCATGTCAAAAGCTTTCTCAAAATCCAATTTAAGGAGCACTCCTTAGAGTGGTGGCATTGGTGAAGGTATTCATAAGACCAAGCCAGACATTGAGTTTCCTTTAAAATTTGCAGGAAATGTTTCAACCAGTGGAGCTTTCTCTTTTCTTTTCTTTTTGCCATGGAGTGTTGAGGTGGAAGAGGCAAAGTGTCCCATTTTGGCCCCTGCTAGGTTGTCGGTGGGAGAGGAGGAGTGGTTCTCCTGGTTTGAAGATGGGAGATCTGCCTGGCAAGTTGAAACATATGCAGAGGGGCAAGTGTCAGGGATGGCAAATGACTTAAACATCTTTGATTTTGCACCTTGTTCAATGTACTCCCATACTTTAGATGAAATAAATTTCTTAGCCCAATCAAACTTCTCAGGTGTCAAGAGGGCTACAGAAAGAAAATTTACCCATTCTATGGGGACCTGAATTACCTCTTTGCTGCCATCAGTGGGTACAAAAAGCTTTGCTAAATAAGAGCACCTTCCTGTCCAAGCAGAGCTTCATCGGATTTTACTTGTTGCTGAGCAGACAGAGACTCTAATGACATAGCAGGAGCATGAGCAAAAGTTATATGAGCATCTTCAGTGGCATGTCAATATCATGGAATAGGGACTCCAGGCGGAGCTTCTAAATCAGAATCATTACTCTCGCCTGTGATGTTTTCATTGGGAAGTTGTTGCTATAATGCTTCAACTGAGGTAACATCTGTAAGTGGAAGTAGGCTGAGCACATGTACAGGAGAAATATCCATTTCTCCTACTATTGTGCTAGTCATCTTTGGAGCTGGTTGTATAGTGTAGTTCTGGATTTGTGGCTCCAGTAAATCCAAATGCATATGATCAACTGATGTGGTCTTGTCTGTAGTCTGAACGTTAGCAAGAAGGACTCTATGTTATAATCTGGCATGAGATTCAGTCTGTCTCCATTGCCATTCAGACTCGGTGCCACAATTGGTGGTTGTACTACAGGCCAATATCAATAGCAGCTTGTTTAATTGGAGGCCCGTCTACCAGTTCATGCATAGGTGGCCCATTAAGAGCATCTAAATCTGGTAAGCCTTGAAAGATGGGCTGAATGCGAGGCCCATTAGTAGACTCAACAAAAGGAGTAGAGTTATTTGTGAGAGCCAGTGAAAGAGTGATGTTTCTGTTGGCATCTTCATTAGGCAATTTTTCCATAATGACAGGAGGTTGCTCTTCTGGAACTGGGGCCATCAGGTCATTCAATTCTAAAAATTCCCCAGGGTGAAGTTCCATATCTGGAGGAGGAGTATGAGGCAGGGCCCAGTGACCCCAACCTGGCATATATTCTTAGTCTTCTTCCATGTCCATGTCCTCGTCAGGTATAACAGGTGGTGCTAACTGCAGATCTAGTTGTGGCTGCCCCAAGTTCAAATCAGGTAAGTTATGCATATCATCATGCTCATGATGATGTAGTGGCACAAGGAAATGGTTATGTTGGTTTGGATGAAAATTCTCTTGTTGTGGCACTGGATGAGGATTGCCATGTGGGTCAATGGGGTCCTCATCTGGTGCTTCTTCCCCCAACATCCTCTATTGCAGGATCACTATTGGTACTGTCTGAGAAACTGTTTGAAAGTCATTTCCTTCTCTAGTAACTATGCTAGCTGGAATATCTCTGAGAGCTTCAACTTTGACCTTCACTAGCTGATTCTCTTTAGTGCTCTTGCTTTTGTCCCAATGCATAAGAGTGAATTGTCGAAACTAGCCTGGGAAGTGAATTGTCGGGCCTGGGTGTAGTAGTGGGTTGGGCACTTATGTTTGGATTGGGCTTAGAATAGCAATCTTTTGCAATGTGGCCCCAGTGCTTACACGGTGGCATTTGATGCGATCGAGCAGCTAGGCCGATGATGGCCAGATTGTAAACAACGAATGGTTTTGTGGGATGGGGGCGAAGGACCCATTTGAATTGGCTGAATGCCCTCCCTTTGATTATGCCTTGAATGCTACATGCGTTGATCACGTTGAACTTGAGAACCATCTAAAAGCTGGATGTGATTGGTTGAATGAGATCTATAATCATATTCTCCCGAGTTTGGGTAGATGGCAGGCGACCTAAGAGCTTAGGCATAAAATTTGTGAGGATGGTTATGGAAAATATGAGTCCATTCGTCCGCTTTTTCCTGCAGATAAAGATCTAATTCCACGTTGGAGTTTGGGCCTCCATCTCCAGAAAGCATAAAGCTGATATTGAACTCAGAGATTGCAATGTTACCTCCATTGATGATAGAGTAGCCCACCTCTTTGGATGAAGTAGAAATTTGAAAGACCAATTATGAAGTTGTTTCACTTTGTATAAGGATGCATTGCCACCAAAGCATGTGAGAGGATTGTGGATACCGAAGCTTCGGTAAGCTTGATCTTTGATCTTGTGAATTCCGCAAGGAGGTGGAATTCCTCCTCTCCTTCTGATGAACTGGTGTGCACCCCCATAGATTCCAGATCTTCTCCTCGAACTCTTGGCCTCTCTTGAAGCTGAGTGATGGCAGGGAAATGATTGAAAGGATGGATGTGGTTTGAGGAGTTGGGATGGTGAGGGTGGATCGACTGTAGGATTGGATCGGAGAAGCGGCGGCTTGTGGTGGCCACCACGGCCGGAGTGGCCGGCGGCGCGGGCTAGGGCGAGGGGCATATAATGTAGTGGAGAATTACCAATAGAGAATATATGATGAGACACGTCGTTGTTGAGAGATTATCATTTACTCTCTCTTTTTACTTAAGAGAAGGCAGATATTTTCTTCTTCTTCTTATCCCTCCCTCCCCCACCTTAACATTTATATGTGACATTTGTAAGATAACATCATTAGACGTGCTAACACGGTGCTTTTGTATTTTTTTTCATTTAGGATTGTTTTTGCTTTACCCAGTTCTTTTTCCTTTCGTCCTAGCTTTTCTCAGATCTCCAACCAAATCAAAACATGCATCGGCGATGGAAGGAACTGCGATCTTTTGGTAGTTGGCACCTCATGCACGGTCACATAGGTGGATTGAATTTTTCTCCACCCGGTACTATTCCAGTCCACCATTCAGAAACCAACAGCGACCCATGAACAATGGAACGGTTAAAAAATATATCGCCGAAGTATCTCCGCCAAAAAGAAATCGGCCAAGTACACCTGAAGTCAAGGCTCTCCGCAGCAGCAAATCATGCAACCACGTTCTGATGCATGAACTATCCAACCCACATCTCAAACGAACAACCTGAGCACGACACAAGGCCTCCGTCCAATCGCTCTGACCCGTACGTCTTATCGCGGACTCTACGTCTCCGACGTCTCATCCCCCGAGGGCCAAGGCCAACCGGCCGGGCGCTGGCTGAGGCCAACTCCAGTGGGCAACCTAAAATGGAAGTCCGTTTCGGTCTGCTTTCATTCATTTGGGGCGGCAATGGAGTCGTCCATATTTGCTTGGGGCCGTTGCCGTGTCGATGCGTCCAACGCACGGCCGCATCCCAAATCACGTTCGGGGTGTATGTGATTAAAAAACGCAAAGCCTAAAATAAAATGCAAAAAAATAAAATAATCGCAAACATAAAAACGTAATTAAATATCAGGGCCACAGAACGGCCCAGTTTCAAAGTTCACATAGACATAATTAACATAAAAAATAAAAGAAAACTGTCGCATGCACGCTCCTGCCGTGCCCGTCGATGCCATGGCTGTCGTCGTCTTCTCACGCGTCGCCGTTGTCGTCCTCGTCGTTCACGAGGTCGAGGTAGGCCGGCAGCGTCCGGAGGTGGGACCGCGGTGCCTGGTAGACGGGAGCTTGCTGGAAGGTGGGAGGTGCCTGCATCACCTCCCCCGTGGCGACGTTTCGCGCTCCGGTGACTGGCGGCGTGGGAGGCACCGATTCACGCCACGCGGCGCCCGGCCATGTCGAGTGCACGACCACCACCCTACGCCACAAGACTTGGGGAGGGATCGGAGCGCGCGCGGCGCTCACGTGGCCGCCGCGGCCCCGACGAGGTGCCGGCGAAGAAGGAGGCGCGCCGCGTGTCATGCTCGTCCGGAACCACGTGTCCCGGAGGCGGAGTCGAGCGCTGCACTGGGTCGTAGTAGAGGTCGTCTGGCAGGAGGCGGCGCGGCGTTCGATCTCCTTGTGGCGCGCACGGCCGCTCGTCGGGACCGGTGGGATCGGCACCCGATCCGCGGACAAATGCCAGTTATTGGGCAGGTGCACGTCGCTCCAGGGGAGCGGCGTCCTCGTCTCCCAATAACGACGACAAACATCCGCGTAGATGTAGTGCCGGTCGCGCTCGCCGGTAGCCGTAAGGGATATGGAGAATGCGAGAGGCGCGGGGGACCTCCGTGGTTGTGATGCGGGCTCCTCTTTGTCGCCGCGGTGGCGGGGCCCGAGGACAAGCCAGCCTCGCGGTCATGCGCCACCTTGAGGCCGGTGTTCCACCCTCCCATGGCTGTCTGTGGCCGGCGAGCTCGGGGAAGGGGAAGAGAGAGCCGGGGTTTGGATGTCGGGTTTCGAGGAGGCCGCGTGACCGGAGTGGGAGCGTGGACTGTGACGGTCCACGGCTTTCCATTTAAGAATGACACCTACCGCGCGTGTGGGTGGATGATAGGTGGGACCGACCGCGCATGCGCATTAATGTTGGACGGTGGGAGGTAGGTGGCCGCCTGCCACGCGGCCCCGAAGCAGATGAGCGGTGCGTCCGTTTGCTGTCCGTCTCGACTCAAACCCGGCGTATGTTTGCGCTCGAAATGGGTCAGCTCAGACACAAAATTAACCATATAGGTCCAGTCCATCATGCGCTGGACCGTAGGGTCTATCTGTTTTGCTCTAAACAGACAGGGTCACACGGGATGGGGCCTGATGAGCGAGGAAGCAAGTGGGCAACCCGCGCAAGCCATCCATCGGCGGCCTGCCCATGTGGCCATCGGCTCTGTAGCCTTGCCTCGCCGCGCCGCGCCGTGGCGCGCCAACGAACACAAGCGTACGCTGGCCACTAGTACGCCGGAACTGATCGCCTATCCATCTCGAAGCGCGGAGCAGGAATCAGACCACAGCCTAGCCCCACCGAGAGCGTACGTACAAGCCCTCTCACATGGCGGTGCAGGGCGCGGCCGTCTCGGTGTAGCCCATCTGGCCGTATGCGTGTCATGTCAATGGAGAAACACCCTGAGCCTGAGGCCGACCCGTCCTTCTGTTCTGGCAGGAGAGGCGTGAGATGCAAGTATTTTAAGTTGATTTTCGGACCAGATGAGGTGAGTACCGGACCGTTCTAACTAATCTTCACTTTCAGTGTAGCTGTCAGCAGGCGAGACCCTGTGCATGGGGATGGCGCGCGGGGCACGTCCAGAGGTGTAATGTATCTTCTGCGTAACATATATCGTGCCGGGATTTGGATGTACGTGCACGTGGGTGGTATCCATGCAACGTCGGGCGCTCTGTCCGGTCACTGGATCGGGAAAATGCGTGTGTCCTATGTTACCAACATGTCCTGTCAGATTGTTGTTCTTGTCTGGAGGCTGGTGGGCTTGATGCTGGACAAGACAGGATCATTTGCTACATCGATCGATCTATTCGAAAATAATAATCTTTGCTACATCGATCAACATATACACAGAGAAAAAAAACTCCCGAAGCAAAAGCAGGCTTCTCCGGGCTATAGTTGGAAGTCTCGTCGCGGCAATGCGAGCCGTATGTAGGTGGGAAAGTTAGTGTCCTGATTTCGTCGACAAAGCAAAGTCACGAGATAAAACGTGCAGCTTCAGCTGATCCCTCTCCGGTGTTCACCACACATGTTTCTCTCAGCGGGATATTGCATATCTTGTAACAGCTTCTACAACCGGGCGCTTCAAACCCGTCTCATACGCCCGGGCGGGCCACCTGATTACTGTCTGATCATGATTTTTTTTATCCAGACAGCCCCTCAAACGGTCCTCAAACGTCTGGGCTGACCAGCACCTCCCATATCCAGCCCAAATATGGGACGAATAGGGGGTGTCCGGGCGCGCCTGGCACGCCTGTCACGTCGGACCCGGCCCACCCGACTCCACATAAAATCATTCCCATCCGCTCGCCGGACCAAACCCTAACCACTTCACTCCCCTCTCCTTCACTCCCCTCCACCACCCAAACTCGGCTCCGGTCGTCTCCGGCATTGCGGGCAGTGGATCTGAGTCCTTCACCTCCAGATCCGTCAACCCCGAGCTCATCCCACGCGGCCCCGAGGAGGAGATGGCCGTCCGGCTTGCGCTCTGCCGTGCCCGGGAGGAGATCTGTGTACGGCTGCACTCGGACTCCATCCGTCAGGAATCCATTGCGTCAGCTCAAATGGCGCATGGATCCGGCGCTAGGCCGGGCGTAGCTGCCTCGCCGGAGGTCGTGCGGTCTGTTTGGCATCCGAACGCGCTGGCAGACGCGCAACCCCTTCGGTAGCGCGCCGATACTCGGGACGCACCATCGTCTCACGAGGCCATGGCATGGCGTGCCCGCAATGTAAGGCACTGGGCGCGGGAGGCGGCGGCAGCCCTCGCGGCGGCGGACATCGGCGAGGCGGAGTCGCATTCTCTGGCGCCCCGTGTGGCGCATCAGTCGGGCGCCGCAACTGCACCGTGGTGGACGTCGGCGGCTTGTCCCCCGGATGGATCCATCATCGATCTGACGTCCATCGACACAGTTCGGGTTCCGGTCTCTGACGAGGAAGAGTATGGCATGGAGACAACGACGCCTTGAGTCCCGTGAGCCGGCTCGTCTCCCATGCCCTACCCTACCCGCGGCCACTGACCAACATTACGAGGAGCGACCGGCGCCGGACATGGCGAGCGGAGCTGGCGGCGAAGGGAGTGGAACCGGACGAAGCTTCAATCAAAGATCGTTGCGTTGCATGTAATAATATGGATTTGAGGTTTCTAATTTGAGGTATCCGGATGTGAAATGCGTTTTCTAAGGGGTGACCGGTCAGTGGACGCTCCAGGCGCATCAGCGGTTTGTTTGAAGGGTTGAATTTGTCAAGTCCAATTGTAGATGCTCTAAACACAAGCACCACGACCCACACCCACGCCCACACACACAACCCCAAACGAGCGAGCGCGCACCCACACACAAACTTCCCTAAAGAAAATATAAAAACACATTGCGCATACATAAATAAATAAAAAAAGTAATGACTGAACAAAAAATAGAAAATTAAAAATAACAAAACTAAAGAAAATATATGCTACTCCATCCTTCTCATAATATAAGAGCATTTTTAATAGTAATTTTAAACATAGTATAATTGTAGATGCTCGCATGCACTCATATTTATGAACGCCTGCACGTATATTCTACCACTATGAGCACTTTCAAAATAATGAGTCGGCACATTATATTAAAATTGATGAAGTCAATTCGAGCGAACGAATATCATCAGAAATATTGAAATAAATTTAGAAATAATTTAGGTAACCATATGGAACCTAACCATTTGAGGTACAGTTAGTTCTTAAAAAAATATAGTAGGAGTATTATGTTGTGTAATTTCGTTTTATGTCATACGTTCCAATCAAATATTAGCTTTATGCAGAGAACCTACGATACAATGCAGAGAACCCCCTACGGGCATGCGTATCTTTCCATCCAATCGCTGCGGTGACATTTGTTCATGCATCGCTCGCAAATAAATTCCTTTCAGACGAGAGTCACGCTGACAGCATCTAGAGCCTTCGTGGGCACTGGAGCTGAATCCTTGAACGAAAAGAACGCCAGGAACAAAAAGTGCAGAAGAAGTAGCAGCAATCATTCTGGAAAGGCAGGGATGAGCAAGAAATTTTTTTTTTGAATGTTGGCAAAGCTTGCCAAATTCATTGATCAAAGGGGAGTAACAGAACACCTCCAAAGGAGGAAAGCACAGCAAAAAGGGCTGGTGCAGAAAGAAAAGAAACAAAATGGACACCCGCTGATACCAACACAACCCCAAGATCCGCCAGCAACCGTGCACATCATCGGAATCCATCGTCGAGGCCTCCAAGATGATGCCTCCAAGAAGGAAGTGGTATCTAGAACACCACTGTCATCCGATCTGGTTACGCCAGATCTTAGGTTTTCACCCGGAGACCTCCGCCAACCTCGCGTAACATTCCACTGGGCAAGCTCCCGTGTCGCTCCCCGCAGCGGCCCGGGAGAACCCTGAATCGCCGCCGCCAGTCAACTTCCCACCTCGCCCTACCCCCCTCGCCGCCGCCGGAGTACGCCGCTGGGCAAAGCCCGAGCGGCGGCGGCGGCGGCGGGGTCTTCTCCATCTCGCGAGGAGCTTGAGCTGCGCGGGGGCGGTTCGGCCTCGGGGATGTGGATCTCGACGAGGCGCCGTCGGGTTCCTGGTGGCTGACGGGCGGCTTGATGCGTCGGCGTCTTGGCGTTGGGGCGGCGTCCTTGCTGCGCCTTGGCGCGGGCGGCGTAATTACAGCGCGGCCGTCGGCGCGAGGTGGCGAGGAGCGCTGCAGGGTGGCGCGGATCTGGCGCGGCCGCCGGCGTGCGAGGTGGAGGGGGCGCAGCGGGGTGGCGCAGATCTGATGCGCCCGCCGGCGCGTGCGGTGGAGGAGGAGCACTGCAGGGTGGCGCAGATCTGACGTGGGCGCGACATGAACGCTGCCGACGCCCCCAGCGAGGATCTGCTTGGTGGCGGCGTCGGTGCGTGAGGAGGGTTGGCGACACGGCAGTGAGGGGCTCCAAGCCCGATCTGAGTTTGGGCGGTCTGCGCCAGATCTCGATACGGTGGCGCTGGATAGGGGAGGCGGGAGCGGTGGCGGTGGATGCTGGTGGGTTCCCTTGCAGCGTGTGCACGTCCAGCTCCTGGAGCAGGGACGCCTTCCACCCTGTTGGTGCTAGAGGAAGCTCGGGCAGACCGGATCCAGCACGGAGGTCTGGTCCTTGCGCGCGGCGGCGCGAGCACGTTAAGTTTTGGCTTGGTTTTGCTCTGTTCGGCGCGCTGCGGTGCGGGCCGGTCAACTATGGTTCTGCCGGTCTTTCTGCGGCGTGCGCGAATTCTCGCCAGATCTGCGACGGAGCCGGAGGATGGCCGAGTCGATTTGGTTCGCCCAGTCCTGCGGCGGCGGTGCGGACGGTCGAGTTGGCGTGTGCTCGCTTAGGTTACTGCGGCGTGGCGACTATCCCGTGTCTGGTGGTGTGCTTGGCCTTGTTCTGCCCGGTGGTGCTGGGTTGGTCTCGTATTCTGGATGGTTGGCAGAAGGCTTGGCTCCGGATGAAAATCCTGCATCGATCTCGTCGGTGCCGACAGTAACGACATTTTTGGATGTCGTCTTCTTCCTTGGAGGTGCCGCCGTGGAGGGATGAGCAAGAATTAAGGAGAGGGAAACGATCAGATCGACATCTCTGGCGCCAGGGGGGATGCACATGAGCGCTCGTCGTGGTGGGCGGCCGCACCGGCCGGCTCGAAAACGAGGGCCCCGTTTTCCCTTTTTCTTTTTGAAATTAGCCTGCCGCCAGTGTATGTACCGGTGTTTAGACGAGGTGTTAAGGATATTAAATAGATTGGCAAGTATACATCCTAATGCATAGGTGCTTAGTATTTTGTAGCTAAGCATCCTTCTTTTAATATTTTTTTAGATGTTGACAATGCCCTAGTGTTTAGATGAAGTGTTAAGTATATTAAATAGCTTGTCAACTATCTTCCCAATGCATAGATGCTTAGCATTTTGTAGCTAAGCATCTTTCTTTTAATGATTTAAGCAACTGAAGTTCTTCATTGATGGGCTTCTTTGATTTAAATGTTTTGTCTAATTTTACGCGCTTGACATTGTTTTTTCCTAGGTGTTAGAATTAATTTGAGGCCACCGTTAATCTACCAAGAACCAAGCAATCACACGATTACGATACCGAGTTTTGTTAACGACTTTTCATCGATATGGCTACATCCCCGAGGCCTGACAACGGGCGCTCCTCCTCATGACACCGCTATAATACCGCACCCTGGCCGTCCGGGCGCCGGCACATGCCACCGGCTTGCTCCGCGTACCTGTGCTATTATGTTTGCACATGTTACATCGTGTGTCTACCCTATCAATATATAAGAGGCCTATGATACAAGTGTTCCGACCCCATATCATATTTACACACCATACGACTCATCATATCTTGTACAATAATATTCGACACAATTCTAATAAACTCCACCTTGGCGAATATTCTTCACCACTTTGGATTCATCCATGCTTCAAACCTCCTGTACATTGGACTTGAGATTATACCATGAACACTGTTGCTACTCCCAGACTCCATGTGACTCCACCTGCAACTATAGTCCTTTTTCGTCTTCTTCACAGTGAACACTCGAGCAAAATTAAGTTCCTCATTACTCTGTTTTGTCCTCCCAACTTCCGGAGTACCCGTCAATCACACATTGACCACTGTCTGTGTGAAAGTGAACAACTCACATATTGAACGTCACATATCAGAATTACCTGAACTCACCATCACTGCTCTTACTTGACTGTCTGTCTGAAACTTGAAGGAATTTCATCGTCACCCTGTGTCACCCTAAATCAAATTCACAGTTGTCTCACCTTTTTCCGGATAGTCACTGACATGTCCCACCATTATAGCACTTCACCTCCTTCTGTCTTGTCATCCGTACTTTTCCATGTACACTGAACACCACAGAATATACAGTCATGTACCCACTCGGCTTTTGATAATTTCAGACTTTCCGTCACTTTCTCAGATTCCCTATGGTCAACTCCTGTATCAACTAGCACCGATAGACCTAGTCACCAATTTGAATCTGGTACTTGTCAACACTGCTTCAGCACCCCTGCACACTTTGTTTGACCACATGTCTCACCATTAGTGCCTTGGTCTATCACTGTGTCCCGTGCTTACCGCACGCCTCGCAGGTGTCACGGCATCGAGCCTCTGCTGTCCTGGTCGAGTCTCCTGGGTAGCTAGCCCACACTATCTCAACCTGAAAGTGCAACTATCCCTAGGTGGTTTTGGTAATTCATAACAACATATAGCTCATTGAGCTAATGCTATTCCAAGTCTATTATTTCAGGAAAGCTCAATGAATGGCATGGCATGTATGATGAAAGTGGATCCCTCAAAATACTAAGGACAAAGGATTGGCTCAAGCTCAAAAGCTCAAGACTCTTCATTTTACATTTTAGTGATCCAAGATCACATTGAGTCTATAGGAAAAGCCAATACTATCAAGAAGGGATGAGGTGTTGCTTAATGAGCCTCTTGCTTCATGTGCTTAGTGATATGCTCCAAAACCCTCAACTACTTTCCCACATCCACAAATGACCTAAACCTAAAGCCAAAATCGGTCAAACCAATTCTTTCTATCCGGCGCCACCGATTCCAAAAGTCATAGCCACTGCCACAAACCCTAAGCAAATCGGTCTTACGATAGGGATCTCGGTCTCACCGAGATGGGGTTGCAATCTCTTTGTTTCCCTTCATAACGTTTCGGTCTAACCGAAGTGAGCGATCGGTCCCACCGAGATTGCAATGTAAACTCTCTGTTTCCTTTTTGTAACATTTCGATCTCACCGAAAAGAGCAAATCGGTCCCACCGAGTTTACCTGACCAACTCTCTGGAAAGCTTATTACCAAATCGGTCTCACCAAGTTTGTGTAATCGGTCTCACCGAGATTACGTTATGCCCTAACCCTAACCGAATCGGCCTCACCGAGATGCATGTCAGTCCACGAAAATCACTAATGGTCACTAGGTTTACTAAATCGGTTCGACCGAGTTTAACGATTCGGTCCCACCGAGTTTGGTAAATTGTGTGTAGCAGTTAGATTTGTGTGGAGGCTATATATACCCCTCCACCTCCTCTTCATTCGTGGAGAGAGCCATCGAAACGAACCTACACTTCCAACTTACCATTTCGAGAGAGAACCACCTACTCATGTGTTGAGGCCAAGATATTCCATTCCTACCATATGAATCTTGATCTCTAGCCTTCCCCAAGTTGCTTTCCACTCAAACCCTCTTTCCACGGATCCAAATCCTATGAGAGAGAGTTGAGTGTTGGGGAGACTATCATTTGAAGCACAAGAGCAAGGAGTTCATCAACACACCATTTGTTACTTCTTGGAGAGTGGTGTCTCCTAGATTGGCTAGGTGTCACTTGGGAGCCTCCGACAAGATTGTGGAGTTGAACCAAGGAGTTTGTAAGGGCAAGGAGATCGCCTACTTCGTGAAGATCTACCGCTAGTGAGGCAAGTCCTTCGTGGGCGACAGCCATGGTGGGATAGACAAGGTTGCTTCTTCGTGGAACCTTCGTGGGTGGAGCCCTCCGTGGACTCGTGCAGCCGTTACCCTTCGTGGGTTGAAGTCTCCATCAACGTGGATGTACGATAGCACCACCTATCGGAACCACGCCAAAAACATCCGTGTCTCCAATTGCGTTTGAATCCTCCAAACCCTTCCCCTTACTTTCTTGCAAGTTGCATGCTTTAATTTCCGCTGCCTATACACTCTTTTCATGCTTGCTTGAATTGTGTGATGATTGCTTGACTTGTCCTAAAATAGCTAAAATCTGCCAAACTATAAAATTGGGAAAAGGTTAAGCTTTTATTGGTCAAGTAGTCTAATCACCCCCCCTCTAGACATACTTCAAGGTCCTACAAGTGGTATCAGAGCTTTGGTCTCCATTTGCTTTGATTTCCATAGCTTTTGGTGGTCATAACCTTGGTTTCACAACCTAGGAGAGTATGGCGTCTAGCGAGGGAAATTATCTCCGTAGAGGTCCTTACTTTGATGGTACTAATTTTGCTAGTTGGAAGCATAAGATGAAAATGCATATTCTTGGACATAACCCCGCCGTTTGGGCAATTATTTGTATTGGCTTGCAAGTTGAATTCTTCGATGGGAGATAACCGAACCATGAAGCTAATGCGGAAGAATTGAAGATGCTACAATACAACGCTCAAGCATGTGACATCATCTTCAACGGATTGTGCCCCGAAGAATTCAACAAAATCAGCCGTCTTGAGAATGCAAAGGAAAATTGGGATACATTGATTGAAATGCATGAAGGTACCCAATCCATCAAGGAATCCAAGTTGGATGTGCTCCAAAGTCACTTGACAAGTTCAAAATGAAGGATGGTGAAGGTGTCGCTGAAATGTACTCTAGGCTTGCTCTTATCACAAATGAGATTGCCCGGCTTAGGGAGTGAAGAGATGACCGACAAATTCATCATCGAGGAAAATCCTAAGAGCATTGGATGGAAAGTATGATACCGTGTGCACATTGATCCAAATGATGCCAAACTACAAAGATATCAAGCCAGCGGAAGTCATTGGAAGGATTGTTGCTCATGAGATGTCACTCAAGGATAAGGAGGAACTTCACAACAAGTCAAGTGGTGCTTACAAAGCCTCAAGTGAAGCCCCCACATCATCAAGTGAGAAACCAACCTTCAATGAAGAATTGAGCTTAATGGTGAAGAACTTCAACAAATTCTACAAAAGTAGAAGCAAAGAAAGAAGCTCCAAGTCAAGGTCTTACAATGACAAGAGATCTTCTAGTCGAGAGCTTAATTGCTACAATTGTGGGAGACCGGACACTACTCCAATGAGTGTACCGCACCCTACAAAAGGAGAGAAGATTCTCCAAGAAGAAGGAGCAAAAGAGAAGAATCACCACCAAGAGAGAGGAGGAGTAGAGATGATCGTTATGAACGAAGACCCTCACGGAGAAGTAAGGATTCTGAAAGAAAGGACAAGTCATCAAGGAGCTACACAAAACGAAGACATCAAGCTCATGCTGGTGAATGGGTATCCGGCTCCGACTCCGACCATTACTCCGAGAGAAGCTATCACTCTGACTCCGAATATACTCAAGATGAAGGTGTTGCCGGTCTAGCACTTGTGTCAACCAACTCCTACGACATATTTGAATCACCAAATGAAGGAATTGATAGATGCTTCATGGCCAAAGGTCCAAAGGTAACACATCCCGAGTATGTTGATTTTAATAGTGATGAAGATGACTTGCTTGTGGATGATGATTTACTTGTTGACAACTCTAGTGATGAATACTATGATGAAACGTCAATTAATCATGCTAATCAAACGAATGACAGTGATAAGGACAAAATTGAGCTTCTAACTAAAGAACTAAACACTCTTAAGTTGGCTCATGAAACTATCCTCGAAGATCATCGAGAACTTTTAAGGGCTCATGAGAAGTTACGCTTTGAAAAGCTCAATCTTGAGCAAGAGAATGAGTTCTTAAAGGCAATCAATGATGATCTCCGCAAGAAAAGTTCTTCTTACATTGCCAAGCGTTTACTCTTATCTACTTACATGCCTCAAGTCAAGTCTAGTAACAAGAACAAGAAAGATACTTCCTCTAGTAGTAACAATAATAATGTCAAATCCAATGTTGTTGCTTCTAGTAGTTCTCTTGATTCCACTAATGATTCTCTTAGCCAAGTTACACTTGAGCAAGAAAATAGTTTATTGAAGGGAATTATAGAGAAAGGTGTTTACAAGATCCTTGCCGGGAGTAAGCAATTCGAGGAAATTGTACGCAAGCAAGGAAGGCACCGGAAGAATCAAGGTGTTGGTTTTGAACGAAAGTTCAACGCCAATGGAGTTGAGTGGGAAGAAGATCAATACCCCAAGACAAAGTTTGTTCCTCAACAAGAGAAGTATGATGCTACTTATTTCAAGGGGACACAAGCTCAAGATGATCTTCCACCACAAGACCACAAGAACAAAGGCAAGGACAAGCTTCAAGAAGAGATTGATGCATTTGAAGAAGCACCTAAAGCCTCATTCAAGTGTGTCCCCAAGACTACGTCAAGTTCTACTTCATCAAGTACAACTACAACTCCAAGGATTCCCATCAAGGTGATGTGGATCCCGAAGAAGAATAACTAGAGAGTTCTTGAGGGTGACTCCGCCAACATTCTTCACTCATATCATTTTGGCAAGAACGAATACAATCAACTTTCACATCTTGCACTAGTTCAAGGAGTCACAAACCCTCATGCTGGTAAGGCAAGGGACAAGGTAACCTAATGTTTTCATGGACATCATCTTGTGTGTGCATCACTCTATGTCTATGTATATTCATGTTTGTTCCTTGTGGGACTAACCCATGTAGGCAAGTTGATAGTGCAACTCACTCCAAAGGATCGCTCCAAATGATCTACATCAACATTGAGCATCTACATCTTCAACACCTACATGAAGTCATCATCGACAAAACCCAAGGTTAGTTCATCCCTCTAAGGGGGGATCTCACATCTAGGGGGAGCTGGACTCTAAGAATTGAGTCAAAGCAACTCTAATGGTGTGACCACATTAATGCATTATGTACAAGTGGTAACCCCACTTGAGCTTAAACAATGAGTATGACCTATGATCAAATGTTCTCATTTGACTCCTAAGTCAATATACTCATATATAGATGACCTAGTCATCGCCAATTGTTTGATAGTTGCTAAAATTGATTGTGCATGCTTTGCCACATATTTCAATTGCCATCTTATTGTGTGAGCATGTTGGTGCATATTTTACTCATTCAAGGACATCCACTTGTTGTTTTGTTTGTTTGGATTCTTTTCTTTGTGCCAAGTGGATGGACAAGAATGCCTAAGAACCTTCTTTAGCTATCTATGCTTTTCTCGTCTCAAACTCTATTCATGCTACATCACAAAATTTGATCAAGTCGATTCGAACCACTACGTGTGAGGTGCACTCGGAGTCCACGATTCGTCATAGACTTAAACTTCCAAAACCTCTTAGTGATTCTCGGTCCGACCGATCCTTCCATTTCGGTCCTACCGAGATCATCAAGTTGATCTGAAGTTTTCAATCTCGGTGCAACCGATTTGAACTTTTCGGTCTCACCGATTTCGTAACTGAACACGAGTTATGCATCTCGGTGCCACCGAGTTGTTCCACTCGGTCACACCGATGTGGTCGAGCTATATATAGCCACAGGCAAAATTTTGGAAATTTCTCGAAACCCTTCGCCCAGCAAGCAGCTCGCTACGCCATCGTGGTCTCTGGATCGTCTCCTAAATGCTTGACAGCCTCCTGTCGCTGGTCTCCGCCATCGTCAACGGATTTCGTCCCCGCCGTTGCCGCCGTAGCAAGTCCACCGCCAAGTTAGGGTATGGACTTAATCTTTGTGCTATCCACATCCGATTCCTGACACATTGTTTTCATATTGATTCTTGCCACGATTGAAACTCTTCTATCTAGCCAAAGTAGTTCATAGATTAGATGTGATTCAAATTTTTAGGTTTAGGTTTCCGCTGAAACCATCTCGGACCCACCGAGTTGAAAAACTCGGTCTCACCGATTTGGCTTATGCCATTGCACTAGTGACTCTTGGTCTGACCGAGAATTACTAATCGGTGCAACCGATTTGAGGATTCTGTGAAACCCTAGCAGTTTCGGTGCCACCGAACTGAAACTCGGTCCAACCGAGATCATTAGTTTAGGTTCCAACACTGCTTCGGTATCACGGACTTTGAAAATCGATGGATCCAAAATGCTTTCTGTGGAAAACTAAGACTGAACTTTTGAGTCATTCTTTTGCAAAAAACCTCTGCATTTTGTGATGCTCATCTTTTCTATCTCATCTATAACTCTTCACAGGGTCGCCAGTCGACTTTTGCGGTATGTCCGATCAAAGCTACAACGAGCAGGTCGGAAGAGCAGATGGACTTGAGTGAGGGCACTAGTCCCTCAACTTGGATGAAGGGAGCAGAAGTACTCCTAGCAACCTGCCTAAGGCTGCAACTAGGCAAAGGAGGAAAAGAACTTCAGATTAGGAGGATGAAGATTACAAAGTCGAGGAAGATGAGGCAACTTCCAAGAAAGTGGTGCTCAAGAAGGAATATGGCTCAAAGAAAGAATGCAAAGCCGGGCATGAAGACCAAAAGGCCTGCAGGAAGACAACCAATGTCCAAAGCGAGTGTCTACACAAGCTTCTTTGGAAACCCAACCCAAAGAACCTGCTGCAGAAGGGAAGAAAAGAAAGGAAAGGGTCAAGATGACCATGGCGGAGTTATTGGGAAGCCTTCCATGATGGAAGAGGAAGATGAAATTGCTGCACCGGCACCAAAGGCACCAAAGCTTATGGGTGATGCTATTAGATCAGGGGCTGCCACATCTAAGCCCAAGGAAGCACCCAAAGCTGCCCCAAGGCCAAGTCTGCACCAAAGAGGAATACCGGGAGTATTCAATTTCTGAGGAGAACAAGGCCCCAAAGTGCACGAGGATCTTGATGAGGAAGATGAAGAAGGACAGGTTCTAAGAAAGCTCAAGCCCAAGATGCAGACCACAATGATGCCCATCCTGTGGTGAGGACATGAGAATCAGGGAAGGATTCAGGGCTGAGGATATGGAGAATGGAAGATCCATATGCCACAAGGAGAAGAACTCATTGATTACGAGGTTCCATACAAAGGAACAACAGGACTTTTATGAAACAATTACATTGGATAAGAAGCCCATAGTCTGTGACATGAGGTGGGTTGACTGGAATTTCATCAAGGAGAATGAAGAGCACTATCCTGGAGTGCAAGATAGCTTTGTTGCTTGTGGAGTTGCAGATTTTGTTGGGCAAAAGCTCACAAATTGGAATGATGAGCTTATCATGCAGTTATACTCCACAACACATTTTTACCCAGATGGAAAAATTGTTTGGATGTCTGAAGGTACAAGGTACCAGTCAACTGTTGAAGAATGGGCAAGTCTGATCAATGCCCCCAAGGAGAATGAAGATGACCTAGACATTTATGCAAAGAAGTAAATGGGTCACAATTCAATGGCTCACATGTACAAGGAAATTCCAGACAAGGCATTAGGAACTCACAAGTTTGGATCAGTTCACTTTCTACATCGGGGTTGCCAACCATAAATTGGATTACGAGGCACACTTTGTTGCCCAAGTCTGGTGACCATAACATGATCAGAGGGCATGCCATCAACATGTTGCATGTGTTCGATGTGCCACGAAGTTCAAAGTCATGAGCACGATCATTGAAACAATCAAGAGGACTGCAGCAGATCAGAAGAGGAGCTGTGGATATGCACCTCAGATTCAAGAATTGATAAACTCAAAGTTGGGCACAGGAAAATATCAGTTGGATAAGGAACACTTTCCACTTTATCCAGACTTTGAGGATAATGAGGTTGTCATGAATGAAGATGATCCACAATCAGTTCAAGCTCAGAGAAGAAGGAGAAGGCAAAGAGGGAGAAGGCTGCCAAGATGCCAACTCAAGAGGAGGCATCTGAGTATTTCTTGAAGAACAAGCAGGAGCAGCTCGGATACTTGATAGCATCAACCCTGAGGATTGAGAAGGGATTGGCCACCCTCACTCAAAATTAGGAGAGCTTGGAGATAATAATAGAACAAAAGTTCTATAACTTAGATGTGAAAGTAATGGCGAGATTGGTCTGCAGTGGAGGAACTACAAGATGACATGCAGGAGAGGAAGGGCAAAACAACAAGCTGATGCATTTGCCAGAGTGCCTAGAGCCCAGAGGTCATCTCTTGTGCAGTTCGACACAAGAGCAACTTCATCTGCACCGGCTACAACCTCGGTGCCACCAGCTCCGGCATCTACATCAGCTCCAGCTCCATCTACTTCAAGCTGAAGCTTTTGTCCTCGGCGTTATCCGGACTCCACCACACGAAGATCAAGCCTGAGAGTCGATCTAGCACTATGCATTTTCTATGAACTTTTTGGTAACTTGTTGCCAAAGGGGGAGAAAAATGTATAGATCATAGGCTTCGAGAGAGAGTGTGTGTTGCTTTTGTTCTCTCTTGCTTTATTTGATGTTTTTTCAATCTTTGTTTGCTTTTGGTTGAGATACTATGCTTGTGAGACATTGATGATCATGTGTTTGATCATAAGCTACACTTATGCATGCTTGATATTATCCTATCTATCTTATGTGATCACTCACCATGCTTGGTGATGAGTGCATGTATTCATTGCTTATTATTTTGAGCGCTCCACCAAGATGTATGTGACATGGAAGAGTAACCCATGAGCCTAATTCATTGTGCATTTGCAGTCCAAAGCAAATCTAAAACTATGCACAAATTTAGGGGAGCTCTTGCTTATCACATACTTCTCAAAGCGACGATGTTATTTAAATTTTATTATCATTTGTCGAAGCTTTGATCTATATGTTGTCAGCAATTACCAAAAAGGGGGAGATTGAAAGTGCAACTATCCCTAGGTGGTTTTGGTAATTCATAACAACATATAGCTCATTGAGCTAATGCTATTCCAAGTCTATTATGTCAGGAAAGCTCAATGAATGGCATGGCATGGATGATGAAAGTGGATCCCTCAAAATACTAAGGACAAAGGATTGGCTCAAGCTCAAAAGCTCAAGACTCTTCATTTTACATTTTAGTGATCCAAGATCACATTGAGTCTATAGGAAAAGCCAATACTATCAAGAAGGGATGAGGTGTTGCTTAATGAGCCTCTTGCTTCATGTGCTTAGTGATATGCTCCAAAACCCTCAACTACTTTCCCACATCCACAAATGACCTAAACCTAAAGCCAAAATCGGTCACACCGATTCTTTCTATCCGGCGCCACCGATTCCAAAAGTCATAGCCACTGCCACAAACCCTAAGCAAATCGGTCTTACCGATAGGGATCTCGGTCTCACCGAGATGGTGTTGCAATCTCTTTGTTTCCCTTCATAACGTTTCGGTCTAACCGAAGTGAGCGATCGGTCCCACTGAGATTGCAATGTAAACTCTCTGTTTCCTTTTTGTAACATTTCGGTCTCACCGAAAAGAGCAAATCGGTCCCACCGAGTTTACCTGACCAACTCTCTGGAAAGCTTATTACCAAATCGGTCTCACCGAGTTTGTGTAATCGGTCTCACCGAGATTACGTTATGCCCTAACCCTAACCGAATCGGCCTCACCGAGATGCATGTCGATCCACCGAAAATCACTAACGGTCACTAGGTTTACTAAATCGGTTCGACCGAGTTTAACGATTCGGTCCCACCGAGTTCGGTAAATTGTGTGTAACGGTTAGATTTTGTGTGGAGGCTATATATACCCCTCCACCTCCTCTTCATTCATGGAGAGAGCCATCAGAATGAACCTACACTTCCAACTTACCATTTCTGAGAGAGAACCACCTACTCATGTGTTGCGGCCAAGATATTCCATTCCTACCATATGAATCTTGATCTCTAGCCTTCCCCAAGTTGCTTTCCACTCAAACCCTCTTTCCACCAGATCCAAATCCTATGAGAGAGAGTTGAGTGTTGGGGAGACTATCATTTGAAGCACAAGAGCAAGGAGTTCATCATCAACACACCATTTGTTACTTCTTGGAGAGTGGTGTCTCCTAGATTGGCTAGGTGTCACTTGGGAGCCTCCAACAAGATTGTGGATTTGAACCAAGGAGTTTGTAAGGGAAAGGAGATCGCCTACTTCGTGAAGATCTACCGCTAGTGAGGCAAGTCCTTCATGGGCGACGGCCATGGTGGGATAGACAAGGTTGCTTCTTCGTGGACCCTTCGTGGGTGGAGCCCTCCGTGGACTCGCAAGAACCGTTACCCTCACGTGGGTTGAAGTCTCCATCAACGTGGATGTACGATAGCACCACCTATCGGAACCACGACAAAAACATCCGTGTCTCCAATTGCGTTTGAATCCTCCAAACCCTTCCCTTTATATTCTTGCAAGTTGCATGCTTTATTTTCCGCTGCCTATATACTCTTTGCATGCTTGCTTGAATAGTGTGAAGATTGCTTGACTTGTTCAAAAATAGCTAAAATCTGCCAAAGTCTAAAATTGGGAAAAGGTTAAGTTTTTATTGGTCAAGTAGTCTAATCACCCCCCCTCTAGACATACTTCAAGGTCCTACACAACCCCCACTGTAGAGAACCACCGATCATCACCGACTGATGTCGAGTATCACGTCACGTCTCCATCAGACCAATGGCCCTAGTTCGATCCACGTGTCTCTCGCTATCCCACTGAAATAGACTTTGATTCTCTGGCGTCTTACACCGTAACCCTTCCATCAGCATAGAGTTAAGTCTTCCATTAGACTCCAGCTCCACGTTCAACATGACTCCATGTAGCTGGATGTGCTACCCCGCACCCTGTCGACTTCAACATGATTTCACTGCCTTGAATCAACCCTGTGCCATAGTCTTGTCGAAGCTGCACAAGCCCTTAGGCCTGTACCACGTGTTTCCACGCCACAGATGCCAGTCACCATCAGCATCACGCTCCTATGTTGTCGTCGTTGAAATCACCACCGTCTTCTGCTTTGACCGACATCCTCGTCGGTCCATCAAACTGTCCAGTCCAACCCAGCTAAACTTGTTGAACGGCAACCATGCTCCACCTTGCGTCGTGTCTGCCCGCACATCTCTGTGCATTGATTGACGCCCTCTGTTTGCATGATCCTATCATGATGCGCTCCAGACTCCTCCAAGCCTTATACGCACGCCGCCATCTGCCGCAGATGGTCCATCTTTATCGACTTTGCATCCCGCTACACCATCAAGCATCTCGTTGCTTCAGCAGATTATTCACCCACAAATGCCACTACCAAAGTTCTCTGTTTTGCTGCATTGGCAATACCCCAACTTCATGGTCACATGATGTAAAAATACCATCTACATCCTGATGCAACACTTGATTACACGTAGCTGATCGAACCAGGCAATCTCCATCTAGTCCCGCAACTCCGCGTCTTTATCAATTGCGACATACAACTGTTGTCATCATGTACATAATCTGTATGTGTACCAAGCAAAAAGAGCCGATGAGGAAATCCATCTAGTAGGCTTTCCATATGCACGAGGTCATAGAGATCGAAAACTCCACCACGTCTCCATGTATGCTTGACTTTGCCTCTCCCTCTCCTTGCTCACAATGAATAGCACCAACCAACACTAGCAATCACTAGTCCATACGCTTCCTTTTTTCCCAAAAAAACTCGTTTCTTTTCCTTCTATAGCAGTATACTTTGGACAGCAACGCAAGCCTCAGCCAACAGCTCCCTCGCTCGACTCGCTTGTGCGCATGCTACATTGGCTTGAGTTAATTGCATGGAAGGACCACAATTGGGGTAGAACGTGAAGATTGGTATCAAGTTTGGTAATTTTCGCATGTCAGTACCAACTCTGGGGCGAGCCATTGCAAATAGAGCTAAACCTTGTGTTTATACGTATTGACGCCAAAACTGACCGGTCGGGCCCAACTGTCAGGTGCCACGATGGCCAATCGGTGCGTGCCCTCGCGCTGACGAGGACGAGTCCGACTCGGTCGCTCTTAGCCCGGTATGATCGGCCTCCCTCCTTCCCTACCCCACCATTCTTCGTCTTCCTCCTCGCTCGTTTGCTCCCTCGCCACCGCCTGCTTTCCCGACAACCGCCCGCAGCTCGGCGGCGCCGCCGCCATGGTTTTTGAGGACGAAAGCAGCGATGGCCAATCGAGCCTCCCGTGCATGCACTCCTCCTCCTTCACCACCAATCGGCTTAACCAGGTGAGTTTATTGGAGCTAGGGTTAGGGTTAGGTTTAGACATTTTGGGGATTTTTCTGTTTAGGTGGTCTTTGATTTGGGGATTTCCTTTGATTTGCTTTCCTCCTTGTCCTCTGCACATGATCTAAACTTTGATTAGCTTATGTAGGTACCCTTTTCACTTGAGGACCCGGATTACAAGGAACTTCAGATATGATGGTGTTCTGTGAGAAGCACGGCAAGGCATCAGAGAGGCTTGTTGCATTTGAAGGAACAGACACATGGAGAAGGTTCTTAACATGTGCAGAGCATGTAAGTTTCATTTATATAGTTGATTAGTAGTAATTATGTAGAGGATTGTGTCCTTGACAGTGGAAGATGCTAGTTTGTTTACTATGAATCATTGATGTTTAACAATTTTGAATCATTGATGTATCCATGAAGCTAAGTTTTATTCAGTGATGTTTATGGTCAAATTGTTGCATGAGCTCAATATTACATTAGCCCTAGTAGTTGAATGGGATTTAAGATTGTATTGATGATAAATATTTAGCTGAATGGAGTGTTACTTCGGTAAATATATGCTCCTATTGTACTGTGCACATGCTCTTTTACTTATTATGTCAGCTGTTTCTTTATTATGTTAGTGATATATGAATGAAAATAAGTTGTCTTGTACTGATGTTAGCTTTATAGTGACATAATATTATCTAAATGCACAGTTTCTTTATATATGAATGAAAATGCACATTTTCTCTTGTAGTTTTACTGTATTACCAATTTGGAGTTCAAATCATTGTATTTATCTAGGCTTTACATTAACATAATACTATCAATTTGGAGTTCAACTCACTGTATTCAGCTAGGCTTTAATGTATTGTATTTAGCTAGGCTGTAAACTCACAGTTGCATGTGTTATTACAAATAGTGGTACTGATGTTATATATTAAATGAATGGTACTAATTGTGGTAAAGTTGTGCCTAAACTAATTGTTTCATTTGTTATTTTTCCAGGGAGGTCAAAACTGTGGGTTTGTTGAATGGGTTGATCACCAGCGGCCCACAACAATGTAGAATGCATTGTTGAAGCTGTGGGCAATGCATGAGGATAGCAAGAGTGCCAGGGTGAATGATAATCTTGAAAGTGCTCTACTTATTCACCATTTGGCAGAAGAGAAAATCAATCTGGAGGCCAACTATGACAAGTTGGTTCAAGATGTGCATGAACTTATGAATTTCTAGGAGGATAGACACCTTGATTCCAGCTATGTGCAGGCTAAGATGGACAGTGCATGGGAAAGGAGAGCTGAAGTTGTGGCTGATATGAAGGCAGAGATGGCAAAGAAAGATGCAGATCACCAAAAGCTTCAGGAGAAGTATCAACTCCTAGTGAACCTGACAAGAGCTAAAGCCACTGTCATCCAGAAGTTGAAGTTGAAAAACATGAAAGAGAAAGAAGTGCTGACTGAAGCTAGGATGAAATTGGAGTTTCAGAATGCAGAGGTCAAAAAGTCTGAGGAGAAGCTCAACCATGAGAAGCTAGAGTTGAAGCTTTAGTTTGCTGATCTGCTAAAGGAAAAGGAAAAGCTTTGTGAAGAGAGGGTCCACTTAAAGCTTCATGTTGTCGAGGTCATCAAGGGAGAGGAAACGCTAAAGCAGAAGATCAAGGGGATCTAGGACATGGTAGAGGAATGAACAAGATGTTCATAAAGATCACTGGGCATTGCTGACCTTTGGGGAAGTATAGTTGTGTAATGACCTAATTAACTATGGTTGTACTAACTGTGAACTCTGGCTGTGTATGTAGCAAGTATTTATGCTACCATCCTTTGGGAGCAAAGGATTAATATAAGCATTTGAACTCCACTATTATTTGTGAACCATGGTTATGTATGTTATAACATGCTGAACTAAGTAATTTGTGAGCCAACATGCTTTGGGAGATGGATGAAATATAGTAGATTCTCTGGTAGATGGATCACGGATGTCAGATATCTTTGTATTAGGTAAGTTGGTATGATATGTTGAACTAAGTTGGTAAGTTGGAAGATGGATGTAAGTTAGTAATTTATGAGTTAGCATGCTATGTAAATAATTGCACCCTAAGTTGGGATGACTTGTGAGTTGTGAGGTTTAGGTGATTTGTGAGTTGTGAGCTATTTTTAGGTTTATGTCGTTTCGTTGACCCCGCATCTCCCTAAACTCTAAATTTTAGGTTAAGGTGGTTCCATTGATCCCGAGGCACCCTAAACCCTAAATGGTGGGTTTCAGTGGTTCCGTCGACCCCTAGGCACCCTAAACCCTAAATGGTGGGTTTCAGTGGTTTCGTCGACCCCGAGGCACCCTAAAACCTAAATTTTAAGTTTTGGTGGTTTCCTCGACCCCTAGGCACCCTAAACCCTAAATAGTGGGTTTGGGTGGTTCTGTCGACCCCTCGGCACTCTAAACCCTAAATTGTGGTTTTCGGTGGTTTCGTCGACCCCGAGGCACCCTAAACCCTAAATTTTAGGTTTCGGTGGTTCCGTCGACCCTGAGGCACCCTTAAACCCAACATTTTAGTTTAAGGTGGTTCCGTCGACCCCGAGGTACCCTAAACCCTAAATGGTGGAAATGGTGGGTCGCGGTGGTTCTGTCGACCCAGAGGCACCATAAACCCTACATTTTAGGTTTAGGTGGTTTCGTCGACCCGTAGGCACCCTAAACTCTTAGCCTGATCCACATGAACAAATAAGAATATATCCATCAACATAATCATCAATACATCAACATATCCATGGACAAATAACAACATATCCTTTAGCATAATCATCAATATATCAACATATCCATGGAAAAATATCAACATATCCATCAACATATGCATCCACATAATCAAAAAACAGTAGTGGCATCAATTCATGTTCAGAACCATCGAGTAGACTAATGTCATCAATCCATGAACAACACCATCAAGTTAACTCATTGTAGCATCACTTTCTAGCATAACAACACATTGTAACATGAACCAAAATAAAAACAAATTGTAGCATCAATTCAACATTACGTGGCACATCATGCCATCTAGGTGTTACCACTAGCAGTGAAGTAGGCTATACATCCACTGTGTATAACATAAGAAGGATGAGCACCAGAAGTGGAGGAAGCAGATTGCCTGGGCGTAGTGAATGCCCTTGGAGCCCATCTTCTTCCAGCACCACCTCTTCCAGCACTTCCTCTCCCAGCTCCTCCTTTGCTAGCACTTCCTCTACCAGCTCCTCCTCTTCCAGCACCACTTCCAGAACCTCTTCCAGTAGTAGTACGAGCTCTTGGTGTTGGAGGAGGAGCATTAGCAGCTCTTGGTTGTCTTTGTGGTGGTGCAGAAGCAGGAGCAGCAGTTCTTGGCTATCTTGGTGGTGGTGTCGGAGCAGGAGCAGCAGCTCTTGGCTGTGAATTGCTGGGAGTAGCCTTGCATACACATGCAAAATAGTTAATAATACTAGAAGGAAAGAAGTGTACAAGAACGGAAAAAGTAGTATATGTTGGGAATCGATGCCTGGAAAACAAAGAAAATCTATGCACACACAATTATCTATCAATGGAGATGCATAGTAACGAGGGGGAGAGTATGTGTCTACGTACACTCGTAGACCATAAGCAGAAGCGTTAAACAACGCGGTTGATGTAGTCGAACTTCTTCACACTTCAACCGGTCAATTACCGAACGCACAGCACCTCCGCTTCTGCACACGTTCAGCTCGGTGACGTCCCTCGCCTTCTTGATCTAGCAAGACGTTGAGGTAGTAGATGAGTTCCGTCATCACGATGGCATGGTGACGATTGATACGTCTCCAACGAATCTATAATTTTTTATTGTTCCATGTTGTTATATTATCAATCTTGGATGTTTTATAATAATTTTATAGTCATTCTATATCAATTTTTGCTACTAACCTATTGACATAGTGCCAAGTGCCAATTGTTGTTTTCTGCGTGTTTTTACATCACAGGAAATCAATACCGAACAGAGTCCAAATGCAACGAAACTTCACAGTGATTTTTTTATGGACTAGAAGACACCCAATGGGCCAAGGCTGCGCCTGGGGGGGGGGGGGTGCTCCGAGGGGAGCACAACCCACCAGGGCGCGCCAGGAGGCCCAGGCTGAAGGAAATATGCCCTAGAGGCAATAATAAAGTTGTTATTTATATTTCCTTATATCATGATAAATGTTTATTATTCATGCTAGAATTGTATTAATCGGAAACTTAGTACATGTGTGAATACATAGACAAACAGAGTGTCCCTAGTAGGCCTCTACTTGACTAGCTCGTTAATCAATGATGATTAAGTTTCCTAACCATAGACTTGTGTTGTCATTTGATGAACGGGATCACATCATTAGAGAATGATGTGATGGACAAGACCCATCCGTTAGCTTAGCATAATGATCATTTAGTTTTATTGCTATTGCTTTCTTCATGACTTATACATGTTCCTTTGACTATGAGATTATGCAACTCCTAAATACCGGAGGGAACACCTTGTGTGCTATCAAACATCACAACGTAACTGGATGATTATAAAGATGCTCTACAGGTGTCCCCGATGGTGTTTGTTGAGTTGGCATAGATCGAGATTAGGATTTGTCACTCCGTGTATCGGAGAGGTATCTCTGGTCCCTCTCGGTAATGCTCATCATTATAATCCTTGCAAGCAATGTGACTAATGAGTTAGTTCTGAAATGATGCATTACGGAACGAGTAAAGAGACTTGCTGGTAACGAGATTGAACTAGGTATGATGATACCGGCGATCGAATCTCGGGCAAGTAACATACCGATGACAAAGGGAATAACGTATGTTGTTATGCGGTCTGACCGATAAAGATCTTCATAGAATATGTGGGAGACAATATGAGCATCCAGGTTCCGCTATTGGCTATTGACCGGAGATGTGTCTCGGTCATGTCTACATAGTTCTCGAACCCGTAGGGTCCGCACGCTTAACGTTCGATGACGATTTGTATTATGAGTTATGTGTTTTGGCGACCGAAGTTTGTTCGGAGTCCCGGATGAGAACATGGACATGACGAGGAGCCTCAGAATGGCCGAGAGGTAAACATTCATATATTGTAAGGTTGTATTCGGACATCGGAATGGTTCCGAGTGATTCGAGTATTTTACCGGAGTACCAAGGGGTTACTGGAACCCCCGGGTGAATATTGGGCCTACATGGGCCATAGGGGAGAGGGGAGGCAGCCCACAAGGGGTGGCCGCACCCCCTCCCTATAGGGAGTCCGAATTGGACTAGGGAGGGGGTGCGCCCCCTTTCCTTCTCCTCTTCCTCTCCCTTCCCTCTTTTCCCCCTCCAGAATAGGAAAGGGAGTCCAACTAGGATTGGGAGCCCTAGTTGGACTCCCCTTTTTGGCGCGCCCCCTAGGCCGGCCGCCTCCTCCCTTCCTCCTTTATATACGGGGGCGGGGGGCACCCCAAAGGCACAACAGTTGTTTCTTAGCCGTGTGTGGTGCCCCCCTCCACAGTTTACCACCTTGGTCATATTATCGTAGTGCTTAGGCAAAGCCCTGCGCATATCACATCACCAACACCGTCGCCACGCCGCCGTGCTGACGGAACTCTCCCTCGACCCTCTACTGGATCAAGAGCTCGAGGGCATCATCGTGCTGAATTTGTGCTTAACATGAAGGTGTCGTACGTTCGGTACTTGGATCGTCTGGATCGTGAAGACGTTCGACTACATCAACCGCGTTACATAACGCTTCCGCTTTCGGTCTATGAGGGTACGTGGACACACTCTCCCGTCTCTCTATGCATCTCCTAGATAGACCTTGAGCGATCATAGGAATCTTTTTGAATTACTATGTTCCCCAACAGTGGCATCCGAGCCAGGTCTATGCGTAGATGATATATGCACGAGTAGAACACAAAAGAGTTGTGGGCGATAATAGTCATACTGCTTACCACCAACGTCTTACTTTGATTCGACGGTATTGTTGGATGAAGCGGCCCGGACCGACATTATATGATCGCTTTCATGAGACTGGTTCTACCGACGTGCTTCACACACAGGTGGCTGGCGGGTGTCTGTTTGTCCAACTTTAGTTGAATCGAGTTTGACTATGGCCGGTCCTTGTTGAAGGTTAAAAAATCACACTTGACGAAAAATCGTTGTGGTTTTTGATGCATAGGTAAGAACGGTTCTTGCTAGAAGCTCATTGCAGCCACGTAAAACTTGCAACAACAAAGTAGAGGACGTCTAACTTGTTTTTGCAGGGCATGTTGTGATGTGATATGGTCAAGGCGTGGTGAGATATAAATTGTTGTATGAAATGACCATGTTTTGTAAAAGTTATCGGCAAATGGCAGGAGCCTTATGGTTGCCGCTTTATTGTATGAAATACAATCACCATATAATTGCTTTACTTTATCACAAAGCGGTAGCGATAGTCGTGGAAGCAATAGTTGGCAAGACGACAATGATGCTACGATGGAGATCAAGGTGTCAAGCCGGTGACGATGGAGATCATGATGGTGCTTTGGAGATGGAGATCAAAGGCACAATATGATGATGGCCATATCATGTCACATATTTTGATTGCATGTGATGTTTATCCTTTATGCATCTTATTTTGCTTAGTACGGCGGTAGCATTATAAGATGATCCCTCACTAAATTTCAAGGTATAAGTGTTCTCCTGAGTATGCACGGTTACTTTCTGATTAAATGCGTGCCGAGACACCATGTGATGATCAAGTGTGATATGCTCAATGTTCATATACAACGGGTGCAAGCCAGTTTTGCACGTGCAGAATACTCGGGTTAAACTTGATGAGTCTAGCATATGCAGATATGGCCTCTGAACACTAAGACTGAAAGGTCGAACATGAATCATATAGTAGATATGATCAACATAGTGATGTTCACCATTCAAAACTACTCCATCTTACGTGATGATCGGACATGGTTTAGTTGATATGGATCACGTGATCATTTAGATGGCTAGAGGGTTGTCTGTCTAAGTGGGATTTCTTAAGTAATATGATTAATTGAACTTTAATTTATCATGAACTTAGTACCCGATAGTTTTTGCATGTCTATGTTGTTGTAGATCAATGGCCCGTGCTACCGTTCCTTTGAATTTTAATGCGTTCCTAGAGAAAACTAAGTTGAAAGATGATGGTAGCAACTACATGGACTGGGTCCGTAACTTGAGGATTATCCTCATTGCTACACAGAAGAATTACGTCCTGGAAGCACTGCTAGGTGCAAGACCCGTTGCAGGAGCAACTTCGGACGTTGTGAACGTCTGGCAGAGCAAAGCTGATGACTACTCGACAGTTCAGTGTGCCATGCTTTACGGATTAGAATCAGGACTTCAAAGACATTTTTAACGTCATGGAGCATATGGGATGTTCCAAGAGTTGAAGTTAATATTTCAAGCAAATGCCCGAAATGAGAGATATGAAGTCTCCAATAAGTTCTATAGCTGCAAACTGGAGGAGAATAGTTCTGTTAGTGAACATATACTCAGAATGTCTGGGTACCACAACCACTTGACTCAACTGGAAGTTAATCATCCTGATGATAGTGTCATTGACAGAGTTCTTCAATCACTGACACCAAGCTATAAAAGCTTCATGATGAACTATAATATGCAAGGGATGGATATGAAAATTCCCGAGCTCTTCGCAATGCTAAAGGTTGCGGAGGTAGAAATCAAGAAGGAGCATCAAGTGTTGATGGTTAACAAGACCACTAGTTTCAAGAAAAAGGGAAAAGGAAAGAAGTGGAACTTCAAGAAGAATGGCAAGCAAGTTGCTGCTCAAGTGAAGAAGCCCAAGTCTGGACCTAAGCCTGAAACTGAGTGCTTCTACTGCAAAGGGACTGGTCACTGGAAGCAGAACTGACGCAAGTATTTGGCGGATAAGAAGGATGGCAAAGTGAAAGGTATATTTGATATACATGTTATTGATGCGTACCGTACTAATGATCGTAGTAGCGCCTGGGTATTTGATACAGGTTCTGTTGCTCATATTTACAAATCAAAACAAGGGCTACGGATTAAACGAAGATTGGCTAAGGACGAGGTGATGATGCGCGTGGGAAATGGTTCCAAAGTCGATGTGATCGCCGTCGGCACGCTACCTCTACATCTAGTGCCGGGATTAGTTTTAGACCTGAATAATTGTTATTTGATGCCAGCGTTGAGCATGAACATTATATCTGGATCTTGTTTGATGCGAGACGGTTATTCATTTAAATCAGAGAATAATAGTTGTTCTATTTATATGAGTAATATCTTTTACGGTCATGCTCCCTTGATGAGTGGTCTATTTTTGTTGAATCTCGATTGTAGTGATACACATATTAGTAATATTGAAGCCAAAAGATGCAAGGTTAATAATGATAGTGAACCTTATTTGTGGCACTGCCGTTTAGGTCATATTGGTGTAAAGCACATGAAGAAACACCATGCACTACAAAAAAAAACACTTCCGTGATGATACGTGTTTGTCACAGTAGGTCGCGTTTTTTATCATGCATGTACATCCATGAAAAATTTATGACAGAATCAAGATAGTCATACCTGTTGAGGGAGTCCTGGATTAGGGGGTGTCCGGCTAGCCGAACTATAACCTTCGGCCGGACTCCTGGACTATGAAGATACAAGATTGAAGACTTCGTCCCGTGTCCGGATGGGACTTTCCTTGGCGTGGAAGGCAAGCTTGGCGATACGGATATGTAGATCTCCTCCTGTTGTAACCGTCTCTGTGTAACCCTATCCCTCTCGAGTGTCTATATAAACCGGAGGGTTTTAGTCCGTAGGATGAACAACAATCATACCATAGGCTAGCTTCTAGGGTTTAGCCTCTCTGATCTCGTGGTAGATCTACTCTTGTACTACCCATATCATCAATATTAATCAAGCAGGAGTAGGGTTTTACCTCCATCGAGAGGGCCCGAACCTGGGTAAAAACATCGTGTCCCTTGTCTCCTGTTACCATCTGCCTAGACGCATAGTTCGGGACTCCCTACCCGAGATCCACCGGTTTTGACACCGACATTGGTGCTTTCATTGAGAGTTCCTGCGTGTGCCGCCATCGTGAAGGATGCCTCATCCCGTCTTTAAAGGCGACATTGTTGCTAAAGGAGCTTTGGCTATCGGCCAAACTCTCCGGTTAGGGCGGTTTTCTTATGACGGCATGTTCGGCCGCCGCGCCGACGGTGACTTCTCGGGTCATCGAAAGCAATCTTCACGTCAACTCGGAACTCGCCGAGCAGTTGGATCCGATGGAGCTCTCTTCCTTAAACGAGCTCTTGGATCGCATCGCCGCCCTGGGAGTCGCTACAGACTACGATCAGATTGGGCCTAAACCCGATCCGAGAGAGATTAACTCTCCCCAGGTCACCCATCATGTTGCAGTGGTGGAGGAACAATGCGGCAAGCCTTCATCTATCTTAAGGACTAGTTATGTCCGGATTCCCGATCCCTCCAAGCCGGATAACCGCGGAGGGGAGGACGTAACTCAAGCCCTGAACCTAAAGTCAGGCAGCGGGCTACATTCATTGGACAACATCCAAGAACCCAAGCTTCCGAGTTCGGAAACCCCTTGGCCCCTGAGTCTCAGATTGGGCGAGGTTCCGGATTTAATTCCACCCGCCCACCCAAACATAAGCTATCTATCCCAAATTCGGCAAGAGCCCGCAGTAATAGTACACCATTACTGGGCCAGATTCCTCCTGGTCATGAACAGGACAAAGGACTGCCGCGAGGAGGATGCGATTTCATTCTTCTGCAATAATTGCACGGACAACGGAATGCTCAACGCCATAAGTCGCCGTGAAATTACACGCTTCGCTGACTTGGCGTCCATAGTACGAAAATCTTGTATGGCGATGGAAAAGCGCCTCGAAAACCGAAATAAAATTTTGTGACAATCCGCCCTAAATACAACCCGATCCGAAATAAAAGGGTGCATTATCGCCAGCACAGGTTAAACACCAAAAAGCAAAACCCTCTATAGGGCATGGAACCGTACTGGAGGGATGGCTCAATGGACCCTGCAAAATTCATAGTACGGAGGGTGCCACACCAACTCATAGCCTTAGAGCATGTTGGATACTCCGGCAGGTGGCCAGAAGTGGCGAAGAGCTTCTAACTCCAGAATCCACAGAGCACCAGCCGTGGATTCCAAAGACGATTAATGCAGTTCGAGACTTTCGCATCAAATAATATGCGAAACAAACACTCCACAGCCTTACCAAGTCTACCAAGTAGCAACAATAAACCCATGGGTGACACGGCTATTACCTTTAATGCCAGTGATGAACCTAAATTCGAACAGCCCGGCACCACCGCATTGGTCCTCGGTCCAATAGTGGGCGGCTTCGCCTTACCAAGGTACTCATGGACGGTGGCAGCAGATTGAACCTCATTTACGAGGAAACCCTTCAAAAATGGAAATAGACTGGAGCCGCATTGAGCGAAGCAAAGACAACCTTTAGAGGAATAATCCCGGTCGGGAAGCGTCTTTGTCAGGAAAAATCACACTGGTGTGGTGTTCGCACGCCGGATAATTATAGGTCCGAGGAGGTCACGTTCCAAGTGGCCCTGTTTCAGCCGGATATCACGCTCTATTAGGGCGAGAGGCATTCACAATTTTTCAAGCTATACCCCATTATGGGTACATGAAGCTCAAAATGCCCGGCCCAACGGTATCATCACTCTTGCTAGTGACCGGACATAGCACTCCGCGAAAATAAGACAGTAAGACCGCCCTTGAGGCACTATCCGAAGCCCTAGCGGCCGAGGAACTGATCTACCGCGCTCCACGGTGAACAGGGACGACGTGATACTCGATAAAGATCCAAGTCCACCTCCTTTAAACCGGGCGATTTAAATAGTCAAATTCCAAGTCCATCCAACGGACCCTACAAAAGCGGCCTCCATCGGGCGCAATTAAACCCTGATGTAGACGCCGCACTACGAGAATTCCTACGCAAAAATTGGGACATTTTTGCCTGGCACCCTTCAGACATGCCAGGAATCCCTCGCCGGCTGGCCGAGCACAGCCTAAACATCCTAAAAGGATTCAAGCCAGTCAAGCAGGCCCTTCGGTGTTTCTCCGAACCTAAGAGACAAGCCATGGGAGATGAGCTAGCCAAACTACTGGAGGCCGGATTCATCAGAGATATAAAACATCCGGACTAGCTAGCAAACCTGGTGATGGTACCAAAGAAGGACAAATCCTGGCGCCTATGCGTCAATTTCACGGACCTCAACAAGGCTTGCCCAAGGGATCCCTTCCCCCTCCTCCGCATCGATCAAATTATCGATGCTACCGCAGGACACGATTCATTGTGTTTCCTCGACGCATACTCCGGCTACCATCAAATTAAGATGGCAGAGCCAGACCAAGCCGCAATGGCATTCATCACCCCATACAACCCATTCTTCTTCAACACAATGCCCTTCGGGCTCAAAAACGCCAAGCAACATATCGCCAAGCATGATTCAGACATGTCTGGCAAACCAGATCGACAAAACAGTGGAGGCATACGTAGATGACGTGGTCGTCAAAACCAAGCATGTCGAAACTCTAGTAGACGACTTGAGTCTCACATTCGATAACCTCCGAACATATGACATCAAGCTTAACCCGGAAAAATGCGTTTTTGGCGTACCAGCCGGAAAGCTCTTGGGCTTCATAGTATCCGGTAGAGGAATAGAAGCAAACCCAGCCAAAATCTGAGCTCTGTCACAATTGGATATCCCAAAGGACCTCAAGCAAATACAAAAATTGACCGGATGTGTGGCGGCTCTAAGCCGCTTTATCTCCCGCTTGGGAGAAAAGGCATTACCTGTTTATCGCCTCCTCCGGCGCACCGAACACTTCGAGTGGAAGGATGCCGCCACGGCCGGACTCAAAGAAATAAAAGCCATATTGGCAACAAACCCGGTCCTGGCCGCGCCTAACATGGGCGAACCAATGCTATTATACATCATGGAAACTCATCAAGTTGTAAGCGCAGTGCTCGTCGTCGAACGGGAAACGGACGGACACAAATTCCCCCTTCAAAAGCCAGTTTACCACGTGTCCACTGTCCTCACTCCATGCAAGTCGCGGTACCCGCATTATCAAAAGATAGCGTACGCGGTATTTATGGCATCTCGGAAGCTGCGACACTACTTTCAAGAGTGTTTGATAACAGTAGCCTCTGAAGTACCTCTTAATGATATTATAAACAACCGCGACGCGACGGGACGGATTGCCAAATGGGCCATTGAGCTCCTCCCGTTCGACATAACCTATATGCCACGACGAGCTATTAAGTCACAAGTCTTGGCCGACTTCGTCGCCGAATGGACTGAAGCCGAACTCCCTAAAGAGTAAGGCACATATTCCAACTGGATCATGCACTTCGACGGCTCCAAAATGTTGGCTGATGCGGGGTTGGCGTCGTTCTAACGTCCCCCAACAGAGATCTGAGTTCAATACGTACTCCGGATAATGTATACGACTCCAATAACGCAGCCAAATACGAGGCCCTTCTACATGGTCTCCGGATGGCAGTCTCCATGGGCATTCAACGCCTAGAGGTGCGCGGGGATTCGAACCTCGCGATATCCCAAATAAATGGAGACTTTGATGCCAAGGATCCGAAAATGGCAGCTTATTGCAACGCCATCCTAAAAATGTCAGCTCGGTTCGAAGGGCTCGAATTTCACCATATAGCTCGGGAAAACAATCAGCAAGAAGCGTCTTGGCACGCATTGGCGCAAAGCGCGATGCCGTCCCCAATATCTTCTTGGAGAGGCTGTTCAAGCCATTACGTATTATGGGAAGGAGTCCGGAAATAACAGCCCGGACTCCAACCGCACCGCCCGACACACCGAACATTCTGACACAACGAGAGGCTCTGCCAACGAAGTAACATCTTCGCCCACGTAATAATGGCAGTCATTGCCCCGTGGACAGAACCATTCCTAGCCTACCTAACTAGGCAGGAACTTCCCGAGGACCAAAACGAGGCACGCTGCATAGTGCGGCGATCTAAAGCCTATAATGTCCATGAGGGAGAGCTTTATAAGAAAAGCACCACCGGAGTCCTTCAAAGGTGTATCTCCGAAGAGGAAGGGTGGAATCTTCTGGCTGAAGTTCATGCCGGACTCGGCGGGCACCACGCCGCAGCCCGGGCCCTTGTAAGCAACGCCTTCCGTACATGATTTTATTGGCCGACGACCTGGGCAGATGCTCAGGACTTAGTCCAACGATGCGTTGGTTGCTAGCTCTTTGCTAACCAAAGCCATATGCCACCCACCGCCCTCCAAACTATACCCATCACCTGGCCCTTCGCGGTCTGGGGGCTTGACATGGTTGGACCCCTTAAAGGAGGAACCCACAAGCGAAAATACCTACTGGTCATGGTGGATAAATTCACCAAATGGATAGAAGCCACGCCTGTTAAGACGGCCGAATCCGGACCGGTGATAGACTTCATATCCGGGTGCATAACCGCTACTGGCGTCCCCACAACATCATCGATAATAACGGCACGAACTTTACGGCCGACGAGGTCAAACTACGTGCAAAAACATGGGCATCAAGCTCGACTATGCTTGATCCTATCACCCACAAACTAACGGTCAAGTCGAGCGAGCAAATGGTCTAATCATGAGCGGCATCAAACCCAGATTAGTGCAGTCCCTCAAGGAATCTAACATGCACTGGGTAGAGGAGCTCGACTCCGTGCTCTGGGGGCTGCGGACCACGCCGAATCACACCACCAGATACACACCATTCTTTATGGTATACGGCGCAGAGGCGGTTCTGCCCTGCGACATAATTCATGACTCACCTCGCGTGCGCATGTATGAAGAAAGAGAAGCCGAACTCGATCGGCAGGATAGTTTGGACGCCTTGGAGGAGGATTGTGACGTGGCAAAAGCCCGTTCCGCATTCTATCAACAGCAGGCTCGAAGATACCAAAGCAGAGAAGTACGGGCCAAAACCTACAATGTTGGCGAGTTAGTTCTACGCCTGCCGGACAAGAAAAAGGAAAAACTCAAGCCCAAATGGGAAGGTCCCTTTATTATTGACCAAGTCCTGACTGGTGGAGCGTACCGTCTGCGAGATGCATCGGACAACCGACTCGAGCTGAACCCATGGAACGCAGCCTGTCTCCGAAGATTCTACGCCTAGCGCCGGACTCTGTGTTCGTCTCCTTCCTCTGTCTATTTTTTATACATTAGCTGTCTTATATTTCTCTCCTTCTCCCCCCTTTTTTCTCTTACAACCTTTAAGGGCTCGTTCGCGACTCGTTTGCACACAACGGACGCGCTATCCGCGCTCATTATACCTGGGGGCTTCTTTAACAGAAGCTTATTTATATGGGCTTCATGCCCAACACATGTGTCACACTTCCGCATGTACCTTTGTTCACCATTATATGCATCGATATGACTTAAGTTTTGGCTAAGCTGGGTTGCCTGGCTCCTGTGCTTACCCCTACGTTCCCGATTGTTCGGCTAGGGCGGTAAAGGGAGCACCTCTGCGATTGTTACTACCGGTCACCGGATGTGTACCTCGAGACTAGGTGAAGCCGAAAGCTAAGCGTTCTTAAGGGAATATTCGGTCGGTGAACTAAAGATGATTTCTCACTTGTTTATTTATCCGCCCTAGATGCTTTTACGCTTTTTTCGCAGTCCGGACATGCACTTTAGGGCATGCCTCCCAGGGAAAGGAACCCCTAACGGAACTATTCTCCTTGGAAGATGTTTCTTACTAACCATGTAATATAACATAACTAGTTGGGCACTTGTCTGTTCAAGCACTAATGACCCCTACGCCAGGTCTCCATGCATTCACCGGATCTTACATAACCGAGAGGGTATTCGGACACAGTCCGGACTATCGGGTCCCGAGGTCGAAGCGAAAAGGTCTGCCATGACAAACGATCTACAATCCGGCTACAAGGCATTTTACATGTCATCTTAAATTACATAGTCAATTTGACTGGGCATATTCCTCTTCAATACCATCCAACAGGCTGTCTAGTTAACAGTCCTGTTGGGAATATTAATGGCGCCAACTCTACTTGGCCGCACACTAAGCTCACAGGATCTCCTTCCCATCGCCCCACAGTGTCCGACCTCGGCCATGTGGTTTGGGTCACCGCCGTGTACCGCGTCTTCACCATGGCCCAGGCCTCCTGGCGCCTTTGACGGCAGGCTGATATCTTCCATAATCGGAGCGCTGCGCGCTCCCTTAAGCCTCTCTCGCAAGCTCTCCAAGGCTTTCGGGCATGGAGACAGATGGCCACAAGGCTCGGGCGATGCCCTTCATCACTGCCGAACTCGTTAAATGCGATTTGTAAGACTTCGGGAAGAAGGTCACCCGTAGAACCGGCATTTCCTCCGCAGACGATTCGTGAGCATACCTACAGACACATAACTCTGTTGGTCGACTTCCTCGCCAAACTTTTTTCAAAGTTCGTTCAAGCACTTACTAAACATGCCGCTACCGAAGCCGCCGATTCTCCTTCACGGAGTCCGGCTACCGGGCACGAACATCCTTTAGTTCCTCGCCTAGCTGGGTGTTGGCATCTTGAGATTATTCTTCTCCGCCTCACCTTCGTAAGCACGCCTCGCCGCCTTTAACGGCGCAAGAGTTGTTGCTTGTCCGGATCTACTCCGCGCCATCTGCAATGTTATCGTCGATTTGGTACACACGCCGCACTTCACAACATACTTATCTTTCAAGCATATATTACCGGAGGGGTCTCCTTGGCCTCCTCGTCATGGCTAGTGCGGCCTCAAGTTGGGCTTTGCATTCTTCCAGCTCCTGGGACAGTTGGGTATTCTTTTCTGTTAGTTCCTGCATAAGAAATGATCCTTAAATCAGTTATTCTAACTGTTTCAAGTCTCGGGGGCTATTGACATATATAACCATCAAATTTTCTTACCCGTATGTCTTTCACATACTGCTCCGTGGCTCTGGCTAGACCATTCTGAGTGACACGGAGGTACACATCTCCCAAATTAAAGGCGTCCAATGCCTCTTGGGAGAAACAAGCATTGCAAAGAACTGTCCGGCGGCGCCTGTGATTCATGGCACTCTCCACCTCGGAAATGGTGGCGGAAAGTCTGTCCGCATCCTCTGTCGGAGGAGCGTCCGACGCACGCCTCGTGTTACGCCTACCTTACGGACCTGGCTTTGGAGCCTGCTTGGTGGAGGCGCGATTGGCAATCTCTCCGGATATAGTCCGACGAGCCCTCTTTTTCCTAAAAAAAAGAGAGCAAGAGCGTTAGTACGCATCGTAAGAATAATACCTTGGAATAAGGCGGCACGCCTTACTGCTGCACCGGTGCCTCGGCCCGGACTGCGTGTCTCCTTAGCCTGCCCGCCCTCGCGGTCCCTTGTTGGCCAGTCGCCGCAGGCTCGGCATTCCGCCTCGAGATCCTCCCCTGCGAAACACCATTGGTATACGGTGATAAAAAATAAGCACGGATGGATCATCTTCGAAGTATTAGGACTTCGGTCTCGATTACTTGTGAGGCGGGAGCAGTCCAGATAATCGGTTGTAATAGCCACCAAGGCGTTGTCGATGCTCAATTGGTAAAATACCCCATCGATCAGCTCCACGGATATGTCCGGATCCTCTTGGGAGGCGGATCGAGGGACCGTTCGGATCCTCGGGTTGTGGAGGAGGGCTGTTTATATCCTTTACGGCACGGCGCAATTCATGCATCGAAATCACAAGATAAGGTACTTGACTATGGGAATATGGAACGGATGGGCAAAAAGAAGTGTCCGCTTAACCAGCTTGGAGTATTGTACATAGAAAATCCGCTACGAGAATTGACGCGAGGAATTCCTCCTCTTCTCCCTTGTACAATGCGGACAAGATCTTCATCGAGCGGCAACCGATCCTGCCCCTTGCGCGGCCGCAGCGGGTGGCATCATCCTCCCCGTTGAAATCCCACATGGGGTGGCCTCTATACTGAAGCGGCTGCACCCCACGCATAATGCATGTGGCCATGACCTCGATCATGGTTAGTCCATAATGAGCTAACAGCTTTATCCGGCTCATCAGATAAAGAACGTCCTTGTAATTTTCCTTCTGAGGGCTCCGTGGATGCCAGCTCAGGCGCTTCTTCAAGGGAGCATTACCAAACTCAGGGAGGCCGATCCGAACAGGATCCGGCAGGGGGACATCTTCTATATATAACCATTCTGAAGGCCAATCTTCGGACGCCTTCTTTGGGGTTCCGGATAGATATCCGGTCCCGGCGATGCGCCATACTTCGGCTCCGCCCACTTGATATATTGACCCTTCCGAGAACGGGGCACAAGGCGTAACAACTTCTTCCACAGCGCGAAATGAGCCTCGACGCCCAAAAACAGCTCGCAAGGGCTACAAAGCCCGCAATATGCAATATGGAGGCAGCGTAAGGTTGTGCAAATTGAGGTCAGAGAACTCCGTGAGCCCCGGAGAAACGGATGAATTGGAAATCCGATCCCTCTTATCAAATAAGGGACAAGGCATACCCGCTCTCCTTTGGAGGGACTGTGGACGCTCTCCGCTTGCTCTCCACCATTATAGGTGGCAAGCCCGGCTCGAACCGGGACCATGTTGGCTGGGGGGGAGAAACCCCTTGGCTTGGAGCGTCACTAGCTCGCTGTCCGGGACGGAGCATCTCTCCCAATCTCCAGGCTGAGGGCTGGGAGGGCGAGAGGAGGAGCTGCGTCGATTGGCCATGATGGAATGGATCTCTGTCGGATGCGCTCCGATGAATGCTCGCGAAGGGAAGACGGTGTGATTTGGATCTAAATCCTCGTCTCTTTAAAGAGCAGCTCATTTACACAGCTAGGGGGGTAAATGTAAAAACACCCTGACTTTTCGCATTAAATCGACACACATGGAAGATGGCCATTATTGGGCGTGGAAGCCAAGGAGCGCAATATTCATGAGAAGCCAGACACTATTCAATAGGTACACGGAATTTGGAGAAGAACCCGCCTTGTAATGCCGAAGATAATCTGCGCGCCGGACTCATCGTCATTGAAGCCTGGTTCGGGGGCTACTGAGGGAGTCCTGGATTAGGGGGTGTCCAGATAGCCAAACTATAACCTTCGGCCGGACTCCTGGACTATGAAGATACAAGATTGAAGACTTCGTCCCGTGTCCGGATGGGACTTTCCTTGGCATGGAAGGCAAGCTTGGCGATACGGATATGTAGATCTCCTCCTGTTGTAACCGACTCTATGTAACCCTAGCCCTCACCGGTGTCTATATAAACCGGAGGGTTTTAGTCCGTAGGACGAACAACAATCATACCATAGGCTAGCTTCTAGGGTTTAGCCTCTTTGATCTCGTGGTAGATCTACTCTTGTACTACCCATATCATCAATATTAATCAAGCAGGAGTAGGGTTTTACCTCAATCGAGAGGGCCTAAACCTGGGTAAAAACATCGTGTCCCTTGTCTCCTGTTACTATCCGCCTAGACGCACAGTTCGGGACCCCTACCCGAGATCCGCCGGTTTTGACACCGACACCTGTGCTGTTGTAGAAGTGTTCCATGACATTACCAAAATTATCATCACAGAAGTGTCCACTTCCATGACGATAAATCGCGCGTCACAGAAGTGCTTTCGTCAAGGGTGACCGACACGTGGCATCCACCGTAACGGAACGCCGTTATGCTATCGGGTCCGGTTTTGGATCCGATAACCCATTAATAGCCCCGACCAATGGGGATTTTCCATGTGTAAAATCATCATTGGCTGGAGGAAACACGTGTCGGCTCACCGTTGGAACAGATGTCATCCACTCATTGGACCTAAAGCGCCTATGATATGTCGACACGTGGCACGGCCCAACAGAGGCCCATTCCTGTGAAAAGGCCGGCCCGTTTGACTTGGTCAAAAGGTGGCGGTCGCCCAGCAAGCCTGTTAACGACCTATTCGCATATAGCCCATTTACATCCCGCTAACCCAGGGCCCGTTTACGGCCTATCCGAATTAGGCCCAGTAGCATCATCTGGGCCGTCCAATATAATTCCAGCCCATTTTAACTTCCAGCCCATGTATGGCCCATGACGTCTTTTGGCCCATCTGAGGCCCTTAGTAACCCTCGGCCTGTTAACGGCCCGTGGTAAAACTGGCCCGTAATGAACACTGTATCACTTTATACCCATTAACGGCCCATTATTTCATTGGGCCGTTTCCAGCCAATGTTATCTTTTGGCCTTCTCAGGGCCCATTTATTCTTGGGCTCATTTCCAGCATTCGGTTACTTACGGCCCGTTAGTGTCATTTTCTGCTTGTGGGCCAAATTCAGCCCATGCATACAGTCGACCCGTTTGTGGCCCATTAATATGTTGGGCCGTTTTCATAGCGTCATCAAATACGGCTGACTAACGACGTCCCATTATGATCGGCCCATGAACGGACGATTCCAACTCTAGCCCATTTACGGCCATAAAGAGATATGTTATTGGCCCATGTTTGGGCAATCGATCATAAGGCCCGTAGAAGGCCCATTGATAATACGGCCCGTAGGCCCATTGATGATACGGCCCGTAGAAGACCCATTGTTTCTATGCCCCGTAGAAGGCCCATTATTTCTACGGCCCGTAGAAGGCCCAAAGGTCACTACAAGAAATATGTAGCCCATGGTTATTGTGGCCTAGTTTAAAAAAAGGTTATTGCGGCCACTAGCAAACCGCGAAAAAAGAACAGCACTGACTACAAGCAAACAAATAAACAAGACAACAAGGAAATAAATAAGCAAGCAACTTAAACTAGGCTATCACGGCTATTACACATATTACATCCACTCGACATCAAAGTTCGCCACCTGTGCAAATATAGGGAACAAAGCAGCATATCATATACACTAGTTGTCAAAGTTGCCGACCAGTGCAAATAAACGCCGCAGCAAAACATGTCCAGAACTGAAACCACTTCAGAAGATCTCAAGAAGCAATATCCTGGGTACCCATAGTGCTGGCAAGATGCTTAGCAAGCTTATTAACTTTCCCTTGTTTGGCGCTTAAATCCTCCAACGCTTGTTTTTACACCAGAAAGTATGCATCTGAATTCTGCAGGGACTTCCTCAGCCCTTCAGCTTCCTGTCGCAACACATCTGATCGATGTCTTTCAATTTGATTCTGAGACTCAAGAAGACGAACTGATTCAGGTAGCGAGTTCGAAGAGCTTGTGCCAGCGGTAGTGGCCAGTAACTCGAACACTACATCAAGACAGGACTTCTGGGTTCTCTCACCGTTGTCAAGGTAGTTTTTATCAGCTTTCTTGGAGACCAACAGGGATGTCTCACTATCTTGAACCTTATCTGCATTACTTCCTTCACCATTTCATAACGGGGTACCGTTCTCCAATATTTTGTCCACATTCTAAAAGAGAAACAAGCAGACACATCACAGGTTAACCATGTTGTATATGAAACTCATTTTGGTAAATCAGTTCAGTAGTAAAGTGCACAGGATAACAGCATGAAACAAACATATATCTATGTACCATGGTCACTTTATGGTCTATATCATTCTAGTTTTTGTTGCCAAATCAAGATAGAGACATAGTTCAAATAATATTTGTTCAAGACAAAGCAGAATAGACAGAATATAGGTGTGGGAAACTATAGAGACACTTGTAATGTGCATGACATGAGAACATAACTATTTATTCAATTGAAACTAAAATCAATATAGAGCAAGTTACAATAGCAAACCAGTTAAAGAAACAAGTTTAAAACATAGCTGTTGCGCCATTGGAGTTTCAATTCCATCCTTCAAATTTGAAAATAGTTGGTCTGAGTAAATACTGTGATGCAAGAGCAAAGGAGTATGAACCATAGCTACAGAACCTGACCTGAGAATAATTCTTCTTCTCCTTTAAGCGTTGAGTTGGGATTCGGAGTGGTGGTCCTCGTGCTTTGGGCAATCGCAGTTCCTTTACTAACTGCTCGTGTTTGGGTGCTCTGTGGTGGAGACGGTGCTGTGTCAACTGGAACTGGGTTACTATCTGCTAGGGTTGGGGTTAGAAGGGGTGTAGCTGGTTCTCTGTCCAACTGGGTAGGGGTACAATCTGCGAGAGTCTAGGTTATGTGTGGTGGGGCTGGTTCTCGGGCAAGTACAACTGTGGTTCTATCTGCATCAACTGGTAGCACTATCTTTTCTGAAGACCGTGTTGTTACTCCCTTAGATACTGCCATCACCCTCTCCAATTCAAATGGCTGATAAGTAAGAAAAGTAATTGAATGTATAGACATTGTTTGATAGACATGTGCAATGGATAGTGGGGAATAAAAGAGGACATGAAATAATTCACATTTATGTTGTCTAACCAAACAGGATAGCATGACACAATTTCACATATATGATGGCTAACTAAACAGGATAGCATGATACAATTTCACATTATGATGGCTAACTAAAAAAGATGGAAAGACATAGTTCAAAATATGATGACTATGTAAACAGGATGACATGATATAACTATATAATGTGTTTATTAAATAGGTTGGCATGCCATAATTCACATACATGCTGCCTATGGAAACATGATAGCATGATATAATTCCCGGATAGAATGACATAATTCAAAATATGATGACTGTAAACACTAAACAGGATGAGATGATATAACTATATGATGTCCTTATTAAATGGGTTGCCATGCCATAATTCAGATAGACATTGTGTATGATTTATATAGTAAGCAAGTAAGCAGATGGCAATCCATATATGATGTAAAACTAAGCAATGCAAGACAACATGCATGACATGGGTAATATAACCCTACCAAGTTTGAGCATAGACCTCAGGGGGGAAATAGGACTGGTCATTAGTCTACGAATCCTCCTCTCGAGGAGCTCTCTGTGTCCAAAGAAGATGTCTGCCTTCGGCGAGTAGCATTATGCGCTCTGTATACCTTGTTTTCACTCCAGATACTTCCATCACCGCTTCAAATGGCTGATGCACAGGAAGAGTAGTTGAATATACAAACGTTGTGAACAAATGGAACACGTGATACAAAAAAATGGTAGCATGATATAATTCACATACATGATGATTGGCTCAACAACATGGCATTGCATAATTCACATATAATGCCTTTGCAACAAGATAGCATTGCATAATTCACATATATAATGTCTTGCAACAAGATGGCAATGCATAATTCACATATATGGTAATTAGACATTAAATAGGTGGCATTCGCACAAAGCATGTCTAAACTAATCAAATGACATCGCAATGCAAGACACCATACGCACGATATGAGCAACATAACCCTGCCAAGTTAATTAAAGCATACACCTCGGGGAATAGGACTGGTCAAACGTCTCTGAATCCTCCTCTGAGGAGCTATCCGTAACCAGCGAGATATGCGCTTCGTCAGATAGCATAGTCTGCTCTGAAGACCTTGTTTTCACTCCAGAATTTTCCATCACCGTGTCAAATGGCTGATGCACACGAAGAGTAGTTGAATGTACTAATATTGTTGACAAATGTAATACGTAACGAAAAAAAGGATGGCCTGATATAATTCACATATAAGATGATTGGCTAAGCAGGATGGCATTGCAAAATTCACATATATGATGCCTGGCTAAACAAGACGGCATTGCATAATTCACATAGACGATGAATAAACTAAACAGATGGCATTCACACAAAGCATGTCTAAACTAAGCAGTTAACATATTTGATGTATAAAGTAAGCAATGCAAGGCACCATATGCATGATATAACCAACACCAGCATGCCAAGTTAGAGCGAAGACCTCATGGGGTAAATAGGAGTGGTCTTCTGCTTCTGAATCCCCCTCAGAACAGTTATCTTCCTCTTGATTACGATCCGAAATGGGTGGAGGGGGGCTGCCTTTGCACCCACTGTCGGTGTCAAAACCGGCGGATCTCGGGTAGGGGGTCCCGAACTGTGCGTCTAGGCGGATGGTAACAGGAGACAAGGGACACGATGTTTTTACCTGTGTTCGGGCCCTCTTGATGGAGGTAATACCCTACTCACTTGATTAATATTGATGATATGGGTAGTACAAGAGTAGATCTACCACGAGATCAGAGAGGCTAAATCCTAGAAGCTAGCCTATGGTATGATTGTTGTTCATCCTACGGACTAAAACCCTTTGGTTTATAGACACCGAATAGGGTTAGGGTTACACAGAGTCGGTTACAATGGTAGGAGATCTACATATCCGTATCGCCAAGCTTGCCTTCCACGCCAAGGAAAGTCCCATCCGGACACGGGACGAAGTCTTCAATCTTGTATCTTCATAGTCTAGGAGTCCGGCCAAAGATGATAGTTCGGCTATCCAGACACCCCCTAGTCCAGGACTCCCTCAGTAGCCCCTGAACCAGGCTTCAATGACGATGAGTCCGACGCGCATATTGTCTTCGGCATTGCAAGGCGGGTTCCTCCTCCGAATACTTCATAGAAGGTTTTGAACACAAGGATAGTGTCCGGCTCTGCAAAACAAGTTCCACATACCACCGTAGAGAGAATAATTCTTTGCACAGATCTGCTGACGTATTCCACGGCGTGACATCACACCATGGCCAGGCCTTTATTCGAATCGTTTTTTACTGTCCCACCTCAGTGCGTTTAACGAGGCGGTTTCCTTGGCACGTCTTATCAAAGCGGAGATCGTGCCCCCTTATTCCGGGATTCCCATCAATACGGACGTGGGTAACCCATCCGCGCCATTGATTACGGCGCTTGGGAGATAAGCGAGTTTTACCAGGCTGGCGGGGGACGCATAGCTTCGTCAGTCCATATAAGGGGATAAGGATCCACCTTTTCACCTACGCCTTCTTCCTCCTTTGCTCATCCATTTCCGCGCACTCGAGCTCCAGCGCACAAGTCCGCACACCCCACCTCAACCTTCTCCAACTATGTCCGGAGCGGGAGGCAAGTGGATGGCCTCCTCCACACGCTTGAGGCACATCGTAAAGCTGCGGAAGGCCGGATACTTGTCCAGCAACATCGCGCACCAGCTACCCGACGAGGGGCAGCTCATTCCCACCCCAAGGCCCCATGAGAGGGTGGTGTTCCTCACCCACTTCCTCCGCGGACTAGGTTTTCCACTTCACCCATTTGTCCGGGGGCTCAGGTTCTACTATGGCCTGGATTTCCATGATCTGGCCCCGAACTTTATCCTCAACATCTCGGTGTTTATCGTCGTGTGCGAGGCCTTCCTCTGCATCCAGCCCCAGTTCGGCTTATGGCTGAAGATCTTCAATGTCAGGCCGAAGGTAGTGTGCGGCCGCCAAGTGGAGTCTTGGCGCCATGGTTGGCAAGATGGCCAAAGTCCTATGGCTCGAGGGCTCCTTTGTGGTGACCATAAAGGGGTGGCAATCGGGGTGGTTCTACATCACCGAGCCGCGCGACTCTCAATGGGCGGCGGCCCCCGAATTCCGATGTGGCTTCCCCACACGGCTCACATCATGGAAAGAGACAGGCCAGACGTGGGGGGATTCAGATGAGCTGTCCGGACTCCAAACTTGCGTCCGAAACCTGGTGGACAAGAATCTCAGGCTTGTCAATATAATCCAGGTGATGCTCATCCGCCGGATTCTCCCATGCCAACAACGGGCCTTCAAATTGTGGGAGTTCGATCAGGCACAACACCCAACTCGGAAAAGGCTCTTCGACACTACGTACGGAGACGCCGGGAAGGAGTTGTTCAAGGGCGCCGAGGCTCCCACATCCGCTACCGAAGATCGCAGATTCAGCTCGCAGCGTCAAGCCAACGAGGTAAGCTGTTTTACCCTTTATGGGACTCTTTTTTCATAGTTTGACTCTATGCGGGATCTAAAACTCCCTAACCTTTGACAAGACTGGCTGAAGACGTCCGGACAGATTAACCGTCCGCCCCTTGCCGTAAGATCCAATGGATGCCCGATTGACGGGTCTGGCTCCGGCACCTCACATGGTGCCGGAGAAGAAGGCCAAGAAGAAGGCCACGGGAACTCAAAGGAGCTCCCGGCGCCAGGTGCTGTCGGACTCATCGCCCGACGACCCTGAGGCGGAATCCTCCCCTGAGGAGGAGGAGGAAAAGGAAGCCTCTCCTCCAGCGGGGGGAGAGAAAAAAATGAAGGCCGCCCCGACTGGGGAGGCCGGAGGGTCCAAGAAAGGAAGGACCCTTCCTCCGGACTTCTCTACCAACGCCTACAACGATGAGGAGGAGTGGCCAACAAGGGCCAAGCCTCTGGCGAGATCGTAAGTGTCCGGACTACGGAATAGTTCATGACTTTTTATTTGTCGCATAGTGTCTTCTAACGCCGAATACGACCATGTAGCCCGCCTAAGGGCAGAGCTTGCCGCTTCGGTCGGCGGCTCCTGGGCTCGTCGGATGTGAATAGTACTTCACTTCCGACCGCCTCCTCTCCTCGTGTCGCCGACGACACCGTGGTGGAGTCCCAAAAGGGCCCAGCCAGGGGAGGTGGTCTGGAGGCGCCATAAGGCGACCTCCCGGACTCCGGCACGGCGGGGCGAGACCCAGAGGGCTCTAAGTCTGGCCTGTCTTGGGACTCCGCACCGGAACCTTCAGTGGTTTGAACGGCAAGCGGCCCCTCGTAAGAAGGGTAAGACTCTGACGCGGTGACCTCCGTCCCATCCGGAGGCACGGATAGCTTCTGGAGGCGCTTAAAGGCGCCTCCATCAATGAGGAGCACCGCCGTTATGAGTGTGGTGAGCTGAAGTTCGATCCGCCAAGGGCGGGCTGATCAAGCCTGTACCAGCCTTCTAACGGGCTTTGAGGTAAGTTTAGAATATGTAAAAATATTACCGCATAGACGGTAGCCCACGATGCTTAGTTCGGTGTTCGGAAAGAAAAGCCGGACTGAGGATCTAAAAAGATATACGCAGGAGTCTAACATAAGCATGTCAATATGGGAATGCAGGCTGCGCTGCTGACCTCTGCCGCACTGACTGCAGAGGTCAATGCATTGAAGCAGGGCCTCGAGCGGTCCGAGAACGAGCTCGGCCTTGCCAAGAAGCAGCTCGAGGACAAGGAAGGTAAGTAATACTTTATAGAAAGGATTTGGTTGCAAAAAATGACAGGAATAACGTGGGTATTGTAGGGGCCACGAACGAGGTGGCGACCCTGAAGGAAGCGGTGTCCACGGCCGAAAGCAAAGCGGCCGTGGAGCGCACCGAGCGAGAGAAGCAGGAGGCGTGGGTGGCGGAGGTGCGGCAAGAGCTCCAGGCTCTCGTGGAAAAACACGAGAGTTTGGAGCGTGACTCGAAGACTCGAGAGTCTGAGCTCGCCTCGGCCCTTGAAAGTGCCAAAGCCGCTAAGGCCGAAGCCCAAAAGGCACTCCAGGAAATTGAATCATTAAAGAAGATAGCGGCGGGTAAGGCATTCTTTATGCAAAGCAAGCATGTGAAAGTGAATTATCTATTACTTACCCAAATCCGGAGCTCTCCAGGAGCATTCGCAGATCTGCCCCGTAGTGTGTCCGATGCTGCCGCTTTCTACCGAGCTGAGGAGGGAAGCTCGACGGAGAAGGTGTTCTGGTCTCGATATCGAGGCCGGACATCCGTGCCCCTAAGCGACCAGTGAAGCAGCTAGTCGAGCTCCACAAGATCGCCGAACAGGCCATGAAGGGCCTCATAGTTTGGCTGTGGCCATTGGAAGCCATGCACAGGAGCTACTTTGGGCTAGTAAGGCGGTGGTGGGCCTTTGTCCATGGATTGAAGTCATCAAGTGGTCCGTCTGCATTGAAGGTGCCCGTCGGGCCTTGCGTGCTAAAGTGCCTTTGGGGCAAGCTGGATGCTGAGAAGCTTGTGACGGACGGGCCACCGAAGGGCAAGGAGCATCGCAAGCCCGAAATGTACTATGAGGGCATCATGAAGGGTGCCCGCCTTATAGCGGGTGAATGCTCCAGGGATGTAATTTTTTAATAGACTCGCATTTGTTATCCTGTATGCTGAAAACTTGTTCATATGCGCTAAGAAACGCTTGTGAATTTAAAATATTACCTTCTGTGCGGCCGTTTATCAAATTTGAGAGATGGCAAGTCGTTGGCTTCAGCCCCCATCCCACGACAGTATGGGTGTTCGGGATAAAATTGAGCACTCTTGTTACCATTCTTGGGTCCTTCGAGGGAGGCGCTCAACGCAACGAACAAGGCAACCGGACTTATAGTGCTTGAACACTCTCAGTTAGCCCCTAGTATTCGGAAGACCGAGTTCGGGGCGCTATCCACGCCTTGGCCGGACAATGCCGACTCCTCGCTCTAAGCGGCATAAGTCTTTAGGGACCCGAAAAAACCTCTCGAACAGCGACCGGCTCTCGCCCTATCATGACGGCCAGTTTTAGCTTTCTCCACTGAGGTGCTTAACCCAGGTCAACCGGGGCACAATCGCAGTGGTTCTCCCAGCGCTACCTTAGCCGATATAACGGAACGTAAGGTACCAAAACATGGGAGCCGCAAACCCAACTATTGACCCAAGACATGATTCGAGCCGATGCATATAATGCTATAAGTTCGGGTGCCGCACTTTTGAAAGTGTTCGGACTTATCACACCATACGCTTGGGGGTACTTAAGCCCTGGTGTATTGGCCGTACCAAAGTGTCTGGATGCAACATGTCATGAAATGAACATATATATAAATAAAGAAAGGAGTGCAATAATAGGCAAAAGCTATGTATTGTTTATTCAAAAAGGTACTGCAATGGAAGTAGAACGATACAAATAGTGCGATAAGCAAGGGATGGGACTATTTAACATGTCCCCCTCTAGGGGTAAGCTGCGGGATGGTATGTAAAATAGGTATAATGCTCGTAGTAGAGACCACCTGGACACTCGACGTAGCTTTCTGCTTCCCTGGCTGTTGCATCGTGAGTTCGACAATTCTAGTGCCGGACAGGACTTCTGGAAAACGGATTCCTGAAAGTAAGAAAAAAGAAAAAAGAAAAAGAATGACACAATTGGGGCCTCAGTGCGGTTGAGCCGCGTGCAGGCGTGCGTGGTCGTGCCCTCCCCTTATGCCCATGGTATCTCCAGAGCGTAGTTATGTACGCGTAATCGCTTCGCAGCGATTTCGCGAGGGCTGGGGTTGGGGCCGGATTGCTACGGCGATGCTTGGATCGTGCCAGCGGTCTTGTTGTAGGTTACTCCGGGCGCTTGGCGGTTGTCCGGACGTTTAGTGGCCGGACTCGAGAATTGCTGTGAGAGGCTGCCTTGCACCTCCGCCGCGAGGGCCGCCGTATGCTCCTCCGTTCGGAGAGACCGTTTGGTGTTTCCATTGACCGTGATTACTCCTCGAGGGCCTGACATCTTGAGCTTGAGGTATGCGTAGTGCGGCACCGCATTGAACTTTGCAAATGCGGTTCGTCCAAGCAGTGTGTGATAGCCACTGCGGAACGGGACTATGTCGAAGGCTAACTCTTTGCTTTGGAAGTTATCCAGGGATCCGAAGACCACTGCGAGTGTAACTGAGCCTGTACAATTGGCCTCTACACCCGGTATGACGCCTTTAAAGGTCGTCTTTGTGGGTTTAATCCTTGAGGGGTCTATGCCGATTTTGCACACTGTATCCTGATAGAGCAGGTTCAGGCTGCTACCGCCATCCATCAGGACTCTAGTGAGGTGAAATCCGTCAATGATTGGGTCAAGAACCAATGCGGAGAATCCTCCGTGGCGGATGCTAGTGGGGTGGTCCCTTCGATCAAAGGTGATCGGGCAGGAGGACCATGGGTTGAACTTTGGGGCGACTGGCTCCATCGCATATACGTCCCTTAGCGCACGCTTCCGCTCCCTTTTGGGTATATGGGTTGCGTATATCATGTTCACCGTCCGCACTTGTGGGGGGAAACCCTTCTGTCCTCTATTTTTTGGCGGCCGGGGCTCCTCCTCGTCATCGCTATGCAGCCCCTTTTCATTGAGTTCGGCGTTTAACTTGCCTGCCTGTTTGAAGACCCAACAATCCCTGTTGGTGTGGTTGGTTGGTTTTTCGGGGGTGCCATGTATTTGGCACGAGCGATCGAGTATTCGTACCAGATTAGACGGGCCCTGAGTATTTCTTTTGAACGGCTTTTTCCGCTGACCGGGTTTAGAGCCTCTGAATCCGGCATTGACTGCCGTGTCTTCAGCATTATCGCCGTTAATGCGGCGCTTGTTCTTGTTGCGACGCAACCCTCCATTGCTGTCCTTGGTATTCGAACTACCAGAGTTTTTGGTCAAGTTGTTACTACGAGCTAGCCAGCTGTCCTCTCCTGCGCAAAAGCGGGTCATGAGCGTTGTGAGGGCTGCCATGGATTTCGGCTTTTCCTGTCCTAGGTGCCGGGCAAGCCACTCGTCACGGATGTTATGTTTGAAGGCTGCAAGGGCCTCTGCATCCGGACGATCAACGATTTGATTTTTCTTGGTTAGGAACCGTGTCCGTAATTGTCCGGCCGATTCTTCCGCTGCTGAATTATGTGGCTGAGGTCATCGGCACGGTGGTCGCACATATGTGCCCCGGAAGTTATCAAGAAATGCGGCTTCTGTGTCCTCCCAACAACCAATTGATTCTGCTGGCAAGCTGTTAAGCCAATGCCAAGCTGGTCCTTTAAGCTTGAGTGGGAGGTATTTGATGGCGTGTAGATTATCACCGCGGGCCATGTGGATATGGAGGAGGTAGTCCTCGATCCAAACCGCAGGATCTGTTGTGCCATCGTATGATTCGATGTTTACGGGTTTGAAACCCTCGGGATTTGATGATCCATCACTTCGCCTGTGAAGCATAGTGGGTGTCGGCGCCTCTGTATTGGGCTATATCACTCGTAGCTCATATGAGCTTTGTCTACCGTGTTCGCCCGGCCGGGTTTGTATCCGGCGTGACGGTAATCATCCCAGTCGTTACGCCCACGCGATCTGTAGATCGATCTTGTATGCTTTGCCTTATCCTCCAATATATCTCGCAAGTCCGGCGCGTTTTCCCGTGCCTTGGTACTTTTTGAGCAGCGTTGGGACGTGGCTTAAGCGGAGGGCCGAGAGGCTTCTCTGTCGCGGCCATGGGGTGACCGGTCTGCCATGTCGTGCGCTGGTGACGTGGGTGCTTCCTCCTCTGATCGAGGCAACGGCCTGTGTTTGGGGTAGCTTTTGGAGGGGCGTTCGAGTTCATACTCTTCGGCTTAAGGACTTCAGTCCATCATCGACCCAGGTCTTGGTCAGCTCTAAGCTGTTGCTGCTTTTTCTTGAGGCTGCTTGCCGTGGCCATGAGCCTGCGTTTAAAACACTCTTGTTCGACGGGGTCCTCTGGCACGACGAATTCGTCATCGTCGAGGCTTGCCTCGTCTTCGGAGGGGGGCGCATAATTATCGTCCTCTACCTCTCTTTCCGCCGCACTATCGTGCGGACTTGCCTCTCCCTCCTCCTGCGCTGAGTCCTGCTGGAGGGGGTCATCTTCGGCACTGTCTGGGGTATTATTGTCTCCCATGCCGGAATCACCGTTTTTGCTGTGGCGGGATTTAGAGCGGCGCCGCTGACGCCGGCGCTTGGGCTGTTTCTTGGAGGGGTCATCCTCCGCTGTTCCATCGCCGTTCCCATCTTTTGGGATGTCCACCATGTATATGTCGTATGACGAGGTGGCCTTCCAGTGCCCTGTGGGCGCTGGTTCTTGGTCGTCTCCAGCATTGTGCGTCCATACCGTTGATGTCTTCAGAGTCGAAGTCGAGCATGTCGGTTAAATCATCGACAGTGGCTACAAAGTGGGTGGTGGGTGGGCGTTGAATTTCTTCGTCGTCCGCATCCCAACCTTCTTGACCGTAGTCCGGCCAGGGCTCTCCAGATAAAGAGAGAGACTTTAGTGAATTCAGTATGTCGCCAAAGGGCGAGTCTTTGAAAGATGCCCATGATAGTGAACTCCATGATGGCGCCCAATCGGATTCGATTGGCGGGTGCGGAGGGTTCGAGTCCGAGAGGAGTCCGGCACCACAGTCACGGTCTTCGCAAAGGACAGGGATGGTGTTCGGCTCAATCGCCGTAGAGATTTCAGCCCCTGAGGCGGTGTCCAACCAACCGTCCTCGATTGGCGAAACCGGCTCCGGATTAAGGGTCGGAGCGGGCACTAGTGCGGCCTCCAGGGCACCGTTCCACAGCAGAGCTAGATCGTACCCATCGAGACAGTGCGGCATGCTCGGCTGTGGCTCGAATCCGTCGAAGATCAAGTCTCCGCGGACATCGGCCATATAGTTCAAGCTTCCAAATCTGACCTGATGGCCAGGGGCGTAGCTTTCGATCTGCTCCAGATGGCCTAGCGAATTGGCCCGCAGTGCAAAGCCGCCGAATACGAAGATCTGTCTGGGGAGAAAAGTCTCACCCTGGACTGCATCGTTGCTGATGATTGAGGGAGCCATCGGGCCTATAGGTGACGACAGACAGGAACTCTCAATGAAAGCACCAATGTCGGTGTCAAAACCGGCGGATCTCGGGTAGGGGGTCCCGAACGCAAGGCGTCTAGGCGGATGGTAACAGGAGACAAGGGACACGATGTTTTTACCCAGGTTCGGGCCCTCTTGATGGAGGTAATACCCTACTCCTGCTTTATTAATATTGATTATATGGGTAGTACAAGAGTAGATCTACCACGAGATCAGAGAGGCTAAACCCTAGAAGCTAGCCTATGGTATGATTGTTGTTCGTCCTACGGACTAAAACCCTTCGGGTTTATATAGACACCGAATAGGGTTAGGGTTACCTGAGTTGGTTACAATGGTAGGAGATCTACATATCCAGATCGCCAAGCTTGCCTTCCACGCCAAGGAAAGTCCCATCCGGACACGGGACGAAGTCTTCAATCTTGTATCTTCATAGTCTAGGAGTCCGGCCAAAGATGATAGTTCGGCTATCCGGACACTCCCTAGTCCAGGACTCCCTCACCCACCATGGAGCGACGTCTGCATGAAATTTTATTGCCACGCAAGGCTCGTCTCTTTTGCTCTACATGTTCAGTTCCATTGTGTACAATAACTGACATGCATAGGAATAAAACATAGTGATATTATGTAAGGAGTGCATGCACAAATCCAGAGTGATGGTAGCAAACTATGGATAGACCCAAAACCAATGTAGCAGGCAGATAATAGCTTTAGTTAAAAAATACAGATAATGGCTCCTTTAATGCTTGTTTGCACCCAACATGAAACTCATAGTAGACACCCGAGACTAACCAGATAGTAGATTGCTGCCCCAATATGTACCCCACAACCATTTAAAAACTCAAGTTTCAGCATAAGTTTGGACCTGACTCAGAGTCTAATAGGTGAACACGACGATAAAGTAGCATGTCACCATATTAAGCGATGCATAACGAAGCGGAACCACGGAAGAGTGTGACCTCTCTTGCGTGTAGTCCTCAAGGTCATCTGCTCAGTTGATGATGGTAATGCAGTTGTCGTGGCTGCCGGCGGCGGGGAAGAAGATCTTAGGCGGCGAAAGACAGTCTGGAGAGTGGATCCCTGCTATGGTGAACCCTTTAATCGTTGGAGCAGCTGAGCTGGGGTGGAACACAACACCGCAGGAGTAGGACAAACCACACAAGGTTTTCTTTGACACATATCTGTAATAGAAGTAATTGTGTAAGGGCTTGTTTGAATTTGAGAATTCTAACAATGCATGGATATGAAATAGACAGGCATAGGATAGGAATGCACGTGCAAAACAGAGAATTTAAAAACACAGGATTTCTGCCAATCTGGGTGTTTGGTTCACAAGAATTGGAAGATCACAAGATGCAAAGAAGCATGGTGAGATTAAGTCAAACCACAAGGAAATATACGGTTATAATGCTATTATGCTACTATCTCTTAGTCTTGTGCTTCATGAATAGGAATTTGAAAATGATGACAAGTGGAAATTAAAATTCCTACGGGTTTTCTTTCAAGGAGACACTAAAGGAACAAATCCTAAAGTTTTCCTTTGCTCCATTCCTTTGCACCAAATTCATGAAAAGTAGTACCATACGAAACTTTCCAATTCCTATGCTTTTCATTCACTTTTCCTTTCAAGCCTTTGGCGATTCTAGTAGGCAGGCTTGAGCAAGGAAAAGCCTACACTAAAAAATGTTTTTGTGCTACTTATATTACTTTGGACCCAGGCCACTGCCCTACTAGCTCAACTCCCAGGGCCATCGACAGATGCACAACTCAAACACGCAGAGATAAATAATATGGCGTTCAAGAGAGTCCATCACGGACAGCTAAGTTGCCTGGTACCTCACTGCTTGTCATATAGTAGGATAAGATAATCGCATTCCCTGTTACTCCGTGTGCTCAGTGGACAATATATATAACATGCAGAGTAAAAAAGATACGCAACAAGTGTACAACCTCTTTGGCGAAGCCATGTTGATCTCAGCGTGATTGGATTAGCCGGAGAGGATGCTCCGGCTGACTTGGCTGTCGGAGGAGGGGAAGAAGATCTTAGGCGTCTGTAGATGGAGCCTGAGGTCTTGCTCATTGTGATGGAGGGTTTCGTTGGAGCAGCTCCGGTGAGTTGTACGACGCCGAGGTCAAGCAGGACAAGAGAGACAACGTTAACCTGAGTGGAATTCTAATAGAATCTCCAATAGATGACGTAAAATACATAACCACAAAGTGCTAGATTTATACATCAGCCGCTCATCTCTGAACTTAACTGTCGAAACTGAATTTAACTGACAAAACTGAACTTAACTGTTGAAACTGAATTTTGCTATCGAAACTGAATTTACTGTCGAAAATGAACGCACTAGAGGTGAGGCTACACGTTAGTTGACTGACTTTTTCATCTCTGGTCAGTCAATGTTACAACCGTTGGATACGAAATCAAGGGCTTGCAGTTCATCTTCAACCTCCACCCCCCTGAGCCGCCAGCCACCACCGGCCAAACAGCCGCCCCGCCCGCCCCGAAAACACTCCCCACTGCCGGTCCGCCGCTGCCCCGGCCATCCCTCTAGCCCCCCCCTGTGCCAAACTTTTTCTCCGGCGATCCCCACGCCACCGCCCCACCACCGCCGGCGACCACCGCCCCCACCCTGAACCCTAAGATAGATAGTGGGATACTTCTCCGGCGAGCCCCCCTCCCCGCTGCACCAAAAGGTCCCATGAATTGAATCATCCATGTTGGTGACTGGTGTCATCCCTTCTACGATGGCGTTGACTACAGATATGGTTCCCATCACGAGGTATGTTCCTTTTTGGTCTGACCGTTTACCAAAGATCATGCATGTTGATCTTGCTCTTGTGCATCTTGTTTTGGCAATCGCCATGATAAAGCAAAGAATGTTATTATTTTGCACCTTAACCTAGTGGCACTATTAATTTGAGGCAATGTTTTGGCACCGCTAGTGCCACTGTTTTTTTTATATATTGAAAGAGGGGGTTCCCTCCGATTTCATTAAAGAAACCCAACCATGGAGAACCATTATCCGACAACATCTCAGTGTAAACGGGCAGTTATGCAACTACTAGTAGAACGGACTGAGTACTAGAAGGGAGAAGTTCGCCACATAAGCTAGGCAGGTAGGGAGACGTAACACCAGCTCGACCAAGTTTGGATTACAACCCAAATGCTACCACAGAAACATCAGGGGGAAGATAGGGACTGAAAGAGCCGACCAAAGATCCCGATCTTAGCATCCCGGCCTTCATCCTTATGCGTGACGGTACACCTCGTTTGCCACCGCTTTCGACCCTAGTGTCACCGATAAAATGAAGTAATAATATGATTAAAATAGAGCGAGTGTCCTCTCTATCATTTCATTTCCAATGTAGATAAAGAAAGTGCTTCTCTTTGTTAATGTATGTTTCATCAACTAGTCCCATTGTTAATGTTTAAGCGTTTCTGCAAACTGGGGTGTTTAATTTTAGTTGATCTGCACAAAAATAGAGATGTGAATGTCTCAAGGCCCCTCCTTGTACTACCGCTGTACACTGATGTTCATCCTTTGGCCCGAGAAGGTGTATCGGGAGACTTGGGTCGATTTCAAAGATGATGTAATATTTTCTTACATTTATTAGTGTATGTTTCATCAACTAGTGCCACTATAATGTAATCACGCCTTTTCATCATCTGTGCAAACAGGGTTATTCAGCTGCATTTTGGTGGAACTGCATAAATGTACGGATGGAACCGACATATATGCAGAGTGCTAGGTGCCAAGTAAAAATTACCGACACCAACCCTGCTCCATCTAAGCATTGGCATCCACCACCATCGATTGGGATGTGTGGTGCTCACTTTGTGGATGTGTCTTTCTCAAAGACAAATCCTCTAACCAAATACTAGTATCTTAGACGTAAAAAAATACCAGTAGCTTATATTGGCAGTTTTCTAGGGTTGTACTCTTTTCTGAAAGAAGCACCAATCTATTTTTCTTTATTTGTACACAGTGTCACAACTTTGACCCAAAGGTCCAGAGCTATTTTAGGGTGATTGGCGTAGTACTCGGAGACTGATTGTAAGCATGATTTTTGTTAGTTGTCACACTGATTGTAAGCATGAGCAGATGGAAGATTAGGTTAGTGCGAAGCTTACCTTAAACCCTACCGACGCCGTTGAAACGAGGCGAGCATCGAGGGAACCGTGGAGAACGGCGGGGAAGCGACATCGCACCATCCGGCCTCCTCTTGCGGTGGGAGAACGAATGCTCCTGTGGCTCCGGCTGGATCTGCACCCTCACGAAAGGCACACCGTACTCGATCGATTCGTTATCCTCTGGGTGCTCGACCTTCGACCTGTACGCCCACCACCTCCGCCTGACTTTCGCCTCGGGCGAATCCGCCTGCTCCATCGCCCAGGGGAGATACTCGATGAACTCGAAGGACTGCGGCGTGACTGCCGCCGAGGAGTACATCGCCGCCCTCATCGCCGCCGTCTCGCTCTTTCGCATACATTGCCACATGGCCCTCACCGTCCTCGAAATCTCCCACTCATTGCCAAACCAAGTAAGGATCTCCTTCAACCTGGCTAACTTTGCCTGGTCACCGCGGGCGATCTGCCAGATTCGCTGCTGCATCCCGTCCATAGATGTCCTTCTGAGTGGTCTGGTGCTAGCATTGGAAGATGGGAGGAGAGGCGGTGGTCTTGCAATAGAGAAGAGGGAGAGGCGAGACGGTGGTTTTGGAATGGAGATGATGGAGAGGAGAGGTTCCCCTTCCTTTCGGTCGCTGACAGGTGGGCCCCGCGCTTGGTGGGACCCATGTGTCAGTGTCTCAATGGCAGGATGGGCTACGCTAGGGGATCCTTGTCCTAGGAGAGAGGAGGTGGTTTTGGAATGGAGAAGAGGGATAAGCGAGATGGTGGTTTTGGAATGGAGATGATGGAGAGGAGAGGAGGTGGTTTTGCAATGGAGAAGAGGGAGAGGAGCGTGCGGTAGCGATTTAGGATTGGACGAGAGGTCGTGGCTACAGGACTGGATCAGAATCAAAATCAATTTACCCTTCAATTAAGAAAGCGACCTCACATTAACTAGTCTCCCTTTTATTTTGGGTCATAATTGACCATGATTTTCGCAAATAAAATTTATGTTATACGTTGCAAAAATAATATAATTTGAAAGTACATTCGAATCTGAACCAAACGATACAATTTTTGGTGACATGCATTCACATTTTGCTTGTCAAATACAATACGTGGTCAAACTTTGACCCAAAAATCATAAAACAAAAAAAATACTTCCAAGACCAGCGCCGCTCTTCCGCTCTTCTCCTCTTAAACCACCGCCGCTCCTCTCCTGTTCCAATCTAAATCCAGCGCCGCTCCTCTCCTCCTCCATTTCAAAACCACCGCCCCTCCTCTATTGTTCCAATCCAAAACCAGTGTCGCTCCTCTCCCGTTCTAAACCAAAACCAGCGCTTCTCCTCTCCTCTTCCATTCAAAAACCACTGCTTGTGAGTGAAGGTGCTGTGGAGAAGTAGATCGATGGAAGAGTACAACCGATACGTGAGGATCGGACCCTGTGAAGCTAGCTAGGATGTTGGAGATACAGTCTTGGTTTTACAACAAGGACCAGCTAGCGGCGAGGGCGACATCCATGGCCAAATATCTGCAACAGAGCGAAAAGGCGGCGATACTCCCGGAGGGAGTCGTGTGGGAGTACATAGAGCTGCTCCTCTGGGCCATGGAGCAAACAGATTCACCGAAACCGATCGTGAGGGAGCGGTGGTGGGAGCATCGATCCTAGATGGAGCATCCACCAGAGATTGAAGGATTGAGCATCTATAGGGTGCCGTTTGTGAGGGTGACGTGCCAGAGCGAGCCGGTGGAGTCTTCATCGACCGAACCCAACTGCAAGAGGAGAAAAACAGTTGGCCCGACGACGCTTCCCCGCCATCCTCTCCCTCGCCGTCTGCCGCCGAGGAATAGGAGGGATTTGCCCCCCCCCCCAGACCAATAGTCGGGCAGGTTGTGAATTGTCAGGAGGAGCTTAGGGTTGTTAGTATTTGCAGATTGTGAATTGTGTTTTGTGTTGTGTATTTTTAGAGTACTTTCAGTTATGAATGTCTTTTGAATTTCAGATTCGCAGTATTGAGCATATGAAGTATTTTATGAATTCTAGAGATCTATTTTTATCACTTAAAAAATGTAGTTTCATAGGAGTATAAAAGTGCAGACAATGTGATTCTCAGAGAAGAAACTGCAAGTTTCAGTTTCGGATTAGAAACTCCAAGTTCAGTTTTAGATAAGAAACTGCAACTTTCAGAGGCACAGCATTTATATTAACACAACCTTTTCAAACAGTGTTAACATCATGCTGGAAGTTTTATTCATGGCCAAAACTGAAACTACCAGCCAGTTAACATCATGCTAATCAACATTCATGCATAGCACATCTTCATATGATGCACAGTCAAAAAGATATGCTATTTTCAAAATGCCCACACAATGTCGAGTGTGCGGAAAACAGAGAAAATGAGGGACGAAGTTTTGACAAGTGTAGGACGTGGTGTGCGTAGATGACAATTGGGACCCACATGTCAATAAAGGCAGAGGCAAAAAAATTTGGAGATATTTTCTCTGCACAGGTGGAATCGAACCCGGGCGGAACAGCTGCCCCATCTAGGCTTTCTTTTTTAACATGCGCAGCCCACGACCTCGGATGGGAGGTCCATAAGGCTGTTTGTATTTTCTTGAGGGCCGTCATGTATCGACCGGCCTATGGACCTCCCATCCGAGGTTTTATTTTTCCTGAAACATCGGCAGCCCAATTTATGTATTTTTTTGAAGAAAACGCAGAGGTCTGTTCTATTTTTCTATATAAGAATAGGAACGCCTGGTCCAACTTATGTTTCCCTTCTAACTATATTATATATATTTAAATTATTTTATATGTTATTATATATTATTGTTATTGTCATCATATATTTAATGAGATACTTACATATGTAAGAAAACAATATCCCACATCTTGTTAACTTATAAAAACTAGTATGTATACACGTGCAAGGCACGTCTTAGTTGAAGAGAGTGATTTTGGTAAAGGAGAATAAGCCATAGATTTGCTGATAGATAAAAGGCAAAATAAAATATAGAAATGTGCGAATGTAGATATTAATTAATTATGATTGATAAGTATTATAAAGGTAGGGATTATTATTCACACAAGAAACTGTATGTGCACATCTAAAAAGACTGCACCTTACATTTTGCTCCCTATTTTACTCCCAAACAATCTCGTTTGGGCTCAAACTGCCATGTACTCAAGCGGCAATACGGCCCATGAGGTAGGGAACATGGGCTTCTTTTGTTCTTGAAAGGTCACGTGATTGTTCCAAAACACGGTAGAGGCAGTATCAGTCTACTGTTCATGGCGAATCCTGATGATCTCAGCCATCGGATTTAGGTGACCAACGGCTATGATTGATGCTCTAGGTCTAGTTCGAAACTGATACACTATATAGTAGTATAGATAATTTCTTAACAATAAAATCCTAGAATTTTTTTTGGCAACGAAAATCCTGGTGATTATGTACAAAAGCTTGGTAAGATTTAAGGACCAGTGTAATAATAAATCACTTATTATATATATATATATATATATATATATATATATATAACAAAATGCTCAGCCCCTGTTTATTTTTTGATAACATTGCTGCGCCAACCCCAACATTATAATTAGAATCAGCCCAGCAAAATCGTGTATTTCGAGAAAGTGCAAATGGCCTGTAATTTTTTAGGAAAAACATAAATGGGCCGCATGGACGCTACATTATTTGTTCACCCAGCCCAGCTAATGGACTGTAATTCAAAAAAAAAAGATCAAATGGACTGTAAATTCTACCCCGCAAAAAAAGACTGTAAATTCTGAAAAAATGGGTTGAATACGTGCCACATTTTTGGAGGCTGAAATGTGGGCCAATAGGCCGAAGCCAATGCAAGTCGTTGTCAACTTAGTCAAAAAATTATTTTGACATCGTTAGCCGTTGGATTTACATCCAACGACCGGCATCCATCCTCAATCTCCCGTCTTCTTCCTCCAGCGCCGCCGGGACCACCTGCTCCCGCCTCCTGCTTCTCGGCTTCTGCTTAGCACGCTCACGTGAAGCGCTACTCCACCGCTGGCTGTGCCATCCTCCACCCCTCCACACCTCCTGTTCTTCTCCACCGACTGCCGAACCACACCGCACCAGAACCAGTTAACCCTTGTACACCTCTCCGTCTGCGACTCTACTCCCGCGTCTTCCCATCTCCGGCTCATTGCTATCCGGGGCCTCGCCGTCGTCCACCACCTTGGATGCGCTCGGTGCGGAGTGGTCAACATGGTCAACGAACGACACCATCGGAAGTAGACTGTGCGTGGAGAGGCTAACAGCTTGATCCACGGCCACACACAAGGAAATTCGTCCTTATTATGCGCAAAATAATGATTCCTCCACCTGATAGCTGGGACCTCTAGGAAGGGCCTCAGATTTATAAACAAAACATTCCCATCACGATGTGTCGGACCCACCAGCTATATCTTTGCACGCAAGCAAGTGCCTCCTTATTACGCACAAAAAAAATGAATACTCCCCTGCTAGTTGGGACCCACCTTGGTGGGAGGCTGACTTGTGGGCCTACTAAGTTGACGGGGACGGAGTGCTTTGTCAACTTAGTCAATATGAACGATTCTAGCTCTAGTGACCGTACGATGTCCATCCAACGGCCGTAGTGCTTATTCAACCTCTGGTCTTGTTGCTCCAGCCGCACCAAAGCAGCCTGGGTCCCCGCCAAGATGCTCTCGCCTCCCGTGGGTCGGGTCAGGCTGGGCGTGAGGCCTCACCGCCCCTACTATTCCCACCGCTGGCCAGGCCATCCCTCTACTCACCCACACCCACTGTTTTTTTGCGGCGACAGCCTCACACCGCAGCGATTCAGTGAACCCTCGTACTCCTCTACGCGTGGGCATCCACTGCCGCGTCTTCCCCGGCTCCGCGTCGTCCCCTTCCTAGGCCTCGCCGTCGTCCAATGCCGTGGTGCTCTCAGCGCGGCATGGTCAACGTGGTCAAGGAACGGCTTCCATCGGACGTGGAATGTACGTGGAGAGGCTGACAGCTGGGTCCACGGCCGCAGCAAGGAAGTGCCTCCTTATTACGCGCAAAATAATTATTCCTCCACCTGGCAGCGGGGACCCACCTGACGGGCCACCGTATTTCGAGAAAAAAACGTTTCCCCCAGACTGCTGGGACCCACCAGCTACATCTTCGCACGCAAGGAAGTGCGTCCGAGCAAAAAAAAAACGATTCGCCCCCTGACTACTGGGACCCACCAGCTACATCTTCGCAGGCAAGGAAGTGCCTGACAGTCGGGACCCACCTAGTCGAAGCGTACGTAGCATTGTCATTCGGGATGCGAACATGTACGTACATACTGGTCGATGTAGAGGCGCGCACGTGTCATAGTAGAGGCGCACACGTAGCATGTACACGTACGTACAGCGGCCAGTGTGCAAGAAAGAAAATACGGCCACTTATGTACATACGGGCAGGGTCTCAAACGCCTACTCGCGCATACATACGGCCAGGGCTCGTGTACATGGCTGGGTTGAAACGGAGAAACATCTTCGTCATCGTGTTCATGGGGAGCCAACCAGCTGGGTCGAAACGGAATGCGTCGTCGTGTTCATCGGGAGGGCTTGGATGGAACAGTCGATGGAAACGAGGCCTGACGTATCGCAGAACGAAGGAAACGGCCTTGTGTTCGACCGGCCACGTTCGAAACGGGATCCTGTCATCGGGAGGGGTCTGGCGTATCGCAAAACGGAGGAAACGGACCTCCTACGGTCGAAACGGGGGTCCTGTTGATCGGGAGGGGTGTGGCCTACCGCAAAACAGAGGAAACAAACTTGTGTTGGAGTGCTACGGTCAAACGGGGGTCCTGTTCATCGGGAGGGGTGTGGCGTACCGCAAAACAGGACTCCACGGGATACTGTTCATCTCCACCGCCGACCCCCTCCAGCCTCCATGGGCTACTGTTCATCCACCGTCGACCTCCTCTAGCCTCCACACAGGATTTGTTCATCCACGGGCTCCTGTTCATCCAGCCTCCACCGCGCTACTCCACCGGCCATCGTTCAACTAGCCCTCTCCAAACTCATCGCTCAACCAGCCCTCTCCATGGGCTCTGCTCAACCACCCCTCCACGGGCTACTGTTCATCCAGCCCTCCACCGTCTACTGTTCATCCTGCCCTCCACGGGGTGGTCCTGCTCATCCTGCCCTCCATGGGGTCCTGTTCATCCAGCCCCAACCGGCTCGAACGATCGGGGGTCCTGTTCATCCACCCCCACCGGGAACTGTTCATCCAACCCCCCCAGCAACACTCACTGTTCATCCAGAGGCAACGCCACGGGGTCCTGTTCATCCACCCCCACCGGGAACAGTTCATCCACCCCCCCGCAACGCTCACTGTTCATCCAGAGGCAGCATCGATTGGCTTTAGTTAGCAGCAGTAGCGAAGGAATCGCTTGATTGGGTTCAGTTAACAGCCATTGATCGATCGCTCGGGTTTAGTAAGGCGTAGCCTGCATTGCAATAACTCGGATTCAGTTAGAGCCCAACGCCCCGCTTGGGTTCAGTTAGAGCCCAACGCCTCGCACACACGCGCGTACGTATGAGAGAAACGCGCATTGCTCGGCCCCCAACCACCCACCGTAACCGGGGACTCCCTGATATTTTCCGCGCCCTCGCTTCTACCACGGTTTTTCCGTCATGGACGGCCCAAAGAATGTCATGCAGCTGCGTCTCCGGCCCGCCCAGGACAAAAAGCCCATTTTTGTCATAGAATTAGGACCCCACCACATCTACGATGATACCGGGTTTTGTCACAATTATCGTCATAGAAGTATCATAAGTATGACAGAAAAGATTTTCATTCGGCCCAAAATGTCACGGATGTGTCTTTTTTTTTTGTAGTGATGCTGATGGGCTTTTGGAATCACTTGATTATGAATCGCTTGATGCTTGCGAACCATGCCTCATGGGCAAGATGACTAAGACTTCATTCTCCGGAACAATGGAGCGAGCAACTTACTTATTGGAAATAATACATACCGATGTATGTAGTCCAATGAGAGTTGGTGCTCGCGGTGGGTATCGTTATTTTATGACCTTCACACATGATTTGAGCAGATATGTGTATATCTACTTAATGAAACATAAGTCTGAAACATTTGAAAAGTTCAAAGAATTTCAGAGTGAAGTGGAAAATCATCGTAACAAGAAAATAAAGTTTCTACGATCTGATCATGGAGGTGAAGAGTTGAGTTATCAGTTTGTTCTTCCTTTGAAACAATGTGGAATAGTTTCGCAACTCATGCCACCTGGAACACCAGAGCTTAATGGTGTGTCCGAATGTCGTAACCGTACTTTCTTAGATATGGTGCGATCTATGATGTCTCTTACTGATTTACCGCTATCGTTTTGGGGTTATGATTTACAGACGGCTGCATTCACATTAAATAGGGCACCATCTAAATCCGTTGAGACGACACAATATGAACTGTGGTTTGGCAAGAAACCTAAGTTGTTGTTTCTTAAAGTTTGGGGTTGCGATGCTTATGTGAAAAAGCTTCAACCTGATAAGCTCGAACCCAAATCAGAGAAATGTGTCTTCATAGGATACCCAAAGAAGACTGTTGGGTACACCTTCTATCACAGATCCAAAGGCAAGATATTTGTTGCTAAGAATGTATCCTTTCTAGAGAAGGAGTTTCTCTCGAAAGAAGTGAGTGGGAGGAAAGTAGAACTTAATGAGGTAATTGTACCTTCTCTGAATTGGAAAGTGGTTCATCACAGAAATCAGTTCCAGTGATTCCTACACCAATCAATGAGGAAGCTAATGATGATGATCATGAAACTTCAGATCAAGTTACTACCAAACCTCGTAGGTCAACCGAGTACCGTCCGCACCAGAGTGGTATGGTAATCTTGTTCTGGAGGTCATGTTACTTGACCATGCTGAACCTACGAACTATGAGGAAGCGATGATGAGCCCAGATTTCGAGAAATTGCTTGAGGCCACGAAATCTAAGATGGGATCCATGTATGATAACAAAGTATGGACTTTGGTTGACTTGCCCGATGATCGGCAAGCCATAGAGAATAAAATGATCTTCAAGAAGAAGACTGACGCTGACGTAATGTTACTGTCTACAAAGCTTGACTTGTTGCGAAAGGTTTTCGACAAGTTCAAGGAGTTGACTACGATGAGACCTACTCACCCGTAGCGATGCTTAAGTCTGTCCGAATCATGTTAGCAATTGCCACATTTTATGATTATGGAATTTGGCAAATGGATGTCAAAACTGCATTCCTTAGTGGATATCTTAAAGAAGAGTTGTATATGATGCAACCAGAAGGTTTGTCGATCCTAATGGTGCTAACAAAGTGTGCAAGCTCCAACGATCCATTTATGGACTGGTGCAAGCCTCTCGGAGTTGGAATACACGCTTTGATAGTGTGATCAAAGAAAATGGTTTTATACAGACTTTTGGAGAAGCCTGTATTTACAAGAAAGTGAGTGGGAACTTTGTAGCATTTCTAATATTATATGTGGATGGCATATTGTTGATTGGAAATAATACAAAATTTCTGGATAGCATGAAAGGATACTTGAATAAGATTTTTTTTCAATGAAAGACCTCGGTGAAGCTGCTTGTATATTGGGCATCAAAATCTATAGAGATAGATCAAGACGCTTAATTGGACTTTCACAAAGCACATACCTTGATAAAGTTTTGAATAAGTTCAAAATGGATCAGTCAAAGAATAGGTTCTTGCCTGTGTTACAAGGTGTGAAGTTGAGTCAGACTCAATGCCCGACCACTGCAGAAGATAGAGAGAAAATGAAAGTCATTCCCTATGCCTTAGCCATAGGTTCTATCATGTATGCAATGTTGTGTACCAGACCTGATGTGTGCCTTGCTATAAGTTTAGCAGGGAGGTACCAAAGTAATCCAGGAGTGGATCACTGGATAGCGGTCAAGAACATCCTGAAATACCTGAAAAGGACTAAGGATATGTTTCTTGTTTATGGAGGTGACAAAGAGCTCGTCGTAAATGGTTACATCGATGCAAGCTTTGACACTGATCCGGATGACTCTAAGTCACAAATCGGATACGTATTTATATTGAATGGTGGAGCTGTCAGTTGGTGCAGTTCAAAGCAGAGCATCATGGCGGGATCTACGTGTGAAGCGGAGTACATAGCTGCTTCAGAAGCAGGAAATGAAGGAGTCTGGATGAAGGAGTTCATATCTTATCTAGGTGTAATACCTAGTGCATCAGGTCCAATGAAAATCTTTTGTGACAATACTAGAGCAATAGCCTTGGCAAAGGAATCCAGATTTCACAAGAGAATCAAACACATCAAGAGACACTTCAATTCCACCCGCGATCAAGTCAAGGAGGGAGACATAAAGATTTGTAAAATACATACAGATCTAAATGTTGCAGACCCATTGACTAAGCCTATTCCACGAGCAAAACATGATCAACACCAAGACTCCATGGGTGTTAGAATCATTACTATGTAATCTAGATTATTGACTCTAGTGCAAGTGGGAGATCAAGGAAATATGCCCTAGAGGCAATAATAAAGTTTTTATTTATATTTCCTTGTATCATGATAAATGTTTATTATTCATGCTAGAATTGTATTAACTGGAAACTTAGTACATGTGTGAATACATAGACAAACAGAATGTCCCTAGTATGTCTCTACTTGACTAGCTCGTTAATCAAAGATGGTTAAGTTTCCTAACCATAGACATGTATTGTCATTTGATGAACGGGATCACATCATTAGAGAATGATGTGATGGACAGGACCCATCCGTTGCTTAGCATAATGATTGTTTAGTTTTATTGCTATTGCTATCTTCATGACTTATACATGTTCCTTTGACTATGAGATTATGCAACTCCCGAATACCGGAGGGAACACCTTGTGTGATTTCAAACGTTACAATGTAACTAGGTGATTATAAAGATGCTCTACAGGTGTCTCTGATGGTGTTTGTTGAGTTGGCATAGATCGAGATTAGGATTTGTCACTCTGTGTATCGGAGAGGTATCTCTGGGCCCTCTTGGTAATGCACATCACAATAAGCCTTGCAAGCAATGTGACTAATGAGTTAGTTATGGGATGATGCATTACGGAATGAGTAAAGAGACTTGTCGGTAACGAGATTGAACTAGGTATGATGATACCGACGATCGAATCTCGGGCAACTAACATACCGATGACAAAGGGAATAACGTATGTTGATATGCGGTTTGACCGATAAATATCTTTGTAGTATATGTGGGAGCCAATATGAGCATCTAGGTTCCGCTATTGGTTATGGACCAGAGATGTGTCTCGGTCATGTCTACATAGTTCTCGAACCCGTAGGGTCCGCACGCCTAACGTTCGATGACGATTTGTATTATGAGTTATGTGTTCTGTTGACCAAAGTTTGTTTGGAGTCCTGGATGAGATCACGGACACGACGAGGAGTATCGGAATGGCCAAGAGGTAAAGATTCATATATTGGAAGGTTGTATTCGTACATCGGGATGGTTCCGAGTGATTCGAGTATTTTACCAGAGTACCGAGGGGTTACCAGAACCCCCGGGGAATATTGGGCCTATATGGGCCATATGGGAGAGGTAAGGCAGCCCACAAGGGGTGGCCGCGCCCCTCCCTATGGGGAGTCCAAATTGGACTAGTGAGGGTGGCGCGCCCCCCTTTCCTTCTCCTCTTCCTCTCCCTTCCCTCTTTCCCCCCTCCATATTAGGAAAGGGAGTCCAACTAGGATTGGGAGTCCTAGTTGGACTCCCCTCTTTTGCGTGCCCCCTAGGCCGGCCGCCTCCTCCCCTCCTCCTTTATATACGGGTGTGGGGGGCACCCCAAAGGCACAACAGTTGTTTCTTAGCCGTGTGCGGTGGCCCCCTCCACAGTTTACCACCTTGAATCACATCACCAACACCGTCGCCACGCCGTCGTGCTGATGGAACTCTCCCTCGACCCTCTACTGGACCAAGAGCTCGAGGGACGTTATCGTGTTGAACGTGTGCTGAATACGGAGGTGCCGTACATTCGGTACTTGGATCGGTTGGATCATGAAGACGTTCGACTACATCAACCTCGTTACATAACGCTTCCGCTTTTGGTCTACGAGGGTACATGGACACACTCTCCCGTCTCGTTGATATGCATCTCCTAGATAGATCCTGCGTGATCGTAGGAATTTTTCTGAATTACTACGTTCCCCAACACAGGCGCGCCCTGGTGGGTTGTGCCCACCTCGGGTGCCCCCGGGACCGCCTCTATGCTCTATAAATACCCAAATATTCCAGAAACCCTAGTGGACTCGACGAAAATCAATTCCAGACGCCACAGAGTCCAGAACCACCAGATCCAATCTAGACACCATCAAAGAGGGGTTCACCACTTCCATTGGTGCCTCTCCGATGATGCATGAGTAGCTCTTTGTAGACCTTCGGGTCCGTAGTTAGTAGCTAGATGGCTTCCTCTCTCTCGTTTGATTCTCAATACAATGGTCTCTTGGAGATCCATCTTTTTGCAGTGTGTTTGTTGGGATCAGATGAACTTTGAGTTTATGATCAGATCTATCTTTTTATATCCATGAAAGTTATTTGAGTTTCTTTGATCTCTTATATGCATGATTGCTTATAGCCTCGTATTTCTTCTCTGATATTTGGGTTTTATTTGGCCAACTTGATCTATTTATCTTGCAATGGGAAGAGGTGCTTTGTAGTGGGTTCGATCTTACGATGCTTGATCCCAGTGACAAAAGGGGAACCGACACATATGTATTGTTGCTACTAAGGATAAAATTATGGGGTCTACCTCTACATAGATAGATCTTGTCTACATGTCATCGTTCTTATTGCATTACTCCATTTCCCCATGAACTTAATACACTAGATGCATGATGGATAGCGATCGATCTGTGGAGTAATAGTAGTAGATGCAGGCAGGAGTCGGTCTACTAATCTTGGACGTGATGCCTATATAATGATCATTGCCTGGATATCGTCATGATTTTTTGAAGTTCTATCAATTGCCCAACAGTAATTTGTTTACCCAACGTTTGCTATTTTCTCGAGAGAAGCCACTAGTGAAACCTATGGCCCCCGGGTCTCTTTCTCATATTATTTGCCTTTGCGATCTACTTTTCCTTTGCTTTTATTTTCAGATCTATTAAACCAAAAATCCCTTGCTGCAATTTATTCTTATTTATTTTATTTGGCGTTAGATCTATCAATCTACTACAATTTATTTCACGTCTGTTTGCCTATCTTGGGGCGCCGCTACCCGAAAGGATTGACAACCCCTTTTACACGTCGGGTTGCGAGTATTTGTAATTTGTGTGCAGGTGCTGTTTACGTTGTGTTGCTTGGTTCTCCTACTGGTTCGATAACCTTGGTTTCATCACTGAGGGAAATACCTACCGCTGTTGTGCTGCATCATCCCTTCCTCTTTGGGGAAATACCGACGTAGCTTCAAGCCGCATCAATGATCATGGTGAAGTGATCCTCGCAGGGCTTCGCCTATGCACTATGAAATAATAACCGAGGGTGTAAACGGTGGAGGGGGGCGCCACACACGGCTAGGCAATTGTCTGGTGTGTGCTAGGGGCACCCCCCCCCACACACACACATATATATATATATGTATATATATATGTATATTTATATATATATATATATATATATATATATATATATATATAGGTGGGAGGGAGAGGGGAGAGGCTAGGAAGCGGCCCAAGTAGGACCAAATCATACTTGGGTTCCTCCTTGGCCGACCGCCCCCCTTCCTTACTTTCCGGAGGGGGAAGGAAAGAGGAAGGGGGAGGTCGAACCCCCCCCTTTCCTTTCTCTTCCCCTCTTTCCTTCTCCCCCTGGTTCAGCCCATTTCGGGGGCACACCAGCCCCTAGTGGCTGTTGCGTTTCCCCTCTTGGCCTATAAGGCCCATATCTTTTGCCGGGGGTGCCTGAAACCCCTTCCGATGACCCGATATGTACCCTGTACCCCCCGAAACACTTTCGGTGTCCAAATACTATCGTCCTATATATCAGTCTTTACCTCTCAACCATTTCGAGACTCCTCATGTCTGTGATCTCATCCGGGACTCCGAGTAACATTCGGTCAACAAATCACATAACTCATACAATACAATATCGCCATCGAACATTAAGCGTGCGGACCTACGGGTTCGAGACCTATGTAGACATGACCGAGACATCTCTTCGGTCAATAACAAATAGCGGAACCTGGATGACCATATTGGATCCTACATATTATACGAAGATCTTTATCGGTCGAACCATTATGACAACATACGTTATTCCCTTTGTCTGTCGGTATGTTACTTGCCCGAGATTTGATCGTCGGTATCTTCATACCTAGTTCAATATCGTTACCGGCAAGTCTCTTTACTCATTTTGTAATACATCATTCTGCAACTAACTCATTAGTCACTTTGCTTGCCAGGCTTCTTATGATGCGTATTATCGAGAGGGCCCAGAGATACCTCTCTGATACTCAGAGTGACAAATCCTAATCTTGATCTATGCCAACTCAACAAACACCTTCAAAGATACCTGTAGAGCATCTTTATAATCACCCAGTTACGTTGTGACGTTTGATAGCACACAAGGTATTCCTCCGGTATCCGGGAGTTGCACAATCTCATACTCGAAGGAATATGTATTTGACATGAAGGAAGCAATCGCAATAAGACTGAACGTTCATTATGCTAAGCTAACGGATGGGTCTTGTCCATCACATCATTCTCCTAATGATGTGATCCCATTATCAAATGACAACTCATATCAATGGTTAGGAAACCTTAACCATCTTTGATCAACAAGTTAGTCAAGTAGAGGCTCACTAGGGACACAGTGTTTGTCTATGTGTTCACACATGTATTTAGGTTTTCGATCAATACAATTCTAGCATGATTAATAAAAATTTATCATGAATAAGGAAATATAAAATAACAACTTTATTATTGCCTCTAGGGCATATTTCCTTTAGTATCCCACTTGCACTAGAGTCAATAATCTAGATGACATTGTAATGAATCTAACACCCATGGAGTCTTGGTGTTGATCATGTTTTGCTCGTGGAAGGGACTTAGCAAACGGGTATGCTACATTCAGATCCGTATGTATTTTGCAAATTTCTATGTCTCCCTCCTTGACTTGTTCACGGATGGAGTTGAAGCGTCTCTTGATGTGTTTGGTTCTTTTGTGAAATCTGGATTCCTTTGCTAAGGCAATAGCTCCACTATTTTCACAAAAGATCTTCATTGGACCCAATGCCCTAGGTAATACACCTAGATCGGATATGCTCTCCTTCATTTGTTGCTTCCGAAGCAGCTATGTACTCCACTTCACACGTAGATCCCGCCATGACACTTTGCTTGGAACTGCACCAACTGACAACTCCACCATTCAATAATACGTATCCGGTTTGTGACTTAGATTCATCCGGATCAATGTCAAAGCTAGCATCGACGTAACCATTTACGATGAGCTCTTTGTCACCTCCATGAACGAGAAACATGTCTTTGGTCCTTTTCAGGTAATTCAGGATGTTCTTGACCGCTGTCCAGTGATCCACTCCTGGATTACTATGGTACCTCAAAGCTAGACTTATGGCAAGGCACACATCAGGTCTGGTACACAGCATAGCATACATGGTAGAACCTATGGCTGAGGCATAGGTTATGACTTCAATTTTCTGTCTACCTTCTGAAGTGGTCAGGCTTTGAGTCTAACTCAATTTCACACCTTGCAACACATGCAAGAACCCTTTCCTTGACTGATCCATTTTGAACTTCTTCAAAACTTTGTTAAGGTATGTGCTTTGTGAAAGTCCTATGAAGCATCTTGATCTATCTCTATAGATCTTGATGCCTAATATATAAGCAGCTTTGATACGTCTCCAACGTATCTATAATTTTTTACTGTTCCATGTTGTTATATTATCATTCTTGGATGTTTTACAATCATTTTATATCATTTTTTGGGACTAACCTATTGACATAGTATCCAGTGCCAGTTGTTGTTTTTTGCTTGTTTTTTACATCGCAGGAAATCAATATCAAACGGAGTCCAAATGCAGCAAAAAAAATTTGTGGATTTTTTCTGGACCAAAAGACACAAGATGGGTCGAAGAAGTACGGAGGGTGCCCGAGGGGGCATTAACCCACCAGGCGCACTGGGGCCCAGGCGCGCCTAGGTGGGTATGCCCACCTCGGTGGCCTCCCGCACCGCCTCTTTGCTCTATAAATACCCCAATATTCCAGAAAACCCTAGGGGAGCCGATGAAAATCAATTCCAGCCGCCGCAAGTTCCAGAATCACCAGATCAAATCTAGACACCATCACGGAGGAGTTCATCATCCTCATTGGTGCCTCCCCGATGATGCGTGAGTAGTTCATTGTATACCTATGGGTCCATAGTTACTAGCTAGCTGGCTTCCTCTCTCTCTTTTGATTCTCAATACAATGGTCTCTTGGAGATCTATTTGATGTAACTCTTTTTGCGGTGTGTTTGTTGGGATCAGATGAACTTTGAAGATCAGATCTGTGTTTTTATCCATGAAAGTTATTTGAGTCTTTTGATCTCTTATATGCATGATTACTTATAGCCTTGTATTTCTTCTTCAAATCTTTGGTTTAGTTAGGCCAACTAGATCAACTTTTCTTGCCATGGGAAGAGGTGCTTTGTGATGGGTGCTTGATCCCAGTGATAGAAGGGGAACCGACACGTATGTATCGTTGCTATTAAGGATAACAAGATGGGGTCTATTTCTACATAAATTGATCTTGTCTACATTATGTCATCATTCTTATTGCATTACTCCGTTTCTCCATGAACTTAATACACTAGATGCATGCTGGATAGCGGTCGATGTGTGGAGTAATAGTACTAGATGCAGGCAGGAGTCGGTCTACAAATTTGGACGTGATGCCTATATAATGATCATTTCCTAGATATCGTCCTGACTATTTGAAGTTCTATCAATTGCCCAACAGTAATTTGTTTACCCACCGTATGCTATTTTTCGCAAGAGAAGCCACTAGTGAAATCTATGGCCCCCGGGTCTCTTCTTTATTATATTTGCCTTTGCGATCTATTTTTATTTTCTTTTTTTTCAGATCTATTAGTCCAAAAACCCAAAAATACCTTGTTGCACTTTATTTTATTTTGCGTTTATTCGAGATCTATTTATCCAATCTATCATATTTTTATCCCGTCAACTTGCCAATTTTTGGCACCGTTGCCCGAAAGGGATTGACAACTCCTTTAATACGTCGGGTTGCGAGTATTTGTTATTTGTGTGCAGGTGCCGTTCACGTATTGTTGCGTGGTTCTCCTACTGGTTCGATAACCTTGGTCTCATCACAGAGGTAAATACCTACCGTAGCTGGGCTGCATCATCCCTTCCTCTTTGGGGAAATACCGGTGTAGTTCAAGCCGCATCAAAAGCAATTTCTGGGCCATTGCCGGGGAGACATCATCAACATCTACCAGGTTCCTAATCACAAATCTCATCTCCTTGCCATTTACATTATTTGCCATTTTCCTCTTGTTTTCCTCTCTCCCACTTCACAAAAAATTGTCATTTTATTCGCCCTCTTTTTTGTTTGCTGTTTTCTCGTCAGATCTGTTTTTGAGTGCAAACTTGTTGCGTAGTCAGGATGATTCAAGAGAACACCAAGTTGTGTGTTTTCTCCAATACCAACAACAATGATTTTATTAGCACTCCGATTGCTCCTCCCGCCCATAGTGTGGAGTCTTGTGATCATCTGTGAATGTCAGAAAATAACGATACCCGCCGTGTGCCTCAACACTCATCGGACCGCATACATCGATATGTATTATTTCCAATAAGTCATTGGCTCGCTCCATTGGTCCAGAGAACGGAGTTTTAGTCATCTTGCCCATGAGGCATGGTTCACAAGTATCAAATGATTCATAAGCAAGTGATTCCAAAAGACCATCTGCATGGAGTTTCTTCTTGCGCTTTACACCAATATGACCTAAACGGCAGTGCCACAAATATGTTGCACTATCATTATCAACTTTGCAACTTTTGGCATCAATATTATGAATATGTGTATCACTACAATCGAGATTCACCAAAAATAGACTACTCTTCAAGGGTGCATGACCATAAAAGATATTACTCATATAAATAGAACAACCATTATTCTCTGATTTAAATGAATAATTGTCTCGCAATAAACAAGATCCAGATATAATGTTCATGCTCAACACTGGCATCAAATAACAATTATTCATGTCTAAAACTAATTCTGAAGGTAGATGTAGAGGTAGCGTGCCGACGGCGATCACATCGACATTGGAACCATTCCCGACATGCATCGTCACCTCATCCTTAGCCAATCTTCGTTTAATCCGTAGCTCCTGTTTCAAGTCACAAATATGAGCAACCAAACCAGTATCAAATACCCATGCACTACTACGAGCATTAGTAAGGTACACATCAATAACATGTATATCAAATATACCTTTGTTCACTTTGCCATCCTTCTTATCTGCTGATACGTCTCCAACGTGTCTATAATTTTTGATTGTTCCATGCTATTATATTATCCATATAGGATGTTTTATATGCATTTATATGCTATTTTATATGATTTTTGGGACTAACCTATTAACCTAGAGCCCAGTGTCAGTTTCTATTTTTCCTTGTTTTTGAGTATCGCAGAAAAGGAATACCAAACGGAGTCCAATTGACGTGCCAATTTTTGATGATTTTTCATGGACCAAAAGAAGCCCCCGGAGTAAAAGAGTTGGGCCAGAAGAGTCCCGGGCTGTCCATGAGGGTGGGGGGCGCGCTCCCCCCCCCTGGGCGTGTCCCCCTATCTCGTGGGCGACTCGGAGACCCCCCCTGACGTGAGACCTACGCCAAAAATTCCTATAAATACAGAAACCTCCAGAAACTATAATTTTTGATTTTTCCATGCTATTATACTATCTATTTTGGATGTTTAATGGGCTTTATTATGAAATTTTATATTATTTTTGGGACTAACCTATTAACCGAAGGCCTAGTGCAAGTTGTAGTTTTTTTTGCCTATTTCAGTGTTTCGCAGAAAAGGAATATCAAACGGAATCCAAACGGAATGAAACCTTCGCGAGGATCGTTTTTGGAACAAACGCAATCCAGGAGACTTGGAGTGGATGTCAAGGAAGCAACGAGGCGGCCACGAGGTAGGGAGGAGCGCCCAGGGGGTAGGCGTGCCCCCACCCTCGTGGGCCCCTCATGGCTCCACCGGCCTACTTCTTTCGCCTATATATACTCATATACCCTGAAAACATCCGAGAGCACCACGAAACTCAATTTCCACCGCCGCAACCTTACATGCCGTGAGATCCCATCTTGGGGCCTTTTTGGCGCTCACGAGGGGGAATCGATCACAGAGGGCTTCTACATCAACACCATAGCCTCTCCGATGATGTGTGAGTAGTTTACCACAGACCTTCGGGTCCATAGTTATTAGCTAGATGACTTCTTCTCTCTCTTTGGATCTCAATACAAAGTTCTCCTTGATCTTCTTGGAGATTTATTCGATGTAATTCTATTTGCGGTGCGTTTGTCGAGATCCGATGAATTGTGGGTTTATGATCAAGATTATCTATGGATAATATTTAATTATTCTCGGAATTCTTTTATGCATGATTTAAATATCTTTGCAAGTCTCTCCGAATTATCAGTTTGGTTTGGCCTACTAGATTGATCTTTCTTGCAATGGGAGAAGTGCTTAGCTTTGGGTTCAATCTTGCGGTGTCCTTTCCCAGTGATAGTAGGGGAAGCAAGGCACATATTATATTGTTGCCATCAAGGATAAAAAGATGGGGTTTATATCATATTGCTTGAGTTTATCCCTCTACATCATGTCATCTTGCCTAATTACATTTTCTGTTCTTATGAACTTAATACTCTAGATGCATCTGGATAGCGGTCGATGTGTGGAGTAATAGTAGTAGATGCGTAATCGCTTTTGATCTACTTGTCACGGACGTGATGCCTATATACATGATCATGCCTAGATATTCTCATAACTATGCACTTTTCTATCAATTGCTCGATAGTAATTTGTTCACCCACCGTAAATTATGCTATATTGAGAGAAGCCACTAGTGAAACCTATGGCCTCCGGGTCTATCTTCCATCATATTATTTTCCTATCAACTTCCTATTTCTGCCGCCATTTATTTTACAATCTTTACTTTTCAATCTATACAACAAAAATACCAAAAATATTTATCTTATTATCTCTATCAGATCTCACTTTTGCAAGTGGCCGTGAAGGGATTTACAACCCCTTTATCGCGTTGGTTGCAAGGTTCTTGATTGTTTGTGCAGGTATGAGGGACTTGCGTGCAGTCTCCTACTGGATTGATACCTTGGTTCTCAAAAACGAAGACATTATGGTAGGGTATGAAACCACCGCAAAGTTACTCTTTCGGATTGATCTATTCAAGAGTCCATAGTAAAATAACACCAAGCTATTCTTTCCGTTCGATCTATCATAGAGTTCGTACCAGAATAACACCTTAAGACACAAATCAACCAAAACCCTAATGTCAACTAGATATTGCAATGTCACCTCAAGTATCCGTGGGTATGATTATACGATATGCATCACACAATCTCAGATTCATCTATTCAACCAACACAAAGTACTTCAAAGAGTGCCCCAAAGTTTCTACCGGAGAGTCAAGAAGAAAACGTGTGCCAACCCCTATGCATAGGTTCATGGGCGGAACCCGCAAGTTGATCACCAAAACATACATCAAGTGTATAAATAGAATACCCCATTGTCACCACTGGTATCCCACGCAAGGCATACATCAAGTGTTCTCAAATCCTTAAAGACTGAACCCGATAAGATAATTTCAAAGGGAAAACTCAATCCATTACAAGAGAGTAGACGGGGAGAAACATCATGAGATCCAACTATAATAGCAAAGCTCGCAATACATCAAGATCGTATCAGCTCAAGAACACAAGAGAGAGAGAGAGAGAGAGAGAGATCAAACACATAGCTACTAGTGCATACCCTCAGCCCCGAGGGTGAACTACTCCCTCCTTGTCATGGAGAGCGCCGGGATGATGAAGATGGCCACCGGTGAGGGTTTCCCCTCCGGCGAGTCTTCTAACGAGGTCCCGATTGGTTTTTGGTGGCTAAAGAGGCGCGGCAGCGGAACTCCCGATCTATTCTGGTCCCCGATGGTTTTAGGGTATAATGATATATATAGGCGAAAGAAGTCGGTCAGGGGAGCCACGAGGGGCCCATGAGGGTGGAGGGCGCGCCCAGGGGGTGGGCGCGCCCCTGCCTCGTGCCTCCCTCGTTGCTTTCCTCACGTGCATTCCAAGTCCCCTGGATTGCTTCCGTTCCAAAAATAACTCTCCTGAAGGTTTCATTCCGTTTGGACTCCGTTTGATATTCCTTTTCTACGAAACATGAAACAAGGGAAAAAACACGAACTTGCACTGGGCTCTGGGTTAATAGGTTAGTCCCAAAAATAATATAAAAGTGCATATTAAAGCCCATTAACGTCGAAAACAGGTAATATAATAGCATGAATACTTCATAAATTATAGATACGTTGGAGACGTATCAGCATCCCCAACCTTAATTCCTGTTTGTCCTCGAGTAGGTAAATGATAAAAGAAATAATTTATGAAGTGTGGATGCTAGCAGGTGCACAAGTTTGATCAATGATAATTTCAATCACCTTTTCTAGCATCATTATATATCATAAATACAGTAGCTCAACTCATAGAACTTCTCATGATCAAGTAACAAGCTATTCACATGCTAGAGTATAGATCATAAACTTTCTTGAAAACTAACAAACCGTGTTATTAGTCATCAAAGAATTACAATTCATCTTATTTTCAGGAAGAGTCTATGTCAGAGCTTTGATTCCGCAAACTTCACATACTCAACTATCATTTAGTCTTCCATGATTGCTACCACTCAAAGCATATTTTAGAACAAATAGTATTCATCGAACACAGAGAAAGATAGGGGCTTATAGATTCGCCTCCCAACCTTTTACCTCAAGGGTAATGTCAACAATAATAATTCATGCTCAAATATATTCGAATGGCCATATATGCTTAGATCTTTCCATCACATGATGCTTGCCAACTAAAGAGTAGGTTGGAATGAGAAGGAATACTATTGACTCTTGCATAAAAGTAAAAGATAGGCCCTTCACAGAGGGAAGCAGGGATTTGCAGAGGTGCCAAAGTTCAAAGAAAAAACAGAGATGAAAATAATTTTGAGAGGTATGCTTTCATTGTCAACATAACGACCAAGAGTTCCCAATATCTTCCATACTAGACACATCATAGGTGGTTCCTACGCAGAAAGGTAAAGATTTTACTCCCCCTCCACCAACAATCACACTCCACTGCTTGTCCGAAACAACGGGTGCCGTCTAACTTTCAACAATCCTGGGGGAGTTTTATTTAAATTATTTCCGAATTTGTTTTTGATCTTTTGATCATAGGACTGGGCATCCCGGTTACCATCCATTTTCTCGTGAATGATGAGCGGAGTCCACTCATCGTGAGAATAACCCACCTAGCATGGAAGATACTGCTAGCGCCTAGTCGCTACATGAGCGATTCGGGCATACAAAACAGATTATTATTTGAAGGTTTAGAGTTTGGCACATGCAAATTTACTTGGAACGGCAGGTAAATACCGCATATAGGTAGATATGGTGGACACTCATGGAAGAAACTTGGTTCAAGGAATTTGGATGCACAAGCAGTATTCCCGCTTAAATCTGAGATATTTTGGCTAGCAAAGGATTCTAAATAGCAAGAACCACATGTTAGAGGATCCATAACAATATAACTTCTATACGAATATACCCAAGCATAACTCATTGTGTTGTCTTCCTTGCCCAACTTCAACTAATTTGCTCAGGTTTGAAAATAATTAATGGGGCTCACAATCATAAAAAATCTCCAAGATAGTATATTTATTTGTGAAATCTCTCTTCCTTCAATATTCTTTCATGAATTGTTCAAGTGACCAATACAATGTTTGCTAACCTTCAAAAAATTTACCACCTCTACTTCTTATAAGTGAAGGCATTACTCCCCATGGGATAAGCATATGAAACATATATAAATTCAGACTTATGATATTCAAATCATTCAACCATTTACTCATAGGATATAAGTGAAGCACACAAGTAAATGACAAACTACTCCAAAAAGATATAAGTGAAGATCAATGAGTAGTTAAATAATTATGTAGCTATGTGAAGACTCTCCCATTTAATAATTTCAGATCTTAGTATTTTATTCAAACAGCAAGCAAACCTAAATAAAACGACGCTCCAAGCAAAACACATATCATGTGGTGAATAAAAATATAGCTCCAAGTAAAGTTACCGATGAACGAAGACGAAAGAGGGGATGCCATCCGGGGCATCCCCAAGATTAGGCTCTTGGTTTTCCTTGAATATTACCTTGGGGTGCCTTGGGAATCCCCAAGCTTAGGCTCTTGCCACTCCTTATTCCATAGTCCATCGAATCCTTACCCAAAACTTGAAAACTTCACAACACAAAACTCAACAGAAAACTCGTAAGCTCCGTTAGTATAAGAAAATAAATCACCACTTAGGTACTGTTGTGAACTCATTCTTTATTTATATTGGTGTTAAACCTACTGTATTCCAAGTTCTCTATGGTTTATAAACTATTTTACTAACCATAGATTCATCCAAATAAGCAAGCAACACAATGAAAACAGAATCTGTCAAAAACAGAACAGTCTGTAGTAATATGTATCAAACGTATACTTATGGAACTCCAAAAATTCTAAAATAAATTGGTGGACCAGAGTAATTTTTCTAGTAATCATCTTCAAAAAGAATCAACTAAATATCACTCTCCAGTAAACATTTTTAGCTAATCTCGTGAGCGCTAAAGTTTCTGTTTTTTACAGCATTATCATAAAGACTTCACCCAAGTCTTCCCAAAGGTTCTACTTGGCACAAACACTAATTAAAACAAAAAACCACATCTAAACAGAAGCTATATGGATTATTTATTACTAAACAGAACCAAAAGAAAAAAAATAAAATAAAATTGGGTTGCCTTCCAACAAGCGCTATCGTTTAATGCCCCTAGCTAGGCATGATGATTTCAATGATACTCACATAAAATATAAGAATTGAAACATAAAGAGAGCATCATGAAGAATATGACTAGCACATTTAAGTCTAACCCACTTCCTATGCATAGGGATTTTGTGAGCAAACAACTTATGGGAACAATAATCAACTAGCATAGGAAGGCAAAAAAGCATAACTTCAAAACTTTAAGCACATAGAGAGGAAACTTGATATTATTGCAATTTCTACAAGCATATGTTCCTCCCTCATAAAAAATTGCAGTAGCATCATGAATGAATTCAACAATATAACCATCACCTAAAGGATTCTTTTCATGATCTACAAGCATAGAAAAATTACTACTCTTCATATAAGCAAAATTCTTCTCATTCGGGATAGTGGGAGTATCATAGGAGACTTGAATACTATAAATTTTTTCCACATTAAAAGAGTAATGTTCAGAAAAAGGGGAATCATAATCATGACAAGTTTTATAAATATAATCATCACTAATTTTTATAGCATAAGTTTCATCACAATAATCATCATAAGTAGCAACTTTGTTCTCATCATAATCGATTGAAACCTCTTCCGAAATAGTGGATACATCACTAAATAAAGTCATGACCTCTCCAAATCCACTTTCATAAATATTATAAGATTAAACATCCTCCAAAATAGTGGGGTCATTACTTCCTAAAGTTTATACTCTTCCAAACCCACTTTCATCAATATAATCATCATAGGTAGAAGGCATGCTATCATCATAACAACTTTGCATATCAAAACTTGGGAGGCTAAAAATATCATCATTAAACGTAGCATCCCCAAGCTTGGGACAAACATTAATTTCAGCAAATATATGCTCAAAAACATCATCTTCATCAAACATAGCTTCCCCAAGCTTGGGCCTTTTCATATCATAAGCATAATCACTCTCATCATTAACAGTATGGATAGCACCAATAGTATAGCAATTATCATCATCACAATGAGTAGTAGGAGCAACATCATTTGGGAGATATGCCTTTCTACCTTTGCTTCTCCGTCTTTTCTTTTTCTTCTTCACATCATGTGTGGGTTCTATCCTATTTTTGGAGCTTCTTATTAATGAGATTGGTTGGATAGAAGGCCCCTCCTCGTTACCTGATTCATCATAAGAAATAATAGGAGGATATTGGGAAGCCTCTTCCCCTTTCATTAGCATTCTCTTCATCCTCTATTTGTTTTCTTTTCTTTATGTAATTGGCAATATAAGGATTTTCAATGCAATTCACCGCACAATACATATAAATTTCCAATAGATCAAAATCAAGAAGTTTATAGCGGGCAAATTCTGGAAGATAGTTAGTTATACGTTTCATTTCTTCGTAACTCATAAGCAAACTAAGTTCATTATGAGAAGGGAAATCAAGTCATCACAATTTTTGGACACGATTAGATCATGAAACAATTGGCATCGGATAGTTAAATGACCACTTTCAATGCAAAGTTCACAAGTACGGCCAAGAAAATTTAAATTTTCAGCACAAACATCTAACCTTTCTTGCAACAATTTAGTTTCTAAATGCTTATGCCTCTTGCAATATCTATCTTCCCTATTTGGTGTGTACTTGCAAACCCAATGCACTCCACAAAAATTGACATGTTTATAGGAGACATTTTCATCATAACTAGTGCAATCATCATTAGTACTATGGATATTCAAGGAGTTCATACTAACAACATTGCAATCATGCTCATCATTAAAAGATTTAGTGCCAAACATTTTAATGCATTCTTCTTCTAACACTTTGGCACAATTTTCCTTCCCATCATACTCACGAAAGATATTAAAAAGATGAAGCGTATGAGATAAACTCAATTCCATTTTTTTGTAATTTTCTTTTATAAACTAAACTAGTGATAAAACAAGAAACAAAAAGATTCAATTGCAAGATCTAAAGATATATCTTCAAGCACTCAACTCCCCGGCAACGGTGCCAGAAAAGAGCTTAGTTGATGGGGTGTGAGTGCCGCTTACCTAGCCTCCCGACAGCGGCGCGGAAAAGAGATTGATGTCTACTACACAACCTTCTTCTTGTAGACGTTGTTGGGCCTCTAAAATCTTGAGAGGTTTGTAGGACAGTAGCAAATTTCCCTCAAGTGGATGACCTAAGGTTTATCAATCCGTGGGAGGCGTAGGATGAAGATGGTCTCTCTCAAGCAACCCTGCAACCAAATACAATGGTAAATTGTATAGGTGCACTAGTTCGGCGAAGAGATGGTGATACAAGTGCAATATGGATGGTAGATATAGGTTTTTGTAATCTGAAAATATAAGAACAGCAAGGTAGCTAATGATAAAAGTGAGCACAAACGGTATTGCAATGCGTTGAAACAAGGCCTGGGTTTCATACTTTCACTAGTGCAAGTTCTCTCAACAATAATAACATAACTGGATCATATAACTATCCCTCAACATGCAACAAAGAGTCACTCCAAATTCACTAATAGCGGAGAACAAACGAAGAGATTATGGTAGGGTACGAAACCACCTCAAATTTACTCTTTCGGATTGATCTATTCAAGAGTCCGTAGTAAAAATAACATGAAACTATTCTTTCCGTTCAATCTATCATAGAGTTCATACTAGAATAACACCTTAAGATACAAATCAATCAAAACCCTAATGTCACCTAGATACTCCAATGTCACCTCAAGTATCCGTGGGTATGATTATACGATATGCATCACACAATCTCAGATTCATTTATTCAACCAACACAAAGTACTTCAAAGAGTGCCCCAAAGTTTCTACCGGAGAGTCAAGACGAAAACGTGTGCCAACCCCTATGCATAGGTTCATGGGCGGAACCATAAGTTGATCACCAAAACATACATCAAGTGGATCAATAGAATACCCCATTGTCACCACGGGTATCCCACGCATAAGACATACATCAAGTGTTCTCAAATCCTTAAACACTCAATCCGATAAGATAACTTCAAAGGAAAACTCAATCCATTACAAGAGAGTAGAGGGGAGAAACATCATAAGATCCAACTATAATAGCAAAGCTCGCGATACATCAAGATCGTATCACCTCAAGAACACGAGAGAGAGATCAAACACATAGCTCTTGGTACATACCCTCAGCCTCGAGGGTGAACTACTCCCTCCTCGTCATGGAGAGCGCTGGGATGATGAAGATGGCCACGGTGAGGGTTCCCCCCTCCGTGGTGCTTGAACAGGGTCCCGATTGGTTTTTGGTGGCTCTGAGAGGCTTGCGGTGAGAACTCCCGATCTATTACATTTCCCGATGGTTTTAGGGTATATTGATATATATATATATATATATATATATATATATATATATATATATATATATATATATATATATATATATATATAGGAAAATCCATCCTACCACCCGGTGGTAGTTACCCCACATATCTTATATACTACCATGTGCTACTATATATACTATTTTATTATTTTAAATATTTTCATGTAATATATCTAAGATATTTCAAAGCAAGTTACATGAAAAAATTGCATATAAGCCCATAGTTTTGTTATATTTATGAAATATGTACATATTTGTACGTAAAAAAGAGCATACTCAAAACATAGTACATACTACCTAAAAATTAGTATATATACTACCTAATCATTGTTATATACTACATACTACACGTACATAATCTCGGTTTCGATAGATACTACATACAACATACAAAAGCATGAAGTGGTGGTAACTACCACTGCTTGTAGGAAACATTTGTCATATATATATATATATATATATATATATATATATATATATATATATATATATATATATATATATATATAGGCGAAAGAGGTCGGTCAGGGGAGCCACGAGGGTGGAGGGCGCGCCCAGGGGGGTGGGCGGGCCCCTCTTCCTCGTGCCTCCCTCATTGCTTTTCTGACGTCCACTCCAAGTCCCCTGGATTGCTTCCGTTCCAAAAATAACTCTCCCGAAGGTTTCATTCCATTTGGACTCCATTTGATATTCCTTTTCTGTGAAACACTGAAACAAGGGAAAAAACAGGAACTGGCACTGGGCTCTGGGTTAATAGGTTAGTCCCAAAAATAATATAAAAGTGCATAGTAAAGCCCATTAACGTCCAAAACAGATAATATAATAGCATGAATACTTCATAAATTATAGATACGTTGGAGACGTATCATTCCCTAGTAATTCCTCTAACAATTATGGTAATTCCTACAACAACTCTTATGGAAATTTTAATAAGATGCCCTCTGATTTTGATACTTGTGTTAAAGAATTTATGATTTACATCGGTGTTGCAGGAGCAGGGGTTCCCAGACTTGCTACTCATGACTGTGGCGTGGCTCAAAGGAGCCCAGGACGGCCCATCTTCATCAATGCAAGCTCAAGACCCTCGCGAGGGGCCAAGCCTCATGAGGCGGGGCGACGAGGAGCTTCCTCGAGCACGGCCTCGTCGAGGCTAGCTCATGAGGAGGCGGAGAGTTCAAGGCAGGGTGCCTCGCGAGGTGCCCATGGCGCAAGCCATGACGACCAAGGCCGCCCGATCGAGGCGCCCGGCCAGCAAAGACATCCTCCTTTCCTCTTTGGTGCTAAGGGAGCAAGCGCGAGAGCATCAAGCAAAGGCATCCGTTTGATTGCAACAAAACCAAGACCAGCCCCAACGGCTGGAAGGAGTCATCGTGGAGCCCAAGCAGGCGTCATCACGAGCCTTTGGCGGCGAGGACCAACTTTGGTCGGGGATAAGTGTACCCGCTGTTCCCCTTCAAAATGGCCAATTGTTGGCGCCCTTCCCGCTCAATATTTGGGAAGAGGCCCAGGGCCTTCGCCTATAAATAGGAGTAGCCACCCACAGGGTAGGAGGGCTGGCATCAGAGAGAGAGACAGAGAGAGATCGGAATCCTCATCAAGGAAACCAGTGGCTAGAGCGACTGAGCACCACCTAGCAGTTCATCGCACCCGCCAAGAACAGACCCTCGCGAGGCTGTTCTTCCTTGTATTGTTCCTCATCAGCCCAAGAGGCAATCCACCACACCACAAACTAGAGTAGGGTATTACACCACAACGGTGGCCCGAACTAGTATAAATCTTGTGTCTCTTGCGCTGTTCAGTTAGTAGTTTAGGTCCCTGCGATTCGGCGAGGTACGAGACGGTGGAGGGTTGGATCACCGTGCGCACCCCAGTGTTCGAACCTCAAGGGTCTGCCGGAACCCGAAATCCGATTGGCGCGCCAGGTAGGGGTGCGCCGGAATCTGCCTTTGTCGCCTCGTTCTTCCCGACCACCGCAACCATGTCGACGCCTGCCGGGCTCTGCTGAAGCGCCGAGCCGCCCTTCGCCTCCCATGTCGCCAGACGGCTCCGTCGGCGGGCACCCTCGTCGTTCCCGTCACCTGCCGTCAACGCCGCCACCCGGCCCGGAAACGAGCAGCAAGCATCGCCCTGCACTCTCGGCGACCCTGTGGAGGAGCTGCACAGCTTCCTCGTCACCCGTCCGTCGCGCCGTTCCTCCGGTCGTCGCGGACCTCTGGGCGGCTTCGCAGCGCCGCTTCCAACCCGCCATGTCAAGGCATTCGTCCACCGGGTCGGCCGCCTCCACGCAGCGAGGCTCCTCGGTAGGGACGGAGCCGCGGCCGGGCTGACCGCCGACTCTCGGGACCACCCACCAACTCGGTCGGCTCGGGTGCGCTCCCCATGCTCTGACGCCCACCATATGCCAGTTGCCGTCACCAGACCCTCATCGACGGCGGCGCCCGGCCTCAACGTACTCTCGGTCGAGGCCTTCAACCTCCTCTGCATACCAGTGGAGCGGCTGCGCAGCCCGGCCTTTTTCGGGCGTGGGAGGAGGGTCATCCAGCTACTTGGGGCAAATCCGGCTTCGGTGACCTTGGCACCTCGACAACTTCCGCCGCAGGAACTGGTCGACTTCGACATTGCCCCCATCGGCCTCCCCTACAATGCCATCCTTGGCTATCCAGCATTGGCCAAATTCATGGCCGCAACCCACCCGGGGTACAACCTCATGAAGATGCCCGGGAGCAGCGGCGTCCTCACCGTACCTGGAGATACCGAAGGTGCGCTGCGAGCGCTCGGGCTCGCCCTCAAGACAGCGGCCGCGGCGCAGCCCGCCGAAGCGGAAGCCCTCAAGCCCAAGGAGGCTGCGCCGACCAAGAAGAAGCAGTTGTTCACTCAAGACAAGGCGGAGACCAAGCAGATACTGCCGGCGAGGGCGGGTCCACGAACGCCACCTTCACGATAGGCGCCAACCTCGAGCCCGAACAGGAAGAAGCCCTGGTCAAGTTCCTGCGTACGAACAAGAAGGTGTTCGCCTGGGAGCCCGATCAGCTGGCGGGGATCCCACGGGCGTGTCGAACACCACCTCAACGTGTGCCCCAACGTGCGTCCTGTGAAGCAGAAGGCGAGAAGGCAGTCCACTGAAAAGCAGGCCTTCATCGTCCAAGAGACCCGCAAGCTAGAAGCCGCAGGAGTCATTCGCGAGGTCCGATACCCAGATTGGCCGGCCAACCCCGTGGTGGTGCCAAAGAAGGGAGGAAAGGAGCGCATGTGTGTTGACTTCACCAACCTCAACAAAGCATGCCCGCAGGATCCGTTCCCGCTCCCTCGCATCGACCAGATCGTCGATTCCACCGCCGAGTGTGACCTGTTATGCTTCTTGGACGCCTTTTCCGGGTATCATCAGATCAAGATGGCGGTGGAAGACATGGAGAATACAGCCTTCTTAACCCCGTGTGGAGTGTACTGCTATACATGCATGCCATTCGGGCTGCGCAACGCGGGGGCAACCTTCCAGCGACTGATGCACATCACTCTGGGCCCGCAGCTCGGGAAGAACGTGGAGGCCTACGTCGACGATATCGTGGTGAAGTCTCGCGAGGCCAAGACCTTGATACAAGACCTGGAAGAAACCTTCGCGAGCCTCAACGCAGTGAGCCTGCGGCTCAACCGGGAGAAGTGTGTGTTTGGAGTTCCCTCGGGCAAACTCCTGGGTTTCCTCGTGTCCATCCGAGGCATCGAGGCCAACCCAGAAAAGGTCAAGGCAGTTGAAGACATGAGCCCACCAAAGACCCTCGTGGAAATGCGAGAAGCTCACGGGCGCCAGAACGGCGCTGGGCCGCTTTCATCTCCCGATTGGGGGAGCGGGCTGCCTTTCTTCCAACTGATGAAGAAAAAGGGCCCTTGAATGGGTGAAGAGGCCGACAAAGCGTTCAAGACCTCAAGAGGTACGACCAGCCCTCCGGTGATGGTGGCCTCAGCGCCCTCGAGAGCCCTTGGTACTCTACCTGCAGCCACTCCCTACTCCGCTAGCGCAGCTCTGGTGGCAGTTAGGGAGGAGCGTCAGGCCAAGACCACGGCGGCCACCCGGGCTAAGGCAAGACCAAATCAGAAGGAACTAGCAGATGCCAGCACCGCAATGGAAGAAGATCAGCCATCGCAGCAGAGCGCACCAAGGGCAGGAGAGGCCCCCCATCCAAGCACCCAGCTTCCGGAGGCGCCGTCGCCTCGGGAGGCACCACAGCTTCCGGGAGACGCCACCAGCGCCGACGCCCCTAACCTCGTCGAGCACCCGGTGTACTTGCCAAGACCGTGTTACGGGATGCGAGGGCACGGTACCCCATGCCGCATGAAGCTCCTCCTCGCTGTTGGTGGCTTCGCGCAGCTGCGGCACTACTTCCGTGGTCATCCAATCAAGGTTGTCTCGGCATACCCCGGAGAGGGTGCTTAGGAGCCCCAACTCGGCGGAAGGGTCGCCGAGTGGAACATTGAGCTGCAAGCATTCCAGCTCGAGTTCGGCACAACCGAGGTCATCAAGGGGGCCATGTTGGCAGATTTCGTGGCCGAATGGACGAAGCACCGGGCCTCGGGGGCGTGAGATCGCTCCCTCTCCCCAGGAAGCGAAGCGCCAGAAGGTTGGATCATGTACTTCGACGGAGCGTTCTCCAGACAGGGCACTGGGGCTGGGGCGGTGCTCATATCTCCCGCTCAAGACAAGCTCTACTATGCCGTGCAGCTCTGTTTCCAGCAGGGCGAGAAGGTCTCCAACAATATAGCAGAATACGAGGGGCTGATAGCGGGTCTGAAGGCTGCCGCTACCCTTGGGGTGAAGCGCCTTACCATCAAGGGCGATTCGAAGCTCCTCGTCAATTTCTCCAACAAGGTGTACGAGCCAAGAGATGAACACATGGAGGCCTACCTTGCGGAGGTCCGCAGGATGGAGAAACAGTTCTGGGGGTTGGAGCTGCAAGACGTGCCCGCGGCACCAATCAAGAGGCCGACGACATCGCCAAACGAGCCTCCAGGAGGTTACCCCAGGAGCCGGGCGTCTTTGAGGAACAACTCTTCAAGCCCTCAGCCCTGCCGCCGTTATCAAGCGCAGCACAGCCTCGGGAGGAGCTCCCTCAGCCACCTTCCTCGGGAGCCCCAGCCTGTGGCCCGGCCTCAGGAGCACGCCTGCTCCTAACGATGGAATCTCAAGAGGAGTGCTGGATCACAGAGCTCAAGAGTTACTTAACGCGTGGGACTTTGCCGGAGAAGGAGGAGGAGGCAGAGCGTGTGGCGCGGCAAGCCACGACATACAACATCATGGATGGAGAGCTCTACCGGAAACGACCGAACAACGTATCCATGCGCTGCATCACCAAGGAACAGGGGAAGGAACTGCTGGCAGATATACATGGCGGAGATTGTGGGCACCATTCGGTAAATCCACGGACCCTCGTCGGCAAAGGCGTTCATGGCGGTTTCTATTGGCCCACCGCGCTCAATGACGCTATCGAACTCGTGAAGACTTGCGAGGCTTGCCAATTCCATGCCAAGCAGATCCACCAGCCAGCAGGAGGTCTGCAAACCATCCCCCTCACTTGGCCCTTCACGGTCTGGGGACTGGACATTCGTGACCCTTTTCCTCGGGCGCCAGGGGGCTAGCGCTACCTCTACGTCGCCGTGGACAAATTCACCAAGTGGGCCGAAGTCGAGGTCGTCCGCGCCATCCCCACTGGTTCTACGGTCAAGTTCATCAAGGGCATCGTGAGCCGGTTCGGAGTGCCGAACCACATCATCACCGACAACCGTTCGCAGTTCACCAGTAACCTTTTTAAAACGTACTGCGCTAACCTTGGGACGCAGATATGCTACGCTTCGATGGCGCACCAAGAAGAACGGCCAGGCCTGGGCCAACGCAGAAGGTCCTAAGAGGCCTCAAGACCGGGAAGTTCAAGAAGAAAGCTGGAGGCCTGCGGCTGGGGATGGTATGACGAGCTTCCGTCCGTGTTGTGGTCCATCCGCACAACCGCAACCAAGCCAACTGGGAGACCCCTTCTTCCTAGTCTCACGGAGCGAAGCGGTCCTCCCTCACGAGGTCAGCGTTGATCCGCAGGTCTGGCGTTCGATGAAACGCTGCGGGGCGCCATGCGGGGACGGCCCTTGTCTTTGGGGAGGAGCACCGTCCGAGAAGCCACGCTGCAGCGGCAAGGTACCAGCCGAGCACTCGGCGATACCACCGCCGCCACATCCGCCCAGAACTCTCGAGGTAGGGGACCTCGTGCTCACGGGTCCTCTCCGGGGAGGGATTGCATAAGCTCTCTCCCATGTGAGAGGCCCGTTCAAGGTTGTTCATGTTTCCGGGCCCGGCTCCGTGCGCTTGGAGACTCAAGAGGGAGTACCTATACGTAACGCGTGGAACATCCGGCACCTCCGGAGGTTTTACCCCTAAAAGGCCCAGGTTCGTGAAGAAGGCGAATGCTGTGAAGCTCATTCTTTTGGAGAAGGCAGGTGCACGTGAAGAAGGCGAATGCTGTGAAGCTCATTCTTTTGGAGAAGGCCAAAGGTGCGTGAAGAAGGCGAATGCTGTGAAGCTCATTCTTTTGGAGAAGGCCGGTGCACTGTGAAGAAGGCGAATGCTTGTGAAGCTCATTCTTTTTGGAAAAGGCCCAGTGCATGTGAAGAAGGCGAATGCCTGTGAAGCTCATTCTTTTTGGAAAAGGCCCAGAGCCTGTGAAGAAGGCGAACACCTGTGAAGGTGTCGCGCTCTGGAAAGGGCCCGGAGCATGTAAAGAGGGCCAACGCCCGTGAAGCTTGCTTCCGAGAAGAAAGGCCCGGAGCCTGTGAAGAAGGCCAATGCCTGTGAAGCTCGCCGCCCGTGACACTCTCACGTAATAATGAGTTGGGGCGCCGGCCTCAGGCCCTGGGGCTCCCTCCCACGCCTAATGGCAGCACTTAGCTCCACGCTGGTGAGAAGACGTCGAAGACTAGATTAGGTGCCGGACGCGGCTTTTTCATTTGCTTTCTGCAGTTGACTAGCTATTCCCATTTGGAGTTTTACGAAACTATCGCCTTTTTGGTCCGTGGTTCTTGATCTTTTTCGCTCTCCTGCCTCGATTTCTCTTGTGAGGGACTCGTGAGGCGAAGCCTTGGGAGCCCATGGCGTTCCTGCCCCTATCGCTCAAGTCTTCACGGCCCTGGTCCACAGTGGAGCACCCCTCGACAATGCCTCACCAGGCGGCAACGCCTTGAACAGGGGCGGGATCGGTCGCCTCAGCGGCCACGGCTCGGGTTCACTTGCGAATGGGCGCCTGACGAAGAGCGATGCAGGATAACAAAAGCGGTACAATGATTAACGGCGTTAACCTAAACGCCCACGGGCCACACATTGTTGCCTTTTTGCGCAGGGGAAAAGAAAGGAAAATACAGAAGCAGGTGAAGCACGCCCCGTGCCGGCTCTCTTGGAAGGCTCGAGCCGCCTCCGGAGCTCAGGCGGACTCCCTCTCGCGCTTCACCGGAGCATGGCGGCAAGCGGACCTGCTGCCACCCCCCAAGCAGGCGCGGCGGTGTGGGGGCTGGCCGTGGCCGCTGCTGGAAGAATCACCATCTGAAGAAGAGCTGGTGAAGCGTGAGGAGTCGCGGGCATCGCCAGCCGCCCGCGCGCTGCCCTCTCCACCCACGCCGGGGCTAAGTCCTCGGCCGCGGTCGTCGTCTTCAGGGCAGCATCCCATGCGGCGACCGTCTTCCCCGAACACCCTCACGTAGAGGGTGGCGTCGCCGTCGTACTTGAAGTGCAGGGAGCACCGGCGGCGAAGACCATGCGCTGAGCGAACGCCCCGCCACCGCTGGTCGAACAGGTTCCCTGCAATGGAGACCTCCAGAGAAGCCCACGAAGCCCGGCTGCAGCAGCCATCCGCCTGGAGCCAGAGGCCACTCAGGGCGCCAGCTGGGAGCTCACCCAGGAGGAAGCGCGGGAGCTGAAGCCGGACGCCGGACGGCTCCTCCGCCCTCACCATGAACTCCGGCAGCGCTTCAGCAGCATGGAGGCGCGGCCTCGGGGGACGAGCGGCCGGGGCATGCCCTCCGACCATGGCCAGCCGCTCGTCGCCACGTTGAGAGCCTCCCCCACGACCGCGGGGGACCGCCGTGGAGGCCATGGGATGCTTGCGAGGGCGACCTCGACCACGCTTAGGCGGAGGAGAGGAAGACTCGACCTGACGGCCCTTCCCCTTCTCTGCGGCCGAGAACTTCCTTGGTGGAGCCATGGAGAAGAAAGAGAGACAAGAAAGGATAGACTGGAAGGGCGCGCGCCGTTCCATACTTATAACCTGCGAAGGCCAACCGTCGGCCTCCACGATCACCGGTAATCATGACCAACTCTGCATGCAGGGACTTGTCGAAACCGGGCGGTTACCGAGGCATCGTGGGGAAGTAGTGCGCACGCGTCCAATCAACCGCCACGCGTCGCCCAAGGCCGCAGGCTGTTAGGGCCCGCGATTCTTCGCACTTGCCCTTTCGCCTCTCCGCTCGGCCAAGTTCGGGCGCGCCGTGGGCCCGGGGGCTACTGTCGGCGTTCGGGAACGGGGTCCCTGTGACTTGCACTGCGGCCTGCGGCGTGGCTCAAAGGAGGCCCAGACGGCCCATCTTCATCAACGCAAGCTCAAGACCCTCGCGAGGGCCAAGCCTCATGGGCGGACGGCGAGGAGCTTCCTCGAGCACGGCCTCGTCGGCTGGCAGCTCATGAGGAGGCGGAGAGTTCAAGGCAGGGTACCTCGCGAGGTGCCCATGGCATAAGCCATGACGACCAAGGGCGCCCGATCGGCGCCAGCCGCGCAGCGTCCTCCTTGCCTCTTTGGTGCAAAGGGAGCAAGCGCAGGCGAGAGCATCAAACAAAGGCATCCGTTTCAGTGCAACAAGACCAAGACCAGCCCCAATGGCTGGAAGGGAGTCATCGTGGAGCCCAAGCGGCGTCATCACGAGCCTTTGGCAGGCGAGGACCAACTTTGGTCAGGATAAGTGTACCCGCTGTTCCCCTTCAAAATGGCCAATTGTTGGCGCCCTTCCCGCTCAATATTTGGGAAGAGGCCCAGGGCCTTCGCCTATAAATATGAGTAGCCACCCACAGGGTAGAGAGGGCTGGCATCAGAGAGAGAGACGGAGAGAGATCGGAATCCTCATCAAGGAAACCAATAGCTAGAGCGACTGAGCACCACCTAGCAGTTCATCGCACCCGCCAAGAACAGACCCTCGCGAGGCTGTTCTTCCTTGTATTGTTCCTCATCAGCCCAAGAGGCAATCCACCACACCACAAACTAGAGTAGGGTATTACACCTGGCGGTGGCCCGAACTAGTATAAATCTTGTGTCTCTTGGCTGTTAGGTTAGTAGTTTAGGTCCCTGCGATTCGGCGAGGTACGAGACGGTGGAGGGTTGGATCACCGTGCGCACCCCAGTGTTCGAACCTCAAGGGTCTGCCGGAACCCGAAATCCGACAATTTCGCAAAAGAATTTCAATGCCTTGCTTGAAGAAAAATTGCCTAAGATTGATGAGGATAGAATTTCACTTGATGTTGATTCTTTGAAACTTAGATCTATTCCACCTAAGCATGATATCAATGAGTCTCTCAAATCTATGAGAATTTCAATTGATGAGTGCAAAGAAAGAACCGCTAGGATGCGTGCTAAAAAAGATTGCTTTGTAGAAGCGTGTTCTTCTAGTTTTCATGATAATAAGGATGAAGATCTAAAAGTGATTGATGTGTCTCCTATTAAATCTTTTTTTCCAATATGGATTTTGATAAAGACGGGACTGGAGATGAGTCAACTTTAGTTAAAAGGGCTACAAAAAAAAGACACATCCGTGACATTTTGGGCCGAACGAATTTTTTTTCTATCATACATATGACACTTCTATGACGATAATTGTGACAAAACCCGGTATCATCATAGATGTGGTGGGCTCCTACTTCTATGACAAAAAATCATGATAGAAAATGGGCTTTTCGTCCTGGGCGGGCCGAAGACGCAGCTGCATGACATTCTTTGGGCCGTCCATCACGGAAAAAACCGTGGTAGAAGTGAGGGGGAGGAAAATTTTGGGGAGTTGCTGGTTACGGTGGGAGGTCGGGGGCCGAGCGATGCGCGTTTCTCTTGTACAGGTACGCGCGTGTGTGCGAGGCGTTGGCTCTAACTGAACCCGAGCGAGGCGTTGGGCTCTAACTGAACCCGAGCGATTGCACTACAGGCTACGCGTTACTGAACCCGAGGGATCGATCGATGGCTGTTAATGGCGAACCCGATGGGCGATTCGCCGCTCGCTGCTAATTGAAGCCGATCAATTGGACGAACAGTGAGTGTTGCGGGGGGGGGGGGGGTGGGGTTTGGATGAACAGTGAGCGCTGGCGTTGCCTCTGGATGAACAGGACCCCATGGTGTGGAGGGCTGGATGTACAGTAGACGGTGGAGGGGTGGCCGTGGAGGGGTGGTTGAACAGGACCCCGTGGTGTGGAGGGCTGGATGAGCGATGAAGCGGTGGAGGGGTGCCCGTGGGGGGTGGTTGAGCGTGGCGGTGGAGTAGCGCGGTGGAGGCTGGATGAACAGGAGCCCGTGGAGGTGGAGGAGGTCGGCGGTAGCAGTGGAGGCTGGAGGAGGTCGACGGTGGAGATGAACAGTATCCCATGGAGTCCCGTTTTGCGGTACGCCACACCCCTCCCGATGAACAGGACCCCTGTTTCGACCGTAGCGCTCCAACACAAGTCCATTTCGTCCGTTTTGCGGTACGCCACACCCCTCTCGATCAATAGGACCCCCAATTCGACCGTAGGAGGTCTGTTTCCTCCGTTTTGCGGTACGCCACACCCCTCCCGATCAACAGGACCCCCGTTTCGACTGTAGGAGGTCCGTTTCCTCCGTTTTGCGGCACGCCACACCCCTCCCGATCAACAGGACCCCATTCCGAACGTAGGAGGTCCGTTTCGCCGTTGCGGTACGCCAGGCCTCGTTTCCATCGCCTGTTCCGTCCAAGCCCTCCCGATGAACACGACCACGCATTCCGTTCCGACCCAGCCGGTTGGCTCCCCATGAACACGACGACGATGCTGTTTCTTCGTTCTGACCTAGCCATGCACGTATGCGCGAGTAGGCGTTCGAGACCCTGCCCGTATGTACGTACGTGGCCGTATTTTCTTTCTTTCACCCTCCCCGATGTACGTACGTGTACATGCTACGTGCGTGCCTCTACTACGACACGTGTGCGCCTCTACTACGACATGTGCGCGCCTCTACAACGACCAGTATGTACGTACACGTTCGCGACCAGAATGACAACGCTACGTACGCTTCGACCAGGTGGGTCCCGGTATCGGGCACTTCCTTACTGCGAAGATGTAGCTGGTGGGTCCTAGCAGCCAGGGGGCGAATCGTTTTTTTGCCCGGACGCACTTCCTTGCGTGCGGAGATGTAGCTGGTGGGTCCCAGCAGTCAGGGGGCGAATCGTTCTTGTTTTTGCCCGGACGCACTTCCTTGCGTGCGAAGAAGGTGTCATTGGTGGGTCCCGGCCGTCGGGCGAATCGTTTTCTTTTTGCGGACGCACTTCCTTGCGTGCGAAGATGTAGCTGGTGGATCCCAGAGTCGTGGGAAACATTTTTTCGCGAAATCTGATGGCCCGTCCGGTGGGTCCCAAATTGTCGGTGGAGGAATCATTATTTTCAGCGTAATAAGGAGGCACTTCCTTGCTGCGGCCGTGGACCCACTGTCGGCCTCTCCACGTCTGATCCACGTCCGATGGAAGTCGTTCCTTGACCACGTTGACCACGCGCGCCGAGAGCACTAGGGCGGTGGGCTGACGGCGAGGCCTAGGAAGGGGACGATGGGGAGCCGGGAAGACAGCGGCGATGGAAGCCAGCGGAGAGGAGTACGAGGTTCACTTTGGTTCTGCGGTGTGAGGCTTCCGTCGCCGCGAGGCTGACCAGCAGTGGGAATAGTAGGGGCGGTGAGGCCTCCGCGGCAGCACAGCCGACCACGGGAGGCAGGAGCATGCGGCACGACCGGCGCTGCTTTGGGCGGCTGGAGCAAGAAGACCGGAGGTTGAAGAAGCACTACTGCCGTTGGTTGGACATCGTACGGTCACTTGAGCTAGAATCGTTCATATTGACTAAAGTTGACAAAGGCCCCCGTCCCAGTCAACTTAGTAGGCCCTAAGTCAGCCTCCCACCATGGTGGGTCCCGGCTAACAAGAGGAGTATTCATTTTTTGTGCGTAATAAGGAGGCACTTCCGGTGGAGTGCGAGTGACGGCGTGGGAGCGTTTTCGTGAAATATGCTGGCCCGTCCGGTGGGTCCCAGCGATCGAGGGCAAACGTTTTTTAGCGAAATAAGGTGGCCCGTCCGGTGGGTCCCTCTTTGTCGGTGGAGGAATAATTATTTGCTTGGCGTAATAAGGAGGCACTTCCTTGCGGCCGCTGGACCCGGTATCGACCTCTCCACATCTGATTACTCTTCCGATGGAAGTCGGTCGTTGACCATGTTGACAACGCCACACCGAGAGAACCAGGGCGGTGGTCTGGACGACGGCGAGGCCTAGGAAGGGGACGACGCGGAGCCGGGGAAGACGCAGCAGTGGTATCCCGCGCGGAGAGGAGTACGAGGGTTCACTGGTTCGGCTGCGGCGTGAGGCTGCCTTCACCACAGAATAACAGGGGGTGTGGGTGAGTAGAGGGATACCATGGGCCAGCGGTGGGAGTAGTAGGGGGCGGTGAGGCCTCCGCGGCATCCTGGCCCGGCCATGAGGCAGGAGCATGCGGCACGACCGACGCTGCTTTGGGCGGCTGGAGCAAGAAGACCAGAGGTTGAAGAAGCACTATGGCCGTTGGATGGACATCGTACGGTCACTGGAGCTAGAATCGTTCATATTGACTAAGTTGACAAAGCCCTCCGTCCCTGTCAACTTAGTTGGCCCACAAGTCATCCTCCCACTATGGTGGGTCCCATCTAGCACGGTGGGTATTCATTTTTTTGTGCGTAATAAGGAGGCACTTCCTTGCGTGCAAAGATATAGCTGGTGGGCCCGAGGTCAGCGGGGGGAACATTTTTTTCGCGAAATACAGAGGCCCTTCCGGTGGGTCCCAGCTGTCAGGTGGATGAATCATTATTTTGCGCGTACAGTCCACGGCCGATGGATGTTGTTCGTTGACAATGTTGACCAGGCCGCACCGAGGGCACCATGGCGGTGGACGGCAATGAGGCCTAGGAAGGGAGCGACACGGGCCGGGAAGACTCGGCAATGGTTGCCCACGCGATTGGGGAGTCTGAGGGTTTCTTGGTCATTGCCGTCACCAAAAAATAACAGGAGGTGTGGTTGAGTAGAGGAATGGCACGGCCAACAATGAAGTAGGGTGGGCGGTGCGGCTGTGGCAAAGACACCCGCCACGAGGCGGGAGGCGAGCGGTCCCACCGGAGCTGGTTTGGTATTTGGAGCAAGAAGATCAGATATTGAAGAAGCAGCACAGCCGTCGGATTAACATCCAACGGTCACTTCTGCTAGAATCGTTTGTGGACTAAATTTGAATCGTTTGTGGACTAAGTTGACAAAGCCAAAGTACACGTCAACCTAGTAGACCCACAAGTCAGCCTCCAAATCTGTCCCCAAACGACATACCCCGAAATTTCTAGCCAGATTCAAATTAATTTTAAATCTAAACATACCTTAATTTAAATTCAATTAAATTTTACCCTTTAAAAACAATGAAATTTAAAATATCAAAATCAAAAGAAAACAATATTTGGGAACTAATTGCCTGTTTGCTTTGTATTTTTTCATTTTACAGCCCATTTATTATTACTTATAGCCCATTTCTTATTACTTATAGCCCATTTCTTATTACTTATAGCCCATTTTACGGGCAAAATGCATCCTCCTCGTCTTGAAAGATTTCCGGCCCAGCAGGCATAGAAAAGCAAGTAGGCCTATGTTGGTTGATTCGCAATAAACAAAATAGCTGTCTAGCCATTTTTCGAAAGGAAAAAAAACAAAGCTGGGCTGGTCATGTGCTAAACATATGAAATAAAAGCCTGGGCTAGGCAGACCCACGGGTTCCGCACAACCCAGGTTATACCCTTCTCCGTCTGAAAAAACAAAATTATTACTTGCTTCTTTGGGTCCCTTCTGTCATCCTCACCGTGTACAGTCATCTCCGTTTTCCTCTCGGTTGTTGACCCTGTTGACAACACCGGAGGGCGGCGCCGCGGCGAGCGAACCAAGGCGGAGGATGATGGTGAGGCCTCGGACGGGAACGAACAGGAGCCGGGGAAGATCACAGCTAGGAGGTGGGAGCAGGCGGTCCCGCCGGTGCTCGTTTGGCTTTGGCGGCTCGACGAAGAAGAGACTGAAGAAACGCGACAGACGTTGAATGTCAATCGAATGGTCAAGGTTGGCACAATCGTTTTTTGACTAAGCGGACACCAAGTAGCATACTTTTTTATATATAGGAAGAAAACTGCGAGGAAAATGCGTTCGTCTGCCGTCCTCCTCACAGGGAACGTTCGCCACATAAGTGACTAGCACCCTTGGTTTTCAACTGAGAGGTCTTGGGTTCGAGTCCGAGGAACTTTCAACTTTGTCCTCCTTCCTTTCTCGCAAAAAAAGGGAAAGAAAATCAAAGACTTGGGAAGGCGTACAGAACATGCTAGTGTACCAGTAAAGAGATGTTGCCGAGTTTTAGAAAAAGAAAGGCGTGCTCGTAGCTGGATCGAATCCAAACCTAGACTATTACTATATATGGTGCTACGCTACTCTGCAAGTAATGGCCCGACATATCCAACGTTCGCTTCTCCTCTTCTCTACTTACTCGCTTAGCATCGAAGCTCGGCGCGACAACCATGTCCGCGGCTGCTCGTCCACCGCTTCTTCAATGAGGCAACAACCGAATATGCGCCAAGTCGCCACCTGTACCATCACTGTGGGTCTCATCACACCCCGCCAAGACGCACAAGACCGCAGCCGATTGCTCATCGCAACCCGCTGCCGTTGGTGTGCCGCCTTCTTACAAATCACAGAGTCATCCGTCGCGTCTCAACCACAATCCGCAACCCTGGCTGAGTCTACAAATGCCCGAATTATGGGGTAATAATATGTTTAAGTGTTGTTCTGCTGCTTTCAGTTGCTGATTTTTTTAATTGTTTGGTTGATGATCTTCCAATTTGATTCGTGCAGAAAAGGGAAGATTCGTGTGATTTGTATTTCTGGGAAGTTGCTGATGTGGGGGAATGCAACTACGCTGATTATTTGGTTATCCGAGGAATCCCAATACCAGCAGGTTGGGGTGTTGGACAAATGGCGAAGGAGCGTCGGAAGAGGAAGATCTGAAGCGAAGGTTAAAGATGCAGTTCCTTTGATCATGGCCAAACAACAATTCTTTGAACGACCTTGTGACAAAGAATGAGGAGATGAAAGAGCTTGTGAAGATAATGGGTAAGATCGATGTGCTCTGTAGGATGATTGTCTCTTTATTAGCAGTGTATGTAGCACTCGTGATGTATTCAGTGGCTACGACATGAGCACTTTGCTGAAACTAGTAATGAATGAAACCTATGTAGCAGGCTGGGCATAGTGTTGTGAACATCTAATGATTTCTATTAAAGGAAATCAGGGGGTATCCCCTTTTGCTCATATAAATAAATAAATAGCAGAGGCCATGTCGGGTCAGCTTTGTTCTCATTCGAAGACGTCGAGCAAATTGCAGTCCAACAACAAACTATGTCATCAAATTCAAGTTTCACAACCAAATATGAGTACAACTAAACAACAATGTCATCATGTTTTAGTTGTCATACAATCACCAAACACAAATCAGCATACATAACAAGTGATGTTCTCACGACAAAATACTAAACAACATGTTCATCAGGTTTCAGTTGTCATAGCAAACACAATTTCACATAGTAGATAAAAGCGTCTTCGATTGTGCAAATCGACAAAAGCAATGTAATCATCATCCGCAGATGAGGCGTCAACATCTTCGCCATGTGTATCGGTCTGAATCGTAATTCCCCATGGTGTCATCTTCTTCTTCGTCCTCAACGTCCTCGAGCGTTGGCTTCTTCTTGATCAACTCTTGTATGTCCACGGCCTGACGGGCAATCTTTTCGCCAGCGTCATTGGCGTGATGGTTCTCAAAGATATTAGGAACATCTTTGTTATCTTGTACATCGGGAGCGATGTAAGCATCATCTTGTTGTGCAACTTCATTAAACGAATTCCTCTGCTCAAACCTTTGCAATACTCTCCGGTCATCGCTACGTGCAAATGTGTCTTCCAAGAAAAATATATGTGTTGCTTGATTTGCCAAAATAAAAGGCTCGTTGATACGATACGCCCGACTTGACAATCGATGGATTTGAAATAATCATCAGCTCTGGGTTTTGCGATCACGGAAAACAGGTTATACCAACGACAACTGTGAGAACCACACACCGATGATCCTCGAAGCTGGAGATATCTTGCAAGCGAACAATATACATTATGTTAGCATACATTTCAGTTGTCTCTTTGTCATACGTATCCGTGCTCATGATGGCACTGTTTTGTGTCTTCACGCCTTCGTCTCGTGCAAAGGGTGTTGTGGCGCACATCTCCAACAACGCAAGATTCATAATGTCTTACCCGAGTATCAGGACCCATTGCTAGTGAGTAAAGGGCATCATCAACTGCCTGCCCATCCTCCCGCATCTTCTTAACCTATGGTTAGAAAATAGACAAGCTGATCATCTTATGTACTCAGTATATTAAAAAAACTGACAGTGCACTTCAAAAGCTTACATGGTTCTTGAACCTTTTCGCAAATCCTGCCATAACCAGTTTGTCAATGTTTCTTGGATTTTGCGGCAATAACCCCTCTTTGTAGATGCTGCACAACATAGTGATCGCGTCAAACATCTAAATATATAAGAATGTGCTGCAAGTTTAGTAGATTACGATGTATAAGCTGCAGTAATGCACTTACTTGATATAAGGTAGTATCTCAGGACAGTTATTCAACACATACCAAACCATTTTGTCCAAATCTTTAGGTTTGTCCTCTTGTCGACTCTTCCCTGTAACTTGAACAGAATAATCGAAAACATTGAGCCGGGATTGTCTTCACCCACCTCTTTGCTAAGCTGATCAATTGTTTCAATGTATTTTGAGCAGAATGTCAACGCTTACATGTAGCAATGTAGGCCTCTGCAATGGAACCCTCGGGTCTAGCTCTGTTCCTAACATAGCCCTTGAAAGTGCCTAGCCGCCTTTTAATAGGGTACATCCAGCCATACTGTACTGGACCTCTAAGTAGTGCCTCATCAGGTAGATGAACAGCCAAATGCACCATCACATCAAAGAAGGCTGGAGGATATATCTTCTCAAGGTCGCATAGGATAGTTGGTATCTTGTCTCTAAGGCGGCTCCAAAGCATCTATCTTGATATTTCTCTGCAGAGTTCCACGAAGAATTGTCCCAACTCTGCAACTGCTCTGTATAAGTCAGGGCGGCCCAATCCTCTAAGGATAACATGTAAAACCCTTTGAAGTAGGATGTGGCAGTCATGAGTTTTCAACCCTTGTACCTTGTTTCCATCTGCACTGACTCTCCTTTCAGGGTTGGAAGCAAATCCATGTGGGAATCTCACACATGACAGGACCTCGCAGAATTCTTTTCTTTTTACCTTGTCCAAGACGTACACAACTAGTGCCATATCCCGTGGTTTACCTTCATCTTGCACCTGCAAATCCTTTCTGAAACCCAGGTGTGTCAAATCAATCCTAGATTTTAAGTTATCTTTCGTCTTGCCTTCAATGTTAAGAAGTGTGCCGATAATGTTGTCACATATATTTTTCTCGATGTGCATCACATCAAGATTATGCTGCAGATCCAAATCTTTCCAATACTCCAAGTCCCACAAAGTGGACTGCGGGTAAACAATAATCTCTCTTACGCCGTGCCACTTCCTTTTCCGCTACCATTACCGGGATGGTTTCACAGTGTAATATACTGACCTTCTCTAATTTCACTTGCAACTCATTGGCGGTGAGCCTCTTTGGCGCATCATGGTTTTCATGCTTTGCATTGAACACATGTCTTCGGTATTTTCTAGGACGCGGCTTGTCCTTGGCAAGGAAACAGCAGTGTCCAATGTAACAGATCTTGCTAAGTATTGCGTATGACAATGATTCTTGTCACAACGAACACATGCATTGTAACCATGTGTCGTTAATACGACATAGTGCCCAAAGACGGATAATCATGGATGCAGCTATTTACAACAGGACGCAGAAAGATATCATCTGGTGGGCTGCTATATAGGTCTCGTTTGAGAACACCCTTCCATAGCTTTTGAAGTTCCTCCACAAGAGGCTCCATGAACAAATCAAAATCCTTTCGAGGACTTTTGGACCTGGGATGAGCAAGGCCATCATGTAGTTTGATTCTTTGGTGCGAGACATTTGGAGGCATGTTGTAAGGGATAACAAGCACTAGCCACATGCTATATGTGGCGCTCGGTCAACCAAATGGGTTAAATCCATACGAAGCTAAGCCAAGTCTAATGTTTCTCGGGTCGTGACAAATTCTTTGTGTTTATCATTGAAGTTTTCCACTCACTACCATGAGATGGATAGCTCATTACATTACGATCTCTGTACTCCTAGTTCCTAGAATGCCACAGTACATCCTCTCTTGTTTTGACATCATGAAAAACCTCTGGAATCTTGGTGTAATTGGAAAATGTCTCGAGAACATTATGAGGAACCCTCTTCATGACATCGCCATCTTTCCATCTTGATGATTTGCATTTCGGGCATTCACTTAAGTTGGCATAATCCTTAGGAACAGAACACAATTATTCTTACAAACATGGATCATATCATATCCAATTCCATTTGCGAAGGAAATTCTTCATTTTACTATAGGTGTGTGGCAGCTCGGGCGCTTGTCAGCAAAGATTTGCGGAAAGCAACCAACATCGCATCGAATGATTTGTTGGTCATCCGCGCAGATGTCTTCACCTGAAGAAAGGTGACCATAGCTGAGAATACTGATAGCTTATTTCCTGGGGTGAAAGCAATGTTGCATTGTTCCAACATGCGGGCCCACCGTTTTTCTTTTGCAGGTGAAAGTTCACGGAATGCACGAGCATTTCGTAGCATTGTTTCAATGTTGGTCAAACTGACTGGCTCCGCCACCACCACCTCCTCCTCCTCTTCCACCCGAGCATCAGGCAGATCAAGATGGTGATCTGCTTCTTCCACGTAGTCAATAACATTGACGTTCACAGCTTCACCATGATGAACCCACCTAGTATATGTGACCGACATCCCATACAAGTGTAGATGATTTTGCATAGTTGACTAGGGTCTTGTAACTAAATTCATACAACTGCTACACGGGCAGAGCACATCTGATTTCGGACCACCGTACTCAGCTCTGATAAAGTTCATGAAGTTTTCAACCCCCTCGACATATGCAGCGGAGAATCTTTGAGCAGAAGTTATCGAAGTCATGTCCATATGTTAGACATACAAATTAGTTCTTCTACTAGATATTGCAGGAAAAACATATATGCTTTTTTATGAAGTCCAGAAAAAAATACCTAGGTCGATGTCTAAAGCTATGGCAAGATATTTGGACGAGCAGATCTAAGTAACGAAATATATGTAAAGCTAATTCAACAAACAGATTTGAGTGCTAAATTATGACAGGCTGTTTCAGCAGTCACTGAGGCCGAGCACATAGCCATCGAACTATCGAATGCCATCGCAGCAACGAAGATCAAGTACAAAACGGTGTAGAGCTATTTCACCTAACAGATTGGCTACTAGACCATGGCAATCTACGTCACAATAAATATATGGCAGGATATTTTAGCAACTAATCGGCCTTGGCATGCCATCTCAGCTAAGCAGATTGAGTGCGAGCAGGGCAAGGAAGCTTCTTAAGCGAGCATATTGACGATAAACTACTTGACAAGCGGTGAGATTAACGGCGTCTATCGGCTAACATTCAGCGCTACACCGACATGAGCAGGGCCTCGGTCTAGAATGTGCGTACCATGGGAGAAAGCTGACCGCCGTGCGTCTCCACCTGACGTCGCCCGGCGATGTGGCGGCGCTGACCGTCGTGTGCCTCCACAAGAACGTAGCGAGAGGTGGCGGTAGCGGCTGAAGGGCGGCGATCTCACGAGCATCTTGTGGGAGCGAGAGGATCGCCGTGCGCCTCCACAAGAACGTAGCCAGAGGTGGCGGCGCGGCTAGAGGACGGCAGTCTACGAGAGCATACTGTGGGAGCGAGAGGATCGCCGTGCGTCCCCTCGACGAACCGCGGCACCGACGTATCGGCGCGGAGGGGAGGGCGGCTTTGGCAGAGCGAATGGAGTGGAGGGGGACGGGGGAGGGGGTTTGGGGAATATTTGGCGAAGGCGGTTGAATCAATTTGGGGAATTTTTGTGTTTGGGGGAGGATTTTGGCGCGGTGGGCTGGGGAGTTTGGCGCATGGTCGGTTTCTCCAAGTGCAGTCCCACGTGTCGGTGAAGAGGCAAGCGAAGCGGCGTTCCGTTCTGCGTGAGCCGTGTGCAGGACGAGCGTGTGTGGGGTGCAATGCGACCCATGACAGAGTCTTGTGAGTGTACCACCTTTTTTCCTTTTAAACTAGGTGCTTCGCCCCCTCAAAAATAATTGTTGCTTCGCGCGATCCATTGATACTACTACTAGTAATCCAGTAATCCCGACTAAAATGGCGCGGTCGGGTCTTTTCCCGTGCGATATGCTGGGAGGTTGGCTTAGTTGGGTTTTTTAGATTTGTCTCGATTCAATAAAAAGCAGAGTTGGTGATGATGGTGTGACTGTCATCCTGCAATATAGGTCGTCCGATCTATATCTAACGGATAGGAAGGAAACTATGACAATTTACCCGCACTCCTCTCCACATTTGCAGATAAGGCTTTCCCTTGTTCATCCTTTTCTCCCACAAGATCTTGATCTTCCATGCAACGCACGGGCATCTTGCTAGCACTCCACAATATGTATATTAATGTGAAAGTTCATATACACCGGCCGAGATTAATGCAAACATGGCAGATTTTCATTACATTTCGAACTTTTATAGGACAGAAAATTAAAATAAACCCGACCCTAATCCTATTCTACGGCGGCGACCGACGACCATGTACGGGGGCGGGGTTCAAGACCCGTGAAGTGAAGGTGCGGTCTCCGGCGAGGAACAGTAGAACACGGGATACGGACCGGCCAGTGGGCACGCCATGCCCTGCCGCCTCCCATGCCCTACTCATCCTCGGAGGAGTCCCCGACCTCGGCGGTGCCGGACGTTGGGCGGCGGCAAGTAGGGCAGCGTGGCTGATGGTGCTCCGTCGTTGGCCACCAGCGTGGCCACCGCTTGTCTTGATCGCGTCAGCGTCGGCTATGCCGATATTGCATCGCGAGGCGACTTGAGCGAGGGCGGCGACCTCGAGCTTCATCCCGAAGACAAGCTCTCTTGCGAGCGTTCGCACGCGGTCATGGCGGATGTGGTGCGAGTAGGAGGGCGATGCACTATGGTGGCAGGTTAGCTGGGCGTTGCCGCTTTAAGTAGCGCATTCGGTGAGGCCATAGCGTCCGGGTGCGTCATTAAGTCGTCGGAGTTGGTTCCTCGGGCACGGAGCCTCTGCGGCGACATATGAATGGGCGGCATGAATGCGGGCAGCTAAGCGCCCGGCTGGGAACGCGCCTTGTGACGGCGCGAGGGACGAGGGCTTTGGTGTGCCGGGGTAGTCGGCTGCGGTCGTGGCAGCGTTGGAGATGCCGTTTGCTCAAATGTGATCCCGCATGTCATTGAAAAAGCAAGACGACCGGCATGGTCTCAGGTCGAGAGGATGCAGTTGGCGCACTACACCACTCAGCAGACGGCGTCGCGGCTCCTCGTGCATCCTCGGCAGGCCGGGTGTTGGGGTGTGTTTGGATTGTGGCCAAAGTGCACCTTACCAAAATTTTGGTCATGACCCAAAGATTGGTCTTTGTTTGGATGGTTGCCATTTCTTTGGCATGCCAATGAACTCTAGCCAACTCTAGTTCATTTTTCTTGCCAATGTCGGCTAAATCATGGGCAACCAAACCTCAACCAAAATTTTGGCTACCCAATGCTTTGATGGGGCAACCTTGGGCACAAGCCAAACATACCGTTGGTCGTGCCACAGCACTAACGCCACCCTCGGCACACTGAAACCGACCATGTCTATCGACGATATGAGCGTGTCACTCACTGCGGTCGCCGTGTCCAGAGGCGGTGCTGGAGCTTTGCCCTGTTGTTGGCCCCAACGACCCACATGAATGGTTGTCGGTGGCGAGGAGGTCGTGAGCCAGCTCCTCCATTGGACTAGTCTGCGCTATGTCGGTTTCCCTGTTTTCCCGGCCATATTCGAGCGTCAGTGCTCCGCGTTGCGCATTAGTCCTTTCACTATGTAGGCCAAGCGAGACAACTTACTGTTTATTTGAGCCGTTCAAGTGTAATCATGTGGCGTTTGCTTATTTCTCATTCCTCTCCAACCCTCTTCTCCATCGATCATGTCGCCCTCCAGTCGAGTCCATCCTCCGCATGCCTCATTTGAACATTCCGCCGAGTATCATTCGCATGTACCCACCCTAGTCCTCTTTCAATAGATCTCGGACCCCGAGATGAAATCGAGAGGGAACGAGTGGGGGCACATGATACCTAAGGCGGATTCAAAATTTTGAACTGGTGATCATAGCATCCGCAAATCATATATAAAGGGTATTCAATGTTCGTTTCGTTTTTGAACATACAATATACTCCGTCCTATCCTTTCTACTTTACATACTATGATAGGAGTAGTTAAGTTTTATGTGTAGTCAAAGTATCTCTACTATGATAAAAAAAGGTATCAACATTCAACAACGCCCAATCAATATTGTTAGATTAAATACGTACTCCTAGATTTGTACTCGAGATGGTTTCCAATTTGACTATTGACAAGATTAATAGTACTCCTTTCACATAGGTGAGTAAGTCATCTTAGGCTATGCACCGTGACCAAGGAGGAGGGAAAAGCGAGAGACATTAATGTTTATTTGCTAATTAATAGTATTGCATGCAATGAACTAACCACTTGCATGTCATGTTTGATAGTCTCGAGGTCATTAAAAGCATGCACACCCTCATCTCTTATTGGTTCATATGTCAAGAAACAAGAAAGCGAGGTAGAAGTTAATGCACTGCGCCTCGTGTTTTGGGATTATTTGGTTTTAAGTAAGATGACTTACACACCTAGGCGGAGGGAGTACATGAGATGTATAATGTGAAAATTATATCATTGGAAACTCCTTTCACATCTGAAATTGACCATATGCTTTGTGTAAGTTGCATGTCATATATTATTAATCTATCTTTTGGTCAAAGTTAGACTCGAAAATAACATTAGTCCCTGTATGATTTGTTTATTTTGCATGTCATATATTATTACTCTATGATTTGTGTAATTTGCATGTCTTTTATTTTTACTATAAAATTTTGTCAAAGTAGTATAGTGGAAGTGGATCCTCGGCGTAGGTACCCTGCCTTACCCTCCCTTTCGGTCACTTCTTGGCGGACCCCATGCTTGCTAGGCCCCGCATGTCGGTTACTCAATGGGTTCGCCACGTCGAGGATCCTCATCCGTAGTATACTCTGTTTTATTTACTCCGCATAAAAGCGAGGGAGTGGTGGTATAATAAATGGCAGGCGGGGAGGGGAGGGGCGTCGGTTTGCTCTCAAGCTGCGGTCCCTGGCGGCAGCATAAGGCAAGCGTGTTCCATTCGGTGGCGGCGTGGAGGGTCTAGCGTGCCGGGCTGCAACTTCGAGCGTGACAAGAGCGATGTCTGATCAAAACCGATTGACCGGTCGTCACCGGAACCACTATTCACACAGAACCTTCGCTGCTCGGCCTCGCTTAGCCAACGCCCTAAAACCACACCAAATCTCAGCCCATTCCCCCACCTTTCGATCCCCTAGCCCACATCAAGCGTCCCCTAGTTTGCGGAAATCCATGGTGCGCCGCAAGATCACTTACTACAAGATCTTTGGCGCGGGCGTCGCGCGAAATCGCGGCGGTCGGCGCCATGACCTCCGTTCCCAAGCTCGCTTCCGGCGGCCAATCCTCGAAGTTCTCTGGAGCCAAGCTACGAGGAGGAGGAAGCCGATCCAATGTTCACTGCGGAAGTCGCGGCGCAGAAGGCCCCCGATGGGTATGAGACGATGGACGTCGACTTCGTGCCGGCGTCCGAATCCCCCATGTTGCAGGTGGACCAGCGGTTCAACATGGCGCTACTAAAGGAGGACCGGGAGGCAGAGGCTCAACTCGACGCGGAGCGCGTGCATGCCGCTGCCATCGAGTCTCTCCTATAGGCAGAACCGGATGTCGTGGATGTGAACCGGGCGGCGGAGGCTCAACTTGAGGCGGAGCGCGCGGATGCCGCTGCCATCGAGGCCCTCCTCCAGGCGGAACCGGATGTCCTGGACATGAACCGGGCGGCAGAGGCTCGACTCGACGTAGAGCGTGCGGATGCCGCTCTCATCGACGCCCTCCTGCAGGCGGAACCGGAAGTCCTGGACTTGAACGACGGAGGCTCGACTCGACACGGAGCGCGCGGATGCCGCTGCCATCGAGGCCCTCCTGCAGGCGGAACCGGACGTCCTCGACTTGAACCGGGCTGTGCTCTCGTTCGTGCAGAGCGCCCGCACGCTCCACTTGAACGAGTAGCTGGAGGCCGAGGACAACCACGGTGCGGAGACACACGTCGGTAGCGACGGCTGGTTCACGCCGGCAGCCAAAGACGTCGAGGCCATCTCTTTCCGCGAGCAGTGATAATTTTTCTTTATGTTGTTGTTTTTATGGATCTTTTGCTGTGTAAAAACATACTATTTGTTATGCAAGTCGCCTGACTTGGGTCAGTCTACCATTTCAGGCGGTTGGATGAATATCCTACGTCTCCTAACCTTCTTTCCTTCTTCCTCACCTCTTCTTCTTCCCCAACAGACCACCACACGGGCTGTACGGATACTCCCCAACATGCGGTTGGATAAACATACTCTATGAACAAAAATTATGTGTCAGCGATAGGATGGCTGAGTTTGGTTTGTTCACATGCGGCGGCTGCGTGTCGATGGTGCGTTCCCTTGGTTGGGTTTGCGGCGTGCGGGAAGCCATCGCGAGGGTGCGGTGCGACCATGGCGTAAAGGAAGCGATCGTGTGAGGTGCGGTGCAACCGCGATAGCCGTCTTAAGTGTACCTCCTTCTCATTTTGAAAACTATAGGCAAGCTTGGCAAAATGTGTGGCGAAGTTTGGCAATGCAAGGCCTAGACCCAAACAGGATAAATGCGTGCGTACTAGGAGTACTAGTGTTAAAAAAGAAAGGAGGGGTGTTCCTTCGCGGGATTTAATCGATACAAATCCTCGTTTCACGTGTCAATTAATGTGTATTTGTCTCTCGAAAGACCAAAGAGCTAACCATCTCACTCCTCTTCGCTTGATTAATGCAGCGCCATGCAAACGAACCTTCTCACTTCCGCATGCATGCAGGGGATATTAATGTCCTTGGTTGCTAACCCCATCAATTTTGCCTCGACTAGTGTTAGTGGCCCTTTGCAAATTGTAATTTTGATATACTGGCCTTGTGTACAAAATAAATGGAGGTAGTAACTATATTTGAATTCCTTGCCCATTGCGGTGACGTCGACGACTTTTTTTGTGGTTTGGCGAAGTGCGTTCGACGGAGAACGCCATTGAGGGAGACCATGGTAAGTCGTTCGCAAGTGCACCGCAAGCGAGACAACCGCCTTATTTGCATCCAGGAAGTCCTTTACTAGTACTACTACTAGGAGTACTAGTGCGGTGAGATGGTTTCTCGAAGAAGGCGATGGAGAAGCGGAGTCGTGAAGAGTGAAATGATAGTTGCTTCGTCCGTGCTTTGTGATTTGACGCCTCACTGCGTTGTGATTTGTGATAGAAGGGACAGGGGGGTAGACTCTATGCTCTATACTGTACTACATGCGTCCAAGCATGGGAGAAAGAGGAGACACGTTGCATTTTTCTATTCCTTCAATCAATCAATCAGGGAGCTTCGGTTCCATATTTTTGGCTTTGGCAACAACGTCCACAATGGTTCCCACGATGCCAAAAGCTATTTTCACATTTGGCTACACATTGTGGATGCCCTTAACCGCACCACTTGGTTTTGCTCCTGTGTGCTATCTATACAGATCTGAATTATATTGATCTAAAAAATTATAGAATCAAAGATTAGTAAAAAGGAGGTGATTTTGCCGCGCGGACGGCGGGGGAGGTTTCTTATTTTCAGAGGATGTTGTCCTGGCGGTTTGCTAACATGCGGTCCCACGTGTCAGTGCTTTCCCAAGCTGATCCCCGTCCCACATGAGGCAGAACAACGGCAGAAGCAACACGTGGTTAAGTTGAAGAAGATGAGGGAGAAGCGGATTCAGCAACGAGTGAAATGATGGTTGCTACGTCCCTCCAATTTATTTTTTTAGCATTATTACTTTGTCCCTCCAACTTAACTGCGGGAAAGGTGCAGCTTTGTGATTTGACGCCTCATTGCTCATTACTACGCCGGCGCCATGGTAGGGTGCTTCACCCGGCTTCTCTGCCTTGTATTCGGTATGTACGTGGACCCGGTAGCTTGATGTCCCACATGTCGTGACGGGACTAGAATATTTATGTAGCGGCGCTCCACTCTTCTGACGGAGGAGTAGGCGACCTGACGGCCCGGTGAACTGTCACTTGTCTTGTATAGTACTATAGTTTTCTTTGTTACATACGATCCATCGATACAAACCTGATTAAGCAGGAAAGGCGGGATTTTTCCATGTAGATGAATAATCTTGGCCATACATTTCAAAGGCAATTTTAATGTATGCAAACTGAATAATTATAAGTAACAATATGATAGTATCTAGTAAAACTAAAAACACATATAATTTATTGTGTTAGAGTGTAGTAGTAGTGCTGTATTGCATAGTTGTTAGATGTAACATGCGAGAACATGTAGAGATGTAGTTTTGGAGGGCCTACAGAGAGAAAAGCGTAATATGGTCACCGAACTTCAGAATAAGCTGATTACGGTCACTATATACGTTTTGCGGTGATTATCCGATCACTTGCTCACGATTCAGCATCGGATTGCACTCTGTTGACCCGGCCAAATAGTCTGCGTGGCGCCATGTTGACTAGTTAAATTGACCACGTTCCTTGTGGGTCCCACCTGTCGATTCGCATAGGGAAAAGGTCGATAAACACAAATTTACGCAGCGCGCGACAAGGCTCCAACCCGTCGCGGAATCACCTGGTTGTGTATGTATGCATCGGGGCTGATGTGTGCGCATGCACGTGTAGGTTGAGCACTTGAGCATGAGAGTGTATGTTGGTCGTGTGGTGCACTGGTGTGTGCATGCATGTGTGCGTGTGTGCGTGTGAGTGTTGCGTGCGTGCGTGGCTGTGTGTGTACGTGTGAGTGTTGCGTGTGTGCGTGGGTGTATGTGTTTGTGTGAGTGTTGCGTGGATGGAGTTCGTGTGCATGCGTACGTGTGTGTATAATCACCACACCAGCTCCTGTGTGTTAAAACAGACGGCTCAGCATACCAATACAAGGCCACCTTGTCCGCTGTGCTGCGGTCATGACTTGAACCACCGTAAAAATATTTTTTTGTTGTTTGTTTTCATTCTTACAAGCAAGATGCCCGTGCGTTGCACGTAACATCAAGATGCATTTGTATGACTTGTTTATCTTGCGAGAGAAAAGGATGAACGAGGGAAGGCCTTATTTGCAAATGTGGAGAGGCGTGCGGGTACCTTTTTGCAAAATTGCCATAGTTTCTTTCCTATCCGTCAGATATAAATCGGACGGCCTATATTGCAGGATGGTAGGCACACCATCATCACCAACTCTGTTTTTATAAGACTGTATTTTATGTATTTTTATAATAGTGTAGATGTAGAGTAGATACAAGTCGACAGGTGGGCACGATGTTAGTGAGATAATGTGATGCAACACTAGAGGTGCCACGTGGAGCGTTTAACTGGTCAACTAGTCATCTCATGAGCAAATACAAAGTTATGCGGTGAGCCCGTATTTGTATAATAACCACTAAACGTAAACGGTGACCGTAATGAGTGGATTATGAAGTCCAATTTATGTATCATGCTTTCGCTTCAAATACAATGATCTTCATTGCATATATCACAAGAGAAAGATGAAACACGCGTGAATTTTCTGGGGGCTTACTTTTAGAGGACCTGGAGATAGTTTTGTGTGCATACGTGAAAGGGGCGTACAGGGGGGTATGCGATGGAGAGAGAGATGCTCTTTGTTTCTCTTTATTATGACTTACTTTGTGTATAGTATAAAAATGTACAAATTCATAGTGCGGAATAAATATCATTGTGGGCACCATGCAATGCAAATTAGCGTTCGTACTCCTCCATATAGCTTTGTAATGTTGTATATATCTAGAAACTATAAAATAATATTTTGGCCATACTTTATTCAAAAGGAATGTTGTATGCGAAATAAACGTGAAGAGAGAGCTTTTTAGATCAATGGGGTACGTGATGTAACATGTGTGAATGTGTAGTTGATGCATTTGGCGGGGCCTAGAGAGGTATGTGTGTGTATTACGTGTTCGAGAGAGGCATGGATAGAGGGGCCGGCAGGCGTGGGAGAGATAGCACGAGAAATGAGAGTGGTCTAGAGAGAGAGACGAATATGATGTCACGACAAGAGATTACATTCCCTTGAGTGTGTATATGCAAGGGGGAGGGAATAGAGGCACCGGGAGAAATTTTTTGTGTGTGTGGTGTTTGTGTTGGTATGTGTGGGCGTGAGAAGATAATGAGACGTGGGGGCAGAGGGTGTGTCACCGCATCAGGTCCGATGGGTCGAGGTGAGGCCCTTCATTCGGTTCCGTCCTGCGCCACATTGGTCGGCCCATGACACATTTAGGAAGACCCATGGATGACTAGTCGTACAAGACAAAGGTAGCAGAATTGTGAAGGACTCTGTGTCCACTGACAAAGCCGGCTAGGATTTGTAACCCTAGGTTCTTGGACTAAGGTAACCCCTTTATCTATGATATTACTATTCATCCAACCTAACTTTAAGGGGCATCCTACAAAATGCTCTGCTAGAATCATACTCGTCGATTAGGAAGAGAGGTGTGAGATAATGCGTGAGAGACATGCGTAAAGATAATGTGCGTACATGAGACACGTAGGCAGGTCCATGTATATAGAAAGGGTCGATGAGGATTGTGCGTGTGTATGTTCGCGAGAGGAAGAGTGCTTGTGATAAAGGTTAGTGAAAACAATTGTAAATGGTTACGAGAGGGAGGGAGGGTTATATCTAAAGCATGTGTGCGAGAAAGACACCTCAGGAGAGAGTGTGTGAGCATGTGTGAGAGACCACCGATGGAGAGTGAAACTACACGTAAAAGACTGCTCTACACATTGATTGAAGATAAAAATTGTATCCAAATATTAGGATGGGATCATGATATTTGCAATTCGCGTAAGGAGCGGTCATTGATCCATCAGACATCTAGATTCTATCGAATTTGAGCATGTCTATGTTATTATTCGACACAATTGATCCACATAGTTACTATTTTGAACTCCAGACAATGCATCGCTTTAGCAATCGAATATAAATGTGAGTATAGTTCATGTTGTGTGTGTGTAAAGCACATTATACATACGAAAGTTACACAATGGACATTTATAAGTAGCTACCAATGAACTAGCATGCATTTGAATTCAACCTAAGGTGGTTTTAAAAAATTGAATTCAGCATGAAGTCCATTCAATTATTTGAATTTGATATCATGGCATTTGTAAACCTTACCTAAACTATGGGGGTACCAATCTTTGATCTGATTTTGTACATAATAGCATATGTAGTCGTGTACAAAATAGATTCAAATTTAGCTCCTCCATTCCAAAAAAATCGTAGTTATAGGATTTTCAAGTGTCAAAATTTCAACAGGAAGCGGATAATTTAATGAGGTTTTCAAGCATACAAGGTAAAATATAACATTGTCTATTTAGGTCAATCCTCATAGCTCAAGAGTACTCTAAACGTGAATGCTTGTGTTTCAAAATTTCGAACGAAGCGCCAAAAGAGCCATTACTCGCCCGAAACCGCGTGAGACCAATGTTTGCTAGTACAAGGAAATTACTTTTCTAATAACTCCGACCTGTGAAACCTACCAGCCCGATGTCCAAAGGTCTAAACCGGGGTAGGTTTGTAGCTTCATCTAGACGCCACGCAACCGCCTCCGAAAAACTTTCATACACAATGGCCGCCTAAGCACACATGCGCGCGGCCGAAATCGCTCCCGCCCACTATTTGGGACACACAGGATTACCATCCTAGCCCCGACCATGATGAGTCCGAAATTTAAGAGGGGGGCAAAGTTTGTACTTTCCCCAAATTTCAAACAAGCGCGTCCCATCTTCTATTCAAGAAAGCAAAAACAAGCGCGTACCAGACCGAAACATGGTTCCCCCCACCCGTCCGATTCCCCATTCATACTCCGTGGGCGCCAAAACTACCTCTCCACCAGCCGCGAAACCCCGGCGTCCTCCGTCCGCCACCCCATCCCACCCATCAACCTCCGCCCTCATCCATCACGCCGGAGCCGATACCCCGTCATCGTCGTCCACCGCAACCTCAACCACAACGCCCTCCACGGCTAGTAGTTGAAGTCGAGGCCGAGCCGTCCGTACTCGAGCCAGTTCAACCACGCTGTCCTGCGCCTCACCGCTGCCGCTCCAACATCGCCACCCTCCACCGCACCGGAGCTGTTCCTGCTACGCCGTCCTTTGCCGCCTCGGATCTGCGTCCCTTCCGCTGGCATACGGCCACGGCAACACAGTCAACAATTTGGCCATGGGTTCGTCCAAGCCTGCACCCTCCAGAACATCGGTTTCCCCGGTAAAAAGAAGAAGATCACCACGACATGTGGAGGTGACCACACCGGCAACCGAAGAAGGTACTCCTCTTCCCTTATTCGGTACAAATCTTACGTTTCGCTTGCACGGTATTCATCCCACGAAGACACTAGTTGACCGCTTCTTCTTGATACTAGATGTTCCTAGTAACTCGCGATGCGCAAGGTTTCTCCTCATATACTATTTCACCTTAGCTAGAGGTCCGTCGCCCCCCTGAATTTCAATTTCTGGCCAGTTGATTCCCAATTAACGGAAGCATTCCCCGGCGTAACAGGCGCTAGTATGACTATTACGTCGGGGAAGCAGTGCCTTGGTGTTTATCTTAGGGGCGTCTGCGGCCTAGAGCTACTAGCGCCTGATCTGGAGGTCGGCCGGATTAAAGGGATGGCTTGGGGGCGCTGCCAAGCACGGCGGTGGTGTGAGGTTGATGGGAGGGCGGGGCGGCGGAGGCACGGTGCAGGCCGGTGGTCGATGGCGGTTCGAGAAAGATCGTCAACGGATGGTGGCGGGAGGTCGACGAAGGCCATCTGCCCGTTCCTTATAGATCGGACGGTTCATTAAAAAATCGGCCGACCTATTTACTTTCGATCATTTGTTATCTTAGATATGACCACGTTTGGTGGTGTCTTTGGAGGAGTACCTGCATTTCTTGTGCTCATATATTACAAAATCATACGGAGTAGAATCTAATTTTGTTTGCCATGCAATGTTGTAGAGCTATCATATGTCTCCTGTCATTTATTTTTCAGCCACCTGCTATCTGCTACTTTTACAGTGCACTAGTTCTGCACACACTTCATCTATACTCTCAGTATTGTGTTTTTATGCAAGGGTATTTCAGAGTCTGCCGAAAGGGAAGCAAAAAAGAAAAGAGACAAGTCATGCCAGCTTTCTACGCGATTAGGCGCGGCACGTTATAGCGCTTTAAAGGGTGCAGTGTCAGCAGATGGAGACGGTAAACGTAGCTCTAGAGTTGATGACCTCGCTCACAATGAACCACCATCCCAGGTGCTTGCTTTAACTTCGCGGTGTCATATGTGGTTGCATGTTCCATATGGTGTCTAGCTTGTATTCGAAAGGGCGAAGTCGGTCTTTATTAAGATAAGGAAAGATATTTTTTACATGAACCACCATCCGTGAGCACCGGAAGACAAATAGCTAGTCGAGCACCGGGCCGAGCCGGTGACAAGCCCAAAGAAAGACAGGCATCACCGGAAGCCAACGAAAAAGCAGCGATGGTGGCGAAGCAGCCCGCCTCCCACCAGGCTCTCAGGTCCTAGATGATCATGTTCACCACTCCAGTCGGATGTCTAGCTTGTATTGCTTCCAATTTGGTTAAATTGCATCTGCTTAGCTTACACATTATACCTTTGAATATGACATGCCTTTCTGTTTTTGGTACATACTAGTACATCTGTGTATTAACCATGTTCTTACATCAAACTAATGTTCTTGTGTATCCCTCATCAATCACTTATGACGAGGCAGGCAGTCAAGGGGACTACTCCTCATTTAAAGAATGCAGCGTCAGCCTCCCGACATGATTCTCAAGAAACAGAAATGCTAGATGAAGATAGTGAACGTAGCTCTATAGTTGATTACAGCATTTCCCCTACACTAGCATCACAGGTGCTTGCTCTAACTTGGCAGCGTGATATGTGGTTGCATGTTGCATATGGTGTCTAGATTGTAATTCTTCCAATCTGGTTAAACAACATGTGCTAGTCTGCTTAGCTTATACTCCTGTAAATGTGACATTATACCCGTTAATGTGACATGCCTTCCTGTATTTAGTACATAGTACATCTGTCTATTAAGCATGTCCTTACATAAAACTATTGTTTTTTTGTATCCCGCATCAATCAATATGAATGAGACACCTTTAGTATATGCAGTGCGATATTAGTTGCATCTTTCATATGATTAATAGCATGCACTGCTTCTAATTTGTTGAAATTCCATCTATGATGGGACGCTTTTAACTTGGCAGTGTCATATTGGTTGCATCTTTCATGTGGTGTCTAGCTTGCATTGCTTCTTATTTGCTGGAATGATTTCTGCTTAGTTTACACGAACAGTTGTGAACATGCCATGCCGTCCTGTTTTTCGTACATATTCCATCCTGGTATCATGTGTTTGCCTTACATCAAAGTAGTGATTGTCAGTATCATGCATGAATGAGTTCTGAAGAGAGAATTTTATTGCTTTTTCTTGTCGGTTTTACTTGACAATTCAAAACCAATAAAGCGGAAGGAAGTTAGCAAGGCAGCGGATAAAGGTGCTCCTTCCAAACGGAGGGCCTCTACACTTTCTACTCCTCCACACCCCCAAGATGATTTCCAAGACAACACATGCATAGACACTCAACAAAGTTGTGTTCATGATGAGCACGTCTCCCCTAGTGCAGCAACACTGGTGCTCCCTCTAACTTGGCCTTTATTATATGTGGTTGCATGTTATGTGTGATGTCTAGCTTGTATTGCTTCTAATTTTGTTGAATTCCATCTGCTTACTTTACACATTATACTTGAATAAGACACGTGTTCTGTTTCTAGAACATACAATATCATCTATCACACCATGTTCTTACATCAAATTACTACTGTTGTGTAACCTGCAACAATCACTTATCATAAGACACGTTTGACTTCGGAGTGTGATATAGGTTACATCTCACATTCTTTTCTAGCTTGTACTACTAATTTGTTGAAATGGCACTTATGACGAGACAGTTTTATCTTGCTAGAGTGATATTCGTTGCATCTTTTATATGGTGTCTAGCTTTCATTGCTTCTAATTTGTTGAAATGCCTTCTCCTTAGTTTACACATCATAAGCTGTGAATATGCAATGTTGTGAATATGCAATGGTACTAATGACGAGAGACCTCTAACATGGTAGTGTGATGTTGTTTGCATCTTGCATATGATTTATTTCTTGTACTGCTTCACATTTGTTTAAACGCCATTTATGCTGAGATCTTTATTAACTTGGCGGAGCGATATTTGTAGCATCTTTCATATGGTGTCTACCTTCCATTGCATTGCTTCTAATTTGGTGAAATGTATTCTTCTTAGTTTACACATCATAGTTACGGTTATCTCTTCCGTCCTGTTTTCATACATATTACATCCTCCTATCATGTGGTTGTCTAACATCAAAGTTCAGTTAAATGCATCACGCATCAATTTGTTACGAAGAACTAAATTGTTATTCGTTTTTCTTGTCAGCTTGACTTAACATGGCACAGAGAAAGAGGAAGAAACACAGAATGGCAGGGAATGATAAGCGGATGAATCCTGCAGATTCTGCTGGTACTGATGGTGCAATAGAAGGTGAAAGTCCAGCGAAAAATTCTACAAACACGGCATCCCATTCTGTAACACCTACCCCAAACAGAAACAAATAGCTGCCACCAAACAAGAAGAGACAGCCCTAGTTCTTGCAACACCTACCACAATACTACCAGCTGCACGACATACTGCGTCGTCAACCGAAGCTAGCAGCACGTTCCCAAGCTCCTTGCCACGACACTACTTCCCAAGCACTCTTGACACAAGACGAGTTGGCAATATCAGATGAACCTTGTGAGCTTCAACAGCAAGAAGGTAGTTGCTGGAGTCAAGTTCTGATTGCATGCTTCTTTATATGTAGTCTCACAGTTTGATGTACACTAACACTTCCTATGTTCGTTGTTGGACTAGCACCTAGGCGCTAGAGGAAACAAACATCAGGGATAATGCTCGATAAGTTAACTAAATCTAGAGGAGGAAGAATGGAGATCCGTCTTGAGGCAGGTTTAAAAAAGCCACGTGATGCTACAGAGTCAGCCAAGTTAGTATCTGAGGCAGCGGTTGCCGTTAGGTGTCATGTACGTATCCTTCCAACATGGATTCAGTACATGAATGACAAAGACGAAACCCAGTTCAACACCTTCCTCGACCATTTATCTGTAAGTATGGTTATGTATGGAAACTAGTAATATCGTCTTGCTCTGTCCCATACTTTCTAGGTTGCTAGTAATGAGACTTCCATAATTTTCAATAGATGAGGTTCAAGTTGGATAGCCAAGATGATGCAACCAGACAAGCTTGCATCCATGTTTTCAAGTCTGCTATATGACAGTATCGGTATAACTTGAGGAAAACTCACTTTGAAGGCAAGGCTAACAGTGAACTTTCCCAAACATCTCTTGTCGAAAATATATCGGATGAAGACTGGAGGGGCCTTGTTAAACACTGGTCTGATCTGAAGTATCAGGTACATTATATATATGTGATCAGATCACATGTTGAAGTCCTATTGACGCATGTGCCACACAAATCTATCTTCTTGTAGGTGAACTGTTCAAAGAACAAGGCCAACTGTACGAAAGTGAAATTCCAATGCATTTACGTGATCTCGTAGCTATATTGCACCTCGCGAGGCTCTTGTAATTAGCTGTTGTTTCACTCTTTTCATTGTACCATATTATCAGATCTATATTGACTTGTTCGAAATGCGGAGGAAAGCCCGCAAGGAACAAAAGTACCTGAACCAAATGCTGCGGAAATCTTCAAGGACTGTCACACCAGCAAGAAGAAGGGCATGACTACACCAGTCAAAGCCGCTGTTGTAAGTCCTTAATCCTCATGCCTTTTAACTACTACTTACTCTGACTTGTCCCTTGAACTGCATGGTTTGCAGCCAATGTCTATTACTCTTTTCAAGTTTATACACAATTGTCTGAGCGTATCATTGCACCTTACAAGGTTTTAAAAGGGAGGAGTGATGTTCCTTTGATCTTGAACCGTAATCTAGTTCCGTGTTGGACTTGCCCACACAACGTTACAATTGCATGTTTGTCTGTTCTCAGTTGTTTTGTGATATGAATGATGTCATACTATACTTACCGTATTATAAACTTTGTCTCTTTATCCTTAGCCCTCAATACAATGTGAAGAAATAGACAATACATTAGTGATGGTACATGGTCATATGCTTGGAACCTGGTTTTATTATGTACTTTGCAATAAAATAAAACTAATATTTTACATGGGTTCACGAGAATAATTTCTGTATATAGACCAAAGCTATTTTGTTTGGTTTTGCTGCCTCCTTAATATCTTCTTTTCTGGTACTACTAATGTAAAACCTCAACTTTTCAGCGAGCTATGGAAAAAATGGTGGAACCGCCACCTTCTGAAGGTGGCGAGGCAACTATAACCGCAATGTCAGCTCTTGCTGCAGTGGGTCAATACATGTCCACTAACAGTGCCAAAAGCACGTTCCTGCGTATCTTGGGTTGGTTGTTAAGGCAATATCGTCCAAACTGCCTCATGATCAAGATATGCAAGCTCAAAGCAATGTTGTATCTGCGCTCCAGACACAAGTCCATTCCCTAATGTCGTCAAGATATGCATGGTTTTGAAACCTGACTATCAGACATTTGCTATGTTGTTCAGGAGCCTAGGGGAAATGAAGGCGAGGGTTATGGTGCTCCATCGGACAATACAGCATGAAAACGTAATAGTCAGGTCAAATGAACCGAGCTTCTGAACTTCTGGTGGTGCATTTATCTGCTAGACTGTTAAGTTTTATGCCAACCTTCCTTCTGTTATATAGTTGTAATTTGTTTTGGTGCGATACAAAATTTATTCTTAACGTGCATCCACCGGCTGAAGAAAACAGCATGCCATTTTTGTATAGTGTAGGGTGTTCCCTATATTTGCACTGGTGGCGATCTTTGATGCCGAGTGGATGTAATCTGTGCAATCGCCTTAATAGCCTAGAGTTAGTTTCGGCCTTGTTTATTTCCTAGTCTTCTTTTCCCTGGTTTGCTAATGGCCGCAATTACCCATGGGCCATATACGGGCCGTAGGATCCATGGGTCTCCTACGGGTCGTCGATAGAAGGGGCCTGTAATCGGTGGGCCTCGAGCGTCGATAAATGGGCCTGTAATCGCTGGGCCTCGGGCCATCGGATAAATGGGTCTACATGGGCCGTAATCGGGCGTAATTGGTATCAGCCCATCATGGTAACGGGCCGTTAACAGGTCGTAGGACTGCAAAAGCTTACATCCACGGGCATAACGGGTCGTTAATGGGCGAGAATATAGGACGGGCTGGCGTAAGCGGGCCGACTCTTGCCATGGGCGAATTTGGCCCATTAGGGTAATAGGCCAAGAACGGGTCGACTCTTGCCATGGGCGAAATTGGCCCATTAGGGGAACAGGCCGATGTGGGCGGAAGTAATCGAGGGCCGACAAGGAGCCCAAGAACGTATGGGCCGTCAATAGGCCGAAAGCTAACACAGGTTGGAAACGGCCCATGTAAATCACGGGCCGTTAACGGGTACAAAGAAAATTACTGTTCATTATAGGCTAGAGTCACCGTGGGCCTGTAAAGGGCCAAAAGATACGAAGGCCTCATATGGGCTGAAAGACGTTGTGGGCCATACATGGGCCAAAAGTGAAATGGGCTGGTGTTATATTCGACGGCCCACATGACGTTGTTGGGCCGATTTCCTTTAGTGCCTAACGGGCCGTGAGTTAACGGTCCATAAAATGGGCTATTTGCGAAGAGACCGTTAACAGGCTTTTCATGGGCCACCCCGTTAACTTTTGACCAAGTCAAACGGGCCGGCTTTGTAAGCTAAATGGGCCAGTGGTGGGTCGTGGCACGTGTCAACATATCATAGGCGCCTATCGACCCAATCGACGGTGACACATGTTTCGTCCGGCCAATAAGAATTTTACACGTGGAAATTTCCCATTGGTCGGGGCTATTAACGGGTTATCGGATCCAAAACCCGACCCGATAGCTTAACGACATTCCGTTACGGTGGATGCCACGTGTCGGTCACCCTTGACGAAAGCACTTCTGTGACGCGCGATTTATTGTCATGGAAGTGGACACTTCCGTGATGATAATTTTGGTAATGTCATGGAACACTTCTACGACAGCACAGGTATGACTATCTTGATTTTGTCATTAATTTTTCATGGATGTACATGCATGACAAAAAACGCGACCTACTGTGACAAACACGTATCATCACGGAAGTGTATTTTTTGTAGTGAAGGCGTCCCAATGATTCAGAATTTTAGATCTTGATGAAAAAATTGGTAAAAGTTGGATTGAAGAGGTCAAAACTTTACATAGCAATGAACCCACTATTTTGGATTTTAAGGAATTTAATTATGATAATTGCTCTTTAATAGATTGTATTTCCTTGTTGCAATCCGTGTTAAATTCTCCACATGCTTATGATCAAAATAAAGCTTTTACTAAACATATCGTTGGTGCTTAATGCAATCCTATGAAGAAAAGCTTGAATTGGAAGTTTCTATCCCTAGAAAACTTTATGATGAGTGGGAACCTACTATTAAAATCAAAATTAAAGATCATGAATGCTATGCTTTGTGTGATTTGGGTGCTAGTGTTTCCATGATTCCCAAAACTTTGTGTCATGTGTTAGGTTTCCGTGAATTTGATGATTGTTCTTTAAATTTGCATCTTGTGGATTCCACCATTAAGAAACCTATGGGAAAAATTAATGATGTTCTTATTGTTGAAAATAGGAATTGTGTGTGTCATGGTTTTGTCACGGCAGATGTCCTCATGAAAGGACTTAGTCGTGGAGCCATCGCTACGGGTTAGCTTGAAGGGGTTAAAGCGGACACAAGGACGCAAGAGAGTTTTTACTAGTTCGGCCCCTTCGATGAAGGTAAAAGCCTACGTCTAGTTGTGATGGAATTGATGGGAGTTTCGATAACTAGGGAGCAAACAAGCTTCGCCTAAGTCTCGAGTTGTTGTCCGTTATCCTTGAACCGCCGCTGGGTCGCCCCCTTATATACATGGGTGACGCCCGTCGGATTGCAGAGTCCCGAGACCGGCTCATAGACGTGTCCGGTTCGGTCTCTAGTATTTCTAACTTACAACACAAGTTACATACTAATGCCGGTTCACGGCTACAAGCCTTTAACCGGTTCTGGGCCTTGGGCCCTTATAGAATATCCTCACGGGATTCAAGTATACTTGACTACTGATGAATTTAACCCGGCCTGTCCTGGCCGGTTTACGCCTAGTAGTAATATCCCCAACATTAGGCCCCAGATTGATTTGAACAGGTTCATGTCAATCCTCGACAAAAACTTCGTCTTCAGCAACTTTGTGTAATTGGGTGAACCGCCATGATGTCATCTTCTCTGGTCATCGTAAACCGGCGTGACGTCACCTGTCATAAAAACTATTCACAATACCTCTTTTGTTTAATAGACCTGCGACAATCGAGGCGACATCTCCATTTCCAAACTCGCAGCTCCTTAATTCTCGCGCCGGACACATGTCCCTTGCTTTATAAATAAGACCGAAGGGTCATTTCTTTTTTCCCCTTCGTGCCCCTCTGCTTCGTCTTCCTCGCGCCGCCCAGCTTCGGAGCTCCGCCGCCGCCATCAACTTCTGCACCAACCTTGGCCGCTGCATCACCCTGAACGTACCAGAGCATCGCGGCGACCTTCCGCTTCTTCCTCAGCTCCGGTAAATCTTCTGCTCTTTCCGCCCAGATCTATTCTAGGGTTTCTAGGTTTTTCAGTGTTCATCCTTTGTTCTTCGTTCATATAATGGTTCTCAAAAGAACTCCTGAATCTCTGTTCTGTGTAATGGTAGCTTTTAGCCTCCGTTTTCACTTACGCATCTCAAGATCATAAATCTTATTTACATCCTTGCTCATTGATTTGGTACCGCTCCGTTTTGGACCTTCAATATTTATTTCTTTTCTGAATATGCTCCAGATCCAAAACTGTGAAATACTTTTGTGAAACCTATTTCCGCACATCCACTCTTGATTCATCAATGTTTCAGACTAGGCGGTTTAACTTTGTAGAGAAATTGACAACTCGGCATATACCATTAGTCCCCTTGTTGAACCGCCAGGATTTCCGATTATGTATTGCCACCTTGCGTAACTCCGGTTTATAAGCAACTTCTTCCGGGTTAACAATGAATGTATCAATATATAGCCTTCCAACATATTCTTGAACCGGTATTACTGCTTTGCAGATTGCATCATGGCCAAGCAAGTGTACGAGTGTAATTGGGTCCCTTCTCGAGTGACTGAAACGCAACTGGATAACTTAGTTTGCACCGACGCTTTAGGCAAAAAAGACATCATTCACTGGAGGGTCCCTGGCCCTGAGAGTCCTCCAGAACCCAAGGATGGAGAAGTTGTTGTTTTTGCCGACCATTTAGCCCGGGGCTTCAGTCCGCCCGGTTCAAAGTTTTATCGGGATGTCTTGGCAAACTTCCAACTACGTCCACAAGATATTGGCCCCAACTCCATAACCAATATCTGTCACTTTCAAGTGTTCTGTGAGGTGTTCTTTCAAGAGGAGCCCACAGTTGAATTGTTCAGATATTGCTTCCATCTAAACCGCCGCACTGAATTTTCTGATGGTCCCAACACCGAGTTGTGTGGTGTGGCGATTCAAAAGCGGAAAGAGGTCACTTACCCTCACGCCAAACTGCACAGCCATCCCAAAGAGTGGAATTCAACATGGTTTCTTGCAAAGATACCTCTCTGAGGGAGAAAATCCTTTACCGGGTTACCGTCCGAGCGGCTAAGCAACACACATCCCTCCCTCACAGATCGACTGCTAAGGAAAGAAGCAAATATGCCCTCAACTATCCAAGCTCCGGGCCTTCATGGCCAACGGGTTGACAGGAGTTGATCTTGCTCGATCTCGGATATCTTGGAGTATCGCCCTAAGCCTGCACTCCGGTTTGATGTGTAAATACACAGAAGATGTGAAAGACCCTCTACGGCATATTGAGATCCAACTGACAGACGATGAAGTTACTGAGGCTGTTAAGAGGATGTTAAACGAACCGGAAGCTGCTTGCGCCCAAACCGGCCTGGCTCCCTTTTCTGCCATTAACAAACCGCCAGCCGTAAGACTTATACCTTATGCCTTTATAAAATCTGACTATGTTTAAGTACTCTTTGTTGATATTAACATCTTTCAAGCAGGGTGATGATCCATTTTGGAGCAGGAAGACTCCACTAGAGAAACCGGTGGCAATAACCCGGCCCAAGACCAAAGTTGTGAAGAAACCAGCAAATAGAAAGAAAACCACTGCCTCCTCCGATCACCAGTTGACGATGATGTGGGTAATCTGGATCTTGTGGTAGAACTTGACTCACTTGGTTTATTTTTCACACACCTTATTGATAATGATTATTGCCAGGATGATGCTGAAGTCAGTCATGCTGATGTTGTAGAGGTAATCGCTCTTTCTTCCGATTCAAACCCTTTACCTTCTGTAAAAACCCGTCGGGCAAACAGGAAAGTTAAATTTTCTCATCCTCTTGCTTACTTGGATCGAAACTTTCTTATGAAGACACAACAGCATGAAGCTCGTCACAAGAACCCGGCTGCTGTGACGGTAGTCACCTCCACTGGTTTACCAAACAGTCTGGTTCGGAAACGCCGTTCAGAGGTCTCTAACTGTTTCGTCAATGCTTATCCTAAAGCAGGTTGCATTCGTCAACCTCTTAATCCATCTGACTCCGATTATCAGGTGACTTCTCATTCTTCCTCTAGCGAGTCGACAGGCACCCATCTCCCACCACTCAAGACAGTGCTTGGGTGAGCCATATTCCTGATAATGCTGTTTGGTATACCACTCTCAATGTTCATTGGACTGATCCGTCTTTTTCCTTTCAGGGCCAAGCCTAGGCCAAGCAAGAAAGCTCGCTTTGGACAAAGAGGCGTAAGACGATGCTCCTGAACCGACCCAAATACCAAATCCCGAGGAACACATCCAGGATGATATGCTGACCGACCCACCATTGCAAGATCATGATGTTACTGTTGAAGAGGCACATGTTGATACCACCGGCCCTTCAAATCAACCCATGAGTCCTGCTCAAACTGACAAGACAACGAGTCCACCAGAGCATATGGATAAACCGGCGACCCCAGTGCGAACCGGCGAAGCCAAGGATGACGATGTTTTTATTACTGGCTTTGGCCATTCCGAGCCAGGTAATCCTGTCGCCTTGTCCAAGCACACTACAAAGGATGAATTTACTGCGTTTGGTAAAGGCAAGTGGAATGCCGATTTGGCAACTTATGCCGCTTTGAATCCCCAAGATCTTCATTCCGGTTATCTGAACCGGTTATATACCAGCCGTGATTATGAACACGGTCTGGTAAATATGATGAAGGACAAATATGAGGTAAATTCCATATGACTCTCTGCTTGTATATTTCAATCTGTTAGCTCTAATAGCCCCCAAGTGACGGTTTTAAGATGTAAACTTAAACCGGGACTTCCCAATATAATCCTGAACAAAGCTGTACTTTTGGAAAGTAGCCCCCAAGGGCCGGTTCAACCTAATGTAGTTAAACCGGGACTTTTATAAGAAATCCAGTATCCCTCAAGGACAGAGCAAATAAGAATTAGCCCCCAAGTGCCAAACTGAATACTTGTATTGAGCTTGGGACTTGATATAGAAATTGTAGGATGAACAGCAAATATGCATTAGCCCCCAAGTACCAAAGGCATAACTTGTTATGGGGTTGGTACTTCAAGTCTGCACCTTAATCTTTATCAAATGTTTTTTTGTATGTAGGCTGATCTGAACAAGAAAAAAAACAAATCGCTGATCTCCAAGAAAACCTGAAATCCCAGCAAGCTGAAACCTCCAAAGCAAAGAATGAATTAACCAGCGCTTTAAGCGTCATGGAAAAGCTTAAGGAGGGATTCAACAAGGAGTGGGCGGATTGGGCCACTGAAAAGGCCGCTTTAACTCAACGGGCAGAAAATGCTGAGGCTGCACTCAAACCGGTGGTTGACGAACTGACCAAAGGTAAAGCGGCAAGTGCATGCCATGACCGCCTTGTTGTCTTTGGTAAGCCTTTTTGACTTCGACGTAATGATGCCTTCTCATGAAATTGCCGGTTTATTAACCCTTTGAATGACACAGGGACACGTATTGGCCACTTGGGATCAGACGTGCGGAAGAAATTGAAAGCCTCTTATACATTGATAGAGCAACTCTATACTGGTGCGCAACGGATCATCAGCACCGCTTATCACAACAACCCGGCTCCGAACTTGATCCAGGACACCATTAAAAGGTTGTCAACGCTTCCTGCCCGGTTTGAAGAATTAAAGAAATCTGCTGCTAGAACCGGTGCCATAAACGCCTTAATCCGGGCCAAAGCGTGGGTGCCGGATTTTGATCATGTTGAAGCGGTGCAGGGCTTCCCAAGCTTGAAGGAAGGCGGGAGAGAATTCAGTGAAGAGGATCTCCGAGCTATAAACCGGGAAGTGTGCCCTTTGGCTTGTCAATTGGCTGAAGAGGCAAATCTGTCTCACTATCAAGCCCAATACGATGGTGAGAATAAATAAGTGCCTGCACCAATTCCTGAAGCAGAGAACCTTATACCTCCAATTCGTAAGCATACTTACGCTCCTGATATTGAACCGTCGTTGCTGATCAATGATGAAGTTGTATTCCAAGCATTAATGGGAATCAACTGGACAACTGTTGATTTCCAGCCGCTGGGTAGGGAATCAGAAGTTGAAGCGGCGTAGGATGACCCGCAACCATCAGGCCAAGCTGGCGACCAAGCATGAACCGGAGGCCGGTTTACATTACTGCTTCCCTATGTTATGCAGAAAAACAATTATCTTATTTGGGCACTATGTTGCCTTGTAATAGACTAGCTGCCACACTTTGTGTTGATATGCCTTCGTGCATATTTATCACAACTTATGCTTCCGTTGAATCACTGATGCTAAATTGTTATGCAGCAAAAAAGCTTAAAACGCCATTGTGGTTGTATAACCAGCGGGTCATCATATCTATGTATGTGCAATCAAAGATAATACCTTAGATTTAAACATATGATAAAATATGGGAATGTATGATACCTGCCATCGTAGGGCATGAAGTTGGTTGTGCCAATCTTGAAGCAGAGTTGTAAGAAACCCGCTCTGCTTGAAGGAGAAAACAGCTCCTGTGTATATAGGGTCGGTTTATCAGGTAAACCGTTCCGGGTTAAGATGAACACCGGTGTTACTCCAGAATAGGATGTTTATCAAAAATCAAACCGGGCAAAGTGTCTCCGGATGAAAAACAAACCGTGTCCCGTCAACTGACAGTCGAATCGGTTTAATAATTGTCAGTTTAAGAACACAAAAAGAGAAATATGCAAAAAGACAAACAAATTTCAAGCAAAGGCAAAGACAAAATCTTTTGCGAAAAGAGGCTGTTTGAGCCGATCAAGTGGCATTACCATGGTCGTACACGACCAAGCCCCTAATAGGCGTAGCTATGGTTCATGTCAGCCAGGTCCCCAAATGATGCAGTGGCATTACGCTGATCAAGAGGTGTAGCGATGGTTCGGGTTCGACCAAAGCCCCCAAGTGATTCGGTGGCCTTAGGTTGATCAAGAGGCGTGACTGGTCAAGACGTGACCAAGTCCCCAACTGATCGCGTGGCTTTCGCCTATCAAAAGGTGTTGCATTGGTTCGGACACGACCAAGCCCCCAAGTGACATGATATAAAGCTTTGTTAGAAAGCTAACTCAAGGGGTAAACCGGAGACCGCTTTAAGATAAAAACTCCGTGTAACCACTCATGATGTGAAAATAACAGAGACCCTGCTTTAGCTAAGGCTCTGGTTTATTGTATTGATCATAATATATACATTGTCATAATATGTACACAAGTAGAGCCTATGGCTCAAGTATAGTAGGGCCAAAGATGAGCTATGTTCCACGACCTGTTGGTCTCCTCCTCTGATGTACGTGAGTCTTTATGCCCTCGAATATCTATCAGATAGTACGACCCGTTGTGCAGATTCTTGCTGACCACGAAAGGTCCCTCCCAAAGTGGGGATAGCTTGTGCATATCAGTCTGGTCTTGGATGAGCCGGAGCACCAAATCTCCTTCTTGAAAGGTTCTGGTTCTAACTCGGGGACTATGATAGCGACGAAGATCCTGCTGGTAGATCGCCGAACGGGGCAGCTACAACATCACGCTCCTCATCCAACAGGTCCAAAGCATCTTGCCGTGCTACCTCGTTGTCCGCTTCAACATAAGCTGCTACACGAGGTGAATCATGACGGATATCACGGGGGAGAACCACCTCCGCTCCGTAGACCATGAAGAACGGTGTGTATCCTGTCGATCTGTTGGTTGTAGTGTTGATGCTCCATAACACAGATGGTAATTCCTCAACCCAACAACCCGGCGTCCGCTGCAAAGGAACCATAAGCCGGGGTTTGATGCCTCGTAAGATCTCCTGGTTAGCTCTCTCTGCTTGGCCATTGGACGTGGGTGAGCCACTGATGAAACGTCAAGCCGGATGTGCTCACGTTCACAGAACTCCTTCATAGCACCTTTAGACAGATTGGTACCATTATCAGTAATGATACTGTGTGGAAAGCCAAACCGGAAAATCACCTTCTTAACGAATTGAATCGTCGTGGCTGCATCACACTTGCCGACGGGCTCCGCTTCCACCCACTTTGTAAACTTGTCAACCGCCACCAAAAGGTGGGTCTTCTTGTCCTTGGACCGTTTGAAAGGAACAACCATATCCAACCCCCAAGTCACAAACGGCCAAGTAATTGGAATCATCCTCAATTCTTGAGCTGGCACATGAGCGCATCTTGAGAACTTCTGACAGCCGTCACATCGCCTAACCAGGTCCTCCGCATCAGCATGAGCAGTCAACCAATAGAAACTATGATGAAACGCCTTAGCCACCAAAGATTTTGAACCAGCGTGGTGACCACAATCTCCTTCGTGGATTTCGCGCAAGATCTCACAACCTTCCTCCGGCGATACACAACATTGAAACGCTCCTGACACACTGCAATGATGCAACTCGCCATTGACAATAGTCATGGACTTGGATCGCTGGATTATCTGTCTGGCCAGTGTCTCATCCTCTGGTAACTCGCCTCGATTCATGTACGCCAGATAAGGAACCGTCCAATCCGGAATAACATGCAGAGCCGCCACCAACTGAGCCTCCGGGTCAGGAATAGCCAAATCCTCTTCACCAGGGAGCTTGACCGACGGGTTATGCAGGACATCCAAGAAAACATTAGGCGGGACCGGTTTACGCTGAGAGCCCAGCCGGCTTAAAGCGTCAGCCGCTTCGTTCTTCCGTCTGTCCACGTGATCCACCTGATATCCCTTGAAGTGGCCTGCAATAATATCCACCTCACGATGGTATGTTGCCATGAGCGGGTCCTTAGAATCCCAAGTGCCAGACACTTGTTGGGCCATCAGGTCCGAGTCACCGAAGCACTTAACTCGGCTAAGATTCATCTCCTTAGCCATCCGGAGACCGTGGAGTAAAGCTTCATACTCAGCTGCATTGTTAGTACAAGGGAACATTAAGCAGAGAACGTAACAGAACTTATCACCTCGTGGGGAAGTTAATACGACTCCAGCCCCCGAGCCCTCCAATTGCCTGGACCCATCAAAATGAATAGTCCAGTAGGTGTGATCCGGCTTTTCTTCAAGTGCTTGTAGTTCCGTCCAATCATTGATGAAATCCACAAGTACTTGAGATTTGATCACCGCCTGAGGCACGTATTTCAAACCGTGCGGCCCAAGCTCTATAGCCCACTTGGCAATCCGCCGATTGCCTCCTGTTTTGAATTATATCTCCCAAAGGAGCAGAGCTAACCCTTTGTGATGGGATGTCCTGGAAGTATTGCTTAAGCTTAGGCTTGCCATGAAAACTCCATACACCAGCTTCTGCCAATGCAGGTATCTTTTCTTGGACTCAATAAGCACCTCGCTGATATAGTAAACCGGACGCTGAACCGGATATTCCTTGCCCGCCTCCTTGCGCTCCACCACGATAGCTACACTGACTGCAAGAGCATTAGCTGCCACATAGAGTAGGAATGGTTCCTTGTCAATCGGAGCAGCAAGAACGGGCGGATTGGCTAGCTGTCGTTTTAAATCCTCCAACGCTTTATCAGCGGCCGGACTCCAGACAAAGGGATCTGCTTTCTTCAGCATCTGATACAAAGGGATCGCCTTCTCACCGAGGTGGCTGATAAACCGGCTCAACGCGGCAATCCGGCCTGCCAAGCGCTTGACATCATTGACACATTTTGGTTTAGCCAGGGAGGTGATAGTTGTGATATTCTCCGGATTATCCTCAGTTCCACTGTTGGACACCAGAAAACCCAATAACTTGCCTGTCGGTACACCAAAAACACACTTGGCCGGGTTGAGCATCATCTTGTATGTCCATAGGTTATCAAAGGTTTCCTTCAAATCATCAACCAGAGTCTCCTTCTCCCTTGACTTAACCACAATATCATCCACATAGGCATGCACATTACGGCCGATCTGCTTATGAAGGCAATTACGTACACCACAGTTGATAAGTTGCTCGGCACTCTTGAGCCCAAAGGGCATGGATACATAGCGAAGGCTCCAAAGGGAGTTATGAACGCCGTCTTCTCCTGGTCCTTAACTGCCATCTTGATCTGATGATAACCAGAATATGCATCCAGAAAACTCAAACGCTCACAACCCGCTGTAGCATCAATAATCTGATCGATGCGGGGGAGGGCAAAAGGATCTGCTGGACAAGCCTTGTTAAGATTTGTGTAATCCACACACATGTGCCAGGTGCCGTTTTTCTTAAGGACCAACACCAGATTAGCCAGCCATTCAGGATGGAACACTTCAACAATAAAACCAGCCGCTAAGAGCCTGGCCACCTCCTCTCCAATAGCTTTGCGCCATTCTTCGTTGATCCGGCGCAGAAACTGCTTCACCGGTTTGTACTTAGGATCAACATTAAGAGTGTGCTCAGCGAGTTCCCTCGGTACACCTGGCATGTCAGAAGGCTTCCATGCAAAAATGTCCCGGTTCTCACGGATGAACTCGATGAGCGCGCTTTCCTATTTCAGATCCAAGTTGGTGCTGCTACTAAACTGCTTGGACGAATCGCCAGGTACAAAGTCAACAAGCTTAGTCTCAGCTGCCGATTTGAACTTTAGAGCCGGATCATGCTCTGTGGTTGGCTTCTTCAACGGAGTCATGTCCGCCGGATCAAGATTATCCTTGTAGTACTTCAATTCTTCCGTGGCACAAACCGACTCTGCATAGGCCGCATCACCTTCTTCACACTCCAAGGCAATCTTGCGACTTCCATGAACGGTTATGGTCCCCTTGTGACCCGGCATCTTGAGCTGTAGATAAATATAACAGGGCCGTGCCATAAATTTGGCATAAGCCGGCTGCCCAAATAAAGCGTGGTATGGGCTCCGAATCTTCACCACCTCAAAAATCAATGTTTCTGACCTGGAATCATGATCATCTCCAAAGGCCACCTCCAGAGCTATCTTGCCAACGCGATATGCTGACTTACTGTACCACACCATGGAATACCGTATTGGACGGTTTAAGATTCTTGTCTGTTAACCCCATACGGCGGAAGGTCTCATAGTATAAGATATTAATGCTGCTTCCTCCATCCATGAGCACCTTGGTGAACTTATAACCTCCCACCTGAGGTGCCACCGCCAACGCTAGCTTACCCGGATTGTCAACCCGGGGAGGGTGATCCTCTCTGCTCCATATGATTGGCTGTTCGGACCAGCATAAATAACGAGGCACGGCCGGTTCAACAGAATTCACTGCTCGCTTGTGAAGCTTATGGTCTCGCTTGTCTAAGCTAGTGGTGAATACATGATATTGCCCGCTATTCAACTGCTTTGGATTGCTCTGATAGCCCGACTACTGCTGTTGGTTGTAACCACCCTGGCTATTCTGATTGTTTTGATTGTTATGTCCACCCTGATCTCCATTGAAGCCTGAACCGGCATTTCCTCCACCGTGACCCTGCCCATGGAATCCGGATCCCGAGCCACCACCTGATCCGCGATCATACCGGAAAGCATTATAATTTTTGAACTCCTGCATAATATAGCAATCCTTCCAAAGGTGGGTGGCTGGCGTCTCCTTCGTCCCGTGCTTTGGACAGGGCTGGTTTAATAGATAAGTCAGGCGGTCCGGGTTGGGGTTTGGAGCCCCACCATGATTTGGCAGTTTACCCTTCCGTCGCTGGCCCCTGTCCTACGCGCTAGTATTAGCCACAAAATCCATGCTGCCATCCGCTTTACGCTTGCCTCCGTTACCATGACCTGCCATGTTGTGTTGCTGCCCCTTGGAGTTGTTTTTCTTCTTTCCCTTCCCTGTCTTGTCATCATCAGACTCGGGATCCTTGGTACTATCAGAATCAACATACTTCACTAACGCAGTCATGAGAGTCCCCATATCGTTACAATGGCGCTTCATCCGTCCCAATTTCAACTTCAGAGGCTTAAACCGACAGTTGCTTTCCAAGGTTATAACCGTGGAGTCGGCGTTGATACTGATGCGATGAGTGCAAAATTTCCGAAACTTCGGCGTACCGGTAGTTGTTGACTCTCCTTCCTCCTGGACACAGCCGCTAAGTCCACTATCGACATGGGCTGCTTACATGTATCCTTGAAATTCTGGATAAACCGGGCTCTCAAGAATCGGGCCCATGAGCGATAGAATTGGCTGGTAAGCTCTTTAACCAAATCTGGGTTGTCCCTTCAAGCATCATGGTGAAATACTTTTCACATGCCGCTTCATCTACGTCAAGCATCTCCATGGCCATCTCATAGCTCTCTACCCATGTTTCCGGAGACAAATCGGCCGTGTAATTTGGCACCTTGCACGGGCCCTTGAAATCCTTGGGCAGACGCACATTGCGTAAAGTGGAGACAAGACAAGGCATTCCCAAAGAACTAGAAGTAACTCTTGTCTCAATCGCGGTGGTTGGACGAACCGGCGTAAGATGACGAGCCTCATGTTGTGCTGCTAACTCGGCATCCCTTCGTGCTCGGGCCCGGTCCACCACTTCCTAAGCATCACCCGCCAGGTTATGGCCACGGGGCGCTTCACGGTTCCGTGCATTACTGGATACGGCCGGTTCATCCATCCGCCTTCTGTAACTCCGGCTTGGACGGGGGGTGGAATGAATTCGGTCACGGCTATATGAATTGCTTCCTGCTGAACCAAGGCTGTTCGAAGAAGTTCCTTAACCCGGCGCGTCTCCACCGCTTGCGGAGAATCACCTTCAATCGGGATGGCCTCCAGCCGTGAAGCGGCGGTGATAAGATTGTCCATTGGATTGGAATAATGACCTAGAGGTGTCTGGACAGGCTGAGGTACGATATTATTCTGTCGAGGCAGCTCCATCAAGCGAGGCTGAACCGGCGCACCCGACCCAGGTGCCTCCGCCCGGTTTAGCCAATGGGTTACTAGTCCCTGCTCACAGGGTATTAAAGAGGTTTACGGCATCGAAAACCGCGGCGGTAGACCGATGCTTCCTTTTCGAGGACTTCATGCGACACGCGTTACGGTCGGCATAAGCCTATAAGCCCACGCATCCAGCGGCCGCTCTGCGGCCATCCTGTTGTTCTCGGCTGCGGGTCGGCCTTGTCCTCGAGTGATCTGTTCCCTCACCTTTGCAATTTCCGCGTTAGGCGTCACGATCCGCCGGGTTAGCCTCCGCCATAAGCACAGCCAACGCATCAAACAGATCAGATAAGACTTGCGCCGGCGGGTGCACAGGGCCTCCTGCCCCGGCCGCCGCTGCTGACTCGGAGAACATTGCTGTTGCGGTCGAAGAGTGGACCCTCGCCTGTGTACCGGCCATGAATATCCCAACCCGGTTGGGCAGATCAGAGGGGTCCAGAATACTGTTGCCATCGGAACAGCCCCCAATCCGGCCATCCTGTAGTTGATACAATGATTCGGTTTCTCCGGTCGAGGACTCGTCGCCGGAATAAACGACGGTCTCGCTGCCAGATTCCGATCCACCATCATATTCTCCTCCATGGATGACTCCCACGAAGGCACGCTTCATGGCGGTTTACCTGGGCAGATCTCAGACGCTGAGCCGTTTCAACGAGGTCGGTGCAGATGTCGATTCAGGCCGGTTCACCGATCTTGCCAATGAAGACGTGTATGCCACCAAAGGGGACCCGGTACCGTACTCAATCGAGCGGCCTCGGGGCCCGACTGAATCATTGATGTAGAGCTTGCCGCGATGACTCTTGGTCATCCGCCCACAGCAGAACCCCTTGAGTCCTTGAAGTTGCCCTCCAAGAACTTGAAACCATCGATGCGATAGCCCCACGGTGGGCGCCAAGCTGTCGTGGTTTTGTCACGGCAGATGTCCTCATGAAAGGACTTAGTCGTGGAGCCATCGCTACGGGTTAGCTTGAAGGGGTTAAAGCGGACACAAGGACGCAAGAGAGTTTATACTTGTTCGCCCTTCGATGAAGGTAAAAGCCTACGTCTAGTTGTGATGGAATTGATGGGGGTTTCGATGACTAGGGAGCAAACAAGCTTCGCCTAAGTCTCGAGTTGTTGCCCGTTATCCTTGAACCGCCGCCAGCTCGCCCCCTTATATACATGGGTGACGCACGTCGGTTTGCAGAGTCCCGAGACCGGCTCATAGACGTGTCCGGTTCGGTCTCTAGTATTTCTAACTTACAACACAAGTTACATACTAATGCCGGTTCACAGCTACAAGCCTTTAACCGGTTCTGGGCCTTGGGACCTTATAGAATATCCTCACGGGCTTCAAGTATACTTGACTACTGATGAAGTTAACCCGACCTGTCCTGGCTGGTTTACGCCCAGTAGTAATATCCCCAACAGTGTGGCCGTAGATTTCATTGTTCTTGATACAGATTGCAATCCTACATGTCCTATTATTCTTGGTAGACCTTTCCTTAGAACGATTGGTGCAATTATTGATATGAAAGAAGGGAATATTAGATTCCAATTTCCATTAGAAAGGCATGAAAAAATTTCCTAGAAAGAAAATTAAATTACCTTATGAATCTATTATGAGATCCACTTATGGACTGCATACCAAAGATGATAATACCTACATCTATTATTGCTTTTATGCCTAGCTAGGGGCGTTAAACAATAGCGCTTGTTGGGAGGCAACCCAATTTTATTTTTGTTTCTTGTTTTTTATTTTTGTTTAGTAATAAATTATTAATCTAGCTTCTGTTTAGATGTGGTTTTATGTTTTAATTACTGTTTGTGCCAAGTAGAACCTTTGGGAAGACTTGGGTGAAGACTTTATGATCTTGCTATAAAAACAGAAACTTTAGCGCTCACGAGATTAGCTGCCATTTTTTTACTGAAGAGTGCTTTTAGGTTGATTCTTTTTGCAGATGATTAATAGAAAAATTCCCACATCCACCAATTTATTTCATAATTTTTGGAGTTACAGAAGTATACGTTTGATATAGATTGCTACAGACTGTTCTGTTTTTGATAGATTCTGTTCTTCGTGTGTTGTTTGCTTATTTTGATGAATCTATGGCTAGTATCGGGGGGGGGGGTATGAACCATAGATAAGTTGGAATACAGTAGGTTTAACACCAATATAAATAAAGAATGAGTTCATTACAGTACCTTAAAGTGGTGATTTGTTTTCTTATACTAACAGAGCTCATGAGATTTTCTGTTGAGTTTTGGGTTGTGAAGTTTTCAAGTTCTGGGTAAAGATTTGATGGATTTTGGAATAAGGAGTGGCAAGAGCCTAAGCTTGGGGATGCCCAAGGAACCCCAAGGTAAAATTCAAGGAAAACCAAAAGCCTAAGCTTGGGAATGCCCCGGAAGGCATCCCCTCTTTCGTCTTCGTCTATCGGTAACTTTTCTTGAGACTATATTTTTATTCACCACATGATATGTGTTTTTCTTGGAGCGTCTTGTATGATTTGAGTCTTTGCTTTTTAGTTTACCACAATCATCCTTGCTGTACACACCTTTTGGAGAGACACACATGAATCGGAATTTATTAGAATACTCTATTTGCTTCACTTATATCTTTTGAGCTAGATAATTTTGCTCTAGTGCTTCACTTACATGTTTTAGAGCACGGGGTGGTTTTATTTTATAGAAATTATTGATCTCTAATGATTCACTTATATTATTTTGAGAGTCCTTTAGAACAGCATGGTAATTTGCTTTGGCTATAAAATTAGTCCTAATATGATGAACATCCAAGATGGGTATAATAAAAACTATCATATAAAAGGTGCATTGAATACTATGAGAAATTTGATTCATTATGATTGTTTTGAGATATGAAGATGGTGATATTAGAGTCATGCTAGTTGATTAGTTGTGAATTTGAGAAATACTTGTTCTAAAGTTTGTGATTCCCGTAGCATGCACGTATGGTGAACCGTTATGTGATGAAGTCGGAGCATGATTTATTTATTGATTGTATTCCTTATGAGTGGCGGTTGGGGAATGACGATGGTATTTTCCTACAAATCTATCCCCCTAGGAGCATGCGTAGTACTTCGTTCGATAACTAATAGATTTTTGCAATAAGTATGTGAGTTCTTTATGACTAATGTTGAGTCCATGGATTATACGCACTCTCACCCTTCCACCATTGCTAGCTTCTCTAATACCGCACACCTTTCGCCGGTATCATACACCCACCATATACCTTCCTGAAAACAGTCACCATACCTACCTATTATGGCATTTCCATAGCTATTTTGATATATATTTCCATGGAACTTACCACCATTCCATTTATTATGACACGCTCCATCATTGTCATATTGCTTTGCATGATCATGTAGTTGACATCATATTTGTGGCAAAGCCACCTTTATAATTCTTTCATACATGTCACTCTTGATTCATTGCATATCCTGGTACACCGCGGAGGCATTCAAATAGAGTCATATTTTGTTCTAAGTATCGAGTTGTAATTCTCGAGTTGTAAGTAAATAAAAGTGTGATGATCATCATTATTAGAGCATTGTCCCAAGTGAGGAAAGGATGATGGAGACTATGATTCCCCCAAAAGTCAGGATGAGACTCCGAACGAAAAAAAGAGGCCATAAAAAAGAGAGAACAAGGCCCAAACAAAAAAATGAGAGAAAACGAGAGAAGGGACAATGTTACTATCCTTTTACCACACTTGTGCTTCAAAGTAGCACCATGATCTTCACGATAGAGAGTCTCCTATGTTGTCACTTTCATTTACTAGTGGGAATTTTACATTATAGAACTTGGCTTGTATATTCCAGTGATGGGCTTCCTCAAAATGCCCTAGGTCTTCGTGAGCAAGCGAGTTGGATGCACACTCATTTAGTTTCTTTTGTTGAGCTTTCATACACTTATAGCTCTAGTGCATCCGTTGCATGGCAATCCCTACTCACTCACATTGATATCTATTGATGGGCATCTCCGTAGCCCGTTGATACGCCTAGTTGATGTGAGACTATCTTCTCCTTTTTTGTCTTCTCCACAACCACCATTCTATTCCACATATAGTTCTATGACCATGGCTCACGCTCATGTATTGCGTGAAAATTGAAAAAGTTTGAGAACATCAAAAGTATGAAATAATTGCTTGGCTTGTCATCGGGGTTGTGCATGACTTAAATATTTTGTGTGATGAAGATAGAGCATAGCCAGATTATATGATTTTGTAGGGATAACTTTCTTTGGCCATGTTATTTTGAGAAGACATGATTGATTTGTTAGTATGCTTGAAGTATTATTATTTTTATGTCAATATTAAACTTTTATCTTGAATCTTTCGGATCTGAAAATTCATGCCACAATAAAGAGAATTACATTGAAAAATTATGTTAGGTAGAATTCCACATCAAAAATACTGTTTTTATCATTTACCTACTCGAAGACGAGCAGGAATTAAGCTTGGGGATGCTTGATACGTCTCCAACGTATCTACAATTTTGATTGTTCCATGCTATTATACTATTTGTTTTGGATGTTTAATGGGCTTTATTATGCACTCTTATATTATTTTTGGAACTAACCTATTAATCGGAGGCCTAGTGCAAATTGCTATTTTTTTTGCCTATTTCAGTGTTCCACGGAAACGGAATATCAAACGGAATGAAACCTTCGCGAGGATCGTTTTTGGAACAAACGCAGTCCAGGAGACTTTGAGTGGACGTCAAGGAAGCAACGAGGCGGCCACGAGGCAGGGAGGCGCGCCCAGGAGGGGTAGGCGCGCCCCCACCCTCGTGGGCCCCTCATGGCTCCACCGACCTACTTCTTTCTCCTATTTATACTCATATACCTGAAAACATCCGAGAGCACCACGAAACCCTATTTCCACCACCGCAACCTTTTGTACTCGTGAGATCCCATCTTGGGGCCTTTTCCGGCGCTCCGCCGGAGGGGGAATCGATCACGGAGGGCTTCTACATCAACACCATAGCCTCAACGATGATGTGTGAGTAGTTTACCACAGACCTTCGGGTCCATAGTTATTAGCAAGATGTCTTCTTCTCTCTCTCTTTGGATCTCAATACAAAGTTCTCCTCTATCTTCTTGGAGATCTATTCGACATAATTGTTTTTGCGGTGTGTTTGTCGAGATCCGATGAATTGTGGGTTTATGATCAAGATTATCTATGAACAATATTTGATTCTTCTCTTAATTCATTTATGCACTATTTAAATATCTTTGCAAGTCTCTTCGAGTTATCAGTTTGGTTTGGCCTACTCGATTGATCTTTCTTGCAATGGGAGAAGTGCTTAGCTTTGGGTTCAATCTTGCGGTGTCCTTTCCGAGTGACAGCAGGGGCAGCAAGGCACGTATTGTATTGTTGCCATCGAGGATAAAAAGATGGGGTTTATATCATATTGCTTGAGTTTATCCCTCTACATGATGTCATCTTGCCTAATGTGTTACTTTGTTCTTATGAACTTAATACTCTAGATGCATGCTGGATAGCGGTCGATATGTGGAGTAATAGTAGTAGATGCAGAATCATTTCGGTCTAGTTGTCACGGACGTGATGCCTATATACATGATCATGCCTAGATATTCTCATAACTATGCACTTTTCTATCAATTGGCTCGACAATAATTTGTTCACCCACCGTAAATTATGCTATCTTGAGAGAAGCCACTAGTGAAACCTATGGCCCCCGGGTCTATCTTCCATCATATTATTTTCCTATCAACTTCCTATTTCTGCCGCCGTTTATTTTGCAATCTTTACTTTTAAATCTATACAAAAAAATACCCAAAAATATTTATCTTATTATCTCTATCAGATCTCACTTTTATAAGTGACCGTGAAGGGATTGACAACCCCTTTATCGCGTTGGTTGCAAGGTTCTTGATTGTTTGTGCAGGTACGAGGGACTTGCGTGCAGTCTCCTACTGGATTGATACCTTGGTTCTCAAAAACTGAGGGAAATACTTACGCTACTTTGCTGCATCACCCTTTCCTCTTCAAGGGAAAACCAACGCATGCTCAAGAGGTAGCAAGAAGGATTTCTGGCGCCGTTGCTGGGGAGATTAACGCCAAGTCAAGTCAAGATTTGATCTCCAGTCAACTAACCAATTTCTGGCCGTTGCCGGGGAGATCTACGCCAAGTCAAGACATACCAAGTTCCCATCACAAACTCTTCTCCCTCGCATTACATTATTTTCCATTTGCCTCTCGTTTTCCTCTCCCCCACTTCACCTTTGCCGTTTTATTCGCCCTCTTTTTCCGGCCGTCTCTTTTCGCTTGCTCCTTCTGTGTTTGTGTGTTGGATTGATTGTTTGTCACGATGGCTCAAGACAATACTAAATTGTGTGACTTTTCCAATACCAACAACAATGATTTTATTAGCACTCCAATTACTCCTATTACCGATGCTGAATCTTGTGAAATTAATGCTGCTTTGTTGAATCTTGTCATAAAAGATCAATTTTCCGGCCTTCCTAGTGAAGATGCCGCTACCCATCTAAACAACTTTGTGGATTTGTGTGATATGCAAAAGAAGAAAGATGTGGACAATGATATTGTTAAATTGAAGCTATTTCCGTTTACGCTTAGAGATCGTGCTAAAACTTGGTTCTCTTCTTTGCCTAAAAATAGTATTGATTCATGGAATAAGTGCAAAGAAGCTTTTATCTCTAAGTATTTTCCTCCCGCTAAGATAATCTCTCTTAGAAATGATATTATGAATTTTAAGAAACTTGATCATGAGCATGTTGCACAATCTTGGGAGAGGATGAAATTAATGATACATAATTGCCCTACACATGGTTTGAATTTATGGATGATTATACAAAAAATAATATGCCGGATTGAATTTTGCTTCTAGAAATCTTTTAGATTCGGCCGCGGGAGGCACTTTTATGGCAATCACTTTAGGAGAAGCTACTAAACTCCTAGATAATATTATAGTTAATTATTCTCAATGGCTCACCGAAAGATCTACTAGTAAAAAGGTTCATGCGAAAGAAGAGATTAATGTTTTGAGTGGGAAGATGGATGAACTTATGAAATTGTTTGCTAATAAGAGTGCTTCTTCTGATCCTAATGATATGCCTTTGTCTACTTTGATTGAGAATAATAATGAATCTATGGATGTGAATTTTGTTGGTAGGAACAATTTTGGTAACAACGCGAATAGAGGAAACTTTAATTCTGGGCCGTTCCCTAGTAATTCCTCTAACAATTATGGTAATTCCTACAAGAACTCTTATGTAAATTTTAATAATATTCCCTCTGATTTTGAGACTAGTGTTAAGTAATTTATGATTTCGTAAAAGAATTTCAATGCCTTGCTTGAAGAAAAATTGCCTAAGATTGATGAGTTGGCTAGGAACGTGGATAGAATTTCTCTTGATGTTGATTCTTTGAAACTTAGATCTATGCCACCTAAGCATGATATCAATGAGTCTCTCAAATCTATGAGAATTTCCATTGATGAGTGCAAAGAAAGAACCGCTAGGATGCGTGCTAAAAAAGATTGCTTTGTAAAAGCGAGTTCTTCTAGTTTTTATGATAATAAGGATGAAGATCTAAAAGTGATTGATGTGTCTCCTATTAAATCTTTGTTTTCCAATATGAATCTTGACAAAGATGGGACTGGATATGAGTCAACTTTAGTTAAAAGGCGTCCCAATGATTCGGAGTTTTTAGATCTTGATGCAAAAATTGGTAAAAGTGAGATTGAAGAGGTCAAAACTTTACATAGCAATGAACCCACTATTTTGGATTTCAAGGAATTTAATCTCTACCTAATATTAAAGCACGGATTGTTTCTCCACAAAATTTCGTTTACGGCGGGACCCACAGATTTTTCGTTCGTTAGTCGTTTTATCGTTGGTCCCTAAATTCGTTTCCGCCAAAAAATCAGAGAGCCGCAAGAAAAATACTGCGCCACGAGGATTCGAACCCAAGAGGGACGTTAGAAAGGTTGGAATGCTAGCCAGTGGACTAAATTACGGCTGGTCATTAATTGTCGTGCACTTCACTACATGTACCATCTTCCTCTCAGTTAGAAAAAACACACACGCACCTAAACGTGCATGTATCGTGCGATCAATCAGCCCCAGCTAAAGCTTAAAAAACCAACCCTAAAATAAAACTTAAAAAAACCTGCAAAAAAATGCATACTCATCTGCGTTGGACGATCACAACCACGGCTGCCATGCATGCCGTCAGTGGCCGGAAGACCAATTGGCCACCATGCTCCATGCATCATCATGTGCCCAATTCAAACAATATTTTTTCATCTCTACCATTTTACAAGTAATATGTGCACACAAACATGTATGACCGGTCTATTCAAATCAAACATTAGTCTTTAATCGAATGTCTTCCTAATACAGTTAGAAAAAAGATTGGTTATGATTTCCACGTGTAGGGTGAAGTATTGTTTCTCCACTTTTTTGTCATCGTTTTGCTTTGGCATGTCCTTTTTATTCCGCTTCGTCTATTCGTTACAGGCCCTCAATAAAAGAAATAGCGTGCGTAGAAGGATTTGAACCATGTTTGTGAGGACTCACGAATCAACTCATCCAACCAATGATCTTGCAAAAAGAGAGGGGCCTTAGACCATCTTGCCATAGGTGGAATTCATTTACGATTCGAAAACATCCATCATGTATTATTTCTTTCTTTACCCTGCAGACCACGCTTGCAGGCGTGGTGCGCCAAGGGCTTGAACTCCAGTGGAAGGAGTGGGAGATGGGGCTACTGGAGGCCGTGATCAGGAAGATGACGACGAGGATGATAAGATTGGGAAGCAGAGGGTGGAGGGGAGGTCATGGGAATCGAGACGCCACAATCGATGACATGTGCAGCACGCATCGCGCTGCCATCGTGGTCTTGATCCCACCGATTTGGTCACAAGTTAGCGCGATGAGTCTCCTGTCTTGAACCATCATCCTGGAGAACCTTGCCGTCAATTGACCATCGTTTTTGCCATCGACTGTCCCGCGACACAATTGCCTAACCGAGGCAACCTTGATTCATGACAACTGGTGTTTTCTTCATAGCGAAGCACAAACGTTGTGCTTATCATGCCAGGGACAAACATTTTTCTTTCCCGTTGCAACGCACGGGCTTGTTTGCTAGTTATGATAATTGCTCTTTAATAGATTGTATTTCCTTGTTGCAATCCGTGTTAAATTCTTCTCATGCTTATGATCAAAATAAAGCTTTTACTAAACATATCATTGATGCTTTAATGCAATCCTATGAAGAAAAGCTTGAATTGGAAGTTTCTATCCCTAGAAAACTTTATGATGAGTGGGAACCTACTATTAAAATCAAAATTAAATATCATGAATGCTATGCTGTGTGTGATTTGGGTGCTATTGTTTCCATGATTCCCAAAACTTTGTGTGATGTGTTAGGTTTACGTGAATTTGATGATTGTTCTTTAAATTTGCATCTTGCGAATTCCACCATTAAGAAACCTATGGGAAGGATTAATGATGTTCTTATTGTTGCAAATAGGAATTATGTGCCCGTAGATTTCATTGTTCTTGATATAGATCGCAGTCCTACATGTCCTATTATTCTTGGTAGACCTTTCCTTAGAATGATTGGTGCAATTATTGATGTGAAAGAAGGGAATATTATATTCCAATTTCCATTAAGGAAAGGCATGGAACACTTTCCTAGAAATAAAATTAAATTACCTTATGAATCTATTATGATAGCCACTTATGGATTGCATACCAAAGATGATAATACCTAGATCTATTCTTGCTTTTATGCCTAGCTAGGGGCGTTAAACGATAGCGCTTGTTGGGAGGCAACCCAATTTTATTTTTGTTTCTTGCTTTTTGTTTCTGTTTAATAATAAATTATTCATCTATCTTCTGTTTAGATGTGGTTTTATGTTTAATTTAGTGTTTGTGCCAAGTAGAACCTTTGGGAAGACTTGGGTGAAGTCTTTATGATCTTGCTGTAAAAAACAGAAACTTTAGCGCTCATGAGATTAGCTGCCATTTTTTTTACTGAAGAGTGCTTTCAGGTTGATTCTTTTTGCAGATGATTAATAGAAAAATTCCTCACGTCCACCAAATTATTTCAGAAATTTTGGAGTTACAGAAGTATATGTTTGATACAGATTGCTACAGACTGTTCTGTTTTTGACAGATTATGTTTTTCGTGTGTTGTTTGCTTACTTTGATGAATCTATGGCTAGTAGCGGGGGGTATGAACCATAGAGAAGTTTGAATACAGTAGGTTTAACACCAATATAAATAAAGAATGAGTTCATTACAGTACCCTAAAGTGATGATTTGTTTTCTTATACTAACAGAGCTCTTGAATTTTCTGTTGGGTTTTGTGTTGTGAAGTTTTCAAGTTTTGGGTAAAGATTTGATGGATTTTTTAATAAGGAATGGCAAGAGCCTAAGCTTGGGGATGCCCAAGGCACCCCAAGGTAAAATTCAAGGACAACCAAAAGCCTAAGCTTGGGGATGCCCCGGAAGGCATCCCCTCTTTCGTCTTTGTCTATCGGTAACTTTACTTGAGACTATATTTTTATTCACCACATGATATGTGTTTCGCTTGGAGCGTCTTGTATGATTTGAGTCTTTGCTTTTTAGTTTACCACAATCATCCTTGCTGTACACACCTTTTGGAGAGACACACATGAATCGGAATTTATTAGAATACTCTATGTGCTTCACTTATATCTTTTGAGCTAGATAATTTTGCTCTAGTGCTTCACCTACATGTTTTAGAGCACGGGGTGGTTTTATTTTATAGAAATTATTGATCTCCAATGATTCACTTATATTATTTTGAGAGTCCTTTAGAACAGCATGGTAATTTGCTTTGGCTATAAAATTAGTCATAATATGATGAACATCCAAGATGAGTATAATAAAAACTATCATATAAAAGGTGCATTGAATACTATGAGAAGTTTGATTCTTTATGATTGTTTTGAGATATGAAGATGGTGATATTAGAGTCCTGCTAGTTGAGTAGTTGTGAATTTGAGAAATACTTGTTCTAAAGTTTGTGATTCCTGTAGCATGCACTAGTTCACTACAGGAAGCTGAGGAGAAGAAGGGCAAGTCAACCACAGATGCTTTTGCCAAAGTGCCCAAAGGACAGAAATCTGCTGCAGTGTCAGTGACAGACACTAGAGCTATAGCATCAGCACCAACAGCAACAGCTCCAGTTCCACCTCCAGCAGGTACTCCACCAGCTCCAGCTACTTCATCTGAAGCCTTTGTCCTTGGAGTTCTCTCAACACCTCCCACCGAAGATCAAGCCTGAGAGTCGTTTAGCACTATGCATTTTTGAACTTTTTGGTAACTTGTTGCCTAAGGGGGAGAAAATGTATAGATCATAGGCTTCGAGAGAGAGTGTTGCTTTTTTTATCTCTCTTGCTATTTTGGTTGAAACTGTGTGCTTGTGTGAGTTACTACTTTATGTCCTTGTGAGATACTTGTTTGATCATGTGTTTGATCATATGCTACCCCTAATGCTTGTTGGATGATATTATCTTTATATCCTCTTATGATCATTCACTTTGCTTGGTGATGAGTGCATGCGTTTTAATTTCTATCATTTTGAGCGCTCCACCAAGATGTACGTGACATGGAAGAGTAACCCATGATCCTAATCGATTGTGCATTTGCATTCAAAAGCAAATTTAAATAATGCACAAATATAGGGCGAGCTCTTGCTTATCACATACTTCTCAAAGCAACGATGTTTTTCAATCTTATTTATCATTTGTCGAAGCTTTGATCTATATGTTGTCATCAATTACCAAAAAGGGGGAGATTGAAAGTGCAACTATCCCTGGGTGGTTTTGGTAATTCCTAACAACATATAGCCCATTGAGCTAATGCTATTACAAGATAAATATTTCGGGAAAGATCAATGATTGGCATGGCATGGATTAGAAAGTGGACCCTTCAAAATTCTAAGGACAAAAGATTGGCTCAAGCTCAAAGCACAAGACTCTACATTTTCTATTTTAGTGATCCAAGATCACATTGAGTCTATGGGAAAAGCCAATACTATTAAGAAGGGATGAGGTGTTGCTTAATGAGGTTCTTGCTCAAAATGCTTAGTGATATGCTCCAAAACCCTCCACTACTTTCTCATATCCACATATGTCCCAAACCAAAAAGTCCATCTCGGCCCCACTGAAATTTCATATCCGGAGCCACCGATTTCAGTTGACATAGCCACTGCCAGAAACCCTAGTATTTTCGGTCTCAGCGATAGAGATCTCGGTCTCACCGAGATGGGATTGTAATCTCTCTGTTTCCCTTTGTAATGTTTCGGTCAAACCAAGATGAGCGATCGGTCCCACCGAGATTGCAATGCAAACAGTCTGTCTCCTTTTCGTAATGTTTCGGTCCAACCGAGATGAGCGAATCGGTCCCACCGAGTTTGCCTGACCAACTCTCTGTTAGTCCATTACCAAAATCGGTCTCACCGAGTTTGTGTAATCGGTCTCACCGAGATTACATTATGCCCTAACCCTAATGATATCGGTCCCACCGAGTTGACGTGTCGGTCCCACCGAAAACCCTAACGATCACATTATGAACCAAATCGGTCTGACCGAGTTCTTTGAATCGGTCCCACCGAGTTTGGTGATTTGTGTGTAACGGCTAGATTTTGTGTGGAGGCTATATATACCCCTCCACCCACTCTTCATTCGTGGAGAGAGCCATCAGAACATGCCTACACTTCCAACACATATTTTCTGAGAGAGAAACACCTACACTTGTGTTGAGGTCAAGATATTCCATTCCAACTGAAGGAGTCCTGGATTAGGGGGTCTCCGGACAGCCGGACTATATCCTTTGGCCGGACTGTTGGATTATGAAGATACAAGATTGAAGACTTCGTCCCGTGTCCGAATGGGACTCTCCTTGGCATGGAAGGCAAGCTTGGCAATACGGATATGTAGATCTCCTCCCTTGTAACCGAATCTGTGTAACCCTAGCCCCCTCCGGTGTCTATATAAACCGGAGGGTTCAGTCCGTAGGACAACAACAATCATACCATAGGCTAGCTTCTAGGGTTTAGCCTCTACGATCTCGTGGTAGATCAACTCTTGTAATACTCATATCATCAAGATCAATCAAGCATGAAGTAGGATATTACCTCCATCGAGAGGGCAGAACACAGGTAAACATCGTGTCCCCCGCCTCCTGTTACCATCTGCCTTAGACGCACAGTTCGGGACCCCCTACCCGAGATCCGCCGGTTTTGACACCGACATTGGTGCTTTCATTGAGAGTTCCACTGTGCCGTCACGACAAGGAAGGATGGCTCGCCTCGTTGTTAGGGACAACATCACCTCTGGGAGAGCCCTGGCTGTAGGCCAAACTCTCCGACTAGGCGGCTTCGTCATGACCTCCTGTTCGGCCGCTGCGCCGATGATGACTTCTCGGGTCATCGAAAACAGCCTTCACATCGGCTCAGAGTTTACCGAGCGGATGAACCCAATGGAACTCTCCTCCTTGAAGGAGCTCTTGGATCGCATCGCCGCTTTGGGAGTCTTTACGGACTATGATCGGATTGGGCTTAAACCCGACCAAAGGGAGATTAATTATCCTCCGGTCACCCATCAGATAGCGGTGGTGGAAGAGCAATGCGGTGATTCTTCCTCTATCTTGAGGACAAACTATGTCCGGATTCCCGAGCTCTCCTAGCCGGATACCCGTCTACGGGAGGACATCGCCCAAACCCCAAACCTAGAATCAGGCAGCAGGCCGGACCTATTGGGCAACATCCCTGAGCCCAAACTTCCAAGATCGGAAACTCCTCTGCCCCTGGGTCCCAGATCGGGTCAAGGTTCGGACTTAAATCCACCCACCCACCCAGATACAAACGATCTTTCCAACATTAGGCAAGAGCCCCAGGAAACAATACATCACTATTGGGCCAGATTCCTCCTTGTAATGAACAAGGTCAAGGACTGTCGTGAGGAAGACGCAATTTCATTCTTTTGCAATAATTGCACGGAAAAGGGAATCCTCAATGCCATAAGTCGCCGTGATATAACACACTTCGCAGACTTGGCGGCCATAGTACTGAAGTACTATGCGATGGAAAGCACCTGGAAAACCCAAACAAAATTCTGGGATAATCCGTTTCTGACTAAACACCTAGTCCGAATTTAAAGGGTGCACTCTCATAAGTCGCCCAACTCAATTACAAAGAAGCAAAATCCCACTACAGGGCGTGGAACCGTATTGGAGGGATGGCTTAACGGGCCCTGCAAAATCCATAGTACAGCGGATACCATACCAACACACAACCTTAGAGCATGTTGGGTACTCCGGCAGGTGGCCAAGAGCGGTGAGGATCTCCTCATTCAAAACACCGCAGAGCACCATCCCGTGGATAACAATACAGTATTGACAGTCTTCGAGACCTTTGCCTCAAATAATGGGCGTAAGCGAGCACTCCGCGGCCTCGCCGATGTCTGCCACGTGGCAGCAATAAATCCATGGAGCAACACGGCTATCACCTTCAATGCCGGTGACGAACCCAAATTCCGAACAGCCTGAGCACCAGCCGCCTTGGTCCTCAGTCCAATTGTGGACGACTTTCTACTTACCAAAGTACTCATGGACGGTGGCAGCGGATTAAACCTCATTTATGAGGAGAGTCTTCAAAAAATGGAAATAGACAGGAACCGCATTGAGCAAAGCAGCACGACCTTCAGAGGAATCATCCCTAGTCGGGAGGCAAGATGTGCTGGGAAAATCACACTAGAAGTGGTATTCGGCACGCCGGAGAATTATAGGTCCGAAGAAATCACATTCCAAGTGGCCCCATTCAGTAGCGGATACCACGCCCTTCTAGGGCGGGAGGCATTCACGATCTTCCAAGCCATACCCCATTACGGGTACATGAAGCTCAAAATGCCCGGGCCCAATGGAATCATCACTCTAGCTAGTGATGCGGACATAGCACTCCGCGCCGAAAACAAAACAGTCACACTGGCCCTCGAGGCATTATCCGAAGCCCTCGCGGCCGAGGAATTAACTGTGCTGCGCTCCACAGTGGACAGGGATGACGTGATACTCGACAAGAGATTCAAGTCCACCTCTTTTAAACCAGCGGATGAAATAGTCAAATTCCAAGTCCACCCAACGGACCCTACAAAAACAGCCTCCATCGGGGCACAGTTAAACCCCGTTGTAGACGCCGCACTACGGGAGTTCCTGCGCGAGAATTGGGACATATTTTCCTGGCATCCCTCATACATGCCAGGAATCCCATGCAGGCTGGCCGAGCATAGCCTTAACATTCTAAAGGGATTCAAGCCGGTCAAGCAGACTCTTCGGCGTTTCTCTGAACCTAAGAGACAAGCCATGGGAGAGGAGCTAGCCAAGTTATTGGAGGCCGGAGAAATAAAACATCTGGACTGGCTAGCAAACCTAGTCATGGTACCAAAGAAGGATAAATCCTGGCGCCTATGTGTGGATTTCAAAGACCTGAACAAGGCTTGCCCCAAGGATCCCTTCCCCCTCCCCCGCATCGATCAAATTATCGACGCTACTGCAGGACACGACTCATTGTGTTTCCTCGACGCATACTCTGGATACCATCAGATTAAGATGGCGGAGTCCGACCAAGCCGCAACGGCATTTATCACCCCATATGACCCCTTCTGTTTTAACACTATGCCTTTCGGGCTTAAGAACGCCAGTGCAACATATCAACACATGATTCAGACATGCCTGGAAAAACAGATCGGCAAAATAGTGGAGGCATATGTAGATGATGTGGTCGTTAAAACCAGACATTTCGAATCCCTAATAGACGACTTGAGGCTCACGTTCGACAATCTCCGAACATACGACATCAAGCTCAATCCGGAAAAATGCGTTTTCTGCGTGCCCGCCGGAAAGCTCCTGGGCTTCATCGTCTCGAGAGGAATTGAAGCAAATCCGGCTAAAATCCGAGCCCTGTCACAGTTGGCCATCCCAACTGACCTCAAGCAAATCCAGAAATTAGCTGGATGCGTGGCGGCCTTAAGCCGCTTTATCTCCCGATTAGGAGAAAATGCATTACCCCTTTATCGCCTTCTTCGGCGTACCGAACATTTCGAGTGGACGGACGCGGCCACAGCTGGATTGGAAGAAATAAAGGCCATCCTAGCCACCAACCCAATCCTGGCCGCGCCAAACATCGGCGAACCAATGCTGCTATATATAGCGGCAACTCATCAAGTTGTAAGCGCAGTGCTCGTCGTCGAACGAGAAACGGACAGACATAAATTCCCACTTAAAAAGCCGGTATATTATGTATCCGCTATCCTCACTCCGTGCAAATCATGGTACCCGCATTATCAAAAGATAGCATATGCGGTATTCATGGCATCCCGGAAACTAAGACACTACTTTCAAGAGTGTTCAATCACAGTGGCCTCGGAAGTACCACTCAACGACATAATAAACAACCGTGATGCCACGGGCCGGATTGCCAAATGGGCTATCGAGCTCCTCCCGTTCGACTTAACACATAAACCTCGGTGAGCCATTAAGTCGCAAGTATTGGCCGATTTTGTCGCCGAATGGACAGAAGCCGAACTCCCTAAGGAGTACGGCACGTACTCCAATTGGATCATGCACTTCGACGACTCTAAAATGCTGGCTGGTCTGGGGGCTGGCGTCGTCCTGACGTCTCGCATCGGATATACATTCCAATACGTACTCCAAATACTGTACACAGACTCCAACAACGCAGCCGAATATGAGGCCCTATTACATGGTCTTCGGATGGCAGTTTCCATGGGCATTCGACGCTTGGAGGTGCATGGGGACTCGAACCTCGCAATATCCCATATAAATGGAGACTTCAACGCCAAGGATCCAAAAATGGTGGCATATCGCAACGCCGTCCTCAAAATGTCAGCTCGGTTCGAGGGGCTTGAATTCCACCATGTGGCTCGGGAAAACAATCAGGCGGCGGATATTCTCACCCGCATCGGTGCTAAGCGCGACACTGTCCCACCTAATATCTTCTTGGAAAGACTGTTTAAGCCATTCGTGGTATGGGAAGGGGACACCGGTAACAATAGTCGGGACCCGGCCACAACACCAGATCACGAACACTCTGACATCATCGGAGGCTCTGCCATCGAAATAACACCTTCAACCCACGTGATAATGGCCGTCATAGCCCCGTGGACTGAACCATTTCTCGCCTACCTAACTAGGCAGGAACTACCCAGGACCAAAATGAGGCACGCTGCATAGTGCGGCGACCTAAAGCCTACAAGGTCCACGAGGGAGAGCTTTATAAGAAAAGCACTACCGGAGTCCTTCAAAGGTGCATCTCCGAAGAGGAAGGGCGGAAGCTTTTGGCAGAAATACATGCTGGACTCGGCGGTCACCACGCTGCAGCCCGAGCCCTTGTAAGCAAGGCCTTCCGTACAGGCTTCTATTAGCCGACGGCCCGGGCAGATGCACAAGATCTGGTCCAACGTTGCGTCGGATGCCAGCTTTTTGCAAACCAAAGCCATATGCCGCCTACCGCCCTCCAAACAATCCCCATTACCTGGCCCTTTGCGGTCTGGGGGCTTGATATGGTCGGACCCCTCAAGGGGGAACCCATAAGAAAAAATACTTACTGGTCATGGTGGATAAATTCACCAAATGGATAGAAGCCAAACCTGTTAAAATGGCCGAATCCGGACCGGTGATAGACTTCATATCTGGGGTTGTACACCGTTATGGCGTCCCCCACAGCATCATCACCGACAACGGCACGAACTTTACAGCCGACGAGGTAAACCTTTGGTGCAGCAACATGGGCATCAAGCTCGAGTATGCTTCTGTCTATCACCCGCAAACTAACGGTCAAGTCGAGCGAGCAAATGGTCTCATCATGAGCGGCATCAAACCCAGATTAGTACGGACCTTAAAGGAGTCTAACACGCACTGCGTAGAGGAGCTCGACTCCGTACTATGGGGGCTGCGGACCACGCCGAATCGCACTACCGGGTACACACCATTTTTTATGGTGTACGGCGCAGAGGTGGTTCTGCCCTGCGACAAAATTCACTAATCACCTCGACTGCGCATGTATGAAGAAAAAGAGGCCGAGCTCAATCGGCAGGACAGTTTGGACGCCCTGGAGGAGGAGCGCGACGTGGCTAAAGCCCGTTCCGGATTCTATCAGCAACAGGCTCGAAGGTACCAAAGCAGAGAAGTATGGGCCAAAACTTATAACGTTGGCGAACTAGTTCTACGCCTGCCGGAGAAGAAAAAGAACAAGCTTAAACCCAGATGGGAAGGTCCCTTCATTATTAACCAAGGTCTGACCGGCGGAGCGTACCGTCTACGGGATGCATCGGACAATCGACTCGAGCCAAACCCATGGAACGCAGCCAGACTCCAAAGATTCTACGCCTAGTGCCGGACTCTATGTTCGTCTCCTTACCCCTGTCCATTTTTCGCATATACGTTATCTGTCTTTTCTCTCTTTCTTTTTCTTTTCCCCTTCTCCTCAAGGCCTTAAAAGGCCAATTTGTGTCTTGACTGCACAATATTAGCGCGCTAACCGCGCTCATTATACCTGGGGGCTTCTTATACAGAAGCTTAATATAACCACTTTTCTGGGCTTCATGCCCCGCACATGTGTTACTCTTCCGCATGTACCTTTTTTCGCCATTATATGCATCGATATGATTTAAGTTTTGGCCAAGTTGGGTTGTCTGGCTCTTGTATTTATGCCCTACATTCCTGTTAATTCGGCTAGGACATAAGGGGAGCACCTCTGCTATTGTTACTGCCGGGTCAGCCGGATGTGTACCTCAGACTAGGTGAAGCCGAAAGCTAGAGTTCTTAAGGGAATATTCGGTCGGTGAACAAAAGATGACTTTTATTTATTTTGATACATGCCCCCCAGACGTTTTTTGCCTGCGTCTTTTTTCGCAAATCGGACATGCACATTAGGGCATGCGTACCCAGGGAAAGGAACCCTTAATGGAACTATTCTCCCTGGAAGATGTTTCTTACTATCCATGTAATATAGCATAGCTAGTTGGGTACTTATGCATTCAAGCACTTATGACCCCTACGCTTTGGTTTCCACGCATACCCCGGTTTTTACATAACTGAGCGGGTATTCGGATACACTCCGGACTATCGGGTCCGGAGGTCGAAGCGAAAAGGTCTGCCATGACAAATGATTTACAATCCGGCTAGGGACATTATATATGTCATTTAAAGTACACAGTCACATCGACTGACTGAATTCTTCTTCTATCCCATCCAACAGGCTGTCTAGCCTACAATCCTGTTGGGAGTACTTTGCGGCTAATTCTACTTGGTCATACACCAAACTGATGGGGATCTCTTTCCCATCGGGCCCCACAGGTCCGACCTCGGCCATGTGGTTTGGGTCAGCCTTGGTATATCGCGTCTTCACCATGGCCCAGGCCTCCCGTGCACCTTGTCGGCAGGCCGATATCTTCCATAATTGGAAGCGCCACCGCGCTCCATTGAGCTTTTCTATAAGCTCCCCCATGCCTCCGGGCAGGGAAGTGGATGGCCACAAGGCTTGGGAAATACTCTGCATCACCTGCGGAACTTGTTCGTGCAGTTGTGAGAGCTCTGGTAGAAGATCGCCCGCAGACTCGGGCATCTCCTCCGCGGGACGGCCTGTCAGCATACCTACAGATATAACTCTGTTAGCTGGCTTCTTCGCCGAACTCTTTTCAAAAGTTCGTTCAAGCACTTACTAAAAATGCCGCGTCGAAGCCGCTTATTCTCCTTCACGGAGTCCGCAAGCTGGGCCCGAACATCTTTCAGTTCCACGCCCAGCTGAATATTGGCGTCCTGGAGATCATTTTTCTCTGCTCGACCCACAGAAGCATCGCAGCTCGCCAAAGATCTGGTGCCGATTAACACGTTGCGAATCCCCCGGCGTGGCCTCCGGATTCACTCCGGAGTCATCTGCAATATCTATTGTTAGATTTGCATGCGTGCCACATACTATATGGTACCTGTCATTCTTTGCAATAGAAACAAGTGTTACCAGAAGAGGCCTTCTCGGACTCCTTCAATGCAGCAACTGCGGCCTGTAGCAGGGCCTTGCACTCTTCCAGCTCTTGAGACAATTGGGTATTCTTCTCTCAGAAGAACTCACATATAATGATCCTTAAATCAGTTGTGTCAACTGTTTCAAGTCTCAGGGGCTACTGATATATATAATCATCAAATTTTCTTACCCGTATATCCTTTACATACTGGTCCGTGGCTCTGGCAAGACCATTTTGAGCAGCACGGATGTACGCGTCTCCCGAGTTGAAGGCATCAAATGCCTCTTGGGACAAACAAGCGTCACGGAGTACGGCCCGGCGACGCCTATGATTCATGGCGCTCTCCACTTCGGAATTTGTGGCGGATATTTTATCCGCATCCTCTGTAGGAGGAGCATCTGGCGTGTGCCCCGTGTTAGCTTCCGCCTCTGTATCCGGCCCTGGAGCCCGACTGGTGGAGGCGTGATCAGCAACCTCTCCGGATATAGTCCGGGAGCATTTTTTCTTCTAGGAAACATGGGTGTTATTATGTTTTAAAAAGACGACACCCACGGAGCAAGGTTTGGTATCATACCTCTGCGCCAGTGTCTCAGTCCGGACCGCCTTCCTTTTTAGCCTACCCGGCTTCGGTGCCCCTTGTTGGCGAGTCACTGCGGGTTCGGCATGGCGTCCCGTGGGCCTTCCCTGTAAAACACCATACGTGTACGGTGGGTGAAGTGCATAAAAGGGGATCCTTCTCGGAAGCTGGGACTCTGGTTTTACTTACTTGCGATGCGGGGAGTAGCCCAGGATAGTCAGTTATAATGGCCACCATGGCATCATCACAGCTTAATTGATAGAATATCCTGTCGATCAGCTCCACAAATATGTCTGGATCCTCTTCGAGTCCGGGATCAAGGGCCCGGTCAGGGCCTCCGGTTGTGGAGGCAGGCTGTTGACCTCCCTTACAGCCTTTCGCAGTTCCTGCCACGAAATGGCAAGGTAAACACATATGAAGACGAATGCGGGAAGGATGGGAGTAAAGAATGGCAACTCACCCAATTTGGAGGGTTGTACATGGAGAATCCATCCCATGGCTTAATGCGGATGAACTCCTCTTCCTCTCCCTTATACAAATCAGACATATTTTTTGCTAGAGCAAAGAATCGAGTCCGTCCCTTACGCCCGCAGCCGAGTGGCATCATCTTCCCCGTTGAAGTGCCACATGGGGTGGCCTCGATATTGAATTGGCTGCACCCCCCGCATAATGCATATTGACATAACCTCGGTTATTGTCAGTCCTGATTGAGCCAGCACCTTTATCCGGCCCATCGGGTAAAGGACTTCTCTGTTATCTTCCTCCTGAGGGCTCCGTGGGCACCAGCTTCGGCGTTTCTTCAAAGGGGAATTGTCGAACTCGGGAAGACCAATCCAAATAAGATCCGGAAGGGGGACGTCCTCCATATAAAACCACTGTGAAGGCCAGTCTTCGGACGTCTTCTTCGAGGTACCGGACAGGTATCCGGTCCCGGCGATGCGACATATTTCGGCTCTGCCCACTTGATATATTGACCCCTTATGTGTACGGGGCACAAGGCAGAATAACCTCTTCCACAGCTCAAAATGAGCTTCGCAGCCCAGAAACAGCTCGCAAAGGGCCACATAACCAGCGATGTGTAATATGGAAGCCGAGGTGAAATTATGCAACTATAGGACATAGAACTCCAGGAGCCCACGGAGGAATGGATGGATTGGAAATCCATGTCCCCTTAATAAATAAGGAACGAGGCATACCCGCTCCCCCTTGGAGGGATTAGGAAAGCTCTCCGCTTGCTCCCCGCCATTATAGGTGGCGAGCCCGGCTCGAACAAGAACCATATACGCTGGAGGGAGAAATCCCTGGGTCAGTAACTCTACTAATTGGCTGTGACGGAACACTTCTTCCAATCACCGGGCTTAGGGCTGCGGGAGCGAGAGGAGGAGCTACGATGGCCGGCCATGTTGGAATGGATTTTTTCGAGCGCGCTCTGATGGATACTTCATTGAGCGAGAGGATGGTGTGATTTGGATCTACGGATCCCCGTCTCTTTAATAGACAGTTTACTCACATGACTAGGGTGGCAAATGTAAAAATGCCCTGACTTCTCGCATTCGCTCGACACATGGAAGATAGCCATTATTGGGCGCGGAAGCCGATAAGTGCAAAGTTTATGGGAAGTCAGACACTACTCAGCAGGTATTCAGAATTTGGAGAAGAACCCGCCTTGCAATGTCGAAGACAATCTGCGCGCCGGACTCATCGTCATTGAAGCCTGGTTGAGACTCTTGAGGAGTCTGGATTAGGGGGTCTCCGGAAAGCGGACTATATCCTTTAGTCGAATTTGTTGGACTATGAAGATACAAGATTGAGGACTTCGTCCCGTGTCTGGATGGGACTCTCCTTTGTGTGGAAGGCAAGCTTGGCAAATCGGATATGTAGATCTCCTCCCTTGTAACCGACTCTGTGTAACCCTAGCCCCCTCCGGTGTCTATATAAACAGGAGGGTTTAGTCAAATAGGACAACAACAATCATACCATAGGCTAGCTTCTAGGGGTTTAGCCTCTACGATCTCATGGTAGATCAACTCTTGTAATACTCATATCGCCGAGATCAATCAAGCAGGAAGTAGGGTATTACCTCCATCAAGAGGCCCGAACACAGGTAAACATCGTGTCCCCGCCTCCTGTTACCATCCGCCTTAGGCAGAACAGTTCGGGACCCCCTACCGAGATCCATGGTTTTGACACCGACACCAACCACATAAATCTTGATCTCTAGCCTTCCCCAAGTTGCTTTCCACTCAAATCTTCTTTCCACCAAATCCAATCCTATGACAGAGAGTTGAGTGTTGGGGAGTGTCGGCGTCAAAACCGGCGGATCTCGGGTAGGGGGTCCCGAACTATGCGTCTAAGGCAGATGGTAACAGGAGGCGGGGGACACAATGTTTACCCCGGTTCGGGCCCTCTCGATGGAGGTAATACCCTACTTCCTGCTTGATTGATCTTTATGATATGAGTATTACAAGAGTTGATCTACCACGAGATTGTAGAGGCTAAACCCTAGAAGCTAGCCTATGGTATGATTGTTCTTGTCCCATTGGACTAAACCCTCCAGCTTTATATAGACACCGGAGGGGGCTAGGGTTACACAGAGTCGGTTACAAGGGAGGAGATCTACATATCCGTATTGTCAAGCTTGCCTTCCACGCCAAGGAGAGTCCCATACGAACATGGGACGAAGTCTTAAATCTTGTATCTTCATAGTCCAACAGTCCGGCCAAAGGATATAGTCTAGCTGTCCGGATACCCCCTAATCCAGGACTCCCTCAGTCGCCCCTGAACCAGGCTTCAATGACGATGAGTCCGGCGCACAGATTGTCTTCGGCATTGCAAGGCGGGTTCCTCCTCTGAATACTCCATAGAATATTTAGAACACAAGGATAGTGTCCGGCTCTGCAAAACAAGTTCCACATACCATCATAGAGAGAATAATACTTCCACAAATCTAATCTGCTGACACACTTGATAGCATCACATCATACCACAGCCCGGTCTTTATTCGAACCGTTTTTCTCAACCAGCCTCGGCGCACATTGCGAGGCGGTTTCCTTGGCACGTCTTGTCGAAGCAGAGATCGTGTCCCCTTATCACGGGATTCTCATCAATACGGACGTGGGTAACCCAACCGCGCCATCAATTACGGTGCTTGGGGAATAAGTGAGTTTACTAGGCAGGTGGGGCATACAGTTTCGTCCGCCCTTATAAAGGGATAAGGGTTCACCTTTTTCACCCACGCCTTCTTCCTCCTTGCTCATCCATTCTCGCGCACTCGAGCTCCAACACCAAAGTTTGCGTCTTTCTCCTCAAACCGTTCTAATCATGTCTGGAGCGGGAGGCAAGTGGTGATGAAATCCTCCGTTACGGAGGAGGACATCAAAAAGCTGCGGGGAGCCGGATATTTGGCCGCGGATATCGCGCACCGGCTGCCCGACGCGGGGCAGATTGTCCCTACCACGGAACCTCACGAGAGGGTAGTTTTCCTCACCCACTTCGTCCGTGGACTGGGATTTCCCCTCCACCGGTTCATCCGCGGCCTCATGTTCTACTACGGGCTGGACTTCCATGATCTGGCCCCGAACTTCATACTCAACATCTCGGCATTTATCGTCGTGTGCGAGGCCTTCCTCCGCATCCGGCCCCACTTCGGCCTATGGCTGAAGACCTTCAATGCTAAACCAAAGGTAGTAGGCGGCCAGCAAGCGGAATGCGGAGGCGCCATGGTGGGCAAAATGCCCAATGTTACATGGCTCGAGGGCTCCTACGTGGTGACCATAAAGGGGTGGCAATCGGGGTGGTTCTACATAGCCGAGCCACGCGACACCAACTGGGTGGCGGCCCCCCGAGTTCCGATCCGGAATCCCCATGCGGCTCACCTCCTGGAAAGAGAAGGGCCTGTCCTGGGGTCCATCGGTGGAGCTGACCGAACTCCAGGAATGTATCCGGAACATGATAAGCAAGAAACTCAAGCTTGTCAACGTGGTCCAGGTCATGCTCTTCCGTCGGATCCTCCCGTGTCAACGACGAGCATTCAGTTTGTGGGAGTTCGACCCGGCCGAGCACCAGACGCTGCGAGAGCTCTTCGACACAACGCACAAGGACGTCTGGAGGGTGTTGTTCAAGGGCGCCGAGGTACCTCCTTCCCTCACCGAGGACCGCAGACTTAGCGTGAAGCTCCCTGCGAATCCGATAAGTTCTTTACACCTTATAGGGTATTTATTTTCCGCAGTTTAATCATGTGCGGGATCTAAGCTCCCATGCCTTTAACAGGACTGGGTGGAGACAGCAGGGCAGATCGACTGCCCAGCCCCCCTGCCCGAAGACCCAGCAGATGCTCTCCTGACGGAGATGCTGACCCCGGCACCTTATGAGGTGCCGGAGAAGAAGACCAAGAAGAAGGCCACGGGGACCCGAAAGGGTCTCCGGCGTCAGGTGATATCAGACACATCGTCCGATAACTCCGAGACACACTCCTCCCATGACAACGAGGAGGAGGAGGAGGAAAGTTGTCCCCCCCCCCCCAACCGGGGGAGATAAGAAAAGGAAGGCCGCCCCAACTGGGGAGGCCGAATGGTCCAAGAAGAAGAGGACCCTCCTTTCGGACTGCTCCACGACCGCCGCCCTCTGGCTGACGACAAGTGGTTGCCCGAGGACAAGCCCACAGCAAAGTCGTAAGTATCCGGGTACCATAGTAATTTACGATATGTTTCTATTGCACTGCTCCACCTTACGCCGAACATGATTATGCAGTCCGTCCCGAGCCCGTATCGACGTATGTTCATCGGACGGTTCTTTGGACCCGTCGGATATGAGTAGCGGCTCTCTTCCGACCGCCTCCACCCCTCGCCCTACGGACAACATTGAGGTGTTGTCTGAGAAGGCACCGGGCCGAGGGGAGGTAGTCCAGGAGACGCCTCAGGGCGACCTTCCGGACCCTGGGCGCAAAGGGAGCAAGACTCCCACGGGCTCTAGGTTCGGACCTCAGCCGAACACTGTGCCGGAACCTCCTGTGGTTCCGGACTCCGGCAGGCGACCCCCTGTTAAGAGGGGCAAGCTGCCCGTGCCGGTGACCTCTGTCCATCCAGAGGCACCGGACAACTTGTTGGAAGCGCTTCAGGGTGCTTCTATCGACAAAGAGCACTGCACTATCATGAGTGCGGTGATCGAGAAGGTTCAGTCTGCCAAAAGCGGACTAACTGAAGCGTGCACAAGCCTCCTAACAGGCTTTCAGGTAAGTAATTATAGGAGAATGTTGCCGCATAGATAGTAGCCCCTGATGCTCTGTTTGGCGTTCACAAAGAAAGGCCGAATAGAGGATCGCATCATGACTTAGGAGTCTAATTGGAATATGTCTATTTGCATATGCAGGCTTCACTGCTGGCCGCTACCGCACGTACTGCGGAGGTCGCTGCACTAGAGCAGGACCTTGAGCGGTCCAAGGAGGAGCTCGACCTTATCAAGAGGCAGCTCGAAGAGAACAAAGGTAAGCAATACCTTGTCTATATGAAAAAAAAGATTTGGTTGCAGAATAATAGGATCGTCATGAATGTGCCAGGGGCCGCGGCCGAAGTGGCGACCTTGAAGAAGGCGCTATCCGAGGCTGAGACAAAGCAGCCCAGGAGCGCACTGAGCGAGAAAAACAAGAGGCCCGAGTAGGCGAGGTACAGCAAGAGCTCCAGGCTCTCGTCAAGAAGAATGAGGTCCTGGAGCTTGACTCTAAGACGTGAGAGTCCGAGCTTGCAAAGGCGCTCGATAGCGTGAAACATGCCAAGGACGAAGCCCAAAAGGCCCTCCAGGAAGTTGAGGTGGTTAAGAAGATACCGGCGGGTAAGGCATTCATTATGCAAAGCAAGCACGTGAAAGAAAATTTCTTTTTTACTTACCCGAGTTCGGAGCTCTCCAGGAGCGTTCGCAGATCTGCCCTTGATTATTAATCGGCGCGGAGTTCTACGGGCCGAGGAGGGAGCTCAACGGAGAAGTTGTTACGGTCTCGATTATCTTTGGGACCGAACACCCGATGCCCTTGAGCGACCAGCTGAAGCAACTGGTCGAGCTCCACAAGGTGACCGGACAGGCCATGAAGGGCCTTATAGTCCGGATGTGGCCTGGCGATCCCCTGCCCAACAGCTACTTCGGTCTGGTGAGGCGGCTTGTTAATGCATGTCCCCGATTGGAAGTCATCAAGCGGTCCGTCTGCATCAAAGGTGCACGCAGGGCTTTTGCCCGTGCGAAGGTGCACTAGGCGAAGATGGACGCAGAGAAGCTGGTGAAGGAGGGGCCACTGCAGGGCAAGGAGCATCGCCACCCCGAAATGTATTATGAGGGTGTCCTGAAGGGTGCCCGTCTTGTGGCGGAGGAGTGTACCAAGGATGTAATTTTTGAATGAACTTGCTCATGTGATCCTGCAATATGGAAACTAGTTCATTTGCGCTATGCAACGCTTTTTGAATTTAAAATATTACCTTCTGTGCGGCCGTTTATGAAATCTGAGAGTTGCCAAGTCGTCGGCTTCTGCCCCCATGCAGCTAGTGCTGGGGTGTTCAGGATAAATCTGAGCACTCTTTTTCCCAGTTTTGGGTCCTTCAAGGGAGGTGCTCGGTATAGCGAACCAGCAATCGGACTATAATGCTTTATCACTCTCACTTAGCCATAGAAGTCTACAATTTTAAATTTTGGCGAAGCCCCTAGTATTCGGAAGGCCGAATTTGGGGCGCTATATACGCCTAAGTCGGACAAGGCCGACTCCTCACCCGAAGCGGAAAAAGTCTTTAGGGACTTGAGACCTCTCGAATAGCAACCAGCTCTCGCCTCATCATGACAGTCAGTTTTGGCTTTCTCTACTGAGGTGCTCGTCCGGAAGAACCGGGACACAATCGCAGTAGTTCTCCCAGTGCTACCTTAGCCGATATAGCGGAACGTAAGTACCAAAACATGGGAGCCGGGCAAACCCAACTATTGACCCAAGACATGATTCGGACTTGATGCATATAGTGCTATAAGTTCGGGGTGCCGCACTGTGGAAAGTGTTCGGACTTCTCACGCCGTATTATGGGGTATACGAAAGACCCTGGCGTACTGGCCCTACCAGAATGTACGGGTGCTGATTGTCGTAAATGAACATATATAAAAAAGAACAGATAATGCCATAATAGACTAGTCTATGCATTGTTATTCAAAGAATACAATGAAACGTACTGATACAAGTAGTGCAATAAGCAAAAAATAGGATTATTTAACATGTCCTATCCAAGGGCAAGCTGCGGAATGGTATTTAAAGCAGGTATTCCGCTCGTTATCAGAGACCACCTGGGGATTCCATTGTACGACGTAGCTTCCTGCCTCCTTGGTTGTTGTATTATGTGTCCGGCAATCACACTGCCGGATAGGGCTTCCAGAGAGTAAGGTCCTGAAAGAGAGAGAATGATAAAGGCATTCAGCCCCTAGGGCGGTTGAGCCGCACTGCGGAATGTGTCATGGTCGTGCCCCCGCATATGCCCATGGTATTTTTAATGCGTAATTGTGTACGCATGGCACGGATTTCGCTGTTTGACTGGGACTAGGGCGGGGGCCGAATTGCTAGGTGAGCTCTGAACGTGCCAGGCGATCCTGTTGCAGGTTAATCCGGACTCTCTTGATGGTGTCCGGAGGCTTTATCGCCGAATTGGTGGATTGCCTTAAGAGGCTGCTTTGTGCTTCTGCTGCGAGGGTCGCAGTGTGCTCCTCCATGCGGAGCGAGCGCTCTGTGTTTCCATTGATGGTTATGACCCCCCTAGGTCCTGGCATCTTGAGCTTGAGGTATGCGTAGTGCGGTACATGATAGCCGCTGCGGAACGGGACGATATCGAAGATTAGCTCCTCGCTTCGGAAGTTGTCCGGAGGTCCGAAGACAACTTCCAGTGTGATTGAGCCCGTGCAATGGGCCTCTACACCTGGGATGACGCCTTTAAAGGTCGTTTTTGTGGGTTTGATCCTCGAGGGGTCTATACGCATTTTGTGCACCGTATCCTGATAGAGCAGGTTAAGGCTGTTGCCGCCGTCCATAAGGACTCGAGTGAGGTGAAATCCATCATTGATGGGGTCTAAGACCAATGCGGCAGATCCGCCATGACGGATACTAGTGGGGTTGTCCCTGCGATCGAAGGTGATCGGACAAGAGGACTATGGGTTGAACTTTGGGGCGACGGGCTCCATTGCATAGACGTCCCTTAGTGCACGCTTCCGTTCCCTCTTGGGGATGTGGGTTGCGTATATCATGTTCACCGTCCTCACTTGTGGGGGGAACCTCTTTTGTCCTCCCGTGTTCGGCGGCCGAGGCTCCTCCTCGTCGTCACTGTGCAGCCCCTTGTCCTTGTTTAAGGCATTTAACTTGCCGGCCTGCTTAAACACCCAGCATTCTCTGTTGGTGTGATTGGCTGGCTTATCGGGGGTGCCGTGTATTTGACACGAGCGACAGAGTATGTGGTCCAAACTGGACGGGCCCGGAGTACTTCTTTTGAATGGCTTTTTCTGCTGACCGGATTTAGAGCCACTAAATCCGGCATTGACTGCCGTATCCTCGGTGTTATCACCGTTGTTGCAGCGCTTGTGTTTGCTACGACGTGGTCTGCCGTTACTGTCCTCGGTATCCGAAGTGCCAAGGTTCCTTGATATGTTGTTGCTGCGAGCCAGCCAGCTATCCTCTCCCGGGCAAAAGCGGGTCATGAGTGCCGTGAGGGCTGCCATAGACTTCGGCTTTTCCTGGCCGAGGTGCCGGGCGAGCCACTCATCACAGATGTTATGCTTAAATGCCACTAAGGCCTCTGCATCCGGACAGTCGACAATTTTATTTTTCTTGGTTAGGAACCTTGTCCAGAATTGCCTGGCCGATTCCCCTGGCTGCTGAGTTATATGGCTCAAGTCATCGGCATCCGGTGGTCGCACATAAGTGCCCTGGAAATTGTCAAGGAATGCATCTTCCAGATCCTCCCAACAGCCAACGGAGTCTGCTGGCAAGCTGTTCAGCCAATGTCGAGCTGGTCCTTTGAGTTTTAGTGGGAGGTACTTGATGGCATGTAGATCATCACCGCGGGTCATGTGGATGTGGAGGAAATCCTCGATCCATACCGCGGGATCTGTTGTACCATCATATGATTCGATATTTACGGGTTTAAAACCCTCTGGGAATTCATGATCCATTACTTCGTCAGTGAAGCATAGGGGGTGTGTGGCGCCTCTGTGCTGGGCTATATCACAACGCAGCTCATATGAGTCTTGCCTGCTGTGTTCGGCCCGGCCGGATTTACTTTTACTGTATCCGGCGTGACGGTCATCGTCCTGCGTAGGTGCGTGCCCTCGTGATCCGTATATCGATCTTGCGTGTCTTGCCCTGTCTTCCAATACATCTCGCAGGCCTCGCGTGTTGCCCCGTGCCTTGGTATTTTTGTTTGAGTGGCGCCGGGGTGCGGGCTGAGCTTCAGGCTGGAATGCCTCTCTGTCTCGGCCACGAGGTGGCCGATCAGCCGCATCATATGCTGGTGATGTGGGTTTCATGCTTCCTCCTCAAGTCGGAGTAGCAACCTGCGCTTTGGGTAACCCTTGGAAGGGCGTTCGAGTTCATATTCCTCGGCCGCAAGGACTTCAGTCCATCTGTCTGCTAGCAAATCTTGATCAGCTCGAAGCTGTTGTTGCTTTTTCTTCAGGCTATTTGCTGTGGCTATAAGCCGGCGCTTAAAGCGCTCCTGCTCGACGGGATCCTCAGGCGCGACAAATTCTTTGTCGCCGAGGCTCACCTCGTCTTTGGAGAGAGGCATGTAATTGTCATCCTCCGCTTCTCCCTCTGCCGCTCGCTCAGGAGGGCTGGCTTGTTCATCCTCCGGCTCTAAATCTTGCTGGAGGGGATTGTCGTCGTCTTCGGCACTGTCCGGAGTACTATTATCTCCTGTGCCGGTATCACCGCTTTTGCTGTGGCGAGACTTAAATGGCGCCCGACGTCGGTGCTTGGGTTGCTTCTTGGAGGGGTCATCCTCCGTCCTGTCCGCCATTGCCTTCTTTGGGTGTATCCACCATGTATTTATCATATGATGAGGTGGCGGTCCGGTGCCACATGGGCGATGGTTCATGTTAAATCTCCTGCATCGTTGTCCATACCATCGATGTCTTGAGTCGAACTTCGAGCATGTCGGTTAAATAAATCGGCGATGGCTACTAAGTGGGTGGTGGGTGGGGAGTGAATTTCTTCGTCATCCGCATCCCACTCTAGCCGGACATAGTTCGGCCAAGGTTCTCCTGACAAGGAGAGAGACCTTAAAGAGTTTAGCACATCGCCGAAGGGCGAGTGCTGAAAGATATCCGCGGAGGTGAACTCCATGATCGACGCCCAATCGGATTCGATAGGCATGGGCGCTGGCGGCTCGGAGTCAGAGGTCGGAGATGAATCCAGTGGTTCGGCATCGCGGCTCTCATGAGGGGTAAAGTCAGTATCCGGCTCTATAGCTGCTGAGAGTGCTGCCTCCAAGGCGGGGTCTATCCGCCCGTCTTCGGATGGCGCAATTTGCTCCGGATTGAAGGCCGGAGTAGTTGCCGGTGTGATCTCCGAATCTTTGTCCGGACGATGAGCTATATCATGCTCGTCGTGATCGTCTGGCGCTTTGGCAAGGGCTCGAATCCGTCAAAGATCAAGTCTCCGCGGATGTCGGCAGTGTAGTTCAAGTTTCCGAACCTGACCTGATGGCCAGGGGCGTAGCTCTCGCTCTGCTCCGGATGGCCAAGCGAGTTGGCCCGCAGTGCGAAGCCGCCAAATACAAAGATCTGTCCAGGGAGGAAGGCCTCACCCTGGGCCGCATCGTTACCGATGATCGAAGGAGCCATAAATCCTTATGGTGACGGCACAGTGGAACTCTCAATGAAAGCACCAATGTCGGTGTCAAAACCGGCGAATCTCGGGTAGGGGGTCCCGAACTGTGCGTCTAAGGCGGATGGTAACAGGAGGAGGGGGACACAATGTTTACCCAGGTTCGGGCCCTCTCGATGGAGGTAAGAACCTACTTCCTGCTTGATTGATCTTGATGATATGAGTACAAGAGTTGATCTACCACGAGATCGTAGAGGCTAAACCCTAGAAGCTAGCCTATGGTATGATTGTTCTTGTCCTACGGACTAAACCCTCCGGTTTATATCAACATCGGAGGGGGCTAGGGTTACACAGAGTCGGTTACAGGGGAGGAGATCTACATATCCGTATTGCCAAGCTTGCCTTCCACGCCAAGGAGAGTCCCATCCGGACACGGGACAAAGTCTTCAATCTTGTATCTTGATAGTCCAACAGTCCGGCTAAAGGATTTAGTCCGGCTGTCCGGATACCCCCTAATCCAGGACTCCCTTAGGGAGACTATCATTTGAAGCACAATAGCAAGGAGTTCATCATCAACACACCATTTGTTACTTCTTGGAGAGTGGTGTCTCCTAGATTGGCTAGGTGTCACTTGGGAGCCTCCGTCAAGATTGTGGAGTTGAACCAAGGAGTTTGTAAGGGCAAGGAGATCGCCTACTTCGTGAAGATCTACCGCTAGTGAGGCAAGTCCTTCGTGGGCGACTGCCATGGTGGGATAGACAAGGTTGCTTCTTTGTGAACCCTTCGTGGGTGGAGCCCTCCGTGGACTCAGCATAACAGATTACCCTTCGTGGGTTGAAGTCTCCATCAACGTGGATGTACGATAGCACCACCTATCGGAACCACGGATAAAAAATCTTCGTGTCAACATTGCGTTTGCTCCCTCAAACTCCTCCCTTTACCTTCATATGCAATTGTTTTACATTCCGCTGCTATACTCTTAGAATTGCATGTGTAGGTTGATTGCTTGACTTGTGCTAAGTTGCTAAAATCTGCCAAGAACTAAAATTGGGAAAAGGCTAGATTTTTATTTGGTCAAGTAGTCTAATCACCCCGCCTCTAGACATACTTTCGATCCTACACCAAATGTCGGGGCCGAGTTGTTGCCATCTCTACCAGTGGTAGCTAGGAGTTGAGCACCAGTAGTGAGCTTAATAAAGTATCCATCGACACCTACATAATCAACATTTCAAACAATTAAGTACATTTAAATGAGAAACAATAGTGCACAAGGTTCATAAACTAACCAATGAATGGTCTGCACCCCTTGAGAAACCCCTCCCTTGCTCCATTGATGCAATAGAACATGGCATGGAATCTTGGGTCTGTGTGGGGAATTTTTTCAGTAGGTGTTGTAGTAACAGAGTGACTATTACTCTATTCCCAGGGTTTGTATCCATGACAGTCTTAGCATAGTCTCTAAGCCTAGGATATTGCTTCTTATGATCTCCTAACACAGCTTCAATACCTATGTTCTTTGCCCTATATGCCATAGAATTGGGCACATCTACACCATATTTTCCCATGCAGACATCAATTATAGTCTGAATGCCAGTAGTTGGATCAAATCCGAAGAGGGCCTCATATTTCTGTGCCAGCCACTTGGCACTCACCCTGGTGGTCCCTGTAGTACTAGGGCAAGTGTGCTCTAGTCTCATCTTCTTAATTACGAAGCTATTCTCCCCTTTTATAATTGTTGCTACCATAAAGAACTTGCAATGTTTATCTCTACACTCATAATTATCCTATTATCCGAATTTCTGTGATACTTGAATTTCCTGCTCTAAGTGATGTGTAAATTCAACAAAGCTTCTCTGAATTGATGTTGATCCCTGAAACACAAGTGTAGGCAGAGTTGCTGATGTGGTTGCTCCATTTTCTCATTGTACCATTTCCTAATGGGCCTCTTCTTTGCCCTACTCTTCCTTTTCTTTGGTAGGACAAATGATAGTGGCTCAAAACCATCATCATCACTCTCCTTCAGCAAACCCTTCTCTTCTTCATCTGATGAATGTTTGAAATCTGGTTCCACCTCTTGTAACACACTTGAATGTGACATTGTTGTTGGTCCTCTCCTAACTGGCAATTTCTGCATCTTCTTTGTAGGTACAACTATAGTTTCTTCTTCTTCTGAAACCAATGTGTGATCTTCCTCCAGCTCAAATAGTTCCTCAACTTCAGTGTCACGCTCATAATGCAGCACTTCTTCCTCCTCTGATTGTTCATCATCTGTTTCTCCTCTTCTACTTCTTCCTCTCTTTATCTCTTTCCCTCTTCCATCTCTGCATCTTCAGCATCACACATATAATAAGGGTCACTTCCAATTTAACTTTAATTATCAAAGGCAGAAGCATCACTGCCCTCATCTACCTCATATCCCCGATATCCCTCTTCTTCTTCTAAAACAGCTTTCAACTTGGCATTTACATTCCTGCTTTCTTGTGTGCAAACAGCAGGAGCATGAGCTATAGTAGAGCTGCTACACTGACTTTGAAACACTACTCCTTGCTGATCAACAGCTAAGATAGGAGGCCCACTTAGATTAACCACAACAGGCTCTTGATACACAATAGGGGACACTTATTGCTTATGAAATTGTTGCCTCTCAAATTCACTAACCGAGGGTGGACAAGCCCCGACTAGCAAATTAAGCACCAAAGTATCCTTATTATGCCTCTTTATCATTTTTAATTTAGCATTACTATCTACCATTTCCGGCCCGTGTTCTCCTAAACCTGGATTCTCAATGTGATACAGACAATCCTATACACTAAATCCTTGTGTTTCCATCAGTGCAACTATATTCAGATAAGTAACATCTGAACTTCAGAGCTTCCTCTCCAAAGGTTGTTGACAATTAAAATGGATCCTAACTTTCCAAATGTCTTCATTGATACTACAAAATAAAGAAAACTTCAAGTATTCAGTACCCTAACTCGAAATTTTCTCTTAACAGAAAACTAAAGACTTTAGAGTAAATTTGAAGTAAGTTTACGATTTTAGTTAACATAAAGGAACACAAACCAATATAGTTTACAATTTTAGTTGACATACTAAAAAAGAAAGGAAATTTCAAGTAAGTTTACTATTACAGTCAACAGAACATGAACCAATATAGTTTCCAATTTCAGTTAACAGTAAGATAAATCAATTAAAGTAACACTAGCAAATTTTGAACCTGCCAAATTAAGGTAACACTAGGAAATTTCAGTAAATAGTAAGAGAAAACAATTAAGAGGCAGTTCAGTACCCTAGCAAATTTGAGAGTAACACAAGGATTAACCTGCCTAATTAAATAAACATCTGAACTAATTGGAGAGGAAGCAGTATAGTACCCTAGCAAATTTGAGAGTACACTAACAACTTAAAGTAACACAAGGATTAAATCTGCCTATTTAAGGATACATCTTAACTAACTGGCTAGGATACTTTAATTGGACTAAAATGGGATAGGATACTTTAATTGAACTAAAATTAGCTAGAAAGTAGAGGAGGAACAAACCCTAATCCCATATTGCAGAAAGCAGAGGGGGAGGAGGGAAGATTATAAGAACCTGGAGCACGCCGCCGATTCCATGCGTCAAGTGATGGCTAGTGCTAGGGTTCGCCACCCAAATCTGCGCCATCCACAACCGCTGCTCCATGGACAATGCCGGCTCCGAAAGATCGTCGTCGTCGATGGAGTACGCAGAGTTGGAGTCGTTGTTGTTGTCGCTACTACTGTCGTCGTCGTAGATTCTGGCAGCCGCGCCGCTATGTATGGACGGGAGGTCTCCGTGGCCGTCGACGCCCTCGCCACCGCCTGCCAGAGTTGCCGGCGCCATAGCCGCTCGGGAAACCTAGGGTTCGAGGGGAGAGATGCGAGTGATGGCTGGACGAACCGGTTTGATGGAACCGGGCTAAGAGCGACCGAGCCGGACTCGTCCTCACCAGCGCGTGAGCACGCGCCGATTGGCCACCGTGGCACCTGTCAGTTTCGGCGTCAATATGTATAAACACAAGGTTTAGCTCTATTTGCAACAGCTCGCCCCAAAATAGGTACTGACATGCAAAAATTACCAAACTTGATATCAATGTGCACGTTCTACCCCAACTGTGGTACTTTCATGCAATTAACTCCAACAGCTTCCGGTGCTTCGGCCTGCAAGCCCCTCGCGCCTCTCGGCGGCCCCGCACGTGCCTCGGCTGGGCCGCTCCTACACCTGAATTCCACTTTGGCCTCCAGCCTAGTCACGCCCTTGTAACGTACACGTACGCATCTCGCCGACTCCAAGACAAGGACTCCAGCTACCACACGCCGCCGCCGAGATCAATCTGATCCGATCGATCCTTACACGCGTGCTCTGCCGTCAGCTTCCATCGCTTCTCGCTGCCTGACATCGACCCTTTGCTTCGCCGAGATCCCTTTGATACCAAGCCGGCTGCCTATACTCAGCGATTTCTTGCCCATCTCGTAATTCCAGCCGAACACAAAAAATTCCGAGTAACAGCCATAACTTCCGATTTTCAACGACACATCAATGCATCACCACCGGTAGCTCCTCTAGATCAACTTCCACGACCTCTTCGAACCTTGCTCATGATACCACTTGATAGAATTAATCCGAGGCTACCGTTGATCTATCAAGGACCAAGCAATCACATGATTACGACACCAAGATTTGTTAACGAGGTTCACCGACATGGCTACATCCCTGGGCCTGACTACAGGCGCTCCTCCTAATGACACCGCTACAATACCGCACCTCGGTCGCACGGGCGTCGGCACATGCCACCGGCTTGCTCTGCGTACCTGTGCTATTATGTTGGCATAAGTAACATCGTGTGTCTGCCCTCTTAATATATAAGAGGCCTAGGATACAATCGTCCTATCAGGACACACTGGTGGAAAAAAGGCCTTTGGTCGCGGTTCGCAACTGCCATTAGTCGCGGTTGGGCAACCGCGACCAAATAAGCGCGACTAATGCCCCCCACCTTTAGTCGCGGCTGCTTAAGAACCGCGACCAAAGGCCCGTCCACGTGGCGTAAGCGGCCGTCGAGCGGAGGAGGACCTTTAGTCGCGGTTCTTACGCCAACCGCGACTAAAGGCCGCCACAGTTTAGGGTTTTAGCCCCCTAAACCTGTTTTCTGTTTAATTTGTATTGTTTTGTGCTTTATTTTATTTCTTTTATAGAAAACCCTGCTGTGGGCGAGGGAGGCCGGTCGGCGCGTTGAGGGCGGGCGAGCGAGGCGGCAAGACCGAGGCCGGGCCGGGCAAGGCTGTATAGGCGAGGGCGACGGCGGGCGGCGCCGAGGGCGAGGGCGACGTGATGCAGAGGCGAGGGCGACGGGCGGCGCGCCGAGGGCGAGGGCGACGGCGGGCGCTGGTAGGCGAGGGCGGGCGGGCGCCGAGGGCGAGGGCGACGGCGGGCGGGTAGGCGAGGGCGACGGCGGCGGGCGGCCGAGGGCGAGGGCGACGGCGGGCGCGCCGAGGGCGCGGCAGAGATGAACAGACGGAGAAGCCAAAAGCAAACCTACACCCACTTGTGAAGAGAATGGCTCCAAATGGCTAAGTGTTGGCTGCTGGATGGGTATATATAGGGAGGGCTTTAGTTGCGGTTGGCACAGCAAACCGTGACTAAAAGGTGCCGAAAACCTTTAATCGCGGTTGTCTGGCAAACCGCGACTAAAGACTCCTCACGCCGGTAGCCACAGCGCCACAGGCCCAGCCTTTGGTCGCGGTTCACCTCCAGAACCGCGACTAAAGGTCCCATTAGTCGCGGTTCCTACAGCTTCGCGACTTATGGGGCTGGACGGAAGCCTGTTTTTCCAGTGACACGACTTCATATCCTATTTACACATCATACGACTCACAGTCTAACTATAACCTACCTTGTATAATAATATTCGACACAACTCTAACATTAAGGTCACTACACTCAACTATCTTCCCTTAATTAATTTGCAATGTTAAATTTTTCGCCTACATGACAGACTTAGCACTTGTATAAGGTGAAGCATTGGTAGGAGCCTTAGGGCCCATACTCTCATTGATGGCAATGCCGCGCAAATCCTATGCTTCCACGATCGGTCACAGAGATTCACGGCGCAAGGGTTTCTCTACGTCTAGTCTTATCTTTTTCTTTCTTTCTTTCTTTATTATTACTAGCAGATCAAGTTAGTTTCCTTTCTGTTGGAAAAAGTAGTACTTAACATCACGCTCGAAGAAAGAAAAGGACGGTACTCCCATGTACTGGACTGGTATCTGCGGGGCTAGCTATGGTCGTTGTTGTATGCCGACAGGCCAGCGGTGTACGGTCAAGTTGAAAAGATTAATCAAGGAGGCCGGGTGGTGAAATCCTCAGCCTAGCTAGCGTCTAGGCTCCAGAGACTCGCACCGATGGATAGAGCGCGTTTGCGTGATCGAAGACGTCGGTTTCACAAGGACTATTTGTCGAAAGGGGTGGGGCGGTACGTAGACAACGTAGCAATTTTCTCGGCACATGCATGGCCGCGCGGTGCATGCAATGCAGCACATGCATGTATGAAATCTTTGGATTTACCCGGCTTGATTTGATCGTACCTCGGTCCTTTTCGTCGCTAACATTATCGCCGGCGCTTATTTTCTTCTTTTCTGCATAGCTTGCAAAGGCTGTTTGATCTTACCTTCGCCACATCCTTCAGACTGGCTTTCCAAAGGAATCCAGACTCATGAACCACCGGTAACCGCTAGGTTTCCATCGGGCGGCTTGAGCTTCACTTCACATGAACTCCAGCACCTGACCCTGATCATGAAGCTACCACCTACAAATACAATTCGGGACGGAACGGGGTGGGAATATCGGTAGACACGCCGCTGCATGCCGAGGCATTAACGGCAGTCGGACACGGGCACATGCGGAATGAGAAAAGCTTGCGGCAGAGACGGCCGCGTTCCGGAATCGGCTCAGCGTCTGGAAAGCAAGACCGCGCCCGCACCACTCCGGGACGGCGGCTGTGCGCGCACAGGGGCCGCTCCAGTGCGCCAACGTAGGACGTGACGACGGCGGGGCAAGCGGGCGCGCCGTTGCGCCCGCCGAGGCGTCGCCAGGCTTCTCCATTCGAGCCACCCTCGCTCGTGGCTGAGGGGCACGGGCGTGCGTGCAAACAATGCCACTGCCACCCGATCGATGGAATAGTCTCGTTTTTTAAGGATCAGCAGGGGCTCAATTTATTCAATCATCGGTCGTATAGTGGCTCTTGCTCCTTGCTGCATAAACATGTCCTGTGCACTGAAAGCCGGCTCGTTTTTGTGCCCACTGTTCTCTGCTCCAGTCCCTAGCTAGCTAGCCATTATGCAGGCTTCAGAGCCGAGCAAGTTTTTTTTATTTCGAAAATCATCATTGATTTATTATAAAAATTCATCAGAACTACAAAGTGTCTCAAACATAATAAGAATTACATCAAATTTCTGAGACCATCGAACAACCACTATTGTTGCCAGAATGAACCGTTGTCGCAGCTTCACTATCGGAGCCACCATGACCTTGTTGTTAACAGCTGGAAAGTCTTCGTGCACGTACCTCTAAAGACCAGCGCCGCGCCCTGGAGCAGCAGTTGTCGCCATTGAACTCTTTCATAGATCTGAAGCACCTGATGCCAGATTTTGCCACATGACGCGAAACCCTAATCTCACCGTCACAAAGAGACGGCAAGAATCTACGCCGGAACTCCATCGACTCCATCCAAAGTGACGAGCAAGTAGTGATTTATAACTGTGTAGTAACATGTTTACTTTTATTTCAATGTGAAAAAATGGTCACAAATAACAAGGGAAAAAAAGTCAAACGATGATACCGTTTGTCCAACCCATGTTTTGGTCGATTTTACCGTTTGGTTAATTAACTTTAATTTCTTTTGTTCTCATGTCTATTTTTCTGCTGCAAAACCATAAACAAGTGCAGCACAACACACTTCAAGAGCAGCAGCAGCTGACAATTGAGGACGTGGTTGACATCACAATAGATTATGGCAATCAAGCTTTTTCCTATATCATTTGGCTAATCAACATTTTCATGCTTTCCCAGCTGTTCTTCTACATCGCTAAAAAAAACTGTTCTTCTACAGCTTTTTAGGGAAGTAAAAAAAATCGATCAGGGAAGTAACTTCAGCTCAACGCAATAGCAAACGAGCCTAACCTTCAATATGCATGTTTCCGCTTTTGTTCTCTTTCAAGAACAAAGGGCATGTAAGATGACGTCCATAACAAATTTAAAACATAAAAGGGCATGTAAGATGTAGTTCTTCGTAGTTCTAAGTTGCAAGGACAAAGTATTTAATGTTGCAGCGATTGAAAATGCTACAATACTTACTCATGTATAATGCATAGCCTCAAGGTGATGCCTCGCATGCCATGTAGGATTGGATATGATGTAAAGTAGGTTCGGATAGAGAAGCGGGATCCTCTTCAGGAGGCGGGTGCTTGAAGAGAAAAAGTGTGGTCCGGTGACAAAAGCTGAAAAGGTTGAAGTGAAAAGTAGAGATGCATGTGTACTAGAGTCTTTATTTTTTATTTCTTAATGAGGCCCACTAATGATAGCTTGCATTGGAGAAAAAAATTAATGTAGATGCTTCAAATTACTTTTTATCACAGGGCATATGTATTCATATGCCACCATTGTACATGCCCTAAGATAGCCCTAAAAAAGGAAACTTACTCATAAGATGCATGCATGCATGCAGTAGTAAGAGTACAAGGCTGAGCAACATTTTAAGCTTGTGCATGAGCTGTGACGGGCTTGCGAGTTCAGTAACAAGCATGCCCAGTACTAGTACTCGTGCTCATACTACCTAGTAGGTCTCCTAGTACATCTCAATTTACAAAACAGGACCGTACATATGCTATCAACGCGCGCATTCCTCGCCTTACGAGCGATCTCCAGGCTCAACGTCGATTAATGCCATTACATGCACATGCATATATGTCATGTCGCGCGGACCGTAAGCACATGCGGGTGGCCGACGTGATATCATCTTACCACGGCCCGTTCAGGCCCTGGTAGGCCTCGGCGGCGGCTGCGCCGCTGGGCGGCGCTCGGTGGCCGTTGGCCGCCGCCGCGCTCCAGGGACTGCACCTGCGTCTTGAGGAACTTGACGTAGTGGATGGCCTCGTCCAGCATGGACGCGGTGTCCATCTTGGTCCCGCCCGGGACGAGGCGCTGCAGGATGCGGATGCGCTCGCTGATGCGCTCCCGCCGCATCCTCGCCGCCACGCTCTGCGGGTCCGTCGAGATGCGCACGTTGCGGCGCTTCGGCGGGCGCACCGTGTCCGGGTCGATGTTCACCGGCTGCAGCGCCGCGATGCGGAAGATCATCTCCCGCATGGCCGCCGGCCCCGTGGCACCAGCGCCGTCGGGTGGAGGCTGCGACGTCGCCGTGTACTCGGAGCGACGGTGGCTGCCGTTGTAGGGGGCGGAGTTCGGCAGCTGGGAATACGGGTCATGGTAAGCCCCACAGGCGTTGGCGCTCGCCATGTGAGGCGCCGAGGAGAACTGGTGACGAGGGGCTTGCGTGCACGGAGAAGGGGGCACCGGCATGGCGTGGTCAGGGAGCGCGGTGAGCTGCTCTAGCTGCAGCATTGCGTTCATCAGCTCCAGCTGCGCCTCCGGGTGAGAGTTCAGCGTATCGAAGTCCATCCAGAGGTTGTGCCACTCGATCTGTATGACAACTTGGTTTGTTTTGGAAGATGTGGATGATGAGAGAGGGCAAGAGAGCGAGGAAGCTAGCAGCTAGAGCACAGGTTAAAAGGCTGTGTTGCTTAGCTAGTTGTACGCAGAAAGGCGCTATTTATAGGGAATGGGCAGGGTCTAGGGTGCAGGTTCCTTCAGATTTGATTTGACTGGCCATCATCCGTTCCGGGAATGCATACCGGTGTCCCGTTGGCCAGTGAGGAGCTGCCACCAGGATATAGGTAATTTGATTTGAAGGAGATTTTTCATGGTATAATTTTTGTGCGAAAATGTTAGACTCACAGACTCTTAGAGACTAATACAGGCTCTTTCCTCCTAATTAAACTTGCCCCCTGATTTTCAGCTGGGGTGGGGCCCCTCATCCTAATTTGCACCCAATTAAAAAAACCCACCTCACCCTCTCTGTGAACCACGATTGATGCCCGTGTGTGTAGCATTTCAGGAAAAGCTTGCTGAAAACAATCCACGCGCCCGCCGCCTCTTTTAAGGCCAACTTCAAAGCTAGACCTCAAACGGACGTCTGATTTGTTTGGATTTTGTCTGTTTGATCAAAAAACAGAAAAAGGCATTGGAAAATAACTTAAAACGGGCATATATATTACAATAACTTAATAAAAAGTCCACTGAATCACGGCTGCACATAGGACTTAAGTTGATTTTTTTAGAACATAAAAGGTAGATTTGCCCGCCGTCGTCGTGGTTGTCTTCAGGCGTCACCATCCTCGTCCTCGTCGTCCATGGTGAGGTCGATGTAGGGAGGCAACGTCCAAAGGTGGGGTGGCGGCCCACAAATTGGGGCGGGTGCGGCATGTGTAGGCTGTGGCGGGGGTGGTGGTGACCACGCCGCCCACGCGGCGGGCGGTGCTGGTTGTGGTGGCGAGGGCGGGCTGCATGGCACCATGATCGTCCACGACCATGACTGCCCGTACAGCGCCAGGTTCCACACCGGGATAGATGGGCGTTCCTCCATCACCTCCTGTTTCACTTCCAACTCCGGGATGTAGACATCATCGGCGGCCGAGAGCGCCATCATCTCCTCCGGCCCCTCCCATTGCTCCACCTGGCTGCGCTTGAACTCCCTCTCGGAGTCCTCCATCACGGCCTGCACCAGCCGCTCCTCCTCAACGGTCATGGTGGGAGGTGGTGGCGGCGGCGGCGACATGGAGGGTGTTGTAAAATATGCCCTAGAGGTAATAATATTATATTATTATATTTTTGTATTCATAATTAAGAGTTTATATTCTATGCTATAACTGTTATGATTCTGAAATATGCCATTCAGTGGAAAACTCATATGCATGTGTGGAATGTGATACATCTCAACTGTGTCTATAATTTTTTATTGTTTCATATTATTATATTGCCAAAATTAGATACTTTATATGCAATTTTATATCATTTTTAGGAACTAACCTATTAACTCAGTGCCAGTGCCAATGCTAGTTGCTGTCTTTTGCTTGTTTTTGGCTTTTCAGAAAATCAGCACCAAACGAAGTCCAAACACGATGAAACTTTACGGTGATTTTGTCTAGACCAACGGAGTCCCTAGAACGTTCGGGAGAAGGCCATAAGATCTACGGGAGAGCGACAAGCTCACACAGCGCCCCCAGGGGCGCGCCACCTGAGCTCATGGGTCGCACACAACTCCGTTTGACCAAATTCCAACTCCATAAATTCCCAAATCTTTTGAAACCAACAGAGAGCCGCCATAAACACTTCTCCCGCCGCTGCAAGCTTCTGTTATTCCACGATCCCATGTGGAGGCCTTTTTCGGTACTCTGCCGGAGGGGGAATCGATCATGAAGGGATTCTACATCATTATTGCTGCACCTCGAATGATGTGTGAGTAGTTTACGTATAAAAGACCTACGGGTCCATAGCTAGTAGCTAGATGTCTTCCTCTTTCTCTCTGATCTTCAATACAAGGTTCTCAATGATCTTCACGGAGTTCTATCCGATGTAATCTTCTCTTGCGGTGTGTTTATTGGGATCCAATGAATTGTGGGTTTATGATTAGACTATTCATTAAAAGGAATTGAATATTTTCTGAACTTTATTATGCATGATTGTTATAGCTTTGTATTTCTCTTTGATCTATCCATTTGCTTTGGCCAATTAGACTTATTTATCTTTAGTCAGAGAGGTGCTTTATAATGGGTTTAATCTTGCAGTATCCTCACATTGTTGCCATTAAGGGTAAAACGATGGGGTTCAATCATATTGTCTGGTTTTATCTTATCTTCATTATGTCATCATACTTCATGCATTACTCTGTTGTTATGAACTTAATACGTAGAGAGGCAAGCATAGAAGTGCTCTCGAAATAGAGTAATAGTAGTATATGCAGGCAGGAGTCGGTCTACTTGTCACGGATGTAATCCCTATATACATGATCATTGCCATGAATAATGTCACAACTATCATCTTTTCTATCAATTGCCCAACAGTAATTTGTCTACCCACCATATGATATCTATACGAGAGAGAAGTCTCTAGTGAAAACTATGGCCCCCGGGTGTACTTTTATCATATTACAAAAACCAAAAATACCTTATTGCAATTTATTATATTATATTTCACTTTGTAATTTATATATCTACCACTACCATATCTGATACTTGCAAGTAACGAGTTTAAGGGGATCAACAACCCTCTTGCCTGCGATGGATGCAAGTACTTGCTCTTGTGTGTGCAACTACTGTTCAATAGGATTTGCGTGATTCTCCTATTGGTTCGATAACCTTGGTTCTCACTAAGGGAAATAGTTATCATCTACTACATTGCTTCACCCTTTCTCTTGGGGGGGGGGATCCCAACGCAACTCACAAGTAGCAGGAAGAATTTCTGGCGCCGTTGCCGGGGAGACATCATCAAATACCTACAAGTACCTTCATTTACATTATCATTTACTTGCTTTATTTGCTTTTATTAGTCTCGTTACAAAAAAAGTATCAAAAACATAAAATTATTTTGTTTTGCCTATTCGCTTGTAATGATCATGTTATCACACACAAAAAATAGACATATGGATCCACTTAAGGTTTTGTACTTGGGTCATCTTTGATTCATTTATGCTCGTGCTGAATCCCCAACTAGATTAGTTGAGAGAGAATCATTAGAGCTTGCTTATGTGCATCACCGCTTGTCTAAAAAAGGAGACAACCATGGGATCAAATACCTAGAATGGAATGCCATGCTTTGAATTTATGTGAAATACTTGATTTTACTTGTTGCTCCGAGAACCCTAAAAAACACCTTCCCTTCCAATGCGAGTTTAATGATAATGAAATAATATCTTATTATGCCAAGGGTGTTTATAGTTATTATGATATTGAACAAATTTAAGAATTTGTTGCTTTTATGGGTGCCTATGAAATTGATGCTTTGATTGAAAAGTATGATGCTACTCTTTACAAATCTGAATTTTTTTGCCATACTTAAATATTGTTATGCAAATTATGATTCTAATGGCTATATTAAAGATTATATTAAGAAAATCTCCGTTGTCCAAGAAGTGATTGATACTTTGTAGAAATCTATAGATGATTGCTATGATCTCATAGATTAGATTGAAATATCCCCTCTTGATGAATGTGATGCTTGCCATTCTTATGGCCATGATGCCAATACTAATGACGCTTATGGAGATGAACTTGCCATAGTTCCTTATGTTAAAAATGAAATTATCTGTAACATCCCAAATTTTCAATTTAGAATGTTTTAAAATTATTAGCTAAGCATCTATGCATTTTGTTTGAATTGAGTGATATTTGGAAATTTCAGAGGCATTCGGGTTTTATTTGAATTTCGATTCAACTTGGCATTCAAAATTTATTTCAAAAAATCCCTGAAAAATACTTGTTCAAAAGTATGAGAGGTGCTAAAATGACACTCCAAAAATGTCAAAAGAAAATAATGCCAAAAGGTTGAATTCAAAATTGGATTTATTTGGAATTTCCAAAAAAATTGTTTTTATAAAGTTTTGTTTCGCCTCTGAAAAAAATGTTCATCTTTTAGAGTTTATTTTTCTTGGAATTTTGATATATATATATATATATGTCCTATATAAAAGTATATTTTATTCCTCTATACTTTTCTATCTCTCTTATTTCAAAAAAAGAAGACCTCAGGCGCCAGCCGGCCCATGGCCCACCATGAGCCAAAGGGCCTACTACAGGCCCGTGCCGAGACCGCCACAGATCGGCCACCCGACCGAGCGCCCTCTCCCTCTCTCACTGACGCGCCGACCCCACCCCGTCTCCCTCCTCCCGCAAGCCACACGCACGTATCCCGCACGTAGTAAAAACCTTGCGATGATTCTATGATTTCGTTTGTATTTATTGTTGGATTTCTTTGTGTGTATGATTGTGTGTTATTATAATTTACTTGTTGTTGTAGTAGAAATTTTATGATGGTATACTTATTTGTGCTATGTTTGACTCGATAGAATTTCCGGAGTGCGAAGCTTGCTATCACAAGTCGCTAGCGTTCGAAGACCCTCAGCCAGGCAAGTCATTTGATCATGTTTTACAATACCTATGATTTGTTGCATTAGAATTTTTTCCTCCCCACCATGCATGCAGTAGGAGAAAATTGAACAAGTCTTGAGTAGTATCATGTGGTAGGTTCACCCAAAATTCCCTTGGTTACCATTGCTCGGGACGATGTAGTTTATTTGGCTATGCTCGTAGACGGGGTTGGTTGAGCGATTCATAAGGGAGATGTGAAAGTCAAGATGATGACAACCCCATGACTTCAAGCTCAAGATGGACTTCAAATTCACTCTTTGGGTGGAAGGCGGTTGTGGGCACCCTGGAGAAACCAGCGGATGGCCGGGATGCATGGAGAAGCGCCATGACATCTTGCGGAAAGCTTCACCCAGCCATAAAGAGACGGATGGATACACCTTGACCGGAAGCTTACCTGTGCAGCCACAAGCCATTATGGGCTCTGGCTTGGTCGAGGTGCTACGAGATGTAGAAGAATGGTAGGATTGGATGGGCACCGGCAGTGGCCCAGAGGAACTCTACGGAAGGCCCTGTTTAATTCATCCCGTCTTCAAACACCATGCAGCGCGAGCACATAAAGGAGGGAACAATTCTTGCAGGTAAAGTGCATAAGACTCTGCAGAGTAGAAACCTAATCGATTACCCGTGTCCCCAGTTATGGACAACTGAGCCTTTGGAAATTGGAGTATTTCGGAAATCTCAACACCAAACATAATTAATTAATTGATGGGTTATTAATAATTTCGGGTATGAGACACTGGTTGGCGGAACCATCTCATTAACAACCAACATTTTGTAGTAATTGCAAGCAAATCCTTTTGTTTGTAGGGGAAAATTGGCTTTTTTCGCAAAAACTCAAACTTAGAGCCCCACAGCCAAATTGCATATAGTGTTAGCATTATTATTATTGTTCTCTCTATGACTTGCCAGCATATTCAAAATGCTGACCTACACAGCTGCAACGTCTCATGTTGCAAAGGAGTTTTCCGACCAGGAGTGAGGCTATGATCTATACGCTCGGTGATTGCCCTATGGAGTCGGATGGACTCGCTTATAAATCTCACGCTTCCAGCATTTAGTTTTTCTCATGAGTTGGCCTTCGACCGAATTTATTGTATTGTAATAAAGACTCAATATGATAATCGTGTAATAAATCAGGTGTGATTGAACTTTGAATTTTTCATCCATGTACTGTGTGTGCCAACATGATCTTGGGATGGTACAAATACACAGAGACTTGGCCAATTTGGATCGGGTCGCTACAGAGATGGTATTAGAGCACACGCTAACTGTAGAACGTAACCCCTAGGATCGAAAAGCCATAGGATGAAACTATTTTATTTTATGTCTTTATTATTTTGAAATTCTCCCCTGTTCATTTTTGACTTCCCTCCAATTTTCAACATTCTAGATGGCCGCCAAGTTTACCCCAGTTCTGCTACCGGAGTTTCGCAAGCCGGATGAGACGATGCCTTTCGACAAGAAGCTGGTTCAAATTGTGAAGAAGCTGAAGATTGCTCTGCCCTCTATCACCGGGAAGCCTACCAATGCACTTCCGACGGATACCCGCTATAGGATTGAGGTGCACATTCCAGGGAGGACCTTTGGAGGATATTCAGGGCCCATCGACTTTGAGTTTACCGCTTTCACTTGGATCCTCGGAAGAGACATGGCAATTCATCGTGCACTTGGACATCTCCGAGAAGAGTACAGGGCCGAGCTCGACCCATCAGACCTCGCCATGATTTCTCGCAGAGCTAGGAATGGAGATATCATCCGTACCGTGGAGGATGACTCCATTCTTTCATATGTCCAAGACTTGGAGAGTCACATCAGGAACCAGGAAATCCAGATGCACCGAAGCTCCAAGGTATTGAGGAGGCTGTTGTTTCGTGAACTGGAACTGGAGGAAAAAGCACGCGCGGACTTCCTTGAACATGAAGAAGAAGTCAAGGACTTTATGGAGAGAATCGAGGTCCTGGAGAAATATGTTGCCACACTGGAGGAAAAGATGGGCTAGGGAGAAGACCTCTTCTCGAGTGGAGATGATGGACCCCTTGTGAGCAATGACCAGGATTATGAAGAGAGCTCCACCGAAGGACGCAACAAGAGGAGGCGCCGCACCAGAGGACGCCGCACCGGAGGACGCAAGGATAATTGATGAAGAACATTTAGTCGACCGCCATGTTATTTTATTTTATTTTTTGTCGATCAATTAGGCCGTTATTTTCAATTAGTTGTGAGATTTTGTAATCCGAGATTGAACTATGTTTGAGATGATTGAATAAATGATTGGTGTGATTATGATTGTGCATTCATATGGGTAGTGCTATTTTCTCATTAGAACCTTGTTCTATTCTAATTTCTCATCCACTCCAAAACACTAGATGCCTCCGAGGCGTGACCCCGGATTCACTTTCCCGCTGGAGCTCACCCAACTGATCCAACAACAGAATGCCTTGATGCAAATGCTCATCCAGAACCAAGGCAACAACAACAAAAACAATCCACCGCCACCACCCCCTATCGACAACCTGACCCGTTTCCTAAGTCTGAATCCGCCGGTGTTCTCTAGCAGCACCGAGCCGATTGTAGCTGATGATTGGCTCTGCAAGATCCGAAGGGAGCTACTACCTGCTGGATGCATCGATGCCGAGAAGGTGCGTTTTGTCATACATCAACTAGATGGACCCGCAACCTCTTGGTGGGAGAATTACACCACCACCTATCCCATCGCCACCATCACGTGGGATCAGTTTCAGCAGGCCTTCCGCACCGCTCATGTCTCAGCTGGAGCCATGAGTCTGAAGAAGCGTGAGTTTCGCAATGTACGCCAGGGAAATCGTACTGTGGGGCAGTACGTGGACGAGTTCAGCCAGTTAGCTCGCTATGCCCCGGGTGATGTGGCCACAGATGCGGCAAAATAGGAGAAGTTCCTCGAAGGACTCAATGATGAGCCGGGAATGCAGCTGATGGTGGCTACTTTCAATAACTACCAGGAGCTGGTAGACAAGTCCATCATCCTTGAAGGCAAGCAACATCAGATTGATAGCCGCAAGCGAAAGTATAGCCAGGGAAAGTACACCTCGGGAGCTCAGCAAAAGCCTCGCTACACCCCATACCGGGAGGTCACACCCATCACACAACTATGGAGGGAATGGGAACAATCGCAACAACAACAACAACTTCAAGTCGGGAAATGGAGGTAATGGTAATCAAAACCGTCCCGCTCTGGCTCAGAAGGATCTGAGTCATATCACCTGTTTCAAGTGCCAGAAGACAGGACACTATGCCACCGATTTTCCGGAGGCCAATCGGGGAAATGGAAACGGCAACAGCAACAGAAACTCAGCTACCAAGAAGCCCAATCTTTTTCCTCGTGCCCAGGTGAACCGCATCGACATGGAGGACGTTTATGATCAGCCAGACATGGTGGTTGGTAAGTTCTTGTTAAATTCACATCCAGTATTGGTACTTTTTGATTCATGTGCAACACATTCATTCATATCAAGGGTAGTTATAGAAAAGTACGGGTTGCCCACTAGAACCCTTAGAAGCCCTCTTCAGGTCACTTCCCCAGGAGGATAGATGACGACATGCTTAGGCTATCATTCGACCCTCAGCATCGGAAATCATGATTTTCCCGCAGACCTCATAGTATTGGAATCCCATGGATTGGACGTGATCCTAGGAATGGACTGGTTGACGAAGTTTGAAGGAAACATCGACTGTGCCCGCAAGACGATTTTTCTCACCACCCCGGAGCAGAAGAGGATCAAGTATGTATCCAGACGCACCCAATGAAGAATCAGGTGAATACCCTCATGGGAGTTGTTCGGGAGGAAGTGCCAGTAGTACAAGATTTTCCTGATGTATTTCCGGAGGAATTACCAGGAATGCCACTGGATAGAGACACTGAATTTCTGATTGAGTTATTGCCCGGCACAACCCCAATATCCAAGAGACCTTATCAGATGCCCCCGAACGATTTGGAAGAGATCAAGAAGCAAATTAATGAGCTATTGGAGAAGGGAAATATTCAGCCAAGCTCGTCACCTTGGGGAGCCCCAGTTCTTTTGGTAGAGAAGAAGGATGGAACCCTGAGAATGGTTGTGGATTATCGTTCATTGAATGAAGTGACTATCAAGAACAAGTACCCTCTACCGATGATTAATGATTTATTTGATCAGCTAGTTGGAGCCACAGTATTCTCCAAGATCGATCTTCGATCAGGGTATCATCAGTTGAAGATTCGTGAACAGGATATACCCAAAACAGCTTTCACCACCAGGTATGGTTTATATGAGTATACCGTCATGTCATTCGGATTGACTAATGCCCCTGCGTATTTTATGAGCATGGTGAACAAGGTATTTATGGAATATCTGGACAAGTTTGTCGTGGTGTTCATCGATGACATATTGGTTTTCTCCAAGAGTGAGGAAGAGCATAAGGAACAGCTGCGTCTAATTCTGGAGAAACTCCGAGAACATCAGTTATATGCCAAGTTTAGCAAATGTGAATTTTGGTTGAAGGAAGTCGGATTCCTTGGACATGTTATTTCAGGAGAAGGAATAGCAGTCGACCACACCAAGGTTGAATCGGTCACTGATGGTAGCTGGAACTACGTCGGTATTTCCCCGGAGAGGGAGGGATGATGTACACAGCGACGATAGACTATTTCCCTCAGTTATGAAACCAAGGTATTGAACCAGTAGGAGAACCAATCAACACAACATAAACAACACCTGCACACAAATAACAACACCTCGCAACCCGACGTGTTAAAGTGGTTGTCAATCCCTTTCGGGTAACGGCGCCAGAAATTGGCAAGTTGACGGGAGAAAGTTGTAATAGATTGAAGTAATAGATTGCAAATAAAATAAAGTGCAGCAAAGTATTTTTGTATTTTTTGGTTTAACAAATCTGAATAAAAATGCAAGGGAAAAGTAGATCACAAGGCAAATATATGAGAAAGAAGACCCGGGGGCCGTAGGTTTCACTAGTGGCTTCTCTCGAGAAAAATAGCAAACGGTAGGTAACCAAATTACTGTTGGGCAATTGATAGAACTTCAAATAATTATGACGATATCCAGGCAATGATCATTACATATGCATCATGTCCAAGATTAGTAGACCGACTCCTGCCTGCATCTACTACTATTACTCCACACATTGACCGATATCCAACATGCATCTAGGTATTAAGTTCATGGAAAAACGGAGTAATGCAATAAGAACGATGACATGATGTAGACAAGATCCTTTTATCTATATGGTGGTAGATATATATATCATGTTTTTATCCTTAGTAGCAACGATACATACGAGTCGTTTCCCCTTCTATCACTGGGATCGAGCACCACAAGATCAAACCCACAACCGGGCACCTCTTACCATTGCAAGATAAATAGATCAAGTTGGCCAAACAAAACCCAAATATTGGAGAAGAAATATGAGGCTATAGAAATCATGCATATAAGAGATCAAAGAAACTCAAAAAGCTTTGATGGATATAAAAAGATATGACTGATCATAAACTCGAAGTTCATCAGATCCCAACAAACACATCGCAAAAGAGTTACGTCATATGGATCTCCAAGAGACCATTGTATTGAGAATTCAGCGAGAGAGAGAGAGAGAGAGAGAGAGAGAGAGAGAGAGAGAGAGAGAGAGAGAGAGAAAGCCATCTAGCTACTAACTACGGACCCGAAGGTCTACAAAGAACTACTCACACATCATCGGAGAGGCACCAATAGAAGTGGTGAACCCCTCCGTGATGGTGTCTAGATTGGATCTGATGGTTCTGGACTCTGCGGCGGCTAGATGAATATTTCAACGCTTGGTCTAGGGTTTATGGAATATTGTGGTATTTATAGAGCAAAGAGACGGTCCTGGGGGGCACCCGAGGTGGGCACAACCCATCACGGTGCGCCTCAGCCTCCTGGCGCGCCCTGATGGGTTGTGCCCCCCTCGGGGCATCCCCCAGGTGTAACCAGGGCCCATTGCCTTCCTTATGGCCCATAAAAAATCATCGTGGAGTTTCGTGGCATTTGGACTTCATTTGATATTGATTTCCTGTGATGTAAAAAACATGGAAAACACCGCAACTGGCACTTGGCACTATGTCAATAGGTTAGTACCAAAAAATGATATAAAATGACTATAAAATGATTATAAAACATCCAAGATTGATAATAAAACAACATGGAACAATAAAAAATTATAGATATGTTGGAGACGTATCAGTCACCAAATGGCAGCCCCCCACCTCACTCAAGGAGATCCGCAGTTTTCTCGAACTTGCAGGATATTATCGGAGATTTATTGAGAATTTCTCCAAGATTGCTAAACCCATGACCGGGCTGTTGAAGAAGGAAACCAAGTACATTTGGACCGAGGAATGTGAAGCTAGCTTTTAGCAGCTGAAGAAACGTTTGGTTATAGCCCCAGTGCTAATTTTGCCGGATATACACAAGGATTACCAGGTATATTGTGATGCTTCTCGTCAAGGACTTGGAGGAGTGCTCATGCAGGAAGGAAAAGTTGTAGCTTATACCTCCAGACAGCTACAACCTCACGAGATGAATTATGCCACACATGATTTGGAGTTAGCAGCCATAGTGCACGCACTCAAGACCTGGAGACATTTCCTTGTCGGAAACAAATGTGATGTTTACACGGATCATAAGAGCTTGAAATACATTTTCACGCAGAAGGAGTTGAACCTCAAACAGAGGAGATGGCTAGAGTTGATCAACGACTAAGATATGAGATTGCATTACCACCCAGGAAAGGCTAATGTTGTAGCAGATGCCTTGAGCCGTAAGAGTTATGTGAATACCCTTACAGCAGGAGGATTACCCCAGGAGTTAGCCGATGACCTGAGAGATCTTCGACTGGAGATAGTACCGAGAGGATTTGTCGCCACCCTGGATATTCAGTCCATTCTGACTGAAAGAATCCGAGAAGCCCAGAAGACGGACAAGGAAATTGCAGAGATAAAGGAAAGGTTGAGTAAAGGAAAGGCTAAAGGTTTTTGTGAGGATGAGCATGGAACTTTATGGTTTGAGGATCGTATCTATGTGCCCAATGACCCAGAGGTCAGGAAGTTAATTCTTCAGGAGGCCCATGATTCACCATACTCGATTCACCTAGGCAACACCAAGATGTATCTGGACTTGAAGGAAAGTTTCTGGTGGACAGGTATGAAGAAGGATATTGTCGAGTACGTAGCAGTATGCGATGTTTATCAGCGAGTAAAGGCGGAACATCAGAAGCCAGCAGGGTTACTTCAACCTTTGCCAATACCCGAGTCAAAATGGGAAAAACTTGGAATGGATTTTATCATAGGATTACCCAGGACCCATTCAGGTTATGATTCTATCTGGGTAGTGGTTGATCGCTTGACCAAGGTAGCTCATTTCATTCCCGTGAAGACCACATATACCGGCACTAAGTTAGCCAATATATACATGATCAGGATCGTATGTCTGTATGGAGTTCTGAGGAGTATCGTGTCAGATAGAGGAACACAATTTACCTCAAAGTTTTGGAATCAGTTGCATGAAACTTTGGGTACGAGGCTGGAGTTCAGTACAGCTTTTCATCTGCAGACAGATGGACAGACCGAGAGAGTCAACCAGATTCTAGAGGACATGTTGAGAGCCTGCGCACTAGACTATGGGTCTAGCTGGGATGACAATCTGCCATACGCAAAGTTCTCGTACAACAACAGCTATCACACGAGTCTGAAGATGGCCCCTTTCGAAGATCTATACGAAAGGAGGTGCAGAACACCCTTGTTGTGGGATGGTGTTGGAGAGAGAAAACTTTTTGGTCCCGATCTTATCAGAGACTCCGAAGAGAAGGTCAAGCTGATCCGAGACAGACTCAAGATAGCTCAGTCGAGATAGAAGAGTTATGCCGACAGTAAACACAAGGAAGTAACGTACGAAGTGGGAGATCGAGCATATATCTGTGTGTCTCCACTTCGAGGAATCAAGAGGTTCGGTGTTAAAGGAAAGTTAGCACCCCGGTTCATAGGCCCCTACAAAATCCTCGAACGCAGGGGAGAAGTTGCATACAAGCTGTAATTGCCGGAAGGATTGTCATGAGTTCATGATGTCTTCCATTTTTTCCAGCTGAAGAAATGCCATGCTGAGATGGCCGATATTCCTTTGAGAGACACAGTGCCCCTAGAGGCCATTCAGCTTGACAGTGATCTGACTTATGAGGAGAAACCCATCAGGATTCTTGAGACTGCGAACAAAGTTACTCACAACAAGATCATCAACTTCTGCAAGGTTCTGTGGAGCCACCACTCCGAGGAGGAAGCCACCTAGGAGCGAGAAGAAGATCTCCGTCGAGACCACCCGCACCTATTTGCTAGCCAACCCGAATCTCGAGGGCGAGATTCATCTTAAGGTGGGTAGGTTTGTAACATCCTAAATTTTCAATTTGGAATGTTTTACAATTATTAGCTAAGCATCTATGCATTTTGTTTGAATTGAGTGATATTTGGAAATTTCAGAGGCATTCGGGTTTTATTTGAATTCAGTGATATTTGGAAATTTCACAGGCATTCGGCTTTTATTTGAATTTGGATTCAACTTGGCATTCAAAATTTATTTCAAAAAATCCCTGACAAATACTTGTTCAAAAGTATGAGAGGAGCTAAATTGACATTCCAAAAATGTCAGAAGAACATAATGCCAAAAGGTTGAATTCAAATTTGGATTTATTTGGAATTTCCAAAAAAATTGTTTTTTATAAAGATTTGTTTCGCCTCTAAAAAAATGATCACCTTTTAGAGCTTATTTTTCTGGGAATTTTGATATATTTATATATGTCCTATATAAAAGTATATTTCATTCCTCTATATTTTTTCTCTCTCTTATTTCAAAAAAAAAGACCTCAGGCGCCAGCCAGGCCAGCCGGCCTCGCCAGCCTGAGCCGCGGCCCACCCGTGAGCCAGGCGGCCTACCCCAGCGTGCCCGCGCCCGAGACCGCCACGGATCGGCCACCCGACCGAGCGCCCTCTCCCTCTCTCACTGACGCGCTGACCCCACCCCGTCTCCCTCCTCCCGCAAACCTCACGCACGTATCCCGCACGCGCTCGCGCCGGCCGAGTCCATGCCCTCGCTAAAACCCTAGTCCGGGCTTTCCCCTCGCCCAAGTTGGGTGTCCTATAAATAGCTAGCCTCTTCCTCCCTCGACCCCCTTAAACCCCGACGCCAAAACCCTCTACAGCCCACGCGACCTCCAAACCGATCTCGACTCCGCCCATGATTACGCCCGTTGTTGCCATCCTTTGGTGAGGACCCCCTACCCTCAAACCTTGTCAGCAGCACCCCCTCAACCTACCGCATCTTTCTGACATCCTGTTGATCACCCTCGACGCCTACAGGGAGCCGCCCGAGCACCGCCGCTCTTCGCCGGAGCTGCAGTTCACCAGGGCACTGCCGTCAACACCCTGGCTGTTCTCGTCGTCCTCGACCACCACCTCGCCCCGACGTCTTCGTCGACCTCCCCGACCACCGGAGCCGTCGCCCCGATCGCTGCCCGAGCAGCCGGACTTCGTCGCCGTTCGCTGTAAGCCGCACCTCCCCTCAACCATTCAACCTGCAATTTACGGCTTAGATTATAACTAGTGAAGGGTTAGGTTTATTTGTATTAGATAGGTTTTTGTACGGTTTAGTTTACGGCTTATTTCCGGTTTAGTCACGATTTAGTGTAGACCGGGCCGATCGGTTTTCTTTTATTAACCAGTACGCGTGTTAGTTTATATATCGCCCGAGCACTATTTAGTTTCCGATCGCACACCTTCGGCCCAGTAGTGCCCGTTAGTTTTTGTTTTAGTTTTCGTTTCTGTTTCTAAAACATAATAGTTCTGATTTTGTAAAATCTATATCTTTTAGGTTATTAAATATTTTTAGTTGATTCTTTTTTGTCTAGTTTGAAAATTATCTATAGTTTGTATGTAAAATAGTTTCAGACATGTTATATATTTTAAAAATTGTTTGTCGGTGTACTAGAGTAGGGGTACCCTAGTATCCCAAACTTGTGCATGGGCAGTTGCAGCCCTCCGCGGCAAGGCTTACCGGGTGACCGCCAAGGTCCTCCGTGGTTCCTTTGGAGCCATTCAAGAACAAAGTATTCAAGCCAAGGAGACAAGGTCCGGAGAGAGGAGCTTGCCGGGAAGGCCACCCAAGGCACCTAGGAGACAAGGCCCCGGCAAGAGGAGCTTGCCGGAAGGCCGATGAGCGACAAGCTTCGGACGCGACAAGACAACAATCATGACAAAGGCGCTTGCATGGCAGACCACCACTCTGTACTGCGCTCCAGCACATCCACTAACGTGTATACAGGACCTTTCGAGCGTCGCGTGGCAAGAACCCGTCTTGACGGCCGAGCGCTTGATGGCAAGCGGCGCCGACAAGATTGCCATCGTGGCAAGCGGTGGCGCCCGACGGTCCCTTTACTGCCTTTGTTAGGGCGGCGTGAGCGGGCATTTAATGCCTTTGTCCCCTGCCGTCGGGGTTAGGTATGGTACCTTTGTACAAGTAGCTGTACCAACCACTCATTTTCCATTTTACCCTTGTCTACGTTGCCACTGTCGGAGACCCTTTAGCATATAAAAGGAGGCCCATGCATAGCGTAGGGGAGGTAGAGAGGTTGAAGCAGAGAACACTCACGCTCGGTCTCGTTAGCAGCTTGTGTGTCTTGTAGCACTCAGCGCTCTGAGCAAGAACTCAATACACTCAGACATGCAGCAGTAGGAGTGTTATCTCTCCGGAGAGCTCCGAAGCTGGGTAAACTGCTTATGTGCTTCGCCTCGACCTGCTCTTCGTGCGACCTCCGCCCCCCGCCGAACCGAAAGGGGCTCGGTCCGCCGGTCCCATAGGTGTTCGTGGGCCAGATCAGCTCCACCAGAGACAAAGAAGGTGTCCGCCAAGGAGGACGGCACTGGTGGTACCTTCACCATCAGTGCCACTCTCAACCCTAAATAGGAAGGCGCGCTTGTTGCTTTCCTGCGGGCGAACGTCGACGTGTTTGCGTGGCAACCGTATGACATCCCCGGTGTTCCTGTGAAAGTAATTGAGCACCATCTTGCCGTTTGTCCTCATGCGCGGCCCGTCAAGCGAAGAAGTCGAAGCGAGCAATGGGCGCCAAGAATTCATAGCGAAGAAATCAAGAAATTGGAAGCGGCGGGCCTTGTCGGAGGAATGCTCCATCCTACGTGGTTGGCCAATCCTGTAGTTGTATGCAAGAAGGCAAGCGGAAATGGAGGCTTTGTATCGACTTTACCGATGTCAATAAAGCTTGTCCCAAAGACCCATTTCCCTTGCGGCGCATCGACCAGATTGTTGACTCCACGGCCGGATGTGATTTGCTTTCATTTACGGATGCATACTCGAGGATATCATCAGATCTTCATGACGAAGAGGATGAGGAGAAGACCGCATTCATCACCCCATGTAGCACATCTTTGTTTACGTCACGGATGCCTTTTGGATTAAAGAATGCTTTGGTTCAACATTTGCAAGAGTAGTCCATGATGCTTTTGAGCCGCATAAATGCACGAAATGTGGAAGCCTACATGGATGACATAGTGGTCAAAAGCAAGGACAAGGTGACTCGATTCAAGATTTAGACGAAACCTTTGCAAATCTACGCAAGATCAACCTCAAGCTCAACCACGAGAAGTGTGTGTTTGGAGTCCCTTCCGCAAGCTTCTCGGGTTCTTCGTCTCGGCGGGGAATTGAAGCCAATCTGACAAGATCAAGGCCATTGAGAAGATTGAAGCACCAAAGCACGTCAAGGATGTCACGAAGACTTGCCGGTTGCGTAGCTGCTCTCAGCAGGTTTATCTCTAGGTTCTTTGAAGGCATACCTGCCATTTTTCAAAATTTTGAAAAAGGCAGGTCCGATGAAATGGACTCCGGAAGCGGAGGCCGCGCTGCAGGACTTGAAGAGATACCTGTCCTCCACTCCAACACTTGTCGCACCTAAGCCACAAGAGAAGTTGTTGCTATATAGCGGCAACCAATCAAGTGGTTAGTGCTGCATTAGTAGCGGAGAGGGAGGCGAGATGATGAGCTAGCAACCATGGCGAGATGCATCCGGCTGACGGCGGGGGCTTCACCGGCAAGCTCTGGTCCCGACAAGGATGGATCTACGCAGACGCATGAGAAGATGCGAGAAAAAGAATGGTGCAGCGCCCAGTTTACTTTGTCGGTTCCCTCTGCGGGGGCTAGGTCAAGGTACTACGGTGTGCAGAAATTGCTTCGGCCTCCTCATGGCCTCGAAAGCTGCGCCATTACTTCCGGGCACATGAGATCACGATCGTCACTCGTTTTCGGCTGAAGAGGATCTTGCAAAATCCAGAGGCAACAGTGGATTGTCGAGTGGGCACTGGAACTGTCCAAGCTTTGGCCTCAAGTTTGAGAGCACTTCAACTATCCAAAGCGAGCATTGGCGGAGTTCATAGCAGAATGGGCGCCAACACAAGATGAAGAAATTCGAAACGAGCATCCCGTCAAGGAAGCAAGCAAAGAGTGGCTGATGTACTTTGATGGTGCCTTCTCGCTGCAAAGGCGCCCGGTCTTGGCGTGCTACTTGTTGCACCCACCGGAGAGCACCTCAAGTATGTAGTCCAGATGCACTTTCCCAAGGAAAGAGCAACAAACAATACAGCAGAGTATGAAGGTTTGCTTGCCGGTCTCAGGATCACAGTAGACCTTGGGATCAAGAAGCTCATTGTCAGGGGTGACTCACAGCTTGTCATCCGCCAAGTGAACAAGAGTTATCAGAGTCCGTTGATGGAAGCTTATGTTGATGAAGTGAGAAAGCTAGAAGAGCACTTTGACGGCCTTCAAATGGAACATGTTCCAAGAGCTCAAAACGACATTGCCGATGGCCTGTCGAAGTGCGCTGCACTTACGTTACCTGTGGAACCAGGGATTTTTGTGCTCAAGCTGCGTCTGTAACGCCATCAACCGGACAGAGCAAGAAGAGGAAGTTGATCTCTGGTGACTATTTTTTGGCAGAGCTTCCCGAAGTCGCCGTCAAGAAGGTCCTCAAGATCAACACCAAGGGTCTTTGAGGACGGTCTGCTCCGGCAAGCCCTAGGGTTTGTTCCGTTGAAGCGAGCGCTCCCGACAAGTTTTGCTCGGCAAGCTTGCCGGGAATGTCAAGCTCGGCTGAGCCGCGAGTTCTTGCCGTGGAAGCAGATGTTCCGCGGCAGAGATGTGCCTTTAGTCCTTGTGGTCGAGCCATAAGCTCCGGCATGGGCACGAGAAGGTTGTCCGTTTCCTTGAACGGAGAACTTCCGAAGAGCAAGAAGAAGCGGAAAGAGTAGCCAAAAGATCAAGTATGTACCAGTTTGTCGACAATACACATGCAGAAGAAGACTCAACGGTGTGAAATTGAAGTGTATTCACGGGAAGGCGGACAAAAGCTGTTGGCGAGAGATACATGGAGGCATATGTGGTCACCACATTGGCGCCAGAGCACTCCTTAAGCAAAGCGTTAAAGCAAGGTTTCTTTGGCCGACAGCCCTCCGGGATGCAAGCGCACAAGTAACCAAGTGTGAAGTGTGCGGTTCCATTCCAAGCAGATACACCGGCTAGCTCAAGCTCTCCAGACGATCCCTTTATCTGGCCATTTTTGGTGCAGGGGCTCGACATCCTCGGTCCCTTTCCCGAGCTGTCGGGGCTTTGAGTACTTATGCGTTGCAATCGACAAGTTCACAAAGTGGCCGGAAGTGGAAGCGATGAGGAAGGTGACAAGGCCACGATCGGCGATCAAGTTCTTTAGGTCGATTGTTTGTTTGCGTTTGGAATCCCTAACAGGATCATCACCGACAACGGCACGCAGTCCACGAGCCGCCGCGTTCATGCAGTACGTCCAAGATCTTGGCGCCAAGGTTCGCTTCGCTTACATTGCTCATCCGAAGTAACGGTCTAGCGGAGAGGGCGAATGTTGTAGTGCTGCGCGGGCTCTAGACCATGACTTTCGACTGGTTGATGAAGTTCGGATAGATCTGGATTGAGGAGCTGCGGGTGGTTCTTTGGTCGATCAGGACAACGCCAAATCGAGCCACTGGCCAGACACCTTTCGCTCTAGTCTATGGAGCAGAGGCAGTTCTCCCCACGGAAATCGTATACGGATCACCTCGAGTGCTCGCTTATGATGAGCTTGAGCAAGAGCAGTTGCGACAAGATGACACGCGGCTCCTTGAGGAGGATCGTCTTCAGGCTGTTGTACGAGCTGCTCGATACCAGCAAGCTTTGCGCCGCTACCATAGCCGCAAAGTTAATGCCAGAAGTATCGAGGAAGGCGACCTTGTTCTTCGGCGTGTTCAGTCCGCCAAGAATTCCAACAAGTTGACGCCGAAGTGGGAAGGCCCTTACCGGGTGAAACGAGTCACTAGGCTGGCGCTGTCATCGCCTTGAGACCGAAGATGGCATTCGGTGAGCAACTCTGGAACATTGAGCATCTTCGTAAGTTTTACTCAGAAGCGCGGTTGCCGGAACCTGTTCCGCAACCACCTTTTGTACAAGTCTTGCCGATGTTGCATGTAATCCTTTGTACAAAAGCGAGGCAGACCCGATGCATAAGTAAGGCTAATGTGCCGCACATCTTGTCAATTTCATGCTTTCTACTTCTATTTTGCATGCGTTATCTGACACTTTGTGCAGCACCTACCCCTGGTAAGCAATAACGAGCAATAAGGCTCCATATCTTTATTTTCACTTCTTTCTCTTTCTCAAAGAAAGGAAGGTTCCCTCGCCCACAAGTTTGCCGGGGGGAAAGGAGAAGATAATGGTGTGGACCAAGCGTCGCTCAAGGAAGTGGTGTGGACCAAGCGTCGCTCAAGGAAGTCTAGCCTTACCGGGAAGCAAATGACAGAAAAGCTAAGTTGCTAAAGTTTGAGCAATCAGTTTTAAAATTTTTAAGTTATCTTCCTCAAACGACCGTACTTTGTATGGAAAACACATGTGGAGGAACCAACTCGTAGCTAGTTGCGCCTTACTTTGTTTCGAGTCCGCTCAACAACTTAAGTGAGCTGCGACTAGTTGCGACAAGGTTTCTTGTCGGTAGCAACCTTGAGAAGCTCTTGACGTCCCTTTTCGGCGCTTCATGACCCAGTGCTGTGACGACAAGTTCCCTAAAAGCGTAGGGCAAAAACATACAAAGGAAGGAACCAAGTAAAGGAAATAGCATATCAATTGCTAGCCGAAATAGAGTTATATTACAAGATAGCTTGTCGCAGCTCTAATAGATTGTTCTCATAACATGACCAGCAGCGGCAAGAAAAAGAGAAAGCGGGCGGCCTAATCTACGCGATCGCCCTCAACCCTCTTGATCCCGCTCACCTGTCCACGATGGGTGCGACAAGGGTCTTGAGAGCTTCCACATCAGCATCCAGCGGCAAGGACTTGAGGACGTTGGTGAGGTTGAGGCCTGGATTGCGGAAGGCCACCTTCATCAGCACCTTTTGAAGAGCTCCAGCAGATCTGGCGCGACTCCTTGGCCAGCTGCTTTGGGATTTCTTACCGAGTTCTTTGGAGGGCCGCCACCACGCCCTTGAAGAACAAGCTGAGCTTGGCGCTGGGTCGGAGGTGCTCATCGAAGGAATATCCAAGATCCTCCATCCCCAGTGCGCCCGACTCCTGTCGATGGCTTCCGGCAACATCCACGAGACCCTCGGTCGATGCTCCACATTCTCCCTAAAGGTATTACAGGCGGCGGACTTCGCCAAATAGCGCCTCGTCGGCCTTGATCTTCTCCTTCAAGGCCACCTCCTGCTCCTTGGCGCCCGTCCAGTGCCCGAGTCAAGGTGGTCAGCTTCAACTCAAGATCTGCGTTGGAGTCCTTGGCAGCTGAGGCTCCTTGCTCCTCTCGGCGAGGCAGCCTGCAGCTCGCCAAGAGTGTAGGCGTCCTTCTCGCTCATGCTTGAGTGCAGCAAGCTCCTCGCCGCTCTCCTTGAGATTGGCCTCCAGCTGCATCACCTTCGTCTCCAACTCCTTCTTGGCGGCCTCGGCAGCTGCGGCAGCATCCTTTGCTTCCTTGAGAGCCCCGCCAAATGTTTGCTCGCGCGTGGCTAGATCCTCCTCATGGCTGTCAAGATTAACCTTCCTCTGTGCCAACTCGCCTTCCTGCGCAGATAGCTTCTCGGCGGCAAGCCGCTGTTGCTCCTCAGCTTCAGCCTTCTCGAGGAGGAAGGCTTTGCGCTCCTCGGCAAGTCGCTCCCGCTCCTCTGCCAAGGACCGGAGAGCTTCCTGGTTGAGGCCGGAGCTCCTCCGACGCTTCTCGATGTCTGCTCCGCCTTCGCGACAAGCTCTTCCGGGATTCCAGCTTGGCTTGTCGGGCGCGGTAGAGCGACAGCGGCTTCCGGCATTGCTCCTCCTCGGACTACGCTTCTGCTGTTTGGTCTGACGACCAGCGTCGATCCAGCGGAGGCGAGCAGCTCTTCATCAAAAGTTTCTCCTTCGGCCGCCACGGAGCTCGACGCCCATGGGAGCTTGATGAAGACGCCATCGCCAGCCTTCAAATAGGCGCGGGCTGGGGCTCTTGAACCCGGCAGCTGCACTGCAGCGGAGGGATCGGCGGTCGGCGTAGCGCTGGCGCTCCTGCAGCCTCGGGGGCCGTCGGTCACGATCGCGGGCCTTGCCCGGCTTCTGCGGCGGTAGCTTTGGCGGCCTCGTCGCCGGCGGGCTCGTCTGCGCCAGCTTCGTCTCCGATGGCAGCGGCGTCGTCGATATTACCCTTGTCCTCCTCGCCGGCGGCCTCGGTCTCCATTGTCTCTATGGCGGATGGATCTGACGACCGGAAAATGAAGAAAAGTCAAGCAAATATTCAAAAAGAAAATCAGAAGAAGAAGAACAGCGCGAAGAAAGGGTACCCATTCGGAGCCAGTTCCGAAGCAGCAGCCGGGAGTACCTTCGTGCGCGGATGCGCTCGCGTTTCCGTCGACCAGAAGAGGTAGTAGTACTCCCTCAGCTCCCTCGCGGCGAGCTGGGGAGATTGCCGCTCCTTCCGCGCCATAAGCCGCCAGCGCCTCGGCCGACTTCACGGCCTTCCCTTGTCGACTTCGAGCCATGGCGGAGGTGGTGAGGAGATCGGCGGCGTTGGTGATCTTTGGTGGCGATGAAGCGGGCGCTGCTCTCTTGACCTTGGAAAGAAGGGGAAGCGGCGGGGGTTTTTCGAGATTGGACAGCAACTGGCGAGATGGGCGAACTGCCCCTGTTTCCCCTGCTTATAAAGAGGGAGGGGGCGGACGTTCCGTCTTTCCGAATAAAGAAACCACCCATGATCTCACCCACGATCTCTCACACGACGCTGCATTCGACGCGTGCCGTTCGTGGAGGGCGTGGTGGGTCCGGGGTGAGTTACGGCGTAACCCAGGCCGCGCGTGCCCGTGCCCTGTTTTGGGCCTGGCCCAACCGCGCTCGGCGCCGTGTTGGCCAGCCGAGGCCTCTGTCGGTGTACTAGAGTAGGGGTACCCTAGTATCCCGAACTTGTGCACGGCGATTCTGCAGCCCTCCGCGGCAAGGCTTACCGGGTGACCGCCAAGGTCCTCCGTGGTTCCTTTGGAGCCATTCAAGAACAAAGTATTCAAGCCAAGGAGACAAGGCCCGGCAAGAGGACCTTGCCGGAAGTCCACCCAAGGCACCTAGGAGACAAGGCCCGGCAAGAGGAGCTTGCCGGGAAGGCTCGATGAGCGACAAGCTTGGACGCGACAATACAACAAGCTGCGGCAAAGGCGCTTGCCGTGCAGACCACCACTCTGTACTGCGCTCTAGCACATCCACTAACGTGTCATACAGGACCTTTCGGTAGCGTGGCAAGGCAAGAGTCTTGACGGAGCGCCGGTGGCAAGCGGCAATGACAAGATTGCCATCGTGGCAAGCGGTGGCGCCCGACGGTCCCTTTACGCCTTTGTTAGGGCGACGTGAGACGGGCATTTAATGCCTTTGTCCCCTGCCGTCAGGGTTAGGTATGATACACTGTACAAGTAGCTGTACCAACCACTCCTTTTCCATTTTTACCCTTGTCTACGTTGCCACCTGTCGGAGACCCCTTTAGCATATAAAAGGAGGCCCATGCGCAACGTAGGGGAGGTAGAGAGGATCGAAGCCAGAGAACACGCACGCTCGGTCTCGTTAGCAGCTTGTGTGTACTGTAGCACTCAACGCTCCTGAGCAAGAACTCAATACACTCAGACATGCAGCAGTAGGAGTGTTATCTCTCCGGAGAGCTCCGGCCGGGTGGCTTGTGTATTAGCCGCCTCGATCTGCTCTTCGTGCGACCTCCGCCCCCCGCCGAACCGAAAGGGGCTCGGTCCGCCGGTCCCATAGGTGTTCGTGGGCCAGATCAGCTTCCCCGACATTGTTTAATATGAGTTTTAGTCAAATTAGTATTTATGCTATAAAATGAACTAGAATTAATATTTTTAGGCGATTCTTTTTGCCACTGCTTTGTTTTGACCTTGCCTAGCAGTAGGATTTATTTAGGTATTTATAGAATTTATTAAAATTAGTTTTACACGAAAATGACCATGTTTTAGTTTATTTCACTTTGTTGCTGTTTTCTATTGTTTTAATTACTTTAAAAATTATTTCCACCTCTGTTGTATTTTATTTCAGATTTGTTTCTGTAGTTTTAGTACGTGAACTTTTATTTAAAGAAAAAGAAAAAGTTCTATTTTATTTGCTTACTAGTTTTATTTTAGGCATAAAAGGAGTTTTATAATAGCTTTTAATGTGTTTCTTTTTGCATTAAATTTATTTTCTATTTTTCTTTCTGTCATTTAACAAAAACCTTATTTTGGCTCTGTTTAAGAAAAAATTTGTAGAAGAAAATTAATTTTTAGTTTGTCTTACTTGTAGTAAAAACCTTGCATTGATTCTATTACTTCGTTGGTTTTATTGTTGGATTTCTTTGTGTGTATGATTGTGTTTTATTATAATTTACTTGCTGTTGTAGTAGAAATTTTATGATGGTATACTTATTTGTGCTATGTTTGACTCGATAGAATTTCTGGAGTGTGAAGCTTGCTATCACGAGTCGCTAGCTTTCGAAGACCGTCAGCCAGGCAAGTCGTTTGATCATGTTTTACAATACCTATGATTTGTTGCATTAGAATTTTTTCCTCCCCAGCATACATGCAGTAGGAGAAAATTGAATCAAGTCTTGAGTAGTATCATGTGGTAGGTTCACACAAATTCCCTTGGTTACCATTGCCCGGGACGATGTAGTTTATTTTGCTATGCTCGTAGACGGGGTTGGTTGAGCGATTCATAAGGGAGATGTGAGAGTCAAGATGATGAAAACCCCATGACTTCAAGCTCAAGATGGACTTCAAATTCACTACTGGGTGGAGGACGGTTGACGGGCACCCTGGAGAAACCAGCGGATGGCCGGGTTGCATGAGAAGCGCCATGACATCTTGTAGAAAGCTTCACCCAGCCACGAAGAGACGGATGGATACACCTTGACCGAAAGCTTACCCGTGTAGCCGCAAAACATTATGGGCTCTGGCTTGGTCGACCCTAGGCGTGACTCTGGCCGTACGGTGCTACGAGATGTAGAAGAATGGTAGGATTGGATGGGCACCGGCAGTGGCCCAGAGGAACTCTACGGAAGGCCATGTTTCGTTCGTCCCATCTTCAAACACCAGGCAGTGCGAGGACATAAAGGAGGGAACTATTCTTGCGGGTAAAGTTCACAAGACTCTGCAGAGTAGAAACCTAATCGATTAGCCGTGTCCCCGGTTACGGACAACCGAGCCTCTGGAAATTGGAGTATTTCGGAAATCTCAACACCGAACATAATTGATTAATTGATGGGTTATTAATAATTTCGGGTACGAGACACTGTTTGGCGGAACCATCTCATTAACAACCAACATTTTGTAGTAATTGCAAGCAAGTCCTTTTGTTGTAGGGGAAAATTGGCTTTTTCGCAAAAACTCAAACTTAGAGACCCACAGCCAAATTGCATATAGTGTTAGCATTATTATTATTATCTCTATGACTTGCCAGCATATTCAAAATGCTGGCCTACACGGCTGCAACGTCTCATGTTGCAGAGGAGTTTTCCGACCAGGAGTGGGGCTACAATCTATATGCTCGGTGATTGCCCTATGGAGTCGGATGGACTCGCTTATCGTCTACGCTTCCGCAACATTTTTTTCTCATGAGTTGGCCTTCGGCCAAATTTATTCTGTTGTAATAAAGATTCTATATGAGAATCATGTAATAAATCAGGTGTGATTGAACTTTGAATTTTTCATCGATGTACTGTGTGTGCCAGCATGATCTTGGGATGCTACAGGTACACAGAGACTTGGCCGATTTTGGGTCGGGTCGCTACATTATTGCTATTGCATCCATACTTGATAGTCCTATTATCTTTTTGAATTCTCCCAACAATACTATATTAGAGAAGTTTGCGCTTATTGAGGATTATATTGATGGGTTGACTTTTACCATTATACATGATGATTTTAATGGATATGATATGAATGTGCTTGCTGCCCCTACTTGCAATTATTATGAGAGAGGAACCATATCTCCACCTCTCTATGTTTCTAATGCAATAAAATTACATGAACCTATTTACGCTCTGTTTGTAGTCATTTTTATGATGATTTTGTTATGCCTAATACTTATTATAATGATCATGATTGGGTTGATGATCCTAGTGATATTAAAAGTGGGTTTGGAAGAGTGTCAACTTTAGGTCAAAATCCCACAATTTTTTAGAACAACCAATCTTATGAAATTTTTGACAAAAGTGGGTTTGGAGAGGTCATGACTTTAGTTGATGTTAATCCCACTATCATGGAAGATTGTAAAAACTTTTATGCATGTGCATCATGAAGAGAATATTTTATATGATAGCTATATTGTAGAATTTGATTATGATCCTACATGTAATTGTTTTGAGAGAGGGAAGTATAGCTATAAAAATTACCATGTTACCAAATTACCTCTCATTATTTTGAGATTATTAATGTTTTATTCTTCTTCCTTACATATGCTAAATATTTCTTGTCTTGATAATTTTCTTATAAATTTCATGTGCATAGGAAGTACGTTAGACTTAAATGTGCTTGTCACATGTTTTATGATTCTCTATTTGTGCTTCAGTTCTTGTCTTTGACGTGAGCATCATTGAAATCTCAAAAACCTATCCTAATGGCTATAAAGGAAGAGCATGTTGGGAGGCAACCCAATAGTTATCTTTTTCATTTCATTTTATTTTATTGAGTCACCATGATTATTACTACTGTAATGTTTGTATTTTCATCTTTTGGTTGGTGTTTGTGCCAAGTAAAGCCTTTGGGATGACTTGATTGATAGTTGACTTGATTCTGTGAAAGACAGAAACTTTTGCGCCCAGTGCTGGAATTATCATAATTCACTAGAGCGTGATAAAATTCTGAAAATTTTACACATTATTGACATACAAATTGGCCATGTTTTCCTAATTTTTAGATTTTTTAGAGTTACATAAGTATAGTTTTTGTTCAAATCATTACAGACTGTTTTGTTTTAGACAGATTCTATTTTTTAATTGCATAGTGTGCTTGTTTTAATGATGCTATGGATTATATTGGGGGATATAAGTCATGGAGAAGTTAGAATACAGTAGGTATTATGCAGGAATAATCATGAATGAGTTCACAATAATTCCTAAAGTTTATGATTTGTCTATTATACTAACAGATCTCACGAGGTTTCTGTTGTGTTTTGTGTGCTGGAGTTTTCAAGCTTTGGGTGAGATCATGATGGATGAAGGAATAAAGAGTGGCAAGACCCTAACCTTGGGGATTCCCAAGGAACCCCAATGTAACATTCAAGGAAGACCCAAGCGTCTAAGCTTGGGGACGCCCTGGATGGCATGCCCTCCTTCGTCCACAATTCATTAGTATGTTACTTGGAGCTACATTTTTATTCATCACATGATATGATTTTTATTGGAGCGTCTTCTGCCATAGTTTTATTTTGTTTGCTTTTTAGTTTGACACAATCATTGTTTGCTGGACACACCTTTTGAGAGAGAGACACATTCATTGTGATTTGTTAGAATACTCTATGAGCTTCACTTATATCTTTTGAGCTTTGCAGTTGCTTTTATGCTTCACTTATATTTGTTAGGGCACGACTGTGGATATATTCTATAGGTATTATTGCACTCTCGTGCTTCACTTTTTTTTTGAGATCCTATTAAATAGGAAGTGGTAATGAGCATGTATTATAAGACTAGTCCAAAAAGGATAGGTATTTAAGAGTGAATTTCATGTAGATCACTAAATATGAAACATATGTTTTAATTATATTGATGTTGTAATATGAAAGAGTATGAGTCCATGATCACTGGTTAGTAAGAATATCGATAGTAAATCTTGTTATTAACTACTTATTTAAGTGTTTGACATGGCATGACGGGGATGCGTGAGCATTTTTATGTCCGATTGAAATCCTTGAGTCTTTGTGTAAATCGGGGGTGCGTAGTTAACTCTTACCAACCTTTCCTAGGGGCATGCGAGTAGTACTTTGCTTCGAGGCTAATAAAACTTCCACAATAAGTGTGTGAATTCTTTATGACTAATGTGATGAAGGAAATATGCCCTAGAGGCAATAATAAAGTTGTTATTTATATTTCCTTATATCATGATAAATGTTTATTATTCATGCTAGAATTGTATTAACCGGAAACTTAGTACTTGTGTGAATACATAGACAAACAGAGTGTCCCTAGTATGCCTCTACTTGACTAGCTTGTTAATCAAAGATGGTTAAGTTTCCTGACCATAGACATGTGTTGTCATTTGGTGAACGGGATCACATCATTAGAGAATGATGTGATGGGCAAGACCCATCCGTTAGCTTAGCATAATGATCGTTTAGTTTTATTGTTATTGCTTTCTTCATGACTTATACATATTCCTCTAACTATGAGATTATGCAACTCCCGAATACATGAGGAACACTTTCTATGCTATCAAACGTCACAATGTAACTAGGTGATTATAAAGATGCTCTACAGGTGTCTTCGAAGGTGTTTGTTGAGTTGGCATAGATGAAGATTAGGATTTGTCACTCAGTGTATCGGAGAGGTATCTCTGGTCCCTCTCGGTAATGCTCATCATTATAATCCTTGCAAGCAATGTGACTAATGAGTTAGTTTTGAAATGATGCATTACGGAACAAGTAAAGAGACTTGCCGGTAACAAGATTGAACTAGGTATGATGATACCGATGATCGAATCTCGGGCAAGTAACATACCTATGACAAAGGGAATGACGTATGTTGTTATGCGATTTGACCGATAAAGATCTTCGTAGAATATGTAGGAGCCAATATGAGCATCCAGGTTCCGCTATTGGTTATTGACCGGAGATGTGTCTCGGTCATGTCTACATAGTTATCGAACCCGTAGGGTCCACACGCTTAACGTTCGATGACGATTTGTATTATGAGTTATGTGATTTGATGACCGAAGTTTGTTTGGAGTCCCGGATGATATAACAGACATGATGAGGAGTCTCGAAATGGTCAAGAGGTAAAGATTGATATATTGAAAGGTTATATACAGACACAAGAATGGTTCGGAAGAAGCTCGGGGATTTTTCGGAGTACCGGGAAGTTACCGGAACCCCCGGGAAAGTTATTGGGCCTAATGGGCCATAGTGGAGGAGAGGAGGCAGGCCACAGGAGGTGGGGCGCGCCCCCCTTGCCCCAATCCGAATTGGACAAGGGGAGGGGGCGCCCCCCCTCCTCTTTCCTTCTCCCTCTCCCTCCTTTCCCCCTTTCCCCCCATCCTTTATATACGTGGGCAAAGGGGCACCCCAAAGGACAACAGACAATCTCTTAGCCGTGTGTCGTGCCCACTTCCATAGTTTAACACCTTGGTCATATTGTCGTAGTGCTTAGGCGAAGCCCTACGCCGGTAACTTCATCATCACCATCACCATGCCATCGTGCTAACGGAACTCTCCTTCGACCCTCTACTAGATCAAGAGCTCGAGGAACGTCCTCGTGCTGAACGTGTGCTGAACACGGAGGTGCCGTACGTTCGGTACTTGGATCGGTTGGATCGTGAAGACGTTCGACTACATCAACCGCATTACTAAATGCTTCCGCTTTCGGTCTACGAGGGTACGTGGACACACTCTCCCGTCTCATTGCAATGCTTCTCCTAGATAGATCTTGCGTGATCGTAGGATTTTTTTTTTTGAATTACTATGTTCCCCAACATGTGAGTCCATGGATAATTATGCACTCCTATCATTCTGCAATTTTCTAGCCTCTTCGGTACCGTACTTTGCCCTTTCTCACCTCAAGAGTCGGTGCAAACTTCGTTGGTGCATCCAAACCCTGTGATATGATATGCTCTATCACTGATGCAGCTTGCAGCTACGTCGTTATTTCCCCAAAGAGGATGGGATGATGCAGCACAACAACGGTAGGTATTTCCCTCAGATGTGAAAGCAAAGTTATCGAACCAGTAGGAGAACTAAGCAACACAATGTAAACAGCCCCTTCACACAGATAACAAATCATCGCAACCCAACGTGTTAAAGAGGTTGTCAATCCCTTTCGGGTAACGGCGCCTCAAGATAGGCAAATGGATGTGAATAAAATTGTAGTGGATTGATAGATCGAACACCAAATAAAATAAATTGCAGCAAGGTATTTTTGTATTTTTGGTTTAGTAGATCTGAAAATAAAAGCAAAGGAAAATAGATCGCAAAGGCAAATAATATGAGAAAGGGACCCGGGGGTCGTAGGTTTCACTAGCGGCTTCTCTCGAGAAAAATAGCAAACGGCGGGTAAAAAAATTACTATTGGGCAATTGATAGAACTTCAAATAATCATGACGATATCCAGGCAATGATCATTATAAAGGCATCACGTCCAAGATTAGTAGACCGACTCATGCCTGCATCTACTACTATTCCTCCACACATCGACCGCTATCCAGCATGCATCTAGTATATTAAGTTCATGGAGATACGGAGTAATGCAATAAGAACAATGACATGATGTAGACAAGATCTATCTATGTAGCGATAGAACCCATCGTTTTATCCTTAGTAGCAACGATAAGTACGTGTCGGTTCCCCTTCTGTCACTGGGATCAAGCACCTTAAGATCGAACCCACTACAAAGAACCTCTTTCCATTGCAATATAAATAGGTCAAGTTGGCCAAACAAAACCCAAATATCGGAGAAGAAATACGAGGCTATAAGAAATCATGCATAAAGAGATCAAAGAAACTCAAATACTTTCATGGATATAAAAGGATAGATCTGATCATAAACTCAAAGTCCATCCGATCCTAACAAAGACACCACAAAAAGAGTTACATCATATGGATCTCCAAGAGACCATTGTATTGAGAATTCAGCGAGAGAGAGGAAGTCATCTAGCTACTAACTACGGACCCGAAGGTCTACAAAGAACTACTCACGCATCATCGGAGAGGCACCAATGGAGGTGGTGAACCCCATCCGAGATGGTGTCTAGATTGGATCTGGTGGTTCTGGACTCTACGGTGGCTAGAATTGATTTTTGTCGATGCCTTTAGGGTTTCTGGAATATTGGGGTATTTATAGAGCAAAGAGGCGGTCCGGGGGGCACCCGAGGTGGGCACAACCCACCAAGGCGTGTCTGGGCCTCCTGGCGCGCCCTGGTGGGTTGTGCTCTCCTCGGAGCACCCCCCCCCCAGGCGCAGCCAGGGCCCATTGGGTGTCTTCTGGTCCAAAAAAATCTCAGTAAAGTTTCGTTGCATTTGGACTCCATTTGGTATTGATTTCCTGCGATGTGAAAAACATGAAGAAAACAACAGCTGACACTTGGCACTATGTCAATAGGTTAGTACCAAAAATGATATAAAATGACTATAGAATGATTATAAAACATCCAAGATTGATAATATAACAGCATGGAACAATAAAAAATTATAGATACGTTGGAGACATATCAATCACACATAAGCCTGCTTATATCTTCTTCAAAACACACAACATACCTATCTATCATGGCAAAACCCTTGAGGTTCAAACACTGGGGTGCGCACGAAGATCACTCTCCCCCTAGCCCACTCTCGCAACGATCTCAAGGCCTAGCCCCCGAACCCAAGGAACAAGGGACACAAGAGTCTATACTGGTTCGGGCCAATAATGTGGTGTAATACCCTACTCCAGTGTGGTGTGGTGGATTGCCTTGTAGGCTGAGGATGAACAAGTACAAGGGAAGAACAACCTCTTGAGCAGAGGTGTTCTCGAGCTAGCTGAGCTTGTGTGGTTGGGGATGATTTGAACTGTCCTCCCTTCCTAGGGTCGTGCCTAGTCCTATTTATAATGGCCGGGGTCCTCTTCCAAAATGTTTAGGCGGGAAGGGATCCCACAACGGCCAATTTGAAGGGAGACAGCTAGTAAAAGCTATCCTGACAAATGGTGGTCTTCGCCTTCCAAAGGCTCTGGTGGTGACGCCGTCGTGGGCTCCGCGATGACCTCCATCCTGCCGTCCTGCTGGTCTTGGTCTCGTTGCATCAATATGGAAACCTTTGCCTGATGCCTCGGGACTCCTCGTCTGCACCTGCCCCTTTAGCACCAAAGAGGCAACCGGTACTCTGCGCACGCTGGCGCCCGTCTGGCGCCCGCCTGGCCTTGATCGTCTTGGCTCACGTCACGGAAACCTCGCGAGGTGCCCCTCGCCTTGATCTCTCCACTCCTCGCGAGCCAGCCTAGTGAGGCCACCCCTGAGGAGGTCCTGTGTCGTCCGCCTCGCGAGGCTTGGCCCCTCGCAATGGTCTTGAGTGTTTGCTGATGAAGATGGGCCATACCAGGTCGTTAGTGGAGCCACGCCATGGGCCGCCGCCAGGCAAGTCTGCGAACCCCTATTCCCAGGACGCTGACAGTAGCCCCCCGGCCTAAGGGCGCTCGGACTTGGCTTCGAGGCGAAGCCAAGGCCAAGTGCGGAGCGCCGTGGGCCCCAACAGCCTGCGGCATTGATTGACGCGTGGCGATTGACGGGACGTGGACGTCTCCGCTTCCCCATGATGCCTCGGCAACTGCCCGACTTGACGAGTCCTTGGTGCATGCAGAAAAGCCTTCATTACCTGCGATCGTGGGGGTCGTTAGTTGGCCTCCTCCTGCTATAAATGGGGAGGGGGCAGAGCCCCTGTCGCCCGTCTCTTCCTCCGTTCCTCTTGCTTCCTCTTCCCCTTCCTCGCTCCACTATCTCGCATCAACACTCATGGTGCCATATGAGGGAGTCCTGGACTAAGGGGTCCTCGGAAGTCCGGCCTGTTAGCCATGGGCTGGACTGATGGGCTGTGAAGATGCGAAGACCGAAGACTGCACCCGTGTCCGGATGGGACTCTCCTTGGCGTGGAAGGCAAGCTTGGCGATCGAATATGTAGATTCCTTTCCTTTGTAACCGACCTTGTGTAACCCCAGATCCTCCTGGTGCCTATATAAACCGGAGGACTTAGTCCGGAAGAACAGATAGTCATTACCATAGTCATACAGGCTAGACTTCTAGGGTTTAGCCATTGCGATCTCGTGGTAGATCAACTCCTGTAATACTCGTATCCATCAAGATCAATCAAGCAGGAAGTAGGGTATTACGTTCATAGAGAGGGCCCGAACCTGGGTAAACATCGTGTCCCCTGTTTCCTGTTACCATCGACCTTAGACGCGATTCGGGACCCCTACCGAGATCCGCCGGTTTTGACACCGACATTGGTGCTTTCATTGAGAGTTCCACTGTGCCATGGATGAAAGGTTCGACGGACCCTTGAATCATCAACAATGACGCTGGCCAGGGAGAAGCCTTCCTCCCCAGACAGATCTTCGTGTTCCGTGGCTTCGCACTGCGGGCCAACTCGTTTGGCCACCTGGAACAGATCGATAGCTACGCCCTTGGCCATCAGGTTAGGTTTGGGAGCTTGAATTACGTTGCGGACATCCATGGAGATTTGATCTTCGCCCGATTCGAGACCGCGGCGACCGCTCCTGGCCACCTTGACGAACATGACTTAAATCTTTCGTCAGACCGCATCCAGGAGATAGCTCCAGTGACCACTCTGGCCTTAGATCCAGAGCACACTGCATCATCCAAGGATCGGAGGCTCGACTCCACCACGGAGGCCACAGATTCCCCTGCGTTGGAGCCGCACATGGACTTAACCCCATACCATATCTGTGTCACCAAAACTCTGGACCGTCTCTGGTTATAAGTTCCGAACCACATGAGCTTGTGGACGCCGAACTCGATCACTCATCGATCTTCGAATTCAGCGCCGCAGACATCTTCCAGCACTCGCCTTTGGGCGATATGCTAAACTCATTAAAAAGTCTGTCCTTGGCGGGGGACTCATAGCCGAACTCTGTCCGGTCCGTACTGGGGGCTGATGATCGAGAATTTTGCTTCCCACCCGCCACCCACTTCATAGCCATTGTCGAGGACCTAACTGTAGGACCTTGAGAAGAGGTGTCTAGAGGGGGGGGGGTGATTAGACACTAAGTACCAATGTTGCAGTTTTTAAGTTTCTTTAAAGTTTGAGTGGAGTTTAGGCACAAGTTTAACATTCACAACATATAGAAAGCAAGCATGCAAAGAGTATATGAGCAGCGGAAAATAAAGCATGCAACTTGCAAGAATGTAAAGGGAAGGATTGGAGGATTCAAACGCAATTGGAGACACGGATGTTTTGGCGGGTTAGATAGGTGGTGCTATCGTACATCCACGTTGATGGAGACTTCAACCCACGAAGGGTAGCGATTCTTGTGAGTCCACGGAGGGCTCCACCCATGAAGGGTCCACGAAGAAGCAACCTTGTCTATCCCACCATGGCCGTCGCCCACGAAGGACTTGCCTCACTAGCGGTAGATCTTCACGAAGTAGGCGATCTCCTTGCCCTTACAAACTCCTTGGTTCAACTCCACAATCTTGTCGGAGGCTCCCAAGTGACACCTAGCCAATCTAGGAGACACCACTCTCCAAGAAGTAACAAATGGTGTGTTGATGATGAACTCCTTGCTCTTGTGCTTCAAATGATAGTCTCCCCAACACTCAACTCTCTCTCATAGGATTTGGCTCTGGTGGAAAGAGGGTTTGAGTGGAAAGCAACTTGGGGAAGGCTAGAGATCAAGATTCATATGGTAGGAATGGAATATCTTGGCCTCAACACATGAGTAGGTAGTTCTCTCTTAGAAATAGGATGCTGGAAGTGTAGGTTCAGTCTAATGGCTCTCTCCATGAATGAAGAGGAGGTGGAGGGGTATATATAGCCTCCACACAAAATCTAACCGTTACACACAATTTACCAAACTTGGTGGGACCGAATCGTTAAACTCGGTCGGACCGATTTAGTTAACCAGAGAGTTTGCATTGTAATCTCGGTAGTACCGATTGCTCAAACTCGGTGAGACCGATTTTGATAATGGACATACACAGATAGATTACAATCCCATCTCGATGAGACCGAGATCGCTATCGGTGAGACCGATTTGCCTAGGGTTTGTGGCAGTGGTTAAGACATCCAAACTTGGTGGCGCCGGATAGAAAGAATCAGTGGGGCCGAGTTTGACTTTAGGTTTAGGACATATGTGTGGAAGTGGGAAAGTAGTTGAGGGTATTTGGAGCATATCACTAAGCACATGAAGCAAGAGGCTCATTAAGCAACACCTCATCCCTCCTTGATAGTATTGGCTTTTCCTATAGACTCAATGTGATCTTGGATCACTAAAATGTAAAATGAAGAGTCTTGAGCTTGAAGCTTGAGCCAATCCTTTTTCCTTAGCATCTTGAAGGAGTTCCCACATCCTTTAGTCCATGCCACTCCATTGTTGAACTTATCTTAAACATACTAGATAAAAGTGTTAGTCCAACAAGAGATATGTTGTCATTAATTACCAAAACAACCTAGGTAGCACTTGTGCTTTCAATCTCCCCTTTTGGTAATTGATGGCAACATACATCAAAGCTTTAGATAAAGATATCAAGAATAGCAAGTAAAGCTTTGGAAAGACATGTAACAAGCATAGGCTCCCCTACATGTATGCAATAATATGAATATGAAATATAGAAGCATGTGATAGCATAACCATGATAGAGCGGGCAATGTGTTACATGTATCTTGGCTATATGCATCAGAGCAAAAAGTATTAAAGAGAATACCTTCATGCCCATGAGTCCTTCTTGCAAACAGTATGTACATCAACAAGAATTCCTCATACACATGAATGTAATGCATATACTTACCTTGTAGTCTTGAGTTGGCTTAGGATGGAATGAACCTGCGTAAACAAGGTTAGATCGAACAAAAGCCTACCCCACCGCCTCGTAGAAATAGAGAAGGCTGATCGACCTCCTCGCATAACACGGCCGATCGACCACCACGCGGTCGGGACAGTGCGGCGGACCGACCACCACGTGGTTGGGATAAAGCGGCAGCTCAGGCCGAACAGCAGCCTACCCCACCGCCTCGTAAAAATAGAGAAGGAACAGCTCGAGGTCACACATACGACCTCCGGCAGACCCTGGATAGTAGAGCAGGACATACCCGATCGATTTATGGATCGCGAGGACGTCCTTCGACACGCGATGATGGCTACCTATTCGGGCATGACAAACCTAGTCACACCCAAGCCGATAATCAGAGCGAACTCCGCCAGACTACGGCGCAATGCAGCCAGATATAGAGGCGCGCACACCCTCTCTCGCTTCGATAGGTGGGAACCCGATGAGCGAGTTCACGCCCGAGGGTGGCCCGATCATCACGTCGTAGGATCGAATCGGGAGGGATAACTAGCTGCAAGCAGCCGGGATAACTAGCTTTATACCTGCCAAGGTTGGATGCAACCCGTACGTTGGGGATGGCTAACCGAAGCTACAAGAACTCCAACCCGCTGTCTGAACAATCGCGGAACCACAAACCGGGACTAATCCACACAAAACGGCCGGAACTGTAGAGCACGAACTAGGGGGAACCAGAGGCTCCTTCTCGCGAATCCGAATGAACTCACAAGAGCAAAGGTAGCAAGATCTCTCGGATCTCTCTAGCAGTCTTGCTGCATAAGCTTGTAGCTGAATGGTTTGACAAAAGGTTTATCTAGAGGATGGGGAGATGGGGTTCTATAGCAGGGACAACCCCCCTTAGCTAGGTGTGAAAATGTTTTCAAAAGTAAGCAGGTTTGCATGGCTTCCTTGGGTGGATAAGCAGTCAACTTTGGGAGTTGTTGCAGAGCTCCTCGGAAATTCGCGAAGTCTTGACAGCTTGGACACCTTCCACGAGAATGACTATAACTTTTGACTCACAACTCCAAATGATGTGAGGTTTTTGCATTGGAAAGATAATTTGATGTAGCTTCTGTTGATATACCCCTATGGCCCCGTATCTCCATCATATGGGTGTGCCACACCAAAACATCAGAGGTAAAAACTGACAGCATCAGCTTCACTTGAAACTTGTTTTCTCCAAACTTGTTCCTCCAAAGCGGTTGCTTCAAGAGGTCATAGGTTGTTGGATTGATTCCATGTTATACCTAAGTTCAACCAACAACAATGGGGATGAAAGTGCAGCCATGTATTCAAGATTATAGTATGAACTTAAGTTAGCGTTCACCTGGGCATGTGTTTGCTTGATTCGGCTTAATAATTCTTTCCAACTAAATTTTGCACATTTCTGAAATGTCATGTATGATGTACCCATGTGCTCATCATCCTCCCTCCCTTGATGAAGAGTCGTCCTCGACTCCCTTTGATCTGCAAAATATAAGTACAAGGGAAGTAGATAATATCCATGCAAAGAAATGATGCAATCCTCGTTTGTAGCTTTCACCTTTGAATTGTGTTGCATCTGATCATGTACTTGTTTGTCAAAACTTAGAGTTTTATCAGGCATGCTTTGTGTTGTTTCAATGATCCAGATGTCCTCATCATCCCCCCTCTCTTGAAAAGGAGTCGTCCTCGACTCTACCTGGTCATCACACAAAAGAGAGTATGGCAATACCAAATCATAATGCAAAGGTTCCATGATATGGAGAATTTTGGTTTTCAACTTTGCTATCGTATGGAGGATGCCAACATGGTGTTTTATTCGAGTTAGGAGTTCCTTCCGGCAAACATTTCCATGGAGCACAAATTTATAACCAACCATGAGCATGTCCATATCATCCTCCCTCTCTTGGAGAAAGGTCGTCCTCGACTTCACTCGGTCTACAAAATTATAGCACGAGGACAATAGAACATAACTAGGGAAAGAAAAAGTTGAACATTTTTGCGTGGATCTCAAGTTTGCCAAATCCTTTGTTTTTTCATGATGTTTGAACAATTTATATTGATGGATGGAGGGTGTGCTAAAGGATGCACCCAAGAATTTTTCTCTGATTTCATCGCGCCAATGCTTCAAGAGTTCGTATATGCATACCTCAGGGTGCATCAAAATGGAAGATCCTCTTTGTTTTACCTGATTGAGTACTTCAATGCCTTTCTCAAAATCAATGTTCACACATGCACCTTGTGTAGTGGTACTCCATGTCCTCCATATTTGTTCTTGGATCTCAATCTACCATCGTTGCAAGAGAGCTGATAGGTATGCCTATTGCACCTGCACATATTGCAAAGAAAGAGAATTTTGTGAAAGGTTAGTTATTGAATGTTCCTTTCTCTTTTCATTTGGTGGACTACTAATTTCCCATGGTGGTGGATCACTTATCTCACTATTCTCTTGTTGAAAAATCTCAACCTCACATTTAGTGGACTCACATAACTCACTTATCCTCTCACTCTTTTTGTATGGTATATTGGGTTGTAGATCACTTATCTCTTTAATGAGGTGTGGAATGATCTCAGTCTCACATTTTGTGGACTCACACAACTCATTAATCTTTTCACCCTCAATGTGTGGTATATCTAGGTGGAGATCTTTCATTTCTCCAATCCCATGATGAGCAATCTGATCCTCACATTTTGTGGACTCACTCACCTCACTTTTCTTACTCTCAATATATGGAATAATGGAAAGTTGACACTCTTCCACACTTTTGGTGGAGTCACTCAACTCATTTTTCTTTTCACTCTCAAGTGGTGGGATTTTTGAAAGTGGACACTCTTCCTCACTTTTGGTGGAGTCACTCATCTTGTTTTTCTTATCACTCTCAAGTTGTGGGATTTTGGATTGTGGACTCTCTTCCTCACATGGAATTTGTGGCACATGTTTCCTGGATGTTGGGACAGTGGTGGTGGTTGAGATGCCAACATTATGAGTGAGTCTCTTAGGTGAACATGGACTATGAATCACCGGAGCCGCTCCATCAACCACATACATGCTTTGTGGTGGGTTGTTGTTGTGATGATGGGTGCCACAACTTCTCCCTCGAGCATGACATCCTTGTTGCACTTCAGGAGCAGCATTGTCACGCCCATGAGAAGAAACACCATGCCCACAAGCATGTCCTCCTTGCTGCACTTCTTGAGGAGCGGTGACACGCCCACAAGGCAGCAACGTCAAGCCCTCGAGCATGTCTTCTTTGTTGCACTTCATGAGTACTAGTGACACGTCCACGAGCAGCAACATCATACTCTTGAGCATGCCTTCTTTGTTGCACTTCATGAGCAACAGGGTATTGTCGATGTCGAAGCCCATCACCACATGTTGGAGGACACTCGTGAAGCATCCTCTCCATGGCTCGGAGTATATTGTTCTCGAGTTGCTTCACATCAGCGCGGGTGGCCAAAAAAATCCTTCTCCATGATTTTTTCGACGCACACTTGGTGTAGATGGAGCTCGGTGGGGTAAACAAAAAGGGGCTTGTGCTGAAATCAAGTTGATGCAAACCAAGAAAAATATGTGGATGGATCTGCTGCGCCTTTGCACCAAGATTGAAAAACACAACACACAAGCTTCTGAATTTTTTTCTATCAAGCTGAAACTTTTGGATCTTACACAAGACTTTTTTTTCTCTCTTGACTTTTTTCCACTCTTTTTTTCTCTCTTTGCTTTTTTTTGCCACTCTTTTTTTTTCTCTTTTTCCAAAGCACAACAACCAAATATGAAAACAACTATGAAGATGAACTTGGTAAAGATCTAAAAGACGAAGAACATGCAAGGTATGCAACACCAAGACCTCAGCACCAACAAGGCTTGGATTTATTTTTGGTGGGGCTTTGGACTTCTAGGACAGAAAATATAGCATGAAAACACTCAATCTAAAGGGATGATAGCAAGATAAACTTGGATAACAGATCCTACCGTGTCAATGAAGGCTCGATGCGGATGATAGGTGGGAACCCGATGAATGAGTTCACGCCCGAGGGTGGCCCGATCTTCACGTCATAGGATCGAATCGGAAGGGATAACTAGCTTCAAGCAGCCGGGATAACTAGCTTTATACCTGCCAAGGTTGGATGCAACCCAGACGTTGGGGATGGCTGACCGGAAGCTACAAGAACTCCAACCGCTTGTGACGCCCCGATTCAATCGTGACACTAATCATGCACGCAAACGCAATGCGATCAAGATCGAGGACTCACGGGAAGATATCACAACACAACTCTAAAACATAAATAAGTCATACAAACATCATAATACAAGCCAGGGGCCTCGAGGGCTCGAATACAAGTGCTCGATCATAGACTAGTCAGCGGAAGCAACAATATCTGAGTACAGACATAAGTTAAACAAGATTGCCTTAAGAAGGCTAGCACAAACTGAGGTACAGATCGAAAGAGGCGCAGGCCTCCTGTCTGGGATCCTCCTAACTACTCCTGGTCGTCGCCAGCGGGTTGCACTGTAGTAGTAGGCACCTCCGGTGTAGTAGGAGTCGTCGACGACTGGCTTCTGGGCTCCAGCATCTGGTTGCGACAACCAGGTAGAAGGGAAAGGGGGGAAAGGAGGGAGAAAAGCAACCGTGAGTACTCATCCAAAGTACTCGCAAGCAAGGAGCTACACTACATATGCATGGGTATATGTGTAAAGGGCCATATCAGTGGACTGAATCGCAGAATGCCGTAATGAGAGGGGGATATCTAACTGTCGAAGACTACGCTTCTGGCAGCCTCCGTCTTGCAGCATGTAGAAGAGAGTAGACTGAAGTCCTCCAAGTAGCATCGTATAGCATAATCCTACCCGGCAATCCCCTCCTCGTCGCCCTGTTAGAGAGCGATCACCGGGTTGTATCTGGCACTTGGAAGGGTGTGTTTTATTAAGTATCCGGTTCTAGTTGTCATAAGGTCAACGTACAACTCCAAGTCGTCTTGTTACCGAAGATCACGGCTATTCGAATAGATTAACTTCCCTGTAGGGGTGCACCACATGACCCAACACGCTTGATCCCATTTGGCCGGACACACTTTTCTGGGTCATGCCCGACGCGGAAGATCAACGCGTCGCAGCCCACCTAGGCCAGCAGACGGTCAAGACACCGGTCTAAACCTAAGCGCCACGAAGTGCGGACCCATCGCCCTTAGCACACAACATGTTGCGTGGGCGGCGGAAGCGAACTAGCCACCTTAATACAAGAGCGGCTTACGTTCCAATCCGGTAGCGCCGCTCGATCATTGGCAGAAGGCTTCGGCTGATACCACGACGCCGAGTGCCCATATCTTTCCCACGTAGTTGGTTAGTGCGTATAGACCAAATGGCCAGACTCGGATCAAATACCAAGATCTCGTTAAGCGTGCTAATGATGTAACCGCGGACGCCGACAGGGCCAGGCCCACCTCTCACCCAGGTAGTCTCAACCTGCCCTATCTCTCTGCCACAAAGATCCACCCAGAGGGCCGACGGGATAAAGGTCCTTTCAGCCCCCAATCCGTGAATCACTCGCGGGTACTCCTCGAGCCGACCCGACTTTAGTCACCACATGTATCATGTATAAGGTATAAAGTATATACCCGTGATCACCTCCCGAGTGATCACGGCCCGATAGTACAAAGACAAATGACGGACAAGAATGTAGGGCCGCGATGGAAAACTAGCATCCTATACTAAGCATGTAGGATTGCGGGTAAGGTAACAATAGTAGTAGCAAGGACGGGCTATGCATCAGGATAAGAATAACGGAAAGCAGTAACATGCTACACTACTCTAATGCAAGCAGTATAGAGAAGAATAGGCGATATCTGTTGATCAAGGGGGGGGGGGGGGGCTTGCCTGGTTGCTTTGGCAAGAAGGAGGGGTCGTCAACACCGTAGTCGAACTGGGGGTCGCCGGCAGTCTCGAAGTCTATCGAAAAGAAGTAACAGAGGGGGAACACAATAAATAACAGAGCAATCAAAGTATAACATGGCAATGCGCGATGCTAGATGTGCCCTAACGCGATAGGAGGTGATACCGGCGAAGGGGGAAAACATCCGGGAAAGTATTTGCGGTGTTTCGCGTTTTCTAATAAATAGGCCGGAGGGGAAAAGTTGCAGGTTTGATATGCTAGGGATGTGTGGCTGACAAATGGACTGCGTATATGGATTTGTCTCGTCGTTCTGAGCAACTTTCATGTTGAAAATAATTTAATCCAAGTTACGGATTAAAAGATTTGATTTTCTAAATATTTTATTAATTTATGGAATTTACTTATTTAATTTAATTCGAAAATGGATTTATGACATCAACATGATGTCATGCAGACCTCAGCAGTCAATGGGGGTTGACTGGTCAACCTGACCAGTGGGTCCCACTGGTCAGTGACACATTTTAATTTAAACAATTTAATTAACCTAATTAGTATTAATTAGGGGGTGGGCCCCACTGTCATACTCTGTTAGTTAATTAACACTAGTTAATTAGGCTAGTTAGTCATTAGATTAATTAATCCTAATTAGTTAATTTTAATCAGAATTAATTAAGTTAATTAATTAATTAATTTTATTATTAGTTAATTATTTATTATATATATTATTTTTAATTCCTTTTTTAACAAAAGCGCTCGAGGCGTGGGCCCTGCTTTGGCGATAGCTGCAGGAGCCTTCTTGGCGGGCCGGGTTAACGGGCGTCTGAGCGTGCAGCGCTAGTTTAACGGCCGCGAGCCTGGCTCGGCGGCGGTGGACTCGGCGCGACTAGAGTGCGGCGAGGCGAGCAGGCACACGACTCAAAGCGGCATGAGGAGGAGATCGCCGCCCGAGGCGGAAGCAGCTGGGCGCATGAAGGCGCCAGCCAGCTGGCCGGCGCAGCCGAGGAGCGTCGAGGGGCTCGAGGGGTGTACACGTGCGCGGGATTGCGGTGAGCGTCTGCGGGTGGAGGCGGCGGCCTCGAGCGGCAAGAGGCGCAGAGGAGGCGAGGGCGCGTGGTGCGCGTGCGGTGAGCCTTGGCGAGGGGAGGTCATGAGAGAGATGGCGAGGGGGGAGCGCTCACACATCGGGTTCAGAGGACTTGGCAGCGGTCTGTGAGCGGCGGACTTCGGGAGGAGGATGGGGAGGTTCGGCGTGGGGAGGAGGCAGGCCGGCGATGGAGCGCTCCGGGACGTCGGCGTCGGGAGTGGTGGGGAGATGGCGCGCGACGGGTCGGGGCATCGGTTGCCCCGATCCAGATCCACTCGGGGCCGGCCGCCGAAGGACGGAGGGAGGAGTCGCTGGGCGGAGGCAATGGCTCCACGGCTCGCCGGAGCGAGGGGAGACGGAGAGGAGATGAGGAGGCGGAGGAGCTCCGGCGGCCAGCGATAGAGGCGCGGGTTGAACCCCTCCCGATCCAGATGGGATCGAGAGGTGGGGGGCTAACGAGAGGGAGTGGGGGAGTGGGTGCGATGTGGGGGTTAGGGTTTCAGTCGGGTGGGGTTATGGAGGTGAGTGGGAGCAGTTGGGCGGTGGGTTGCTTTGGTGTCGGTGGGCAGTTGGCCCATTGGGGTCCTTTTCTTTTGTTTTGTTTTCAGTTTTGCCTTTACTTTTATTTATATTTCCTGTCTGTTTTTTCTTTTAGTTTCCTTTTATTTTTGTGTTAGCAGAATACCAAAAATGGCACCGTATTTGATATTACCAAATATGCCATCGCCACATCAACTTGCTACCCAAGCTAAAATAGTTTCATAATTATTTAATAACTAAAAGTATTTAAAAAATAGTTTTTGTTACTGTTTTATTTATCTGATAGTATTTAATTATTCTATAAAGGTGTGGTTTGTCCACCATAATTACCTGTGCATTATTTTGTTCACTCCGATCATTTTAGTTTTAATATTTGAAAACTTTTATTGTTTGTTTGATTTTAAATTTGAATTTGAATCAGTTTTTGAACTAACGAGAGATTAGCAACAGTAACGGAGGTGACATGGCATCATTAGCAGAGGGTTACTGTAGCATAACTATCCGGGCGTCACAATTCTCCTCCACTACAAGAAATCTCGTCCCGAGATTTAGGAGGGGAGTAAGGGGGAAAGTTCTGGTTACGGTATTCTAACGGATCTTCTCGCTCTTGGTTGCTCTTCTCAAAGCGGTCGATCCATTATGTTGATGTCTTCATTTCTCTGCTTCAGGCCATCATGATGTAGTACACATCCTTTCTTCGGGATCTTCATCGTACTTACGGAAAGGATAAAGGGTGGGCATTCCAGGAGTACGGACCTCTACAAGGTCGACTATCTGGTCGATAACATCGAGGAAGATGGCGGAAGTAACTCTCGAATTTAAACTTAAGAAAATATCGAGAGCAAGGTAAGGAGGTATCATGTGAAGTTTCAAGCGGGCAGGCAATCGTTTGATGCCTGAAACAGGGCGTGAAAGGGGTTCAAAGAAATGGGGATAAGTATTGTGTCTGATACCAGAATTGATGATCTATCGGAAGGTGGCTCGTGAATCACATACGAGGCCAAGTGCGAGGAACAACCTTAAGAAAAAGGGGGTATATAGGAGATTCAGGTTTCGATCCTGTGGAATTGTGGGTTATGGGCCCGCCATGTGGTTTAAAGTAGAAAGGGGGCTGACATCTTGCACGGTCACGAAAGCAAGGTATGTCAGAGGGTACCATGTCAGTTATGTCGGCAACAACATCGGTACCAAGGGCGAGGGACGAAGAGAACCATTTTCCTGCTCGTTGAACGAGGCGGACCAATAGGCAAAGTTCTCGTCCATCGGTGGTTACTAGAATGTCATCAACAATAATAATGGGGTCTTACTGACAAAGTTGTACACCGAGGTATTTACATAAGCAGGAGAATATTACTGCTTAGATCATATAGATCACAAGAAAGGTTAAACCAAACAATGGAAAGGAAAATATGATTATCAGATTAAACAGAACAATGGAAAGGAAAATGTGTTAAAACACATATTTCAGGGGTATTTCCTTCCCAAGGACAAACGGAGTATGATATCCGTGACAGGATATAATGTAGAAAACCCTCTAGGTAGGGGGAGAGAAATTTTCATGACATTGCCCATACAACGGTGTTTGGGTACTAGAGCAAGAAACAATCATCATTGGGATAAGTGTTCTTGTTGAAAATCGGAGTACCACAGACATGCTTCAAGATAGCATTGACATGGTCTTCAAGCAAAGGTCGGACTTGGATATACAAAGGATTCATCAGGAACAACTTATAGAAAAGTATCACAATTTCTTCATGGAAGAATGGTTAATCTTGCTAAGAAGGGAACTATAACAATAGGTCCTCTGGCTAGGGGTGCCAAGCAAAGACACCACCTTACCGGGTTATGTAGAGACCAATGTTATAAATTTTGGAAATATGTCCCAACCATCATATCTGACCGAGATTCAGATCTGATTCGTGTCAGGATACCTCAGACATCAGGATGCCTGAGAAGAAAAGGTGCAATACAATTTGACGAGATGACATTATGATATTCTCGGAAATGATCTAGGGAAGCGAGTTCTGAAACCAGAGTTCATCATTAAACCAAGGAGAGGATGAGGAGGTGGCTGATGATCTCAGCGACAATTCATCGAGATTTCCAAAAGATGGATCTCCACATTATGTGATCAAGAAGATGACACTTGTCAATTCAAATGATAAATGTTGTATGCTCTAGGAAAACATACACAATCAATCATTAGTTGAAAGGTGTGCCCGAAGTATGACCTTAGGTGGCAAGCTCAATGTTAGAGTGACGATTCAATAACCAACAGTCTAAGAACGAACTGTCGATCGTTAACTTCAAAGCAATAGGGTTGCTAGAAGTACAGAACTCAAACAACATCGTTAGCATATTGGTATCCTGGTTAAAAACAACACGGGGAGCAAGGAATGAACGGGGATGGCAAGAAGTATCACTTGTATCAAGAATTCTTAAGATGTGGTGAAATTATCACGACATTCTTGACATAAAAGATGGTAATACTCCATGGTAAAGAATAAATGCTGGGTAGCAAGGATCTCAAGGTATAACATGAAACACGAACAAGTTTGTGTTGAACGGAAGGCAATAAAGTGGTCGATGATAACACAAATCATCGAGGGCAAGGATGGTATTTCTCATCAAGAACTTGATAGATATCTTGGAAGACCTCGAAATGCTGATGATGATCACGACACATTTTTCGAGAGGTTTCAAGAAGATGTAAGCGATCGGCGATGACATCAAGTCAACAGAATGATGAAGTGAAAAGTTATTGAAACCATGGGTACGAAACAAACTCGAGATCAAGCTTGTTGTTTAAGGACAAATGATATGACGAGGAAGATCGGCATAATGTTATCTCATCGTCGAAAATTGTGCTCCGGGGAGAAGGACCAGGTAGCACAGTTAAATTTTAGCACTAAATGATATAGCCGATCAGGCTAGGAATGATGTGATGGAGTATTAATCTTCTCAACCACAAGTACTAGGGGTACTAAATCACAGGGGTAATTCGATTCACTAACCAGTGTTCTCGGTTGACGACAACCCAGAACCCGTGGAGTGACTATGACGGGGAAAGGCACTACTTCATCAGAAATGATAAGATGTAGTGCAATTGGTTGATATCCTCGAGATACCAGGGGGAATACTCGAAGGTAGATCAAAATAGAGGTTGGGCTAGGGTATTGCTCTGCAGAAGACAAGTGCTTAAACTAGCACGAGAAAAGGTATTTAAAGGCGAACATGGTCGGAACCATGATTGAAAAAGGCCTGATCCCAGATATAAGAACTTATACCAAGGGAATAATTAATTTAAGAGAAGCTTTAATGATAAGATCTACATCGTGTCCATGGGCATGAACACCAAGTTCAAGGTCGACTCCCACTTCTTCAATGCATAACCTTTCATTCACTGCTCTAGATAAAAATGATTTCAGTGTCAAAACCTACCTGGTGAATTACTAGAGGAGTATGACCCGTGAAAACATTCGAGTTCACACAGATTAAGGAAGGCATAGGTTCAACCCATCAGGGCTTGTTAGAACATATACCATGAACTTCAGGAGTAAATAACACAAGCTCAAAAGTAGAGCATGGCCGAAAAAATAGAGGATACAATTTACCAAAGGCATTATGTATCGGGTAAAGGACTAATAAGAATTTTGGTTGTGAAGGACACTGTCGGATAATAACCCGGCAATCGGTATGGCGGCCCACAACGGGGCTAATGAGAGTATCGGTACTCAATCAGAGGAAGAAGGAATGCCAAGGCATCATATTATAGAAACAACTGACTAATTCAAAGCTTAATGCAAAGAATTTTATGATTTCCAAATTAAGGGATCAGAAGCAATCTTTCTAATAAAAAATGAATAAGTTCAATAACTTAGAAGCACAACCGATCAAGGCATTGATTGGCCAAGAACCAGCTCATATCCAAATGACGTCTGAGCCGGAAGGATAATCCTAGGATTCACTGAGATTGTGAACATTCACAACTTATTGAATCACTGGACTAAAAATGATAGTGACAAAGGATGCCAATAATATTATTACGCTTATGGGATTAACCATAATGCAAGCAAGCGAGAATTTCAAGAACAACAGTCTATTGAGGATTTTCGAAAGATCAAATAGTATTTCGAAGACTTTGGTGAAATACATGAACTACGAGGAAAGAATGGGTACTCGGTAAGTGTGAGGAATTATCCGTAGGGGGTATTCATGTGGCAAGAACTGCGAGGCAGTAGGCACACAGTATTCTCGCATAATAGAGAGAATTTCGGGGTATCTTGTAATAACAAGATCAACGAGGAATGATTGTATGAATGGCAAGTGTACGTGGTTATTCATAGGGGTTTATCGATGGAGGGGAATTGCAAAAGCGACGCCATAAAGTCTCAAGAGAACATCGGAGAGTATCTTCAGATCCTTCTGGTGCAGCAGACGATCATCTGTAATAAGGGGCTCTCCGGGAGAAAGTATTATCGAGAACCTAGAGTCCGAGTTAGTAAAATCGTTTAACCCGAATAGAAGAGATGTCAGAGTCCCAGAGTAAAGGTCGAGGAGTAAAAGATCCTAATACCACCCAATGGCGACGTGGGCCCATGGGCCGCACAACCATGTTAGCAAAAGTTTTTCAATAACTACTCGACTTCGGCCAAGGTCTGTGGAAGGGGGATTCCTACAGGCAGTCGGGTCTGATACCAACTTGTGACGCCCCCGATTCAATCATACACTAATCATGCATGCAAACGTGTACGATCAAGATCAAGGACTCACGGGAAGATATCACAACACAACTCTAAAACATAAATAAATCATACAAACATCATAATACAAGCCAGGGGCCTCGAGGGCTCGAATACAAGTGCTCAATCATAGACTAGTCAGCGGAAGCAACAATATCTGAGTACAGACATAAGTTAAACAAGATTGCCTTATGAAGGCTAGCACAAACTGAGGTACAGATCGAAAGAGGCGCAAGCCTCCTGCCTGGGATCCTCCTAACTACTCCTGGTCGTCGCCAGCGGGTTGCACGTAGTAGTAGGCATCTCCGGTGTCTTAGGAGTCATCATCGACGGTGGTGTCTGGCTTCTGGGCTCCAGCATCTGGTTGCGACAACCAGGTAGAAGGGAAAGGGGGGAAAGGAGGGAGAAAAGCAACCGTGAGTACTCATCCAAAGTAGTCGCAAGCAAGGAGCTACACTACATATGCATGGGTATATGTGTAAAGGGCCATATCAGTGCACTGAACTGCAGAATGCCAGAATGAGAGGGGGATAACTAATACTGTCAAAGACTACGCTTCTGGCAGCCTCCGTCTTGCAGCATGTAGAAGGGAGTAGACTGAAGTCCTCCAAGTAGCATTGTATAGCATAATCCTACCCGGAAATCCCCTCCTCGTCGCCCTGTTAGAGAGCGATCACCGGGTTGTATCTGGCACTTGGAAGGGTGTGTTTTATTAAGTATCTGGTTCTAGTTATCATAAGGTCAAGGTACAACTCCAAGTCGTCCTGCATCGAAGATCACGGCTATTCGAATAGATTAACTTCCTGCAGGGTGCACCACATAACCCAACACGCTTGATCCCATTTGGCGGACACACTTTTACGGGTCATGCCCGGCCGCGGAAGATCAACACGTCGCAGCCCCACCTAGGCCAACAGGTCGACGCCGGTCTAAGCGTAAAGCGCGAGTGCGGACCCATCGCCCTTAGCACACACGTTGCGTGGGCGACCGGAAGCGTAACTAGCCCCTTAATACAAGAGCAGGCTTACGTTCCAATCCGGTAGCGCCCGCTCGTCGACATCACGAAGGCTTCGGCTGATAACACGACGCCGAGTGCCCATATCTTTCCCACGTAGTTGGTTAGTGCGTATAGACCAAATGGCCAGACTGCGATCAAATACCAAGATCTCGTTAAGCGTGTTAATGACGTATCCGCGGACGCCGACAGGGCCAGGCCCACCTCTCACCCAGGTAGTCTCAACCTGCCCTATCGCTCCGCCACAAAGCTCCACCCAGAGGGCCGTCGGGATAAAGGTCTTTTCAGCCCCCAATCCGTGAATCACTCGCGGGTACTCCTCGAGCCGACCCGACTTTAGTCACCACATGTATCATGTATAAGGTATAAAGTATATACCCGTGATCACCTCCCGAGTGATCACGGCCCGATAGTACAGCACAACAGACGGACAAGAATGTAGGGCCACTGATGGAAAACTAGCATCCTATACTAAGCATGTAGGATTGCAGGTAAAGGTAACAACTTGAGTAGCAAGGACAGGCTATGCATCAGGATAGGATTAACGGAAAGCAGTAACATGCTACACTACTCTAATGCAAGCAGTATAGAGAAGAATAGGCGATATCTGGTGATCAAGGGGGGGGCTTGCCTGGTTGCTCTGGCAAGGAGGGGTCGTCAACACCGTAGTCGAACTGGGGGTCGCCGGCAGTCTCGGAGTCTACCGGAAAGAACTAACAGAGGGGGAATACAATAAATAACAGAGAAATCAAAGTATAACATGGCAATGTGCGATGCTAGATGTGCCCTAACGCGATAGGAGGTGATACCGGCGAAGGGGAAAACATCTGGGAAAGTATTCCCGGTGTTTCGCGTTTTCTAATAAATAGGCCGGAGGGAAAAGTTGCAGGTTTGATATGCTACGGACGTGTGGCTGACAAATGGACTGCTTATACAGATTCGTCTCGTCGTTCTGAGCAACTTTCATGTTGAAAATAATTTAATCCGAGTTACGGATTAAAAGATATGATTTTCTAAAGATTTTATTAATTTTTGGAATTTACTTATTTAATTTAATTCGAAAATGGATTTATGACATCAGCATGATGTCATGCTGACCTCAGCAGTTAATGGGGGCTGTTGGTCAACGACGATGGGTCCCAGCAGTCGATGACACATTTTAATTTAAACAATTTAATTAACCTAATTAATATTAAGTAGGGGGTGGGCCCCACTGTCATACTCTGTTAGTTAATTAACAGAAGTTAATTAGGCTAGTTAGTCATTAGATCAATTAATCCTAATTATTTAATTTTAATCAGAATTAACTAAGTTAATTAATTAGTTAATTAGTTAAATAATTTTATTATTAATTAATTATTTATTATATATATTATTTTTAATTCCTTTTTTAACAAAACATTCCGAGGGGGGCGTGGGCCCCGTTTGGCAGTGGCCCAGAGGGGCCTTGCGGGCGCTGGGTTAACGGGCGCTGGAGCGTGCAGGCGCTAGCCCGAACGGGGCAAGCCCGTTGTGGCGCGGTTGCGAGCGATGGCCGCCGTAGCACGGCAGGGCCCCGGGCGGCGGTGGACTCGGCGTGACTAGAGTGCGGCGGGGCGAGCGGGCACACGACCCAGGCGCGGCATGAGGGAGGAGATCACGGCCCCGAGGCGGAAACGAGCGCGGGGCGCATGAAGGCGCCCGCGCTTCAGCGCCGACAGGCGCAGCCAAGTTGCGTCGAGGGGCTTCAGGGGGTGTACGCGGCGCCGGTCGGTGAGCGCTGCAAGGGGTGGAGGCGGGCGGCCCTCGAGCGGGCAGAGGCGCAGAGGAGGCGAGGGCGCGGTGAGCGGGTGCGGTGAGCGCGGCAAGGGGAGGTCGGGCGAGAGAGAGGGGGGGAAAGGGCGCGCGCTCACATCGGGTTCATAGGGACTTGGCAACAGTGCGCGGGGAGCGACTCTGGGAGGAGGACGAGGAGGTCCGGCGTGGGGAGGAGGCAGGCCGGCGATGGAGCGCTCCGGGACGTCGGCGTCGGGAGTGGTGGGGCGATGGCGCGCGACGGGTCGGGGCGTCGGTTGCCCCGATCCAGATCCACTCGGGGCGGGGCCGGCCGCCGAAGGACGGAGGGAGGAGTCGCTGGGCGGAGGCGATGGCTCCACGGCTCGCCGGAGCGAGGGGAGACGGAGAGGAGATGAGGACGGGGCGGAGGAGCTCCGAGCAGCGGCGATAGGGCGCCGGGTTCGAACCCCTCCCGATCCAGATGGGATCGAGAGGTGGGGGGCTAACGAGAGGGAGTGGGGGAGTGGATGCGATGTGGGGGTTAGGGTTTCAGTCGAGTGGGGTTATGGAGGTGAGTGGGGAGCCGGTTGGGCCAGTGGGCTGGCCTGGCTGTCAGCTGGGCCGGTTGGCCCATTGGGGGGGGTCCCTTTTCTTTTGTTTTCTTTTCTGTTTTGCCTTTACTTTTTATTTATATTTCCTGTACTGTTTTCTTTTAGTTTCCTTTTATTTTTGTGTTATCAGAATACCAAAATGGCACCGTATTTGATATTACCAAATATGCCACTGCCACATCAACTTGCTACCCAAGCTAAAATAGTTTCATAATTATTTAATAACTAAAAGTATTTAAAAAATAGTTTTTGTTACTGTTTTATTTATCTGATAGTATTTAATTATTCTATAAAGGTGTGGTTTCTCCACCATAATTACCTGTGCATTATTTTGTTCACTCCGAACATTTTAGTTTTAGTATTTGAAAACTTTTATTGTTTGTTTGATTTTGATTTTGAATTTGAATCAGTTTTTGAACTAACGAGAGATTAGCAACAGTAACGGAGGTGACATGGCATCATTAGCAGAGGGTTACTATAGCGTAACTATCCGGGCGTCACACCGCTGTCCGAACAATCGCAGAACCACAAACCGGGACTAATCCACACAAAACGGCCGGAACCGTAGAGCACGAACTAGGGGGAACCAGAGGCTCCTTCTCGCGAATCTGAATGAACTCACAAGAGCAAAGGTAGCAAGTTCTCTCGGATCTCTCTAGCAGTCTTGCTGCATAAGCTTGTAGCTGAATGGTTTGACAAAAGGTTTTTCTAGAGGATGGGGAGATGGGGTTTTATAGCAGGGACAACCCCCCTTAGCTAGGTGTGAAAATGGTTGCAAAAGTAAGAAGGTTTGCATGGCTTCCTTGGGTGAATAAGCAGTCAACTTTGGGAGTTGTAGCAGAGCTCCTCGGAAATTCGTGAAGTCTTGACAGCCTGGACACCTTCCACGAGAATGACTAGAACTTTTGACTCACAACTCCAAATAATGTGGGGTTTTTTGCATTGGAAAGATAATTTGATGTAGCTTCTGTTGATGTACCCCTATGGCCCCGTCTCTCCATAATATGGTTATGACACACCAAAACATCAGAGGTAAAAACTGACAGCATCAGCTTCACTTGAAACTTGTTTTCTCCAAACTTGTTCCTCCAAAGCGGTTGCTTCAAGAGCTCATAGGTTGTTGGATTGATTCCATGTTATACCTAAGTTCAACCAACAACAATGGGGATGAAAGTGCAGCCATGTATTCAAGATTATAGTATGAACTTAAGTTAGCGTTCACCTGGGCATGTGTTTGCTTGATTCGGCTTAATATTTCTTTCCAACTAAATTTTGCACATTTATGAAATGTCATGTATGATGTACCCATGTGCTCATCAGCTTCACTGATGAAGTAATGGACCATGAATTCCCCGAAGGGTTCAAACCCGTCAATATTGAATCATACGACGGAACAACCGATCCCGCAGTATGGATCGAGGATTTTATTCTCCACATTCATATGGCCCGTGGAGATGACCTCCATGCTCTCAAATACCTTCCACTAAAACTCAAAGGGCCAGCCCGACACTGGTTAAACAGCTTGCCTGAAAATTCCATCGGCAACTGGGAGGACTTGGAAGAAGCTTTTCTTGACAACTTTCAAGGTACATACGTCCGGCCAACAGACACCGACGACTTAAGTCACATAGTCCAACAGCCTGGAGAGTTAGCCGGGAAATTCTGGACTAGATTCCTAACTAAAAAGAACCAGATCGTTGACTGTCCGGATGTCGAAGCCCTAGCGGCCTTTAAACATAGCATCTGTGACGAATGGCTCGCCCGCCATCTCGGCCAAGAAAAGCCCAAATCTATGGCAGCCCTCACGGCACTCATGAACCGCTTTTGTGCGGGTGAGGTCAAAAACAGCAATGGCAAGCTCCGACGTAACAGACACAAGCGCCGAAACAATGGTGATAATACCGATGACACTACAGTTAATGCCGGATTCAACGGCTCCAAGTCCGGTCAGCGGAAAAAGCCGTATAAAAGGAGCGGTCAGGGACCATCCATCTTGGACCGCATACTCGATCGTCCGTGCCAGATACATGGCACCCCGGACAAACCAGCCAATCATACCAACAGGGATTGCTGGTTGTTTAAACAGGCCGGCAAGTTAAACTCTGAGAACAAGGAAAAGGGATGGCAAAGTAAGGACGATGACGAAGAGCCCCGGCAACCGAACTCAGCGGGGCAGAAGAAGTTCCCCCCTCAAGTCAAAACGGTGAACATCATATATGCTACACACATCCCCAAAAGGGAGCGCAAGCGCGCACTAAGGGACATTTACGTGATAGAGCCAGTCGCCCCAAAATTCAACCCATGGTCATCATGCCCCGATCACTTTTGATCGTCGGGACCATACGACCAGTATCCGACATGGCGGATCAGCCGCAGTAGTCCTGGACCCAATCATTGACGGATTCCACCTAACGCGAGTCCTCATGGATGGTGGTAGCAGCCTCAATCTGCTCTATCAAGACATAGTGCGCAAAATGGGCATTAATCCATCAAGGATCAAGCCAACAAAGACTACCTTCAAAGGAGTCATACCAGGCGTAGAGGCCCGCCGTACGGGCTCAATCACACTAGAGGTTCTCTTTGGATCCCCCGACAACTTTCGAAGCGAGGAGTTAATCTTAGACATCGTCCCAATCCGCAGTGGTTATCACGCACTGCTCGGATGGACGGCATTCGTCCGGTTCAACGCGGTACCACACTATGCTTATCTTAAGCTTAAGATGCCCAGTCCACGTGGCGTCATAACGGTCAACGGAAACACGGAACGCTCCCTCCGCACAGAGGAGCACACTGCCGCCCTAGCAGCAGAAGTACAGAGCGGCCTTCTCAAGCAGAACCGTAATCCGGCTGCTGAGCCCCTGGACATCGTAAAGAGGGTCCGGACTACACTGCAACAAGACAGCTCGGCTCATCAAGAGCTGGACTAGCAATTTGGCCTCCGTCCCAGCCCTGACCTGGTAATGGCGTTCGTACAACGTGTACATAATTACGCACTAGAAATCCCATGGGCATCGACGGAGGCACATGTAGCTTGTGATCCACAGTTCGGCTCGACCGATCCCGGACACACATATACTATCACTATTTCCTTTTTTCCTTTTCTAGGTTTATTTTACATAGGCCTTCTTCGACGGCCCGACCACCGATCCTGTCAAAGGATAAAAACACCAGGATGGCAAGAAGCAAAGACGTATAGGGGAAGCTCTAGAGGTCAATTCAACGACCACTCTACCTGTTGTCAGGACCCACACGCAGCTCACCCTTGGTCATGGCATGTTAAATAGCCGGATTGCTTATCGCACTTTTTGCATTAATGCGCTTTGACGCATTGACCCAATTATAATGGAAGTAGTTCGTGGCTCAATTTTAAGGGCCCCAGATGTCACCTCTGTTTTCTTTCTGTTTTCCTTATCTTCTAGCACCCGTACACTTTCGTACGTTTCATATTTGCCAGAGGCTCCCCGGCGCCCCATAATACGGCAACAAAGTCCGAACACTTTTTATAGTATAGTTCGGCACCCCGAATTCAGTATTATATGCATTGGCTCTCAATCATGTCTTTGGTCAATAGTTGGGTTGCCCGGCTCCTGTGCTTGCTACCTTACATTCCGCTATATCGGCTAAGGTATTAAAGGGAGAACTACTGCGATTGTGCCCTGGTTTATCCAAAGGAGCACCTCAGTAGAGAAAGCGGAAAACTGACTGTCATGATGCAGCGAGAACCGGTCAGCCGTTCGGAGGTTGCAAATCGTTGGAGATTTATTCCGCGTCGCGCGAAGGATCGGTTCTTCCCAATCAGACGCCTACAACACCCTAGTTTGGAAACTAGGGGCTGCGTCCATATTTTTATTGTCGAGCTCCTATGGCTAAGTGAGGGCGTTAAAGCCGAATAGTCTGGTTGCCTTGTTCGTTGCGCTAAACAACTCCTTCAAGGACCATACAAATGGACCAAGATTGTTTGCATTCCATCCCGAACACCTCTGTACTACCTACGTGGGGGCAAAAGCCGACGACTGGCCAACCCTCAGATTTCATATAACATAGCCGCACAAGAGATAAAATTAAAAACATAACAATCATTACAAACCCACTTTGTTTCACCATACAAGGGAAAGATAACACGAATGTATTCATTCGAAAATAATGTCCTTCCCACACTGTGTTGCTACGATGTGAGACCCCTCCAGGACATCCGCAAAATAGCACTCAGGTGTACGGTGCTCCTTGCCCTCTGGCTCCCCCCTAGCCAGCTCGACGGCGTTCATCTTCGCCCACCACATCTTGCAACGGGCGAAGGCCATACGCGCACCTTCAATACAGGCCGATCGCTTGACAATGTCCAGCCGAGGACAGGCGTTCACCAGCCGCCTCACGAGTCCGAAGTAGCTGCCGGGCATAGATTCGGCTGGCCATAGCCGAATTATCACATCCTTCATGGCTAGTTCGGCCACCCTATGCAGCTCCACCAGCTGTTTCAGCTGATTGGTGAAGGGCACGGGATGCTCTGACGTAAGATATTGCGACCAGAATAGCTTCTCTGTGGAGCTCCCTTCTTCGGCTCGGAAGAACTCCGCGGCGTCGGATATGTTTTGCGGCAGATCAGCAAAAGCTCCTAGAAAACTCCGAATCCGGGTTAGTAAAAGATACTTCCTCTTCGCATATTTGCTTTGCATACTGAATACCTTACCCGCCACGATCTTCCTCGCCTCTTGGATCTCTTGGAGGCACCCTGGGCCTCCTTCCGGGCCGTCTCCGCGCTCTGACGAGCCTTGGAGAGTTCGGCCTCTTTAGCTGACACGTCACGTTCCAAGGTCTCACACATCTTCACCGTGTCATGGAGCTCTTGTTGGACCTCGCTGACCCGGGCCTTGAGCTTCTTACGTGCAGCCTGCTCCTTGATGACCTTCCCCTCGGTTTTGCCCAGGGCCTTTTTCAGGGCCTCGACCTCGGTCGTTGCTCCTGTTCATATCAAGACACTTCGGTCATTATATAACATCCTACTCTTTCCAAATACTTCTTGGGTTATTACATACCTTGATTCTCCCGGAGCTGCCGCTTCACCTGGACGAGCTCCTCCTCGGCTTTCTCCAGTCTCCGCTTAAGTTCGGATACTTCGGCATCATGTGAGGCCGCGGACAGCGGCGACGCCTGCATATTCATTCCCGAAAAATTTAGTTAGTTTCCTACAAGTAAGGATCGACCCTCTATCCGGCTTTTCTTTCCGAACACCGGACTGTGTCTCAGGGGCTACTGACTATATTGGGATTTTTGTGTCGCTTACCTCAAAACCTGTCAGCAGGCTGCTGCAGGCTTCGGTCAGCCCACTCTTGGTGGAATGGACCCTCTCAATCACCGTACCCATAAGGATATGGTACTCGTCCACAATGGGGGCACCTCGAAGCGCCTCCATCAGATTATCCGGTGCCCCTGGTTGGACAGGGGCCACCGGTGGAATGGGCGCACCCCCCTCTTTCAAAGGAGGCTGCTCGTCGGATTCTAGAGCCGTATGGGTCTTGATAACCCACAAGTATAGGGGATCGCAACAGTTTTCGAGGGTAGAGTATTCAACCCAAATTTATTGATTCGACACAAGGGGAGCCAAAGAATATTCTCAAGTATTAGCAGTTGAGTTGTCAATTCAACCACACACGGATAACTTAGTATCTAGCAAAGTATTTAGTAGAAAAGTAGTATGGAAGTAACTTGATAGCAATTGGCAAAAGTAACAGTAGCAGTTTTGTAGTCATTGTAACAGCAGCAACGGAAAAGTAAATAAGCGAAGAACAATATGTGAAAAGCTCGTAGGCATTGGATTGGTGATGGAGAATTATGGCGGATGCGATTATTCATGCAACAGTTATAACATAGGGTGACACAAAACTAGCTCCAATTCATCAATGTAATGTAGGCATGTATTCCGAATATAGTCATATGTGCTTATGGAAAAGAACTTGCATGACATCTTTTGTCCTACCATCCCGTGGTAGCGGGGTCCTATTGGAAACTAAGGGATATTAAGGCCTCCTTTTAATAGAGTACCAGACCAAAGCACTAACACATAGTGAATACATGAACTCCTCAAACTACGGTCATCACCGGGAGTGGTCCCGATTATTGTGACTTCGGGGTTGCCGGATCATAACACATAGTAGGTGACTATAGACTTGCAAGATAGGATCAAGAACTCACATATATTCAAGAAAATACAATAGGTTCAGATCTGAAATCATGCCACTTGGGCCCTAGTGACAAGCATTAAGCATAGCAAAGTCATAGCAACATCAATCTCAGAACATAGTGGATACTAGGGATCAAACCCTAACAAAACTAACTCGATTACATGATAAATCTCATCCAACCCATCACCGTCCAGCAACCTACGATGGAATTACTCACGCACTACGGTGAGCATCATGAAATTGGTGATGGAGGAAGGTTGATGATGACGATGGCGACAGATTCCCCTCTCCGGAGCCCCGAACGGACTCCAGATCAGCCCTCCCGAGAGAGATTAGGCCGTGGCGGCGGCTCCGTATCGTAAAACGAGATGAATCCTTCTCTCTGATTTATTTCTCCCCGAACGTGAATATATAGAGGTGGAGTTGAAGTCGGTGGAGCACCAGGGGGCCCACGAGGCAGGGGGGCGCGCCGAAGGGGGGTAGGCGCCCACCCGTCCTCGTGGACAGGGTGTGGGCCCCTGGCCTTGATTCTTTCGCCAGTATTTTTTATTAATTCCAAAAATAATCTCCGTTGATTTTCAGGTCATTCCGAGAACTTCTATTTCTGCACAAAAATAACACCATGGCAATTCTGCTGAAAACAGCGTCAGTCCGGGTTAGTTCCATTCAAATCATGCAAGTTAGAGTCCAAAACAAGGGCAAAAGTGTTTGGAAAAGTAGATACGACGAAGACGTATCAACTCCCCCAAGCTTAAACCTTTGCTTGCCCTCAAGCAATTCAGTTGATAAACTAAAATTGATAAAGAAAAACTTTTACAAACTCTGTTTGTTGTTGTTGTTGTAAATATGTAAAGCCAGCATTCAAGTTTTCAGCAAAGATTATGAACTAACCATATTCACAATAACACTTAGGTCTCATGTTTACTCATGTCAATGGCATAATCAACTAGCGGGTAATAATAATAAATCCCGAATGACAACACTTTCTCAAAACAATCATGAGATGATATAACAAGGTAGTATCTTGCTAGCCCTTTCTGAGACCGCAAAACATAAATGCAGAGCGCCTTTGAAGATCAAGGACTAACTAAACATCGTAATTCATGGTAAAAGAGATCCAGTCATAGTCATACCCAATATAAATTAATAGTAATGGATGCAAATGACAGCGGTGCTCTCCAGCTGGTGCTTTCTAATAAGAGGGTGATGACTAAACATAAAAGTAAATAGATAGGCCCTTCGCAGAGGAAAGCAGGGATTTGAATAGGTGCCAGAGCTCAATTTTGAAATAGAGATAAATAATATTTTGGGTGGTATACTTTCATTGTCAACATAACAACCGAGAGATCTCGATATCTTCCATGCTACTCACATTATAGGCGGTTCCCAAACAGAATGGTAAAGTTTATACTCTCCCTCCACCAACAAGCATCAATCCATGGCTTGCTCGAAACAATGAGTGCCTCCAACTAACAAGAGTCCCGGGGGAGTTTTGTTTGCAATTATTTCGATTTGATTTGCATAAAGCATGGGACTGGGCATCCCGGTGACCAGCCATTTTCTAGTGAGTGAGGAGCAGGGTCCACTCCTCTTGAGAATAACCCGCCTAGCATGGAAGATATAGACAACCCTAGTTGATACATGAGCTATTCAAGCATACAAAACAAAATTTCGTTTGAAGGTTTAGAGTTTGGCACATACAAATTTACTTGGAACGGCAGGTAGATACCGCATATAGGAAGGTATAGAGGACTCATATGGAATAACTTTGGGGTTTATGGAAGTGGATGCACAAGCAGTATTCCCGCTTAGTACAAGTGAAGGCTAGAAAAAGACTGGGAAGTGACCAACTAGAGAGCGACAACAGTAATGAACATGCATTAAAATTAATAAACATTGAGTGCAAGCATGAGTAGGATATAATCCACCATGAACATAAATATCGTGAAGGCTATGTTGATTTTGTTTCAACTACGTGCGTGAACATGTGCCAAGTCAAGTCACTTGAATCATTCAAAGGAGGATAACATCCTATCATACCACATCACAACCATTTTAATAGCATGTTGGCACGCAAGGTAAACCATTATAAACTCCTAGCTAATTAAGCATGGCATAAGCAACTATAATCTCTAATTTTAATTGCAAACATGTTTATTCATAATAGGCTGAATCAGGAACGATGAACTAATCATGTTTACAAAAACAAGAGAGGTTTGCACCAGCTTCTCTCATCTCAATCAGTCCATCATATATCATCATAATTGCCTTTCACTTGCACGATCGAACGATGTGGATAATAATAATAGTGCACGTGCATTGGACTAAGCTGGAATCTGCAGGCATCTGACACACAGGAGAAGACAAGGTAATATGTCTCTTGGTTAAATCAACAATAATGTGTATAAGAGCCACTTCAACATTTTCATTACTGTCTTCTCCTCTCGACCCCCAAAGAAAAGAAAAGAAATAAAACTATTTATACGGGAAAGCTCCCAACAAACAAAAGAAGAGAAGGAAATCTTTTTGGGTTTTCTTTTAATTACTACTACAAGCATAGAAAGTAAAGTAGCTAAAAGATACAACTAATTTTTTTTGTTTTTCTTAAGGTTTATCAAACACACAAGAAGAAGGCATAAAAAGGAAAATAAACTAGCATGGATATTACAGTGAAAAAGTATGAGCACCGACAACTAGCATGAGTGTGTGAACATGAATGTAATGTCGGTGAGAAATACGTACTCCCCCAAGCTTAGGCTTTTGGCCTAAGTTGGTCTATGCCCATGGATCAAAGTTGTAGTTGGGGTCGTACTGAGAAGGAGCCACGGGTTGCCACTGGTTGGCAATCTCCTCTAGATCCCACTGGTAAACAGACTGTCGTGAAGGATCATATTGTGGTTCCAGCTCTGGCTCTGTAGCTGGTGTGGGGTTTTGGTAGGCATGAAATGCCTCCGGCTGAACAAGGTACTTGCCTGTAGATAAGTCAAACAAAGAAGGAGCAGGAAAGGTAATAATCTCAGGGCGAATTTTATCAAATATCAGTTTGTACTTAAGCATGTTTTCCTTATTCTTAACGATAAAATCATGTGCTACCATACTCTTATAGTCTAGAAAAACAGGAGGTAACAACTTTTCTTCTTTCTCATGATTCCTAATAGGTATGTTAAAGTGTGCAGCAAGGCGCGAGGCGAAAATACCTCCCAAGATGGGACCCTTTGTGCGGTTAAGACTTAACCGTTTGGCAACGATAGCGCCTAGGCTAAAAAGATTTATCATGAAACAAGGCATGACCCATAATAACAATATCAGGGGCACTAAGGTTTCCACAGTTTCCGTGACCAATTAAACATCTACTAGCAAATATCGCAAAGTAACGCAGAACCGGAAAATGTATGCTAGTAATTCTTGCATTGGAAACTTTCCTTGTTTCCCCTACAGCAATCATATCAATAAACCCTTCCACATCATTACGATGTGGTTCCTCTATGCTGCCAGTAAGGGGTATCTTACAAACCCGGCAGAAATCAGAAAGGGACATCCCCTTATGCTCATCATACAAATAAAATTCCACTGAAGGTGGTGATCTCCTAGCATGGAAATGAAAATTTTGCACGAAAATATTAGTGAGTAAGAGATACTGTTCGCGCTGGTCGCGGAGGAAGTCGGTGAGGCCCGCATTCTCAACCAAAGAATAGAAATCATCATGAATCCTGGCTGCTGTTAAGAACTCATCACAAGGCCATTCACACGACCGAACTTCCGCAGTGCGAGGGAGATTATATTTGGGCCTCTTATCCTCCTCACTTTGCTTGTCCTTCGAGCTTCGGCTCGATGAGCCCCTCAATAATCTCTTCATCATTTTCTGAAAATTTCTGAAATTTTTAGTAACTCATAATAAAAGTGAACCAAACTCAACAAAATTGATAGCAACTACTCCCACAAGTGCCTTGAGACTATATCATGCATTAGAACTACTCTTGGGACCATATAAATTTGACATGCAATCTCAAGAACAGGGTCACCTAGGCAGCAAAAATTTGCAATGAATAAAGCACTAGAACAAAAACTAATTGGACCATCGGAGGAGTCACATACCGAAGAACAATCCCACAAAGCAGTTTTGTGAGTGGAGCTTTGAGCAAGGAGATCGAAAATGGCAGCAAGATGAGCTAGAACTCGTGGTTGAGCTGGTTGGTGATTTTTTGGGAGGAAGAAGGAGTGTGTGATGGCTGGAATAAGTGGAGGGGAGCCACCATGGGCCCACGAGGCAGGGGGCATGCACAGGGGGGTGGGCGCACCCTGGACCATTGTGGCCAGGTGCTTTCTCCCCCTGATGTGTTCTGAGTGCCAGATATTCTCAAATATTCTAGAAAAAATCATATTTCATTTTCGGGGCATTTAGAGAACTTTTATTTTCGGGGTATTTTCTTATTGCACGGATAATTCAGAAAAATGACAGAAAATACTATCTTTTTCTTTATTTAATCTAAATAACAAAAAGTAAAAGGAGGGTACATAAGGTTGTGCTTTCTAACTTCATCCATCTCATGCTCATCAAAAGGAATCCACTAACAAGGTTGATCAAGTCTTGTTAACAAACTCATTCTGAATAACATGGAACCGGAGAAATTTCGAATAACACTATGTTACCTCAACGGGGAAGTGGAAATTCAAAACCTCCAATAATAATTGATGGAATTTTCCCAATAGAATTGATACAGTGGACTTGAGGTTGTTTGCTCAGAAAGTGTACCGTATGCTCATTTCCATTAACATGAAAAGTGACATTGCCTTTATTGCAAGCAATAACAGCCCCTGCAGTATTCAAAAAGGGTCTTCCAAGAATAATAGACATACTATCGTCCTCGGGAATATCAAAAATAACTGTCGGATTTCGGGTTCCGGCAGACCCTCTAGGTTCGAACTCTGGGGTGCACGCGGAGATCTCACCCCCTACCTACCTGCACCTCGTCGCCTCGCAAGGATCTAAACTACACAAGGGACACAAGGTTTATACTGGTTCGGGCCACCATTGTGGTGTAATACTCTACTCAAGTGTGTGGTGTGGTGGATTGCCTCAGGGGCTGATGATGAACAATACAAGGAAGAACAGCCTCGCGAGGGTCTGTTCGAGGGTCTGTTCTTGGCCAATGCAACGAACTGCTAGGGGGAGTTCGGTCGCTCTCTCTCTCGCTCTCTCTGGATTCCGGATCCCTCTACCCTGTGGGAGGCTAGTCCTATTTATAGGCAGAGGCCCTGGGCCTCTTCCCAAATATTGAGCGGGAAGGGCGCCAACAACATTTTGAAGGGGAAAATCTAGTACACTTATACTGACTAAAGTTGGTCCTCGCCTATCAAAGGCTCTGACGGTGACGCCGGCTTGGGCTCCACGATGACCTCCTTCCTGCCGTTGTGATGGTCTTGTTGCACCGAAATGGTTGCCTTTGCTTGATGCTCTCGCCTGCGCTTGCCTCCTTTGCACCAAGAGGGAATGAGGACACTGCGCGGGCTGGCGCCCTCCTGGTGCCCTCGGTCGTCATGGCTTGCGTCATGGGCACCTCGTGAGGTACCCCGCCTTGATTTCTCGGCCTCCTCGCGAGCCAGCCTGACGAGGCCATGCCTGAGGAAGCTTCCTGTCGTCCGCCCCGCGAGGCTTGGCCCCTCGCGAGGGTCTTGAGCTTGGGTTAATGAAGATGGGTCGTACTGGGCCACCCCTTGAGCCACGCCGTAGGCCGCAGAGCAAGTCTGGGTACCCCAGTTCCCGTAACGCCGACAAGAGAACCCGACCCAAGGCGTGCTCGGACTTGGCTGAGCGAGAAGCGAAGGGCAAGTCTGAGCGCCTTGAGCCCCTAACAGCCTGCGGCCTTGGGCGCCAGCGTGGCGGTTGATTGGACGTGGGCGTCTCGCTTCCCCAAGACGTCTCGGCTGTTGCCGCGAATTGACAAGTCCTCGCATGCAAAGAGGGTCATGATTACTGCGATCGTGGAGGTCGTCGGTTGGCGTTCCCGGTTATAAATGCACGAACGGCGTGCCCTTCCGGTTCATCTCTTCTTGCTTCTCCTTCTTCTCCATCCCTTGCTCCACTTTGCGGCAATGGCTCCGATCCGCCGGTTCTCTGCGGAAGAGAAAGGAAAGGCTCCCCAAGAGGGTCCCGGCCTGCTTCCACCACAGAAATGGCTAGCCCTCTGCCGTCAAGATGAGGGCGCCCGGCAGGAGGTGTCGAGGCCCTGGTACGAGCGGCCGCCGCCAGGGTTCCCGCTGCCCTTGTACACCCGCATTGAGGGCCCTGAAGGAGTTGTCACCGAGCGCCATGGACGACGCCGCCGTTGGCGAAGGCGGGTCACGGTGGTGCGCGTTGTTCCCCCCGGAGTCCATGCCGAGGGCTCCTCCCGAGAGTTTGTGCTCCACGCCGCCATGCCTCCTCAGTCTTGGATTCGCCTTCCTCCCTCCTTCGCCTTCGCGATTCCGCGGAGGGGATCTCTGGAGCTCTGGTTGCAGCACGCTGGCTGCAGCACCCTTGTGACCGAAGCGGAGGTCGCGGTCGTCGCTTCGGGCAAGGTCTTCATGACTCGAGGCTGGGGCGAGATCGCCCGGGTCTGCAGAACGAGGGGCGCCCTCGTGATCCACCTGGAGTACGACAGCGCTTCCGTGATGTTCTTCAAGGTCTTTGACGCGGAAGGACGCCGCCTGGAGTGCTGCCCTGAGAGAGGTGATCGGGGCCCTGCCGCGGCGAGGACCAGGCTCGCCGATCGCTCCCTCAGCAGCTCCTCAGGCGGCGGAGACGTCGAAGGATCCAGTGACTCCGCCGAGCTCTTCGCGACTCCGAAGACGAGCGACGACAGCTACGAGCCCCCGAGCTTGCGTCATTCTCGGAGCAGGGCGGGCTCGTCAGGCCGCCGCCACCTCTGATCTGGATGAGGTTGGCGCCGGTGCCTGACGGCTCACTGTTGATGATGGCGTCTCTTGCGGAGGCGCGTGTAGTTAGCGTTCTTTAGGATCTGCCCCCTTTGTTCCCTGCGAGGAGTCGAAAAACGCGCCCGGGGGCTTGTAAGGTGCCTGTGGTTCTGTTTGTTAATATGATCCTTGTCGTGAAGTAATGCGAGATGCTCATTCCGTCTTAGCTCAGTTCCTCCTTTCGAACCTCACGAGGGATTGGTGCTCTGCGCTGACAGGTCCCGGTCCCAAGGCAGGCTTCAGCCGTCGTTGGTATGCCAGATTGCAATGCCGTGGTCAAGGCCAGGAGGTGAGCGGCCGGGGGTCCAGTAAGAGCCCCTGAGTCGCGATGCTCAGGAGGTCCCCTTTAGTGCTCAAGCAGCCATCGTTCGGTGAGGAAGGAGCGCGACGTTGCTAACACGAGATTGCCTTAGGTGCGAGGTTAGTGCTGCGATAGCTAGTGTTTCCGGAGGGTGACTTATCTCCGGAGTCAGGAACCGCTTCCGGGTGCGGCGTTAGGTCCGCGCATCGGCAGACGAGGAGTTGCCTGGCGAGGTCCCCGCGTGCCTCTTCCCTCTCGCCTTTACTCCCCTTTCTGCTGTACGTCCTCGGGTCCCAGCCCTCGAGCGGGGCTCAGCCGTCGCTGGTATGCCAGGTCATGATGCCGTGGACAAGGCCAGAGGGTGAGAGCTGGAGAGCCAGTAGGAGCCCATGAGTCGTGATGCTCAGGTACCCCCCTCTAACGTGCAAGTGGTTCGCGCGGACGAGAGTGAAGAATACGCCGTGAGGGCCTCGCCTGGCGCTGCTCCTTGAAGAGATCCTGCAGGCTCATCCCAACAAGAACAAGAGTTCGCCATGACAAGCGACGATCAGCCGTTGGTTGCTCTGGAGGGGTGACGAGGCACTGAAGGCTTGACGAGGTGGCGCCATGCGGGGCTGCCGCGGCCAGAGCTCAGCCATTCAGGTTTGTCGGCATTGCAGGGACGGACCCATGCGCAAGCGTCGTGCCGTTGGGGAGCTGCTCCATCAGTTGGTGTCAATCGAGCGGGCGACTAGGTCAAACACGTTAATCACGAAGGAGCAAGTTCATTTAGATAGGTGCAGGGAAGGCAGACATCTCTGGGTCTGGCCCGAGCGGCTTGGGGACGATGCAGCCCGAGGGGCGCCCCCAATAAGGTAAGCTAGAAACATGGAGCAAAAGGGATACATGCCGCAGGGACGGACCCACGCGGCCTGGGAATGATGCAGCCCTGGGGGGCGCTCCCAGCTGAAAATGAAACTCGAAGGATGTCACTGATAATGTTGAAGACGAAGGGATGCTGAAGTAGCGGACGTCGTGGGCTGCGGAAGCTGATCTTCACGAGCCCCTGTGCCCAGGGAGCCTCGGGAGGCTCCGAGGCGCCGGTGGCTCGGCACCATGTCCCTCTCCGCCAGGGCTGCGGAACGCCTGTCCTCTTGAGCCTCCAGGATGCTCCCTATGAGGCGCCGGCGTGTGGCAGCCGCGTTCAGCAAACCGTAAGGCATGCGAACGTAGTTGTGGGGTGGACCTTCACAACGCCCCACGCGCGAGGGCCGGAGGCGCTCCTGAGAGGCGGCTCGGTTGAGCCCTGGTATATCGATGCAGACGCGCAGCCCACCATCCTCGCCTGGATGGGGAGCTACGGCGGGTAAGCGGCGGCTGCCACTCATGACTCTTGACTCCTGCAGCTCCTGAATGATCTGGCCGACGAACTCCTGAGGGTTTGGCCCTCCTTGCCTCGCTCCTTCCTGAGGGAAACGTGCTTTGAAACACGCCTCCAAGTGGTGCCCAAGCGCCTCCCTCGTGATCTTAGCAAGGTCGGTGGCCCTCCAGGAGAGAGCCCCCGAGCCTTGCTCGAGGAGGGCGCCGGGTGCGCCTTCCTATGCGATAGAAGGAGGTGCCCCCTGAACAGGCGCAGACCCTAAGGGGCCTGCCTCCCGAGGGGCCGGGCCAGGCGATGTCTTCTTCTTCTTGGGAGCAGCCTCGGGGAGCCTCCTGCTCCTGCGATCTGGGTCTTCAAGTGGCGCGGCTTGAAAAGCACGCTCCAGGGAGCACACTGCGTCCCTCTCTTTCACAAGGCACCATGATGACTCCGCCACTCCCTGGCATCTTGAGGACATTGTAGCCGTGATGAGTCACGGCCATGAATTTGGCCAGAGCTGGGTACCCGAGGATGGCATTGTATGGCAGGCGAATGTGGGCGACTTCAAAGTCGATGAGCTCGGTGCGGTAGTTGTCGCGCGCTCAAGGTGACAGGGAGGCGGACCTGCCCAATCAGAACTGTGGAGCCATCGGTGACTCCTGAGAAAGGCTTGGTTGGCTGAAGCTGATTGTAAGGCACTTGGAGATTATTGAATGTCTCTACGGACAGGACATTGAGCCCTGCTCCGCCATCGATGAGGGTCCTGGTGACTTGCACGTTGCTGATGATTGGGGAACAAAGCATTTGGAGGACTCCGGCTGTGGCTGCGCACTTGAGCTGATCCACTGAGTTGAACATGATGGCGCACGCTGACCACCTGAGAGGGCGCGTGGCTTCGAGCTTGGGGAGGACTGCATTCACTTCATGGGCGAACTGCTTGAAGATGCGCTGAGAGGCTGGGGCTTGAGCTCCGCCCAGGATGCAAGCGATTGCACGCGGCTCCTGGAAGCCCCCAGCCCCCTCGTCCTGATGATGGTCTTTGTTTCTCCTTGGCTGCGGTGGCAGAGGAGGGAGGCCTGTGTTGCCTTGCGGGCGATCCTTGCGAGGCTGATCCCTCCAGCCTCCCTCGCAAGGCTGATCCTGCCAGTGGTCCTCGCGAGGTCGGTCGCGGCATCCTTGGCGAGGGCCACGGTCTTCCCAGCGCCCTGCATTTCTTCCTCCTCCTCGGTCGTAGCCTCGATCACTGCGGTCGGGGCGTCAACCGATTCACCCTTCTCGCACAGCTCTGAGTTCTTGACATTCGTTGGTGTTGTGGGTGTGGAGGTCGTGGTAGATGCAGTATCGGCTGCCCTTGGAAGACTCAGGTTAATCCTTGCCTTGCTTGGTGTCTGGTTCTGCCGCGAGCACGACAGCCCCCTTGCGCTTCACGTCCTTGACCTTGTGCTTCTTCTCTTCTGGGTTTGCAGTCGGTAGCTCGAGGAAGGAAAGGCGTCCTTCCTCAGCCCTGGCACACTTGGTCGCCAAGCTGAACAGCTCCAGGGATGTACACAGGTCTTCATGCATCGCCAGCTCCTTCTTCATCTTGACGTCACGCACACCGTCGGAGAAGGCTGAGATGATGGCCTCCACGGTCACCTTGGGAATCTTGAGGTGTGCGTTGTTGAAGCGCTGGATGTACTTCTGCAGGGTCTCTCCTGGCTGCTGCTTGATGCGGCGCATGTCGCTCACGGCAGGATGCCGGTCGCGAGTGCCTTGGAAGTTGGCGATGAAGCGGGTGTGCATCTCGTCCCAGGAGCCAGGTTCAGGAGCCAGGTGCGGGCACCGTCTTTGAGCGCCATGGGAAACCAGTTCGCCATGACCTTCTCGTCCCCGTTGGCGGCTTCGATGCCCAGCTCGTAGAGCTGGAGGAACTCCGCAGGGTCGGCCGTGCCGTCAGAAGCGAGGAGGCAGGTCTGGCTTGAACTTGCCGGGCCACGTGACGCTGCGTAGCTCGGCGGTGAAGGCGCGGCAGCCTGCAGTGGCCACGGGAGGCCTTTGGTGACGAAGGGCTTGGTCTTGTGGGTCCCCATGCACTGACGCTGGGAGCAGCGCGGGGTCTTGGCGTGCCGGAGTAGGAGCGCGGTCATGACGGGCCGGTGCAGGGAGCACTCGGGCAGCCTCTTGGGGGCGAGGGACCTCTTGACAGCTCTGCTCTTGCTGCGCTGGTGCCGGACAGAGTGGGTTCCGCCCAGGGGCCGCGCGCCTTGGGGCCAAGGCGTCTTCTTGAGGGGGAGGAGGCTAAGGCGCCCCCGGTGCTTCATCGCCCGTGCAAGGCGGGGCGCGGTGCAATGAGAAGGACGGCGCGGGGGAGCCCCCTGCGGCGCGGACGAGCTCGGCGACGCGGTCGAGCCACTCCTCATAGACGTCGTTGACAGGGAGGTAGCGCAGGAGCTCGTTTGCCGCGATGAGCGCGGCTCGAGCCTCCATGGGCGCGGAGCGTCTTGAGCGACGAAAAACCAGCCGGGCGGCGAAGGAGAAGTGCAGCCGTCTCTCTCACCTCAGGTAGGTACAGACGAAGAACCAGCTGGGACGATACTTGCTGCTCGTTCCCCGCCGGGCCGGTGGCGGCGTTGACGGCAGGCGACGGGGAACGGTGGGGGCGGCCGCCGACAGGGGGCCGTCTGGGCGACGCTGGTGGCGAGAGCGGCCCGGCGCTTCGGCGCGGGCCCGATTTAACGTCCGACATGGATGCGATGGGCGACGAAGAACAGGGCGGCGGAAGACGGATTCCGGTGCACCCCTACCTTGCGCGCCAAATGTCGGATTTCGGGTTCCGGCAGACCCTCTAGGTTCGAACTCTGGGGTGCACGTGGAGATCTCACCCCCTACCTACCTGCACCTCGTCGCCTCGGAAGGATCTAAACTACACAAAGAGCAACACAAGGGACACAAGGTTTATATTGGTTCGGGCCACCATTGTGGTGTAATACCCTATTCTAGTGTGTGGTGTGGTGGATTGCCTCAGGGGCTGATGATGAACAATACAAGGAAGAACATCCTCGCGAGGGTCTGTTCTTGGCCGGGGCGATGAACTGCTAGGGGGAGTTCGGTCGCTCTCTCTCTCGCTCTCTCTGGATTCCGGATCCCTCTACCCTGTGGGAGGCTAGTCCTATTTATAGGCAGAGGCCCTGGGCCTCTCCCAAATATTGAGCGGGAAGGGCACCAACAATTGGCCATTTTGAAGGGGAACATCTTGTACACTTATCCTGACTAAAGTTGGTCCTCGCCTGTCAAAGGCTCTGATGGTGACGCCGGCTTGGGCTCCACGATGACCTCCTTCCCGCCGTTGTGATGGTCTTGGTCTTGTTGCACCGAAATGGTTGCCTTTGATTGATGCTCTCGCCTGCGCTTGCCTCCTTTGCACCAAAGAGGGAATGAGGACACTGCACGGGCTGGCGCCCTCCTGGCGCCCTTGGTCGTCATGGCTTGCGTCATGGGCACCTCGTGAGGTACCCCGCCTTGATTTCTCCGCCTCCTCGCGAGCCAGCCTGACGAGGCCGTGCCTGAGGAAGCTTCCTGTCGTCCACCCCGCGAGGCTTGGCCCCTCGCGAGGGTCTTGAGCTTGTGCTGATGAAGACGGGCCGTCTTTGGGCCACCCTTGAGCCACGCCGCAGCGCAGTGTGCAAGTCTGGGTACCCCCGTTCCCAGAACGCCGACAATAACAAAGTCCGTTAAAATAGTAACGTTTGCAACTACAACTGACACATCCTCACAAATGTCGACAGGTATAGCAGTTGATTTATCGGCCTTTTGCAAAGATATTTTAGTAGGTGTCAGCTTATTCAAATCAAATCTACGATATAAAGATAGAGGCATAACAGTAACACCGGCTCCAAGATCACATAAATCAGTTCTAAGATAGTTTCTTTTAATAGAGCATGGTATAGTTGGTACTCCTGGATCTCCAAGTTTCTTAGGTATTCCACCTTTAAAAGTATAATTAGCAAGCATGGTGGAAATTTCAGCTTCCAGTATCTTTCTCTTATTTGTAACAATATCCTTCATATACTTAGCATAAGGATTCATTTTAAGCATATCAGTCAAACGCATACACAAAAAGATAGGTCAAATCATTTCAGCAAAGCGCTCAAAATCCTCATCATCCTTTTTCTTGGATGGTTTAGGGGGAAAAGGCATGGGTTTCTGAACCCATGGTTCTCTGTCTTTACCGTGCTTCCTAGCAACATAGTCTCTTTTATCATAACGTTGATTCTTTGATTGTGGGTTATCAAGATCAACAGCAGGTTCAATTTCTACATCATTATTATTGCTAGGTTGAGCGTTAACATGAACATCATCATAACATTATCAATGGGTTCATGTTCATCACCACATTGTGTTTCTGCATCAGAGATAAAAATATCATTAGGATTCTTAGGTGTGTCTACAACAGGTTCACTAGAAGCATGCAAAGTCCTATCATTTTTCTTTTTCCTCTTCTTAGAAGGACTAGGTGCATCTATATTAGTTCTCTGAGAATCCTGCTCAATTCTCTAGGGTGACCTTCGGGATACAAAGGTTCCTGAGTCACTTTACCTCCTCTAGTTGCAACACTAACAACAAAGTCATTATTCTTACTATTCAATTCATTGAGCAAATCATTTTGAGCTTTAAGTACTTGTTATACTTGAGTGGTAACCATAGAAGCATGTTTAATAATGAGTTTAAGTTCACCTTTAACTCTAGACATATAATCACCCAAGTGTTCAATCATATAAGCATTGCGTTTCAGTTGTCTACCTAAATAAGCATTAAAATCTTCTTGCTTAACCATAAAGTTATCAAATTCATCCAAACATTGGCTAGCAAACTAAGCAGGAGGGATTTCATCTTTATCATATCTATAGAGAGAGTTTACCTTTACTACCTGTGTCGGGTTATCAAGACCGTGTGTTTCTTCAATAGGTGATGAATTAAGACCATGTATTTCTTCAAGAGGAGGTAAATTATTAATATCTTCAGCTTTTATACCTTTTTCTTTCATAGATTTCTTCGCCTCTTGCATATCTTCAGGACTGAGAAATAGAATACCCCTTTTATTTGAAGTTGGCTTAGGAGTTGGTTCAGTAAGTGTCCAATTATTTTCATTGGTCAACACATTATTCAATAGGATTTCAGATTGATCAACTGTTCTTTCCCTGAAAACACAACCAGCACAACTATCCAGGTGGTCTCTGGAAGCATCGGTTAGTCCATTATAAAAGATATCAAGTATTTCATTTTTCTTGAGAGGATGATCAGGCAAAGCATTAAGTAATTGGAGAAGCCTCCCCAAGCTTGTGGGAGACTCTCTTCTTTAATTTGCACAAAATTATATATTTCCCTTAAAGCAGCTTGTTTCTTATGAGCAGGGAAATATTTAGCAGAGAAGTAATAAATCATATCCTGGGGACTTTGCACACAACCAGGATCAAGAGAATTAAACCATATCTTAGCATCACCCTTTAATGAGAACAGAAATAATTTAAGGATATAATAGTAGCGATTTTTCTCATCATTAGTGAACAGGGTAGCTATATCATTTAATTTAGTAAGATGTGCCACAACAGTTTCAGATTCATAGCCATAGAAAGGATCAGATTCAACCAAAGTAATTATATCAGGATCAACAGAAAAATCATAATCCTTATCAGTAATAAAGATAGGTGAAGTAGCATAAGCAGGATCAAATTTCATTCTAGCATTTAAAGATTTTTCTTTCAGCTTAGCTAATATTTTCTTAAGATCACTTCTATCATTGCAAGCAAGATAGTCTCTAGCAGTTTCTTCATCCATAACACAACCCTCAGACACAACAGGCAATTCATATCTAGGGGGAGAATCTTAATCATCACTTTCATCAATATTATTAGTTTCAATAATTTCATTCTCTCTAGCCCTAGCAAGTTGTTCGTCAAGAAATTCACCAAGTGGCACAGTAGTATCAAGCATAGAAGTAGTTTCATCATAAGTATGATGCATAGCAGAAGTGGCTTCATCAATAACATGCGACATATCAGAATTAATAGCAGAAGCAGGTTTAGGTGTCGCAAGTTTACTCAAAACAGAAGGTGAATTCAGCACCGCAGACATCTTCCAGCACTCACCTTTGGGCGATATGCTAAACTCATTAAAAAGCATGTCCTTGGCGGGGGACTCACAACCGAACTCTGTCCGGTCCGTACTGGGGGCTGATGATCGAGAATTTTGCTTCCCACCCGCCACCCACTTCATAGCCACTGTCGAGGACCTAACTGTAGGACCTTGAGAAGAGGTGTCTAGAGGGGGGGTGATTAGACACTAAGTACCAAAGTTGCAGTTTTTAAGTTTCTTTAAAGTTTGAGTGGAGTTTAGGCACAAGTTTAACATTCACAACATATAGCAAGCAAGCATGCAAAGAGTATATGAGCAGCGGAAAATAAAGCATGCAACTTGCAAGAATGTAAAGGGAAGGGATTGGAGGATTCAAACGCAATTGGAGACACGGATGTTTTTGGCGTGGTTCCGATAGGTGGTGCTATCGTACATCCACGTTGATGGAGACTTCAACCCACGAAGGGTAACGGTTGCGCGAGTCCACGGAGGGCTCCACCGACGAAGGGTCCACGAAGAAGCAACCTTGTCTATCCCATCATGGCCGTCGCCCACGAAGGACTTGCCTCACTAGCGGTAGATCTTCATGAAGTAGGCGATCTCCTTTCCCTTACAAACTCCTTGGTTCAACTCCACAATCTTGTAGGAGGCTCCCAAGTGACACCTAGCCAATCTAGGAGACACCACTCTCCAAGAAGTAATAAATGGTGTGTTGATGATGAAATCCTTGCTCTTGTGCTTCAAATGATAGTCTCCCCAACACTCAACTCTCTCTCATAGGATTTGGATCTGGTGGAAAGAGGGTTTGAGTGGAAAGCAACTTGGGGAAGGCTAGAGATCAAGATTCATATGGTAGGAATGGAATATCTTGGCCTCAACACATGAGTAGGTAGTTCTCTCTCTAAATAGGATCTTTGGAAGTGTAGGTTCACCGATGGCTCTCTCCACGAATGAAGAGGAGGTGGAGGGGTATATATAGCCTCCACACAAAATCTAACCGTTACACACAATTTACCAAACTCGGTGGGACCGAATCATTAAAACTCGGTCGGACCGATTTAGTAAACCTAGTGACCGTTAGTGATTTTCGGTGGGACCGGAATGCAACTCGGTGGGACCGATTCGGTTAGGGTTAGGGCATAACGTAATCTCGGTAAGACCGATTACACAAACTCGGTGGGACCGATTTTGGTAATAAGCTTTCCAGAGTTGGTCGTGCAAACTTCGGTTTGACTGATTATCAAACTTCGGTGGGACCGATTTTGATAATAAGTTAACCAGAGAGTTTGCATTGTAATCTCGGTAGTACTGATTGCTCAAACTCGGTGAGACCGATTTTGATAATGGACATAGACAGAGAGATTACAATCCCATCTCGGTGAGACCGAGATCCCTATCGGTGAGACCGATTTGCCTAGGGTTTGTGGCAGTGGCTAAGACATCCAAACTTCGGTGGCGCGGATAGAAAGAATCAAGAATCAGTGGGGCCGAGTTTGACTTTAGGTTTTGGACATATGTGTGGAAGTGGGAAAGTAGTTGAGGGTATTTGGAGCATATCACTAAGCACATGAAGCAAGAGGCTCATTAAGCAACACCTCATCCCTCCTTGATAGTATTCTCTTTTCCTATAGACTCAATGTGATCTTGGATCACTAAAATGTAAAATGAAGAGTCTTGAGCTTGAAGCTTGAGGCAATCGTTTGTCCTTAGCATCTTGAAGGAGTTCCCACATCCTTTAGTCCATGCCACTCCATTGTTGAACTTATCCCAAACATACTAGATAAAAGTGTTAGTCCTACAAGAGATATGTTGTAATTAATTACCAAAACAACCTAGGGAGCACTTGTGCTTTCAATCTCCCCCTTTTTGGTAATTGATGGCAACATACATCAAAGCTTTAGATAAAGATATCAAGAATAGCAAGTAAAGCTTTGGAAAGACATGTAACAAGCATAGGCTCCCCCTACATGTATGCAATCATATGAATATGAAATATAGAAGCATGTGATAGCATAACCATGATAGAGCAGGCAATGTGTTACATGTATCTTGGCTATATGCATCAGAGCAAAAAGTATTAAAGATAATACTTTCATGCCCATGAGTCCTTCTTGCAAACAGTATGTACATCAGCAAGAATTCCTCATACACATGATTGTGATGCATATACCCACCTTGTAGTCTTGTGTTGGCTTAGGATGGAATGAACCTGCGTAAACAAGGTTAGATAACACAGATACATCTACTAGCCAGAGCAAACAGAAGAAACCACAAGAATACCAAGACTGGGATGACTTGTAGAGAGTGAGTAATCTTGAGTACCACATTGGATTAGACATGTCCCCAAGAGTAAAGATATGCAATGAATTTAAATGATCTCTTTCCCTTAGATGTCTTGCTCCCCACAGATGTAACATGGGATCTTGGGAGAAGATAGGGAGCAGAAAAATCAGAGTGAAGGAAAACAGTGAAAGATATGAATGATGATCGAGCTAAAGTTGAGCTAATGTATGCTAATGCAAAATTTAGCACAACAGATCATATGAACATGTCTCTCCCCTTAAGAAGACATGTGGACATCTCTCCTCTTGAACACCAAGCATCTGGGATCCTTGAGAAATACTTTCTACTAGTATTCTCTTCCCCTGGAGATCTCTCTCTCCCCTTTAAGGATCTCTCTCTCCTTCTCTGATGTGATCTCTCTCTCTAAAAGATAAGCTTTGATGTGATCTCTCTCTCCCCCTTTGACATCAATTTCCAAGAAGGGCTTGATAAAGATTTAATCTCTCTCTCCCCCTCTGGAATTTGTCGTGAATGGATTTGATCCTTGAGTCACAACATAAAGCAATGATGAAAATGTGATGCTTGTAGAGGACAAGATTCATTGAGTGGAGCTGGATCAGAAGAAACACAGAATATGTGGCAAAGAGTTTTTTACATTATGAAATCGGTGGCACCGAGTGGTATGCTTGATTGCATCAAAAAGATTGATTGGACCGAAAATAACAAATTGGTGTAACCGAGTTCATTGCAGAGAGAACACTTTCACCTCAGCTCACTAGACTAGTAATATCTCACAAAGATTTGCAAGGAATTAACTGAAAGATATGCAAGAAATTAGATGCAGAAAATGCAGAGAAAACAGAAAGAAATCTAGATGAAGTTTTTTTTGAAAGGGGAAACACAAATGCATGAGACAAATGCAAAAACTCAGAAAAGAACACAGGAGAACTTTATCTAGAGATGGTCGGTGACAAAGTCACCTATGTTAGAGTATATTGACTTAGGAGTCAAGTGATATCACTTGATCATAGGCCATACTCATCGTTTAAGCTCAAAATGGGGTTGCCATTTTTCGTTTAAGCATCTTGATGTATTCACATCTTGTCGAGTTGCTTTAACTCATGACTTGGAGTAAAGCTTCTCTAAGATGGAATAACATACCTTGGTTGGTGGTGTTGTCCATGTAGTTGAACTTGCGTGGGTTGCTCAAGGTTGATGTAGCTCATCAATAATTTGGAGCACCACTTGGAATTTGAGTCCATCTACCTACATGGGTTAGCTCTTGCAAGGAAGAGCACTTGTATATCCAAAAATGACAATCATGAAACTCAACATAGAATTTGCCAAAGGATATGTTTGAATGGTTTCGTGCTTCCTTGTCTTCAACCACCTTGTGTAGAGACTTGGTGATGTAGAGATTGCTCAAGATATGAGTAGGTTTCAACCTCATGGCATTTGATTCAACCAAGTACCTACATGGGTTAGACAACATGCAAGATACAAATATATCCAAGACATAAGTTTTTCATCATAAGAGAAATATCAAGGATTAGTCATAAGCTCATGTCTTGCATGTATCCAATGGAGTTTCTACTCCAAGTTTGAAGCATCAATGATGTTCAATTCTCCTCTTAACCTGCAAAACACTTTCTCATCAAGAGGTTTAGGGAATATATCCGCTAATTGCTTTTCGGTGCGAACATGCTTAAGATCAATGTCACCCTTAGCAACATGATCTCGAATGAAATGATGACGAACTTCAATATGCTTAGTTCGAGAATGTTGCACAGGATTATGACCAGTTTTGATAGCACTTTCATTATCACAAAGCAATGGAACATGTCTCACATATATCCCATAATGTTTAAGAGTTTGGGTCATCCAAAGTAATTGAGCACAACATGAACCAGCGGAAATATATTCAGCTTCAAGGTGGATAAGGATACCGAGTTTTGTTTCTTGGAGGACCAAGACACAAGAGATCTACCAAGAAATTGACAAGTACCCGAGGTGGACTTTCTATCAACCTTGTCTCCGGCATAGTCCTAGTCGGAATAGCCAACAAGATCGAAAGAGGCCCTCTTAGGATACCAAATGCCAAAATTTGGTGTATGGATTAAGTATCTCACTATCCTTTTCACGGCCTTAAGATGACATTCTTTAGGGGCAGCTTGATATCGTGCACACATGCACACACTTAGCATAATATCGGGACGTGAAGCACATAGATATAACAATGAACCAATCATAGAGCAATAAACCTTTTGATCAACGGTTCACCATCTTTGGTTAAGTCAAGATGTCCACTAGTAGGCATGGGTGTAGTCATACCTTTGCATTCTTGCATATTGAACTTCTTGAATAAGTCCTTGGTGTACTTTGTTTGCGAGAGAAAAGTACCTTCCGTTTGCTTGATTTGCAAACCAAGAAAGAATTTGAGTTCACTCATCATAGACATCTCAAACTTCTCCGACATTAGCTTCCCAAACTTTTCACTAAAATGAGGGTTAGTTGAACCAAATATAATATCATCAACATAAATTTGGCACACAAAGAGTTCACTATTAACCCTTTTAGTAAAAAGAGTAGAATCAATTTTCCCAATTTCAAAGCCTTTTTCAATAAGGAACTTGGTCAAGCATTTATACCATGCTCTAGGAGATTGTTTAAGTCCATAAAGAGCTTTGTGAAGTTTGTAAACATGATTGGGTTTCTTAGGATTAACAAAGCCGGAGGTTGTTTAACATAATCTTCCTCGTCTATTTCACCATTTAGAAAAGCACTTTTAATGTCCATTTGTTACAAGGTGATATCATGGTGATTAGCATAGGCAAGTAAGATGCGAATGGACTCAAGTCTAGCAACGGGGGCGTAAGTCTCACCATAGTCCATACCTTCGACTTGTGCGTAGCCTTGGGCGACGAGATGTGCTTTGTTGCGAACTACTTGTCCATCTTCATCTTGCTTGTCGGGCTTCTCAACCAATGTCCAAACTTGGTTCCTCTCAAAGTTGTGTAGCTCTTCATGCATAGAATTTATCCAATCCGGATCTTCCAATGCTTCTTCGACCCTTCATAGGTTCAATGCTAGAGATGAAAGAATAGTTTTCACAAAAGTTAGCTAAACGAGTTTTAGAGCGAGTGATTCTCCCGGTATGAATATCATTGTAGATTTGCTCGACGGGATGGTCTTTAGCAATTCTTGCTCGAACTCGTGAAAGCTTTTGCTTGGATCTTCATTGAACATCTTCTTCATCTTGTTCTTCTTCTTGGCCTTCTTCATTGTTGGCGTTGTCATTCTCTTGTCGTGGTGGAGAAGGAGGTTTTTGACGTTCATCTTGATGCACTTCCTCGTTTTCTTCATCTTGGTGTGTCCCACTTGTGGATGCTTCCGTATCAACTCTTGGTTCACCTTGCCGTGAAGTAGAAGCTTCCACTTGGACGGACGAGGTACTCTCCTTCACCTCCGTTGGACGGACCTTGCCAATAGACAAGTCTTGGATTGCTTCCGAAGGATCTTTGTCTCCTACATCAATTGGCAATTGCTCTACTTGCGAGCCGTTAGATTCATCAAACTTCACATCTACCGTCTCTTCAACCTTTCGAGTGAAATTGTTGTAGACACGGTAAGTGTGAAAGTTTGAGCCATAACCTAGTAGGAAACCTTCATGAGACTTAGGAGAAAATTTAGAACGACGATGCTTATCAAGAATGTAGCACTTTGAGCCGAATACTCGAAAGTATCCAACTTGGGGTTTGTTACGGTGAGTAGCTCAGATGCCGTCTTGCCGAGTAGCTTGTGAAGATACAAGCGATTTGTTGCATGACAAGCTGTCTCAACCGCTTCTACCCAAAAATGCTTCGGCGTCTTGTACTCATCAAGCATCATTCTCGCCATTTCGATGAGCGTCCGGTTCTTCCTCTCAACAACTCCATTTTGTTGAGGTGTGTACGTAGCCGAGAAATCGTGTGAAATCCCTTCTTCATCAAGAAAGGTGTCCACATTTGCGTTCTTGAACTCTGTTCCGTTGTCGCTGCGAACCTTCTTGATCTTCACTTCAAATTGGTTTTGGGCCTTCCTAGAGAAGTTTTTGAAGATCTTTTGGACCTGCGATTTATCATCGAGAAAGAACACCAACATAAATCTGGAAAAATCATCAACTACAACTAGACCAAAAGAATTTCCACCGAGACTCTTGTAAGAGTTGGGACCAAAGAGATCCATGTGAAGTAGCTCGAGTGGCCTCTTCATGGTCATGATGTTCTTGACGGGATGGCTTCCTCCAACCTGTTTACCTGCTTGACAAGCACTTCAAAGTCTATCCTTATAAAATATTACATCATTATCTCCAAGGATATGATTCCCCTTAATAAGCTTGTCAAGGTTTCGCATACCAACATGACCTAATCGTATATGCCATAACCAGCCTTTTGAGGATTTAGCAATGAAGCAAGTTTTAGATTGAGACTTTTTAGTGAAATCAACAATGTATAGATCACCTCTATGCACACCAGTAAAGACCATTTTATGATTATCTCGACGAAACACATGGAAATCTACTTCAGTAAATAGAACATTGAAACTGAAATCAGCAAGTCTAGATACTGAAAGTAAGTTGTAACCAAGAGATTCAACGAGCATAACATTTTGTATGGAGCTATCATGTGATATAGCCACCTTACCGAGGCCAACCACCTTACCCTTTGAGTTGTCACCGAAAGTGACATACTTTCGAGGACTATCATTATCGCAAGCTCACGAAACATGTCTTTATCTCCGGTCATGTGATCGGTACATCCACTATCAAGAACCCATTCCTTTCCTCGACATATATCCTCAAGATTTGCCATAAGACCAAAATGTCTCATTGCATCATCAAGATCGAAGTCACTATCATCATCCTCATCATAGTATCCATGTTCAACATCGTCATGTGGTGGATCAAATCCTAGAGAGGGTGATTCATTAGAGTGAGTTTGACAATAATCTTGTATATGAATTCTTATAGCTTCGGAAATAATGTCACTAATAATACCAACATTTCCTTTGGCACGCATAAGGTTTGTAAGCTCAAATAGACGATCACCAAACTTAGGATCACTAGTGTTCATCTTACTCAAGGCAATAGATTTATAGAGAATCTCATCTAGATTTTTCAAGGAATAATTTGGAAAGCGTTCCTCAAGAAACTTCCATATAGTGTAGGCACACTCAAAAGTAGGCAACATTCTAATCAAGTTTCTAGGCAAGCCTCTAGTGATAAGATTAACAGTTCTAAGATTTCTAGTCATGTCAATAGCTTCATCAAGGGTAGGATTCATAGGATCAACATGAGGTGCACAAGGGCTAGCAATGTACTTGTTAAAATGATATTGATTGAAAATAACAAGCATCTCATTTTTCCACTCATGAAAATACTCTCCATCAAGAATAGGAACTCTATGACTAAGACTCCCAAAGTAGACTCATCCATCTTCCTCCAATGGTGATTAAACCAAGGCAATGGAGACCAATGCTCTGATACCACTTGTAGGACCTTGAGAAGAGGTGTCTAGAGGGGGTGATTAGACACTAAGTACCAAAGTTGCAGTTTTAAGTTTCTTTAAAGTTTGAGTGGAGTTTAGGCACAAGTTTAACATTCACAACATATAGCAAGCAAGCATGCAAAGAGTATATGAGCAGCGGAAAATAAAGCATGCAACTTGCAAAATGTAAAGGGAAGGGATTGGAGGATTCAAACGCAATTGGAGACACGGATGTTTTTGGCGTGGTTCCGATAGGTGGTGCTATCGTACATCCACGTTGATGGAGACTTCAACCCACAAAGGGTAACGGTTGCTTGAGTACGGAGGGCTCCACCCACGAAGGGTCCACGAAGAAGCAACCTTGTCTATCCCACCATGGCCGTCACCCACGAAGGACTTGCCTCACTAGCAGTAGATCTTCACGAAGTAGGCGATCTCCTTGCCCTTACAAACTCCTTGGTTCAACTCCACAATCTTGTCGGAAGCTCCCAAGTGACACCTAGCCAATCTAGGAGACACCACTCTCCAAGAAGTAACAAATGGTGTGTTGATGATGAACTCCTTGCTCTTGTGCTTCAAATGATAGTCTCCCCAACACTCAACTCTCTCTCATAGGATTTGGATCTGGTGGAAAGAGGGTTTGAGTGGAAAGCAACTTGGGGAAGGCTAGAGATCAAGATTCATATGGTAGGAATGGAATATCTTGGCCTCAACACATGAGTAGGTAGTTCTCTCTCGTAAATAGGATCTTTGGAAGTGTAGGTTCGGTCGATGGCTCTCTCCACGAATGAAGAGGAGGTGGAGGGGTATATATAGCCTCCACACAAAATCTAACCGTTACACACAATTTACCAAACTCGGTGGGACGAATCATTAAAACTTCGGTCGGACCGATTTAGTAAACCTAGTGACCGTTAGTGATTTTCGGTGGGACGGAATGCAACTTCGGTGGGACCGATTCGGTTAGGGTTAGGGCATAACGTAATCTCGGTAAGACCGATTACACAAACTTCGGTGGGACCGATTTTGGTAATAAGCTTTCCAGAGTTGGTCGAGCAAACTCAGTTTGACTGATTATCAAACTTCGGTGGGACCGATTTTGATAATAAGTTAACCAGAGAGTTTGCATTGTAATCTCGGTAGTAGTACCGATTGCTCAAACTTCGGTGAGACCGATTTTGATAATGGACATACACAGAGAGATTATAATCCCATCTCGGTGAGACCGAGATCCCTATCGGTGAGACCGATTTGCCTAGGGTTTGTGGCAGTGGCTAAGACATCCAAACTCGGTGGCGCCGGATAGAAAGAATCATTGGGCCCGAGTTTGACTTTAGGTTAGGACATATGTGTGGAAGTGGGAAAGTAGTTGAGGGTATTTGGAGCATATCACTAAGCACATGAAGCAAGAGGCTCATTAAGCAACACCTCATCCCTCCTTGATAGTATTGGCTTTTCCTATAGACTCAATGTGATCTTGGATCACTAAAATGTAAAATGAAGAGTCTTGAGCTTGAAGCTTGAGCCAATCCTTTGTCCTTAGCATCTTGAAGGAGTTCCCACATCCTTTAGTCCATGCCACTCCATTGTTGAACTTATCTGAAACATACTAGATAAAAGTGTTAGTCCAACAAGAGATATGTTGTCATTAATTACCAAAACCACCTAGGGAGCACTTGTGCTTTCACTAACCGACACGCTTACGACTCCAAAGACATCGACGGTATGGACGACGATGCCAATGAGGAGCAAGACCAAAATCCGCCATTTACCGGACACTGGACGACCACTTCTTCGTATGATGTGTACATGGTGGATACACCCAAAACAACCAACGCATTTACGACACGTAAAATCCAAATGAAAATAAACCTCCTGAGACACAGCAAAAATGCCGGCGTCCTCGGCGCCGCTCTGAGTCATGTCGTTCAAAAGACAGCAATGCTGGCACCAGTGAAAATAATTCTCCAGACGATACCGAAAACAATGAAGACGTTGCTGAGGTAACATCCGAGCAGGAGGAGCAAGAAAATAGGCAAGCCAGCCCCGACAAATAGGCCAGGCCCAACGACTCGGAGGACGATATTTACCGTCCGCTCTTCGAGGATGAGGAATGCCTCGGCAACGAAGATTTCATCGTGCCTGAGGAACCTCTCGAGAAGGAGCGCTCCAAGCGCCAGCTAGAAGCAACGGCGAGGAGCCTGAAAAATAAACAGCAGTAGCTTCAAGCTGACCAAGATCTGCTCGTCAACAGATGGACCGATGTCCTGGCAGCCGAAGAATACGGCCTCAGACACCCAACCAAGAGTTACCCAAAGTGAAGGCTGCTACCCCAGTTCGACAAAGAGGCGCCGGAGCTCATACCCCCTTGCATAACGCGGCCGATCGACCACCACGTGGTCGGGACAGTGCGGTGGACCGACCACCAGGTGGTCGGGATAAAGCGGCAGCTCAGGCCGAACAGCATCCTACCCCACCGCCTCGTAAAAATAGAGAAGGAACAGCTCGAGGTCACACATACGACCTCCGGCAGACCCTGGATAGTAGAGCAGGACATACCCGATCGATTTATGGATCGCGAGGACGTCCTTCAACACGCGATGATGGCAACCTATTCGGGCATGACAAACCTAGTCACACCCGATCCGATAACCACAGACGAACTCCATCGGAGCTACGGCGCAATGCAGCCAGATATAGAGGCGCCGCACACCCTCTCTGCTTCTGATAGGTGGGAACCCGATGAACGAGTTCACGCCCGAGGGTGGCCCGATCATCACGTCGTAGGATCGAATCGGGAGGGATAACTAGCTGCAAGCAGCCGGGATAACTAGCTTTATACCTGCCAAGGTTGGATGCAACCCGTACGTTGGGGAAGGCTGACCGAAGCTACAAGAACTCCAACCCGCTGTCCGAACAATCGCAGAACCACAAACCGGGACTAATCCACACAAAACGGCCGGAACTGTAGAGCACGAACTAGGGGGAACCAGAGGCTCCTTCTCGCGAATCCGAATGAACTCACAAGAGGAAAGGTAGCAAGATCTCTCGGATCTCTCTAGCAGTCTTGCTGCATAAGCTTGTAGCTGAATGGTTTGACAAAAGGTTTTTCTAGAGGATGGGGGAGATGGGGTTTTATAGCAGGGACAACCCCCATTAGCTAGGTGTGAAAATGGTTTCAAAAGTAATCAGCTTTGCATGGCTTCCTTGGGTGAATAAGCAGTCAACTTTGGGAGTTGTTGCAGAGCTCCTCGGAAATTCGCGAAGTCTTGACAGCCTGGACACCTTCCACGAGAATGACTAGAACTTTTGGCTCAAAACTCCAAATGATGTGAGGTTTTTTCATTGGAAAGATAATTTGATGTAGCTTCTGTTGATGTACCCCTATGGCCCCGTATCTCCATCATATGGGTGTGCCACACCAAAACATCAGAGGTAAAAACTGACAGCATCAGCTTCACTTGAAACTTGTTTTCTCCAAACTTGTTCCTCCAAAGCGGTTGCTTCAAGAGGTCATAGGTTGTTGGATTGATTCCATGTTATACCTAAGTTCAACCAACAACAATGGGGATGAAAGTGCAACCATGTATTCAAGATTATAGTATGAACTTAAGTTAGCGTTCACCTGGGCATGTGTTTGCTTGATTCGGCTTAATAATTCTTTCCAACTAAATTTTGCACATTTTTGAAATGTCATGTATGATGTACCCATGTGCTCATCGTCCTCCCTCCCTTTATGAAGAGTCGTCCTCGACTCCTTTGATCTGCAAAATATAAGTACAAGGGAAGTAGATAATATCCATGCAAAGAAATGATGCAATCCTCATTTGTAGCTTTCACCTTTGAATTGTGTTGCATCTGATCATGTACTTGTCTGTCAAAACTTAGAGTTTTCTCAGGCATGCTTTGTGTTGTTTCAATGATCCAGATGTCCTCATCATCCCCCCTCTCTTGAAAAGGAGTCGTCCTTGACTCTACCTGGTCATCACACAAAAGAGAGTATGGCAATACCAAATCATAATGCAAAGGTTTCATGATATGGAGAATTTTGGTTTTCAACTTTGCTATCGTATGGAGGATGCCAACATGGTGTTTTATTCGAGTTAGGAGTTCCTTCCGGCAAACATTTCCATGGAGCACAAATTTATAACCAACCATGAGCATGTCCATATCATCCTCCCTCTCTTGGAGAAAACTCGTCCTCGACTTCACTCGGTCTACAAAATTATAGCACGAGGACACTAGAAAATAACTAGGGAAAGAAAAAGTTGGACATTTTTGCGTGGATCTCAAGTTTCCCAAATCCTTTGTTTTTTCATGATGTTTGAACAAATTATATTGATGGATGGAGGGTGTGCTAAAGGATGCACCCAAGAATTTTTCTCTGATTTCATCGCGCCAATGCTTCAAGAGTTCGTATGTGCATACCTCGTGGTGCATCAAAATGGAAGATCCTCTTTGTTTTACCTGATTGAGTACTTCAATGCCTTTCTCAAAATCAATGTTCACACATGCACCTTGTGTAGTGGTACTCCATGTCCTCCATATTTGTTCTTGGATCTCAATCTCCCATCGTTGCAAGAGAGCTGATAGGTATGCCTGTTGCACCTGCACATATTGCAAAGAAAGAGAATTTTGTGAAAGGTTAGTTATTGAATGTTCCTTTCTCTTTTCATTTGGTGGACTACTAATTTCCCATGGTGGTGGATCACTCATCTCACTATTCTCTTGTTGAAAAATCTCAACCTCACATTTAGTGGACTCACATAACTCACTTATCCTCTCACTCTTTTTGTATGGTATATTGGGTTGTAGATCACTTATCTCTCTAATGAGGTGTGGAATGATCTCAGTCTCACATTTTGTGCACTCACACAACTCATTAATCTTCACTCCCTCAATGTGTGGTATATCTAGGTGGAGATCTTTCATTTCTCCAATCTCATGATGAGCAACCTGATCCTCACATTTTGTGGACTCACCTCACTTTTCTTACTCTCAATATATGGAATAATGGAAAGTTGACACTCTTCCACACTTTTGGTGGAGTCACTCAACTCATTTTTCTTTTCACTCTCAAGTGGTGGGATTTTTGAAAGTGGACACTCTTCCTCACTTTTGGTGGAGTCACTCATCTTGTTTTTCTTGTCACTCTCAAGTTGTGGGATTTTGGATTGTGGACTCTCTTCCTCACATGGAATTTGTGGCACATGTTTCCTGGATGTTGGGACAGTGGTGGTGGTTGAGATGCCAACATTATGAGTGAGTCTCTTAGGTGAACATGGGCTATGAATCACCGTAGCCGCTCCATCAACCACAGACATGCTTTTTGGTGGGTTGTTGTTGTGACGATGGGTGCCACAACTTCTCCCTCGAGCATGACATCCTTGTTGCACTTCAGGAGCAACATTGTCACGCCCATGAGAAGGAACACCATGCCCACGAGCATGTCCTCCTTGCTGCACTTCTTGAGGAGCAGTGACACGCCCACAAGCAGCAACGTCAAGCCCTCGAGCATGTCTTCTTTGTTGCACTTCATGAGTACTAGTGACACGTCCACGAGCAGCAACATCATACTCTTGAGCATGTCTTCTTTGTTGCACTTCATGAGCAACAGGGTATTGTCGATGTCGAACCCCATCACCACATGTTGGAGGACACTCGTGAAGCATCCTCTCCATGGCTCGGAGTATATTGTTCTCGAGTTGCTTCACATCAGCGCGGGTGGCCAAACAAATTCCTTCTCAATGATTTTCTCAACGCACACTTGGTGTAGATCCTGCCATGTTAGTAGGGCTAAAGTGGAATAGGGTAATTTTGTGGAATCACACAACCTCACCTCTTACTCACCAAGGTTCTTATGAGTTCACACTAGATTGTGCTTCTCCCGGATGTGTTAAAGCGATTGAAAGACAGGGATCAAAGAACTAGCTTCGGTTTTTGGTGGAGCTCGGTGGGGTAAACAAAAAGGGGCTTGTGCTGAAATCAAGTTGATGCAAACCAAGAAAAATATGTGGATGGATCTGCTGCGCCTTTGCACCAAGATTGAAAAACACAACACACAAGCTTTTGAAATTTTTTCTATCAAGCTGAAACTTTTGGATCTTACACAAGACTTTCTTTTTCTCTCTTGACTTTTTTCCACTCTTTTTGTTCTCTCTTTGCTTTTTTTGCCACTCTTTTTTTCTCTTTTTCGAAAGCACAACAACCAAATCTGAAAACAACTATGAAGATGAACTTGGTACAGATCTAAAAGATGAAGAACATGCAAGGTATGCAACACCAAGATCTCAGCACCAACAAGGCTTGGATTTATTTCTGGTGGGGCTTTGGACTTCTAGGACAGAAAATATAGCATGAAAAACACTCAATCTAAAGGGATGATAGCAAGATAAACTTGGATAACAGATCCTACCGTGTCAACGAAGGCTCTGATGCCAGATGATAGGTGGGAACCCGATGAACGAGTTCACGCCCGAGGGTGGCCCGATCTTCACGTCATAGGATCAAATTAGGAGGGATAACTAGCTGCAAGCAGTCGGGATAACTAGCTTTATACCTGCCAAGGTTGGATGCAACCCGTACGTTGGGGATGGCTGACCGAAGCTACAAGAACTCCAACCCGCTTGTGACGCCCCCGATTCAATCGTACACTAATCATGCACGCAAACGTGTACGATCAAGATCAGGGACTCACGGGAAGATATCACAACACAACTCGAAAACATAAATAAGTCATACAAACATGATAATACAAGCCAGGGGCCTCGAGGGCTCGAATACAAGTGCTCGATCATAGACTAGTCAGCGGAAGCAACAATATCTGAGTACATACATAGGTTAAACAAGATTGCCTTAAGAAGGCTAGCACAAACTGAGGTACAGATCGAAAGAGGCGCATGCCTCCTGCCTGGGATCCTCCTAACTACTCCTGGTCGTCGGCAGCGGGTTGCACGCAGTAGTAGGCACCTCCGATGTAGTAGGAGTCATCGTCGACGGTGGCGTCTGGGTTCTGGGCTCCAGCATCTGGTTGCGACAACCAGGTAGAAAGGAAAGGGGGGAAAGGAGGGAGAAAAGCAACCGTGAGTACTCGCAAGCAAGGAGCTACACTACATATGCATGGGTATATGTGTAAAGGGCCATATCAGTGGACTGAACTGCAGAATGGCAGAATGAGAGGGGGCAAAACTAATCCTGTCGAAGACTACACTTTTGGCAGCCTCCGTCTTGCAGCATGTAGAAGAGAGTAGACTGAAGTCCTCCAAGTAGCATCGTATAGCATAATCCTACCCAGCAATCCCCTCCTCGTCGCCCTGTTAGAGAGCGATCACCGGGTTGTATCTGGCACTTGAGAGGGTGTGTTTTATTAAGTATCCGGTTCTAGTTGTCATAAGGTCAAGGTACAACTCCAAGTCGTCCTGTTACCGAAGATCACGGCTATTCGAATAGATTAACTTCCGTGCAGGGGTGCACCACATAACCCAACACGCTTGATTCCATTTGGCCGGACACACTTTTCTGGGTCATGCCCGGCCGCAGAAGATCAACACGTCGCAGCTCCACCTAGGCCAACAGATAGGTCAGCACGCCGGTCTAAACCTAAGCGCACAGGGGTCTAGGCCCATCGCCCTTAGCACACCTGCATGTTGCGTGGGCGGCCGGAAGTAGAACTAGCCCCCTTAATACAAGAGCAGGCTTACGTTCCAATCCGGCACGCGCCGCTCAGTCGCTGATGTCACGAAGGCTTCGGCTGATACCACAACGCCGAGTGCCCATATCTTTCCCACGTAGTTGGTTAGTGCGTATAGACCAAATGGCCAGACTCAGATCAAATACCAAGATCTCGTTAAGCGTGCTAATGATGTAACCGCGGACGCCGACAGGGCCAGGCCCACCTCTCACCCAGGTAGTCTCAACCTGCCCAATCTCTCCGCCACAAAGATCCACCCAGAGGGCCGTCGGGACAAAGGTCCTTTCAGCCCCCAATCCATGAATCACTCGCGGGTACTCCTCGAGCCGACCCGACTTTAGTCACCACATGTATCATGTATAAGGTATAAAGTATATACCCGTGATCACCTCCTGAGTGATCACGGCCCGATAGTATAGCACAGCAGACGGACAAGAATGTAGGGCCACTGATGGAAAACTAGCATCCTATACTAAGCATGTAGGATTGCAGGTAAAGGTAACAATGAGTAGCAACGAGGGCTATGCATCGAGGATAGGAATAACGGAAAGCAGTAACATGCTACACTACTATAATGCAATCAATATAGAGAAGAATAGGCGATATCTGGTGATCAAGGGGGGGGGGGGCTTGTCTGGTTGCTCTGGCAAGAAGGAGGGGTCGTCAACACAGTAGTCGAACTGGGGGTCACCGGCAGTCTCGGAGTCTACCAGAAAGAAGTAACGGAGGGGGAACACAATAAATAACAGAGCAATCAAAGTATAACATGGCAATGCGCGATGCTAGATGTGCCCTAACGTGATAGGAGGTGATACCGAAGAAGGGGGAAAACATCCGGGAAAGTATTTCCGGTGTTTCGTGTTTTCTAATAAATAGGCCGGAGGGGAAAAGTTGCAGGTTTTATATGCTAGGGACGTGTGGCTGACAAATGGACTCCGTATACGGATTCGTCTCGTCGTTCTGAACAACTTTCATGTTGAAAGTAATTTAATCCGAGTTACGGATTAAAATATATGATTTTCTAAAGATTTTATTAATTTCTGGAAATTTACTTATTTAATTTAATTCGAAAATGTATTTATGACATCAGCATGATGTCATGCATACCTCAATTTAATTAACCTAATTAGTATTAATTAGGGGGTGGGCCCCACTGTCATACTCTGTTAGTTAATTAACAATAGTTAATTAGGCTAGTTAGTCATTAGATTAATTAATCCTAATTATTTAATTTTAATCAGAATTAACTAAGTTAATTAATTTTATTATTAATTAATTATTTATTATATATATTATTTTAAATCCTTTTTTAACAAAACATTACGAGGCGTGGGCCCGTTTGGCAAGGGCTCAGAGGGGCCTTGCGCTGGGTTAACAGGGCGCTAGAGCTGCAGGCTTAGTCTTAACGGGCAAGCCTGCCAGGCGTGATTATAGGCGACGGCACGGAGCACGGCAGGGCCCGGGCGGCGGTGGACTCGGCGCGACTAGAGTGCGGCGGGGCGAGCGGGCACACGACCCAGGCGCGGCATGAGGGAGGAGATCGCCGCCCCGAGGCGGAAACGAGCGCGAGGCGCATGAAGGCGCCCAGCTTGGGCTGGGCGCAGCTGTGAGCGTCGAGGGGCTCCAGGGGGTGTACGCGTGCGCGGTCTGGCGGTGAGCGCGTGCGGGGTGGAGGCGGCGTCCTCGGGGCGGCAGTAGGCGCAGAGGAGGCGAGGGCGCGCGCGGTGAGCGGGTGCGGTGAGCGCGGCGAGGGGAGGTCGCGCGAGAGAGAGGGGGGAAAGGGCGCGTGCTCACATTGGGTTCGTAGGGACTTGGCAACGGTGCGCGGGGAGCGACTCGGGGAGGAGGACGAGGACGTCCGGCGTTGGGAGGAGCAGGCCGGCGATGGAGCGCTCCGGGACGTCGGCGTCGGGAGTGGTGGGGCGATGGCACGCGACGGGTCGGGGTGTCGGTTGCCCCGATCTAGATCCACTCTGGGCGGGGCCGGCCGCCGAAGGACGGAGGGAGGAGTCGCTGGGTGGAGGCGATGGCTCCACGGCTCGCCAGAGCGAGGGGAGACGGAGAGGAGATGAGGACGGGGCGGAGGAGCTCCGAGCAGCGGCGATAGGGCGCCGGGTTCGAACCCCTCCCGATCCAGATGGGATCGAGAGGTGGGGGGCTAACGAGAGGGAGTGGGGGAGTGGGTGCGATGTGGGGGTTAGGGTTTCAGTCGGGTGGGGTTATGGAGGTGAGTGGGGAGCCGGTTGGGCCAGTGGGCTGGCCTGGCTGTCAGCTGGGCCGGTTGGCCCATTGGGGGGTCCCTTTTCTTTTGTTTTGTTTTCTGTTTTGCCTTTACTTTTTATTTATATTTCCTGTACTGTTTTCTTTTAGTTTCCTTTTATTTTTGTGTTAGCAGAATACCAAAACGGCACCGTATTTGATATTACCAAATATGCCACTGCCACATCAACTTGCTACCCAAGCTAAAATACTGTAGCGTAACTATCCGGGCGTCACACCGTTGTCCGAACAATCGCAGAACCACAAACCGGGACTAATCCACACAAAACGGCCGGAACCATAGAGCACGAACTAGGGGGAACCAGAGGCTCCTTCTCACGAATCTGAATGAACTCACAAGAGCAAAGGTAGCAAGATCTCTCGACTCTCTCTAGCAGTCTTGCTGCATAAGCTTGTAGCTGAATGGTTTGACAAAAGGTTTTTCTAGAGGATGGGGGAGATGGGGTTTTATAGCAGGGACAACCCCCCTTAGCTAGGTGTGAAAATGGTTTCAAAAGTAATCAGCTTTGCATGGCTTCCTTGGGTGAATAAGCAGTCAACTTTGGGAGTTGTTGCAGAGCTCCTTGGAAATTCGCGAAGTCTTGACAGCCTGGACACCTTCCACGAGAATGACTAGAACTTTTGACTCACAACTCCAAATGATGTGGGGTTTTTTGCATTGGAAAGATAATTTGATGTAGCTTCTGTTGATGTACCCCTATGGCTACGTATCTCCATCATATGGGCATGACACACCAAAATATCAGAGGTAAAAACTGACAGCATCAGCTTCACTTGAAACTTGTTTTCTCCAAACTTGTTCCTCCAAAGCGGTTGCTTCAAGAGCTCATAGGTTGTTGGATTGATTCCATGTTATACCTAAGTTCAACCAACAACAATGGGGATGAAAGTGCAGTCATGTATTCAAGATTATAGTATGAACTTAAGTTAGCGTTCACCTGGGCATGTGTTTGCTTGATTCGGCTTAATAATTCTTTCCAACTAAATTTTGCACATTTCTGAAATGTCATGTATGATGTACCCATGTGCTCATCAGCTTCACTGATGAAGTAATGGACCATGAATTCCCCAAAGGGTTCAAACCCGTCAATATTGAATCATACGACGGAACAACCGATCCCGCGGTATGGATCGAGGATTTTATTCTCCACATTCATATGGCCCGTGGAGATGACCTCCATGCTCTCAAATACCTTCCACTAAAACTCAAAGGGCCAGCCCGACACTGGTTAAACAGCCTGCCTGAAATTCCATCGGCAGCTGGGAGGACTTGGAAGAAGCTTTTCTTGACAACTTCCAAGGTACATACGTCCGGCCAACAGACGCCGACGACTTAAGTCACATAGTCCAACAGCCTGGAGAGTTAGCCAGGAAATTCTAGACTACATTCCTAACTAAAAAGAACCAGATCGTTGACTGTCCGGATGTCGAAGCCCTAGCGGCCTTTAAACATAGCATCCGTGACGAATGGCTCGCCCGCCATCTCGGCCAAGAAAAGCCCAAATCTATGGCAGCCCTCACGGCACTCATGACCCGCTTTTGCGCGGGTGAGGACAGTTGGCTGGCTCGTAGCAAAAACACAGCCAGCGAGGCGGGCCCCTCCAAGGTCAAAAACAGCAACGACAAGCTCCGACGTAACAGACACAAGCGTCGAAACAATGGTGATAATACCGATGACACTACAGTTAATGCTGGATTCAGCGGCTCCAAGTCCGGTCAGCGGAAAAAGCCGTATAAAAGGAGCGGTCAGGGACCATCCATCTTGGACCGCATACTCGATCGTCCGTGCCAGATACATGGCACCCCAGACAAACCAGCCAATCATACCAACAGGGATTGCTGGTTGTTTAAACAGGCCGGCAAGTTAAACACCGATAACAAGGAAAAGGGATGGCAAAGTAAGGACGATGACGAAGAGCCCCGGCAACCGAACTCAGCGGGGCAGAAGAAGTTCCCCCCTCAAGTCAAAACGGTGAACATCATATATGCTACACACATCCCCAAAAGGGAGCGCAAGCGCGCACTAAGGGACATTTACGTGATAGAGCCAGTCGCCCCAAAATTCAACCCATGGTCATCATGCCCGATCACTTTTGATCGTCGGGACCATCCGACCAGAATCCGACATGGCGGATCAGCCGCAGTAGTCCTGGACCCAATCATTGACGGATTCCACCTAACGCGAGTCCTCATGGACGGTGGTAGCAGCCTCAATCTGCTCTATCAAGACACAGTGCGCAAAATGGCCATTAATCCATCAAGGATCAAGCCAACAAAGACTGCCTTCAAAGGAGTCATACCAGGCGTAGAGGCCCGCCGTACGGGCTCAATCACACTGGAGGTTGTCTTTGGATCCCCCGACAACTTTCGAAGCGAGGAGTTAATCTTAGACAACGTCCCATTCCGCAGTGGTTATCACGCACTGCTCGGATGGACGGCATTCGCCCGGTTCAACACGGTACCGCACTACGCTTATCTTAAGCTTAAGATGCCCAGTCCACGCGGTGTCATAACGGTCAATGGAAACACGGAACGCTCCCTCCGCACAAAGGAGCACACTGCCGCCCTAGCAGCAGAAGTACAGAGCGGCCTTCTCAAGAAGAACCGTAATCCGGCTGCCGAGCCCCTGGACATCGTAAAGAGGGTCCGGACTACGCTGCAACAAGACAGCTCGGCTCATCAAGAGCTCGACTAGCAATTTGGCCTCCGTCCCAGCCCTGACCGGGTAATCGCGTTCGTACAACGCGTACATAATTACGCACTAGAAATCCCATGGGCATCGACGGAGGCACATGTAGCTTGTGATCCACAGTTCGGCTCGACCGATCCCGGACACACATATACTGTCACTATTTCCTTTTGTTCCTTTTCCAGGTTTATTTGACGTAGGCCTTCTTCGACGGCCCGACCACCGATCCTGTCAAAGGATAAAAACACCAGGATGGCAAGAAGCAAAGACGTATAGGGAAAGCACTAGAGGTCAATTCAACGACCACTCTACCTGTTGTCAGGACCCACACGCAGCTCACCCTTGGTCATGGCATGTTAAATAGCCGGATTGCTTATCGCACTTTTTGCATTAATGCGCTTTGACGCATTAACCCAATTATAATGGAAGTAGTTCGTGGCTCAATTTTAAGGGCCCCAGATGTCACCTCTGTTTTCTTTCTGTTTTCCTTATCTTCTAGCACCCGTACACTTTCGTACGTTTCATATTTGCCAGAGGCTCCCCGGCGCCCCATAATACGGCAACAAAGACCGAACACTTTTTATAGTATAGTTCGGCACCCCAAATTCAACATTATATGCATTGGCTCTGAATCATGTCTTTGGTCAATAGTTGGGTTACCCGGCTCCTGTGCTTGCTACCTTACATTCCGCTATATCGGCTAAGGTAGTAAAGGGAGAACTACTGCGATTGTGCCTTGGTTTATCCAAAGGAGCACCTCAGTAGAGAAAGCGGAAAACTGACTGTCATGATGCAGCGAGAACCGGTCAGCTGTTCGGAGGTTGCAAATCGTTGGAGATTTATTCCACGTCGCGCGAAGGATCGGTTCTTCCCAATCAGACGCCTACAACACCCTAGTTTGGAAACTAGGGGCTGCGTCCATGTTTTTATTATCGAGCTCCTATGGCTAAGTGAGGGTGTTAAAGCCGAATAGTCTGGTTGCCTGGTTCGTTGCGCTAAACAACTCCTTCAAGGACCATATAATTGGACCAAGATTGTTTGCATTCCATCCCGAACACCTCTATACTACCTACGTGGGAGCAGAAGCCGACGACTGGCTAACCCTCAGATTTCATATAACACGGCCGCACAAGAGATAAAATTAAAAACATAACAATCATTACAAACCCACTTTGTTTCACCATACAAGGGAAAGATAACACGAATGTATTCATTCGAAAATAATGTCCTACCCACACTGTGTTTCTACGATGTGAGACCCCTCCAGGACATCCGCAAAATAGCACTCGGGTATATGGTGCTCCTTGCCCTCTGGCGGCCCCCTAGCCAGCTCGATGGCGTTCATCTTCGCCCACCACATCTTGCAACGGGCGAAGGCCATACGCGCACCTTCAATACAGGCCGATCGCTTGACTATGTCCAGCCGAGGACAGCCGTTCACCAGCCGCCTCACGAGTCCGAAGTAGCTGCCGGGCATAGCTTCGGCTGGCCATAGCCGAATTGTCACATCCTTCATGGCTAGTTCGGCCACCCTATGCAGCTCCACCAGCTGTTTCAGCTGATCGGTGAAGGGCACGGGATGCTCTGGCGCAAGATATTGCGACCAGAATAGCTTCTCTGTGGAGCTTCCTTCTTCGGCTCGGAAGAACTCCGCGGCGTCGGATACGTTTTTGCGGCAGATCAGCAAAAGCCCCTGGAAAACTCCGAAACCGGGTTAGTAAAAGATAATTCCTCTTCGCATATTTGCTTTGCATACTGAATACCTTACCTGCCGCAATCTTCCTCGCCTCTTGGATCTCTTGGAGGCGCCTTGGGCCTCCTTCCGGGCCATCTCCGCGCTCTGACGAGCCTTGGAGAGTTCGGCCTCTTTAGCCGACACGTCACGTTCCAAGGTCTCACACTTCTTCACCGTGTCATGGAGCTCTTGTTGGACCTCGCTGACCCGAGCCTTGAGCTTCTTACGGGCAGCCTGCTCCTTGGTGACCTTCCCCTCGGTTTCGCCCAGGGCCTTTTTCAGGGCATCGACCTCGGTCATTGCTCCTGTTCATATCAAGACACTTCGGTCATTATATAACATCCTACTCTTTCCGAATACTTCTTAGGTTATTACATACCTTGATTCTCCCGGAGCTTCCTCTTCACCTGGATGAGCTCCTCCTCGGCCTTCTCCAGTCTCCGCTTAAGTTCGGATACTTCGACATCATGTGAGGCCGCGGACAGCAGCGACGCCTGCATATTCATTCCCGAAAAATTTAGTTAGTTTCCTACAAGTAAGGATCGACCCTCTATCCGGCTTTTCTTTCCGAACACCGGATAGTGTCTCAGGGGCTACTGACTATATTGGGATTTTTGTGTCGCTTACCTCAAAACCTGTCAGCAGGCTGCTGCAGGCTTCGGTCAGCCCACTCTTGGTGGACTGGACCATCTCAATCACCGTACCCATAAGGATACGGTGCTCGTCCACAATGGGGGCACCTCGAAGCACCTCCATCAGATTATCCGGTGCTCCTGGTTGGACAGGGGCCACCGGTGGAATGGGCGCACCCCCCTCTTTCAAAGGAGGCCGCTCGTCGGATTCCAGAGCCGTATGGGTCTTGATAACCCACAAGTATAGGGGATCGCAACAGTTTTCGAGGGTAGAGTATTCAACCCAAATTTATTGATTCGACACAAGGGGAGCCAAAGAATATTCTCAAGTATTAGCAGTTGAGTTGTCAATTCAACCACACCTGGATAACTTAGTATCTGCAGCAAAGTATTTAGTAGCAAAGTAGTACGGAAGTAACGGTAACGGTGGCAAAAGTAACAGTAGCATTTTTGTAGTCATTGTAACAGCAGCAACGGAAAAGTAAATAAGCGAAGAACAAGATGTGAAAAGCTCGTAGGCATTGGATCGGTGAAGGAGAATTATGGCGGATGCGATTATTCATGCAACAGTTATAACATAGGGTGACACAGAACTAGCTCCAATTCATCAATGTAATGTAGGCATGTATTCCGAATATAGTCATACGTGCTTATGGAAAAGAACTTGCATGATATCTTTTGTCCTACCCTCCCGTGGTAGTGGGGTCCTATTGGAAACTAAGGGATTACCAGACCAAAGCACTAACACATAGTGAATACATGAAGTCCTCAAACTACGGTCATCACCGGGAGTGGTCCCGATTATTGTCACTTCGGGGTTGCCGGATCATAACACATAGTAGGTGACTATAGACTTGCAAGATAGGATCAAGAACTCACATATATTCAAGAAAATACAATAGGTTCAGATCTGAAACCATGGCACTTGGGCCCTAGTGACAAGCATTAAGCATAGCAAAGTCATAGCAACATCAATCTCAGAACATAGTGGATACTAGGGATCAAACCCTAACAAAACTAACTCGATTACATGATAAATCTCATCCAACCCATCACCGTCCAGCAAGCCTACGATGGAATTACTCATGCACTACGGTGAGCATCATGAAATTGGTGATGGAGGATGGTTGATGATGACGATGGCGACGGATTCCCCTCTCTGGAGCCCCGAACGGACTCCAGATCAGCCCTCCCGAGAGAGATTAGGGCGTGGCGGCGGCTCCGTATCGTAAAACGCGATGAATCCTTCTCTCTGATTTATTTCTCCCCGAACGTGAATATATAGAGGTGGAGTTGAGGTCGGTGGAGCACCAGGGGGCCCACGAGGCAGGGGGCGCGCCCAAGGGGGGTAGGCGCGCCCCCGTCCTCGTGGACAGGGTGTGGGCCCCCTGGCCTTGATTCTTTCGCCAGTATTTTTTATTAATTTCAAAAATAATCTCCGTTGATTTTCAGGTCATTCCAAGAACTTCTATTTCTGCACAAAAATAACACTGAGGGAGTCCTGGACTAGGGGGTGTCCGGATAGCCGGACTATCATCACGGCCGAACTCCAAGACTATGAAGATACAAGATTGAAGACTTCGTCCCGTGTCCGGATGGGACTTCCCTTGGCGTGGAAGGCAAGCTTGGCGATGCAGATATGTAGATCTACTACCATTGTAACCGACTCTGTGTAACCCTAACCTATCCGGTGTCTATATAAACCGGAGGGTTTTAGTCCGTAGGACAGAACAACAATATACCATAGGATAGCTTCTAGGGTTTAGCCTCCTTGATCTCGTGGTAGATCTACTCTTGTACTACCCATATCATCAATATTAATCAAGCAGGAGTAGGGTATTACCTCCATCGAGAGGGCACGAACACAGGTAAAAACATCGTATCCCTTGTCTCCTGTTACCATCCGCCTAGACGCAAAGTTCGGGACCCCCTACCCGAGATCCGCCGGTTTTGACACCGACATTGGTGCTTTCATTGAGAGTTCCTACGTATGCGTCACCGATAGGCCCGATGGCTCCTTCGATCATCAACAACGGTAGCAGTCCGGGTGGTGAGACTTTTCTCCCGGACAGATCTTAAATATTCGACGGCTTTGCCTTTGTGGGCCAATTCGCAGCCATCCGGAGCAGATCGAAAGCTACGCCCCTAGCCATCAGGTCAGATTTGGAAGTTTGAACTATACGACCGATATCCGTGGAGACTTGATCTTCGACGGATTCGAGCCGCAGCCAAGTGTGCGGCACTTTCTCGATGGTCATGATCTAGCTCTGCAGCCGAACAGTGCCCTGGAGGCCGCACCAGCATCCGCTCCGACCCTTAATCCGGAGCCGGATTCCCCGATCGAGGATGAGTGGTTGGACACCGCCTCGGGGGCTACAATCTCTCGGCGATTGAGCGAACTCCATCCGTCGCTGCGAAGACCTGCGTCTGTGGTGCCGCTCGTTATGGAGTTCATCGCGGACATCTTCGGCACTTTTCGCCCTTTGGCGACATTCTGAATTCACTAAAGTCTCTCTCTTTATCCGGAGAGCCCTGGCCGGACTGCGGACAGGAAGGTTGGGATACGGACGACGAAATTCAACGCCACCCACCACCCACTTTGTAGCCACTGTCGATGATTTAACCGACATGCTCGACTTCGACTCCGAAGACATCGACGGTATGGACAACGACGCCAGAGACGACCAAGACCCAGCGCCTACAGGGCACTGGAAGGCCACCTCGTCATAATACATATACATGGTGGACATCCCAAAAGATGGGAACTGCGATGGAACAACGGAGGATGACACATTCAAGAAACAACCGAAGCGCCGACGTCAGCGGCGCCGCTCTAAATCCCGCCACAACAAAAACAGTGATTCCGGCACGGGAGATAATAACACCGGGACGGTCAAGAGAACCCCTCTAGCGAGGACTCGGCGCAGGAGGAGGAGAAGCAAGTCCGCCTGACGGTCTGGCGAGAAAGAGAGGTCGAGGGCGATAATTATGCGCCTCCCTCCGAAGATGAGGCAAGCCTCGACGATGTGAATATATGTCGTGCTCGAGATCCCGGCTGAGCAGGAGGCGTTTCAAGCGCAGGCTTATAGTCACGGGAAACAGCCTCAAGAAAAAGCAACAACAGCTTAGAGCTGATCAAGACCTGCTAGCTGACAGATGGACTGAAGTCCTTGCAGCCGAAGAGTATGAACTCAAACGCCCCTCCAACAGCTACCCCAAACGCAGGCCGTTGCCTCGATCAGAAGAGGAAGCACCCGAGTCACCAGCGCACGACATGGCAGACCGGCCACCCCGTGGCCGTGACAGAGAAGCCTCTCAGCCCTCCGCTCAAGCCACCCCCGACGCCGCTCAAAAAGTACCAAGGCACGAGAAAACGCGCCGGACTTGCGAGATATATTGGAGGATAAGGCAAAACATATAAGATCGATCTACGGATCGGCGTGGGCGCAACGAGCAGCGGGATGATTACCGTCGCGCGGATACAGCAAACCCGGCCGGGCGAACACGATGAGACAAAGCTCATATGAGCTACGTCGTGATATAGCCCAATATAGAGGCGCGACACCCACTATGCTTCACGGATGAAGTAATGGATCATCAAATCCCGAGGGCTTCAAACCCGTACATATCGAATCATACGATGGTACCACAGATCCTGCGATGCGGATCGAGGACTATCTCCTCCATATCCACATGGCCCGCGGTGATGATCTACATGCCATCAAATACCTCCCACTCAAGCTTAAAGGACCAGCTCGACATTGGCTCAACAGCTTGCCAAAGCATAATCAATTGGTTGTTGGGAGGACACGGAAGCCGCATTCCTTGATAACTTCGGGGCACATATGTGCGACCACCGACGCCGATGACCTTAGCCACATAATTCAGCAGCCAGAAGAATCGGCCAGACAATTCTGGACACGGTTCCTCACAAAGAAAAATCAAATCGTTGACTGTCCGGATGCAGAGGCCCTTGCAGCCTTCAAACATAACATCCGTGACAAATGGCTTGCCCGGCACCTAGGACAGGAAAAGCCGAAATCTATGGTAGCCCTCACAACACTCATGACCCGCTTTGTGCGGGAGAGGACAGCTGGCTAGCTCGAAGCAACAACTTGGCCAAACATCCTGATAGTTCGGATACCAAGGACAGCAATGGCATGTCGGCGTCATAACAAGAACAAGCGCCGCATCAACGGCGATATCTTGAAGATACCGTCGTCAATGCCGGATTCAGAGGCTCTAAGCCCGGTTAGCGGAAGAAGCCATTCAAAAGAAATACCGGGGCCCGTCCAACTTGGACCGAATACTCGATCGCTTGTGCGGATACATGGCACCCGAAAAACCAGCCAATCACACCAACAGGGATTGTTGGGTGTTCAAGCAAGCAAGCAAGCTAAGTGCCGAACTCAATGACAAGGGGCTGCATAGCGATGACGAGGAAGAGCCCCGGCTGCCGAACAATAGAGGACAGAAGGGCTTTCCCACACAAGTGCGGACGGTGAACATGATATACGCAACCCATATACCCAAAAGGGAGCGGAAGCGTGCACTAAGGGTTGTATATGCGATGGAGCCAGTCGCCCCGAAGTTCAATCCATGGTCTTCCTGCCCGATCACCTTCGATCGAAGGGACCACCCCACTAGCATCCGTCACGGCGGTTTTGCCGCATTGGTTCTTGACCCAATTATCGACGGATTTCACCTAACCAGAGTCTTGATGGACGGCGGCAGTAGCCTGAACCTGCTTTACCAGGATACAGTGCGCAAAATGGGCATAGACCCCTCAAGGATCAAACCTACAAAGACGACCTTTAAAGGCGTCATACCGGGTGTAGAGGCCAGTTATGCGGGCTCAGTTACACTCGAAGTGGTCTTCGGATCCCGGATAACTTCCAAAGCGAAGAGTTAATCTTCGACATCGTCCCATTCATGGCGGCTATCATGCACTTTGCTCGGACGAACCGCATTTGCAAAGTTCAATGCGGTGCCGCACTACTCATACCTCAAGCTCAAGATGCTAGGCCCTCGAGGAGTAATCACGGTCAGCGAAACATCAACGCTCTCTCCGAGCGGAGGAGCACACGGCTGACCCTCGGGCGGAGGTACAAAGCAGCCTCTCACAGCAATTCTCGAGTTCGGCCACTAAGCGTCCGGACAACATCAAGCGCCGCCGGAGTAACCTACAACAAGACCGCTGGCACGATTCAAGCATCGCGTAGCATTCCGGCCCCAACCCCAGCCCTCGCGAAATTGCGAAGCTAGTATTACGTGTACATAATTACGCTCTGGAGATACCACGGGCATATGGGGAGGGGCACGACCACGGCACGCCAAGAATGCGGCTCGACCGCACCAAGGGCTCCCGATTGTGTCATTCTTTTTCTTTTTTCTTTTTTCTTACTCTCAGGATTCCGCCTTCCAGAAGTCATGTCCGGCACTAGAATCGCCGAACTCATGATGCAACAGCCAGGGAAGCAGAAAGCCACGTCAAGTGTCCAGGTGGTCTCTATTACGAGCATTATACCTGTTTTACATACCATCTCGCAGCTTACCCCTGGAGGGGGACATGTTAGATAGTCCCATCCCTTGCTTATCGCACTATTTGTATCGTTCTGCTTTCATTGCAGTACCTTTTTGAATAAACAATGCATAGCTTTTGCCTATTATTGCACTCTTTTCTTTATCTATATATATGTTCATTTCACGACATGTTGCAACCGTACACTTTGGTACGGCCAATACACCAGGGGCTTAAGTATCCCAAAATTATGGTGTGATAAGTCCGAACACTTTCACAAGTGCGGCACCCTGAACTTATATCATTATATGAATCGGCTCCGAATCATGTCTTGGGTCAATAGTTGAGTTTGCCCGGCTCCCGTGTTTTGGTACCTTACGTTCCGCTATATCGGCTAAGGTAGCACCGGGAGAACCACTGCGATTGTGCCCCAGTTGAGCTGGGTCGAGCACCTCAGTGGAGAAAGCTAAAACTGACCGTCATGATAGGGCGAGAGCCGGTCGCTGTTCGAGAGGTTTTTCCGGGTCCCTAAAGACTTATGCCGCTTAGAGCGAGGAACCAGAATTGTCCGGCCAAGGCGTGGATAGCGCCCCGAACTCGGTCTTCCGAATACTAGGGGCTTCGCCGAAATTTAAAATTATAGAATTCTATGGCTAAGTGAGAGTGTTCAAGCATTATAAGTCCGTTTGCCTTGTTCGTTGTGTTGAGCGCCTCCCTAGATGGACCCAAGAATGGGAACAAGAGTGCTCAAGTTTATCCCGAACACCCCAGCACTCGTGGCATGGGGGTTGAAGCCAACGACTTGCCATCTCTCAAATTTAATAAACGGCCGCACAGAAGGTAATATTTTAAATTAACAAGCGTTACTTAGCGCATATAAACAAGTTTTCAGCGTACAGGATAACAAATGCGAGTCTATTCAAAAATTACATCTCCGGAGCACTCATCCGCTATTCGGCGGGCACCCTTCAGGAGGCCCTCATAGTACATTTCAGGCATGCGATGCTCCTTGCCCTTCGGTGGCCCGTCCGTCACAAGCTTCTCCGCATCCAGCTTGCCCCAGTGTACTTTAGCATGGGCAAGGGCCCGACGGACACCTTCAATGCAGACGGAGCGCTTGATGACTTCAATCCGTGGACAGGCGTCCACCAGCCGCTGCACCAAGCCAAAGTAGCTCCCAGGCATGGCTTCCAATGGCCACAGACGCGCTACAAGGCCCTTCATGGCCTGTTCAGCGACCTTGTGGAGCTTGACCAGCTGCTTCAGCTGGTCGCTTAGGGGCACCGGATGTCCGGCCTCATCTTACTGAGACCAGAACACCTTTTCCGTCGAGCTCCCCTCCTTGGCACGGTAGAATGCGGCAGCATCAGACACACTACGGGGCAAATCTGTGAATGCTCCTGGAGAGCTCCGAATCCGGGTAAGTAATAGGTAATTCACTCTCACATGCTTGCTTTGCATAAAGAATGCCTTACCCGCCGCTATCTTCTTCAACGACTCAATTTCTTGGAGGGCTTTTTGGGCCTCGACCTTAGCAGCTTTGGCACTCTCAAGAGCCGAGGCGAGCTCAGACTCTCGAGTCTTTGAGTCACGGTCCAAACTCTCATGTTTTTCCACGAGAGCTTGGAGCTCTTGCCGTACCTTGGCCAGTTGCGCCTCCCCCTTCTCTCGCTCGGTGCGTTCATAGCCGCTTTGTTTTGACCCACGGACACCGCTTCCTTCTGTGGTCGCCACCTCGTTCGTGGCCCTGTAGTACCCAAGTTATTCCTGTTATTTTTGCAACCAAAACCTTTTCTATAAGGTATTTCTTTAATAAGGTATTACTTACCTTCCTTGTCCTCGAGCTGCTTCTTGGCTTGTCCGAGCTCGTTCTCGGACCGCTCAAGGTTACGCTTCAATGCATTGACCTCCATGATCGGTCGGGCAGAGGTCGGCAGCCTGCATTCCCATATTGACATACTTATGTTAGACTCCTGCGTATATCTTTTTAGATCCTTAATCCGACTTTTCTTTACGAACACCGGACTAAGCATCGAGGGCTACTGTCTATGCGGTAATATTTTTACATATTCTAAACTTACCTCAAAGCCTGTTAGAAGGCTCAAATGCAGGCTTGGTCAGCCCGCTCTTGGCGGACTGAACTGTCCGGATCACCGCACTCATAACAGTGCGGTGCACCTCCTCGATGGAAGCGCTGTTAAGCGCCTCCAGTAGGCTATCCGGTGCCTCCGGTTGGACGGACGTGTCACAGCTCCAGATCAGCCCTAGAGCTTGTTTGTAGCTAGTAGCATTGCATCCATGCATCATGTTTAATTTTCATGAAAATTTGAACTGGGGATGATCAAGCCCTAGCACTAAAGCAATTCAAATAGGTTCAACTTCAAAATATCTTCAAAGAACCCAAAGTGGTTTGCAAAAATGTTCATGATTAATGGAAAAAGGTGAAAACCATATCCAGAGGTGATGGATATTTTTCCAAGACATTTTGGATTTTTGAATAAACCATATTGTATTTGAATTGGGGCATTTAAATACTATTAATATTTTAAATGCTCCAACAATTTTGAAAATAGTTAAGGGCCTCTGTAATAATTCAGTTAATGCCCATAATTATTTTCAGGATGTATTTAAATGGTTTAGTATTTTACTAAACTAAAACAAACAGAAAAATAGAAAACAGTATAATAAAAGAGAGAAAGAGAAGGCCTACCTGGCGCCCCAACCGGCCCAACCTCCTCCCCCCCCCCCTGCTGGCCGGCCCGGTTGGCCAGCCCAGCCCACCTACCCCCCACCGCTCATCGTCTTCCTCTGCCAGAAGGCAGAGGCGAGGCGTGGCGAGCGCTGGCGATGCCGACGGCCACCTCCTGCCTGGCTGCCTGCGTCCCCGCTGCCCGGACGCCTCCATGTGTCGCCACGCGCCTCCCCGACCCCCTGGACCCCCTCGCCCTCTCCCTCTCCCTTGTTCTCTCCTCTGCCCCCTCTCTCTCGCCCGGACCGAAGGCGCCCGTCGCCGCCCCTCGCTGCCCTCGCGGCCACCGCCACCCTCTCTCCTCCCCGACATGCCCACAGGCTCCGCCTCGACCTCCTCTTCCTCCCCACCGAGCCGCGCCCGCCAGACGCCTCAAGCACCCTCCCGACCCTTCATCCCCCTCGGGTCATGGGAGATTTCCATCGCTGCCCCGCTTGCTCGGCCCCTCCCGAGCCCAGTGACCACCCCTGCGGAACCGCGGTGAGCTCCTGCGCCCCTCGCCCCTCTTCCCCGACTCGTTCCCCTCCTCTAGCCACCGATTCCACCGCGGCCGAAGCCCGCCGCCGCCGTGCCTCGTCGCCGGCGTGGCTAGAGCCCCAGTGGCTCGAAGCCAACCCCACCTCTGGGCTCACCGCAACACCAGGGAACCCAGCGCCCCTCCGCTTCCCCTCTAGTGCGCCGCAGCGTCGAGCCCGAGCTCGCCCGAGCTCCGGCCGCCTCCAAACACGCCGCCGGCGTCGATTCTGACCCCCCCGACCACGGCCAACCCCACCAAGAGCTTCGGCTCCTCCCCAGCTCCTCCTAGATGCTTCCGCGGGCCATTTGGTCGTCGGAATAACAAAATGCACTTGCGCCGCCGCGTCGGGCTCGCCGGCGGCTAAACGCCGGCAGCCGACGTGGAGTTTGACCTCGGGTGGGGCCCGGTTGACTCTCCTGAGTCAATGACAGGTGGGGCCCAGCCCTGTTTAATAACTAGGTTTAGTTTTAATTAAAATCTAATTAAGTTAATTACTCTGACACGTGGGACCCACTGCCAGTTTGACCTAGACCGCCCCAGTTGACTTGCTGACGTCACGCCTCTGTCATGCTGACGCAATAATGATTTCTGGAATTATTTTAATTCAGGAAATTCCAGAAAATACTCTAAACTTCTAAAAATCATATAAATTCAACCGTAACTCGGATGGAAATAATTTATATATGAAAAATGATCAGAAAAATATGAAGAATCTGTTTATGCCATGATCATGCATGTTTGAACAAGTTAACCTCACTGAATAGGATGAATCATGATTAGGGTAACTTATGAACTAGCATTTGGAGTTGGAGTTCAACCTTGTTTGAATTCCACTTCAACTAACTTGGATTATTATTGCACTAGGTAAATTCAGTTCCTTAACATGATCATGCATCATATATGTGCATTGCATTGATTGTGTTCTTTCTCGATTCTTGGTGTTTGTTCCTCTCGGTAGAGCGATGTTCCGACGATTGTTCGATGACACCGATGAAGAACTATATTATCTTCGAAGTGCTGTGCAAGCAAAACCCCTTGTTCATTCCGATATAATCCCACTCTCTCGCTCCTGCTCTATTTTACTGCATTAGGACAACAACGACTCATGTGTTACTTGCTGCGGTAGCTGAACCCCTTGATCCTTTGCATGACTGTCATTCCACAAGTAATTAGATGAAACCCACTAGCATGAGTAGGAATTGTTTGAGCCATGTTGTGCCTACTCATCTATGCTTGTTTGTCATGCCTGCCATCGCTTAGAGTTGAGTCGGGTCTGATTCATCGGGAATGAATTGGAATTGTTATGAACATGTCCTATTGTGTATGAGCTAAGTGTGTGAACACGATTTGGTAAAGGTAGCGGTGAGAGGCCATGTAGGAGTACATGGTGGGTTGTCTCATTGCAGCCGTCCTCGTGAACTGAGTTACGTGTTTGTGATCCATGAAAGCAGTTACTACCACGCATTGGGATCCTTAATTGACCCTCTCGGCTTCTTAACCACCCTTGTCCTCGGTCAGGGAGTTGCAAGTAGTTTCGGTGTTTGTAGCATCTTTGGGGGCCGCATAGCGCTGACCTTAGGGGTGGGTTGTGTTGCGGTAGGCACCGTGGCCCGGTGTACCAAGCGCGTTTGGTATCTCGGGAACCCCGCACACATCGTTCGGGGCTGTATGGGAAACCTCGGCGGACTCCCTGCGGATGGAACCGAATAGGCGATAAACTGGACTAGGGACTTGAGTGTTTAGGTAGGCCGTGGCCGACACCCACGTTGGGCTTCCGCTTGAAGGTTCTTGAGTACATGTCGTGTAAACGGCGGTAAGTGGTGAGCGTGTGTGAAGAAGTACACCCTGCAGGTTTAATATGATCTATTCGAATAGCCGTGTCCACGGAGAAGGACTTCTGGATTGCCTATATCGGTTCATAGACAAGTGAAAGTGGATACCCTAAAATCGCAAGATAAGTGTGAGTGCTATGGATGGCGTTCTCGTAGGGAGACGGAGGCGGGTCCATAGTGGTGTATTGATATGGTGAATATGTGGACTCGTGTGCGCCACTTCAAAAGAGTTACTTGGGTCATAGTTCAGGATAGCCACCGAGTCAAAGCTGGCTTGCTGCAGTCAAACTCCACCACCCCCCTTTGATAATGATGCATATGTAGTTAGTTCTGATGTAAGTCTTGCTGAGTACAATTGTACTCACGTTTGTTTATTTTATGTTTTGCAGAGAGACGTCAGTCTCACTAGTAGTTCCACGTGGACTTCGACGTTTAGCTTGTTACCTCAGCTACGATCTTGTGCCTTGGCGGAGATGCGGTAGATAGTCGGGCTTCTCAGCCTTTTTCATTTATAGTTATGCGTACTTTCGGACATGATTAGCTTCCGCTTGTGCTTTGACTTGTATGCTCACGAGTGTTGGGTCATGAGACCCATGTTTTGTAATATCTCGCTCTTCGGAGCCTAATGAATAATATTTGAGTCGTAGAGTTATGTTGTGATGCCATGTTGTATCTACGCATATTGAGCATAATGTGTGTATGTTTGAAATGCTTGGTATGTGTGGGATCCGACAAACTAGTTGTTTATCCTTGGCAGCCTCTCATATGGGGAAATGTAGTCTCGTGATTACGGCGATAGTAGTCCGCTTCTGACCGGTTCACCGAGTCCCGCTAGCCCAAAGACTTTGCTTGGACACTTGATCGGCGGCATGTGTTTCACTTCGTTCCTATGTTTGTTCCTTCGGGAAATGTCACGCGGTGTTATTCGAGTCCTGCCTAGCCTGCTACAGCCCGGGATACCGGAGTCCTCATAGCCCAAAGGTTACAGCCCGAATACATACGTTGATGACCGACATGCTCGATGTGATTCATGTATGCCTGTCCCCATAGGTTAGTGCCGCTTTGGGTTCACGACTAGCCATGTCGGCCCGGGTTCTTTGTCATATGGATGCTAGCGACACTATCATATACGTGAGCCAAAAGGCATAAACGGTCCCGGGACATGGTAAGGCGACACCCGTGGGAATACCGTGCGTGAGGCCGCAAAGTGATATGATGGGTTACATGCTAGATCGGTGTGACTTAGGATCGGGGTCCTGACAGCGTTGGTATCGAGCTGATTTGCATCAGAGGATTACCAAGCCAAACTGGTGAAGTTGTGTCTAGAAATGCTTTAGTTATATAAGGGAATTGGTTGTGGAAGGAACGTAAGGCTCTTTTTACTCCTTATACCTCATGGCCTTCGATCTGAGTCATCCTCTTCTCTTCTACGGGGTTTAAGAACTAGGCTTCTCATCTATCCATTAGGATGACGTGTTACTAATCCATAGACTTATAGGATTGTTGGTTTTAATCCCCGATTCAGTTCTTACTACTCTGTATGATAGCTGTTGATCTCGGAATCTTGTTATGATGTTGTTGAGTGGTTATGCCACCATTTTTGCAGGATGTCTCAAATCATTTTGAGCATTTACAGCCGTTATGCTGTCCGAGTCATCCCAGGTCTCTAAATAGTCTGATGCATTTGCAAATCCTTTCCTTCCGTTTCCGATGTCCTTTTGGTCAGAATAAGCACACTAATCGGTAAGTTGAGGTACTTTGTTGCCTCGACATACATGTTCGAACTACTATTATGACCCTAGGTGTTTAGGAAGTCACCTAGCAATTTAGCAATGCTTTTGTATCCCCGGTGTGATGATTACGGCGGTATTCTTGAAAGCATCCCGTGATGCCGTTTAGTAGTAGGTATTCTACTCACGGGTTTCTGAACCCGAGGATCATCCTACTTCATGTTGTTAGTATTTGCCAGTGCCTTTAGGATATTAGTAACCTTTGCGATAATCCTCGAGGTCCGTGGTATTTCCTTCTTCCAAATACTACGAACCGTTCATGGCAGAAGTTCCTTGTTGAATCAAAACATCACAACTAGAGTGCTCTTGAGGAGTTCTCCGTTCATAATTGTGAATCTGCCAATTCTACCTTTACGCATGGGTTATCCGGAAGAAATGTTGAGCTTCGTTCGACATACTAACCTGTGCATCCACAACTCGAGAAAATTATATGTTCCTCTGAGTTGCTCTCCTCGATTGCATTCCGACCTTCGTCTATCAATTGATAGTCGGGGAGTAGTCGTGCATCCGTCATCAATGCCTATTATCTTTGTGGTCCGTCAAGCCATGCTGTCCTGAATGACTGGAGAAACAAACTCCGATTACCTCATCCATATCCAGGATTGGGTCAAAGTAGTTGTATCCCGCAGATCAAAATGCCAATTCAGCTTTTGAATCTGTTCTACCTTGAGTGTTACCATCTTTATGTCAAGAATGTCATGGGAATGGCATAACCTCTTAGGAATTCTTGACGCAGTGATACTCTCGCTATCATTATTCATTCCTCGGTTCCGTGTTGTTGTAACGGAATGCCGGCAAGTGACTTGTGATGTGTGACATCAATACTCCGAGCAACTCATTGCTTGGTAGTGAATGGACAAAATTCTCATCCTTAGCGTGTTGGTTATTAAACCATCATCCTAAGATTGATCGTGCTACCTAGTCCTTATTTACGGTGCACACCTCGATTGATGAGTTAGGATCTTGTCAAGTCCTCACTCATTTGATAATATCGTCTTGCCCTGAAAAGCAAGATTGCTCTCGAGCTTAGTAACATACCGGTGGTTCGTGATTTTCCAAATATCTTCTTGGAAGTGTTACCGGGTTGCTTCACATTTGTTATGTTGGGCTCGTGATCAAGTTGGTTTCTTGTGAACCACCCCTTCTCCAAGAATCTGTGTTGGATACCCCTGAGCTAGTTGGTCAAGCCAAACAACAACTTGGAGAGTTGGAAGATAAAAGCTTGCCTAATTTAGTTCGTTCCAAAGGGATATTCTTGTGTAGTGTGTGTTGAAGAAAGATGATATCTTCATCAATTGGTTCCTGTGATCAGTTGTTGGATCTATCGTCCTCCCAATTCTTTGATTTGAGTATGGGCTATCGTCAAATCAAATCAGTACCAACGGTGCTCGTAATGTTGTCTTACTCGTGGTTGATCCCTCGAGCATACACCATTATATTTTGGTCTGACCAATGCTAACACTGTGTTCACATGATGGTGGAAGTCGGTGATATGGAAATTCCGATGAGTTCTTTGTTGAGCCCATCGGTAGCATTTTGTCTCCCCCATGAGTCATGTTGAGCATCAACCTAGTATTGGAAACTTGTGTAAACATTTCTTCGTGTTTCGTTCATGAAGCATATGTTTGGATGAAAGTAGTGACTTCCTCTAGTTCATGTGCATCTGATGTAAGTTGCCGCCATGAATTTGAGAAAGGTTTGTTTTGCTTCCTCTGGAATTATTCCAAGTCAGTCATGCATGTGCGAAGTATTCTATGGTTTGATAGACTGATCATCTTCATTCCGTATGTATTCCTAGCACACCAAGCCACTAACTGATTTGTACAAGGAGAAGAAGTTCTTCATAAGAGCTAATCATATGACTTATGTTAGACTTCGATATCCTCGATGATGGTTCCCCCACCCGAACTCGGTAGTATTTTATTATAAGACTACCATGTGGTCATGCTTGTCTAGGACAACGTGTTCACAGGTTTGTAGCAGAACCAGCTCATGTTTTGGAGCTTGCTATCGTAGTTCATATCCCGAGAATCTCGCAACGCCATCTCGTCAAATTGTGTTGCAACCTTTCCTTTTTCAGACATGATGAGTCTGAAATATCCTAACACCAACCAGATCTGAATCTCAAAGGATATGATGGTTGGAACATTCAACAGTTGCATTTCGTTCCCGACTTGCACCGTCCTTATGCCATTTCACTATGGGCTGCCTTCTTAGTAATTTCTGTTCAAGATCATCCTCAAAAGTGGACTTACCATGGGTCCCCTCCACCTCGATTTATAAGCAAAAATCATCCAATGCGTTGTCTTCAACAAGGTAGTCCACATCATCCATTCTAGTCCGGTGTACCATTTCTTTGCATTCCACCAAATGATCGCTTGTGATTGCCTTTAGGCTGGTATAAAGAGTTTCAATGATCTACGTATCAAAAGTAATTCTTTTTGCCACTTAAGGGAATAGTTCCTCGCGTCACCTCCCACGAGGTGCCCGTTATTGAATCATGGAAAATATCTTCTCGCCACCTTGACACCATCCACCATCTTTCTAAGTGTGGAATTGTTGCCACCAATCAAACCCCATCGGTTGTTCCTCCATCCCCCTCGATGTATTTTGTGTCTCAACTCGAGATGTGTCACCGTCTCAGTCCGTGAGTTGATCATGTTTACCTGGTCTTCATGAAGATCGAATCATGTAGGGTTTCCCCTTTCTTTCTATTGTCGCGTCAAGTGAAGACCTCGAAAGCATGGACGTCAAGACTAAGATGATTGGATGAATCAACATCTTCGAGAAGGGCAAATGGATCATGAAGATTGTGATAGTTTGTGACCTCCCTTTTCCTCTTGCCTCACGTCTTGAATCTCGGGGCGAGATTCTTGTTTAGTGGGGGTGAGCTGTCACAGACACAGATCAGCCCTAGAGCTTGTTTGTAGCTAGTAGCATTGCATCCAAGCATAATGTTTAATTTTCATGAAAATTTGAACTGGGATGATCAAGCCCTAGCACTAAAGCAATTCAAATAGGTTCAACTTCAAAATATCTTCAAAGAACCCAAAGTGGTTTGCAAAAATGTTCATGATTAATGGAAAAGGTGAAAACCATATCCAGAGGTGATGGATATTTTTCCAAGACATTTTTGGATTTTGAATAAACCATATTGTATTTGAATTGGGGCATTTAAATACTATTAATATTTTAAATGCTCCAACAATTTTGAAAATAGTTAAGGGCCTCTGTAATAATTCAGTTAATGCCCATAATTATTTTCAGGATGTATTTAAATGGTTTAGTATTTTACTAAACTAAAACAAACAGAAAAATAGAAAACAGTATAATAAAAGAGAGAAAGAGAAGGCCTACTGGCGCTAACCGCCCAACCTCCTCCCCCTGCTGGCCCGGCCGGTTGGCCAGCCCAGCCCACCTACCCCCACCGGCTCATCGTCTTCCTTCCCGGAAAGGCAGAGGCGAGGCGTGGCGAAGGCCGGGCGATGCCGACAGCCACCTCCTACGGCTGCCTGCGTCCCCGCTGCCGGGACGCCTCCATGTGTCGCCACGCGCCTCCCGACCCCCTGGACCCCCTCGCCCTCTCCCTCTCCCTTGTTCTCTCCTCTGCCCCCTCTCTCTCGCCCGGACCGAGCTCCGCCGTCGCCACCCCTCGCTGCCCTCGCGGCCACCGCCACCCTCTCTCCTCCCCGACATGCCCACGAGCTCCGCCTCGACCTCCTCTTCCTCCCCACCGAGCCGCCCGCCAGACGCCTCAAGCACCCTCCCGACCCTTCATCCCTCGGGTCGCGGAGATTTCCATCGCCGCCCGCTTGCTCCGGCCTCCCCGAGCCCAGTGACCACCCTCGGAACTGCGGTGAGCTCCTGCGCCTCGCCCCTCTTCCCCGACTCATTCCCTCCTCTAGCCACCGATTCCACCATGGCCGAAGCCCGCCCGCCGCCGTGCCTCGTCGCCGGCGTGGCTAGAGCCCAGTGGCTCAAGCCAACCCCACCTCTGGGCTCACTGCAGCACCGGAACCCGCAGCGCCCTCGGCTTCCCTCTAGTGCGCCGGCCGTCGAGCCCGAGCTCGCCCGAGCTCCGGCCGCCGCCAAACACGCCGCCGGCGTTGATTCCGACCCCCCCGACCACGGCCAACCCCACCAAGAGCTTCGGCTCCTCCCCAGCTCCTCCTAGATGCTTTCCGCAGGCCATTTGGTCGTCGGAATAACAAAATGCACTTGCGCCGCCGCGTCGGGCTCGCCGGCGGCTAAACGCCTGGCAGCCGACGTGGACTTTGACCTCGGGTGGGCCCCGGTTGACTCTCTGAGTCAATGACAGGTGGGCCCGGCCACTGTTTTAATAACTAGGTTTAGTTTTAATTAAAATCTAATTAAGTTAATTACTCGACACGTGGGACCCACTGCCAGTTTGACCTAGACCGCCCAGTTGACTTCTGACGTCACGCCTACATCATCTTGGACGCAATAATGATTTCTGGAATTATTTTAATTCAGGAAATTCGAAAATACTCTAAACTTCTAAAAATCATATAAATTCAACCGTAACTTGGATGGAAATAATTTATATATGAAAATGATCAGAAAAATATGAAGAATCTGTTTATGCCATGATCATGCATGTTTGAACAAGTTAACCTCACTGAATAGGATGAATCATGATTAGGGTAACTTATGAACTAGCATTTGGAGTTGGAGTTCAACCTTGTTTGAATTCCACTTCAACTAACTTGGATTATTATTGCACTAGGTAAATTCAGTTCCTTAACATGATCATGCATCATATATGTGCATTGCATTGATTGTGTTCTTTCTCAGTTACTGGTGTTTGTTCCCTCTCGGTAGACGATGTTCCGACGATTGTTCGATGACACCGATGAAGAACTATATTATCTTCAGAAGTGCCAGGCAAGCAAAACCCCCTTGTTCATTCCGATATAATCCCACTCTCTCGCTCCTGCTCTATTTTACTGCATTAGGACAACAACGACTCATGTGTTACTTGCTGCGTAGCTGAACCCCTTGATCCTTTGCATGACTTTTGTCATTCCACAAGAATTAGATGAAACCCACTAGCATGAGTAGGAATTGTTTGAGCCATGTTGTGCCTACTCATCTATGCTTGTTTGTCATGCCTGCTACTGCTTAGAGTTGAGTCGGGTCTGATTCATCGGGAATGAATTGGAATTGTTATGAACATGTCCTATTGTGTATGAGCTAAGTGTGTGAACACGATTTGGTAAAGGTAGCGGTGAGAGGCCATGTAGGAGTACATGGTGGGTTGTCTCATTGCAGCCGTCCTCGTGAACTGAGTTACGTGTTTGTGATCCATGAAACAGTTACTACCACGCATTGGGATCCTTAATTGACCCTCTCGGCTTCTTAACCACCCTTGTCCTCGGTCCGGAGTTGCAAGTAGTTTCGGTGTTTGTAGCATCTTTGGGGCCGCACGCAACGCTGACCTTAGGGGTGGGTTGTGTTGCGGTAGGCACCGTGGCCTGTACCGAGTGCCCGTTTGGTATCTCGGGAACCCTGCACACATCGTTCGGGCTGTATGGGAAACCTCGGCCGGACTCCTGCGGATGGAACCGAATAGGCGATAAACCTGGACTAGGGACTTGAGTGTTTAGGTAGGCCGTGGCCGACACCCACGTTGGGCTTCCGCTTGAAGGTTGCAGAGTACATGTCGTGTAAACGGCGGTAAGTGGTGAGAGCGTGTGTGAAGAAGTACACCCCTGCAGGGTTTAATATGATCTATTCGAATAGCCGTGTCCACGGAGAAGGACTTCGGATTGCCTATATCAGTTCATAGACAAGTGAAAGTGGATACCCTAAAATTCGCAAGATAAGTGTGAGTGCTATGGATGGCGTTCTCGTAGGGAGACGGAGCGGGTCCATAGTGGTGTATTGATATGGTGAATATGTGGACTCGTGTGCGCCACTTCAAAAGAGTTACTTGCGGTCATAGTTCGGGATAGCCACCGAGTCAAAGGCTGGCTTGCTGCAGTCAAACTCCACCACCCCTTTTGATAATGATGCATATGTAGTTAGTTACGATGTAAGTCTTGCTGAGTACAATTGTACTCACGTTTGTTTATTTTATGTTTTGCGAGAGACGTCGGTCTCGCTAGTAGTTCCACGTGGACTTGACGTTTAGCTTGTTACCTCGGCTACGATCTTGTGCCTTGGCAGGATCTGGTAGATAGTCGGGCTTCTCAGCCTTTTTCATTTATAGTTATGCGTACTTTCGGACATGATTAGCTTCCGCTTGTGCTTTGACTTGTATGCTCACGAGTGTTGGGTCATGAGACCCATGTTTGTAATATCTTGCTCTTGAGCCTAATGAATAATATTTGAGTCGTAGAGTTATGTTGTGATGCCATGTTGTATCTACGCATATTGAGCATAATGTGTGTATGTTTGAAATGCTTGGTATGTGTGGGATCCGACAAACTAGTTGTTTATCCTTGGCAGCCTCTCATATGGGGAAATGTAGTCTCGTGATTACGAGCGATAGTAGTCCGCTTCTGACCGGTTCACCGGAGTCCCGCTAGCCCAAAGACTACTGCTTGGACACTTGACTGGCGGCATGTGTTTCACTTCGTTCCTATGTCTTCCTTCGGGAAATGTCACGCGGTGTTATTCGGAGTCCTGCCTAGCCTGCTACAGCCGGGATACCGGAGTCCTCATTAGCCAGTGCTACAGCCGAATACATACGTTGATGACCGACATGCTCGATGTGATTCATGTATGCCTGTCCCCATAGGTTAGTGCCGCTTTGGGTTCACGACTAGCCATGTCGGCCCGGTTCTTTGTCATATGGATGCTATCGACACTAACATATACGGGAGCCCAAAGACGCAAAAGGTCCCGGGACATGGTAAGGCGACACCCGTGGGAATACCGTGCGTGAGGCCGCAAAGTGATATGATGGGTTACATGCTAGATCGGTGTGACTTAGGATCGGGGTCCTGACAGGACGACACCGGCGTCTTACCCTTCTTGCAAAGGATCCGCTGGCCGGACTTCGGAACCGCTGATGGTTCCGGCATGGAGTTCGGATGAGGGTCGGGCTTAGAGCCCCTGGGGGTCTTGCCCCCCACGCGCCTGGAGTCCGGGAGGTTGCCTTGTGGCTCCTCCTGCGCCACCTCCTCTTGACCAAGCCCCCCTTGGGGCACCACCTCGGTGTCGTCCGCAGCGTGGGGCGAGGAGGCGGTCGGAAGCGAAGTACTCTCCATTTCCGACGAGCCCAGGGACCCGCTCGATGAATCGGCGAACTCGCCCTTGGGCGGGCTGCACGATTGTTCGACATTAGATAACACTCTGTAATAATAAAAAGCCATGGGTATCCACACACTTACGATCTCGCCAGGGGCTTGGCCCTTGTAGGCCAATCCTCCTCGTCGTCGTCGATGTTGGTGGAGAAGTCCGGAGGAAGGGTTCTTCCCTTCTTGGACCCTCCGGCCTCCCCAGTTGGGGCGGCCTTCCTTTTCCTCTCCTCCCCCGCTGGGGGAGAAGCTTCTTTTTCCTCCTCCTCGTCCTCAGGAGAAGATTCTGCTTCAGAATCTGACAGCACCTGGCGTCGGGAGCTCCTTCGAGTTCCCGTGGCCTCCTTCTTGGCCTTCTTCTCCGGCACCACATGCGGCGCCGGAGCCAACCTTCCGTCAATCGGGCGTCCTCCGGGTCTTCCGGCAAAGGAGCCGGATAGTTAATCTGGCCGGACGTCATCAGCCAATCCTGTCAAAGATTAGGGAGTTTTAGACCCCACATAGAGTCAATCTATGAAAAAAGGGTCCCGTAAAGGGTAAAATAACTTACCTCGCCGGCTTGACGCCGCGAGCTGTACCCGCGATCTTTGTTACCGGATGCGGGGGCTTTGGCACCCTTGAACAGCACCTTGCAGGCATCTTCGTACGTAGTGTCGAAGAGCCGGCTCAAGGTTCGGTGCTGTGCCGAATCGAACTCCCACAAATTAAAGGTCCGCTGTTGGCATGGGAGAATCCGGCGGATGAGCATCACCTGGATTACGTCAACAAGCTTGAGATTCTTGTCCACCAGGTTGCGGACGCATGTTTGAAGTCCGGATAGCTCGTCCGAATTCCCCCACATCAGGCCCGTCTCTTTCCATGATGAGAGCCGTGTGGGGAAGCCAGATCTGAATTCAGGGGCCGCCACCCATTCGGGATCGCGTAGCTCGGTGATGTAGAACCACCCCGATTGCCACCCCTTTATTGTCTCCACGAAGGCGCCCTCGAGCCATAGGACTTTGGCCATCTTGCCAACCATGGCGCCTCCGCACTCCGCTTGACGTTGAAGATCTTTAGCCATAAGCCGAAGTGGGGCTGGATGCAGAGGAAGGCCTCGCACACGACGATAAACGCCGATATGTTGAGGATGAAATTCGGGGCCAGGTCGTGGAAGTCCAGGCCGTAGTAGAACATGAGCCCCCGGACAAATGGGTGAAGTGGAAAACCTAGTCCGCGAAGGAAGTGGGGGAGAAACACCACCCTCTCATGGGCCCGGGGGTTGGAATAAGTTGCCCCGCATCGGGCAGCCTGTGCATGATGTCGCCGGACAAGTATCCGGCCTCCAGCAGTCTTGTGATGTGCCCCTTCGTGACGGAGGAGGCCATCCACCTGCCTCCCGCTCCTGACATGGTTGGAGAAAGGTTGAGGTGGGATGTGCGAACTTGGGCGCTGGAGCTCGAGTGCGCGGAAATGGATAAGCAAAGGAGGAGGAAGGCGTAGGTGAAAAGGTGGATCCTTATCCCCTTATATGGACGGACGAAGCTATGCGTCCCCCACCAGCCTGGTAAAACTTGCTTATCTCCCAAGCGCCGTAATAAATGGCGCGGATGGGTTACCCACGTCCGTATTGATGAGAATCCCGGAATAAGGGGGCACGATCTATGCTTTGATAAGACGTGCCAAGGAAACCGCCTCGCTAAACGCGCGGAACAGTAAAAAACAATTCATATAAAGGCCTGGCCGTGGTGTGATGTCACGCCACGGAATACGTCAGCAGATCTGTGCAAAAGTTATTCTCTCTACGGTGGTATGTGGAACTTGTTTTGCAGAGCCGGACACTATCCTGGTGTTCAAAACGTCCTATGAAGAATTCGGAGGAGGAACCCGCCTTGCAATGCCGAAGACAATATGAGCGCTGGACTCGTCGTCATTGAAGCCTGGTTCAGGGGCTACTGAGGGAGTCCTGGACTAGGGGGTGTCCGGATAGCCGGACTATCATCACGGCCGGCCTCCAAGACTATGAAGATACAAGATTGAAGACTTCGTCCCGTGTCTGGATGGGACTTTCCTTGGCGTGGAAGGCAAGCTTGGCGATGCGGATATGTAGATCTCCTACTATTGTAACCGACTCTGTGTAACCCTAACCTATCCGGTGTCTATATAAACCGGAGGGTTTTAGTCCGTAGGACAGAACAACAATATACCATAGGCTAGCTTCTAGGGTTTAGCCTCCTTGATCTCGTGGTAGATCTACTCTTGTACTACCCATATCATCAATATTAATCAAGCAGGAGTAGGGTATTACCTCCATCGAGAGGGCCCGAACCTGGGTAAAAACATCGTGTCCCTTGTCTCCTGTTACCATCCGCCTAGACGCACAGTTCGGGACCCCCTACCCGAGATCCGCCGGTTTTGACACCGACAAACACCATGGCAATTCTGCTGAAAACAGCGCCAGTCTGGGTTAGTTCCATTCAAATCATGCAAGTTAGAGTCCAAAACAAGGGCAAAAGTGTTTGGAAAAGTAGATACGACGAAGACGTATCAACTCCCCCAAGCTTAAACCTTTGCTTGCCCTCAAGCAATTCAGTTGATAAACTAAAAATGATAAAGAAAAACTTTTACAAACTCTGTTTGCTGTTGTTGTTGTAAATATGTAAAGCCAACATTCAAGTTTTCAGCAAAGATTATGAACTAACCATATTCACAATAACACTTAGGTCTCATGTTTACTCATGTCAATGGCATAATCAACTAGCGGGTAATAATAATAAATCCCGAATGACAACACTTTCTCAAAACAATCATGAGATGGTATAACAAGATCGTATCTTGCTATCCCTTTCTGAGACCGCAAAACATAAATGCAGAGCACCTTTGAAGATCAAGGACTGACTAAACATTGTAATTCATGGTAAAAGAGATCCAGTCATAGTCATACCCAATATAAATTAATAGTAATGGATGCAAATGACAGCGGTGCTCTCCAGTTGGTGCTTTCTAATAAGAGGGTGATGAGTCTACATAAAAGTAAATAGATAGGCCCTTCGCAGAGGAAAACAGGGATTTGTAGAGGTGCCAGAGCTCGATTTTGAAATAGAGATAAATAATATTTTGGGTGGTATACTTTCATTGTCAACATAACAACCGAGAGATCTCGATATCTTCCATGCTACTCACATTATAGGCGGTTCCCAAACAGAATGGTAAAGTTTATACTCCCCCTCCACCAACAAGCATCAATCCATGGCTTGCTCGAAACAATGAGTGCCTCCAACTAACAAGAGTCCCGGGGGAGTTTTGTTTGCAATTATTTCGATTTGATTTGCATAAAGAATGGGACTGGGCATCCCGGTGACCAGCCATTTTCTAGTGAGTGAGGAGCAGAGTCCACTCCTCTTGAGAATAACCCGCCTAGCATGGAAGATATAGACAACCCTAGTTGATACATGAGCTATTCAAGCATACAAAACAAAATTTCATTTGAAGGTTTAGAGTTTGGCACATACAAATTTACTTGGAACGGCAGGTAGATACCGCATATAGGAAGGTATAGAGGACTCATATGGAATAACTTTGGGGTTTATGGAAGTGGATGCACAAGCAGTATTCCCGCTTAGTACAAGTGAAGGCTAGAAAAAGACTGGGAAGCAACCAACTAGAGAGCGACAATAGTCATGAACATGCATTAAAATTAATAAACATTGACTGCAAGCATGAGTAGGATATAATCCACCATGAACATAAATATCGTGAAGGCTATGTTGATTTTGTTTCAACTACGTGCGTGAACATGTGCCAAGTCAAGTCACTTGAATCATTCAAAGGAGGATACCACCCTATCATACCACATCACAACCATTTTAATAGCATGTTGGCACGCAAGGTAAACCATTATAAACTCCTAGCTAATTAAGCATGGCATAAGCAACTATAATCTCTAATTTTCATTGCAAACATGTTTATTCATAATAGGCTGAATCAGGAACGATGAACTAATCATATTTACAAAAACAAGAGAGGTCGAGTTTATACCAGCTTCTCTCATCTCAATCAGTCCATCATATATCATCATAATTGCCTTTCACTTGCACGATCGAACGATGTGGATAATAATAATAGTGCACGTGCATTGGACTAAGCTGGAATCTGCAGGCATCTGACACACAGGAGAAGACAAGGTAATATGTCTCTTGGTTAAATCAACAATAATGTGTATAAGTGCCACTTCAACATTTTCATTACGGTCTTCTCCTCTCGACCCCCAAAGAAAAGAAAAGAAATAAAACTATTTACATGGGAAAGCTCCCAACAAACTAAAGAAGAGCAGGAAATCTTTTTGGGTTTTCTTTTAATTACTACTACAAGCATAGAAAGTAAAGTAGCTAAAAGCTACAACTATTTTTTTTTCTTAAGGTTTATCAAACACACAAGAAGAAGGCATAAAAAGGAAAATAAACTAGCATGGATATTACAGTGAAAAAGTATGAGCACCGACAACTAGCATGAGTGTGTGAACATGAATGTAATGTCGGTGAGAAATACGTACTCCCCCAAGCTTAGGCTTTTGGCCTAAGTTGGTCTATGCCCATTTATCATGAAACAAGGCATGGCCCATAATAACAATATCAGGGGCGCTAAGGTTTCCACAGTTTCCGTGACCAATTAAACATCTACTAGCAAATATCGCAAAGTAACGCAGAACCGGAAAATGTATGCTAGTAATTCTTGCATCGGAAACTTTCCCTGTTTCCCCTACATCAATCATATCAATAAACCCTTCCACATCATTACGATGTGGTTCCTCTATGCTGCCAGTAAGGGGTATCTTACAAACCCGGCAGAAATCAGAAAGGAACATCTCCTTATGCTCATCATATAAATAAAATTCCACTGAAGGTGGTGATCTCCTAGCATGGAAATGAAAATTTTGCACGAAAATATAAGTGAGTAAGAGATACTGTTCGCGCTGGTCGCGGAGGAAGTCGGTGAGGCCCGCATTCTCAACCGAAGAATATAAATCATCATGAATCCCGGCTGCTGTTAAGAACTCATCACAAGGCCATTCACATGGCCGAACTTCCGCAGTGCGAGGGAGATTATATTTGGGCCTCTTATCCTCCTCACTTTGCTTGTCCTTCGAGCTTCGGCTCGACGAGCCCCTCAATAATCCCTTCATCATTTTCTGAAAATTTCTGAAATTTTTAGTAACCCAAAAAAAAAGTGAACCAAACTCAACAAAATTGATAGCAACTACTCCCACAAGTGCCTAGAGACTATATCATGCATTAGAACTACTCTTGGGACCATATAAATTTGATATGCAAGCTCAAGAACAGGGTCACCTAGGCAGCAAAAATTTGCAATGAATAAAGCACTAGAACAAAAACTAATTGGACCATCGGAGGAGTCACATACCGAAGAACAATCCCACAAAGCAGTTTTGTGAGTGGAGCTTTGAGCAAGGAGATCAAAAATGGCAGCAAGATGAGCTAGAACTCGTGGTTGAGCTGGTTGGTGATTTTTTGGGAGGAAGAAGGAGTGTGTGATGGCTGGAATAAGTGGAGGGGAGCCACCATGGGCCCACGAGGCAGGGGGGCACGCCCAGGGGGGTGGGCGCACCCTGGACCCTCGTGGCCAGGTGCTTTCTCCCCCTGATGTGTTCTGACAGATATTCTCAAATATTCTAGAAAAAATCATATTTCATTTTCGAGGCATTTAGAGAACTTTTATTTTCGGGGTATTTTCTTATTGCACGGATAATTCAGAAAACTGACAGAAAATACAATTTTTTTCTTTATTTAATCTAAATAACAAAAAGTAAAAGGAGGGTACATAAGGTTGTGCTTTCTAACTTCATCCATCTCATGCTCATCAAAAGGAATCCACTAACAAGGTTGATCAAGTCTTGTTAACAAACTCATTCTGAATAACATGGAACCGGAGAAATTTCGAATAACACTATGTTACCTCAACGGGGATATGCACATTCCCAATAATAAGAATATCATATCTCTTTTTAACAGTAGGAAGTGGAAATTCAAAACCTCCAATAATAATTGATGGAATTTTCCCAATATAATTGATACAGTGGACTTGAGGTTGTTTCCTTGGAAAGTGTACCATATGCTCATTTCCATTAACATGAAAAGTGACATTGCCTTTATTGCAAGCAATAACAGCCCCTGCAGTATTCAAAAAGGGTCTTCCAAGAATAGTAGACATACTATCGTCCTCGGGAATATCAAGAATAACTGTCGAATTTCGGGTTCCGGCAGACCCTCTAGGTTCGAACTCTGGGGTGCACGCGGAGATCTCACCCCCAACCTACCTGCACCTCGTCGCCTCGCAAGGATCTAAACTACACAAAGAGCAACACAAGGGACACAAGGTTTATACTAGTTCGGGCCACCATTGTGGTGTAATACCCTACTCCAGTGTGTGGTGTGGTGGATTGCCTCAAGGGCTGATGATGAACAATACAAGGAAGAACAACCTCGCGAGGGTCTGTTCTTGGCCAGTGCGACGAACTGCTAGGGGGATTTCGGTCGCTCTCTCTCTCGCTCTCTCTGGATTCCGGATCCCTCTACCCTGTGGGAGGCTAGTCCTATTTATATGCAGAGGCCCTGGGCCTCTTCCCAAATATTGAGCGGGAAGGGCGCCAACAATTGGCCATTTTGATGGGGAACATCTAGTACACTTGTCCTGACTAAAGTTGGTCCTCGCCTATCAAAGGCTCTGACGGTGACGCCGGCTTGGGCTCCACGATGACCTCCTTCCTGCCGTTGTGATGGTCTTGGTCTTGTTGCACCGAAATGGTTGCCTTTGCTTGATGCTCTCGCTGCGCTTGCCTCCTTTGCACCAAAGAGGGAATGAGGACATCAAGGCTGGGCTGGCGCCCTCCTGGCGCCCTCGGTCGTCATGGCTTGCGTCATGGGCACCTCGTGAGGTACCCCGCCTTGATTTCTCCGCCTCCTCGCGAGCCAGCCTGACGAGGCCGTGCCTGAGGAAGCTTCCTGTCATCCGCCCCACGAGGCTTGGCCCCTCACGAGGGTCTTGAGCTTGTGCTGATAAAGATGGGCCGTGCTGGGCCACCCCTTGAGCCACGCTGCAGGACACAGACAGGCAAGTCTGGGTACCCCCGTTCCAGAACGCCGACAGTAGCCCCCGGGCCCAAGGCGTGCCTGGACTTGGCTGGGCAGAGAAGCAAAGTGGCAAGTGTGAAGCGCCGCGGGCCCTAACAGCCTGCGGCCTTGGGCGCCGCGTGGCGGTTGATTGGACGTGGGCGTCTCTGCTTCCCCAAGACGCCTCGGCGACTGCACGAATTGACAAGTCCCTGCATGCAAAGCGGGTCATGATTACCTGTGATCGTGGAGGTCGTCGGTTGGCATTCCCCGGTTATAAGTAGGGAACGGCGCGTGCCCTTCCGGTTCATCTCTTCTTGCTTCTCCTTCTTCTCCATCCCTTGCTCCACTTTGCGGCAATGGCTCCGATCCGCCGGTTCTCCGCGGAAGAGAAAGGAAAGGGTCCCCGAGAGGGTCCCGACCTGCTTCCGCCGAAGAAACAGCTAGCCCTCTCCCGTTGAGATGAGGGCGCCCGACAGGAGGTGTCGAGGCCCTGGTACGAGCGGCCGCCGCCAGGGTTCCCGCTGCCCTTGTACACCCGCATTGAGGGCCCTGAAGGAGTTGTCGCTGAGCGCCATGGATGACGCCGCCGTCGGCGCCGGCGGGTCACGGCGGTGCGCATTGTTCCCCCCGGAGTCCATGCCGAGGGCTCCTCCCGGGAGTTTGTGCTCCAAGCCGTCATGCCTCCTCAGTCTTGGAGGCGCCTTCCTCCCTCCTTCGCCTGCGCGATTCCGCCGAGGGGATCTCTGGAGCTCTGGTTGCAGCACGCCGGCTGCAGCACCCTTGCGACCGAAGCGGAGGTCGCGGTCGTCGCTCCGGGCAAGGTCTTCATGACTCGAGGCTGGGGCGAGATCGCCCGGGTCTGCAGGACGAGGGGCGCCCTCGTGATCCACCTGGAGTACGACGGCGCTTCCGTGATGTTCTTCAAGGTCTTCGACGCGGAAGGACGCCGGCTGGAGTGCTGCCCTGAGAGAGGTGGTCGGGGCCCTGCTGCGGCGAGGAACAGGCTCGCCGATCGCTCCCTCAGCAGCTCCTCGGGCAGCGGAGGCGTCGGAGGATCCAGCGACTCTGCCGAGCTCTTCGCGACTCCGGAGACGAGCGACGACAACTACGAGCCCCCGAGCTTGCGTCGTTCTTGGAGCAGGGCGGGCTCGTCAGGCCGCCGCTACCTCTGATCTGGATGAGGTTGGCGCCGGTGCCTGACGGCTCACTGTTGATGATGGCGTCTCTTGCGGAGGCGTGTGTAGTTAGCGTTCTTTAGGATCTGCTCCCTTTGTTCCCTGCGAGGAGTCGAAAACGCGCCTGCGGGGGGCTTGTAAGGCGCCTGTGGTTCTGCTTGTTAATATGATCCTTGTCGTGAAGTGGTGCGTGATGCTCGTCCCGTCTTAGCTTAGTTCCTCCTTTCGAACCTCACGAGGGCTTGATGCTCAGTGCCGACAGGTCCCGGTCCCAAGGCAGGCTTCAGCCGTCACTGGTATGCCAGGTCGCGATGCCGTGGTCAAGGCCAGGAGGTGAGCGGCCCAGGGTCCAGTAAGAGCCCCTGAGTCGTGATGCTCAGGAGGTCCCCATTAGCACTCAAGCAGCCATCGTTCGGTGAGAAAGGAGCGCGACGTTGCTAACACGGGATTGCCTTAGGTGCGAGGTCAGTGCTGCGATAGCTAGTGTTTCCGGAGGGTGACTTATCTCAGGAGTCAGGAACCGCTTCCTGGTGCGGCGTTAGGTCCGCGCATCGGCAGACGAGGAGTTGCCTGGCGAGGTCCCCGCGTGCCTCTTCCCTCTCGCCTTTACTCCCCTTTCTGCTCTACGTCCTCGGGTCCCGGCCCTCGAGCGGGGCTCAGCCGTCGCTGGTATGCCAGGCCGTGATGCCGTGGACAAGGCCAGAGGGTGAGGGCTCGAGAGCCAGTAGGAGCCCATGAGTCACGATGCTCAGGTACCCCCCCCCCTCTAACGTGCAAGCGGTTCACGCGGACGAGAGTGAAGAAGACGCCGCGAGGGCCTTGCCTGGCGCTCCTCCTTGAAGATCCTGCAGGCTCATCCCAACAAGAACAAGAGTTCGCCATGACAAGCGACGGTCAGCCGTTGGTTGCTCTGGAGGGGTGACGAGGCACTGAAGGCTTGATGAGGTGGCGCCATGCGGGGCTGCCGCGGCCAGAGCTCGGCCATTCAGGTTTGTCGGCGTTGCAGGGACGGACCCATGCGCAAGCGTCGTGCCGTTGGGGAGCTGCTCCATCAGTTGGTGTCAATCGAGCGGGCGACTAGGTCAAACACGTTAATCACGAAGGAGCAAGTTCATTTAGATAGGTGCAGGGAAGGCAGACATCGCTAGGTCTGGCCCGAGCGACTTGGGGATGATGCAGCCCGAGGGGCGCCCCCAATAAGGTAAGCTAGAAACACGAAATAAAAGGGATACATGCCGCAGGGACGGACCCACGCGGCCTGGGAATGATGCAGCCCTGGGGGCGCTCCCAGCTGAAAATGAAACTCGAAGGATGTCACCTGATAATGTTGAAGAAAAAGGGATGCTGAAGTAGCGGACGTCGTGGGCTGCGGAAGCTGATCTTCACGAGCCCCCAGGCCCAGGAGCCTCGGGAGGCTCCGGAGGCGCTGGTGGCTCCCCGCGGACCATCTACTGCGGGTGTGTTCCTGCAAATTTGGCCAGATGCCGGTGCTCTACGTCTTCGGGTCCCGGCTCTCGGGCTGGTCTCGATCGTCACCGGCAAGCTGTGTCGCGATGCCATGGACAAGACCAGAGGGTGAGGGCCGGAGAGCCGGTAGGAGCCTCGAGTCGCGATGCTCGTGCACCCCCTTTAACGCCAAGAAGTTGGATTGGATGACGAAACTCGTCCTCGGGTCCTGGCTCTCGGGCTGGTCTCAGCCGTCGCTGGCAAGCCAGGTCACGATGCCATGGACAAGACCAGAGGGTGAGGGCCGGAGAGCCGGTAGGAGCCCTGAGTCGCGATGCTCAGGCACCCCCCCTTTAACGTGCAAGATTTCGCCACCCAGGAGAAGGCACCAAATAACAAGCATGGTGGAACGAGAGCATAATCCTAAGGAAAACGCATGAAGGATACATGCCGCTGGGACTGGCCCGAGCGGCTTGGGGATGATGCAGCCCGAGGGGCACCCCCAACAGGATAAGCTAAAGACATGAACAAAAAGGTATACACGCCGCAGGGACGGACCCCCACGCGGCCTGGGAATAATGCGGCCCTGAAGGCGCTCCCAGTCAGAAATAAAACTTAAATATGTCACCAGGTGATGTTGGGGATGAAGGGTTGTTGATGTAGCAGACTCAGTGGGCTGCAGGAGCCGATCCTCACGAGCCCCCAGGCCCGGGGGCCTCGGGAGGCTCCGGAGGCGACAGCGGCTCCTCATGGGCCATCTCCATCTCCGCCAGGGCTGCGGCATGCCTGACCTCTTGAGCCTCCAGGATAGCCCTCATGAGACGCTGGTGCGCAGCAGCCGTGTTTGGCAGGCCATAAGGCATGCGTACGTAGCTGTGGGGCGGACCCTCGCAACATCCCACTCGCGAGGGCCAGAGGCGCTCTTGAGATGTGGCTCGGTTGAGCCCTGGTATGTTGATGCAGACGTGCAGCCCACCATCCTCGCCTGGATGGGGGGCCACAGCGGGTAGGCGGCGGCTACCCCTCATGACCCTTGACTCCTGTAACTCCTGAATGGCCTTGCTGATGAACTCTTGAGGGTCCTGTCCTCCTGGTCTTGCTCGCTATGGGAAACATGCTTCAAACACGCCCACGTGGTGCCCAAGCGCCTCCCTCGAGACCTTGGCGAGGTCGGCGGCCCTCCAGCGGAGAGCCCCCGAGCCCTGCCTGAGGAGGGCGCCGGGTGCGCTTTCCTATGCGATGGAAGGAGGCTCCCCCTGGCCCGGTGCGGGTCCTGATGGGCCTGTCTCTTGAAGAGCCGGGCTGGTCGATGTCTTCTTCTTCTTGGGTGCTGCCTCGGGAGGCATCCTGCTGCTGTGGTCTGGGTCTTCCAGCGATGCAGCCTGAAAAGCTCGCTCCAGGGAGCACATTGCATCTCTCTCTTAACAAGGCACCGTGATGACTCCGCCGCTTCCTGGCATCTTGAGGATGTTGTAGCCATGGTGGGTTACGGCCATGAATTTGGCCAACGCTGGGTACCCGAGGATGGCGTTATACGGCAGGCGAATGTGGGCGACGTCGAAGTTGATGAGCTCGGTGTGGTAGTTGTCGCGGGCCCCGAAGGTGACAGGAAGGCGGACCTGCCCGATCGGGACCGTGGAGCCGTCGGTGACTCCGGAGAAAGGCTTGGTTGGCTGAAGCTGACTGTAAGGCACTTGAACATTGTTGAACGTCTCCACGGACAGGACGTTGAGCCCTGCTCCGCCGTCGATGAGGGTCTTGGTGACCAACACATTGCTGATGATTGGGGAGCAAAGCATCGGGAGCACTCCGGCTGTGGCTGCGCACTTGAGCTGATCCGCTGAGTTGAACATGATGGCGCACACCGACCACCTGAGAGGGCGCGTGGACTCGAGCTTGGGGAGGACTGCATTCACTTCACGGGCGAACTGCTTGAAGATGCGGTGAGAGGCTGGGGCTTGAGCTCCGCCCAGGATCTGCGATCGCCGCGCTTCACAGAAGCCCCAGCCCCTCGCCCCGATGAAGGTCTTCGACTCTCCTTGGTGGCGGCGCGGCAGCGGAGGGAGGCCTGCGTTCCCTTGCGGGCGATCCTCACGAGGTTGATCCTCCGGCCCCCTCGTGAGGTGGGTCTTGCTAGCGGTCCTCGCGAGGTTGGTCGCGCCACCCTTGGCGCGGGCCGTGGTCTTCCCAGCGTCCTGCATTCCTTCCTCCTCCTCGGCCGTAGCCCCGGTCGCTGCGCTCAGGGCGTCTGCCGATCCTTCCTTCACGCACGGCCCGGAGCTCTTGACATTCATTGGTGTTGTGGGTGTGGAGGTCGTGGTACACGCAATACCGGCTGCCCTTAGAGGACTTGGGCTGATCTCTGCCTCGCTTGGTGTCTGGTTCGGCTGCGAGCACGGCAGCCCCCTTGCGCTTCACGTCCTTGGCCTTGGGCTTCTTCTCTTCGGGATCCATGGCAGGCAGCTCGAGGAGGGAGAGGCGCCCTCCTCAGCCTGGCGCGCACTTGGTCGCCAAGTTGAACAGCTCCAGGGAGGTGCACAGATCTTCATGCATCGCCAGCTCCTCCTTCATCTTGACATCACGCACGCCGTCGGAGAAGGCAGAGATGATGGCCTCATCCGTTACCCTAGGGATCTTGAGGCGCGCGTTGTTGAAGCGCTGGATGTACTTTTGCAGGGTTTCCACGGCTGCTTGATCTCGGCGCATGTCACTCACGGCGGGTGGCGGTCGCGAGTACCTTGGAAGTTGGCGATGAAGCGGAGTGCGTATCTCGCCCAGAAGAGATCGTGCACTGGGGCCAGATTCAGGAGCAGTGCGGGCTCCGTCCTTGAGCGCCATGGGAAACCAGTTCGCCATGACCTTTTCATCCCCGTTGGCAGCCTCGGTGCCCAGCTCGTAGAGCTGGAGGAACTCCGTAGGGTCAGCCGTGCCGTCGTAGCATGGAGGCAGGTCTGGCTTGAACTTGGCGGGCTACGCAGCTGCGCGCGCCTTCGGTCGTGAAGGCGCGGCAGCCCGCCGTGGCCGCGGGGGGCCTCGGACGGCAGAGAGCTTGGTCTTGTGGGCCTCCCTGTGCCGCGGCTGGGGCAGCGCAGGGTCTTGACGTGCTGGAGCGGGGAGCGCTCGGGCAGCTTCTTGCGGGCGAGGAACTTCTTGGCAGCTCTGCTCTTGCCGCGCCGGCGCCTGGCGGAACGGGTTCCGCCCAGGGGCCGCGCGCCTTGGGGCCAGGGCGCCGTCTTGAGGAGGAGGCGGCTGAGGCACCCCGGGAGCTTCATCGCCCGCGCGGGGCGGGGTGCGGTGCAGCGAGACGGACGGCGCGGGGTCGCCTCCCACAGCGCGGACGAGCTCGGCGACGCGGTCGAGCCATTCTTCATAGATGTCGTCGACGGGGCGGTAGCACAGGAGCTCGTTGGCCGCGATGAGTGCAGCTCGGGCCTCCATGGCCGCGCGAAGCGCGTGGCGAAGAACCAGCGGGGTGAGCGAAGGCGTGGAGTGCGGCCGTCCCGCCTCATGGACGGAGTGCTTTGGGACGACGCTAGCTGCTCGTTCCCGCCGGGCGGTGGCGGCGTTGACAGCGAGTGACGAGCAGCGAGGACACCTGCCGACGGGGGCCGTCTGGGCGACATGGGAGGCGAGGGTGGCTCGGCGGTGCGGGCCCGACGAGCGTCAGACATGGTTGCGGTGGTCGGGGAAGAACGAGGCGACGAAAGGCAGATTCCGGCGCACCCCTACCTGGCGCGCCAAATGTCGGATTTCGGGTTCCGGCAGACCCTTAAGGTTCGAACTCTAGGGTGCGCGTGGAGATCCAACCCTCCACCGTCTCGTACCTCGCCGAATCGCAGGGACCTAAACAACTAGCAAGAACAACACAAGAGACACAAGATTTATACTAGTTCGGGCCACCGTTGTGGTGTAATACACTACTCTAGTTTGTGGTGTGGTGTATAGCCACTGGGGCTGATGAAGAACAGTACAGGGAAGAACAGCCTCGCGAGGGTGTGTTCTTGGTGGGTGTGATGAACTGCTAAGTGGTGTCCCGTCGCTCTAGCTTGAGGATCGGATCTCTATCTCTCTCTCTGGATTCCAAAATGCCAGCCCGGGAGGGGAGAGGCTCTACTATGGTGGCTAGCTCTACTTATATAGACGAAGGCCCTGGGCCTCTTCCCAAATATTGAGCGGGAAGGGCGCCAACAATTGGCCATTTTGAAGGGGAACAGCGGGTACACTTATCCTGACTAAAGTTGGTCCTCACCGCCAAAGGCTCTGGTGATGACGCCTTTGCTTAGGCTCCATGATGACTCCTTCCAGCCGTTGGGGCTGGTCTTGGTCTTGTTGCATCGAAATCGATGCCTTTGCTTGATGCCCTCGCTGCGCTTGCTCCCTTTGCACCAAAGAGGAAAGGAGGACATCTTGGCCGGGCGCCTCGATCGCGCCCTTGGTCGTCATGGCTTGCGTCATGGGCACCTCGCGAGGTACCCTGCCTTGAACTCTCCGCCTCCTCGTGAGCCGGCTCGACGAGGCCGTGCACTGGGAAGCTCCTTGTCGTCAAGGCCATGAGGCTTGGCCCCTCGCGAGGGTCTTGAGCTTGTGTTGGTGAAGATGGGCTGTCCTGGGCCTCCTTTGAGCCACGCCGCAGGCCGCAGGCTGGCAAGTCTGGGGACCCCCGTTCCCAGAACACCGACAGGTTTACAGCGAAGACAGGATATATATACAGTAAAATAACTGCAGCATCGTGAATAAGAAAAAACCTAGACTATACAATAAAGAAATCACGGCATATTACATCCAATGGGCATAAAAGTTTGCCACTATGATAATAAAGCACAAGAAGACAGCAGATTACATACACTGGGCATCAAAGATCGCCACCAGTGCAAATAAACACGCCGACAAAATAATATACAAAACCGACATCACTTCAATAGAGTTCAAGAAAGGTTAGCCCTGCTAGGGAGCTGCAGCGCAAGCAGCCGAGCAAGATGATGAGACTCAAGGCTTGTTCAACACTTATATCTTCCTCACTGAAAGATAAACAAGCGAAGACATGATGATGTGTTTTGCACATAAAAGTATCAGTGCTGATAATTCATCACATTTCTTACTGACGGATAAAGTGACACAATTTAAAATTGCATTAACACAATATGGTATTGTTCAGGTCAAGACATGGAAGGAAATGACATTGTGAAGGAGTTGGCAGCTTCATGACACCACTAGATTACAGATCAAGAACTCATAAGTATCAATGGTTAGTGTGCTGTCAATTTATCCCATTTCAGATTGGCAAATAAAGAGACGGTTTAAATAATACTCCCTCCGTCCGGAATTACTTGTCATCAAAATGGATGTGTCTAGAACTAAAATACATCTACATACATCCATTTCAATGACAAGTATTTTCGGACGGAGGGAGTAGTAGAATTTTTTTTGTGGGTGATATGACATTGTTCATAGTTAAGACATTGCAGAATATGACATTGTGCTGTAGTGGGTAGGTTCACCACACCACTGGATTACAGATGAAGAACAGAAGCATATATGCAGTGCAGAAGAAGATCACTTGCTCTATATAGTTTAATTTACATGGTATAAAGAAGGAACTTGGTTGTACAACTGAAAACTTAAATTGAGAAGGACAAACTTTTGTTTATGAACTACATAATAAACTTTAAACATGCAATTTGATGCAAACACCAAAAATAAACAGCTGTTGCAGTCATGCCTAACCAAATATACACAACAAAGTTTGAAGGCTTGAGAAAGACAGACCTACATTACTGGTGAAGACAGGCTCTATAAAGCCCTTGTCCATGCTGATGGGGGGGCTGTGGGAGTCCTGGACTAGGGGGTGTTCGGATAGCCGGACTATCATCTTTGGCCGGACTCCTAGACTATGAAGATACAAGATTGAAGACTTCGTCCCTTGTCCGGATAGGACTTTCCTTGGCGTCGAAGGCAAGCTTGGCGATACGGATATGTAGATTTCCTACCATTGTAAACGACTCTGTGTAACCCTAACCCTATTCGGTGTCTATATAAACTGAAGGGTTTTAGTCCATAGGACGAACAACAATCATACCATAGGCTAGCTTCTAGGGTTTAGCCTCTACGATCTCGTGGTAGATCTACTCTTGTACTACCCATATCATCAATATTAATCAAGCGGGAGTAGGGTATTACCTCCATCGAGAGGGCCGAACACAGGTAAAAGCATCGTGTCCCTTGTCTCCTGTTACCATCCGCCTAGACGCACGATTCGGGACCCCTACCGAGATCCGCCGGTTTTGACACCGACATTGGTGCTTTCATTGAGAGTTCCTCTTTGTCGTCACCTATAGGCCCGATGGCTCCTACAATCATCATTAACGACGCAGTCCAGGGCGAGACTTTTCTCCCCGGACAGATCTTCGTATTCAGTGGCTTTGCGCTGCGGGCCAATTCCCTAGGCCATCTGGAGCAGATCAAAAGCTACGCCCCTGGCCATCAGGTCAGATTTGGAAGCCTGAACTATACGGCCGATGTCCGCGGAGATTTGATCCTCGACGGATTCGAACCACAGCCGAGCGCGCGCCTTGTCTCGATGGAGTGCGATCTAGCTCGCCGCCGAACAGCGCCACGAGGCCGCACGATATCCGCTCCGACCCTTAATCCGAAGCCGGTTTAGCCGATCGAGGACGGTTGGTTGGACACCGCCTCGGGGCTGAAATCTCCACGGTGATTGAGCGAACACCATCCATGTCGCTTTGCGGCTTCGTGACTCCAGTGCGGACTCCTTTACGGACTCCGAACCTCCAGCGCCTCTACTACCAAATCCATTGGGCGCCGTTATTTAGTTCATCGCCACGGACATCTTCGGCACTTTCGCCCTTTGGCGATATCCTGAACTCATTAAAGTCTCTCTCTTTGTCAGGGGAGCCCTGGCCGAACTATGGTCAGGAAGGTTGGGATTCGAACGACGTAGAAATTCAAAGCCCACCCACCACCCACTTTGTAGCCACTGTCGATGATTGAACCGACATGCTCGACTTCGACTCTGAAGACATCGACGGTATGGACGACGGTGCCGGAGACGATCAAGAGCCAGCACCCACGGGGCACTGGAAGGCCACCTCGTCATATGACATATACATGGTGGACATCCCAAAAGATGGGAACGGCAATGGAACGGCGGAGGATGACCCCTCCAAGAAACAACCCAAGCGCCGATGTCAGCGGCGCCGCTCTAAATCTCGCCACAGTAAAAACGGTGATTCCAGCACGGGAGACAATAACACCCCGGACAATGCCGAAGACGACCCCCTCCGGCAGGACTCAGCGCAGGAGGAGGGAGAAGCAAGTCCGCACGACAGTGCGGTAGAAAGAGAGGTAGAGGACGATAATTATGCGCCCCCCTCCTAAGACAAGGCAAGCCTCTACGATGGCCAATTAAATGCGTGCCGAGAGGACCCCGTCGAACAAGAGCGTTTTAAACGCAGGGCTCATGGCCACGGCAAGCAGCCTCAAGAAAAGCAGCAACAACTTAGAGCTGACCAAGACCTGCTAGCTGACAGATGGACTGAAGTCCTTGTAGCCGAAGAGTATGAACTCGAACGCCCCTCCAAAAGCTACCCCAAACGCAGGCCGTTGCCTCGATCAGAGGAGGAAGCACCCAAGTCACCAGCGCACGACATGGCAGACCGGCCACCCCGTGGCCGTGACAGAGAAGCCTCTCGGCCCTCCGCTCAAGCCACGCCCCGACGCCGCTCAAAAAGTACCAAGGCATGGGAAAACGCGCCGGACTTGTGAGATATATTGGAGGCTAAGGCAAAGCATACAAGATCGATCTACAGATTGCGTGGGCGCCCAATGACTCGGGATGATTACCGTCACGCTGGATACAGCAAACCCGGCCGGGCCGAACACAGTAGACAAAGCTCATATGAGCTACGTCGTGATATAGCCCAATATAGAGGCACCACACACCCACTATGCTTCACAGATGAAGTAATGGATCATCAAATCCCTGAGGGCTTCAAACCCGTAACATCGAATCATACGATGGTACCACAGATCCTGCGGTCTGGATCAAGGACTATCTCCTCCATATCCACATGGCCCGCGGTGATGGTCTACATGCCATCAAATACCTCCCACTCAAGCTTAAAGGACCAGCTCGGCATTGGCTCAACAGCTTGCCAGCAGAGTCAATAGGTTGTTAGGAGGACCTGGAAGCCGCATTCCTTGATAACTTCCAGGGCACATATGTGCGACCACCAGACGCTAATGACCTTAGCCATATAATTCATCAGCCAGAAGAATCGGCCAGACAATTCTGGACGCGGTTCCTAACAAAGAAAAATCATATCGTCGACTGTCCGGATGCAGAGGCGCTAGAAGCCTTCAAACATAACATCCGCGACGAGTGGCTAGCCCGCACCTAGGATAGGAAAAGCGAAATCCATGGCAGCCCTCACCACACTCATGACCCGCTTTGCGGCGGGAGAGGACAGCTGGCTAGCTCGAAGCAACAACTTGGCCAAACACCACGGTAGTTCGGATACCAAGGACAGCAATGGCGGGTCGCGTCGCAACAAGCATAAACGCCGCGTGCGGTGATAATGCTGAAGATACGACAGTAAATGCGGATTCAGAGGCTCTAAACCCGGTCTGCGGAAGAAGCCATTCAAAAGAAATACTCAGGGCCCGTCCAACTTGGACCAAATACTCGATCGCTTGTGCCAGATACATGGCACCTCAAAATCAGCCAACCACACCAACCTGGATTGTTGGGTGTTCAAGCAAGCAGGCAAGCTAAGCGCCGAAAACAACGACAAGGGGATGCATAGCGATGCCGAGGAAGAGCCCCGGCCGCCGAACAATAGAGGACAGAAGGGCTTTCCCACACAAGTGCGGATGGTGAACATGATATACGCAACCCACATAACCAAAAGGGAGCAGAAGCGCGCACTAAGGGACGTATACGCGATGGAGCGGTCGCCCAAGTTCAACCCATGGTCTTCTGCCCGATCACCTTCGATCGAAGGGACCACCCCACTAGCATCCGTCACGGCGGTTTTGCCGCATTGGTTCTTGACCCAATTATTGACGGATTTCACCTCACCAGAGTCCTGATGGACGGCGGCAGCAGCCTGAACCTGATTTATCAGGATACAAAGGCGCAAAATGGGCATAGACCCGTCAAGGATCAAACCCACAAAGACGACCTTTAAAGGCGTCATTCCGGTGTGTAGAGGCCAACTGCACGAGCTCCGTTACACGTGAAGTGGTCTTCGGATCCCGGATAACTTCCGGAGTGAGGAGTTAATCTTCGACATAGCCCGTTCATAGCGGCTATCACGCACCGCTTTCGGACGAACCGCATTCGCAAAAATTCAATGCGATTGCCGCACCACGGCGTACCTCAAACTCAAGATGCCAGGCCCTTGAGGCGTAATCACGGTCAATGGAAACATCAACGCTCCTCCGAGCGGAGGAGCATACGGCCGCCCTTGCGGCAAAAGTGCGAACAGCCTCTTAAGGCAATTCTCGATCCGGCCAATAAACAATCGGACACTGTCAAGCGCGCCCGGAGTAACCTACAGCAAGACCGCCTGGCATGTTCCGAACAAGCGTAGTAATGCAGCCCCAATCCCAGCCCTCGCGAACTCGCGAAGCCAGTACTACGCGCATGTAATTGCACGCTGAAGCACCATGGGCATAGGGGACGGGCCACGACCACGGCACGCCCAGAATGCGGCTAGACCGCACTAGGGGCTCCCGTTTGTGTCATTCCTTTTTTTATTTTTCTTCCTTTTACTTTCAGGACTCTGTTCTCCAGAAGCCATGTCCGGCATTCGCGCCCGAATACGATGCAATAGCGAGGAAGCGTAAAACTGCGCCGAGTGTCCAGGTGGTCTCTATTACGAAGCGGTATACCTGTTTTACATACCACACCGCAAACATACCCTCGGAAGGGAGACATGTCAAAGTCCCGTACCTTGCTTATCGCACAATTTGTATCGTTCGCTTTTATTTGCGCTTTCTTTTGAATAACCAATATATAGCTCTTGCCTATTATTGCATTCTTTCCCATTATATATATTCACTTATGACATTGCGCAACTGCATACAATTTGGTACGGCCAATACACCAGGGGGCTTATGTACCCCAAAAACATGGTGTGACAAGTCCGAACACTTTCACAAGTGCGGCACCCGAACTTATAGCATTATATGCATCGGCTCGAATCATGTCTTGGGTCAATAGTTGGGTTTGCCTGCTCCCATGTTTTGGTACCTTACGTTCCGTTATATCGGCTAAGGTAGCGCTGGGAGAACCACTGCGCTTGTGCCCGGGTTGAGCTGAGTTGAGCACCTCAGTGGAGAAAGCTAAAATTGACCGTCATGATAGGGCAAGAGCCGGTCGCTGTTCGAGGGGTTTTTTCGGGTCCCTAAAGACTTATGCCGCTTAGAGCGAGGAATCGGCATTGTCCGGCCAAGGCGTGGATAGCGCCCCGAACTCGGTCTTCCGAATACTAGGGGCTTCGCTGAAATTTAAAATTATAGAATTCTATGGCTAAGTGAGAGTGTTCAAGCACTATAAGTCTGGTTGCCTTGTTCGTTGCCTTGAGCGCCTCCCTCGGAGGACCCAAGAATGGGAACAAGAGCTCTCAAGTTTATCCCGAACAACCCAGCACTCGTGGCATGGGGGCTGAAGCCAACGACTTGACATCTCTCAAATTTGATAAACGGCCGCACAGAAGGTAATATTTTAAATTCACAAGCGTTGCTTAGCGCATATGAACAAGTTTTCAGCGTACAGGATAACAAATGCGAGTCTATTAAAAAATTATATCTTTGGAGCATTCACCGCTATCGTGGGCACCCTTCAGACGCCCTCATAGTACATTTCGGGCTTGCGATGCTCCTTGCCCTTGGTGGCCCGTCCGTCACAAGCTTCTCCGCATCCAGCTTGCCCGATGTACTTTAGCACGGGCAAGGGCCCTGAGCACCTTCAATACAGACGAGCGCTTTGATGACTTGATCCATGGACAGGCATCCACCAGCCGCGCAGACTAGCCCGAAGTAGCTCCTGTGCATGGCCTCATTTGGCCACAAATGAGCTATAAGGCCCTTCATGGCCTGTTCGGCGACCTTGTGGAGCTCGACCAATTGCTTCAGTTGGTCCCTCAAGGGCACCGTGTGTTCGGCCTCAGCATACTGAGACCAAAACACCTTTTCCGTCGAGCTCCCTTCTTCGGCTCGGTAAAAAGCGGCGGCATCGGAGACACTCCGCGACAGATCTGCGAACGCACCTGGAGAGCTCCGGATTCGGGTAAGTACTAGATAATTGACTTTTACATTCTTGCTCTGCATAAAGAATGCCTTACCCGCTGCGATCTTCTTTATTGCCTCAATCTCCTGGAGGGCTTTTTGGGCCTCGGCCTTAGCAGCTTTGGCACTCTCAAGAGCCGAGGCAAGCTCGGACTCTCGGGTCTTCGAGTCACGCTCCAAACCCTCGTGTTTTTCCACGAGAGCCTAGAGCTCTTGCCTTACCTCCGCCAGTTGCGCCTCCCCCTTCTCTCGCTCGGTGCGCTCCGCGGCCGCTTTGTTTTCGGCCGTGGACACCGCCTCCTTCAGGGTCGCCACCTCGCTCGTGGCCCCTACAATACCCACGTTACTCCTGCCATTTTTGCAACCAAATCCTTTCTATAAGGTATTTCTTTAATAAGTTATTACTTACCTTCCTTGTCCTCGAGCTGCTTCTTGGCAAGGCCGAGCTCGTTCTCGGACCGCTCAAGGCTCTGCTTCAATGCATTGACCTCCATGATCGGTCTGGCAGAGGTCAACAGCGCCTTCTGCATTCCCATATTGACATACTTATGTTAGACTCCTCACAGATATCTTTTTAGATCCTTAGTCCGGCTTTTCTTTCCGAACACCAAACTAAGCATCGGGGCTATTTTCTATGCGGTAATATTTTTACATATTCTAAACTTACTTCAAAGCCTGTTAGAAGGCTGCATGCAGCTTCGATCCAGCCTGCTCTTGGCGGACTGAACTTTCTGGATCACCACACTCATAACAGTGCGGTGCTCCTCGTCGATGGAGGCGCCTTTAAGCGCCTCCAGCAAGCTATCTGGTGCCTCCGGATGGACGGAGGTCACCGGCGTCGTAGTCTTACCCTTCTTACGAAGGGGCCGCTTGCCGAACTTCGGAACCACTGAAGGTTCCGGTACGGAGTCCGGTACAGGGCCAGACTTAGAGCCCTCTGGGGTCTCGCCCCCTTCGCGCCCGGAGTCCGGGAGGTCGCCATGCGGCGCCTCCAGACCACCTCCTCTGGCTGGGCCCCTTTGGGACTCCACCATGTGTCGTCGGCGACACGAGGAGAGGAGGCGGTCGAAAGTGAAGTACTATTCACATCCGACGAGCCCAGGGAGCCGCTCGACGAAGCGGCAAGCTCGTCCTTGGGCGGGCTACATGGTCATATTCGGCGTTAGAAGACACTATGCGACAAATAAAAAGTCATGAACTATTCCGGAGTCCGGACACTTACGATCTCGCCAGGGGCTTGGCCCTTGGTGGCCCTCCTCCCGTCGTTGCCGGCGTTGGTGGAGAAGTCCGGAGGAAGGGTCCTTCCTTTCTTGGACCCTCCGGCCTCCCCAGTCGGGGCGGCCTTCCTTTTCTTCTCTCCCCCCACTGGGGGAGAGGCTTCTTTCTCCTCCTCCTCGCCCTCAGAGGAGGATTCAGCCTCGGAGTCGTCGGACGATGAGTCCGACAACACCTGGCGTCGGGCACTCCTTCGAGTCCCCGTGGCCTTCTTCTTGGCCTTCTTCTCCGGCACCACGTGAGGTGCCGGAGCCAGCAGCCCCGTCAATCAGGCGTCCGCTGGGTCTTCTGGCAAGGGGGCCGGATAGTTAATCTGTCCGGACATCTTCAACCAGTCCTGTCAAAGGTTAGGGAGTTTTAGATCCTGCATAGAGTCAAACTGTGAAAAAAGAGTCCCCATAAAGGATAAAATAACGTACCCCGCTGGCTTGACGTTGCGAGCTAAATCCGCGATCTTCGGTAGCGGATGTGGGAGCCTCGGCGCCCTTGAACAGCACCTTCCAGGCGTCTTCGTACGTAGTGTCGAAGAGCCTTTTCAGAGTTGGGTGTCAGCCGGATCGAACTCCCACAATTTGAAGGCCCGTTGTTGGCATGGGAGAATCCGGTGGATGAGCATCACCTGGATTACGTTGACAAGCCTGAGATTCTTGCCCACCAGGTTTCGGACGCAGGTTTGGAGTCCGGACAGCTCGTCTGAATCCCCCCACACCAGGCCCGTCTCTTTCCATGATGTGAGCCGTGTGGCGAAGCCAGAACGGAATTTGGGGGCCGCCGCCCATTGAGAGTCGCGCGGCTCGGTGATGTAGAACCACCCCGATTGCCACACCTTTATGGTCTCCACAAAGGAGCCCTCGAGCCATAGGACTTTGGCCATCTTGCCAACCATGGCGACTCCGCACTCCGCTTGGCGGCTGCCCACTACCTTCGGCTTGACATTGAAGATCTTCAGCCATAAGCCAAAGTGGGGCTGGATGCAGAGGAAGGCCTCGCACACGACGATAAACGCCGAGATGTTGAGGATGAAGTTCGGGGCCAGATCATGGAAATCCAGGCCGTAGTAGAACATGTGCCCCCGGACAAATGGGTGAAGTGGAAAACCTAGTCCGCGGAGGAAATGGGTGAGCAACACCACCCTCTCATAGGGACTTGGGGTGGGAATGAGCTGCCCCTCGCCGGGTAGCCGGTGCGCGATGTCGCTGGACAAGTATCCGGCCTTCCGCAGCTTTTTGATGTGCCCCTCCGTGATGGAGGAGGCCATCCACTTGCCTCCCGCTCTGGACAGAGTTGGAGAAGGTTGAGGTGGGATGTGCGGACTTGGGTGCTGGAGCTCGAGTGCGCGGAAATGGATGGGCAAAGGAGGAAGAAGGCGTAGGTGAAAAGGTGGATCCTTATCCCCTTATATGGACGAGACGGCTATGCATCCCCCACCAGCCTGGTAAAACTCGCTTATCTCCCAAGCGCCATAATCAATGGCGCGGTTGGGTTACCCACGTCCGTATTGATGAGAATCCTAGAATAAGGGGGCACGATCTCTGCTTTGATAAGACGTGCCAAGGAAACAGCCTTGCTAAACATGCTGAGGTGGAGCAGTAAAAACGATTCGAATAAAGGCCTGGCCGTGGTGTGATGTCACGCCGCGGAATACGTCAGCAGATCTGTGCAAAAAATTATTCTCTCTACGGTGGTATGTGGAACTTGTTTTGCAAAGCCGGACACTATCCTTGTGTTCAAAACCTTCTATGAAGTATTCGGAGGAGGAACCCGCCTTGCAATGCCGAAGACAATATGCGCGCCCGGACTCGTCGTCATTGAAGCCTGGTTCAGGGGCTACCGAGGGAGTCCTGGACTAGGGGTGCCGGATAGCGAACTATCATCTTTGGCCGGACTCCTAGACTATGAAGATACAAGATTGAAGACTTCGTCCCTTGTCCGGATAGGACTTTCCTTGGCGTGGAAGGCAAGCTTGGCGATACGGATATATAGATTTCCTACCATTGTAACCGACTCTGTGTAACCCTAACCCTATTCGGTGTCTATATAAACCGAAGGGTTTTAGTCCACAGGGGCGAACAACAATCATACCATAGGCTAGCTTCTAGGGTTTAGCCTCTCTGATCTCGTGGTAGATCTACTCTTGTACTACCCATATCATCAATATTAATCAAGCAGGAGTAGGGTATTACCTCCATCGAGAGGGCCCGAACCTGGGTAAAAGCATCGTGTCCCTTGTTTCCTGTTACCATCCGCCTAGACGCACAGTTCGGGACCCCCTACCCGAGATCCGCCGGTTTTGACACCGACAGGGGCCATTCAAGAAGTTTAGCATAGAATGTTCTTCATAAGCATTGCCTTTATTCTACATTTTGTTAAGAGTAAATATAGATGTGATAATATACGAAAAAATGGAGAATATTTAAGATAAGATGAAGAGTGATGCTACATAACCAATTAGCTATAAATGTATGTGAAGCGATACAGGCAAAAAGGCACAGCCAAGAGCAATGCACAGCTAAACTTCTTCAGTACCAACCTTATGGGAAGAGTAAATATAGATCTGATGTGTAGAAAATGGAGGAAAAGGAAAATAAGCTGCAGAGTGATGGTACATGAACAACTACCTGTCAATATAAGTACACTGATAAAGGACAACATGTACTTACAAGAACAATGCAGAGCTAAAAAAATCCATTGGCATTGGATATATTCTACACTAATGTAACCATTCATACAGATCAGATAATTTGGAGCGAACAATTGATAAGCAAGCTATCATGCATACTGCTGTAACATAATGAACCAGGTATGTATGCAAGTACAGTGATACAGGACAACAGGTACTAACAAGAGCAAAGCAGCGGGCAGCATATTTGCGATATTCTGTCGTTCTTTTCAAACCGGAATTCTTCTTCGAGCATATTTCCTGCAAAAAAGATCCGTAAGGCACTTGCGGAAAAGTAGAAGTTCAAATTGTCATGTGATTTCATAGACAGTACCTCATCCTGGGAATGAGACCAGTGCATAACAAGGTTTTTCCATTCAATGTTTCTAAATTTAGCACATGAGACTTCACCGGAAATTCGTTTATAGACTTGCCATTAAAGTGTGATTTCCTCAGGTAACACCGATACTGCTGCAATGCTTCCTGGAAAAGCACAAGCAAGCTTTTCTCTTCATGACTATCCAGATTGACCCTCACCTAGTTACAACAATGTAATGTAAATCATTGATGTGTTCGATCAGCAGAAAACAGGAAAATAATAACCATGAATAATAGCACTTACACGTAAGTTGGACAGGAAGATGTGAAAATGGTGTTTGTCTTCACTATAATCTTCCCATGATGGGAATATATGCACGTAGTCCCTAACAACATTGAAAGCATTGTCTTTTAAACTGGGAATAACTGGAATGGGGTTCCAATCTGCAGGAATTGGTCGTCTCTGCAGTTGGGATAGGTCTTCGGCCGGTGGACTTGCTGTACTTTTTGCTGGAGTGGGATTTTTCTGTGGTACGGCTGGTGCTATGGCAAATGAAATCGGTATACCTTTTGCTGGAGTGCAGGTCCTGTGTGGTGGGGCTAGTGGTGTGGCCAGTGAAGTATGGGTACAGTCTGCTGGAGTCGGTCCTATGTTTTGTGTCACTGGTTGTACATCCAATATAAGTGGGGCGCTGTCTGATTTCTCCGGCACCACCACGTTTTTCAAGGACTTTGCTGGTTCTCCTTCAGGTTCGGGAATCACCCTCTTCCTTTTTTATGTCTGATGCACAAGAACAACATTTGAGTGAAAAAACATGGTATGACGACAGATGGAAAATGTACTGATAATGGATGGGCATGGCATCTCGATTTATATGATGAGTAAACTAAGCAGATGGTGGTGCAACAAAGTAGAAGAAATGCAAGACAACATATGCAAGATACGCACAATCAATAAAACCTTGCCAAATTAGAACAGGCACCTTGATGGGTGAAAAGGATAGGCCATCTGCCTTTGACTCCTCGAGGTTAGAATAGTCATTAGGATGATATTCTGAACAAGAATCAACAGGTGGGGAGCGTACGAGTTCCATTGCTTCCAGAATGGCACTCAATGCCTTGGTGCCAATTTTGTAAGTCATTGCAGTGTTCCACAATATTCTTCTGATGCGCGGATTATTATATTCACTGTAATTGCGTATAATATCTGAGAACCATGAAAACATAAATAGTTGTGAGATTATCTTTGTAATGCAGATGATATTCTAATATAGGGGCGCCCAGAAACACTTATGTGCTATCACTGGATTCTGATGAGAGAGCTCATGTGTGTTGTAATATCGTGCGTGCATTTATATAATCTGGCACAAGTACACAAAAAAATAGGCTCCAGAAGTAAGGATAGCTGGCAGATGATAGGTTCATAATATACTGTATACAGAGTTTATTGCCAAACCATGATAACAAGAGCACACAACAACTAGGAAGATCATAGTGTACATAACAGTGGTATACCATAACCACGATATATAAGTCGGGAAAGTGGAACTGGCTTGAAATTACGGTGTTGTATTGCCGCTAGTAATTGAAAGCCTATCAATCACGTACAGGCCAACACTATCGAACATGGTAAAGAAGAGCAAGCAGATTTTGGATAATAAAATGTTGGTTGTGCAAAGGCTCCGCACAAGATGAACCAGAGCGCATTAAGAATGCAACTCCCAAATTGTCTCGACCATTTCAGCGGTTGGATGAAGATCCTACGTCTCCTAACCCTTCTTCTTCCTCGTCTCTTAATTCTTCCCATACAGAACACCGCAGACGGGTCAGCCGGGCCGACCACCGGCCCCCACCGCCTGTGTTCCTCCGCCACCCCCACCCCCCACCCGCGTCGAGTTTTCTTCGTTCGGCGAGGCCCCACAACCACCCGAGCCCCTTGGATCGCACCGGCGAACTCCGGCGAGCTCTGAAAAATCGACTGACCCAATTTTGAAATTTAGTCTACTGTGATTTAACTAGTGTGGAATATAAAAGGGGAAAACCATAAGCATTGGGAGTATAGTGTTGAGCATGCCATGGCGGATCTGAAGGTGCAAACCGGACAAAGGCAACTTCGCAACCAAGACAAGAAATCAGAGTAAAGCAGTGGCAATCTATTTTCTTGCTCCGATAAATAAGTTGAGCAGATACGAAAGATTACCGCCTCTGGTGCGGCGCCGTGTACGCATCTGCTGAGAATTTGATGGTGCTGCGATAGTGATGGCTGTGGGCGGCGTGGAAGCAGATCTAGGAGGGTAGACGGTGGCGGCGGGGCGCGGTGGATGAGACGGTCGTAGGAGCGGCGCCGGCAAGGTGGACGACTGCGGGGATGAAGCGAGAGGACGGGATGCAAGGATCCCGTCCAAGGCGTGGATGAGAGAGGACGATCTCTTGTAATGGAAGGCGGCATCGGGGTATCGGCCCGCATGGTGGAGGAGGACGGCGTGGATGGGGTGGCGGACGGCGGTGGACGGAGGAGCGTGGGGGGGGGAGGGTGTTTTGGCGCCCACGGAGTACTTAACGGGGAAAAGGGAGGCAGAGAGGAAGGGGGAACCATGTATTCGTGGCGCTTGTCTCAAATGCGAGGAAATTTACAAACTTAGCCCCTGTTTCAAATTTCTACTACATCACAGCAACATTAGTCGATTGGGGATAGGACGGTAATCTCGCATACACCGAATATTTGCCGACGAGAGTTTGTTTTTGGCGCCCACCGTGTATGAATATGAATCGGGGAGGGAGTCGATTTCGGCCGAGGGCACACTGTGTTTTGGCGCCCACCGTGTATGAATACGGGTGAGAGGCGGTTACGTCACATTTGGGTGAAATTACAAACCTACCCCTATCGAAACCTATAGAAATCCAGCAGATAGGCTTTGCGTGGCAGGGATAGGCAGTAGTGATTTCCATCTCGCAGATTTTGGTTTCGGGCAGTTACTGCGACTTTCCCCGCTTCGTTCAAATTTTGCACAGTGCACGTTTACCGTGCCAACTCAATTCGAATCCCGTTTGTATTCTACTATTTATTTTCGGGCGGGATCCATTTTCAATTGGAACTACATTCTATATACATCATTTTTTATATACTTTCAAAAGCACAACACCATTTATACATAAATATGGTTTACAAATGGCATGATCTCAGATTCATAAGGTTGTATCCATCAATTTGGATTTTCAAATATTTGAAACCACTTTATGTTGAAATCCAATGTATGCATTCCTCGCTAACTGTCTCCAATTAATGTGTGTTTCATGCGGGTTTTTTTTAACTTCTCAAACATGTATAATGTGTTTCACACACACAACATATAGTTTAATCCCGTTTAGACATTAATTGCATATAAACCATGCATTGTTTGTAATTGAAGAATCTATGGATCACCAATATTGATAAACTATATAACATTACACGTGTGCCCAAATTCAAATGAATATGCATGTTTGATACACCAATTTATGCTATGATATTATCGATGTCGTGATCTCCAGCTTAAATATTTGAATCCCCTTTTATACAGTTATTCGTCTCATATAGCTATCACTCATGCTTATATTGGACTATCTCTCTGGACCTATATGCGTTCATCGTCTCTCATGCATCTCTCGTGCTACCTGTATGTCGACAATGATCTTTTATCTTTGTAACACACTGACGGTACTCTCTCCCTCGACCTTCATCACTCTATCTCTCTCTAAGTATATCTATCTCCCTCCTATGTGTCTCTAGCTATGATTCTCCATGTGGAATCTGTTTCTCTCACACAAACACAAACCTTTGTCTCCTTGGGTCTCATTTCTCTCAACTATTCCCATGTGTGCCACTCGCACACCCCTCATACAGATATGTCTTTCGCTCCTTAGATATGAGAACCTACGACTCTTCCTCTTCAATATCTCTTCCTCACACACAAACACAAACTCTGTCTCCCAGGGTCTCATATTTCTCCATTGTTCTCTTGTATGTCACTCAAACACACCCTCTCTCCCTAGAGATATCTTGTGTTCCCTCATATGTCTCTCTAGCTATCACTCTCGTAGTGAAATATATTTCTCTCTCGCACACAAAACTCCGCCTCTCTGGATCTCATTTCTCTCTGATATCTATTTGTATGTGACTCACATGCACCCTCTCTATCTCCCTCACACCCACACACATAACCCAGCCTTCTGATCCACTCGACTCCTATATCTAACGCACACTAGCTAGCATCTTTATCTTTCTATTTATCTGTTTCTCCATCAACCTTCTTTCTCGCCCTCACTCTTGATTCCTATCACGCACACTACATATATTTCTCTCTACATGCAGTCAAGTGCCCTCTCACACACATATATAACTTCACCCTTTGAACCACCCGACGGTCATCTCCAACACCCAAACTAAGGGATGTCCCTCTAGCTAGCATCTCCATCTCTGTATCTATCTGTAGTATCTCCGTCAACATTTCTTTCTCGCACGGAGTCTTGCTTCCTATCACCCACACTATATATGTCTCTCCATACATATGCATTTATAGGTTGATCTCTTTTGCACAATCATTGCGCCTCACCCCCTCTGCTCGCATAGATGCATGCTCCAGCTCACGCCACTATCTCTTAAAGACAAAAACACATGCTCAATTGTCGGGCCTTCTTCCCTGCATTCTCACATGCATGCATATTGTCATACCGACCCGTCTCTCCCATGTCGTTGATCTTATGACTTATGTCTTCTTTCTTTTATCTCGATCATGCGGCGTGTGCACACACACATCCCACGTATACATGTATACCTCTCACACATGCACATTCAAGGTCTCTATGTCTCCATCGTAGTTAATTACCCTCAATCCTAACGCCACATCGAATCGTTCTCCTCTTTTATGCACATAACTTCCGCTGGATGGGCAAAACACACACTCACACTTAACAATCTCCTTCTAGCTACCCCGCCGCCTCTCACTCTTCCCCTATATCCCCAAAACCAATAAGACCATCCCTTTGTTTAATTCCCTTTGCATGCACCATCGATATATAGTAGTCTTCCTCGGTGTCTCTCGAACAAACACATTCTCTCGATATCGACTCCTCTCACGCCAAGACGCACGCTTCTCTTCCCTCTCTACGGGCATTTTCTCTCTCGCACCCCATCGTTGGTGGCCTCTGCCATACACATCACCTCTCTATGATGAAGCCATGCACACTTAAATTACATCCGCCACAGAGGACCCCGCGACACACACACACACACACGCACGCACACACACACACACGCACGCACGCACCCCCCCACACACTAAGACACCATCTCTCTCTCTCTCACTCACACACACACACAAACACACACACACACACACGCACGCACCCCTCCCCCCACAAACTTAGACTCCATCTCTCTCTCTCTCTCACACACAAACTAAGACTCCATCTCTCTCTCTCCTCTCTCTCTCTCTCTCTCTCTCTCTCACACACACACACACCCCACACAGACACTAAGACTCCATCTCACACACACATGCTCTAGGCGGAGCATTTGTTCCTACCACCCTTCATCCAACCTTACCCGTATGATAAACAATCACCTTTATTTACTTGCATAACATGGACAGATTCCACTTTACTTTAGTAGTCTGCAACCTTATCATCTGTAACCTTATAAAAAACGAGTTGGCGATGATGGTGTGCCTGCCATCTTGTAATACATACCGTATGATCTATATCTGACGGATAGAAAGCAAACTATGATAGTTTTACAAAAGATACCCGCACCTCTCTCCACATCATTATCTCCTGCAACCTCATTGCTCAGCAATTAAAAAAGGAATAAGTCTCTAGAACAATCTAGCATGCATGGTGGTCACGCTGCCGCTTTGCCGGCCCATCCCCATGCCTCCGCCCATTCACCACCACCACCACCACCACGCCCATTCCTCCTCGCCTTATCTCTCATCTTTCATTTTTTGATGACATTCTCGAGATACCAGTTTTACGATAAAATTCTCGAGATATCATTAGTTTTTACACATGGGATTACTCCTGCATGGGTCAATCACAACAAGTGTTTTGTAAAAGAATGCATATTGATGTTCCGTGCAATGCACGAGAATCTTGCTTGTAATTATATAACGCAAATCACGAGCAGGAAGTGACATTTTTTTTGACACAACCACGTTAACATGGCCACGTAAATCACGAGCAGGAAGGAGAAGGGAAGCGGGATGTGGAGTAACATTTTTTACCACAATTTCTTAGGAAACTGAGTGCAATAATTGAGTAGTTTTGCAAACTACCATTACTACTACACCTAAAACGGTTCAATACCTATACTCCCTTGCCAGCGCGTGCTTCCCGCGTGAAACAGTCAGCGTCACCCTGGAGCGTCAGTGCCGCATTAATGCCCGGCCAGAGCGGAGGCGACCTCTCACTGGCGCCGGCTTTGAAGTGGCGCGGCGACCGAGAGAGCGTCGCTTCCCGGTGCACGCGATTGCTCGCTGCTGAGACTAGCCATAGGCCCTGTTTGGATCCATGGGTTAGAGTTAGTTTGAGCTAGTTGGGGCTCAAATAGCCCTAAAGTATCCAAGCATGAGGGTTTAAATTGGAGCAAGTTGCACCGAACCAGCAAAACAATTATCCCACCCAAGAGGTGCTAACTGGAGATAGTTCTCATTGGGACCACTGAAAAATCACTTTTCTCTCTCCATGAAGTGCATTTATTGTCAATCTAACCCTGTCACCCAAACACCTCTTTGGCTACAGTTAGTTCAGAGTTAGTCATGAGTTAGTCTAACCTCTAGCTAAGTTAGAGTATCAAACAGGAGCAGTATAGGACATGCAAGTTGCTCAAAGCATACAGGCAAATTCAGACGCGTGAAAGGATTTTTCTTTTTGAAAACGGAACGTGAAAGGAATTTTTTAGAATGCTCTTGGCATGTCGCTAACATGTGATAGTTAACCGACCTCAATAGACGGTAAAACGCCAGCCCGCCGCACTTTGATAGAGACGAGGAGGGAGAAGCGATACAGGCTGCTGGATTACTAGAGATAAGTGTCGCACGGAAGCCAAGAAATATGGTGATAGCGTGGGTTAGCCATGTACTAGTATGATGTAACTACACTGGGCTGCCGTGTTTCGTACTCTTCCAATCCACTGTGGAGATGATTGGTTAATTTTATATCGTTGAATAATATTAAATATTATGAGTGCAGACGCTCCACCACGAGGTTCCTTGCTCCTTCTCGGTCGTCCGGAATCTATTGTTCTTCCACTCTATTTTTTTACGTGAGCTTTGTTCATCCTTTTGCCAACACGTGAGACATCTAGCATCAAGGTGCACGTGTTATGCAATGATCGCTCCATCTATATGAAGAACACGTGGACTGGAACTACGAGACGGACATGTACCTGTGGAGTGGACGCATTTAACCCGAGTAATGTAGCGCAAGAAGTGAAGTAGAAAGGCACAAATGGTATGAACATGCATGGCACATAGGGTGTGTTTGGTCATGCTCGTCTCAAAGATAGTTGTTCCCTCTTCATGCATGCTCAACTCAACACCCCTCTTCATGCATGCTTCTAGTGTAATTGTGCTAAACTAGTGTGGACTCATGCACCCTCCATACACTCTACCAAACACCCAAAAGTAGGTCGAGAAGGGAACTCTTGGGCGGCATTTGTCTCTTACTACGTACTACCACTAAATGTTATGCGTGCAATGCACGGTGATGTTATGGAGTACGTGCCTAAGTACTCTACTACTACTATATTAGTTGGAGGCACATATTAACTTTTATATTTGTTTACGTGTATGCCCCGAGACATTCCAACTAGACGTGTCTTTCTCTCCAGGTCGCACTTTGTATCATTCATACCACTAAGTACTACTACGTGTGGTCTCCGACCCAGAAGTGGAAGAAGTCAAGACGCTCTACCACGCTGTTTTTTTACGCTGGGCTCTACCACGATGTTCATGTGCCACTCCTTTCGCTGACATGTGGGACATCCAGCACGTGCCGTGTTTGGCACCCTTCGTTATAAGAGTTGAAACGCTAGCATTCATCAGAAATAAAAAATAATTATAAATCGGCAGTGATACTATTTTTTTGCGAACCAATCAGCAATGATACTATACCACGTGGTTTCCTTGCTCCCCGATATCGGAAAGTATACTTCCGTTCGCCAACATGTGGGACGTCGACCATCCTGGTCCACTTGCCATGCACGCAGAACTCCAAGGAGAGTCACCTGTGTCGTCATACCAAAGTAACAATGAATAATGAGCCGTCAAATCACAGGCCCACTTCCCACTTTGAAGTTGCTCGGACGAAGGAACCATCATGACTTCGTTGAATTCCGCTTGAAGAAAACTACTGCATCAGCAGCATCGCTAGCTACTGAAGATTTACTCCGACAGCAGGCCTCCTTTCGTTCATAGGATAGGAATATGAAAATCATAGGAAGTGAGATGACATGCATCTCAATTCCTATAGAGAAAGAGATGCCATTTGATGCATAGGATAGGAATGTTTCCATTTAGTCTATGATAATGTACTGGTAATTTGCTCTAAAAACTACAATAGTAACTAGTAGTACTGGTACATGATCGTACTCAGACACAGACACACACACTAACTACTAGTACTGATACTCACATGCTGGCCAGACGCCGTCGTTCTCCTTCCCGGCTTTGTCGGCGACACCCCACCGTGCTTGGATCTCCGCCGACCTCTCCGCGGCAGCGCGTGCGTCCTTTTCTTTCTTGCGGCGGCGGGCCTCTCTTTTATTGAGTGCTTTCTGACTTTTCCGCTCCCTCTGTGCGGCTTTGGCCGCCTCTTGCTCTACCGCCCATTCGGCCTTGGCATCTTCAAATTCCCCCACATAGTTGTGAGGTCGCGAGCAGCGATGAACTCAGCACGGCAGCATGCCATCGCTTCCCTACCATTTTGTGTGACGTTCGTGGGCGGCGAGGAACTCGGCGCGGCGGGATGCCATCGTTGCCTTACCGGTTAGTGTGCGGCACAGTGGCATGAACGATGCTTGGTGACAGCTCTGGGGTGGAGTGGCCGGACAACCGTATAGTGCATTGGTTTGTCAAGAGCTCAAGGACGTAAGAAGCAAATTAGGATTACCCTTCAATCTTGGTCATTTATTACCGAGTAAAATGCATTGGCGGTCATCGAACTTGTCTTGATAGCTCACTTTGATCATTGTATACGAGATATGGTCATTATACGGTCACTGGCTCAGCGTATAGCTCCGTATTTGTATGGTTGACCAGTCAAATAGTCCACATGCGCCTCATTATCTCGTGTTCTTTATCTATCTACGCAGGCCTACCTCTGAATGGAGAAAGAAATACTGTAAAAACCAAAATTATGCGTATGTGGGGAATCAAACCACGGACTCGTCGCTGCAACGCACTTCGGCCACCAAATGAAAAGAAATACTTCGCCAGACACTCACGCTCACGCTGTCAAAGCATGCTAATGCATGCACGTCGCCCTCTAAATCAAAGTCCTGCTCATGGCGCAACGCAAACGGCGAGCCCATCATCTGCGCGCCCCGGCGTTGCCTGGCATTACTGTTTAGACGTTTGATGGAGGCCTACGCGAACACCGAGCATGTATTCACCTGGCTCAACACCAACGGTCATACTCGGACCGCCTTGCTCATGTATATTATCCATCACAACGACAATCTATAAAATAGCCTAAGCTAGAGAGGGTACTATGGTAGTATGGTACAGAGTATGTACTATCGTGAGCGACCGATCTTAGTGCCACTTCACACCGAAACCCCTTCCATCGCTAGCGCGCACTTCCCGCCTGAAATGGTCACCGTATCTCCAGAATGTCAATGCCGCATTCACCGGACTTAATTGCAGGTGCAATTGGTGTGTCATCGACATGCTGGCGGACGCCTGTTTCTCGCCCATATGTCAAGAACTCCAAACGCATCTCGCAGTTAAGTCATCAAGCACCGCCCCCATTCACGCCAACGAACCTACTCCGGCGCCATTGTCCATCCGTTCGCCGCGCTCATTGCCATTCGCCCGCTTATATTAACTTGAGCCCCAGCTCCCAGCCATAGCCAAAGACCCACACTTATTCTCCTCCGGTCCCTTCCTTCATCGGCACCACTTCAATCATGGCCTCTGGCGCTCAAGCCCTCTTGGACGATCACGCAGAGCAGACGAGGGACATCGGCGGCTCCACTCCAGGCGCGCTCCAAAGCTCTCTTCGACATACTGTCGCAGGAGCAAACGAAGGAGATCGCCAGCACCTCCCCGGCCGCCCTCTGCCGCCACGACCATGAAGCCGGCGCACGTGCGTGGGCGCAACCGGCAGCGAGGAAGAGTAGTACACGGTAGGTCGCCGCCTCTCTGGTCCCGGGAAGGCCACCGCTACTCCACTCAGTCGATGCCAAGCTTGGTGGGGTAAACATCGGCGGCCGATTAGCCGCTTGACGGTGACGTGGAGGCGGAAATCTTCAGAACCTTGTGCTCCGGCCGGAGGAGGAGGTTATCGATGCGGATGAGGAGGAGGCAAAGGCAATGGCCGGCTTTCTCGGGTTCATGGCCGGACATGGTGGTCGGGCGCCGGCGATCGTTTAGATTAGGTTTACAGTAGGTTTAGTACAGTTTGTGCGAAATAATGAATTTCGTCCAGTTTGTAGGAAAAGTTTCGAAATGTAAGGAATTTCATCCGGTTAATTTGAAATTTGCTTTGTTTAGACGAATTTCGTCCGGTTAGTTCATATAGTTGTCGAAAGGTAAGCGGGCAGCATCGGATGGCATCCATCAGTGTCCTCGGACAGATGCCGGTGTAAATTTGTGGGCCAAATACCGGAGATGCCCTAACTATCATGCTATAATCGCTAACAATCCTCCATTCTTTGGCAGGAATAGTTATCCTCGATCAAAATTAGATCCCGGTGTTTCGTGACTCCTCCCGCATAAGAGTGTAAACTCTTGCTTACATAAAAATGGAGCAAGTGGACGGCACTATAGCACGTCATATCACTCGAACTAGCCCGCCAAACGAGCGGGAAAGCACCGCCCTCGTCATTAGGTTCTGGATTTCTATCGATCGATCGCGCGAAAATGTTACGCTTCGCAAGTTCTAAAGGAAAAGGCGGAACACTTACGATTCGTACGCATCGCAACCCCGACAGTTCGGCTCGCACACCGCTCACCAGAGGGGACACACGTTGTCTTGCAATTTCACTGACATGTGGGACCGTAATTGAATAAACTGTCGATAGCCGAAATCTAATCGCTTGGCGGGCGTCGGCTGAGAAGAGAGAACCGGGGGAGGGAGAAGAGATCGCCCGCCCGCCGCGCATAGACTCCAAGAAATATACGGTGATAATGTGAGGTGGGCCATGCTGGAGTCTGGACCTCTTCCGGAGCCCGCTCTCACCGCCCTGGCCCCTCAAGACGCCAGCTGCCCGCTGCATGCATAGCAAGTAGTCCCCGCTTATGTCGAGGAGAGAGAGGCATTGAAAAAGTCAAGGAGTAACAGTGGAGACAATAGCTTTCATCAAAAATAAACAATGAATACTCGTTGCTCGTCCTCTGTATCGGAGGAATACTTTCATTCACCGACATGTGGGACGTCGACCATCCTGGTCCACCTGCCATGCACAAAATTATCCTGGCCTACCCCGGTCGTATCGCTGGCCCAACCTTTCCCACTGTAAGTTGTTCGGACGAAGGAACCATCATGACTTCGTTGAAATCCGCTTCTTCAAGAAAACTTACTGTACCCGCAATACTGCTACCACACGCAAAGACTGGACGGCACTGTACCACGTCATATCACTGAAACCCACTAGGCCAAACTATCCCGCCTAGGTCATCTATTTTGGAAGGGAGGGAGTACGTCTAGACTGCTATGATTTTCTCATTGCACGTTCTCAGATTTCTTTGCTACGATTTTCCTACCCTATGAACCAAATGAGGCCTGAATGTATGTCGACTATTGTCTGATCGATCGCTAAGCCTACAACTTTAGGAGCTAGGACTATTGGTCGATCAACGAGGGATAAGTATAAGCGTACCACGAGCTCATCAGCCCCAACGTTTCTCTTCGGTGAGTGTTTTGCAAGTACTATAGCTCGCAAAGTAGCTAGCCTACTAACACCAAGAATCATCAAACAAGCCCTGCTGATATGATAAACAGTTCAAAATTACATCTAAGCATGCCATATATTACATCAAAAGCTGGTGAGGATACACCTGTTTCCATAAATCGGAGAGGGTTCACATTATTCATCGCATGATTCACTATCAGACAAAAGTAGCAAGATCCGCCCACACAAGACAGTGCACTAGCCCTAAGATGGTTTGATAACACACACCGTTCTGGTAATTAAACACAGGGCAATGCAAACTACCCTGAAGGATTAGCGCGACCAACTATTTCTTGTCATCGATCTCTCGGCAATGACCACAAAGACGGACAGCGGCATGGGAATCGATTTACGGGCGATGTCCACAGGACTGACCGCGACATCAGAATCGATCTCTGGGGCGATGTCCACAGGATGGATAGCGGCATCGGAATCGATCTCCGAGGCGATGCCAACAGGACGGGCCACGACAACGGAATCATCAAGGACAACCACCGGCACCTGCACAACCCTAACATATTAGCAAGCACATTGCAAATAATCAAAAAGCAAGCACATTGCAAATAATCAAAAACCACAACTATGGTAATAAGCCATTATATTTTACCTTGTGTAGCTCACCGGGGGATCTCATACCTCCGGGGCCATCTCCTCGTCCTTGATGGGGGCCATCACCTTGCTGTGGGAATACTGCTTCTCAACGGCAACTATCTTCTCAAACTCGGTCTTGAGCCTCACATAGGTGGCAATCAGAGTTCCTGGGGTAGGCACGGTGGGGCCCTTGCTGTTCTTCCAACTTTCTTTGAGGATTTCGTCCACCAACGTCCTCAACTCTTTGGCCAGTGCTTGTTTCTTGGAGTTCTTCGTCTCCATGGGTTGGCCCGCCAACATGGTCAACTCGTTGGTCGGTGCTTTCGCTTCACGGAGATCGTTGTCTCCAAAGGGTTGTCCGCCAAAGAACTCTTTGCCTAGTGATCCGTGATCCATCAATGAACCGACAAACAAAAAGCAATCAAAGGGAAACCACAATCGCAATGAAAACGGGAAAAGAATAGGATGTGAGAATCGGTCGGTGCTTCGCAAAAAAGAAGATTATTGGAATGAAAATATAGCAGCATAATCGATTCGCCCACCTTTCCTTCGCCGGTAGAGAAGAAAAATGGCAGAAGTGAGTAGCCCGGAGTGAGGTTTTCTTCAAGAAAGGGAAGAAAGGGCTTGAACGAGTGTCCCAATGAAATGATGGTTGCTTGGCCCAGTCCAACTTGGAGGCCACCTTACCACCGCTGGTAAAGGTGTGGGTTTTGTGATATGACGGTCATGACGGCCACACCGGGTGACAGGTGAGTCTCGACTGTAGCACTCGCTGTGATTTGGTGGATGGCATGCGGGCCCGGATGCTTTGAAATGTCCCGCATGTAGATAGAGCGGCTAGTCATATAGGAGTGCTCAATACTGTGCACCGCGACCAAGGCGGAGAGGAAAATGAGAGAACTACGTAATTAATGCATGAGTTTAATTAGGGTAGTTTTGTAAAGTACGAGATACAGTACATTCCTCCAATCGCAAAATGCCTTGGTTCGTGAGATTTGAGATTTGAGCCCTATAAACCGGAAGGGAGGGGGTACTGCGCACGGTGTAGTCTAGTCACTTGTTGAAATCTCTAGAAAGGCAAATACTCCTTTCCGGTTTACAGGTCTATACTACTCCCTCCGTCTAGGTGTGTAAGTCATCTTACGAAAACCAAATAGTCCCAAAACACTTAGGCGCGGTGCATTAATTTCTACCTTGTTTCTTGTTTCTTGACATACGTATCAACCAATAAGAGTTGAGAGGTGTGCATGCTTTTAATGACTTGCAATGGCTAGTTCATTGCATGGAATGCTATTAATTAGCAAATAAACATTGGTGACCCCAGAGGAAACGGTGCTAAGCTGCGTGGACCTATGCGTAATGAGTATCAACCAATGGATAATGGAGTTTAATTGTTAAACAATAGCAACTTTGTCTCATGCAAGAGCCTGTCTAGTACTCAAAGGAACCGCACCATGCGGCTGCTCAGAATCGCCACGCTTGGTTTGCGCTTGGCTCTTCGCCTCTTCGAGAAGACGAACAATGATGTTACTCCTACTTCTATAATATTGAATCCACTGCTGCATGTCCGTCCACCTCGTGTGGGAGAGATAGCGTGTAGCGAAAGCTTCTACTTACTGCTCCTTCCTTTGCGTCTATGACAGGTGGGCCCAACAGGTGGTTGGCCCACCTGTCATGCAGCCAAAGGCAGGTGCAGTTAAGGCACCGGAGCTCGTCCGCGAGGGAGAGGGCATCATAGTAATCAAATTTCTCAGTCTTGTACGAGTTGACGCGACACACCAAAGCACTGCACTCGATAGAAGTCTTTTTACACATTTCAAATGGGCTACTTCGTATGTAGGAGTAGACATATTCTGCTTCCTATGTAGTCACTTGTTGCAATCTCTAAAAAGACTTATATTTGAAAACGGAGGGAGTACAACGCATGCATGCGTGCCGTGACTTTCCTTTTGATACTTGCATGTGTTGATTTGATGCACCTTGCCAAATTTTCACTATAAATTTAACTAACCATATTTTCATGCATGTCACAAAAAATTATGGGGCTGTTTGGATTGTGACTATGTTTGTCTTATGTTGCCACATTATTTTTCCCACACTTGCCACACTTGCCTAACCTGAGTTGCTCAAATTGTTAGACACACTTTGGCTTGCCTAAGGGAATCTTTCCACAATTTTTGTGTCTATGACATGTGGGGTTCACTGCTAATAAAAAAATTCTTGTCTTAGGTGTGGCTAATAAAAAAGACTTATACTTGGAACAAGCGGGTAGCTATCTCAAAAAACAATCAACAACTAAAAAACCGCGACCTGGCATGTAGAAGTACACAATTTTAAACGATTGTTTTGATGGAGTAAAAAAGGAAAACTACCCCACTACTTATATATAGGCCGGAGCCTCCGCGCTTGCTTGCTAGGGCTGCTCTATTCACACACTCTCATCCTCTCCAGATCTAAACAAGATAGGGGTAGTAACACCGCCTTTTCTCCCTTCAAAACACTTGGCTTTCTATCCTCACCGCTGGTTACAGATCCGGACGTATCCCCCTCCGCCGGTGAAGGGGAGGAGGGGCAACGTTTAGGCCGTCGTCGACAGCGAGGGAGGACACCCACTGCCGGCCGCACCGTTATCTCTGGCCGAGTGCCGACGTGGGTGGTCCTCCGATCCCTTCGTTGTTGCCTGTGGGCGGATCCGGCCTCCCGCCGCCCACCTATCCACATCCCGATGACCTTCAGGTATATCTTCGTTCGAAACCACCTTAGCTCTACTTCCCCAGCTCGCTACGTTGCTGCATGTGCATCATTTTCTACCTCTCAGCCCCTCTCGATCGGATGGTCCAACGTCACCTATTTTTTTCTTCTATTGTTAGAGGTAAAGCTACTTCATGGAGTCGAATCTTGTACTACTCCGTCTCAAAAATACTTGTCATTGAAATAAAATGGGGGTGGGGGAATTTAGTATGTACATCGGACTTGGTACAAACAGGAAGGAAAGGGGATGAAAGTAGTACAGACTAGTCATCCAACCGGTCTCTTGATCGAAAAGGGAAATATAGGGGTAACGTTGTACACAGTGGTATGACCAGGACTAGATTTGCTATCCACACATAGGAGTAGGTGGCTAGAGTGAACAAAAATGGGACCAACCCAGATATGTTTCTTGGATGTTTGTTTCTCGGGGCAACAAACTATGAATCACCACTTTATGCCCCTGTTTTCGTACATGGTGCTGTACTGCTGGTGCACCCACTGTCCCATGCCCTTATACCAAATATTTACGCTCCGGTCGGAATAAAGGGGCAGAAAAGAGGACCGAAATAGGAAAGGAATGTAGGTATAAAACTATGGAACAGCGAACCGGAGGAAACTCTCAAGAGAATGTGTTCAGATGGACTACGAAATGTATAGATTTGTTTTTTTAGAGTAGCATGCTCGGCAGTATGAGATGCTATTTGTTTATTCAGCTGCACAGTCACTACTCTTGTCCTCACCTCACGTACCACACATAGGTTGATTTTTTTATTTGGGCAAACACAGCACAACAACCTGTCTAACGCATGGCAGCGAGCGCCTGCCTCAGGCTTCCGCCCAAAAAATGAGCAGCGCGTGGATGTTTCTAATCCGATGGAATCAAGATTACTGCACCAGCTTTCCTATGAAACACTATTCACCTTTCCCATGTTCCGAACGGTTGGAAGGGAAAGAATACCGTAGGAATTGTGTTCCTATGAAAATCCTGCACCAAACCTGTGAACCGAACGCAGCCTTGGTTGTTCTTAATATAATGTCCCTGGTAAAAATGAAGCCATGCCGCTGTTTTTGCCTGTAATTGTTTGAGACTATGACAAGTTCAGCCAAATGTTTTTGCCTGTAATTGTTCGAGACTCGGATTGTTTCCTCTGTGCCTTTTTGTGCAAACAGGGATATCCAATTCACCTGGTTGCTGTTGTGACCTTTTGGTGCACTGCACAAAACTCTTCTTAAAAGAAGTGACTTTTGTGTTGTTTAACTGGAATGTCAGAATGGAACAGTTGGTTCATTTTGGTGGAACCGCACAAAGGGAGATCTGTGTTCCAATCCTCATCATCCATATTGGCGCCATAACCTTCCTTTAGGTAAGAATGATATTTAATGCATGTGTTCATCTCTATTTTCCGACTTCCGTGAGAAAACAATGTTGTTTTTTACTAGTACACTTGTACTCCCTCACTGAAAAAACCAATTCTGAATTAGAAGGCCAATCATGTACTTGGTTTCACCAACTGGTGAGGATAAAGAGAAACAGAGCATGAAGAGGAAGAAGAAGAAGAAGAATAAACAGTGCCAAGGCGATCTTGCTGAAGCCAGAGGCCTTAGTCGAGGCTATTCAAGGGCTCCGACAACGACTACCTTACATGTGAGACGATCCTCCAGGGAGCCCTTCCACTTTTTCTGTCTCACTTAATTAATTAGGAGTACTAATTAAGTACCACTAATTTATTACTGCTTAATTTTCCTGTTGGAGTTAAACAAATCTTTAGTAGGACCCTATGCTGAATCATATACGCGTGAATGTTTGTCTATGGAGGTGAATAATGTGGTGGAGCAGGGAGCGAATATTATTAGTGTCATGACATAATAGTGCTATTGTTTTGCATGTCAATTTATTGCCATTGGTTCAATGAGGCAATGTTTTGCGTATTGTCCATCATGAATTTGATGCTACTGTTTGAGTAATATGCTAATGTCTTCCTATCCTTTCTCACTAAGCTAATGAAGGTTTCACCTTGTTCCTACTTGTGCAAACAGGGATCATGTTGTTCCAATCATACATTTTAGTGGAACTACACAAGACAATACAATGAACTGTATCTCAGCGATTGCTTTAACTCTGCTAGAAGTTCTTGATAATCTTCGTTATAATCTCAAAGACCGGTAAACAAGAGTGATTTCAACCATACATTTGAAGTGCACAAAAATATATACTATTGTGTGATTGCAGTGAGTGCTTTATCATCTCTTATGGGACTACATGAATAAGCTTTTTTTCTCAGGTTGGTACGGGCCTAAGGCCTTCATCCATATTAGTTTGCTGTCATCTCTATTTATATCGTGCTACTGCCATGAGAAACTCCTTTATCTTTGCACTTTCAAGTTTTGCAACCTATGATAAATGGCAATGCTTTGAGTGTTGAGTTGAGCTAATTGGCACTGATTAAATAAACTAATACCTCTCTTTAAGCAAGACTACTATGTTGCTAACTTTACCCATTAAGATAATGAGGGTGCTTCTATTTGTTAGTGTATGTTTCATCAACTAGTCCCACTATTACAAAGAATCTCACTCAATATATGTGCCAACAGGTGCTCGATTTTGGTGGAACTGCACAAAAACTTTGGGTGCTTCATTGCCTCGACAGCCTTCCGTCCTTTCCTCGCCACCACTAATCTCCTCTTGCTTTCTTCCTTTGTCGTCACCGCTATTTATCTCGGCTTCCAAATAAAGGAAATAGTAATTGATATGCTACCTCACACAGGTTGGTACTGGTCTTTATCCTGATTATTGTGCCTGTCATATGTATTGGTAATTTGGTATTGTGCTAATTTACCGATTTTATAAAGGAGTAATTTGGAGCCTGAACTCGCAGGCAAATCATTACATCGGGTGATTTCATGAGAACTGCACAAAATGATCAGATGATGTGTACTTATGTCACTGATATGTACTCCAAAGTTCACTCAGACAAGCATCGATGTTGACAAGAAGTACCTATATTCATTCGAGTATCAACCGGCGTCAACCAATTGTCAAACTCCAAGTATTAGGAGAGTGAACGCCAAAAATATTTCTTGGTGCATAGCCCAGAAAAACGCAGTCCAGTCTTTGGTCCCAACTTGTGCCTTTTGGTTATCGGCACATATGATAGCGAACTATATGGCATGGAGTCTAAAGATTCCAGACAAGTTGGTTGACGCGTATATTCATCTGGCACTTAATCACCGCACGCCAAGGATGCTCCATTTCAGTTGAACTGCACAAAAAATTGGATGGTTCATTTTCTCAACCGCCTCCTTTCTCGCTCGCAATGTAGAATTTTGGCGAGATACAGGACTAAGATGAGCCAAGAAACTAGTTGGATGAAAGTAGTGGCCAAGTTGCTCAAACCTCCCTCGCACGAGGCCACTATTTGAGGTTAAACCTACAAGCAAAGTTCGGGACTGTCTGGTTGCCTCTTATGTACTCGAAAGTTTACTCGCATAAGAACTAATTTTAGCAAGAAGTACCTCCGATTGAACACCATTTACCAGTCTGTACCCTAGGTAATTAAAGTTCGTCCATGGATCATATTGGCTGTGATCTCAATCATTTGGATGCATAAACATCTTGAACATGTGTATATCTGAATCTTTTGTGAATTATGTATGAATATTGTCATGTGATCTATCAATCATTTGGATGCATAGATATGCTTTGAGCTTGTGTATATATGAATCTTTTGAGTTGTTGATAGTGAATGTTGGCTATGAATATGAACGTGTCCTGTGAACCTGAGTTTGAAATGAATGTTTACCTTTTCTGTTGTATTTGTGTGTGAACTTGTTAGTATGCCTACTGTCGGGTATAAAACGCAGGTCTCTTATAAAAGTAATGCTATGTCCAATTTATGTTTTCCCTTCTAACCACATTATATATATTTATATTATTACTATTATCGTATATTTTATAGAGACTTATATATACATTATAAAAACATCCCACATGTTATTAACTTATAAAAGTAAATGTTTAACGGAAAATCCTGGTTGTTTTTGACTCACAGGCAAGGAAAATCCTGGTGATTGCGTACAAAAGCTTGCGAAGATTTTAAGGACCAGTTTAATAATAACGCGCTCATTTTTAGCAATAACTCGCTAATTTCTTAATTATATATATATATAATGTGCCTCTCTGGTTTATTCTTTGATATCAATTGCTCCTTCTAACATAACATTATATATATAACGAGCCCACCTAATACGTGTATTTCAAGGAAGTGCAAATGGGCTGGGATTTCTTAGAAAATATAAATGGGCCTGATTGACGCGAAATTATTTGTTCACCCAGCCCAGCAAATGGACTGTACATTCTAGTAAACATGTGTTAAATATATGCGAGTTTTTTGGAGGCTGACATGTGGGCCAATAGGTCGTAGGTACGCTTGGCGTTGTCAACTTGGTCAACTAATGATTGTGTCATCCAATGCCCTTGGATTTATATCCAACGGCCGGCATGCACCTTCAATCTCTCGTCTTCTTCCTCAAGCATCGTCGGGACCGCCTGGTCCGGCCTCCAGCGGCTAGCGGCTCTGCTTAGCACGCATCGCTGCGAAGCGCTACCCCACCGCCGGCCAGGCTATCCCTCCACCCCTCGACACCTCCTGTTATTCTCCACAGACTACATCCCCACGCCGCAAGAGAACTAGTTATAACCCTTCTCCTCCTCTCAATTTGTGACTCCACTGCCGTGTTTTCCCATCTCCGAGTCGTTCCCGTCCAGTGCCTCGTTGTGTTCGGTGCGGCGTGGTCAACAAACGAGAGTCATCGGAAGAGGACTGTACGTGGAGAGCCTGACGGCTGGGACCCACGAGGTCCATGGTCGCATGCAAGGAAAGTTCCTCCTTATTAAGCTGAAAAAAATGTTTCCTCCGCCTGATAGCTGGGACCCACCGGGTGTATCTTCGCACGGAAGGAAGTACCTCCTTGTTTTGCAAAAAAAATATTCATCCCGTTGACAGCTGGGACCCGTCAGATTTGGTGACTGACTTGTGGGCCTGCTAAGCGGACGTGTACGCACGGCTTTGTCAACTTAATCAACAAATGATTCTAGGAGCTGGACCGTTGTATGTTAATCCAACAGCCGTGCTCCTTCTTCAACCTCTGTTCTTGCTCCTGTCTCCTGTGCACCGCGGCTGTGCTGCCACGCACCCGAACCAATGAAGTTTCCCACTCCTCTCCATCCGCGACTCCACTACCCTGTCTTCCCCATCTCCGGGTCGTTCCAGTCTGGGTGCGCTCGCCACGGTGTGGTCAACGTGGTCAACAACCGAGAGTCATCGAAAGATGACTGTACGTGAGAGGCTGACAGTGGGGACGCACCACGCCCATGGAAGCATCCATGCAACAAAATGCGGCGAGGTCAACGTGGTCAAGGAACGACTTCCATCCAAGTATATCAGACGTGGAGAGTCTCACCGGGTCCACGGCCGCAGCAAGTAAGTGCCTCCTTATTACGCGGAAAATAATGATTCCTCCAATCGACAAAGAGGGACCCATTGGATGGGCCACCGTATTTTGCGAAAAAAATGTTTGCCCCCTGACTGCTAGGACCCACCTGACAGGCCACCATATTTCATGAAAAACGCCCCCCATTGTCATTTCGGACCCACCGGAAGTGCCTCCTTATTACACAAAAAATGAATACTCCCTCGCTAGCTGGGACCCACCTTGGTGGGAGGCTGACCGTGGGCCTACTAAGTTGATGGGGACGAAGGGCTTTGTCAACTTAGTCAATATGAACGATTCTAGCTCCAAAGGACCTTATGATGTCCATCCAACGTCAGAGTGCTTCTTCAACCTCTGGTCTTCTTGCTCCAAATTACCAAACCAGCGCGGTCGTGCCTCATGCTCCTGCCTCCTGTGGCCGGTCAGGTTGCCAAGGAGGCCTCACCGCCCCTAATATTCCCACCGGCCAACCAAAGGTGAACCCTCGTACTCCTCTCCGCTGGCTTCCACTGCCACGCCTTCCCGGCTCCGCGTCGTCCCCTTCCTAGGCCTCGCCGTCGTCCCACTTCTTGTGGTGCTCTCCATGGCGTGGTCAACGTGGTCAAGGAACGACTTCCATCGGAAGAGTCTTGTACATGGAGAGGCCGATATTGGGTCCACGGCCACAGCCCAGTTTTTTGTTATTTGCCAAGTAAGTTGCTTTGTCGTGCCTGTTGGGCTGCAAATCTTTCAAGATGAGGAGAGCTTTCATTGGCCGGGCCGAGAAAATGGCCCATCAAGAATGAGAAATGGGTTGTACATTTTAAAACACATCAAACCGACAATTAGTTTCAAATATCTTTTTTTATTTCGAGATTATAAATTACATTAATTTTTATGCGTGGAGAATTTGTTGGATTTTATATTGATATACATTTATTTTTAAAATCAGTTTGAATGTGAGTCGAAATTTCGGGATTAAAACAGTTCGGACCGCACCAAATATGCAAAATTTCAGATAATTTTTAACTGTGGCCACAAGATGGGCTGTAATGCTAAAAAAGAATATGGGCTCCAAAAACCTTAAGAATTAGCAAATGGGTTGTTAATTATTAGAAATAATGGCAGATGGGTTGTATGTTGTTTTCCACAGATTTGAGGCTTTCCTAAAAAAGGTTGACGACAGCAAAGGATCGTTGGATGGCCATCCAACATCCGTCGTGCTTCTTCAATATCTGCTCTTCCCGCCCACCGCTCAAACAAGCGCCGCAGACTGCTCGCTCCTTCCTCCTCGCGGCCGGTGGCTGCCGCAGACCTCACCGCCCACCGCATTCCCATCGCTGGCCTAGCCATCCCTCTACTCACCCACACCGCCGTTATTCTCCGGCGACGGGCAGTATTTAACTAGTAAACCCTCGTTCAATCGTACTCCCGTCCGCGTGGGAAACAACTGTTGAGTCTTCCCTGCCTCCGTGTCGTTCCCTTCCTAGGCCTCGCCGTTGTCCATCGCCCTGGTGCTCTCGGCGCGGCGTGGTCAACGTGGACAACGACCGACATGCATCTGAAGTGGACTGTACGTGGAGAGGCCGACAGCTGGGTCCACGGCCGCACGCAAGGAAATGCCTCCTTATTACGCGCAAAATAATGATTCCTCCACCGACATCGAGGACCCACCGAAAGGGCCTCTCAGATTTCGCAAAAAACGTTACCACCTCGGCGGCTCGGACCCACCAGCTATATCTTCGCACGCAAGGAAGTGCCTCCTTATTACGCACAAAAAATGAATACTCTACCGTTAGCCGGGACCCAAAGATAGTGGCAGGCTGACTTGTGGGCCTACTAACTTGACGGGGACGGAGGGCTTTGTCAACTTAGTTAATATGCACGATTCTAGCTCCAGTGACCGTACGATGTCCATCCAACGGCCGTAGTGCATCTTCAACCTCTGGTCTTCTTGCTCCAGCTGCCCAAACCAGCGCCGGTCGTACCTCGTGCTCCTGCTTCCCGTGGCCGGCTGCGATGCGGCAGAGGCCTCACCGCCCCCTACTACTCCCACCACTGGCCAGGCCATCCCTCTACTCATCCACACCCCCTGTTATTTTGCGGCGACGATAGCCTCACACCACAGCGAACCAGTGAACCCTCGTACTTCTCTACGTGTGTGCATCCACTGCCGCGTCTTCCCCGGCTCCGCGTCATCCCCTTCCTAGGCCTTGCCGTCGTCCACTGCCCTGGTGCTCTCGACGTGGCGTGGTTAACGTGGTCAAGGAACAGCTTCCATCGGACATGGACTGTACGTGGAGAGGCTGACAGCTTGGTCCACGGCCGCAGCAAGGAAGTGCCTCCTTATTACGTGCAAAATAATTATTCCTCCACCGACTGGGGACCCACCGGACGGGCCACCATATTTCGCGAAAAACGATTCGCTTCGACCATCGGGACCCACCAGCTACATCTTCGCACGCAAGGAAGTGCGTCCGGGCAAAAAAAACGATTCACCCCCTGACAGCTGGGACCCACCACCTACATCTTCGCACACAAGGAAGTGCGTCCGGGCAAAAAAAAACGATTCGCCCCCTGTCTGCTGGGACCCACCAGCTACATCTTTACACGCAAGGAAGTGCCTGACAGTCGGGACCCACCTGGTCGAAGCGTACGTAGCGTTGGCATTCTGGTCATGAACGTGTACGTACATACTGGTCGATGTAGAGGCGCGCACGTGTCGTAGATGTAGAGGCGCGCACGTGTCGTAGTAGAGGCGCACACGTAGCATGTACACGTACGTACATCTGCGAGGGTGCAAGAAAGAAAATACGGCCACGTACGTACATACGGGCAGGGTCTCGAACGCTTACTCGCGCGACACGCATACATGGCTGGGTCGGAACGGAGAAACATCATCGCTGCCGTGTTCATGGGGAGCCAACCGGCTGGGTCGGAACGGAATGCGTGGTCGTGTTCATCGGGAGGGCTTGGACGGAACAGGCGATGGAAACGAGGCCTGGCGTACCGCACAACGGAGGGAACGGCCTTGTGTTCGACCGACCACGTTCGAAATGGGATCTTGTTCATCGGGAGGGGCCTGGCGTACCGCACAACGAGGAAACGGACCTCGTACGATCGAAACGGGGGTCCTGTTGATCGGGAGGGGTGTGGCGTACCGCAAAACGGAGGAAACAGACCTCCTACGGTCGAAACGGGGGTCTTGTTGATCGGGAGGGGTGTGGCATACCGCAAAACGGAGGAAATGGACCTCCTACGGTCGAAACGGGGGTCATGTTGATCGGGAGGGGTGTGGCGTACCGCAAAACGGACGAAACGGACTTGTGTTGGAGCACTACGGTCGAAACGGGAGTCCTGTTCATCGGGAGGCGTGTGGCGTACAGCAAAACGGGACTCCACGGGATACTGTTCATCTCCACCGCCGACCTCCTCCAGCCTCCACGGGCTACCATCGACCTCCTCCAGCCTCCACGGGCTACGGTCGACCTCCTCCAGCCTCCACGGGCTCCTGTTCATCCAGCCACCACCGCGCGCTAATCCATCGCTCATCGCTCAACCACCCCTCCACGGGCACCCCTCCACCGTCTCATCGCTCATCCAGCCTTCCACACCACGGGTCCTATTCAACCACCCCTCCACGGCCACCCATCCACCGTGAGCATCTGTTCATCCAGCCCTCCACAAAGACGGGTCTTGTTCATCCAGAGGCAACGCCACCGCCATCGCTCATCCAACCCCCCGCAACGCCATCGTTCAACCAATCGATCGACGCCGCTTAGCAGCAGAGCGAAGGAATTGCTCCATCGGGTTCGATTAACATTCATCGATCGATCCTCGGGTTCGAGAACGCGTAGCTGCGGTGCAATCGCCGGGTTCGATTAGACACCAACGCCTCGCTTCGGGTTGATTAGAGCCAACGCCGCACTGCAGCTGCACTGTACATAAGAGAACACGCATCGCCGGCCCCGACCTCCCACCATAACCGCAACTCCTCAAATTTTCCTCCCCTCGCTTCTACCACGGTTTTTCCGTCATGGACGGCCCAAAGAATGTCATGCAGCTGCGTCTCCGGCCCGCCTAGGATGAAAGCCCATTTTCTGTCATGATTTTTTGTCATACAAGTAGGAGCCCACCACATCTATGATGATACGGGGTTTTGTCACAATTGTCGTCATAGAAGTGTCATATGTATGACAGAAAAAAATTTGTTCGGCCCAAAATGTCACGGATGTGTCTTTTTTTGTAGTGTTGCATGACATCTTTTGTCCTACCCTCCCGTGGCAGCGGGGTCCTATTGGAAACTAAGGGATATTAAGGCCTCCTTTTAACAGAGTACCGGACAAAACCATTAACACATAGTGAATACATGAACTCCTCAAACTACGGTCATCACCGGGAGTGGTCCCGATTATTGTCACTTGAGGTTGCGGATCATAACACATAGTAGGTGACTATAGACTTGCAAGATAGGATCAAGAACTCACATATATTCATGAAAACATAATAGATTCAGATCTGAAATCATGGCACTCGGGCCCTAGTGACAAGCATTAAGCATAGAAAAGTCATAGGAACATCAATCTCAGAACATAGTGGATACTAGGGATCAAACCCTAACAAAACTAACTCGATTACATGATAAATCTCATCCAACCCATCACCGTCCAGCAAACCTACGATGGAATTACTCACGCACGGCGGTGAGCATCATGAAATTGGTGATGGAGGAAGGTTGATGATGACAATGGCGACAGATTCCCCTCTCCGGAGCCCCGAAGGACTCCAGATCAGCCCTCCCGAGAGAGATTAGGGCTTGGCGGCGGCTCCGTTTCATAAAACGTGATGAATACTTCTCTCTGATTTTTTTCTCCCCGAACGTGAATATATAGAGGTGGAGTTGAGGTCGGTGGAGCACCAAGGGGCCCACAAGGCAGGGGTCGCGGCCAGGGGGGTAGGCGCGCCCCCACCCTCGTGGACAGGGTGTGGGGCCCCTGGCCTTGATTCTTTCGCCAGTATTTTTTATTAATTCCAAAAACAATCTCCGTTGATTTTCATGTCATTCCAAGAACTTTTATTTCTGCACAAAAATAACACCATGGCAATTCTGTTGAAAACAGCGTCAGTCCGGGTTAGTTCCATTCAAATCATGCAAGTTAGAGTCCAAAACAAGGGCAAAAGTGTTTTTAAAAGTAGATACGACGGAGACGTATCAGGTCTCCATAACCATATTTGGCTGAGGGCCGAACTGAATACGGCCCTCCTCGCCAGTCTCCGTGGGGATTTGCTCCCCCGTGTGCCCGGCAGTAGAGGTTTTGCCCTCTGGCGCCCTCTTGACAGCGTCTGGAGCCTCTCCTCGGCCTGGAGCGGTCCTTCAGGACAACACCTCGGTGTCGTCCATCGCCTTGGGAGAGTGAGCGGTCGGCGGTGAAATGGTGGCCATCTCCTTGGAGTCCAGCGAACCTCCTGACGAGGATCGCTGGAAGCTATCGTGGCGGGACTGAAATAACACAACTAACCATGTTAATACAATGAGGGGAAGTGGTTGGATATATGGATATGCATGAATCGTAGTACTTACGATGCGGCCTGAGGCTTAGTGCGGGAGCGGCGCTCCGGACTACTGTCGACATCCCATACGGAGTTAACCGCAAGGAAGCCCTTCCTCTTCTTGGGCGTCCCCACCTCCAGGTTCGTGGAGGCCGCCCTCTTCTCCCTCCCCTCATCACGGGGAGGGATCTCCTCCACCTCCTCCTCCTCCTCGCCGTCCTCAGGGACGGAGGAACGGGTCTCTTTGTCTTCAGACGTTACGTCCGAAGTACCCTGCTACCTCTTGAGCACTACGTTGGTTTTCCCTTGAAGAGGAAAGGGTGATGCAGCAAAGTAGCGTAAGTATTTCCCTCAGTTTTTGAGAACCAAGGTATCAATCCAGTAGGAGGCTACACGCAAGTCCCTTGTACCTGCACAATACAAATAAATCCTCGCAACCAACGCGATAAGGGGTTGTCAATCCCTTCACGGTCACTTACGAGAGTGAGATCTGATAGATATGATAGGATAATATTTTTGGTCTTTTTGGGGATAAAGATGCAAAGTAAAATAAAATGAAAGTAAAAAAGCAAAGGAAATAACTAAGTGTTGGAAGATTAATATGATGAAGATAGACCCTGGGGCCATAGGTTTCACTAGTGGCTTCTCTCAAGAGCATAAGTATTTTACGATGGGTGAACGAATTACTGTTGAGCAATTGATAGAATTGAGCATAGTTATGAGAATATCTAGGTATGATCATGTATATAGGCATCACGTCAGAGACAAGTAGACCGACTCCTGCCTGCATCTACTACTATTACTCCACTCATCGACAGCTATCCAGCATGCATCTAGAGTATTAAGTTCATGAAAACAGAGTAACGCCTTAAGCAAAATGACATGATGTAGAGGGATAAAATTCATGCAATATGATAAAAAACCATCTTGTTATCCTCGATGGCAACAATAAAATACGTGTATTGCTGCCCCTACTGTCACTGGGAAAGGACACCGCAAGATTGAACCCAAAGCTAAGCACTTCTCCCATTGCAAGAAAGATCAATCTAGTAGGCCAAACTAAACCGATAATTCGAAGAGTCTTGCAAAGATAACCTATCATACATAAAAGAATTCAGAGAAGATTCAAATATTGTTCATAGATAATCTTGATCGTAAACCCACAATTCATCGTTCTCAACGAACACACCGCAAAAACAAGATTACATCGAATAGATCTCCACGAGAGAGGGGGAGAACATTGTACTGAGATCCAAAAAGAGAGAATAAGCCATCTAGCTACTAACTATGGACCCGAAGGTCTGAGGTAAACTACTCACACTTCATCGGAGAGGCTATGGTGTTGATGTAGAAGCCCTCCGTGATGGATGCCCCTCCGCGTGAGCTCGAACAGGCCCCAAGATGGGATCTCGTGGGTACAGGAAGGTTGCGGCGGTGGACTTAGGTTTTTGGCTCCGTATCGGATCGTTTGGGGGTACGTAGGTATATATAGGAGGAAGGAGTACATCGGTGGAGCAACAGGGGGCCCACGAGGGTGGAGGGTGCGCCCTGGGGGGTGGGCGCACCCCCCTACCTTGTGCCTTCCTCTTTTGTTTCTTGACGTCGGGTCCAAGTCTCCCGGATCATAATCTTCCTAAAAATCACGTTCCCGAAGGTTTCATTCCGTTTGGACTCCGTTTGATATTCCTTTTCTGCTAAACTCAAAGCAGGCAAAAAACAACAATTCTGGGCTGGGCCTCCGGTTAATAGGTTAGTCCCAAAAATAATATAAAAGTGAATAATAAGGCTCAATAATGTCCAAAACAGTAGATAATATAGCATGGAGCAATCAAAAATTATAGGTACGTTGGAGACGTATCAAGCATCCCCAAGCTTAATTCCTTCTCATCCTCGAGTAGGTTAATGACAAAAAAGATAATTTTTGATGCGGAGTGCTACTTCGCATAATTTCAATGCAATTCTTCTTAATTGTGGTATGAATATTTAGATCCAAAAGATTCAAGACAAAAGTTCATATTGACATAAAAATAATAATACTTCAAGCATACTAACTAAGCAATTATGTCATCTCAAAATAACATGGCCAAAGAAAGTTCATCCTACAAAATCATATAGTTTAGTCATGCTCCATTTTTTTCACACAAGAACTCATCATGCACAACCCCGATGACAAGCCAAGCAATTGTTTCATACTTTAGAAATCTCAAACCTATAAACTTTCACGCAATATATGAGCGCGAGCCATGAACATAGCACTATGGGTGGAATAGAATATGATGATGGGGGTTATGTGGAGAAGACAAAAACGAAGAAATTCTCACATCAACGAGGATAATCAATGAGCTATGGAGATGCCCATCGATTGATGTTAATGCAAGGAGTAGGGATTGCCATGCAACGGATGCACTAGAGCTATAAATGCATGAAAGCTCAACAAAAGAAACTAAGTGGGTGTGCATCCAACTTGCTTGCTCATGAAGACCTAGGGCACTTGAGGAGGCCCATTGTTGGAATATACAAGCCAAGTTCTATAATGAAAAATTCCCACTAGTGTATGAAAGTGACAAAACAAGAGACTCCCTATCATGAAGATTATGGTGCTACTTTGAAGCACAAGCGTGGCAAAGGATAGTATCATTGTCCCTTCTCTCTTTTTCTCTCATTTTTCTTTTTTTGGGCCTTCTCTTTTTTTATGGCCTTTCTCTCTTTCTTTATTTATTCCTCACTTGGGACAATGCCCTAGAAAATGATGATCATCACACTTCTATTTATTTACAACTCAATGATTACAACTCGATACTAGCACAAAGTATGAGTCCATATGAATGCCTCCGGCGGTGTACCGGGATATGCAATGAACCAACAGTGACATGTATGAAAGAATTATCAAAGGTGGCTTTGCCACAAATACTATGTATACTACATGATCATGCTAGCAATATGACAATGATGAATGTGTCATGATAAATGGAATGGTGGAAAGTTGCGTGGCAATATATCTCGGAATGGCTATGGAAATGCCATAATAGGTAGGTATGGTGGCTGTTTTGGGGAAGATATAAGGAGGTTTATGTGTGAAAGAGCGTATCATATCACGGGGTTTGGTTGCACCGGCGAAGTTTGCACCAACTCTCAATGTGAGGCTAGCAATGATGGAAGGGTGAGAGTGCGTATAATCCATGGACTCAACATTAGTCATAAAGAACTCACATACTTATTGCAAAAATCTACAAGTCATCAAAAACCAAGCACGACGCGCATGCTCCTAGGGGGATAGGTTGGTTGGAAAAGATAATCGCTCGTCCCCGACTGCCACTCATAAGGAGGACAATCAAAGAACACCTCATGTTTCAAATTTGTTACATAACGTTTACCATACGTGCATGCTACGGGACTTGCAAACTTCAACACAAGCATTTCTCAAATTCACAACTACTCAACTAGCACGACTTTGATATTATTACCTCCATATCTCAAAACAATCATCAAGCATCAAACTTCTCTTAGTATTCAACACACTCATAAGAAAGTTTTTTTACTAATCTTGAATACCTAGCATATTAGGATTATTTAAGCAAATTACCATGCTATTTAAGACTCTCAAAATAATCTAAGTGAAACATGAGAGAATAATAGTTTTGTATGACCTTGAAGTATGTCTAGAGGGGGGTGATTAGACTACTTGACCGATTAAAAATCTAACCTTTTCCCAATTTTAGACATTGGCAGATTTTAGCTATCTTTGAACAAGTCAAGCAATCTTCACACAATTCAAGCAAGCATGCAAAGAGTATATAGGCAGCGGAAATTAAAGCATGCAACTTGCAAGAATGTAAAGGGAAGGGTTTGGAGGATTCAAACGCAATTGGAGACACGGATGTTTTTGTCGTGGTTCTGATAGGTGGTGCTATCGTACATCCACGTTGATGGAGACTTCAACCCATGAAGGGTAACGGTTGTGCGAGTCCACGTAGGGCTCCACCCACAAAGGGTCCACGAAGAAGCAACCTTGTCTATCCCACCATGGCCGTCGCCCACGAAGGACTTGCCTCACTAGCGGTAGATCTTCACAAATTGGCGATCTCCTTGCCCTTACAAACTCCTTGGTTCAACTCCACAATCTTGTCGGAGGCTCCCAAGTGACACCTAGCCAATCTAGGAGACACCACTCTCCAAGAAGTAACAAATGGTGTGTTGATGATGAACTCCTTGCTCTTGTGCTTCAAATGATAGTCTCCCCAACACTCAACTCTCTCTCACAGGATTTGGATTTGGTGGAAAGAAGATTTGAGTGGAAAGCAACTTGGGGAAGGCTAGAGATCAAGATTCATGTGGTTGGAATGGAATATCTTGGCCTCAACACATGATTAGGTGGTTCTCTCTCAAAACTGGTAAGTTGGAAGTGTAGGTTTGTTCTGATGGCTCTCTCCATGAATGAAGAGGAGGTGAAGGGGTATATATAGCCTCCACACAGAATCTAACCATTACACACAATTTACCAAACTTGGTGGGCCCGAATCAACAAACTCGGTCGGACCGATTCAGTAAACCTAGTGACCGTTAGAGTTTTCGGTGGGACTGACATGCAACTCGGTAGGACCGATATGGTTAGGGTTAGGGCATAACGTAATCTCGGTGAGACCGATTACACAAACTCGGTGAGACTGATTTTGGTAATTAGCTAACCAGAGAGTTGGTCAGGTAAACTCGGTGGGACCGATTCGCTCTTCCGGTGAGACCGAAAAGTTACGAAAGGGAAACAGAGAGTTTACATTGCAATCTCGATGGGACCGACCGCTCACTTCGGTTAGACCGAAACGTTACGAAGGGAAACAGAGAGATTACAATCCCATCTCGGTGAGACCGAGATCCCTATTGGTGAGACCAATTTTCCTAGGGTTTGTGGCAGTGGCTATGACATATGAACTCGGTGGCGCCGGATAGAAAGAATCGGTGGGGCCGAGTTAGACTTTAGGTTTAGGTCATATGTGGATGTGAGAAAGTAGTGGAGGGTTTTGGAGCATATCACTAAGCACATTAAGCAAGAGGCTCATTAAGCAACACCTCATCCCTCCTTGATAGTATTAGCTTTTCCTATAGACTCAATGTGATCTTGGATCACTAAAATGTAAAATGAAGAGTCTTGAGCTTTTGAGCTTGAGCCAATCCTTTGTCCTTAATATTTTGAGGGATCCACTTTGATCATCCATGCCATGCCATTCATTGAGCTTTCCTGAAATATTTGTCTTGGAATAGCATTAGCTCAATGAGCTATATGTTGTTATGAATTACCAAAACCACCTAGGGATAGTTTCACTTTCAATCTCCCCTTTTTGGTAATTGATGACAACATATAGATCAAAGCTTCGACAAATGATAATAAGATTGAAAAACATCGTCGCTTTGAGAAGTATGTGATAAGTAAGAGCTCCCCCTAAATTTGTGCATGTTTTAAGATTTGCTTTGGACTGCAAATGCACAAGGAATTAGGCTCATGGGTTACTCTTCCATGTCACATACATCTTGGTGGATCGCTCAAAATAATAAGGATTGAATACATGCACTCATCACCAAGCAAAGTGAATGATCATATAAGGATAAGTAAGATAATATCAACTAACAAGCATAAGTGTAGCTTATGATCAAACACATGATCATCAATGTCTCACAGGAAATAGCATAGTATCTCAAGCAATCAAAGGCAAACAAAGTTCAACCAAGAAGACAAGAGAGAACAAAAGCAAACTCTCTCTCGAAGCCCTATGATCTATACATTTTTCTCCCCCTTTGGCAACAAGTTACCAAAAATTTCCTAGAAAATGCATAGGACTATATCGTCTCTCAGGCTTGGTCTTCTGCTGGTGGCGTAGAGACGGCTCCTTGGACGAAGACTTCAGTTGATGTGGAAGGAGCTGAAGGAGTTGGTGCTGGAGCTGGTTATACTGGAGCTGTAGCTGGAGCAGATGAAGTGACTCGTGTGCAGTAATCGGCTCTGTAGCTGATCTCTGAGCTCGAGGCACTCTGGGAAATGCATCAGTTGTTGTCATGCCCTTCCTCTCCTGCATGTCATCATGTAGCTGCTCCACAACTGACTGAACCTAAGTTACTTTGACATCAAGATCATAGAATTTTTGTTCCATGATTCTTTCCAGGCTCTCCTTGTTTTGATTTAGGGTGGCCAACCCCTTCTCAATCCGCAGAGTTGATGCTATCAAGTAACCAAGCTGCTCCTGCTTGTTCTTCAAAAAGTACTCAGATGCCTCTGCTAGAGTTGGCATCTTGGCAGCCTTCTCCTTCCTTGCCTTCTCCTTCTTCTCTTGAGCTTGTACTGGTGATGGTTCATTCTCAGTCATGACAACTTGATTGTCCTCAAAGTCAGGATAGAGAACAAAGTGTTCCTTATCCAACAGATACTTCCATGTGCCCATCTTTGAGTTAATCAACTCCTGAATCTGTGGGGCATATCCACAGCTCCTCTTTTGGTCTACTGCTGTCCTCTTGATAGTTTCAACTATGAGGCTCATGACCTTGAATTTTTGGGGCACATCAAATATGTGAAGAAAATTAATTGCATGCCCTCTGATCATTTGTGGTCACCTGATTTGGGCAACAGAGTGTGCCTTAGGATCCAATTGATCGTTGGCAGCCTTGACAGAAGAAAATGAACTGATCCAAACTTGAAAGTCTCAAGTGCATCATCTGGGATCTCCTTGTACATCTGTGACATAGAGTTGTGATCCATCTTCTTCTTGGCATAAACGTCCAATTCATCTTCACATTCCTTTGAAGCATTGATCAGACTAGCCCATTCCTCTATGGTTGATTGGTATCTCGTTCCTTCAGACATCCAAACTATCCTGCCATCTGGATAGAAATGTGTTGTGGAGTAGAATTGCATAATGAGCTCGTCATTCCAGTTTGTGAGCTTCTGCCCAACAAAATCTGCAACTCCACACGCACTGAAGCTGTCATACACTCCAGGATAGTGTTCTTCATTTTTTTGTATGTAGGTCCAGTCGACCCACCTCATATCACACACTATGGGCTTTTTATCCAGCAAGATGGTCTCATAGAAGTCCTGCTGCTCCTTGGTGTGGAACCCGTAATCTACAGCAGTCCTTCTCCTGGTGGCATATGGATCTGACTCTCTCCATAGCCTCAACCCTAAGTCTCTCCTGATCTTCATGTTCTCAGCCACATGATGAGCATCATTGTGGTCTGTAATCTTGGGTTTGAGCTTCCTTAGGACTTGCCCTTCATCATCTTCCTCAGCAGCAACATCAGGCACTGGGGCCTTGTTCTTTTCAGCAGCTGGTATACTCCTGGTATTCCTCTTAGGTGCACTCTTGGGCTTGGGGGCAGCTTTGGGTGCTACTTTGGGCTTTGAAGTTGCAGCCCCTGACTTTATAGCATCACCCATCAGCTTTTGTGTCTTGGGTGCTGGTGCAGCAACCTCTTCTTCTTCTTCTTCTTCATCTTCTTCCATCATGGAAGGCTTTCCTATTACTCTGGCCATGGTCTTCTTGACCCTTTCCTTCCTTTTCTTTCCTTCTGCAGCAGGCTCTTTGGGTTGGGATTCCAAAGAAGCTTGAGTGGAGACTCTGGCTTTGGACATTGGTTGTCTACCTGCTGGCCTTTTGATCTTCATCCCTGGCTTTACTGCAGTTGAGCTGTACTCCTTCTTGAGCACTTTGTTCTTTGAACTAGCCTCAACCTCAACTGCCACATAATCCTCATCCTCAAACTCTGAGGTATTCTTCTTCCTTGTCCTAGTGGCAGCCTTGGGCAAACTGCTGGGAGTGCTTCTGCTCCCCTCATCTGAGCTGCTAGATGGACTAGTGCCCTCACTCATGTGAATCTGCTCTTCTAACTTGTTCTGGCTGTCACTTTGGTCTGACATGCTGCACACATCGATTTGACCCCGTGAATAGTTATAGATGAGGTAGAGTGGATGAGCATCACCAAATGCAGAGATTTTTGCAAAGAATGATTCAAAAACTTAGTTTTAGTTTTCCATGTAAAGCATTTCGGATCTACCGATTTTCAAACTCGGTGATACCGAAGCAGTTTTGGAACCTAAACTAGTGTACTCCGTCAGACCGAGTCACAGTTCGGTGGCACCGAGACTGCTAGGGTTTCACAAAGTTCTAAAATCGGTCACACCGATTAGCAATTCTCGGTTAGACCGAGAGTTACTAGTGCAATGGCGTTAGCCAAATCGGTGCGACCGAGTTTTTCAACTCTGTGGGTTCGAGATGGTTTCGGCGGAAACCTAACCCTAAATTTTCGAATCACATCTATTCTAAGGATTGTATTGACTGGATAGAGGTGTTTCAATCGTGGCAAGAAGCATTATGTACACAACGTGCTAAGAATCAGACGAGGATAGCACTGTGATCGAGTTCATACCCTAGTTTGGCGGTGAACTCGCTACAGCGGCAATGGCGGAGATGAATCCCGTTGACGCGGCGGAGACCAGCGACAGGAGGCGGCTGGCGACGAAGTCGGCGATCCGGAGACCTAGTAGGTAGAGCGAGCTATGCGCGGGCGAGGAGTTTCAGAGAAAGTTTTCCAAAATTTGCCCGTGTGAATATATAGCCCGACACTGTCGGTGTGACCGAGTGGAACAACTCGGTGGCACCGAGATGCATAACTGTTAATTCTGACAACTCGGTGTGACCGAAAAGTTCAAATCGGTTGCATCGAGATGAAAACCTAGATTGACTTAGTAATCTCGGTATGACCGAAATGGATGAATCGGTCGCATCAAGATCACAAAGAAGTTTTGGAAGTTTTAAGTCTATGATTTAATCGGGGACTCTGAGTGCTCTTCACACAGAGTGGTTCAAATCTAACTTGATCAAATTTTGTGATGTAGCATGAATAGAGTTTGAGACGAGAAAAGCATAGATAGCTAGAGAAGGTTCTTAGGCATTCTTGTCCATCCACTTGGCCAAAGAAAAAGAAGCCAATCAATCAAAACAACAAGTGGATGTCCTCGAATGAGTAAAATATGCAACCAACATGCTCACACAATGAAATGACAAATGAAATATGTGACAAAGCATGCACAACCAATTCTAGCATCTATCAAACAATTGGCGATGACTAGGTCATCTGTATATGAGTATATTGACCTAGGAGTCAAATGAGAACATTTGATCATAGGTCATACTCATCGCTTTAAGCTCAAGTGGGGTTACCACTTTTACATAATGCATTGATACGTTCACATCATTAGAGTTGCTTTGACTCAATTCTTAGAGTTAAGCTCCCCTAGATGTGAGATCCCCTTAGAGGGATGAACTAACCTTGGGTTTTGTCGATGATGACTTCATGTAGGTGTTGAAGATGTGGATGCTCAATGTTGATGTAGATCTTTTGGAGCAATCCTCTGGAGTGAGTTGCACTTTCAATACCTACATGGGTTAGTCCCACAAGGAACAAACAAGAATATCCATAGACATAGAGTGATGCACACACAAAATGATGTCCATGATAACATTAGGTTACCCTGTCCCTTGCCTTACCAACATGAGGGTTTGTGACTCCTTGAACTAGTGCAAGATATGGAAGATGATTGCACTTGTCCTTGCCATAATGATATGAGTGAATAATGTTGGCGGAGTCACCCTCAAGAACTCTCTAGTTCTTCTTCTTGGGATCCACATCATCTTGATGGGAATCCTTGGTGTAGTAGTTGTACTCGATGAAGTAGAACTTGACATTGTCTTGGGAACCCACTTGACCAAGGCCTTAGGTGCTTCTTCAAATGCATCAATCTCCTCTTGAAGCTTGTCCTTGCCTTTGTTCTTGTGGTCTTGTGGTGGAAGATCATCTTGTGCTTGTGTTCCCTTGAAGGAAGTAGGATCATACTTCTCTTGTTGAGGAACAAACTTCGTCTTGGGGTATTGATCTTCTTCCCACTCTACTCCATTGGCATTGAACTTTTGTTCAAAACCAACACCTTGGTTCCTCCAGTGCCTTCCTTGCTTGCGTACAATTTCCTCGAATTGCTTACTCCCAGCAAGGCTCTTGTATACACCTTTCTCTATAATTCCCTTCAATAAGCTGTTTTCTTGCTGAAGTGTAACTTGGCTAAGATGATCATTAGTGGAATCAAGAGAACTACTAGAAGCAACAATATTGGATTTAGCATTGCTATTGTTACTACTAGAGGAAGAATCTTTCTTGTTCTTGTTACTTGACTTGACTTGAGGCATGTAAGTAGAAAGAGTAAACGCTTGGCAATGTAAGAAGAACTTTTCTTACGGAGATCATCATTGATTGCTTTTAGGAACTCATGATCTTGCTCAATATTGAGCTTTTCAAAGCGTAACTTCTCATGAGCCCTTAAAAGTTCTCGATGATCTTCGAAGATAGTTTCATGAGCTAACTTAAGAGTGTTTAGTTCTTTAGTTAGAAGCTCAATCTTTTCCTTATCATTGTCATTCGTTTCATCTTGATTAGCATGATTAATTGACGTTTCATCATAGTATTCATCACTAGAGTTGTCAACAAGTAAATCATCATCACCTAGCAAGTCATCTTCATCACTATTAAAATCAACATACTCGGGGTGTGTTACCTTAGGACCTTTGGTCATGAAGCATCTTCCAATTCCTTCATTTGGTGAATCAAATATGCCGTAGGAGTTGGTTGACACAAGTGCTAGACCGGCAACACCTTCATCTTGAGTGTATTCAGAGTCGGAGTGATAGCTTCTCTCGGAGTGATTGTCGGAGTCGGAGTCGGATACCCATTCACCAACGTGATTTTGATGTCTTTGTTTTGTGTAGCTCTTTGATGACTTGTCCTTCCTTTCCGAATCCTTGCTTCTCCATGAGGGTCTTCGTTCATAACGATCATCTCTACTCCTTCTCTCTCTTGGTGGTGATTATTCTCTTCTACTTCTTCTCTTGGGAGAATCTTCTCTTCTTTTGTAGGGTGCCGTACACTCATTGGAATAGTGTCCGGGTCTCCCACAATTGTAGCAATTTTGCACTCGACTAGAAGATCTTTTGTCATTGTAGGACCTTGATTAGAGCTTCTTTCTTTGCTTCTACTCTTGTAGAATTTGTTGAAGTTCTTCACCATTAAGCTCAATTCTTCATTGAAGGTTTGTTTCTCACTTGATGATGTGGGGGCTTCACATGAGGCTTTGTAAGCACCACTTGACTTGTTGTGAAGTTCCCCCTTATCCTTGAGTGACATCTCATGAGCAACAATTCTTCCAATGACTTCTGTTGGCTTGAGATCTTTGTAATTTGGCATCATTTGGATCAATGTGCACATGGTATCGTATATTCCATCCAATGCTGTTAGGATCTTCTTGATGATGAATCTGTCGGTCATCTCTTCACTCCCTAAGCCGGCAATCTCATTTGTTATAAGAGCAAGCCTAGAGTACATTTCAGCGACACCTTCATCATCCTTCATTTTGAACTTGTCAAGCTGACTTTGGAGCACATCCAACTTGGATTCCTTGACGGAGTCGGTACCTTCATGCATATCAACCAAAGTATCCCAAATTTCCTTTGCATTCTCAAGACGGGTGATTTTGTTGAACTCTTCGGGGCACAAGCCATTGAAGAGGATATCACAAGCTTGAGCATTGTATTGCAGCATCTTTAATTCATCCGCATTAGCTTCACGGTTCGGCTCTCTCCCATCAAAGAATTCACCTTGCAAGCCAATACACGCAATAGCCCAAACGGTGGGGTTATGTCCGAGAATATGCATTTTCATCTTATGCTTCCAACTAGCAAAATTAGTGCCATCAAAGTAAGGACCTATATGGTGATAATTTCCCTCGCTAGACGCCTACTCTCCTAGGTTGTGAAACCAAGGCTATGACCACCAAAAGCTATGGAAATCAAAGCAAATGGAGACCAAAGCTCTGATACCACTTGTAGGACCTTGAAGTATGTCTAGAGGGGGGGTGATTAGACTACTTGACCGAATAAAAACCTAACCTTTTCCCAATTTTAGACTTTGGCAGATTTTAGCTATCTTTGAACAAGTCAAACAATCTTCACACAATTCAAGCAAGCATGCAAAGAGTATATAGGCAGCGGAAATTAAAGCATGCAACTTGCAAGAATGTAAAGGGAAGGGTTTGGAGGATTCAAGCATGAATGTAAAGGGAAGGGAACGCAATTGGAGACACATATGTTTTTGTCGTGGTTCCGATAGGTGGTGCTATCGTACATCCACGTTGATGGAGACTTCAACCCACGAAGGGTAATGGTTGCGCGAGTCCACGGAGGGCTCCACCCACGAAGGGTCCACGAAGAAGCAACCTTGTCTATCCCACCATGGCCGTCGCCCACGAAGGACTTGCCTCACTAGTGGTAGATCTTCACGAAGTAGGCGATCTCCTTGCCCTTACAAACTCCTTGGTTCAACTCCACAATCTTGTCGGAGGCTCCCAAGTGACACCTAGCAAATCTAGGAGACACCACTCTCCAAGAAGTAACAAATGGTGTGTTGATGATGAACTCCTTGCTCTTGTGCTTCAAATGATAGTCTCCCCAACACTCAACTCTCTCTCACAGGATTTGGATTTGGTGGAAAGAAGATTTGAGTGGAAAGCAACTTGGGGAAGGCTAGAGATCAAGATTCATGTGGTTGGAATGGAATATCTTGGCCTCAACACATGAGTAGGTGGTTCTCTCTCAGAACTGGTAAGTTGGAAGTGTAGGTTTGTTCTGATGGCTCCTCCACTAATGAAGAGGAGGTGGAGGGGTATATATAGCCTCCGCACAAAATCTAACCGTTACACACAATTTACCAAACTCGGTGGGACCGAATCAACAAACTCGGTCGGACCGATTCAGTAAACCTAGTGACCGTTAGGGTTTTCGGTGGGACTGACATGCAACTCGATAGGACCGATATGGTTAGTGTTAGGGCATAACGTAATCTCGGTGAGACCGATTACACAAACTCGGTGAGACCGATTTTGGTAATAAGCTAACCAGAGAGTTGGTTAGGTAAACTCAGTGGGACCGATTTGCTCTTTCGGTGAGACCAAAAAGTTACGAAAGGGAAACAGAGAGTTTACATTGCAATCTGGTGGGACCGATCGCTCACCTCGGTTAGACCGAAACGTTACGAAGGGAAACAGAGAGATTACAATCCCATCTCGGTGAGACCGATTACACAAACTCGGTGAAACCGATTTTGGTAATTAGCTAACCAGAGAGTTGGTCAGGTAAACTCGGTGGGACCGATTTGCTCTTTCGGTGAGACCGAAAAGTTACGAAAGGGAAACGGAGAGTTTGCATTGCAATCTCGGTGGGACCGATCGCTCAATTCGGTTAGACCGAAATGTTACGAAGGGAAACAGAGAGATTACAATCCCATCTCGGTGAGACCGAGATCCCTATCGGTGAGACCGATTTGCCTAGGGTTTGTGGCAGTGGCTATGACATATGAACTCGGTGGCGCCGGATAGAACGAATCGGTGGGGCTGAGTTTGACTTTAGGTTTAGGTCATATGTGGATGTGAGAAAGTAGTGGAGGGTTTTGGAGCATATCACTAAGCACATGAAGCAAGAGGATCATTAAGCAACACCTCATCCCTCCTTGATAGTATTGGGTTTTCCTATAGACTCAATGTGATCTTGGATCACTAAAATGTAAAATGAAGAGTCTTGAGCTTTTGAGCTTGAGCCAATCCTTTGTCCTTAATATTTTGAGGGATCCACTTTCATCATCCATGCCATGCCATTCATTGAGCTTCCCTGAAATATTTGTCTTGGAATAGCATTAGCTCAATGAGCTATATGTTGTTATGAATTACCAAAAACACGTAGGGATATTTGCACTTTCAAGTTTCTATAAAACAAATCCACCACCGTTCTCTAAAATATATAAGTGAAATATTAGAGCAAAACTATATAACTCAAAAGATATAAGTGAAGCACAAAGAGTATTCTAATAATTTCCAAATCATGTATGGCCCTCTCAAAAGGTGTGTACAGCAAGGATGATTGTGGTAAACTAAAAACCAAAGACTCAAATCATACAAGACGCTCCAAGAAAAACACATATCATGTGGTGAATAAAAATATAGCTCCAAGTAAAGTTACCGATGGAAGTATACGAAAGAGGGGATGCCTTCCGGGGCATACCCAAGCTTTGGCTTTTTGGTGTCCTTAGATTATCTTGGCGGTGCCATGGGGATCCCCAAGCTTAGGCTCTTTCCACTCCTTGTTCCATAATCCATCAAAATCTTTCACCCAAAACTTGAAAACTTCACAACACAAAACTCAACAGAAATCTCGTGAGCTCCGTTAGCGAAAGAAAAAACAAAAGACCACTTCAAGGTACTGTAATGAACTCATTATTTATTTATATTGGTGTTAAACCTACTGTATTCGAACTTCTCTATGGTTTATAAACTATTTTACTAGCCATAGATTCATCAAAATAAGCAAACAACACACGAAAAACAGAATCTGTCAAAAACAGAACAGTCTGTAGTAATCTGTAACTAACGCAAACTTCTGGAAATCCAAAAAATCAGCCAAAATAGGAAGACCTGGGAAATTTGTTTTTTGATCAGCAGCAATTGGAATCACTATTTTATCACGTTCTGGTGATTTTTAACAATTTTTTTCGTAAACAGAAAGTTTCTGGAAATTACAGCAAGATCAAATAACTATCATCCAAGAAGATCATATAGGTTTAACTTGGCACAAACACTAATTAAAACATAAAAATACATCTAACCAGAGGATAGATCAAATATTTATTCCTAAACAGAAGTAAAAGCAAAAAAAACTAAAAATAAAATTGGGTTGCCTCCCAACAAGCGCTATTGTTTAACGCCCCTAGCTAGGCATAAAAGCAAGGATAGATCTAGGTATTGCCATCTTTGGTAGGCAATCCATAAGTGGCTCTCATGATAGATTCATATGGTAATTTTATTTTATTCCTAGGGAAGTGTTCCATGCCTTTCTTTAATGGAAATTGGAATCTAAAATTCCCTTCCTTCATATCAATAATTGCGCCAATCATTCTAAGGAAAGGTCTACCGAGAATAATAGGATATGAAGGATTGCAAGCTATATCAAGAATGATAAAATCTACGGGCACATAATCCATATTTACAACAATAAGAACATAATTAATTCTTCCCATAGGTTTCTTAATAGTGGAATCCGCAAGGTGCAAGTTTAGAGAGCAATCATCAAAATCACGGAAATCTAGCAAATCGCACAAAGTTTTGGGAATAGTGGAAACACTAGCACCCAAATCACATAAGGCATAGAACTCATGATCCTTAATATTAATTTTAATAGTAGGTTCCCACTCATCATAAAGTTTTCTAGGGATAGAAACTTCCAACTCAAGCTTTTCTTCATAAGATTGCATCAAGGCATCAACGATATGTTTAGTAAACGCTTTATTTTGACTATAAGCACGAGGAGAATTTAGAACGGATTGCAACAAGGAAATACAATCAATCAAAGAGCAATTTTCATAATTAAATTCCTTGAATTCCAAAATAGTGCGTTTATTAGCATCTAGGTTTTTGATTTCTTCAATCCCACTATTATCAATTTTAGCATCAAGATCTAAAAACTCCGAATTTTTGGAACGCCTTCTAGGTAAAGGTGGATCATATTCAGTCCCATCATTATCCAGATTCATATTGCAAAACAAAGATTTAATAGGGGACACATCAATAACTTTTAGATCTTCATTTTTATTTTCATAGAAATCCGGTTTAGCGGCCATCTTATGAACTAAGGTAGCCTGCTTATCCGATATTTCAGCTATCAAATTTTCAAGACGAGCAATTTGGGATCTCAAACCATCAAATTCTTTAGACATATCATCGAGCTCTTTATTCATATAGCTCATAAAACTTTTTTGTTCCTTAAGCTCATTTCTGAAGAAATTATTATGCTCAAATTGCAGAACCATAAAACTCCTGACGTTGCTTTCGATCTCTTCTAACCTTTTAAGGTGAAGATCACCAAATCTAGGTAGAGCCATCGTGACAAACAAGCAATCCAACACACGAGCAAACAAAAAGCAAGCGAAAAAGAGGCGAACGGAAAAGAGAGGGAGAAAAAAATGGCAAGGGTGAAGTGGGGGAGAGGAAAACGAGAGGCAAATGGCAAATAATGTAATGCGGGAGATAAGGGATTGTGATGGGTACTTGGTATGTTGACTTTTGCGTAGACTCCCAAGAACGGCGCCAGAAATCCTTCTTGCTACCTCTTGAGCACTGCATTGGTTTTTCCCTTGAAGAGGAAAGGGTGATGCAGCAAAGTAGTGTAAGTATTTCCCTCAGTTTTTGAGAACCAAGGTATCAATCCAGTAGGAGGCTATGCGCAAGTCCCTCGTACCTGCACAATACAAATAAATCCTCGTAACCAACGCGATAAGGGGTTGTCAATCCCTTCACGGTCACTTACGAGAGTGAGATCTGATAGATATGATAGGATAATATTTTTGGCATTTTTGGGGATAAATATGCAAAGTAAAATAAAAGCAAAGTAAAAAAGCAAAGGAAATAACTAAGTGTTGGAAGATTAATATGATGAAGATAGACCCTGGGGCCATAGGTTTCGCTAGTGGCTTCTCTCAAGAGCATAAGTATTTTATGGTGGGTGAACGGATTCCTGTTGAGCAATTGACAGAATTAAGCATAGTTATGAGAATATCTAGGTATGATCATGTATATAGGCATCACGTCCGAGACAAGTAGACCGACTCCTGCCTGCATCTACTACTATTACTCCACTCATCGACTGCTATCCGGCATGCATCTAGAGTATTAAGTTCATGAAAACAGAGTAACGCCTTTAAGCAAGATGACATGATGTAGAGGGATAAATTCATGCAATATGATAAAAAACCCATCTTGTTATCCTTGATGGCAACAATACAATACGTGCCTTGCTGCCCCTACTGTCACTGGGAAAGGACACCGCAAGATTGAACCCAAAGCTAAGAACTTCTCCCATTGCAAGAAAGATCAATCTAGTAGGCCAAACCAAACCGATAATTCGAAGAGACTTGCAAAGATAACCAATCATACATAAAAGAATTCAGAGAAGATTCAAATATTTTTCATAGATAATCTTGATCATAAACCCAAAATTCATCGATCTCAACAAACACACCGCAAAAAGAAGATTACATCGAATAGATCTCCACGAGAGAGGGGGAGAACATTGTACTGAGATCCAAAAAGAGAGAAGAAGCCATATAGCTACTAACTATGGACCCGAAGGTCTGAGGTAAACTACTCACACTTCATCGAAGAGGCTATGGTGTTGATGTAGAAGCCCTCCGTGATGGATGCTCCCTCCGGCGGAGCTCCGGAACAGGCCCTAAGATGGGATCTCGTGGGTACAGAAGGTTGCGGCGGTGGAATTAGGTTTTTGGCTCCATATCTGATCGTTTGGGGGTACGTAGGTATATATAGGAGGAAGGAGTACGTCGGTGGAGCAACAGGGGGCCCACGAGGGTGGAGGGCGTGCCTTGGGGGGTGGGCGCGCCCCCTACCTCATGCCTTCCTCTTTTGTTTCTTAAAGTAGGGTCCAAGTCTCCCGGATCATAATCTTCCTAAAAATCACGTTCCCGAAGGTTTCATTCTGTTTGGACTCCGTTTGATATTCCTTTTCTGCGAAACTCTGAAACAGGCAAAAAATAGCAATTCTGGGCTGGGCCTCCGGTTAATTCAAAAGGTTAGTCCCAAAAATAATATAAAAGTGAATAATAAAGTCCAATAATGTCCAAAACAGTAGATAATATAGCATGGAGCAATCAAAAATTATAGATACGTTGGAGATGTATCATACCCTTACGACGGGGGCCACCTTTGGCCCCCTTGGCCTTCTTCTTGGCCTTCTTCTCCGACGCCTTATAGGGCGCCGGCACCAGCATCTTCACGAAACACGGGATGACTGGTTCTTCAGGCAGCGGAGCCGGACACTGGATCCTCTTCGCCCTCTCCATCTAGTCCTGAAGAAGGAATGATGATAAAAGCTCAGACATCACCCTTGAAACAAGCAAGTAGGGGATGCGTTAAAAATAACATGCATCGCTGGCGAGGTGGTTAATATCGTGCCCACGGTCCGAATCTGTGGCCGACGGTTTCTCGTTGCCCTTAAAGAGCAACTTCCAGGCACCTTCGTGAGTGGTTTCGAAGAGCCTCTTCAGGGTATGGTGTTTCTTCGGGTTGAACTTCCATAGAGGGCGGCTTCAGCTTTGGCACGGGAGAATCTGGCGAATTAGCATCACCTGGATTACATCGACAAGTTTGACATCCTTGTCCACCATGCTTTGAACGCGCGTCTACGGTGCTGTCAGGTCATCTGGCGAGCACCAGTTCAGGCTCTTCTCGACCCAGGAGGTAAGTCGCATGGGAGCGCCAGAGTTGAATTCGGCAGCCGCGGCCCGGGTGGCGCCGCGGGGTTGTGTGAAATAGAACCATTGTTTCTGCCATTCCTTTACCGTCTCCACCATAGTGCCTTTCAGCCAGGAAATGGTGGTCAGCTTGCTCACTATGGCGCCCCCGCACTCCGCATGCTGGCCATCCACCACTTTCAGCTTCACATTGAACACCTTAAGCCACAGCCCGAAGTGGGGGTGGATGCGGAGGAAGGCCTCACACACGACGATGAACGCCAAGATGTTGAGGAAAGAGTTCGGAGCCAGATCATGGAAATCTAGGCCGTAATAATATATTAGACCACGGGCGAAGGGGTGAAGTGGAAACCCCAGTCCACGGACGAAGTGAGGGAGGCCAAATATCCGGCCGCCCGAAGCTCGACAATGTCTTTCTCCTTGACGAAGGAGACCATCCATTTGCCTTGACCTCCGGATGTGGACATGGTCGGATGCTTTACGGTGATGGAGAAAGATGGGGACTTGGGCGCTGGAGCTCAAGGATGGAAAGGCAGAGGAAGGGGAAGGCGTGAGTAGACAAGGGCGAATTCTTATCCCCTTATAAAGGGTTGCGAATATCAAGCGCCTCCTCACTCGCCTTAAAACTCGTCTATTCCCAAGGGCTGTGTAAACAACACGGTTGGGTTACCCATACCCGTATTGATGAGAATCCCGCAATAAGGGGACAAGATCTCTGCTTTTACAAGACGTGCCAGTGGTAACCGCGTCTCAAAACATGGGACGGCAGACACAAAACGGTCCGAAATTATGACCGGGCGAACGAGATGTCAAGTTGTAAAAAGTTGTCAGCGGATTGGACTCGTGGAGTATTATATTCTCTGCGGTTATGTGTGGTGTGTGTGACAGGTCCGGATACAATCATCACGTCTGGAGACTATCTTGGAGTTCGGAAAGAAGGGAACCCACCTTGCAATGCCGAAGACAAATCTGTGCACCGGACTCCTCGTCATTGAAGCCTGGTTCAGGGGCTACTAAGGGAGTCCTGGACTAAGGGGTCCTTAGACGTCCGGCCTGTTAGCCATGGGTCGGACTGATGGGCTGTGAAGATGCGAAGACCGAAGACTGCACCCGTGACTGGATGGGACTCTCCTTAGCGTGGATGGCAAGCTTGGCGACCGAATACGTAGATTCCTTTCCTTTGTAACCGACCTTGTGTAACCCTAGATCCTCCCGGTGCCTATATAAACCGGAGGACTTAGTCCGGAAAGGACATATACTCGTTACCATAGTCATACAGGCTAGACTTCTAGGGTTTAGCCATTACGATCTTGTGGTAGATCAACTCTTGTAATACTCATGTCCATCAAGATCAATCAAGCAAGAAGTAGGGTATTACCTACATAGAGAGGGCCCGAACCTGGGTAAACATCGTTTCCCCTGTCTCTTGTTACCATCGACCTTAGATGCATAGTTCGGGACCCCCTACCTAAGATCCACCAGTTTTGACACTGACACCAACGAAGAGGTTCTCTGCCGCGGAGAAGGGGAAGGCTCATCAAGAGGGGCCGGCTCTCCTCCGCCCAAGAGGGGGCGTGATCGCCCTCGCAAGCACGCCGCGACCCCCGATGTGGTTACTCGTGGGCGAGGGCGAATCTCTTTGGGGTCCGGTGCCGTCCCGGGCGGCCGAGGCGGCGTTTCTCCGCCTGGTGGAAACCGCCTGAGGCGTGGCGGGTCCGTCGGCGGGGAGAGGCGCACCATGGTCACCCATCTCCCCGGCTATGCTTCCACTCGGCGGAGGTGCTACCGGAGTTCATTGTGTGGTTGGAGAACCCGACCGGCACCTGGCTCCAGCTTCGGTGCTCCTTTGCCGAGGAGCTGGCGACCATGGGTCCCGGCGGCCTCTGGCTGCAGGCGGACGGCTGCTGCAGCAAGGCCTCGTGGGTCGTGGTGGAGATCTCCGTCGCGGGCAATGTAGCCCTGGCCCGTGGGTGGCAGACGTTTGCCCGCGCGCGCGGTCTGAGCAGGCGGTGCACCTTCCACTTCAAGTATGACGGCGCCGCGGCCCTCTTCGTGATGGTGTTCGGGGAAGATGGTCGCCGCACTGGGTGCTGGCCTGAAGACAGCGATGGTTGAGGGAGTCCTGGACTAAGGGGTCCTCGGGCATCCGGACTATGGTACATGGGCCGAACTGATGGGCTCTGAAGATACAAGACCGAAGACTCTCTCCCGTGTCTGGATATGACTCTCCTTGGTGCGGAAGGCAAGCTTGGTGTCCTGATATGAAGATTCCTTTCTCTGTAACCGACTTTGCACAACCCTAGTTCCCTCTGGTGTCTATATAAACCGGAGGGCTTAGTCCGTAGAGGAGGATCATAATCATAGTCATACAGGCTAGACTTTTAGGGTTTTAGCCATTACAATCTTGTGGTAGATCTACTCTTGTAATACTCATATTCATCAAGATCAATCAAGTAGGAAGTAGGGTATTACCTTCATAGAGAGGGCCCGAACCTGGGTAAACATGCTGTCCCCCGTCTCCTGTTACCATCGACCTAAGACGCACAGTTCGGGACCCCCTACCCGAGATCCGCCGGTTTTGACACCGACATTGGTGCTTTCATTGCGAGTTCTGCTGTGTCGTCGTCAAGAGGTTCGATGGCCCTGTCAATCATCTACAACAATGTTGTTCAGGGAGAAGTCTTCCTCCCGACAGATCTTCAGATTTGGCGGCCAGATGCGGGCCAACTCGCTGGCCATCTAGAGCAGATCGACAGCTACGCCCCTGGCCATCAGGTCAGATTCGAAAGCTCGAACTACGTCGCGGACATCCGCGGAGACTTGGTCTTTGATGGATTCGAGACCGTGGCAGCCGCTCCCTGTCACCTCGATGAATATGACTTAAATCTATCATCAGACCATACCGAGGCGGCAACACATGCAACTGCTCTGGCCCTAGATCTGGAGCAGATCACGCGATCCATGGACGGGATGCTCAACCCCACCACGAGGCCGCAGACTCAGCGGCGTTGGAGCCGCACACAGAACCAACCTCAAGTGGGATCTATGTTACCGGAACCTCGGACACATTTCTGGCTACAGGTTCCGAAGCATGTGCGTTCGCGCACGACGAGCTTGATCGGGCATCGATCATCGAATTCAGCTCCGCGGACATCTTCCGGCACTCGCCTTTAGGCGACATGCTAAACTCATTAGAACACTCTCCTTAGCGGGGGACTCACAGCCGAATTATATCCGGTTCAAACTGGAGGCTGATGACGGAGAATTTCGTTTCTCACCCATCGCCCACTTCATAGCCACTATCGAGGACCTAACCGACATGCTCGATTACGGCTCCGAAGACATCAACGGTATGGACGAGGATGCCGGAGAAGAGGAGGCCCAAAACCCGCCGTTTACCGGACGTTTGACGACCACTTCCTCGTATGACGTATACATGGTGGACACACCTAAAGAGAACAATGGCGACAGCAAGAAGGATCCAGTCGAGGATAAACCTCCCGAGATACAGCCAAAACACCGACGTCAGTGGCGCCACTCTAAATCACGCCGTGCAAAAGACAGCGATACCGGCACAAGAGAAGATAACACCCCGGACGGTAATGAAGACAATGAAGACCCCGTTGAGACAACTTTCGAACCGGACGAACGGGAAGACGGACAAGTTAGCCCTAATGAACATGCCATACACGAAGACTCGGAGGACAGTAATTATCTTCCGCTCTCCGAGGATGAGGTGAGCCTCGGCAATGATGATTTTATCGTGCCTGAGGAACCTCTCGAGCAGGAGCGCTTTAAGAGCCAGCTAATAGCCACTGCAATGAGCCTGAAAAAGAAGCAGCGACAGCTTCAAGCTGATCAAGATCTGCTCAACGATAGATGGACTGATGTCCTGGCAGCCGAGGAGTATGGCCTCAAGCGTCCAGCCAAAAGTTACCCGAAGCGCAAATTGCTACCTCAGTTCGATGATGAGGAGCTAGAGCCCGTACCATCATCGCACAATGCGGACGACCGACCACCACGTGGTCGGGACAAAGCGGCAACTCAAGCCGAACACCAGCCCGCCCCACCTCATCGTAAAGGCAGAGACAAAACAGCTCGGGGACATACGTATGACCTGCGGCAGGACTTGGATAGTAGAGCAGGTCAGAACAGATCGATCTATGGATCATGGGGACGTGCCACGACACGCGATAACGGCTATCTAGCCGGACGCAATAATCATACTCACGCCCGGGCCGAGAACCGCAGACAGACTCCATCCGAGCTACGTCGTGACGTGGCCCGATATAGAGGCGCCGCACACCCCCTTTGCTTCACTGACGAGGTAATGGAGCACGGATTCCCAGAAGGGTTTAAACCCGTAAACATCGAATCATACGATGGGACAATACACCCCGCGGTATAGATTGAGGACTTTCTCCTTCACATTCATATGGCCCACGGCGATGATCTCCAAGCCATCAAATACCTCCCATTAAAACTAAAGGGACCAGCACGACACTGGCTAAACAGCCTTCTAAAGAACTCCGTTGGCAGCTGGGAAGACCTGGAAGACGCCTTTCGTGACAACTTCCAATGTACATATGTCCGGCCACCAGATGCCGATGACTTAAGTCACATCATCCAGCAGCCCGGAGAGTCAGCCAGGAAGCTCTGGACTAGGTTCTTAACTAAAAAGAACCAAATTGTCGATTGTCCGGATGCCGAAGCCCTCGCGGCCTTCAAACACAGCGTCTGGGATGAGTGGCTCGCCCGCCACCTCGGTCAAGAAAAACCAAAATCCATGGCAGCCCTTACCGCTCTAATGACCCGCTTTTGCGCGGGAGAAGACAGCTAGCTTGTTCGTAGAAGCAATAGCGCCAGCGACCCGGGCACTTCCGAAGTCCGAGACGGCAACGGCAAGCCACGATGCAGTAAACACAAGCGTCGCAATAATAACGAAATAACGCAAGACACGGCGGTCAACACCGGATTCAGCGGCTCCAAACCCGGTCAACAGAAAAAGCCATTCAAGGCAAATAGAGACGGACTATCCAATCTCGACAGGATACTGGATCGGCCCTGCCAAATTCATGGCACCCCTGGTAAACCAGCTACTCACACTAACAGAAGCTGCTGGGTCTTCAAACAAGCTGGCAAGCTTAATGCCGAACACAAGGGGAAGCGGCCGCCCAGTGACAGCGATGACGAAGAGACTCGCCAGCCGAATACCGGGATTCAGAAGCAATTTCCCCCCAAAGTGAAAATCGTAAACATGGTATACGTGACGCACACCACTACAGGGGAGCGCACGCGCGCTCCATAGGACGCATACGCCATAGAGCTGGTTCCCCCGAAGTTTAGTCATATCCGTCCCGAAGGTTTGGCAGCTCTGATCATCGATCCAATTATCGACGGGTTCCATCTCACGGAAGTCCTTATGGACGGCGGCAGTAGCCTTAATCTACTCTACTAAGACACTGTCTGCAAAATGGGCATCGATCCTTCAAGAATCAAACCCACCAAAACTATCCTCAAGGGAGCAGTACCCAGTGTAGAAGCTCACTGCACGGGCTCCATCACATTGGAAGTCGTTTTCGGTTTGCCGAACAACTTCCGAAGCGAGGGCTTGACCTTTGATATTGCCCCGTTCCATAGTAGCTACCATGCAATTCTGGGGCATACTGCTTTCGCTCGTTTTAATGTGGTCCCACTCTACGCCCACGCAAAACTTAAAATGCCCGGTCCACGCGGCGTCATAACAGTAAATGGAAATACGGAACACTCCTTCTGTACAGAAGACCATACTACGGCTATTACGGCCGAAGTACAAAGCAGCCTCATCAAGCCGCATAACTAATCGGCCATTAAGCCGCCTGTCCGTATTAAATGGAACCGATCAATCTCAGAGCTGGATTAGAAGTTCGGCCTCCATCTTTCGCCCTACACACATGCAAAGTTTATACCGTGCATGCATAATTATGTACTTAAAATACCTTGGTCATCGGCGGAGGCACAATACAGACAAGCTTAAAAGCACTCCCATTTCCTCCTTTTTCTTTTCTAACCATTTTTTATCTCTTATCACAGGTGGCTCAAATACTGGTCATCTCACGGGCTCTTTTGGAGTTCGACTTCATACACTCACCCAAAGGTTATTCCTGTTAAGGAATCCTTTCTTCGAGGCAAGGCGACACAGACGTGTGGCAGGAGGTCCAAATAATTTTGTGTAGACTGCACTCTCTATTTCGAGCCTGTAAAGTGCCTTCTCCCTTAGCCTTCGACCACCGGCATGTCAAATAGCCTAGGTCATGGCGTTACTATTTGTAAAATGGCAATTGACATATCAATCAGATTCCAGTGAACATAATCCGTATCCAATATTCGCTTTTTCTAAAGAGCTAAAAAAAATCCGGTTGTTTCACACTCGCACCTTGGCACAGATTGCCAGGGGCTCGATATGGGAACAAATGAGTTGCCGTAAAAGTCCGAACAACTTTATAGCACACTTTGGCGTCACGAGTTTGGCCTTATATGCACCAGCTCCGAATCATGTCTTTGGTCAATAGTTGGGTTGCCCGGCTCCTGTGCTTACTACCTTACGTTTCGCTATATCGGCTAGGGTAGTAAAGGGAGAACTACTGCGATTGTGTCCCGGTTTATCCAGATGAGCACCTCAGTAGAGAAAGCCGAAAACTGACTGACATGATACGACGAGAGCTAGTCAACCACTCGATGACTTACTAGAATCTTTCACGATTCTTTCCGTATTACATGAAGGGTCGTTCTTATGGTCACCCATGTAACGCACCGTATTCGGATAACTACGTACATACCAGGGGCTATATTGTGGACCCACTGTCAAACTCCTATGGCTAATTGAAAGTTTTAAAGCCCTATAGTCCGATTTCCTAGTTCGCCACATTGACACCTCCTTCACGGACCAAGACGTTGGGTCAAGAGTGATTAAGTGCTTTTCCGAACAACCCCATATTTTATGCGAGGGGGCTCAAGCCGACGACTGGAAACTTTCAGATTATACACAAAAAAAGGCCGCACAGGAGGAGCCAAAACTTTCAGGCCTAGCCTTAAAATATCATAATATTGTTTTTACAATTTCAATACGTTTCACTCGAACATCATATCTTTCGAGCACTGACCCTCTATCAAGCGGGCACCCTCTAAGACATCCTCGAAGTAATGCTCTGGCGTGTGATGCTCCTTGCCCTTGGGTGGACTTTTCGCTGCAATATCGGTGGTCTTCATCTTCGCCCAGTACGTCTTGACGCGGGCAAAAGCCATCCGTGCATCTTCAATACACGTTGACCCTTAACAGTGTCGATACGCGGCACCGCATCGACAAGTTGCTGCACCAAACCAAAATAACTATTCGGAATTGGCTCAGTCGGCCACAGCCAGACCATGACGTCTTTCATGGTAAAACCGGATATCTTGTGGAGCTCGGCCCACTGGGCCATCTGTTCGTTCAGCAACAGCGGGCGCTTTGTCGTGCCAAATTGTGACCAGAAAAGCTTCTCCGTTGCGTACCCTTCTTGCACCTCATAAAACTGCGCCACATCGGAGGCGCTCTTCAGCAAGTCCAAGAATGTGTCTGGAGAACTCCACATTTGATTAAGCGGGGAATACTTCGGATCGACAAACTTCCAGCTTGCCGGAACTCCACATTTTCTGTAATAAGAAGGGCTTACCGGCCGCTATCTCCCCAGCTTGCCGGAACTCTTCCCGAGCCGCTCTAGACTCAGATCGTGCTTCTCTCGCCTCTTGTAAGGCCTTGTCGAGATCGGCCGCTTTGGCTTTATTATCACTCTCGAGGAATTCGCACCAGAAAGTGGCTTCTTTCAGCTCGCGTGCCATGGTAGACATTTTCTCCTCACATTGGCGCTGAGCAGCCTGTCCGGCTTTTGACTCATCAACTGCCTTTCTGGCAGCCACATTACTCATCCAGGCATGCTCCTTGGCTCGGGCAAGTTCAGCCCGAAGGGTCTCCACCGCGGCAGCACTATCTGCAGATACGCATGTCTCAGAATATAATTCTAGCTGCGTGCTCATGTTATTATACATACATACACTGGCCGCCCCAAAACATACCTTGCGCCTCATCGAGCCGCTTGTTAATAAGCCTGATGTCTTCATCCGCCACATCAAGTTTTTGCTTCAGACCTACATCCTCTGTAGCTTGGGCAGTCGTCATGGAGGTGACAACCTGTATTCCAATTAATTATATCATTTCCTGGGCGCATCTTTTTCGATCCTCTGATTGCCTCCCTTTGGACGCCAACCAGAGTCTTAGGGGCTACTATCTATACACAGGTGCATTTTGCGTGTATAGCACAATAGAAAATATAACATTACGTACCTCGAGGCCTCTTAGCAGGATCATGAAAGCTTCATTCAATCCGCTTTTCGCGGACAGAATCCTCTCAACCACCGTACCCATCAAGGTACGATGTTCCTCTGAGACGGATGAATATCGCAGCATGTCAATCAGTGTATCCGGCGTCTCCGGATTCGTGGAAGCAGCTGTGGGAGCACAGAGTCCCTTTGGAAGGATGTGTTTGCTTGACCCTAGAGTCGTCTCCGGCTGCAAGCCGGATAGTCCGGCGCCTTTATTATTAGTCCCCGTAGGGACCGCACACCCCGGACCCCGGGCGGCCGAAGTTTCACCTTGGAGCGTTGTCTCCATTATCCTCTGTTGATCGGGCGAGGTCCTCCGGGATGACACCTCAATGTCGTCCGCTCAGTTGGGCGAGGAAGCTTGTGGAGGTGTCCCGCTTTCCATCATCTCCGGAAGAAGATCCCCCGAAGAGGAGGATGGAGGAAGACTGTGAGCCGGACTGCAAAACTCTATATTCTAGATGTTACCCTGGTAATAGGAAAAGGAACTTGATATGTTTAAAACACCTTTTTTCACTTACGATTCGGCTGAAGGCTTGTCCTTATGGAGGAATTGTGCAACAACGTCACCTTTCGAGCCTGAACCGCCTGACAGGGGCGTCTTGCCTCGCTTAGGAGCCTTTACCTCCCAATCTTCGGAGGCGGCCCTTTTCTTACCACGGGGAGAAAGGACGTCAGCTTCTCCTCTTTTGTCTTCAAAAAAGGGAGCCTTAATCTCCCTGGACACATTTTCTGGTGTACCTTCGGAATGGAGGCTACCTTTGCCCCCCCCCACTCTCCTTATTGTCCTCTTTCGCCGGCGCCTGGTGTGGTGCCAGGACCAGCATCCTTGTTAGCACGGGACTAGCTGAGTCTTCAGGAAGGGGGACGAACTCCTGATTCGCTCCGCCTTCTTTATCTAGCCCTAGAAGAAGATGGTTTTCTCAGTATCTTGTTATAAGATGTTTAACTAAGCTGTGTTTGGGAGTCGAATGCTTACCGAGGTATCCGGATGGTTGGAGTCAAGGCTGATGTCCTCTGTAGTATCCAGCCACTGATTTCGTGTCCCAAAAAATAACTTCCACATTCCTCTGTGCGTCGTGCTGAAGAAGTGCTGAAGGGTTCGTGGTCCTTATGGATTGAACTCCCACATGCGGAGGGGCCGTCGCTGGCACGGGAGGACTCGGCGGACTAACATTACTTGAATCACGTTGATGAGTTCGGTGTTCTTCTCAAGGAGACACCGAATGCGGCTCTGTAGAGTCTGCACTTCGTCGATTGATCCCCAGTCCAACCCCTTATTGACCCATGATGCAAGCTGAAATGGAGCACCAGATCGAAACGCAAGTGTAGCTACCCACTTGGTACCACGGGGTTCAGTGATGTAAAACCACTCCCGCTGCCATAAGTCGGAAGATTCTGTGAAGGATCCTTTTAGCCAAGGAGCATTGATGAGTTTGCTTATTGTAGCACCATCGCACTCCGCTTGCTTCCCATCAACTACCTTCGGCTTCACATTAAAGGTCTTGAGCCACAAGCCGAAGTGTGGGGGAATACGGAGGAAGGCCTCGCACGTGATAATGAACGCCGAGACATGAAGGAAGGAGTCCGGAGTTAGATCATGAAAATCTAACCCGTAATAGAACATGACCCCTCGAACAAAGGGGTGGAGAGCGAATCCTAGCCCTCGGAGGAAGTGGGAGATGAATACGACCCTCTCGCTGGATCTGGGAGTAGGAATAACCTACCCTTGAGAAGGAAGCCTGTGGGGGATTTCCGCGGTCAGGTATCTTGCCGTCCGGAGCTTTGCGATATCCTCCTCTATGACAGAGGAAGGCACCCACCGACCTTGAGGGATAGGACCAGACATAACTGAGAAGCTCGAAGCGATCGAACCTTGGGCGCTGGAGCTCGAGGTTGGAGAAGCTGAGGAAGGGGTTGGCGTAAAGAAGCAAGACATGCCTTAGTCCCTTTATAAAGGAAATGAATATCGAACGCCTCCTCCTCAGCCTTAAAACTTGCCTATTCTTAAGGAATCATGCCAACTGGACGGTTGGAAAACCCACGCCCGTGTTGATGAGGATCCCGTAATAAGGGGACACGATCTTTTCTTCGACAAGAGTGCCAATGAAACCGCATCTCGGAACATGGAGCGACAGGCTAAACAAAAAAAGGTTCGATATAAACACCGGACGGTGACGTGACGTCACGCTACAAAAAAGTTGTCAGCAGATTGGGCTCGTGAAATATTATGCTCTTTGGTGTGGTGTGTAGTATTTGTTTTGCAGAGCCGGACACGTTCGTTGTGTCCGAAGACTGTGTTGGAGTATGCGGAGAAGGAACCCGCCTTGCAATGCTGAAGACAATTAACGCGTCGGACATATCGTCATTGAAGCCTGGTTCAGGGGCTACTGAGGGAGTCCTGGACTAAGGGGTCTTCGGGCATCCGGACTATGGTACGTGGGCCGAACTGATGGGCTATGAAGATACAAGACCGAAGAATCTCTCCCGTGTCCGGATAGGACTCTCCTTGGCGTGGAAGGAAAGCTTGGCATCCTGATATGAAGATTCCTTTCTCTGTAACCGACTTTGTACAACCCTAGTTCCCTCCGGTGTCTATATAAACTGGAGGGCTTAGTCCGTAGAGGAGGATCATAATCATGGTCATACAGGCTAGAATTTTAGGGTTTTAGCCATTACGATCTCGTGGTAGATCTACTCTTATAATACACATATCCATCAAGATCAATCAAGTAGGAAGTAGGGTATTACCTCCATAGAGAGGGCCCGAACCTGGGTAAAGATCGTGTCCCCCGTCTCCTGTTACCATCGACCTAAGACGCATAGTTCGGGACCCCCTACCCGAGATCCGCCGGTTTTGACACCGATAATGGTGACGAAGTGCTCGGCCATCGCGATCGCCGCGATGAAGACGAGGGCGAGCTCCTCCTTCGGCGAAAGCTCCAGCAGCGGCGGCTATGACCATCCGCCCCTTCGTCGGGCTCGCTTCAAGGATGGTGGTGGGTCATCCCGTCGTCGCGCCCCAGTGAAGCGTGAGGAGGACTCCGGCTGAGTTTGGGGAAGTGCCGAGAGCTGATTCTCGTGAGCAGCCGTGGGCGTAGGAGCCGCTTTTTCCTGTTGTTTCTTTCTTTCCTTCCTGCATCGTAGGAAACAAGTATGGGGCCCCACAGGGGCGTATGATGAACCGTAACGCTTTTCTGCCTTATGCCATGTTTATTGCTTCTGAGTCGTGTTGTGGCGTCAGTACTTTACATAGGCATATAAGGATAACTTAGCTCGATATGCCTAAAGTAGTTTCCACCTTGTGAGGGCGCACATCTCCCAGCACCTGATGAGGCACCTGATGAGGCTTCCCTGTGCTGCGGACTTGGGACACGTCGAGAGACTGCAAAAAATCATTAAGAAACCTTTATTCCTCCCTGATCAGGGCCCCGGCATGGCCGGTCATGGCCTAGCACAACACATCACGGTACCCGTGGGGCACGGACTAAAGAAAGGGGCGCACCGGTCACGAGCTCGAACAAGGGCGCCTCGCGGAGACTGGGGCGCCACAAGACGCACCTTCTAGCCCCCTCGCGAGGCGTGCGAGGGTGAACGTTGGACAAAACAGAGAACCGAAGGACAAAACATAAGTAAAAGGGGATCGAACCAAACCATCAAGAAACACCAGAATTCAAATTTCCATTAAAGAGGGGCAAGCCAACTACGGAAAGCAAATGAACATCCACCTCCGGCACCTAGTCTAGCCTTCTCACCAGCGCGGAGCTAAGTGCTGCCACTAGGACGTGGGAGAGAGCCCCCGAGGCCTGAGGGCGGCACTCCAGAGACTCCAAGGCGTGTACAACCCCACTCATTATTACGAGAGAGTGTCACGGGCGGAGACCTTCATAGGCACTAGGCCTTGCTTCATGGGTAGAACTTCCGGAGGTGCTGAATGTTCCAGGCGTTCTGGATGGGGATCCCGTCCTGTGTCTCCAGGCGCACGGCGCCAGGCCTGGAGACATGGGCAATCCTAAACGGGCCCTTCCACATGGGAGAGAGCTTATGCAGCACTTCCCTGGAGAGCACCCATCTTGGAACGAGATCACCCACATCAAGCGTCCTGGGGCGGACGCTGCGGCAGTGATACCGCCGCAGCGCTTGCTGGTACCTTGCCGCCCGAAGCGAGGCTTGGCGGCAGCGTTCCTCCCCTAACACGTGGTCCATCCCCCGCATGGCGTCCTGATGTGCCTCGTCAAATGCCAGGACCCACGTAGAGCGATGCTTGACCTCATGATGGAGGACCGCCTCGGCTCCGTAGACGAGGAAGAATGGAGTCTCGCCCGTTGGCTTGGTGGCGATGATGCAGATGGACCACAACATGGACTGGAGCTTGTCGTGCCAGCCCCTGCCGCAAGCCTCAAACTTCTTCTTGAAGGTCCTGCTATTGAGGCCTCTCAGGACCTCTACATTGGCGCGCTCGGCCTGGCCATTGCTCTTGGGGTGTGCACTGAGGTGTAGCATATCTCCGTTCCAAGGTTAGCGCAATATGTCTTGAAGAGATTGCTAGTGAACTGTGAGTCGTTGTCGGTGATGATGCGGTTGGGGACCCGAAACCGGCTCACGAGGTCCTTGATGAACTTAATTGCAGGCCTGGATGGGATGGTGCAGGCGACCTCCATCTCTGCCCATTTTGTGAACTAGTCGATGGCGACGTAGAGGTAGCGGTAGCCCCCGGGCGCTCGAGGGAAAGGACCCAGGATATCCAGCCCCCAGACCGCGAACGGCCACGAGCGCAGGATAGTCTGGAGGCCCTGGGCCGGCTAGTGGATTTGCTTGGCGTGGAACTGGCAGGCTTCGCAGGATTTTACCAGCTCGGTTGCATCGTTGAGTGCTGTGGGCCAGTAGAACCCGCTGTGGAACACCTTGCCCACAAGGGCGCGTGACGATGAGTGATGCCCGCAATATCCACCGTGTATGTCAGCTAGGAGCTCACCCCCTTGCTTCCTGGAGATGCACCGCAAGGAAACATCATTCAGCCGTATTCTATGGACCTCACCATCTTGGATGCAGTATGCCGTGGCTTGACGGACCACACGCTATGCATCCTCCTTCTTCACCGGCAACGTCCCTTGTACCAAGTATGCTCTGAACTCTTCAGTCCAGCACCCCTCCTGGGGCTCAAGTGCCAGGATCAGACGAGCTCCTGAGGTCAGGCCACAGGCGGGGGGCCTTGAGATCGGTGGCGGGGGGAGCTCCTCCTGAGGTGGTACGAGCTCGACGGCAGGGGGAGCTGCCGAGGGCTTGAAGAGTCACTCCTTGAAGACGGCAGGTTCTTGGGGCTGTCGCCTCGACGCCCTCTTGGTGATCTCATCGGCCTCCTTGTTGGTGTCGCGCGGTACATGCTGCAGTTCCAGGCCCAAGAATTGCTTCTCCATCTTGCGCACCTCCGCGAGGTACGCCTCCATGTGCCCGTCCCTTGGTTCGTACATCTTGTTAGAGAAGTTGACGAGGAGCTGGAAGTCGCCCTTGATGGTGAGACGCTTCACCCCCAAGGCTGCCGCTGCCTTGAGGCCGGCGATCAACCCCTCGTACTCCGCAATGTTTTTGGAGACCTTCTCGCCCTACTGGAAGCAGAGCTGCACAACGCAGTAGAGCTTGTCTTGGGTGGGCGAGATGAGTACGGCTCCAGCCCCCGCGCCTTGGCGTGCGAAGGCGCCGTCAAAGTACATGACCCAACCATCTGGTGCTTCAATTCCTGGCGAGAGAGATAGGCTCTTGCCAACTTCAGGTTCCGGGGCGTCGGTCGATTCGGCCACGAAGTCGGCTAGGGCGGCCCCCTTGATGACCCTGGTTGTGCTGAGCTGGAGCTGAAATGCCTGAAGTTTGATGTTCCACTCGGCGACCCTTCCCGCGACATTAGGGCTCCAGAGCACCCTCTCCAGTGGGTAAGTTGAGACAACCCTGATCGGGTGGCCTTGGAAGTAATGGCGCAGCTTGCGTGAGGCCACCAGGAGAGTGAGTAGAAGCTTCTGTGGCATGGGGTACCGTGCCCTCGCGTCCTGCAGTACCGTGCTGAAGAAGTACACCGGGTGCTCAACGAGGGCGATCGGTGGGGTCCATAGCTCCCGGAGGTTGTGACGCCCCTGGAGGTGGGGTGACCTCCGGAGCTTGGTTATCCATCGAGGCCTTCGCAGGCACTAGGACGCCGTCTTGTGGGGCATGACCGCCGCTGGGCATCGCCTTGGCCTCCATGCACTGCCTTGCGACTGCTTGAACTGGCCGGCGAAGGTGCGGTGTCGTGGCGGAGCTCTTGGCTGGGCGCTCCTCCTGAACTGCCACCACCGCCGTACTGGCGGAGTGAGGCGTAGCGGCCAGATAGAGCACCAGAGGCTCGAGGGGGCGAGGAGCTATCATCACCGGTGGACTGGTCAGGTATGTCTTGAGGTCTTGAAACGCCTGGTCTACCTCCTGGGTCCATTCGAACAGGCCATTCTTCTTCATCAGCTTGAAGAACGGCAGGGCACGCTCCCCCAGCTTGGAGATGAAGCATCCCAGCGAGGTCATGCACCCCGCATGCTTCTGCATTTCCTTGAGAGTTTGCGGTGGGCTCATGTCTTCAATTGCCTTGACCTTCTCGGGGTTAGCCTCGATCCCCCTGTGGGACATGAGGAAACCTAGTAGCTTGCCAGAGGGGACACCGGACACGCACTTCTCCGGGTTAAGCCGCAAATCGACCAGGCACAGGCTGGTGAAGGTCTCCTCCAGGTCCTGAGTCAGGGTTCTTGCCTCCCGAGATTTTACCACGATGTCGTTGATGTAGGCTTCAGCGTTTCTCCCAAGCCGCTGGCCCAGGGCGATGTGCATCAGCCGCTGGAAGGTCACCCCAGCGTTGCGCAATCCAAACAGCATGCAGGTGTAGCAGTACACCCCACAAGAGGTCAAGAAGGCCATCTTCTCTACGTCCTCCACCGCCATCTTGATCTGGTGGTAACCTGAGAAGGCATCCAGGAAGCACAGCAAGTCGCATTCGGTGGTGGAATCAACTATCTGGTCGATGCATGGGAGCAGGAACAGATCTGGAGGGCAGGCCTTATTGAGGTTGGTGAAGTCGACGCACATGCGCTCCTTACCGCCTTTCTTGAGCACGATAACTAGGTTTGCCAGCCACTTCAGATACTGTACTTCATGAATGACGCCCGCTTCTCACAGCTTGTGGGTCTCCTGGACAATGAAAGCTTGCTTCTCTATAGATTGTCGTCGTGCCTTCTGTTTCACCGGGCGCACATTGGGGCAGAACCTCATGTGATGCTCTATAACCCCCCGGGGACCCCTACCAGCTGCTTGGTTTCCCAGGCGAATACTTCCTTGTTCGCCCGCAAGAAGTCCACCAATTCCCTTTCTTGATCTGGAGCGAGGTCAGCTCCTATGGTGAAAGTCGCCCATGAGGCCCCATCCTTGTCGACTGGCACTTGCTTCGTCTTGGCCCAATCTTGAGTGAACAACTGCTTCTTCTTGGCTGGCGAAGCTTCCTTAGCCCCTGGAGTGGCCTTACCGGCCGGACAGGATGTAGCTGCAGTCCTGAAGGCGAGCTTGAGGGCTGTCAGGGCCTCCTTGGTGTCTCCAGCTACGGTGAGGATGACTTTGTTCCCGGGCATCTTCATGAGGTTATAAGCAGGATGGGTGGCCTCCATGGACTGGGCCAAGGCCGGGTACCCGAGGATGGCGTTGTACGGGAGGCCGATGCAGGCAATGTCGAAGTCGATAAGCTCGGTGCGGCAGTTGTCGCGGGTGCCGAAAGTCATGGGGAGGCGGATCTGCCCTAGGGGGCTATTGGAGCCGCTGCCGACTCTGGAGCAGGGCTTGGTAGGACGGAGCCGTTCGTGCGGTATGTGAAGCAAGCCAAAAGCCTCCACGGATAACACATTAAGGCCAGCCCCACCGTCGATGAGGGTCTTGGTGACGGCTACGTTGCAGATGGTGGGCGTGCAGAGCATTGGGAGTGCGCCCGAGCTTGCGGTAGTCGCGGGGTGGTCGCTTCAGTCAAAGGCGATGTCGGCCTTGGGTGCCACCCATCCTGGTGGGCCCCCCTGCTGCATAGAGGCCGCGACGATCTGGCGTAAGAACTGCTTGACATGGCGGTCGGAGGGCGGTGCCTGCGAGCCGCCGATGATGGCCGCGACGGCGACAGGCGCGGGTGCGAAGCACGCAACGAAAAGGCCGCGCAGCTCCTCCCAAGAGGCCACAGAAGATCCCGACAGGTTCAATAGCCAGGCACGAGGCGCCCCAGCGAGGTCCATGGGGAACCAGTTGGCCATGACCTTGTTGTCACCTCCTGCCTCCAGAACGGCGTCCTCATACGCCAGGAGGAAGGCCGACGGGTCCGCCACACCGTCGTAGCAGGGTGGCATCTCCGGCCTAAACTTGTGCGGCCACCGCACTCACCGCAAGGTGGGGGCGAGGACCCTGAGCCCCATGGCCCTACCGCAGGCACCCGTCGGTCCAGCTGGAAGAGCGACGTTGGCCATGGGGGTCGAACAGAGAGGTGGTGCTGCAGGAGAAGCGAAGCTTCGGCACACCCCTACCTGGCGCGCCAAATGTTGGATTACGGTTTCCGGCAAAACCCTTGAGGTTCAAACACTGGGGTGCGCACGAATATCTCTCTCCCCCTAGCCCACTCTCGCATCGATCTCAAGGCCTAGCCCCCAAACCCAAGGAACAAGGGACACAAAGAGTTTATACTAGTTCGGGCCATCGATGTGGTGTAATACCCTACTCCAGTGTGGTGTGGTGGATTGCCTTGTAGGCTGAGGATGAACAAGTACAAGGAAAGGGCAACCTCCTGAGCTCGTGTGGTTGGGGATGATCTGAATTGTCCTCCCTTGCTAGGGTGGTGGCTAGTCCTATTTATAATCGCCCGAGTCCTCTTCCCAAATGTTTAGGCGGGAAGGGATCCCACAACGGCCAATTTGAAGGGGGACAACTAGTACAATCTATCCTGACAAAAGGTGGTCTTCGCCTGCCAAAGGCTCTGGTGGTGACGCCATCGTGGGCTCCGTGATGACTTCTGTCCTGCCGTCCTGCTAGTGTTGGTCTCATTGCACCGATATGGAAACCTTTGCATGATGCCTCGGGACTCCTCATATGCACCTGCCCCTTTAGCACCAAAGAGGCAACTGGTACTCTGCGTGCACTGGCGCCCGCCTGGCCTTGATCGTCATGGCTCACGTCACGGAAACCTTGCGAGGTGCCCCTCGCCTTGATCTCTCTGCTCCTCGCGAGCCAGCCTAGTGAGGCCGCCCCTGAGGAGGTCATGTGTCGTCCGCCTCACGAGGCTTGGCCCCTCGCGAGGGTCTTGAGTGTTTGCTGATGAAGATAGGTCGTACCAGGCCATTAGTGGAGCCACGCCATGGGCTGCAGGCAGGCAAGTCTGGGGACCCCCGTCCCCAGGACACCGACAAGTCGGGATGAGACTCCAGACTAAATAAAAAAAGAGGCCAAAAGAGCCCACCAAAAAATGAGACAAAAAGAGAGAAGGGGAAATTCTACTATCCTTTTACCACACTTGTGCTTAGAGTAACACCATGTTCGTCATATCGAGAGTCTCCTAAGTTATCACTTCACATACTAGTGGGAATTTTTCATTATAGAACTTGGCTTGTATATTCCGATGATGGGCTTCCTCAAATGCCCGAGGTCTTCATGAGAAAGCAAGTTGGATGTACACCCACTTAGTTTAAATCTAAGCTTTCATATACTTATAGCTCTAGTGCATCTGTTGCATGGCAATCCCTACTCCTTGCATTGATATCAATTGTAAGGCCTCTACATTGCCTAACAATCTGCCTAGTTGATGCGAGCCTTTCTTCCTTTTTCACTTCTCCTATATATCTCTACCACCGCATTCTATACCGACCTAGTGCTAATATCCATGGCTCACGCTCATGTATTGAGTGGAGTTGAAAATGCTGAAGCACGTTAAAAAGTATGATACAATTGCTTGGTTTGACATCGGGGTGCTCATGATTTATACTTATGCGGTGAAGGCGGAGTCATACTATGCTTACACAATTCAATGAGTAGGGATAACATTCGCTGAGCATCGTATATTTTGAAAAAGTAATTATTATATTCTTATATTCATGGATATTATTATGTTGATATCAATTACTTCATTGTTTCTCAATATTTATAACATAATTTTGTTTATATCATTTACCTACACGAGGACGAGAAGGAATTAAGCTTAGGGATGCTGATATGTCTTTAACGTATCTATAATTTTTGATTGTTTCGTGCTATTATATTACCAATCTTAGATACTTTGTATACAATTTTATATCATTTTTTGGGACTAACCTATTAACTCAATGTGTAGTGCTAGTTGTTGGTTTTTGCTTGTTTTTGGCTTTTCAAAAAATCAATACCAAACGAAGTCCAAACACGATGAAACTTTACGGTGATTTTTTCTAGACCAGGTGGGACCCTAGAACATTTGGGAGGAGGCCAGAAGATCTACGGGAGGGCGATGAGCTCACATGGTGCGCCCCCCGGGGGGCACCTGAGCTCATGGGTCCCAAGCGGCTCCATTTGACCTAATCCCAACTCCATAAATTCAGAAATATTCCCAAACCAACAGAGAGCCACCCGAAACACTTTTTTCACACCCGCAAGCTTTTGTTCTTCCGTGATCCCATCTAGAGGCCTTTTCCAGTATTTGATGTCTACTACACAACCTTCTTCTTGTAGACATTATTGGGCCTCCATGTGCACAGGTTTGTAGGACAGTAGCCCATTTCCCTCAGTTGGATGACCTAAGGTTTATCAATCTATGGGAGGCGTAGGATGAAGATGGTCTCTCTCAAACAACCCTGCAACCAAATAGCAAAGAGTCTCTTGTGTCCCCAACACACCCAATACAATGGTAAATTGTATAGGTGCACTAGCTCGACGAAGAGATGGTGATACAAGTGCAATATGGATGGTAGATAAAGGTTTTTGTAATCTGAAAATATAAAACAGCAAGGTAACTAATAATAAAAGTGAGCAAAAACGGTATTGCAATGCTAGGAAACAAGGCCTAGGGTTCATACTTTCACTAGTGCAAGTTCTCTCAACAATAATAACATAATTGGATCATATAACTATCCCTCAACATGCAACAAAGAGTCACTCCAAAATCACTAATAGGGTAGAACAAACGAAGATATTATTGTAGGGTACGAAACCACCTCAAAGTTATTCTTTCTGATCCATCTATTCAAGAGTCCATAGTAAAATAACACGAAGCTATTCTTTCCGTTCAATCTATCCTATAGTTCGTACTAGAATAACATCTTAAGACACAAATCAACCAAAACCCTTATGTCACCTAGATACTCCAATGTCACCTCAAGTATCCATGGGTATAATTATATGATATGCATCACACAATGTCAGATTCATCTATTCAACCAACACAAAGAACTTCAAAGAGTGCCCCAAAGTTTCTACCGGAGAGTCAAGATGAAAACGTGTGCCAACCCCTATGCATAAGTTCACAAGGTCACTGAACCCGCAAGTTGATCACCAAAACATACATCCAGTAGATCACGTGAATATCCCATTGTCACCAAAGATAAGCACATGCAAGACATATGTCGGTGTCAAAACCGGCGGATCTCGGGTAGGGGGTCCCGAACTGTGCGTCTAGGCGGATGGTAACGGGAGACAAGGGGCACGATGTTTTTACCCAGGTTCGGGCCCTCTCGATGAGGTAATACCCTACTCCTGCTTGATTAATATTGATGATATGGGTAGTACAAGAGTAGGTCTACCACGAGATCAAGGAGGCTAAACCCTAGAAACTAGCCTATGGTATGATTGTTGTTCGTCCTATGGACTAAAACCCTCCGGTTTATATAGACACCGGATAGGTTAGGGTTACACAGAGTCGGTTACAATGGTAGGAGATCTACATATCCAGACGCCAAGCTTGCCTTCCACGCCAAGGAAAGTCCCATCCGGACACGGGACGAAGTCTTCAATCTTGTATCTTCATAGTCTTGGAGTCCGGCCATGACGATAGTCCGGCTATCCGGACACCCCCTAGTCTAGGACTCCCTCAGTAGCCCCTGAACCAGGCTTCAATGACGACGAGCCCGGCGCGCATATTGTCTTCGGCATTGCAAGGCGGGTTCCTCCTCTGAATTCTTCATAGAAGGTTTTGAACACTAGGATAGTGTCCGGCTCTGCAAAACAAGTTCCACATACCATCGTAGAGAGAATAACTTTTGCACAGATCTGCTGACGTATTCCATGGCGTGACATCACACCACGGCCAGGCCTTTATATGAATCGTTTTTTGCTGTTCCACCTCAGCGCGTTTAGCGAGGACTTATCAAAGCATAGACCGTGCCCCCCTTATTCCGGTATTCCCATCAATACGGACGTGGGTAACCCAACCGTGCACGTTGGCACACCTCCTCTATCAAAGGCAAGTCCTAATCGACCACGGGGTGGGCTCTTGGTATTCAACCTATTTATAATGAGACCAAGGCGCTCTTCTTTTTACACCCTCCATCGAGTTCGCCTCGCTCTTCGAGTTCCAACACCCAAAGCTTCAGATTTAGGCGCTTCGGACCTTCGACGATGTCCGGCTCCGACCAGCACGGCCGATGGATGTCTTCCTCCGTCACGGAAGAAGATGTGCTAAAGCTGCGAGACGCCCGGAGTATCTAACCGGGCGAGATCTCGCATAGGCTGCCTGCTCGAGGGCAGGTCATTCCCACTCCCGAGCCCGGCGAGAACGTGGTGTTCGTGGTCTCACTTCCTTCGGGTTTAGGCTTCCCGACGGATCCCTTTGTGCGGGGCTCATGTTTTATTATGGGCTTGATTTCCATGACTTGAATCCGGAGTCCATCCTCCATATCTCGTCATTCATTGTCATATGTGAGGCCTTCCTCCATATTACCCCCCACTTTGGATTGTGGCTCAAGACCTTCAAGGTGGAGCCAAAGATGATCGAGGGGCAACAAGCAGAGTGCGGAGGGGCGGTCATAAGCAAATGTGCTGATGCTCCGTGGCCCGAGGGCTCTTTTCAAGAGGAGCTTGGTTTGTGGCAATGGGAGTGGTTTTATATCACCGCTCCCAGGGGCACCAAATGGGTGGCGCTTCCCGCCTTCTGCTCAGGTCCACCACAGCGGTGGCATCATGGGCCAACAAGGGGCTCGACTGGGGCCGTCCAAGGACGTTCCTTTGCTGCGGGGCCGTATTCGAGACCTCCAAGAAAGAGAGATCAATCTGGTTGCGATGGCGCAAGTTATGTTGATCCGGGCGCCTGCCCTGCAAACGCCGCCCCCCTCACTTTGTGGGAATTTAATCCGGAGGGACCACGAGCTCTCCAAAATTTTATGGGCACATCGCCCGTGGAGATGTATAAACTGTTCTTCGGATCACAAGAGAAGTGTCCGGACCTGACTGAGGACGCAGGACTAAGCTGCAATCACCCAGATACTCAAGTAAGTAGTCCTGTAACCGGACAGGATGTTCATTTATTTATCATATATATATATATATATACGCCCTTTAAAGGAGCCGTTTCTTGAACAGGAGTGGATAGCCAAGGCAAAGTTGATAAGGTGTCCGGCTCCCCTCCCGGAGACCACGCCGGATCCCATGCTGACCAATATGTTGAAGGTCGCACCTTTTGAAGAAGGCGAAGGGGGGAGCGGGGAAGCAACTGCCTCTACGAAGGAGGCTATCAAGGAAGGAGGGATTAAAGGTCCCATCCTTCAAGGAGAGAAGAGGACCGCTTCAGAAGATCCGGAGGTCAAGGCCTCAAAGAGGGGAAAGAAATCTTCGTCAGAGAGTCCGGCGCTGGGAAGTAACCCAGCCGCACTATTTCCCCAAGGGGATCAGCCCTCTAGCGAGCCGTATGTAAAAAGTAGGGGTCTTGTAAATAAGGAACATCCCTGTATATATTTCTAAAGATAACCGAAATTGTACCTTGTAGTTCAGACCTCAACCCTTCTCAGCAGAGCTCGTCTTCGGGAGATCTTCTTCCGGAGATGATGGAGAGCGAAACGCCTCCACCTGTCGCACCCTCATGCAGCGGGACGACCCTGGGGTGTCGTCGCGGAGGTTCCCCAGTCGGCGGGGCGGAAGGTCCGGCGCGAAGTGGTGTGCGGTCGGAGGAGCTGAAGGATCTGCTCGGGCGAGCGGCTATCTCAGAAGAACACCGTGATCTAATGGGTACGGTGATTGGAAGGATTGCATCCGCGGAGAGCGGATTGCATGAAGTCGTCAGAAGCTTACTGACGGGGTTCGAGGTACGCAAAAATGATGTACCTTCTAACAGTTATGCATATAGAATGCACCCTGTACAGATAGTAGCCCCTGAGACTCGGGATGTTGTCAAAATTGACAGCGTGCCGAGGATCAAAATCTCAGTTATAACATATCGCCGCTCCTAAGCAGGTGGCGGGGCGTCCGGTGGCCGGCCGGACTGAGGAATATGCCGAACTAAAGCGGCAACTTGACGAGGCGGATGCGGACATCGCGCTGGTCAATAAACGGTTTGACGAGTCACAAGGTATGCGACTTCTATGCGGACACCTGGTAAGGGAGCCTGACGCCCATGTCTTACTATTTGTATGCTTAATGCAGATGGTGCCGCTGCTGTGGAGGATCTGCGGGCGGAACTCGCCCGAGCGAAAGAGCAAGCCAGAATTAGTAATGCGGCCGCTTTAAGAGGCGGCGAAGAGCTAAAAGCCGAACGGGCTGCTCACTGCCGAAGCAAGGAGGAAATGGCCGATATGGCCAGAAAGTTGAAGAATACTGCCGATCGCTGCGAGGTTCTTGAAAAAAGAACGTCAAGCGGAGCAAGAGGGCCTGAAAAAGGCTGCCGCCGAATCCCAGAATGCCCATTCGGCTTTGAGAGCTGCCAAGGAGGAGCTGAGTCAGGCCGGGGCAATTGCGGCTGGAAAACCGTTTACATTGCGGAGGAAATATCTGGATCCAAAGTATGCTCAGTTGGACAAGTTGTGGAGTTCGGAGGATGCTTATACGGACTTGGCGGTGAGCGCCGCGGACGCGTTGAGCACTTCCGGGGCGAAGGGGCCTGAAGGAAGGGAAGAGCTATATTGGTCACAATTCCATAGTCCGGAGCGTCCACTTTCGTTGACCGATCGGTTGGCCGAATGGGCCGAGCTGAATCGGTTATCCGGGTTTGCCATGAAGCATATCTTGACTCATTTGTGGCCGGGCGGACCCCAGCCGAAGAGTTATTTTGGTTTAGTGCAGCAGTTCCTTGGTGCGGTACCGCGTATCGACGCGATGAAGCGGTCGGCGTGTATTGAGGGAGCGCGGATGGCTCTGGCCCGTGTCAAGACATACTGGGCAGAGATGAAGGCCACCGACGTTGCATCCCAAGATTCGGACAGAAGTCGAGTACCTGCCGAGCACTACTTTGAAGAAGTCCTGCAGGGCGCTCGTTTAATAGAGACGCAGTGCTCGAAGGATATTATGTTTAAATGACATGTATGATTTGTGAAAACAATGTTTCAATATAAGAGCTTTTTATACTTGTGCGTTCAAGTAGTAAACTACTCCGTGTGCGGACGTTTATGTATATGTAGATATAACCTGAAAGATGGCAGTCCTTGGCTTCAGCCCCCACGCACATAGTGCGGGGGTGTTTGCAAAGAAAGCGCTTTTTCACACTTAATCCAACGTCTTGGTCCTGTTAAGGAGGTGGTAGCATAGCAAACTAGGCAACCAGACTATAATGCTTTATCACTTTCACTTAGCCATAGGAGTTCGAGGGTGGGGCTACTATATAGCCCCTGGGGGCACCGCACTCTCACGAATTCGGGGTGCGTATGTGCCTGACCGAAAACCGGTCCTTCGTTAATGTGGAGGAATCCTAAACATTCCAGTGAGTCATCGAGTGGTTGACCAGTCTCTTGCTATGTCATGACAGTCAGTTTTCGGCTTTCTCTACCGAGGTGCTCGCCCGGCCGAACCGGGGCACAATCGCAGTAGTTCTCCTGGTGCCGCGTTAGCCGTGAAAATGGAACGTAAGGCATCAAAACACGTGAGCCGGGCAAATGTAACATTTGACCAAAGACATGATTCGAGCTGATGCATATAAGGCCTAACTTTCGAGACGCGAATACTCCCTAAGGTATTCGGTCTTTATGAAAATGGGCAGAATAGTGCCCTAAGCCCCGATGTCCGTGCACGCCGCAAAAAATTCTGGTGCAGCCAATGCCAAAACGCCAGCCTCCTCCTCGGTTATAGTAAGGAACCGGGGGATGTATATCAACAAGAGACAGTAAAAAAGGTTTACGCAGGGTCTTAATCTGAAAAGAATCCTTGCAACGGGTCCCTACTTCACGTCTGCACCTGTGTCTCCGTTGTGCCGTATCCTGGACGGGTGTAGCACGTTGTTCATCTGTAAAAGAGAGGAACTTAGTTTGAGAGAAAAAAGATCGTGCGAAAGATGTACTTTACATTAAATAAACATAGTACGATTTGAAGAGGTGAAGAAAATTGAGCTTTATTGTCTCTTGTTGTACATGCATGCAGCCCCTTGTATGGGGGTATGCTGCTAGTAGGCGCCGGACTCGTCTAGCCGTGTCCGGGGTTTGAATGACCTATTCAGTTTCTTTGACTAGCGGGGCCGGATAGGTGTGGGGCTGTCAAGGCAGTCTCGCGTTCTTCCGTGCTCGAGTAACACTTAATACTTCCTTTTAACGAGATGATGCCGCGTGGACCGGGCATTTTAATTGTTAGAGATGCATAATGCGGTATTGCGTTAAAGCGGACGAAAGCTTCGCATCCCAATAGTGCTTGATGGCTACTTTTAAACGGGGCGACATGGAAGATCAACCTTTCGCGACGGAAGTTGTCGGATGAACCGAACACTACTTCTAGCAGTATGGAGCCCGTACAATGAGCATGTAGGCCTGGCATTACTCCTTTAAAGGAGGTATTGCTACGGCAAATTTTGGTTGGGTCTATCCCCATCCCGCGGATTGTGTCCTGATATATCAGGTTTATGTCACTGCCGCCATCCATGAGGACTTGTGTAAATTGGAATCCGTCGATTATAGGATCCAATATCAAGGCAGTCCATCCTGCATTCTGGATACTTTCGGAATAGTCCTGATGGTCGAAGGTGATTGGTTTTGACAACCAGTGTGCGGCGCGTGTTTTAGTGGGCGCCGCTCTGTTTTTCCCTTTGCTCACGTAAAGTGAGTTTACTGTTTTAACTTCTTGTGGGAAATTCTTTTGTTTTTCGGGGCTCTGCTGGTGGTGCTCGTCATCATCTTCACTTGGTGTGTCGAGCCCCTTGTGTTCGGCGTTGAGTCTGCCGGACTGTTTGAAGACCCAACAATTTCTGTGGGTATGGTTTGCAGGCCTCCTGGGAGTACTATGGATTTGACATATCTTGTCCAAAATTTTGCTGAAGTTGGATAGCTCATCACTATTGTCCTTAAGGGGCAGCTTTTTATTGTTCTGTCGTGAGCTTTTGAATCCGGCGTTGACTGCCGCGCTCTTTGGACCGTTCCTTTTAATCCGGCGCTGGTCCTTGGTGGACCGTGGTTTCCCATTTCCATCCCTGATTTCGGATGTACTTGGGTCATTGGTGCTGCATCTTGCCAGACCAGCTATCCTCTCCCGCTAAAAGCGGGTCATGAGGCTTGTTAATGCAGCCATTGTTCTTGGTTTTCTTGGCGGAGGTGTCTGGCGAGCCATTCGTCTCCTGGACGTTGTGTTTGAAAGCTGCTAAGGCTTGGCGTCCGGACGATCGACTATTTGGTTCTTTTTAGTAAGGAACCTGTTCCGAATTTCCGGCTGACTCTCCGGGCTGTTGAGTTATGTGACTTAGATCGATGCGCATCCGGAGGGCGGACATAGGTCCCCTGAAAATTTGCCCGAAACGCATCCTCGAGCTCTTCCCAGCTTCCAAGGGTATTTTCGGGGAGGCTCTTAAGCCAATGCCGAGCTGGCCCTTTGAGTTTAAGGGGTAAGTATTTTATGGCGTGGAGATCATCTCCTCTAGCCAGGTGTATGTGGAGGATGTAATCCTCAATCCAGACTCCAGGGTCTGTTGTTCCGTCGTATGCCTCTATGTTTACGGGTTTGAATCCCACTGGAAATTCATGATCCAGCACCTCATCGGTGAAACATAGGGGGTGTGCGGCGCCCCTATATTTGGGTGTGCCGTGATCTTCGGAATTTTGGCGTGTTGCATTGCTTTGACGAGCCTGCTTTCTTGGCCCATAGATGGACCTAACTGGGCCATCCTTTTGATGTGAATCCTTATGCGGATCGCATATTGGCTTGTGTGCGGCGCCATTTGCCGCTCTCTTTTTGCCGTGGGGTCATCCATCCGACCGGGTGGCCTTCTTACTTTTTAATTGTGGGGGCTCTAAGGCCTCCTCGTCGAATTCAGGCAGTAGCTTTCTTTTCGGGTAGCTCTTTGTTCGGCGACTATCGCCAGATTTTGTCTGCGGTGCTGAATACTTTGCTCCATCTGATCCTCGAGTGCATCTTCCACTGCTTTTGAGCTTCCGCTTACGCTTTTTCAGAGCTACGCACGATGGCGGCGAGCCTTTCAGAGGTTATTTTGCTCCAACAATTTGTCCGGCGTGAGATCGTCCGGACTGTTGTCTTCGCCGAGGACGGGTTGTTTATCCAGGTTTTCTTGTTCGGACGATTGCTCGATAGCTTGTTCGTCGTCCACCGGTTCGCCCTGATCTATGGCTGGGTCTTTCTTGAGGCGGGACTTGGTTCGGCGTTTACGTTGCCGTTTTGACTACTTTTCGAGGGATTTATCCTTCGTAGCATCCCGTTGTTCCTCGTCTTCATTTCCTTTAGGTGTGTCCACCATGTATACATCATGGGATGAGGTGGTTGTCCAGCATCCTATAGGCGCTGGTTTATGGTTGTCTCCTACATCGTCCTCCATACCGTCGATGTCTTCGGAGTCGAAGTAGAGCACGTCGTGTAAGCTTTCGACAGTGGCTACGAAGTGGGTGGTGGGTGGGCGTTGGATTTCTTCGCCGTCCGCATCCCAACCTTCCTGACCGTAGTCCGGCCAGGGCTCTCCTGATAAAGAGAGAGACTTTAGTGAATTCAGGATGTCGCCAAAGGGCGAGCGCTGAAAGATGTCCGCGGCAGTGAACTCCATGACCGGCGCCCAAGAGGATTCGATTGGCAGGGGCACGGAGGGTTCGGAGTCCGGAGAGGAGTCCGGCACCCTGGAGTCGAGGTCTTCGCAAAGGACAGGGATGGAGTTCGGCTCAATCGCCGTAGAGATTGTAGCCCCGAGGCGGTGTCCAACCACTCGTCCTCGATCGGGGAATCCGGCCCGGATTAAGGGTCGGAGCGGATCTTTGGTGCGGACTCCAGTGTCGGTGTACTAGAGTAGGGGTACCCTAGTATCCCGAACTTCGCAGACGGGCGATTGCAGCCCCAGCGGCAAGGCTTGCTGGTCACCGCCAAGATCCTCTGTGGTTCCTTTGGAGCCATTCAAGAACAAAGTATTTAACCAAGAAGACAAGGCCCCGGCAAGAGGAGCTTGCCGGAAGGCCACTCAAGGCACGCAGAAGACAAGACCCCGGCAAGAAGAGCTTGCCGGAAGGCTCGGAGCGCGACAAGCCTCCGTGACGCCGACAAGGATTCAGCCGGCAAGGCACTTGCCGCGCAGCAACCTCTCTTCATCTCCGCTCCAGCTCATCCACCAACGTGTCGCCATGGGACCATTCCATGCGTTGGCGTGTCAAGAGGCTGTGCAGCCAGCGGGGAGCAGCGATAAGCGGCGCTGACAAGCTTGCCATCGTGGCGAACGGTGGCGCTCCTGATGGTCCCTGTTGCACTGTTTAGGCGACAGGGACGGGCATTTAATGCTTTTGTCCCTTGCCGTCAGGGTTAGGTAGAGTACACTGTACACTGTACAAGTAGGTGTACCAACTACTGTTTTCCATTTGTACCCTCATCTACGTTGCCACCTGTCGGAGACCCCTTGAGCATATAAAAGGAGGCCCATGCGCAACGTAGAGGGGGTTCGATTCCAACGTAACCAGAGAACACGCACGCTAGGTCTTGTAGCTCTCATCGCTCCCTAGCAAGAACACAATACAATCGGACAAGCAGCAGAGGAGTATTATCTCTCGGAGAGCTCCGAAGCTGGGTAACCGCTCGTGTGCCGCCTCGATCCGCTCTTCGTGCGATCTCCGCCCCACTCCGAACCAAAAGGGACCGGTCCGCCGGTCCCATAGGTGTTCGTGGGTCCGATCAGCCTCCCCGACATCTTTGGCGCGCCAGGTAGGGGGCGTCGAGGTTGTGTGAACCTGATCCGGTGTTCACACGAGCAACATCTTCATCAACATGCCACCGAAGAAGAAGGCTTCAGCGGCAGCGGAGCCGTCCGCGTCGAACCCACCATCACCGGAGCAAACGGGTGGTGGAGCAGACGCTGGCGGAAGAATGGGCGCCGGTGAAGGAGTTCGTGACGCTGCCAAGTCCAAGGACAAGGCCGCACAAACCTCGGTGTCCGTACATGTCCCGCGCCCATCTCAGGAGCTGCGGGACCAACAGCGTCATGGTATTCACAATACCATACGCTCGTTGGATCAAGACCGAGCTGGAGGATCTCGAGGCCCTCAAGACCAGCGTGCACGCCAACATGCTGGCACGAGCGAGGTACGGTCGCCTGGACGGGATGCTGCTCCTTCTAACATAGTTAGAAGTTCGAGCATATCCCGCTCCTCGCATCGTTCACCATTTCCACCCACTACTCCAGCGGAAGCCTTGGCGAGAGCTCAGCTGCTCCTCGATTACCCTCCAACGACCGACAAGGTCGACGAGTGGAGGGCCACCATACAGAGTCTCATCGGCTTCGCCAACGGCGACGCTCCGCAGAAACCGAGTGCGTCGCTGCCGCGGCAGGAATGCCAAACGCGAGCCGATGGCGACGAGACCGGTGGGGGTGCAACTACCATGCACTCTCCGCCCCAAAGGCCAAGATCGCCGACTCGCCGGATCCACCTCGACAGCGACTCCACCGCGTCATCGGATCCACGAGCTCGCCGCGATCAGCGCCAAGTTCTTCATGAACGACAACAAGAAGACGCTCGAACTCGCGCCAGCGCCAAGAGAAGCACGGCGTTAGTCGACCAGCCGTTGGGCCTTCTGTCGATATGTATGCGCCAGGGGAACCAGCGACTTGTCAGACGTCTGTGAGGTTGCCCTGCGTTCACTCGTGAGCTGCGGCAAGTCGGTGGCCCGGCAAGAAGAATTTCAAGCCGTGACGTGCCAGAGAAGTACGATGGCAGGACGCATCCGTCGGAGTTCCTCAGCATCTACACCATCGCGGTGCAAGCTGCGGGGGGACGAGACGACAAGATCCTCGCCAACTACTTCCCGCTGGTACTCAAGCCCAACGTCAGGTCCTGGCTCATGCACTTGCCGGACAGCTCCATATCTTCTTGGGCAGATCTATGCCATCAGTTTGTTGGCGCCTTCACAGGCGGCCACAAGCCTCATGGCCAAGAAAGTGACCTTCATCTGCTCGCCCAGAAGGAAGGAGAGTCCCTGCGCAAGTTCATTCAGAGATTCAGCCGTGTGCACTACAACATCCCAGACGTCCACCCTGCCGCGGTGATCGGTAGCGTTTCATCGTAACATGCGGAACCGCAGGATGAGGGAGGAGATGGCGATGTGCAAAGTCAAGGACGCTGCGAGCTGTATGCCTTGGCCGACAAGTGTGCACGTCTTTGAGGAAGGGAGGAGACTCGGAGAGAATGCGAAGCAGGATCGGCGGAGGAAACCGCTCCGGCAAAGAAGAGCCGGCGGCGGAACAATAGGAAAAAGAGAGGCAGAGATGTGCTAGTCGTCGAGCAGTCCGGCAACGGAGGTGGCGACAAGAACGCCAAGGCTGATAGCTCCGGCAAGGAGGTTGCCGCTGGCACCAACCACCAGCCTGGCGGGCGGCCGACAAGGTGACGGCTCCCGCAAGCGATCTTGCAAGATCCACCGCACCAAGGGCCATGACCTCCGTGAGCTGCAAGAAGGTAGAGCAACTTGTTGAACATCGGAAGGCTGAGTACGGCGCGCGACAAGGAGAAGGCCCAGGAAGGTGCTGGGGGAGTTAGCAAGAAACGTCCCGGCCGGGGAGGGCGCCGCGGCAAGGCCAAGCAGCGGCAAGGAGACAGGCCTCCCCGCGGCCGCGACAAGGAAGAAGATGACGACGACGATGAAGATATGGAAGACGACGAGACCGATGAGCAGGAGTTTCAGAAAGCTATAGAGGTCCTCTGCGTTGACGGAGGTGCTTCCCTGCATACTTCCCACCGCCAACTCAAGCAGTGGATGCGGGAAGTTAATGCAGCTGAAACATCCGTAGAGTCACGCAAGCCTCTGAAGTGGTCCAGCACGCCTATCATCTTTGATATTGAGGACCACCCTGATCGCATAACTGCGGTCGGGTGCTTGCCGATGTTGGTCTCACCAACTATCCGCAACCTCAAGGTCACCAAGATGCTAGTTGACGGCGGGGCCGGCTTAAACCTGATCTCTGACAGCGAGCTCGAAGAGACCGGCACATTCCAAGGAATCAATCCGGGAAGAAGCAAGTCGAAGGGGAAGATCACGTTGCCGGTAACATTTGGCAGTGAGCTGAACTTTAGGACTGAGAGGGTCACATTCGACGTTGCTGATTTCCCATTGCCTTACAATGGGATACTTGGCCGCCCAGCACTCGCTAAGTTCATGGCAGCCTCTCATGATGCATACAACTTACTCAAGATGCCAGGCCCGATAAGCATCATCTCTGTCCATGGCGGCAAGAAGGATGCTCTTATCTGTGCCGACAAGATCTACCGGGAAGCAGCAGCCGCGACAGATTGCAAGCCACTTGCCGCTGAAGCTCCCGGGGGGAAGAAGAAGACCAAGTCCGGCAAGAGCTCGATGCCCACTCCGCAAGCGCACCTCTTCGAGTGCTGCGCTACCGTCGAGGACGCACCATCGAGCTCCACCGGCAAGTTCAAGAAAACGATGGCAGCTCCGCCAAAGACCAAGAAGGTGTCCGCCAAGGAGGACGGCACTGGTGGTACCTTCACCATCAGTGCCACTCTCGACCCTAAATAGGAAGGCGCGCTCGTTGCTTTCCTGCGGGCGAACGTCGACAGCATGGCAACCGTCTGACATCCCCGGTGTTCCCAGGAAAGTAATTGAGCATCACTTAGCTGTCTGTCCTCATGCGCGACCCGTGAAGCAGAAAGTCAGGAAGCAGGCAGTGGAGCGCCAAGAATTCATCGCAGAAGAGATCAAGAAACTGGAAGCAGCAGGCCTTGTCAGAGGAGTGCTCCATCCTACGTGGTTGGCCAATCCTGTAGTTGTGCGCAAGGCTAACTGGAAATGGAGGCTTTGTATTGACTTCACCGATGTCAATAAAGCTTGTCCCAAAGACCCGTTTCCCTTTCCGCGCATCGACCAGATTGTTGACTCCACGGCTGGATGTGATTTGCTTTCATTTCTTGATGCATACTCAGGATATCATCAGATCTTCATGGCATAAGAGGATGAGGAGAAAACCGCATTCATTACTCCATGTGGCACATACTGTTTCATACGGATGCCTTTCGGTTTGAAGAATGCTGGTTCAACGTTTGCAAGAGTAGTCCATGACGCTTTTGAGCCGCAAATGCACAGAAATGTAGAAGCCTACATGGATGACATAGTGGTCAAGAGCAAGGACAAAGCAACTCTGGTTCAAGATTTAGATGAAACCTTTACAAATCTGCAAGATCAACCTCAAGCTCAACCCCGAGAAGTGCGTGTTCGGAGTCCCTTCCGGCAAGCTTCTCGGTTCTTCGTGGTCTCAGCGGGGAATTGAAGCCAATCCCGACAAGATTAAGGCCATTGAGCAGATTGAAGCACCAAAGCGCGTCAAGGATGTACGAAGACTTGCCGGTTACGTAGCTGCTCTCAGCAGGTTTATCTCTAGATCTGCTGAGCGCGCCCTGCCATTTTTCAAAATCTTGAAAAAGGCAGGTCCGATGCAATGGACTCCGGAAGCGGAGGCAGCGCTTGAGGACTTGAAGAGATACCTGTCCTCCACTCCAATACTTGTCGCACCTAAGCCACAAGAGAAGTTGCTGCTATATATAGCGGCAACCAATCAAGTGGTTAGTGCTGCGTTAGTAGCGGAGAGGGAGGCGGACGATGAGCCGGCAACCATGGCAGATACATCCAGCGACAAGCAGGGGGCTTCACCGACAAGCTCTGGTCCCGACAAGGACGGATCTGCGCAGGCATGCGAGAAGATGCAGAAAAGGATGGTGCAGCGCCCAGTTTACTTTGTCAGTTCCCTCCTGCAGGGGGCTAGGTCAAGGTACTCAGGTGTGCAGAAATTGCTTTTCGGCCTCCTCATGGCCTCGAGAAAGCTGCGCCATTACTTCCAAGCACATGAGATAACAGTCGTCACTTGATTTCCGCTGAAGAGGATACTGCAAAATCCAGAAGTGACAGGCAGGATTGTCGAGTGGGCACTGGAACTGTCAAGCTTTGGCCTCAAGTTTGAAAGCACATCAACTATCCAAAGCAGAGCATTGGCAGAGTTCATAGCGGAATGGATCCCAACACAAGATGAAGAAATTCCAGAGACGAGCATCCCCGTCAAGGAAGCGAGCAAAGAGTGGCTGATGTACTTTGATGGTGCCTTCTCGCTGCAAGGCGCCGGTGCTGGCGTGCTGCTTGTCGCACCCACCGGAGAGCACCTCAAGTACATAGTACAAATGCATTTTCCCAAGGAGCAAGCAACAAACAATACAGCAGAGTATGAAGGTTTGCTTGCCGGTCTCAGGATCGCAGTAGACCTTGGGATTAAGAAGCTTATTGTCAGAGGTGATTCGCAGCTTGTCGTCCGTCAAGTGAACAAAGATTATCAAAGTCCATTGATGGAAGCCTACGTTGATGAAGTGAGAAAGCTAGAAGAACACTTTGACGGCCTACAAATGGAACATGTTCCAAGAGCTCAGAATGATATTGCTGATGGCCTGTCAAAGTGCGTTGCACTTAAGTTGCCTGTGGAACCAGGGATTTTTGTGCTCAAGCTAACTCAACCAACCGTAACACCATCAACTGGACAGAGCAAGAAGAGGAAGTTGATCTCTGGTGACTACTTTCCGGCAGAGCTTCCCGAAGCCGCCGCCAAGAAGGTCCCCAAGATCGACACCAACAGAGCTGAGGAGCAGTCTGCTCCGACAAGCCCTGGGGTTTGTTTCGTTGAAGCAGACGCTCCCGACAAGCTTTGCTCCGGCAAGCTTGTCGGGGAACGTCAAGCTCCGGCTGAGCCGCAGGTTCTTGCCATGGAAGCTGACGTTCCCGCAGCAGCAGATGTGCCTTTAGTCCTTGTTGTCGAGCCGCAAGCTCTGGCATGGGCGCAGCAGATTGTCCATTTCCTTCAGACAGGAGAACTTCCCGAAGAGTAAGAAGAAGCGGAAAGAGTAGCCCGACAGTCAAGTATGTACCAGTTTGTCGACAACACACTGTACAAAAGAAGACTCAACGGGGTGAAATTGAAGTGTATTCACCGGGAAGATGGACAAAAGCTATTGGCAGAGATACATGGAGGCATATGTGTTCATCACATTGGCGCAAGAGCACTTGCCGGCAAAGCTTTCCGGCAAGGTTTCTTCCGCCGACAGCCCTCCGTGATGCAACTGCACAAGTAACCAAGTGTGAAGCGTGCAGTTCCATTCCAAACAGATACACCAGCCAGCTCAAGCTCTCCAGACGATCCCTTTATCCTGGCCATTTTCGTCCGGGGCTCGACATCCTCGGCCTCTTCCCCGAAGCCGTTTGGGGCTTTGAGTACTTGTACGTCGCCATCGACAAGTTCACAAAGTGGCCGGAAGTGGAAGCAGTGAGGAAGGTGACAGCACAGTTAGCAGTCAAGTTCTTCAGGTCGATTGTTTGTCATTTCGGAATCCCTAACAGGATCATCACCGACAACGGCACACAATTTACGAGTCGCACCTTCATGCGACGCCCAAGATCTTGGCGCCAAGGTCTGTTTTGCTTCATTGCTCATCCGAGAAGCAACGGTCAGCGAGAGAGGGCAAATCTTTGAAGTGCTGCGGGCTCAAGACCAGGACTTTCGACAGGCTGCACAAGTGCGGAAGAAACTGGATTGAGGAGCTGCCGGTGGTTCTTTGGTCGCTCAGAACGACGCCAAATCGAGCCACTGGCCAGACACCTTTTGCTCTAGTCTATGGAGCAGAGGCAGTTCTCCCCACGGAACTTCAGATCACGGGTCACCTCGAGTACTCGCTTATGATGAGCTTGAGCAAGAGCAGCTGCGACAAGATGACGCTGCTCCTTGAGGAGGCCCGATCTTTAGGCCAGACGAGCTGCTCGTTATCAGCAAGCTTTGCGCCGCTACCATAGCCGCATAAAGTTAGTGCGAGAAAGCCTCAAGGAAGGCGACCTTGTTCTTCGGCGCGTTCAGTCCGCCAATAATTCAAACAAGTTGACGCCGAAGTGGGAAGGCCCTTATCGGGTGAAACGAGTCACTAGGCCTGGCGCTGTCCGCCTTGAGACCGAAGATGGCATTCGAGTGAGCAACTCCTGGAACATTGAGCATCTTCGTAAGTTTTACCCGTAGGGCGCGGTTTTAGGAACCTGTTCCGGCAACCACCTTTTGTACAAGTCTTGCCGCTGATGCATGTAATCCTTTGTACAAAGCCGGGCGCAGACCCCGTGCATCAGTAAAGCTCATGTGTTGCGCACAACTTGTCAAATTCATGATTTCATCATTTTATTGCATGTTTTGGCTAACACTTTGTGCGCACCCGCACCCGTAAGCAATATCGATCCACTGGGCTCCATAACTTTATTTTCTCTTCTTTCTCTTTTCTCAAAGAAAGGAAGGTTCCCTCGCGCACAAGTTAACCAGGGGGGAAGGAGAAGATAATACTATGGACCAAGCGTTGCTCGAGGAAGTTTCGCCTTATTGGGAAGCAAACGACAGAAAAGCTAAGTTGCCCAAGTTTGAGAAATCAGTTCTTAAATTTTTAAGTTATCTTCCTCGAACGATAGTACTTTGTATGGAAAACCTGTGCGCAGAGGAACCAACTCGCAGCTAGTCGCGCCCTTACTTTGCTTCGAGTCCGCTCAACAACTTAAGTGAGCTGCAGCTAGTCGCGACAAGGTTGCTTGTCGGAGGCGGCACCGCCAAAGAAGGCCGACGTTACCGCACTCAGCTCGCGGCAAAGGTGCCTGCACCGACAAGTTCCCTAAAAGCGTAGGGCAAAAACGTACAAAGGAAGGAATCAAGTAAAGGAAATAACATTGCAATCATCATCCAAGATAGAGTTATATTACAAAATAGCTTGTCGCAGATCTAATAAATTGTTCTAAACATGATCAGCAGCGACAAGGGAAAGATAAAATTGGCGGCCTAGTCTATGCGGTCGCCATCAACCCGCTTGATCTTGCCCACCTTGTCCACAATGGGTGCGACAAGGGCTTTGAGCGCCTCCACATCGGCATCTGGCGGTAAGGATCTAAGGACGCCGTTGAGGTTGAGGCCTGGATTGCGGAAGGCCACCTTCATCAACACCTTACGGAGGGCTCCTCGCACAGATCTGGCGCGATTCTTCGCCAGCTGCTTTGGGATCTCTTCTCGAGTCGCTGGAGACCCGTCCACCACGCCCTTGAAGAATAAGCTAAGCTTGGCGCTGGGTTGGAGGTGCTCGTCGGAGGAGTATCCAAGATCCACCATCCCAGCTCCATCATTTCGTTGTGGATGGCGGCAGCGGTATCCACGAGACCTTCGGTCCAGTGCTCCACACTCTCCCTCAAGGCGCCTGGTGGCACAAGATTCGCCAAAGCAGCTCCTCGTTGGCCTTGATCTTCTCCAACAGGCCCACCTCCCGCTCCTTGGCACCGTCCGGCCGCACCAGGGTGCTCGGCTTGACTCAAGATCCGCCTTTGGAATCCTTGGCGGCGCCGAGCTCCTTGCTCCCTATCGGCGAGACGGCCTGCAGCTCGCCAAGAGTGTAGGCGTCCCTTCTCGGCGCTCGTGCTTGAGCGCAGCAAGATCCTCGCCGCTCTTCTCGAGGCGGCCTCCAGGCTGCGTCACCTTCGTCTCCAACTCTTTCTTGGCGGCCTCGGCGGCTGCGGCAGCATCCTTCGCTTCCTTAAGAGCCCCGCCAAGTGACTCCTCGCGCGACAAGCTCTTCCTCATAGATGTCAAGATTGATCTTCCGCTGCCAACTCGCCTTCTTGTGCAGATAGCTTCTCTGCGGCAAGCCTTTGCTGCTCCTCGACCTCAGCCTTCTCAAGGATGAAGGTCATGCGCTCTTGACAAGTCGCTCCCGCTCTTCCGCTATGTTCCGGAGAGTTTCTTGGTTGGCGCCCCGGAGCTCTTCTGCGCGCTTCTCCATGTCTGCTCCCGCCCTCACGACAAGTGCTTCCCCGGACTCCAACTTGGCTTGTCGGGCGCGGTAGAGCGACAACAGCTTCTTCAATTGCTCCTCCTCAGACTCGCCGCCGCTGCTGCTTGGCGCGTCCACCAGCGTCAGCCCAGCGGAGGCGAGCAGCTCTCCGTCGAAGGTCTCTCCTTCGGCCGGCGCCCTGGAGCTCGACTCCCATGGGATCTTGATGAAGACGCCGTCGCTTGACCTTCAAGTAGGCGCCCGGGCTGGGGCTCTTGAACTGGCCTGCTGGCAATGGCGGGGAGAATCGGCGGTCGGTGTAGCGCCTGGCGCTCCTGCGGCCTCAGGGCCGTCAGTGCGATCGGCAGACTCCTCGCCAGCTTCTGCGGCGGCAGTCTCGATGGCCTCTTCACCGGCAGGCTCGCCAGCGCCGGCTTCTTCTCCAATGGCAACCCGTCGGTGTTGCAGCAGCGTCCTCCTCGCCGGCGACCTCGGTCTCCATCGGCTCTGTGGCGGACGGATGAAGAAAGTCAAGCAAATATCCAAAGATAGAATCACTAGAAGAAAAACACAAGGGAAGTACTCAGGCAAGAAGGTTACCTGCGCCGGGGGCTGCGGTCATGGTCTCCGCCGCCAAGGGATCGCTGGTGCCGTCCCTTGCCGGAGAGCTGCCCCTTGCCGGAGAAGGCTCCCTTGCCGGAGAAGGTTCCCTTGCCGGAGAAGGCTCCCTTGCCGGGGAGCGCTCCCTTGCCGGGGAATCCACCCTTGGCGGCGTAGTCGAAGCAGAAGGAGGCTGCTCTGCTTCTGCACAAGTCAACGGTCAGATATCAACAAAGGAAAAAGCACCCATGTGCGCCGAACAGCAAGTAATAGACCATATACTTACGCTGGGGGTTGCTTTGAAGGAGAGTTGCCTCACCCGGCAAGGCTGTCTCGGACGCGCCTCCTGCCGTCGCAGTAGGTTCGTCCTCGATGACGACCACTGGGGTCTTGGCTCTCTTCGACGCTCTCTGGGCCAGCGTCCTGAAAAGGAAAGAGTTCAGAACAAAGCAAATCAGATTCAAGATGAAGCAACAAAATTGAAGAAATACAAGCACAATATTGAAGCTTACTCTTCTTCTTCCTCGTCGGAGCTGAGCGCGGAGAGATCAAACTCCGGCTCGCCTCCGGTGCGACAAGGTGGAGGAGTGGGCTCTCTTGGCCGCTTGGCGGAGGTGTCGGCGGTAGCCTGGGAGGATCCCACCCCAGTTGTCGCAGCAGTGTGGGGCGCTCCAGCGTAGCGTTGCTTGATGCGGTAGAAGCGGCGTCAGCGCTGCGGCTGTTAGCCCGTCTGCCGCCCGTCTCGTCTCGGCCTTGCGGAGGCGCTTCTTTGGCCGGAGCCAGCCCGGCTCCGTTCTTGACAAGCTTGTTGGATGGTGGGGAAGAAGCGCCCTCGGCTGGTTCGCTCGACTTCGACCTCGGGTTCGGCAGGCTCTTCCTCACCGACGAACTCCCTTCGCTCGGCAAGGCTTGCCGCCTCTGCGCATCTGCCTCCTCCACGGTGTGCCCGAAGACGCCCGGCCGGCACTGCTGCCGCCTCCTCCGGCCTGGTGGCAATGCGCTGCATCTAAATGCGTCGGTGGTGTCACGGGTGAGCTTCTTACGCTTTCGGGGCGGATCGGCATTTCTTCCAAGCTGTCGAAGAATTGCCGCGACGACGTCGTCCATGAGCTCTTGCCAGGTTGGAGCGATCCCATGGGAATCGCACAACAGCATCATGGCGCGGATGCGGTCGAGCGCAGAATTGTTGCACAATGGGACGACCCCCCTCGGCAACCTAAACCACTCGGGGTGATCGGGGTCATGCTTGAACAGCTCTAGCAGCATCGCATCCAACTCCAAGACAGTGAAATTCCAGTTTAGACCCGGGCGCAGCCTTATGATGTCCGCTGCGTTTTGGAACTCCCAGGCAGGTCTCCTCCTCTCCTGCAAGGGAAGCGATCTGCGGCGAAGGAAATCTGCGCCAAGCTGCGCCTTACAAGTGAGTCCGCAAGCACGAGGCGCAAGATCCGGGTCACAGCAATCTTCAACCTAGCATCTTCCGGCGTAAGTTGCTCCAATCGTTGCCGTGCACTATTGGGGTTTGGCGCAGGCGATGAAGGGCTGCGGGTTCTCCTCAACGATCCAACACCAATTGGCTCTCCACTCCTCCCATTTGCTACGGAACTCTCCTTCGGATAAGCTTCTTTCTTGCCGATCCTGAGACCCAAGCAATCCCTCCCAAGCGGCTCCCCTCTCAACGCGGGGCATGAAGAAGTGGCGGAAGAGGGCTACGTTTGGGTGGATCCCGACAAAGTTTTCACAAAGGTGTGCGAAAACTGCCATGGTCAGGACAGCATTGGGGGTGAAATCAAGGAGGCGAAGCCCGTAGGTGTTCATGATATCGCAGAAGAATTCAGAAAAGGGCGGGCAGAGCCCGCAATAGAAGAAAAGCGCAAAGAAAGGATACCCAGTTGGGGCTAGTTCCGAAGCGGTGGCGGGGAGTACCTTCGTGCGCGGATGCGCACGCGTCTCCGTCGACCAGAAGAGGTAGTAGCCCTCCCTCAGCTCCTTTGCGTCGAGCTGGGGGGAGAAGATGGCCCGCTCCTTTCGCAGCGCCGTGAGCCGCTGCGCCTCGGCCGACTTCACGCCCTTCCCCTTGTCGGCTTTCGGAGCCATGGCAGAGGCGGTGGAGGAGACCGACGGCGTTGATGGCGCGTGGCGAAAGGGGGGCGGAGCTGCTCTCTTCGCACTAGAGAAGAAGGGGAGCGGCGGTGGTTTTAGACGAGACAACAAGCTGCGAGGTGGGCCGTGCCCCTGTTTCCCCTGTTTATAAGGAGGGAGAGGGGCGGACGTTCGCTTTTCCTAATAAAGAAACCCCCACGATCTCTCCCACGACGCCACGCTCGACGCGTGCCGCTCGTGGGGGCGTGGTGGGTCGAAACAGTTACTGGCGTGATCAAGGCCGCGTGTGACCGCAGACTGCTTTTGGGCCTGGCCCAACAGCGCTTCGGCACCGTAGGTGGCCCAGTTCGGGGCTCTCGCCGGTGTACTAGAGTAGGGGTACCCTAGTATCCCGAACTCAGACACGGCGATTCTGACACCAGCGGCAAGGCTTGCCTGGTCAACGCCAAGATCCTCTGTGGTTCCTTTGGAGCCATTCAAGAACAAAGTATTTAACCAAGAAGAGAAGGCCCCGGCAAGAGGAGCTTGCCGGGAAGGCCACTCAAGGCACGCAAAAGACAAGACCCCGGTAAGAAGAGCTTGCCGGGAAGGCTCGGAGCGCGACAAGCCTCCAGACGCGACAAGGATTCAGCCGCGGCAAGGCACTTGCCGCAGTAACCTCTCTTCATCTCCGCTCCAGCTCATCCACCAACGTGTCGCCATGGGACCATTCCATGCGCGCGTGTCAAGAGGCTGTGCAGCCAGCGGGGAGCAGTGATAAGCGGCGCTGACAAGCTTGCCATCGTGGCGAACGGTGGCGCTCCTGACGGTCCCTGTTGCACTGTTTAGGCGACAGGGACGGGCATTTAATGCTTTTGTCCCTTGCCGCCAGGGTTAGGTAGAGTACATTGTACACTGTACAAGTAGGTGTACCAACTACTGTTTTTCCATTTGTACCCTCATCTACGTTGCCATCTGTCGGAGACCCCTTGAGCATATAAAAGGAGGCCCATGCATAGCGTAGAGGGGGTTCGATTCCAACGTAACGAGAGAACACCCACGCTAGGTCTTGTAGCTCTCATCGCTCCCTAGCAAGAACACAATACAATCAGACAAGCAGCAGTAGGAGTATTATCTCTCCGGAGAGCTCCGAAGCTGGGTAAACTGCTCGTGTGCTTCACCTTGATCCGCTCTTCATGCGATCTACGCCCCCCTCCGAACCAAAAGGGACCCGGTCCGCCGGTCCCATAGGTGTTCGTGGGTCCGATCAGGCTCCCCGACACCAGGGCACTGTTCGGCTGCAGAGCTAGATCATGCCCATCGAGACAGTGCGGCACGCTTGGCTGCGGCTCGAATCCGTCGAAGATCAAGTCTCCGCGGATATCGGCCGTATAGTTCAAACTCCCAAATCTGACACGATGGCGGGGGCGTAGCTTCGATCTGCTCGGATGGCGAATTGGCCCGATGCAAAGCCGCCGAATCTGAAGATCTGTCCGGGAGAAAAGTCTCACCCTGGACCGCGTTGTTGTTGATGATCGAAGGAGCCATCAGGCCTATCGGTGACGACATAGAGGAACTCTCAATGAAAGCACCAATGTCGGTGTCAAAACCGGCGGATCTCGGGTAGGGGGTCCCGAACTGTGCATCTAGGCGGATGGTAACAGGAGACAAGGGACACGATGTTTTACCCAGGTTCGGGCCCTCTCGATGGAGGTAATACCCTACTCCTGCTTGAATAATATTGATGATATGGGTAGTACAAGAGTAGATCTACCACGCGATCAAGGAGGCTAAACCCTAGAAGCTAGCCTATGGTATGATTGTTGTTCGTCCTATGGACTAAAACCCTCCGGTTTATATTGACACCGGATAGGTTAGGGTTACACAGAGTCGGTTACAATGGTAGGAGATCTACATATCCGTAGCGCCAAGCTTGCCTTCCACGCTAAGGAAAGTCCCATCCGGACACGGGACGAAGTCTTCAATCTTGTATCTTCATAGTCTTGGAGTCCGGCCGTGACGATAGTCCGGCTATCCGGACACCCCCTAGTCCAGGACTCCCTCAACATACATCAAGTGTTCTCAAATCCTTAAAGACTCAATCCGATAAGATGACTTCAAAGCGAAAAATCAATCCATTACAAGAGAGTAGAGGGAGAGAAACATCATAAGATCCAACTATAATAGCAAAGCTCGCGATACATCAAGATCGTGCCAAATCAACAACATGAGAGAGAGAGAGATCAAACACATGGCTACTGGTACATACCCTCAGCCTCGAGGGTGAACTACTCCCTCCTCGTCATGGAGAGCGCCGGGATGACAAAGATGGCCACCGGTGAGGGATCCCCCTCCGTGAGTCTTGGAGCAGGGTCCCGATTGGTTTTTGGTGGCTACAGAGGCTTGCGGCGGCAGAACTCCTGATCTAGGTTTCTTTTTGGGGGTTTCTATATTTATAGAGATTTTTAGCTTCGGGAACAAGTCAGGGGGGTCTCCGAGGTGACCACGAGGTACGGGCGCGCCCAGGGGGTAGGGCTCGCCCCCCACCCTCGTGGGTGCCTGGGGTCTGGGCGCGCCCCCCACCCTCGTGGGTGCCTGGGGACTCTTCTGGCCCATCTCCGATACTCCGTGGGCTTCTTCTAGTCCAAAAATAATCTCTTTGAAATTTCAGGTCAATTGGACTCCGTTTGGTTTTCGTTTTCTGCGATACTCAAAAACAAGGAAAAACAGAAACTGGCACTGGGCTCTAGGTTAATAGGTTAGTCCCAAAAATCATATAAAATAGCATATAAATGCATATAAACCATCCTAGATGGATAATATAATAGCATGCAACAATCAAAAATTATAGATACGTTGGAGACGTATCAGCATCCCCTAGCCTAATTCATGCTCGTCCTCGAGTAGGTAAATGATAAAAACAGAATTATTGATGTGGAATGCTACCTAACATAATTTTCAATGTAATTTCCCTCATTGTGGCATGAAAGTTCAGATCCGAAAGATAAAAGACAAAAGTTTAATATTGACATAAAAACAATAATACTTCAAGCATACTAACCAAGCAATTATGTCTTCTCAAAATAACATAGCCAAAGAAAGCTCATCCCTACAAAATCATATAGTTTGGCCATGCTTCATTTTTGTCACACAAAATGCTCCCATCATGCACAACCCCGATGAAAAGCCAAACAATTGTTTCATACTTTAGTATTCTCAAACTTTTTCAACTTTCATGAAATACATGAGCGTGAGCCATGGACATAGCACTATTGGTGGAATAGAATATAATGATGGGGGTTGTGTGGAGAAGACAAAAAAGGAGAAAGTCTCACATTGACGCGGCTAATCAATGGGCTATGGAGATGCCCATCAATTTATGTCAATGTGAGGACTAGGGATTGCCATGCAATGGATGCACTAGAGCTATAAATGTATGAAAGCTCACCAAAAGAAACTAAGTGGGTGTGCATCCAACTTGCTTAATCACGAAGACCTAGGGCATTTGAGGAAGCCCATTGTTGGAATATACAATCCAAGTTCTATAATGAAAAATTCCCACTAGTATATGAAAGTGACAATATAAGAGACTGACTATCATGAAGATCATGGTGCTACTTTGAAGCACAAGTGTGGAAAAAGGATAGTAGCATTGTCCCTTCTGGGCCTTTCTTTTTATTTGGCCTTTCTCTTTTTTTTTTATTTTTTTTGGCCTTTTTTTGCCTTTCTCTTTTTTTCTCTTTTTTTGGGACAATTCTCTAATAATGATGAACATCACACTTTTATTTATTTACAACTCAAGGATTACAACTCGATACTAGAACAAAATATGACTCTATATGAGTGCCTCCGGCGGTGTACTGGGATGGACAATGAATCAAGAGTGACATGTATGAAAAATTATACATGCTGGCCTTGCCACAAATACGATGTCAACTACATGATCATGCAAGGAAATATGACAATGATGAAGCGTGTCATAGTAAACGGAACGGCGAAAAGTTGCATGGCAATATATCTCGGAATCGCTAGGGAAATGCCATAATAGGTAGGTATGGTGGCTGTTTTGAGGAAGATATAAGGAGGCTTATGCGTGATAGAGCATATCATATCACGGTGTTTGTATGCACCGGCGAAGTTTGCACCAACTCTCGAGGTGAGAAAGGGCAATGCACGGTACCGAAGAGGCTAGCAATGATGGAAGGGTGAAAGTGTGTATAATCCATGGACTCAACATTAGTCATAAAGAACTCACATACTTACTGCAAAAATCTACAAGTCATCAAAAACAAGCACTACGCGCATGCTCCTAGGGGGATAAATTGGTAGGAGAAGACCATCGCTCGTCCCCGACCGCCACTCATAAGGAAAGCAATCAAAGAACACCTCATGCTTCAAATTTGTCACACAACGGTTACCATACGTGCATGATACGGGACTTGCAAACCTCAACACATGTATTTCTCAATTTCACAATTACTCAACTAGCACGACTCTAATATCACCACCTCATATCTCAAAACAATTATCAAGTATCAAACTTCTGATAGTATTGAATGCACTTTATATGAAAGTTTTTTATTATACCCATCTTGGATGCCCATCATATTAGGACTAATTTTATAGCCAAAGCAAATTACCATGCTGTTCTAAAAGACTCTCAAAATAATACAAGTGAAGCATGAGAGATCAATAATTTCTATAAAATAAAATCACCAACGTACTCTAAAAAGATATAAGTGAAGCACTAGAGCAAACGACAAACTACTCCGAAAGATATAAGTGAAGATCAATGAGTAGTTGAATAGTTATGTAACTATGTGAAGACTCTCTAACATTTAAGATTTTCAGATCTTGGTATTTTATTTAGAAAGCAAGCAATACAAAAGAAACTAAAATGACGCTCCAAGAAAAACACATATCATGTGGTGCATAAAAATATAGCTCCAAGTAAAGTTACCGACGAACAAAGACGAAAGAAGGGATGCCATCCGGGGCGTCCCCAAGCTTAGGCTCCTGGTTGTCCTTGAATATTACCTTGGGTGCCTTGGGCATCCCAAAGCTTAGGTTCTTGCCGCTCCTTATTTCATAGTCCATCGAATCTTTACACAAAACTTGAAAACTTCACAACACAAAACTCAACAGAAAACTCGTAAGCTCCGTTAGTATGAGAAAATAAATCACCACTTTTGGTACTGTTGTGAACTCATTGTAAATTCATATTGATGTAATATCTACTGTATTCCAACTTCTCTGTGGGTCATACCCTCCGATACTACTCATAGATTCATCAAAATAAGCAAACAACACATAGAAAACAGAATCTGTCAAAAATAGAACAGTCTGTAGCAATCTGATATGCTCGAATACTTCTGGAACTCAAAACATTCTGAAAAACTAGGACAACCTGGATAATTTGTATATTGATCTGATGCCAAAAGAATTAGCATTCTATCATGTTCTGGTGAAATTTAACAATTAGTTTCATGAACACAAAGTTTCTGTCTTTTTCATCAAATCAAACAACTATCACCCAAGAAGATCCTATTGGTTCTACTTGGCACAAACACTAATTAAAATAATAAAACTACATCTAAACAGAGGCTAGATGAATTATTTATTACTAAACAGGAGCAAAATGCAAAGAACAAAAATAAAATTGGGTTGCCTCCCAACAAGCGCTAACGTTTAACGCCCCTAGCTAGGCGTGATGATTTCAATGATGCTCACATGAAAGATAAGAATTGAAAAATAAAGAGAGCATCATGAAGAATATGACTAGCACATTTAAGTCTAACCCACTTCCTATGCATTGGGATTTTGTGAGCAAAAAACTTATGGGAACAATAATCAACTAGCATAGGAAGGCAAATCAAGCATAACTTTAAAACTTTAAGCACATAGAGAGGAAACTTGATATTATTGCAATTCCTACAAGCATATATTCCTCCGTCATAATAATTATCAGTAGCATCATGGATGAGTTCAACAATATAATCATCACAAAAAGCATTCTTTTCATGATCTACAAGCATAGAATTTTTATTAGTCTCCACATAAGCATTTTTCTTCTCATTTGGAATAGTGAGAGTATCATAAGAAACTCGAATACTATAAATTGTTTCCACATTGAAAGAATAAATTTCAGAAAAAGGGTAATCATAATCATGACAAGTTTTATAAATATAATCATCACTACTTTTTATAGCATAAGTATCATCACAATAATTATCATAAGTAGCAACTTTTTTCTCATCATAATCGATTGAAACCTCTTCCAAGATAGTGGAATCATTACTAAATAAAGTCATTAGCTCTCCAAATCCACTTTTATAATTATCACAATAAGATTCAACACCCTCCAAAATAGTGGGATCATTACTTCCTAAAGTTGACACTCTTGCAAACCCACTTTCATCAATATAATCATCATAAGTAGGAGGCATGCTATCATCATAATAAATTTGCATATCAAAACTTGGGAGGCTAGAAATATCATCTTCATTAAACATAGCATCCCCAAGCTTGGTACAAACATTAATTGCAGAAAATAAATTATCAAACATGTCATTCTCATCAAACATAGCATCCCCAAGCTTGGGCCTTTTCATATCATAAGCATAATCACTCTCATCATTAATAGTATGGATAGAACCAATATTATAGCAACTATTATCATCACAATGAGTAGTAGGAGCAACATCGTTTGGGGGGGATACCTTTTTACCTTTGCTTATCCATCTTTTCTTTTTTTTCTTCACATCATGTGTGGGTTTAATCCTCTTTTTGAAGCTCCCTATTAATGAGATTGGTTGAATAGAAAGCTCCTCCTCGTTACCTGATTCATCATAAGAAAGAATAGGGAGATACTGGGAAATCTCTTCCCTTTCATTAGTATTCTCTTCATATTCTATTTGTTTTCTTGTCTTTATGTAATTGGCAATATAAGGATTTTCAATGCAATTCACCGCACAATACATATAAATTTCCTCTAGATTAAAATCAAGAACTTTATCAAGGACAAATTCTGGCATATCCTTAGTTATACGTTTCATTTCTTCATAACCCACAAGCAAACTAAGTTCATTACGATGCGCAAGGAAATCAAGTTATCACAATTTTTGGACACGATACGATCATGAAACAATTTTCATTTGATATTTAAATGGCCACGTTCATTGCAAAGTTCACAAGGATGGCTACAAAAATTTAAATTTTCAGCACAAACATCTAGCCTTTCTTGCAACCATTTAGTTTCTAAATACTTATGCCTCTTGCAAAATCTATCTTACCTACTTGGTGTGTACTTGCAAACTCTATGCACTCCACAAAAATTAACATGCTTATAAGAGGCATTTTCATCACGACTAGTGCAATCATCATAAGTACTATGGATATTCAAAGAGTTCGTACTAACAACATTGCAATCATGCTCATCATTCAAAGATTTAGTGCCAAACATTCTAATGCATTCTTCTTCTAGCATTTTGGCACAATTATCGGAATCCTTATTTTCACAAAAGACATAAAAAAGATGAAGCATATGAGGCAACCTTAATTCGAATTTTTTGTAGTTTTCTTTTATAGAATAAACTAGTGACAAACCAAGAAACAAAAAGATTCGATTGCAAGATATAAAGATATACCTTCAAGCACTCACCTCCCCGGCAACGGCGCCAGAAATTGCTTGATGTCTACTACACAACCTTCTTCTTGCAGACGTTGTTGGGCCTCCAAGTGCAGAGGTTTGTAGGACAGTTTCAAATTTCCCTCAAGTGGATGATCTAAGGTTTATCAATCTGTGGGAGGCGTGGGATGAAGATGGTCTCTCTCAAACAACCCTGCAACCAAATAGCAAAGATCCTCTTGTGTCCCCAACACACCCAATACAATGGTAAATTGTATAGGTGCACTAGTTCGACTAAGAGATGGTGATACAAGTGCAATATGGATGGTAGATAAAGGTTTTTGTAATCTGAAAATATAAAAACAGCAAGGTAACTAGTAATAAAAGTGAGCGAAAATGGTATTGCAATGCTAGGAAACAAGGCCTAGGGTTCATACTTTCACTAGTGCAAGTTCTCTCAACAATAATAACATAATTGGATCATATAACTATCCCTCAACATGCAACAAAGGGTCACTCCAAAGTCACTAATAGCGGAGAACAAACGAAGAGATTATTGTAGGGTACGAAACCACCTCAAAGTTATTCTTTCTGATCGATCTATTCAAGAGTCCGTAGTAAAATAATACGAAGCTATTCTTTCCGTTAAATCTATCCTAGAGTTCGTACTAGAATAACACCTTAAGACACAAATCAACCAAAACCCTAATGTCACCTAGATACTCCAATGTCACCTCAAGTATCTTTGGGTATGATTATACGATATGCATCACACAATCTTAGATTCATCTATTCAACCAACACAAAGAACTTCAAAGAGTGCCCCAAAGTTTCTACCGGAGAGTCAAGACAAAAACGTGTGCCAACCCCTATGCATAAGTTCACAAGGTCACTGAACCCGCAAGTTGATCACCAAAACATACATCAAGTAGATCACATGAATATCCCATTGTCACCAACGATAAGCACATGCAAGACATACATCAAGTGTTCTCAAATCCTTAAAGACTCAATCCGATAAGATAACTTCAAAGGGAAAACTCAATCCATTACAAGGGAGTAGAGGGAGAGAAACATCATATGATCCAACTATAATAGCAAAGCTCGCGATACATCAAGATCGGGACAAATCAAGAACACGAGAGAGAGTGAGATCAAACACATAGCTACTAGTACATACCCTCAGCCCCGAGGGTGAACTACTCCCTCCTCGTCATGGATAACGCTGGGATGCTGAAGATGGCCACTGGTGAGGGATCCCCACTCCGGCAGGGTGCTAGAAAAGGGTCCCGATTGATTTTTTGTGGCTACAAAGGCTTGCGGAAGCGGAACTCCCGATCTAGGTTTCTTTTCAGGGGTTTCTATATTTATAGGGATTTTTGGTGTCGGGAACAAGTCAGGGGGGTCTCCGAGGCGGCCATGAGGTAGGGGGCGTGCACAGGGGGGCAGGGCGCACCCCCACCCTCGTGGGTGCCTTGGGACTCTTCTGGCTCATCTCCAATACTCCGTGGGCTTCTTGTGGTCCAAAAAAAATCTCCGTGAAATTTCAGTTCAATTGGACTCCATTTGGTTTTCTTTTTCTGCGATACTCAAAAACAAGGAAAAAACATGAACTGGCACTGGGCTCTAGGTTAATGGGTTAGTCCAAAAAATCATATAAAATAGCATATAAATGCATATAAAACATCCTAGATGGATAATACAATAGCATGGAACAAACAAAAATTATAGATATGTTGGAGACGTATCAGCATCCCCAAGCTTAATTCCTGCTCGTCCTCGATTAGGTAAATGATAAAAACAAATTTTTTGATGTGGAATGCTACCTAACATAAGTTTCAATGTAATTTTCCTCATTGTGGCATGAATGTTCAGATCCGAAAGATCCAAGAAAAAAGTTTAATATTGACATAAAAACAATAATACTTCAAGCATACTAACCAAGCAATTATGTCTTCTCAAAATAACATAGCCAAAGAAAGCTCATCCCTACAAAATCATATAGTTTGGCCATGCTTCGTTTTCGTCACACAAAATGCTCCCATCACGCACAACCCCGATGACAAGCCAAGCAATTGTTTCATACTTTAGTATTCTCAAAAAATTTCAACTTTCACGCAATATATGAGTGCGAGCCATGGACATAGCACTATGGGTGGAATAGAATATAATGACGGGGGTTGTGTGGAGAAGACAAAAAAGGAGAGAGTCTCACATTGACGCGGCTAATCAATGGGCTATGGAGATGCCCATTGATTGATGTCGATGCGAGGACTAGGGATTGCCATGCAACAGATGCACTAGAGCTATAAATGTATGAAAGCTCAACAACATAAACAAAGTGGGTGTGCATCCAACTTGCTTAATCACGAAGACCTAGGGCATTTGAGGAAGCCCATTGTTGGAATATACAAGCCAAGTTGTATAATGAAAAATTCCCACTAGTATATTAAAGTGACAATATAAGAGACTCTCTACCATGAAGATCATGGTGCTACTTTGAAGGACAAGTGTGGAAAAAGGATAGTAGCATTATCCCTTCTGGGCCTTTCTTTTTATTTGGCATTTCTCTTTTTTTCTTATTTTTTTATTTGGCCTTTTTTTGCCTCTCTTTTTTTCTCTTTTTTTCAGTACAATGCTCTAATAATGATGAACATCATACTTTTATTTATTTACAACTCAAGGATTACAACTCGATACTAGAACAAAATATGACTGTATATGAGTGCCTCCGGCGGTGTACTGGGATGGACAATGAATCAAGAGTGACATGTATGAAAAATTATGCATGGTGGCCTTGCCACAAATACGATGTCAACTACATGATCATGCAAGGCAATATGACAATGATGAAGCGTTTCATAGTAAACGGAACGGCGGAAAGTTGCATGGAAATATATCTCGGAATGGCTATGGAAATGCCATAATAGGTAGGTATGGTGGCTGTTTTGAGGAAGATATAAGGAGGCTTATGCGTGATAGAGCGTATCATATCACGGGGTTTGGATGCACCAGCGAAGTTTGCACCAACTCTTGAGGTGAGAAAGGGCAATGCACGGTACCGAAGAGGCTAGTAATGATGGAAGGGTGAAAGTGTGTATAATCCATAGACTCAACGTTAGTCATAAAGAACTCACATACTTATTGCAAAAATCTACAAGTCATCAAAACCAAGCTCTACGCGCATGCTCCTAGGGGGATAGATTGGTAGGAAAAGACCATCGCTCGTCCCCGACCGCCACTCATAAGGAAAGCAATCAAAGAACACCTCATGCTTCAAATTTGTCACACAACGGTTACCATACGTGCATGCTACGGGACTTGCAAACCTCAACACAAGTATTTCTCAATTTCACAATTACTCAACTAGCATGACTCTAATATCACCATCCTCATATCTCAAAACAATTATCAAGTATCAAACTTCTGATAGTATTCAATGCACTTATATGAAAGTTTTTTATTATACCCATCTTGGATGCCCATAATATTAGGACTAGTTTTATAGCCAAAGAAAATTACCATGCTGTTCTAAAAGACTCTCAAAATAATATAAGTGAAGCATGAGAGATCTATAATTTCTATAAAATAAAACCACCAACGTGCTCTAAAAAGATATAAGTGAAGCACTAGAGCAAACAACAAACTACTCCGAAAGATATAAGTGAAGATCAATGAGTAGTTGAATAGTTATATAACTATGTGAAGAATCTCTAACATTTAAGGATTTCAGATCTTGGTATTTTATTTAGAAATCAAGCAAAACAAAATAAAATAAAATGATGCTCCAAGCAAAACACATATCATGTGGTGAATATAAATATAGCTCCAAGTAAAGTTACCGATGATCGAAGACGAAAGAGGGGATGCCATGCGGGGCATCCCCAAGCTCAGGCTCTTGGTTGTCCTTGAATATTAACTTGGGGTGCCTTGGGCATCCCCAATCTTAGGCTCTTGCCACTCCTTTTTCCATAGTCCATCGAATCTTTACACAAAACATGAAAACTTCACAACACAAAACTCGTAAGCTCCGTTAGTATGAGAAAATAAATCACCACTTTTGGTACTGTTGTGAACTCATTCTAAATTCATATTGGTGTAATATCTACTGTATTCCAACCTCTCTGCGGTTCATACCCTCCGATACTACTCATAGATTCATCAAAATAAGCAAACACCACATAGAAAACAAAATCTGTCAAAAATGGAACAGTCTGTAGCAATCTTATTTGCTCGAATACTTCTGGAACTCTAAAATTCTGAAAAACTAGGACAACCTGGATAATTTGTATATTGATCTTCTGCAAAAAGAATTAGCATTCTATCATGTTCTGGTGAAATTTAACAATTACTTTCGTGAGACAAAGTTTCTGTCTTTTTCAGCAAATCAAACAACTATCACCCGAGAAGATCCTATTGGTTCTACTTGGCACAAACACTAATTAAAACAATAAAACTACATCTAAACAGAGGCTAGATGAATTATGTATTACTGGACATGAGCAAAATGCAAAGTACAAAAATAAAATTGGGTTGCCTCCCAACAAGCGCTAACGTTTAGCGCCCCTAGCTAGGCATGATGATTTCAATGATGCTCACATAAAAGATAAGAATTGAAACATAAGAGAGCATCATGAAGAATATGACTAGCACATTTAAGTCTAACCAACTTCCTATGCATAGGGATTTTGTGAGCAAACAACTTATGGGAACAATAATCAACTAGCATAGGAAGGCAAAACAAGCATAACTTTAAAACTTTAAGCACATAGAGAGGAAACTTGATATTATTGCAATTCCTACAAGCATATATTCCTCCATCATAATAGTTTTCAGTAGCATCATGGATGAATTTAACAATATAACCATCACATAAAACATTCTTTTCATGATCTACAAGCATAGATATTTTATTACTCTCCACATAAGCATTTTTCTTCTCATTCGGAATAGTGAGAGTATCATAAGAAACTCGAATACTATAAATTGTTTCCGCGTTGAAAGAATAAAGTTCAGAAAAAGGGTAATCATAATCATGACAAGTTTTATAAATATAATCATCACTACTTTTTATAGCATAAGTATCATCACAATAATTATCATAAGTAGCAACTTTTTTCTCATCATAATCGATTGAAACCTCTTCCAAGATAGTGGAATCATTTCTAAATAAATTCATTACCTCTCCAAATCCACTTTTATAATTATCACAATAAGATTCAACACCCTCCAAAATAGTGGGATCATTACTTCATAAAGTTGACACTCTTGCAAACCAACTTTCATCAATATAATCATCATAAGTAGGAGGCATGCTATCATCATAATAAATTTGCATATCAAAACTTGGGAGGCTAGAAATATCATCTTCATTAAACATAGCATCCCCAAGCTTGGTACAAACATTAATTGCAGCAAATAAATTATCAAACATGTCATTCTCATCAAACATAGCATCCCCAAGCTTGGGCCTTTTCATATCATAAGCATAATCACTCTCATCATTAATAGTATGGATAGAACCAATATTATAGCAACTATTATCATCACAATGAGTAGTAGGAGCAACATCATTTGGGAGGATTACCTTTTTACCTTTGCTTCTCCGTCTTTTCTTTTTCTTCTTCACATCATGTGTGGGTTTAATCCTCTTTTTGAAGCTCCCTATTAATGAGATTGGTTGAATAGAAAGCTCCTCCCTGTTACCTGATTCATCATAAGAAAGTATAGGGGATATTGGGAAATCTCTTCCCTTTCATTAGTATTCTCTTCATATTCTATTTGTTTTCTTGTCTTTATGTAATTGGCAATATAAGGATTTTCAATGCAATTCACCGCACAATACATATAAATTTCTCTAGATCAAAATCAAGAACTTTATCAAGGACAAATTCTGGCATATCCTTAGTTATACGTTTCATTTCTTCATAACCCACAAGCAAACTAAGTTCATTATGATGCGCAAGGGAAATCAAGTCATCACAATTTTTGGACATGATACGATCATGAAACAATTTGCATTTGATATTTAAATGACCACGTTCATTGCAAAGTTCACAAGAAAGGCTACGAAAATTTAGATTTTCAGCACAAACATCTAGGCTTTCTTGCAACCATTTAGTTTCTAAATACTTATGCCTGTTGCAAAATCCATCTTCCTTATTTGGTGTGTACTTGCAAACTCTATGCACTCCATAAAAATTGACATGCTTATAAGAGGCATTTTCATCATGACTAGTGCAAACATCATTAGTACTATGGATATTCAAAGATTTAGTGCCGAACATTCTAATGCATTCTTCTTCTAGCATTTTGGCACAATTATCGGAACCCTTATTTTCACGAAAGACATAAAAAAGATGAAGCATATGAGGCAACCCTAATTTGATTTTTTTGTAGTTTTCTTTTATAGAATAAACTAGTGACAAAACAAGAAACAAAAAGATTCGATTGCAAGATCTAAAGATATACCTTCAAGCACTCACCTCCCCGGCAACGGCGCAAGAAATTGCTTGATGTCTACTACACAACCTTCTTCTTGCAGACGTTGTTGGGCCTCCAAGTGCAGAGGTTTGTAGGACAATAGCAAATTTCCCTCAAGTGGATGACCTAAGGATTATCAATCCATGGGAGGCGTGGGATGAAGATGGTCTCTCTCAAACAACCCTGCAACCAAATAGCAAAGTGTCTCTTGTGTCCCCAACACATCCAATACAATGGTAAATTGTATAGGTGCACTAGTTCGGCGAAGAGATGGTGATACAAGTGCAATATGGATGGTAGATAAAGGTTTTTGTAATCTGAAAATAGAAAACCAGCAAGGTAACTAGTAATAAAAGTGAGCGAAAACGGTATTGCAATGCTAGGAAACAAGGCCTAGGGTTCATACTTTCACTAGTGCAAGTTCTCTCAAAAATAATAACATAATTGGATCATATAACTATCCCTCAACATGCAACAAAGGGTCACTCCAAAGTCACTAATAGCGGAGAACAAACGAAGAGATTATTGTAGGGTACAAAACCACCTCAAAGTTATTCTTTCTGAAAGATCTATTCAAGAGTCTGTAGTAAAATAACACGAAGCTATTCTTTCCGTTCAATCTATCCTAGAGTTCGTACTAGAATAACACCTTCAGACACAAATCAACCAAAACCCTAATGTCACCTAGATACTCCAATGTCACCTCAAGTATCTGTGGGTATGATTATACGATATGCATCACACAATCTCAGATTCATCTATTCAACCAACACAAAGAACTTCAAAGAGTGCCCCAAAGTTTCTACCGGATAGTCAAGACGAAAAGGTGTGCCAACCCCTATGCATAAGTTCACAAGGTCATTGAACCCTCAAGTTGATCACCAAAACATACATCAAGTAGATCACGTGAATATCCCATTGTCACCACAGATAAGCACATGCAAAACATACATCAAGTGTCCTCAAATCCTTAAAGACTCAATCCGATAAGATAACTTCAAAGGGAAAACTCAATCCATTACAAAAGAGTAGTGGGAGAGAAACATCATAAGATCCAACTATAATAGCAAAGCTCGTGATACATCAAGATCGTGCCAAATCAAGAACACGAGAGAGAGTGAGATCAAACACATAGCTACTGGTACATACCCTCAGCCCCAAGGGTGAACTACTCCCTCCTCGTCATGGAGAGTGCTAGGATGCTGAAGATGGCCACCGGTGAGGGATGCCCCTCCGGTAGGGTGCTGGAACAGGGTCCCGATTGGTTTTTGGTGGCTACAGAGGCTTGCGGCGGCGGAACTCCCGATCTAGGTTTCTTTTCGGGGGTCTCTATATTTATAGTGATCTTTGGCGTCAAGAACAAGTCAGGGAGGTCTCCGAGGCGGCCATGAGGTAGGGGGTAGGGCGCACCCCCACCCTCGTGGGTGCCTCGGGACTCTTCTGGCCCATCTCCGATACTCCGTGGGCTTCTTGTGGTCCAAAAATAATCTCCATGAAATTTTAGGTCAATTGGACTCCATTTGGTTTCGTTTTACGTGATACTCAAAAGAAGGAAAAAATGTAAGCGGCCTTTGGGCTCTAGGTTAATAGGTTAGTCCCAAAAATCATATAAAATAGCATATAAATGCATATAAAACATCCTAGATGGATAATATAATAGCATGGAACAATCAAAATTATAGATACGTTGGAGACGTATCAGCATCCCCAAGCTTAATTCTTGCTCGTCCTCGAGTAGGTAAATGATAAAAACAGAATTTTTGATGTGGAATGCTACCTAACATAATTTTCAATGTAATTTTCCTTATTGTGGCATGAATGTTCAGATCTGAAAGATCCAAGACAAAAGTTTAATATTTACATAAAAACAATAATACTAGAACAAAATATGACTGTATATGAGTGACTCCAGCGGTGTACCGGGATGGACAATGAATCAAGAGTGACAGGTATGAAAAATTATGCATGGTGGCCTTGCCACAAATACGATGTCAACTACATGATCATGCAAGGCAATATGACAATGATGAAGCGTGTCATAGTAAACGGAACGGCGGAAAGTTGCATGGCAATATATATCGGAATGGCTATGGAAATGCCATAATAGGTAGGTTTTGTGGCTGTTTTGAGGAAGATATAAGGAGGCTTATGCGTGATAGAGCATATCATATCACGGGGTTTGGATGCACCGGCAAAGTTTGCACCAACTCTCTAGGTGAGAAAGGGCAATGCACGGTACCGAAGAGGCTAGTAATGATGGAAGGGTGAAAGTGTGTGTCGGGGAGGCTGATCGTACCCACGGACACCTATGGGGCCGGCGGACCAGGCCCCTTTGTGGTTCGGAGGGGGGCGGAGATCGCACGAAGAGCGGATCGAGGCGAGGCACACGAGCAGTTTACCCAACCGGAGCTCTCCGGAGAGATAAAACTCCCTCTGCTGCTTGTCTCGATGTATTGTGTTCTTGCTAGGGAGGCGATGAGAGCTACAAAACCTAAGCGTGAGTGTGTCTAGTCTCGAGTGAGTCGAGCAGACCAAACCCCTCTACATTGCGCATGGGCCTCCTTTTATATGCTCAAGGGTCTCCGACGGTGGCAACATAGATGAGGGTACAAATGTAAAACAGGAGTTGGTACACCTACTCGAGCAGTATCAAAGGTGCAAAATACCTAACTCTAACGGCAAGGGACAAAAGCAATAAATGCCCGTTAGTGTCGCCCAAACAAAGGCAACAGAGACCGTCAGTGCGCCTCCGCCGCCACGATGGCAAGCTCGTCGGCGCCGCTTATCGCTGCTCCGCTGGCTGCACAGCCTCTTGACACGCGATGCATGGAATGTTCCCATGGCGACACGTTGCGGGTGAGCTGGAGGCGGAGATGGAGAGGTTGCTTGCCGCAGCAAGCGCCTTTGCCGTGACTGAATCCTTGTCGCGTCCGGGAGGCTTGTCGCGCTCGAGCCTTCCCGGCAAGCTCCTCTTGCCGGGCCTTGCCTTCCGTATGCAGGTGGCCTTCCCGACAAGCTCCTCTTGCCGGGGCCTTGCCTTCTTAATCTAATACTTTGTTCTTGAATGGCTCCAAAGGAGCCACGGAGGATCTTGGCGGTGATGAGGCAAACCTTGCCGCGGGGTGCTGCAACTGTCCGTGCACGAGTACGGGATACTAGGGTACCCCTACTCTAGTACACCGACAGGAGCCCAGGCCTGGGCCGTACACGGTGCCGGCGCTTGTCGGGCCAGGCCCAAAAGCGTGCACGGACACACGCGGCCTCGACCACGTCGCCTTCGCCCGGACCCACCACGATCCCCACTAACGGCACGCACCGGACGTGGCGTCGTGCGAAGATCGTGGTGGCGGTCGTGGGGGTTTCTTTATTAGTATAAGCGGAACGTCCGCCCCCTCCCCCTCTTTATAAGCGGAGGAAACAGAGGCAGGCCGCCCACTCCTGCCATTGCTGTCTTGTCAAGAAAACCACCGCCGCTCCCCTTTGCTTCTCCGGTGCGAAGAGAGCAGCGCCCCGCCCCCTTTCGCCACAAGCACGCTCACCGCCGTCGGCCTCCTCCGCCGCCCTCGCCATGGCTCCGAAAGCCGACAAGGAGAAGGGCGTCAAGTCGGCCGAGGCACAGCAGCTCGCGGCGCTGCGCAAGGAGCGGGCCATCTTCCCCGCAGCTCGGCGCAAGGGAGCTGCGGACATCTTCTACCTCTTCGGTCGACGGAGACGCGTGCGCATCCGCGCACGAGGGTACTCCCCGCCTCCGCCGCTGATTTGGCCCCAACAGGGTACCCCTTTTTCGCCCTTTTCTTCTATTGCGGGCTTTGCCCGCCCTTTTCCGAGTTCTTCTGCGACATCATGAACACGTTTAGCCTCCGCCTCCTTGATTTCACCCCCACCGCCGTCTTGACCATGGCAGTTTTCGCGCATTTGTGCGAAAACTTTGTCGGAGTCCACCCGAAGGGGGCACTCTTCCGCCATTTCTTTGTTCCCAGCCGAGAGAGGAGAGCCACTTGCCGGAGGGATAGCACAGGTATCTAGAATCGGCAAGAAAGAGGCCTACCTAGAGGAGAGTTCCGCAACAAGTGGGAGGAGTGGAGAGCCAACTGGTGCTTTGGGTCGTGAGGAGAACCCGCAGCCCTTCACCGCCGCGGCGCCAAACCCCAATAGTCTTGTGGCAGAGATTGGAGTAACTTGGCGCCGGAGGATGCGGTGAAGATAGCCGTGACCAATTTTGCGCCTCGGGCTTGCCGGGTTAACCGTAAGGCGCGGTTGGCACAGATTTCCTTCGTGCCGCCAGATCGCTCCCTTGCAGAAAGGAGGAGGCCTGCACAGGAGTTCCAAAATGCGGCAGACATCATGAGGCTGCGTCCGGGCCTGAATCGGAACTTCACCGTCTTGGAGCTGGACGCGATGGTGCTCGAGCTGTTCAAGAACGACCCCGACCACCCTGAGTGGTTTAGGTTGCCGCGGGGGGTCGTCCCATTGTGCAACAACTCGGCGCTCGACCGCATCCGCGCCATGATGCCACTGTGCGACTCCCACGGGATCGTCCCAACCTGGCAGGAGCCCCCCGACGAGGTCGTGCAGCAATTCTTCGACGATTTGCAAGAAGTGCCGATCCGCTCCGACGAGCAGAAAAGGCTCACCCGCGACACCACCGACCAGGAGATGGCGCGGATTGCCACTGAGTGGAGGAGGCGGCAGCAGCCGCTGCCCGGAGCCTTCGGGTTCACCGTGGAGGAGGCGGACGCGGGCGAAGGCGGCAAGCCTTGCCGAGCGAGGGAGGTCGCCGGCGAGGACGAGCTTGTCGAGCCCGAGGCCGGGTCGAGTGGACCCGCCGAGGGCGCTTCTTCCCACCGCCAAGCGACTTGCCGCCAGTGAGCCCGGCTCCGCCGAAGAGGCGCCTCCGCAAGGTTGGAGACGAGTCGGGCGGCAGACCGCCCACAAGATGGCGCCATGACGCGCTCCACCGCGGCAAGCGAGGTTGCCGCGGGAGCGCCCCACGCTGCAGCGACAACTGGGGCGGAATCTTCTCAGGCCACCGCCGACGCCTCCGCCAAGCGGCTAAGAGAGCCCACTCCCCCGCCTCGTCGCACCGGAGGCGAACCGGAGTTTGACTTCTCCGTGCTCAGCTCTGAGGAGGAAGGCGAAGAGTAAGCTCTTGAGATTTGTGCTTGTATTTCTTCAATTTTATTGCTTCATCTTGAATCTGATTTGCTCCGTTCTGGACTCTTTCCTTTTCAGGACGCTGGCCCAGAGAGCGTCGAAGAGGGCCAAGATCCCGACGGTCGTCGTTGAGGACGATTCCCCCGTGGCGACAGGGGACGCATCCGAGACTGTCTTGCCGGACCCGGCAACCCTTCCTCAGAGCAGCCCCCAGCACAGCCCCCAGAGTAAGTGTGCATTTTCCTCCTTACTATTAGGTGTGCAGGGGTGCCCTTTCTTCGTTGATATCTAACTGTGTGCTTGTGTAGGAGCAGAGCAGCTTCATCAAGAGGGCTCGGAAGCCGCCTCCGAGATCCTGCCCGCTGCCACTACACCGCCAAGGGAGAATTCCCCGGCGAGGGAGCGCCCTCCGACAAGGGAGGCCACTCCGACAAGGGAGGCCACTCCGGCAAGGGAGGCTACCCCGGCAAGGGACAGTGCCAGTGACCCTCCAGTGGTCGAGGTCATGGCTGCGGATCCCGTTGCAGGTAATTTCGTTACACGAAAATTTCCCTTGGGCTTGCTTTCTTTTGTTTCTCTTTTTGAACATTTGCTTGACTGCTCTTTCTTCGTCTGACGCAGAGCCGATGGAGGTCGAGGCCGCCGGCGAGGAGGAAGCGCGCGGCAACACCGACGAGGCCGCCGTCGAGGAAGAAGAGGTCGTGGTTGTGGAAGAAGAGGCCGTCGCCGACGAGCCTGTGGGCGAGGAGGCCGCCGGGGCTGCCGGCGCAGAGGCCGGCGAGGGGTCGGGCGATCGCACTAACAGCCCTGAGGCCGCAGGAGCGGCAAGCGCTACACCGACAGCCGACTCCCCCGCTGCTGCTGCGGCGGCGGGCTCCGAGGAGCCCCAGCCCGGCGCCTACCTGAAGGCCGGCGGCGTCTTCATCAAGCTCCCACAGGAATCGAGCTCAGGCGCCCGGTCAAGGAGAGACCTTCGACGGCGAGCTACTCGCCTCCGCTGGCCGACTGGTGGACGCGCCAAGCAGCAGCGGCGGCGAAGTCTAAGGAGGAGCAGGCTGAAGAATCTTGTCGCTCTACCGCGCCGGCAGCCAAGTTGGAGACCCGGGAGGCACTTGTCGCGAGGTCGAGCGGACATGGAGAAGCGCCGCCAAGAGCTCGGAGCGCCAACCAAGAAACCCTTCGCGACGTAGCGAAGCGCTGGGGCAACTTAGAGGAGCGCACGGCCTTCATCCTTGAGAAGGCCGCGGTGAGGAGCAGTGGCTGGCTGCCGAGAAGCTCGCCAGCAGAAAGCGAGTTGGCGCAGCGGAAGGTCAACCTGGACAGCCACGAAGAAGACCTTGCCGCGCGAGGAGTCACTTGGCGGGCGCCAGAAGCGGGACGCTGCCGCTGCAGCCGAGGCCGCCAAGGAAGAGCTGAAGGCGAAGGTGGCACTGGAGGCCACCCTCAAGAAGAGCGGCGAAGAGCTTGCCGTGCTCAAGCGTGAGCGCGAGAAGGACGCCTACACTCTGGGCGAGCTGCAGAGTCGTCTCGCTGATAGAGGCAAGGAGCTCGACGCCGCCAAGGATTCCAAGGTGGATCTTGAGCTGAAGCTGACCACCCTGACGCAGACGTTGGATGGCGCCAGAGAGCGGGAGGTGGGCTTGTTGGAGGCGATCAAGGCCAAGGAGGAGCTGCTAGCGAATGCTGCCTCCATCCAGAGCACCTTGAGGGAGAGCGTGGAGCCTTTGGATCTGAAGGTCTCGTGGACACCGCCGCCGACATCCACAACTAGTCGATGGAGCTGGGGATGGCGGACCTTGCATACTCCTCCGACGAGCATCTCCAACCCAGCGCCAAGCTCAGCTTATTCTTCAAAGGCGTGGTGATGGGCCTCCAGTGACTCCGGGAAGAGGTCCCAAAGCAGCTGGCCGAGGAATCACGCCAGGTCTGTGCAGGAGCCCTCGAGAAGGTGTTGATCAAGGTGGCCTTCCGCAATCCGGGCCTCAACCTTAACGGCGTCCTCAGATCCCTGCCGCCCGATGCCAACGTGGAGGAGCTCAAAGCCCTTGTCGCACCCATTGTGGACAAGGTGACCAAGATCAAGCGGATTGAGGGCGACCGCAGAGACTAGGCCGCCAACTTTATCTTTCCCTTGTCGCTCTTGATCATGTTTAGAACACTTTGTTAGATCAGCGACAAGTTATTTTGTAATATACTCTATCTTAGGCGATCAATGCAATGTTATTTCCTCTACTTGATTCCTTCCTTTATGCGTTTACGCCTTACGCATTTGGGGGACTTGTCGGTGTGGGCACTTTTGTCATGGCTTGAGTGCTTGAACGTCCAAGACTTCTTGGCAGATGCCGCCTCCGACAAGCAACCTTGTCGCGACTAGCTGCAGCTCACTTAAGTTGTTGAGCGGACTCGAAACAAAGTAAGGGCGCGACTAGCCGTGAGTTGGTTCCTCTGCGCAGGTTTTCCATACAAAGTACTATCGTTCGAGGAAGATAACTTAAAATTTAAAAATTGATTGCTCAAACTTTGGCAACTTAGCTTTTACATCTCTTGCTTCCCGATGAGGTGAAACTTCCTCGGCGGTGCACAGTCCATAGTATTATCTCCTCCTTCCCCTGGTTAACTTGTGCGCGAGGGAGCCTTCCTTTCTTTGAGAAAAGAAAAAGAAGAGGAAATAACGTTATGGAGCCCAGCGGCTCGATTCTGCTTACCGGGTGTGGTTGCTACACAAAGTGTTAGCTAAAACATGCAATAAATTGATGAAAGCATGAATTTGACAAGTTGTGCGCAACACATGAGCTTTACTGATGCACGGGGTCTGCGCCCGGCTTTGTACAAAGGATTACATGCAAGCTGCGGCAAGACTTGTACAAAAGGTGGTTGCCGAACGGGTTCCGACAACCGCGCCCTATGGGTAAAACTTACGAAGATGCTCAATGTTCCAGAGTTGCTCACCGGAATGCCATCTTCGGTCTCAAGGCGGACAGCGCCAGAGCCTAGTGACTCGCTTCACCCGATAAGGGCCTTCCCACTTTGGCGTCAACTTGTTTGAATTCTTGGCGGACTGAACGCGGCGAAGAACAGGTCGCCTTCCTCGAGACTTCGGCACTAACTTTGCGGCTATGGTAGCGACGCAAAGCTTGTTGAGCGGCGGCTCGCCGCAATGACCTGAAGGCGACCCTCCTCAAGGAGCGGTAGCGTCATCTTGTCGCAGCTGCTCTTGCTCAAGCTCATCATAAGCGAGCACTCGAGGCGATCCGTATCTGAGTTCCGTGGGGAGAACTGCCTCTGCTCCATAGACTAGAGCAAAGGGTGTCCGGCGGTGGCTCGATTTGGCGTCGCCCCGATCGACCAAAGAACCACCGCAGCTCCTCGATCGATTTCTTCCGCACTTGTGCAGCCCGTCGAAAGTTACGGTCTTGAGCCCGCGCAGCACTTCAGCATTTGCCCTCTCGCTTGACCGTTGCTTCTCGGGTGAGCAACGAAGCAAAAGCAGACCTTGGCGCCAAGGTCTTGGACGTCTTGCATGAAGGTGCGACTTCGTGAATTGTGTGCCGTTGTCGGTGATGATCCGGTTAGGGATTCCAAAGCGGCAAACAATTAACTGAAGAACTTGATCTGACCGTGCCGTCACCTTCCTCATCGCTTCCACTTCCGGCCACTTTGTGAACTTGTCGATGGCGACGTACAAGTACTCAAAGCCCCCGACAGCTCGGGGGAAGGGGCCGAGGATGTCGAGCCCCCAGACCGAAAATGGCCACGATAAAGGGATCGTCTGGACAGCTTGAGCTGGCTGGTGTATCTGTTTGGAATGGAACCGCACGCTTCACACTTGGTTACTTGTGCAGTTGCATCACGGAGGCTGTCGGCGGAAGAAACCTTGCCGGAAAGCTTTGCTTGGCAAGTGCTCTTCTTGCGCCAATGTGGTGACCACATATGCCTCCGTGTATCTCTGCCAAAGCAGCTTCGCCCATCTTCCCCGGGAATACACTTCAATTTCACACCGTTGAGTCTTCTTACATACAAGATGCCGTCGACAAACTGGTACATACTTGACCGCCGGGCTACTCTTTCCGCTTCTTCTTGCTCTTCGGAAGTTCTCTGTCTCAAGGAAATGGACAATCTGCTGCGCCCATCTTTGGAGCTTGTGGCTCGACAACAAGGACTAAAGGCACATCTGCTGCTGCGGAACATCAGCTTCCACGGCAAGGACCTCGAGGTCCTGCCGAGCTTGATGCTCCCGACAAGCTTGCCGAGCAAGACTTGTCGGGAGCGCTCGCTTCAACGAAACAAACCACAGGGGCTGGAGACAAACTGCTCCTCGGCCTTTATTAGTGTTGATCTTGGGGACCTTTGCAACGACGGCTTCGGGAAGCTCTGTCGGAAAGTAGTCACCAGAGGCCAACTTCCTCTTCTTGCCTTGTCCAGTTGATGGTGTTACGGTTGGCTGAGTCAGCTTGAGCACGAAAATTCCTGGCTCCACAGGCAACTTAAGTGCGGCGCACTTTGACAGGCCGTCAGCAATATCATTCTGAGCTCTTGGAACATGTTCCATTTGCAGGCCGTCAAAGTGCTCTTCTAGCTTCCTCACTTCATCAACGTAGGCTTCCATCAACGAACTCTGGTAATCTTTGTTGACTTGGCGGACGACGAGTTGTGAGTCTCCCACGACAATAAGCTTTTTGATCCCAAGGTCCACGGCGATCCACGAGACCGGCAAGCAAACCTTCATACTCTGCGGTATTGTTTGTCGCTTGCTCCTTGGGAAAGTGCATCCGGACGACGTACTTGAGGTGCTCTCCGGTGGGTGCGATAAGCAAGACGCAAGACCGGGCGCTTTGCAGCGAGAAGGCACCATCAAAGTACATCAGCCACTCTTTGCTTGCTTCTTTGATGGGAATGCTCGTCTCGTAATCTCTTCATCCGGTGTTGGCGTCCATTCTGCTATGAATTCTGCCAAGGCTCGCTTTGGATAGTTGATGTGCTTTCAAACTTGAGACCAAAGCTTGACAGTTCCAATGCCCACTCGACAATCACGCATGTTGCTTCCGGATTCTGCAAAGATCGTCTTCAACGGAAAGCGAGTGACAACTATGATCTCATGTGCTTGGAAGTAATGGCGCAGCTTTCTCGAGGCCATGAGGAGGCCGAAAAGCACTTTCTGCACACCAGAGTACCTTGACATAGCCCCCTGCAGGAGGGAATCGACAAAGTAGACCGGGCGATGCACCATCCTTCTCTGCATATGTTCATGCGCTCGCATGGATTCGCCCTTGTCGGGACCAGAGCTTGTCGGCTTCCCCCGCTTGTCGCTGGATGTGTTTGCCGTGGTTGCTGGCTCGTCATCCGCGTCCCTCTCTGCTACTAACGCAGCACTAACCACTTGATTGGTTGCCGCTATATATAGCAGCAACTTTTCTTGTGGCTTAGGTGCGACAAGTGTTGGAGTGGAGGACAGGTATCTCTTTAAGTCTGCAGCGCAGCCTCCGCCGAGTCCATTTCATTGACCTGCCTTTTTCAAAATCTTGAAAAAGCGGCAGGCTGCTCAGCAGACCTAGAAATAAACTCGCCGAGAGCAGCCACGCAACCGGCAAGTCTTCGTACATCCTTGACGCGCTTTGGTGCTTCAATCTGCTCAATGGCCTTGATCTTGTCGGGATTAGCTTCAATCCCTCGTTGAGACACGAAGAATCCGAGAAGCTTGCCGGAAGGTACTCCAAACACGCACTTCTCGGGGTTGAGCTTGAGATCTTGCGCAGATTTGCAAAGGTCTTGTCCAAATCTTGAACCAGAGTTGCTTTGTCCTTGCTTTTGACCACTATGTCATCCATGTATGCTTCTACATTTCTGTGCATTTGCGGCTCAAAAGCGTCATGGACTACCCTTGCAAATGTTGAACCAGCATTCTTCAAACCGAAAGGCATCCGTATGAAACAAAGATGTGCCACATGGTGTAATGAATGCGGTCTTCTCTTCATTTTCTTCAGCCATGAATATCGATGGTATCACGAGTATGCATCAAGAAGCGAAAGCAAATCACATCCAGCCGTGGAGTCAACAATCTGGTCAATGCGCGGCAAGGGAAATGGATCTTTGGGACAAGCTTTATTAACATCCGTGAAGTCAATACAAAGTCTCCATTTTCCGTTTGCTTTGTGCACGACTACAGGATTGGCCAACCACGTTGGATGGAGCACTCCTCTGACAAGGCCTGCTGCTTCCAGTTTCTTGATCTCTTTTGCTATGAATTCTTGGCACTCCACTGCTTGCTTCCTGACTTTTTGCATGACGGGCCGCGCATGAGGACAAACGGCCAGGCGGTGCTCAATCATTTCCACAGGAACACCGGGGATGTCGACGGTTGCCATGCAAACACGCCGACATTCGCCCGCAGGAAAGCAACGAGCGCCTTCCTATTTAGGGTCGAGAGAGGCACTGATGGTAAAGGTACCACCAGTGCCGTCCTCCTTGGCGGGCACCTTCTTGGTCTTTGGCGGAGCCACCATCTTCATGCACTTGCCGGTGGAGCTCGATGGTGCGTCCTCGATGGTAGCGCAGCACTCCGGAGAGGTGCGCTTCTTTGGAGTGAGCATCGAGCCCTTGCGGACTTGGACTTCGTCTTCTTCCCCCCGGGAGCTTCAGCGGCAAGTGCTTGGCAATCTGTCGCGGCTGCTGCATCCCGGAAGATCTTGTCGGCGCAGATAAGGGCATCTTTCTTGTCGCCGTGGACAGAGATGACGCTTATCGGGCCTGGCATCTTGAGTAGGTTGTAGGCGTAGTGAGAGGCCGCCATGAACTTGGCGAGTGCTGGACGGCCAAGTATCCCATTGTAAGGCAACGGGAATCGGCAACGTCGAATGTGACCCTCTCAGTCCTAAAGTTCAGCTCACGCCAAATGTTACCGCAACGTAATCTTCCCTTCGGCTTGCTCCTTCCTGGATTGATTCCTTGGAAAGTGCGGTCTCTTCGAGCTCATTGCCGTGGATTTGAAGCTTCGGAGCACCGCAGAGGAGATCAGATTCAAGGCGGCCCCGCCAATCAACTAGCATTTTGGTGACCTTGAGGTTGCGGATGGTTGGTGAGACCAACATCGGCAAGCACCCGACCGCAGATTATGCGATCAGGGTGGTCCTCAATATCAAAAATGATAGGCGTCTTTGGACCACTTCGAGGCTTGCGTGACTCTACGGATGGTTCCGCTGCATTGACCTCCCGCATCCATTGCTTGAGTTGGCGGTGGGAGGTATGCGAAGCACCTCCGTCAACGCAGAGAACCTCGTGGCTTTCAAAACTCCTGCTCATCAGCCGCCGTCGTCTTCCATATCTTCGTCGTCGTCATCATCTTCATCCTTGTCACGGCCGCTGGAGGTGCGTATCCTTGCCGTTGCTTGGCCTTGCCGCTGGCGTCCTCCCGGCCGGACGTTTCTTGCTTGCTCCCAAAGAGCCTCCTGGGCCTTCTCCTTGTCGCGCCGCTCGTACTCAGCTCTCTGCTGTTCGACAAGCTGCTCGACCTTCTTGCAACTCTGGAGGTCGTGGCCCTTGGTGCGGTGGATCTTGCAGTACTGCTTGCCGGAGCTGTCCTGCTTGTCGGCGGCCGCCACCGACTGGTGGTTGGCGTCAGCGGCAACCTCCTTGCCGGAGCCACCAGCCTTGGCGTTCTTGTCGCCACCTTCGTTGCCGGACTGCTCAACAGCTAGCACTTCTCTACTTTTCTTCTTCCTGTTGCCTCGCCGCGGCCTTTCTTTGCCGGGCGGTGTCCTCATTGTCGAGATCCTGCTTCCGCATTCTCTCCTGGGAGTCTCCTCCCTTCCTCAGTGCGTGCACACTTGTCGGACAAGGCGTACAGCTCACTGACGTCCTTGACTTTGCACATCGCCATCTCCTCCCTCATCCTGCGGTTCCGCAAATTCTGATGAAATGCGCTGATCACCGCGGTAGGGTGGACGTCTGGGATGTTGTAGTGCACACAACTGAATCTCTGAATGAACTTGCGCAGGGACTCTGCTTCCTTCTGGGCGAGCAGATGAAGGTCACTCTCTTGGCCATGAGGTTTGTGGCCACCTGTGAAGGCGCCAACAAACTGATGGCATGATCTGCCCAAGAGGATATGGAGCTGTCCGGCAAGTGCATGAGCCAAGATCGACGTTGGACTTGAGCACGGCGGGAAGTAGTTGGCGAGGATCTTGTCGTCCCGCCCCCGCAGCCTGCACCGCGATGGTGTAGATGCTAAGGAACTCCGACGGATGCGTCCTGCCATCATACTTCTCCGCACGTCTGGTTTGAAGTTTTTACGGCTGGGCCCTGGACTTGCCGCAGCTCATGAGTGAACGCAGGGCAACCTACCGCAGACGGCAAGTCGCTGGCTCCTCCGGTGCGTGCATGTCAACAGAAGGCCCAGCGCTTTGTCGGATCGACGTCGCGCTTCTCTTGGCGCTTCGATGCGAGTTCGAGCGTCCTCTTGTTGTCGCTCATGAAGAACTTGGCGCTGATCGCGGCGAGCTCATGGATCCGACGACGCAGCGGAGTCGCTGTCGAGGTGGATCCGGTGAGTCGGGCGATCTTGGCCTTCTTGGCGGAGAGTGCACGGTGGTCGCACCTCCGACAGCCTCGTCGCCACCGGCTCGCGTTTTGTCGCCTCGCCGCGGCAATGATGGCGTTGGTTGCCGCGAGCGTCGCCATTGGCAAAGCCGATGAGGCTCGATAGTGGCCCTCCACTCGTCGACCTTGCCGCCGTTGGAGGGTAGTCGAGGAGTAGCCGAGCTCGCCAGAGCTTGGCTGGAGTAGTGGGTGGCATTGGAGAACGGTGCGAGGAGCGGGATATGCTCGGACTTCGACTACGTTAGAAGGAGCAGCACCCGTCCGGCGCATCAGTATCTCACTTGTGCCAGCATGTTGGCACGCATGCTGGTCTTGAGGGTCTCGATCCAACGAACGTATGGCATTGTGAACGCCATGACGTTGTTGGTCCCGCGTCTCCTGAGATGGGTGCGGGGGATGCGCGGACGCCGAGGTTTGTGGGGCCTTGTCCTTGGACTTGGCAACGTCGCGAGCACCTTCGTCGACGCCCGTTCCTCCGCCAGTGTCTGCCCCACCACCCGTTTGCTGCGGTGAGGGTGGGTACGACGCGGACGGCTCTGCTGTCGCCGAAACCTTCTTCTTCGGTGGCATGTTGAGGAAGATGTTGATGACGCTGCTCGTGTGAACGCCGGATCAGATTCACACGGCCTCGACGCGCCCCCTACCTGGCGCGCCAGAGATGTCGGGGAGGCTGATCGTGCCCACGGACACCTATGGGGCCGGCGGAGCAGGCCCCTTGTGGTTCGGAGGGGGGCGGAGATCGCACGAAGAGCGGATCGAGGCGAGGCACACGAGCAGTTTACCCAGCTTCGGAGCTCTCCGGAGAGATAAAACTCCTACTGCTGCTTGTCTGATGTATTGTGTTCTTGCTAGGGAGCGATGAGAGCTACAAAACCTAGCGTGAGTGTGTCTAGTCTCGAGTGAGTCGAATGAACCGAACCCCTCTACGCTATGCATGGGCCTCCTTTTATATGCTCAAGGGGTCTCCGACGGTGGCAACATAGATGAGGGTACAAATGTAAAACAGGAGTTGGTACACCTACCGAGCGATGTATGATGCAAAATACCTAACTCGACGGCAAGGGACAAAAGCAATAAATGCCCGTCGGTGTCGCCAAACAAAGGCAACAGAGACCGTCAGTGCGCCTCCGCCGCCACGATGGCAAGCTCGTCGGCGCCCGCTTATCGCTGCTCTCCGCTGGCTGCCTGACCTCTTGACACGCTGCATGGACTGTTCCCATGGCGACACGTTGCGGGGTGAGCTGGAGCGGAGATGGAGAGGTTGCTTGCCGCGGCAAGCGCCTTGCCGCGGCTGAATCCTTGTCGCGTCCGGAGGCTTGTCGCGCTCCGAGCCTTCCCGGCAAGCTCCTCTTGCTGGGGCCTTGCCTTCCGTATGCCTGGAGTGGCCTTCCCGACAAGCTCCTCTTGCCGGGGCCTTGCCTTCTTAATCTAATACTTTGTTCTTGAATGACTCCAAAGGAGCCACGGAGGATCTTGGCGGTGACGAGGCAAACCTTGCCGCGGGGTGCTGCAACTGTCCGTGCATGAGTACGGGATACTAGGGTACCCCTACTCTAGTACACCGACAGTGTGTATAATCCATGGAAGGGTGAAAGTTTGTAGGACAGTAGCAAATTTCCCTCAAGTGGATGACCTAAGGTTTATAAATCCATGGGAGGCATGGGATGATGATGGTCTCTCTCAAACAACCCTGCAACCAAATAGCAAAGAGTCTCTTGTGTCCCCAACACACCCAATACAATGGTAAATTGTATAGGTGCACTAGTTCGGCAAAGAGATGGTGATACAAGTGCAATATGGATGGTAGATAAAGGTTTTTGTAATCTGAAAATATAAAAACAGCAAGGTAACTAGTAATAAAAGTGAGCGAAAACGGTATTGCAATGCTGGGAAACAAGGCCTAGGGTTCATACTTTCACTAGTGCAAGTTCTCTCAACAATAATAACATAATTGGATCATATAACTATCCCTCAACATGCAACAAAGGGTCACTCCAAAGTCACTAATAGCGGAGAACAAACGAAGAGATTATTGTAGGGTATGAAACCACCTCAAAGTTATTCTTTCTGATCGATCTATTCAAGAGTCCGTAGTAAAATAACATGAAGCTATTCTTTCCGTTCAATCTATCCTAGAAATCGTACTAGAATTACACCTTAAGACACAAATCAACCAAAACCCTAATGTCACCTAGATACTCGAATGTCACCTCAAGTATCTGTGGGTATGATTATAAGATATGCATCACACAATCTCAGATTCATCTATTCAACCAACACAAAGAACTTCGAAGAGTGCCCCAAAGTTTCTACCGGAGAGTCAAGACGAAAACGCAGCCAACCCCTATGCATAAGTTCACAAGGTCCTTGAACCCGCAAGTTGATCACCAAAACATACATCAAGTAGATCACGTGAATATCACATTGTCACCACAGATAAGCACATGCAAGACATACATCAAGTGTTCTCATATCCTTAAAGACTCAATCCGATAAGATAACTTCAAAGGGAAAACTCAATCCAATACAAGAGAGTAGAGGGAGAGAAACATCATAAGATCCAACTATAATAGCAAAGCTCGCGATACATCAAGATCTTGCCAAATCAAGAACACGAGAGAGAGAGAGATCAAACACATAGCTACTGGTACATACCCTTAGCCCCGAGGGTGAACTACTCCCCCCTCGTCATGGAGAGCGCCGGGATGATGAAGATGGCCACCGGTGAGGGATCCCCCCTCCGGCAGGGTGTTGGAACAGGGTCCCGATTGGTTTTCGGTGGCTACAGAGGCTTGCGGCAACGGAACTCCCGATCTATGTTTCTTTTCGGGGGTTTCTATATTTATAGGGATTTTTGGCATCGGGAACAAGTCAGGGGGGTCTCCTTGGCGGCCACGAGGTAGGGGGCGCGCCCCCACCCTCGTGGGTGCCTTGGGACTCTTCTGGCCCATCTCCGATGCTCCCTGGGCTTCTTCTGGTCCAAAAATAATCTCCGTGAAATTTCAGGTCAATTGGACTCCGTTTGGTTTTCCTTTTCTGCGATACTCAAAAAACAAGGAAAAACAGAAACTGGCGCTGGGCTCTAGGTTAATAGGTTAGTCCCAAAAATCATATAAAATAGCATATAAATGCATATAAAACATCCTAGATGGATAATATAATAGCATGGAACAATCAAAAAATATAGATACGTTGGAGACGTATCAGTACTCTGCCGGAGGGGGAATCAATCACTGAGGGCTTCTACATCGTCCTTGCTGCACCTCCAATGATGTGTTATTGGTTTACCACAGAACTACGCGTACATAGTAGTAGCTAGATGGCTTCTTCTTTCTCACCGATCTTCAATACAAAGTTCTCCATGATCTCCCTGGAGTTTTATCCAGTGTAATCTTATTTTGCGGTGTTTTTGTTGGGACCCGATGAATTGTGGGTTTCTGATCAGATTTTCATTGAGAGTAACTGAGTCTTTTTTGAACTTTATTATGCATGATTGTTATGGTTTTGTATTTCTTTCCGATCTATCTATTTGTTTGGGCCAACTAGATTGATTTATCTCAGTGGGAGAGGTGCTTTGTAATGGGTTCAATCTTGTGGTGTCCTCAGGTGTCCTCACCTCAAGACAGAAGGGGTAGGGAAGTACATATTTGTATTGTTTCCATTAAGCGTAAAACAACGGGCTTCAATCCTATTGCTTGGTTTTCTCCTTTCTACATTATGTCGTCATACTTCATGCATTGCTCTGTTTATTATGAACTTAATATATAGAGAGGCAAACATAGAAGGGATCTTGAAGTGGAGTAATAGTAGTAGATGCAGGAAGGAGTCGGTCTACTTATCACAAATGTAATGCCTATATACATGATCATTGTCATAAATAACATCATAACTATGCGCTTTTCTATCAATTGCCCAACAATAATTTTGAAGGAAATATGCCCTAGAGGCAATAATACAGTTGTTATTTATATTTCCTTATATCATGATAAATGTTTATTATTCATGCTAGAATTGTATTAACCGAAAACTTAGTACATGTGTGAATATATAGATAAACGGAGTGTCCCTAGTTCATTAATCAAAGATGGTTAAGTTTCCTAGCCATAGACATGTGTTGTCATTTGATGAACGGGATCACATCATTAGAGAATGATGTGATCGACAAGACCCATCCATTAGCTTAGCATTAATGATCGTTTAGTTTTATTGCTATTGCTTTCATCATGACTTATACATGTTCCGCTTAATATGAGATTATGCAACTCCCGAATACCGGAGGAACATCTTGTGTGCTATCAAACGTCACAACGTAATTGGGTGATTATAAAGATGCTCTACAGGTGTCTCGGATGGTGTTTGTTGAGTTGGCATAGATCGAGATTAGGATTTGTCACTCCGTGTATCGGAGATGTATCTCTGGGCCCTCTCGATAATGATCATCATTATAAGCCTTGCAAGCAATGTGACTAATTAGTTAGTCACGGGATGATGCATTATGGAACGAGTAAAGAGATTTGCCGGTAACAAGATTGAACTAGGTATGATGATACCGACGATCGAATCTCGGGCAAGTAACATACCGATGACAAAGGGTACAACGTATGTTGTTATGCGATTTGACCGACAAAGATTTTCGTAGAATATGTAGGAGCTAGTATGAGCATCCAGTTTCCGCTATTGGTTAATGACCGGAGATGTGTCTCGGTCATGTCTACATAGTTCTCGAACCCATAGGGTCCGCACGCTTAATGTTCAATGACGATTTGTATTATGAGTTTCATGTTTTGATGAACCGAAGTTTGTTTGGAGTCCCGGATGAGATCACGGACATGACGAGGAGTCTCGAAATGGTCGATACATAAAGATTCATATATTGAAAGGCTACATTTGGACACCGGAATTGTTCGGGTCGTTTCGGATAAGTTTCGGAGTACCGGGGGTTACCGGAACCCCGCCTCCCCGCGGGAGGTTAATGGGCCACCATGGGCCTTAGTGGAGAAGAGAGGGGGCCGGCCAGGAGGTGGCGCCCCCCCTTGCCCAGTCCGAATTGGACAAGGGGCAGGGGCGGCGCCCCCTCCTTCCTTCTCTCCTCTTCCTCCTTCCCTTCTTCTCCTACTCCGAATAGGAAAGGGGGGACCGAATCCGACTTGGACCGGGAGTCCAAGTAGGACCCCCCCCCATGGCGCCCCCCTAGGGCCGGCCTCCTCTCCTCCTCCCTTTATATACGTTGGAGGGGGGCACACCAAAGTTTCTCTTAGCAGTGTGCGGTGCCCCCCTCCACAGTTACACACCTCGGTCATATCGTCATAGTGCTTAGGCTAAGCCCTGTGCCGGTAACTTCATCATCACCGTCACCATGCCGTCATGCTGACATAACTCTCTCTCGGCCCCAACTGGATCGAGAGTTCGAGGGACGTCACTGAGCTGAAGTGTGCAGATCGCGGAGGTGCCGTACGTTCGGTACTTGGATCGGTTGGATCGCGAGGGTACGTGGACACACTCTCCCCGCTCGTTGCTATGCTTCTCCTCGATAGATCTTGCGTGATCGTAGGAATTTTTTTGAAATACTACGTTCCCCAACAGTGGCATCCGAGCCAGGTCTATGCGTAGATGTTATATGCATGAGTAGAACACAAAGAGTTGTGGGCGACAATAGTCATACTGCTTACCAACAACGTCTTACTTTGATTCGGCGGTATTGTTGGATGAAGCGGCCTGGACCAACATTACATGACCGCATTCATGAGATTAGTTCTACCAACGTACTTCGCACACGGGTGGCTAGCGGGTGTCAGTTTCTCCAACTTTAGTTGAATCGAGTTTGACTATGCCCGGTCCTTGTTGAAGGTTAAAACAACACACTTGACGAAAAATCGTTGTGGTTTGATGCGTAGGTAAGAACGGTTCTTGCTAGAAGCTCGTAGCAGCCACGTAAAACTTGCAACAACAAAGTTGAGGACGTCTAACTTGTTTTTGCGAGGCAAGTTGTGATGTGATATGGTCAAGACGTGATGATATATAAATTGTTGTATGAGATGATCATGATTTTTAAAAGTTATCGCGAATCGGCGTGAGCCTTATGGTTGTCGCTTTATTGTATGAAATGCAATCGCCATGTAATTGCTTTACTTTATCACTAAGCGGTAGCGATAGTCGTAGAAGCAATAGTTGGCGAGACGACAACGATGCTACGATGGAGATCATGGTGTCAAGCCAGTGACGATGGTGATCATGACGGTGCTTTGGAGATGGAGATCAAAGGCACAAGATGATGATGGTCATATCATATCACTTATTTTGATTGCATGTGATGTTTATCCTTTATGCATCTTATTTTCCTTAGTACAGCAGTAGCATTATAAGATGATCTCTCACTAAATATCAAGGTATAAGTATTCTCCCTGAGTATGCACTATTGTAACAGTTCTTCGTGCTGAGACACAACGTGATGGTCGGGTGTGATAAGCTCTACGTTCACATACAATGGGTGCAAGCCAGTTTTGCACATGCAAAATACTCAGGTTAAACTTGACGAGCCTAGCATATGCAGATATGGCCTCGGAACACTGAGACCGAAAGGTCGAACGTGAATCATATAGTAGATATGATCAACATAGTGATGTTCACCATTGAAAGCTACTCCATCTCACGTGATGATCGGACATGGTTTAGTTGATATGGATCACGTGATCATTTAGATGACTAGAGGGATGTCTATCTAAGTGGGAGTTCTTAAGTAATATGATTAACTTAACTTAAATTTATCATGAACTTAGTCATGATAGTATTTGCATATCTATGCTGTAGATCAATTGCTCGCGTATAGCTTCCCCGTTTTATTTATGATATGTTCCTAGAGAAAACTAAGTAGAAAGTTGATAGTAGCAATGATCCGGACTAGATCCGTGAACTGAGCATTATACTCATTGCTGCATAGAAGAATTATGTCCTTGATGCACCGCTTGGTGACAGAAGTATTGCAGGAGCAGATGCAGACGTTATGAACGTTTGACAAGCTCGGTATGATGACTACTTGATAGTTTAGTGCACCATGCTTTACGGCTTAGAACCGGGAGTTAAAAAATGTTTTGAAATGTCACGGAGCACATGAGATGTTGCAAGAGCTGAAATTGGCATTTTGGACTCATGCCCGAGTCAAGAGGTATGATACCTCTGACAAGTACTTTTCCTACAAGATGGACGAGAATAGCTCAACCGATGAGCATGTGCTCAAAATGTCTGAGTACTACAATCACTTGAATCAAGTGGGAGTTAATCTTCCAAATAAGATAGTGATTGACAGAGTTCTCTAGTCACTATCACCAAGTTACTGGAACTTCGTGATGAACTATAATATGCAAGGGATGACAAAAACGATTCCCCGAGCTCTTCGCGATGCTAAAATCGGCGAAGGTAGAAATCAAGAAAAGCATCAAGTGTTGATGGTTGACAAGACCACTAGTTTCAAGTAAAAGGCAAGGGAAAGAAAGGCAAATTCAAGAAGAATGGCAAGTAAGTTTCCACTCCCATGAAGAAGCCCAAAGCTAGACCTAAGCTTGAGACTGAGTGCTTCTACTACAAAGGGACTGGTCACTAGAAGCGGTACTACCCCAAGTATTTGGCGGATAAGAAGGATGGCAAAGTGAACAAAAGTATATATGATATACATGTTATTGATGTGTACTTTAATAGTGTTCATAGTAACCCCTGGGTATTTTATACTGGTTCAGTTGCTATGATTAGTAACTTGAAACATGACTTACAAAATGAACAAAGACTAGCTAAAGGCGAGGTGACGATGTGTGTTGGAATTGATTCCAAGGATGATAAGATCACCATCGCATACTCCCTCTACCTTCGGGATTAGTATTGGAACTAAATAAATGTTATTTGGTGTTTGCGTTGAGCATAAATATGATTGGATCATGTTTGTTGCGATACGGTTATTCATTCAAGGTAGAGAATAATTGTTGTCCCGTTTACATGAATAAAACCTTATATGGTCTTACATCCAATGTAAATGGTTTACTGAATCTCGATCATAGTGATACACATAATATTGATGCCAAAAGATGTAAAGTTGATAATGATAGTGCAACTTATTTGTGGCACTGCCGTTTAGGTCATATTGGTGTAAAGCGCATGAAGAAACTCCATGATGATGGGATTTTGGAACCACTTGATTATGAATCACTTGATGCTTGCGGACCATGCCTCATGGGCAAGATGACTAAGCCTCCGTTCTCTGGAACAATGGAGCGAGCCACTGACTTACTGTAAATAATACATACTGATGTATGCGGTCCGATGAGTGTTGAGGCTCGTGGCAGGTATCGTTATTTTCTGACCTTCACAGATGATTTAAGCAGATATGGGTACATCTACTTAATGAAACACAAGTCTGAAACATTAGAAAAGTTCAAAGAAATTCAGAGTGAAGTTGAGAATCATCGTAACAAGAAAATAAAGTTTCTATGACCCGATCGCGGAGGCAAATATTTGAGTTACGACTTTGGCCTTCATTTAAAAACAATGTGGAATAGTTTCACAACTCATGCCACTTGGAACACCACAACGTAATGGTGTGTCCGAACGTCGTAACCGTACTTTATTAGATATGGTGTGATCTATGATGTCTCTTACCGATTTACCACTATCATTTTGGGGTTATGCATTAGAGACAGATGCATTCACGTTAAATAGGGCACCATCTAAATCTGTTGAAATGACGTCGTATGAACTGTGGTTTGGCAAGAAACCAAGGCTGTCATTTCTTAAAGTTCGGGGCTGCGGTGCTTATGTGAAAAAGCTCCAACCTGATAAGCTCGAACCCAAATCGGAGAAATGCGTCTTCATAGGATACCCAAAGGAGACTGTTGGGTACACCTTCTATCATACATCAGAAGGCAAGATATTCGTTGCTAAGAATGGTTCCTTTCTAGAGAAGGAGTTTCGCTCAAAAGAAGTGAGTGGGAGGAAAGTAGAACTTGATGAGGTAATTGTACCTTCTCCCGAATTGGAAAGTAGTTCATCACAAATATCAGTTCCAGTGATGCCTACACCAATTAGTGATGAAGTTAATGATGATGATCATGAAACTTTAGATCAAGTTACTACCAAACCTCGTAGGTCAACCACAGTATTGTTTGCACCAGAGTGGTACGGTAATCCTGCTCTTGGAGTCATGTTACTAGACCATGACGAACCTACGAACTATGAGGAAGCGATGATGAGCTTAGATTCCACGAAATGGCTTGAGGCCATGAAATCTGAGATGGGATCCATGTATGAGAACAAAGTATGGACTTTGATTGACTTGCTCGATGATCGGTGAGCCATTGAGAATAAATGGATCTTCAAGAGGAAGACGGGCGATGATAGTAGTGTTACTATCTACAAAGCTCGAATTGTCGCAAAAAGTTTTGGACGAGTTCAAGGTGTTGACTATGATAAGATTTTCTCACTCGTACCGATGCTTAAGTATATCTGAATCATGTTAGCAATTGCTGCATTTTATGAAATTTGGCAAATGGATGTCAAAACTGCATTCCTTAATGGATTTCTTAAAGAAGAGTTGTATTTGATACAACAAGAAGTTTTTATCAATCCTAAAGGTGCTAAAAAAGTGTGCAAGCTCCAGCGATCCATCTATGGACTGGTGCAAGCATCTCGGAATTGGAATATACACTTTGATGAGATGATCAAAGCATATAGTTTTATACAGACTTGCGGTGAAGCCTGTATTTACAAGAAAGTGAGTGGGAGCACTACATCATTTCTGATAAGTATATGTGAATGACATATTGTTGATCGGAAATAATGTAGAATTTTCTGGAAAGCATAAAGGAGTGTTCGAAAGGAATTTTTCAAAGAAAGACCTCGGTGAAGCTGCTTACATATTGAGCACCAAGATCTATAGAGATAGACCAAGACGCTTGATAAATTCTTTCAATTAGTACATTCCTTGACAAGTTTTTTGAAGTAGTTCAAAATGGAACAGTCAAAGAAGGAGTTCTTGCTTGTGTTTGCAAGGTGTGAAGTTGAGTAAAGACTCAAAACTCGACCATGGCAGAAAGTAGAAAGAGAATGAAAAGTCATTCCCTATGCCTCAGTCATAGGTTCTATAAAGTATGCTATGCTGTGTACCAGACCTATTGTGTACCTCACCATGATTTTGGCAAGATGGTACAATAGTGATCCAGGAGTGCATCACTGGACAGCGGTCAAAATTATCCTTAATGGAATAAGGAAATGTTTCTCGGTTATGGAGGTGACAAAGAGTTCGTCGTAAGTCTCGGTTCGGATGACTCTAAGTCTCGATCTAGATACATATTGAAAGTGGGAGCAATTAGCTAGAGTAGCTCCGTGTAGAGTATTGTAGACATAGAAATTTGCAAAATACATACAAATTTGAATGTTGCAGACCTGTAGACTAAAATTTCTCTCACAGGAAAAACATGGTCATACCTTATTACTCCTGGGTGTTAATCGCATAGCGAGTGAACTAGGTTATTGACTCTAGTAAACCTTTTGAGTGTTGGTCACATGGAGATATGAACTATAGGTGTTAATCACATAAAGATGTGAACTATTGGTGTTAAGGGGGTGTTTGGTTCCAGGGACCTTTTTGTGTTGGGACTAGAAAAAGTCCCTAGCAAACCAAACAAGGTGGGACTTTTTGGGGACTTTTTGCTAAAAGTCCTTAGAAGCACCTCCTTGAGAGTCTTTTTCAAAAAGTCCTAGGGACTACAAAAAGTCATAGGACTAGAGAACCAAACACCACCTAAATCACATGGCGATGTGAACTATAGGTGTTAATCACATAAAGATGTGAACTATTGGTGTTAAATCACATGGTGATGTGAACTAGATTACTGACTCTAGTGCAACGGGGAGACTGAAGGAAATATGCCCTAGAGGTAATAATATAGTTTTTCTTTACATTTCCTTATATCATGATAAATGTTTATTATTCATGCTACAATTGTATTAACCGGAAACTTAGTACATGTGTGAATATATAGACAAACAGAGTGTCCCTAGTATGCCTCTACTTGACTAGCTCAGTAATCAAAGATGGTTAAGTTTCCTAGCCATAGACATGTGTTGTCATTTGATGAACGGGATCACATCATTAGAGAAAGATGTGATGGACAAGACCCATTCGTTAGCTTAGCATTAATGATCATTTAGTTTTATTGCTATTGCTTTTATCATGACTTATACATGTTCCTCTAACTATGAGATTATGCAACTCCCAAATACCGGAGGAACACCTTGTGTTGGGGATATTACTACTGGGCGTAAACCGGCCTATCTGGGCCGGGTTAACTTCATCAGTAGTTCAACGGTGTAAAAGCCCAAGCATGAAAGTAAGGGCCGAAGGCCTGTAGTCGGTTTACAACCTGTAGTCGTAAACCGGCCTGGTATGTAAACTTGTATTGTAAGTTAGGAATAGAGAGAGACCAACCCGGATACGAGTATGAACTGGAGATTGGGACTCTCTGAACCAACGGGCGTCACCCGTGTATAAGGGACGACCAAGGCGGTTCAAGGACAGACAACAACAACTCGAGGCCTAGGCGAAGCTTATTTGCTCCCTAGTCATCGAAACCACATCAATCCCATCACAACTAGACGTAGGCTTTTACCTTCATCGAAGGGGCCGAACTAGTATAAACTCTTGTGTCTTTGCGTCCGCTTTAACCCCTAGAAGTTAACCCGTAGTGATGGCTCCACGACTAAGTCCTTTCACGAGGACATCTGCCGTGACAAAACCATGACAGTTGGCGCCCACCGTGGGGCTATCGCACAATGGTTTGATGATCTTGGAGGGCAAGTTCGAAGGACTCGAAGGCTATGCTGTGGGCCGGATGACCAAGAGTCGTCGCGGCAAGCTCTACATCGACGACGCAGGATGGGGCCCCGACGCCGGCTCAATCAAGTACGGATACCGGGTCCCCTTTGGTGGCATACACGTTTTCATCGGCAAGATTGGTGAGCCAGGGCCTGAGCCGGACATCTGCACCGACCTTGTCGAGACGGCTCAGCGTACGAGAGTCATCCACGGAGGAAGCGTGAAGCGTGCCTTTGTGGGAGTCATCCACGGAGGAAGTTATGAGGACGGATCAGAATCTGGTGGCGAGACCATCGTCTACTCTGGCGATGAGTCATCAACCGGAGAAACTGAATCTCTATATCAGTTACAAGATGGCCGGATTGGGGGCTGCTCTGATGGTGACAGTATTCCGGACCCCTCCGATCTGCCCAACCGGGTTGGGATATTCATGGCCGGTACACAAGCAGCGCTTCACTCTTCGACTGCTGCGGCAATGATCTCCGGTTCAACAGCGGCGACGGCTGCCGGGGCAGGAGGCCCTATGCGCCCGCCGGCTCAAGTTTTATCAGATCTGTTTGATGCGTTGGCTGCGCTCATGGTAGAGGCTAACCCAACGAATCAGGACGCTCATAACGCAGAGATTGCGAATGTGAAGGAACGAATCACTCAGGCTAAAGCGAATCTAGCAGCTGTAGACGCCAGGATGACGGCGGAGCGGGCCGCTTTAGATGCGCAGGTTTATAGGCTCATGTTGGATCAGAACGCGTCACATGAAGTCATGAAGAGGAAATACAGATCCCGTTTGCCTTCAGTTTTTGAAGCCAGAGACCTCTTCAACACCCCCGGAGCAGGAACCAGTAATCCATCGGTGGTAAACTGGGTGGAAGCACCTGGGACGGGCGCGCCGGTCCAGCCCCGCTTAATAGGTCTACCTCGACATAACACCAGTGTGCCTCAGGCTGTGCAAACACCTCCGGGTCACTACTCCAACCCGATGGATAACCTTGTTGCAGCTGGCACGGCCGGAGGCTATTCCAATTGAAGGTGATTCACCACAGCGGTAGAGACGCGCCGGTCAAGGAGCTCCTTAGGACAGCTTTGGTCCAACATGAAGCGATTCAGACATACCGCATCGGATCCATTCTACCCCCACCCAAGCCGGAGCTATAGCAGGCACGTGGATGAACCGGCCGTATCAAGTAATGCACGGCGTGGCGCGCCCCGTGGCAACAACCCGGCAGGTGGCGTCGATAACGCTCAGGAGGTGGTGGACCGGGCCCGAGCGCCAGCAGGAGGCCGAATTAGCGGCACAACATCGGGCTCATCACCACGCCGGTTCGTCCGACCATCTCGGTCGAGCCTGGGGTTACCTCTAGCTCTTTGGGGGTGACTTGCCTCGTCTCCGCTTTACGCAATGTGCGCTTGCCCAAAGATTTCAAGGGTCCGCGCAAGGTGCCAAATTACACTGCCGATTGATCTCCAGAAGCATGGATAGAAAGCTATGAGATGGCCATGGAGATGCTGGATGTGGATGAGGCCGCGTGAGCAAATAACTTCACCATGATGCTTGAACGCATACGACCTGCATTTGGTTGAAGAGCTTGCCGCCCAATTCTATCAATTCATGGGCCCAGTTGCGGACCCGGTTTATCCTGTTCAAAGATACCTGTAAGCAGCCCATGTCTGTAGTGGACTTGGCGGCTTGTGTCTAGGGGGAAGGGGAGTCAACAACCCATTGGGTACGCCGAGTTTCGGAAATCTTGCACTCGTCAGACCGGATCAACGCTGACTCTGCGATCTTAACCCTGGAGGGCAACTGCCGTTTTCAGCCTCTGAAGTTAAAGTTGGGGCGCATGAAGCGATTTTGTAATGACATGGGAACTCTCATGGGCGCTTTAGTGAAGTATGCTGATTCTGATAGTACCAAGGATCCCGAGTCTGACGATGACAAGACAGGGAAGGGAAGGAAGAACAGCAACTCCAAGGGCCAGCAACATCACTCAGCAGGTAATGGCAAGCGTAAAGCGGATGGCAACATGGACTTTGTAGCTAATACCAACGCAGGACAAGGGCCATGACGCAGAGGTAAGGCGGCGAATCGTGGTGGGGCTCCGAATCCTAACCCGGATCGCTTAAATTATTTATTGAATCAGCCTGTCCAAAGCACGGACGATGGAGATGCCGCCAACCACCTTTGGAAGGACTGCTACATTATGCAGGAGTTCAAGAGTTCTAATGCTTTCCGGTATGATCACGGCTCGGCTGCGTTCAGGATCCGGGCGGGTTACGGTGGAGGAAATTCGTTCAGGATTTAATGGTAATCCGGGCGGACATAACAACCGTAACAATCAGAATAGCCAAGGTGGTTACAACCAGCAACAGCAGCAGTCGGGTTATCAGAGAAACCCAAAGCAGTTGAATAGTGGGCAGTACCATGTCTTCACCACTAGCTTAGACAAGCGAGACCGGAAGGTTCAGAAGCGGGCAAATAACGCTGTTGAACCGCCGTGCCCCATCACCTACGTTGGTCGGAGCAGCCCATTATATGGAGTAGAGAGGATCATCCTCCCGGTCGACAATCCGGGTCAGCTAGCCCTCGTGGTGGCACCTCGTGGGAGGTTATAAGTTCACCAAGGTACTCATGGATGGAGGGAGCAGCATTAACATCCTGTACTATGAGACCTTCCGTCAGATGGGGCTAACGGATAAACATCTCAAACCGTCCAATACAGTGTTCCATGGTGTGGTACAGCAAGTCAACATATCCTGTTGGTAAAATAGCTCGGAAGTGGCCTTTGGTGATGATTATGACTCCAGATCGGAAACATTGACGTTTGAAGTGGTAAAAATCAAAGTCCATATCATGCCCTGTTCGGGCGACCGGCTTATGCCAAGTTCATGGCACGGCCTTGTTATATCTATTTGCAGCTCAAGATGCCGGGTCACAAGGTGACAATAATGGTTCATGGGAGCCGCAAGATCGCTTTGGAATGTGAGGAAGGTGATGCGGCCTATGCAGAGTCGGTTTGCGCTACGGAGGAGTTGAAATATTACAAGGACAACGTTGATCCGGTGGACATGACCCCTTTGAAGAAGCCGACTACAGAACATGATCCGGACCTGAAATTCAAATCGGCAGCTGAGACTAAGCTTGTTGACTTCGTGCCTGGCGATTCGTCCAAGCAGTTCAACATCAGTGCCAACTTGGATCCAAAGTAGGAAAGCGCGCTCATCGAGTTCATCCGTGAGAATCGGGACATTTTTGCATGGAAGCCTCTGACATGCCAGGTGTACCGAGGCAACTCGCTGAGCACACTCTTAATGTTGATCCCAAGTACAAACCGGTGAAGCAGTTTCTCCGCCGGTTTAACGAAGAAAGGCGCAAGGCCATTTGAGAGGAGGTGGCCAGGCTCTTAGCGGCTGGTTTTATCGTTGAAGTCTTCCATCCAGAGTGGCTTGCTAATCCAGTGCTGGTTCTTAAGAAAAACGGCACTTGGCGCATGTGTGTGGATTACACAGATCTTAACAAGGCTTGTCCAGCATATCCTTTTGCCCTCCCCGCATTGACCAGATTATTGATGCCATCAAGGGTTGTGAGCGCTTGAGCTTTTTGGATGTGTATTCTGGGTATCATCAGATCAAGATGGCAGTTAAGGACCAGGAGAAAACATCGTTTATCACTCCCTTTGGAGCCTTCTGCTATGTATCTATGCCTTTTGGGCTCAAGAGCGCCCAAGCAACTTATCAACGCTCTGTACAGAATTGCCTGCATAAACAAATCGGCCGTCATGTGCACGCCTATGTTGATGATATTGTGGTCAAGTCAAGGGAGAAGGAGACACTGATTGACGATTTGAAGGAAAGCTTTGACAACCTGCTCAACCCGGCCAAATGTGTCTTTGGTGTTCCGCCAGACAAGTTTTTGGGTTTTCTCGTGTCCAACAGGGGAATTGAGCTAATCCGGAGAAGATTACGGCTATTACCTCCCTGGCTAAACCGAAGTGTATTAACGATGTCCAGCGTTTGGCAGGACGGATTGCCGCTACCGAGCCGGTTTATCAGCCGCTTTGGTGAGAAGGCGATTCCTTTATATCAGATGTTGAAGAAGACGGATCAGTTCGTCTGGAGTCCCGCGGCTGATAAGGCATTTGAGGACTTAAAGCGGCAATTGGCCAACCCGCCTGTGCTCGCCGCTCCCATTGACAAGGAGCCGCTTCTACTATATGTTGCTGCTAACGCCAGGGCGGTCAGCGTGGCCATTGTGGTGGAGCGGAAGGAGGCAGGGAAGGAGCATCCGGTTCAATGTCCGATTTACTATATCAGTGAGGTACATATTGAATCTAAGCAAAGGTATCTGCATTGGCAGAAGCTGGTATATGGAGTTTTCATGGCAAGCCGGAAGCTGAAGCAGTATTTCCAAGGGCACCCCATCACGGTGGTCAGTTCTGCTCCCTTAGGCGATATCATGCGTAACCGGAAGCGGCGTCAATTGCCAAGTGGGCTATAGAGCTTGGGCCGCACGGTTCAAGTACGTGCCTCGGACGGCGGTGAAGTATCAAGCACTTGTGGATTTCATTAATGATTGGACGGAGTTGCAAGCACCTGAAGAAAAGCCGGATCACACATATTGGACCATCCATTTTGACGGATCCAAGCAATTGGAGGGCTCGGGGGCTGGAGTCGTATTAACTTCCCCACGAGGTGACAAGTTATGTTAGGTTCTCCGCTTAATGTTACCTTGTACTAACAATGCAGCTGAGTATGAAGCCTTGCTCCATGGTCTCCGGATGGCTAAGGAGATGAATCTAATCCGGGTTAAGTGCTTCGGTGACTCGGACCTAGTGGCTCAACAGGTGTCTGGCACTTGGGATTCAAAGGACCCACTCATGGCTGCATATCGTCGTGAGGTGAATATTGTTGCAGGTCATTTCAAGGGCTATCGTGTGGACCACGTGGACCGTCGGAAGAATGAAGCGGCGACGCTTTAAGCCGGTTGGGCTCTCAACATAAACCGTCCCGCCTAATGTTTTTCTCGGACGTCTGCACAACCCGTCGGTCAAGCTCCCCGGTGAAGCGGATTTGGCTATTCCTGATCCGGAGGCTCAATTGGTGGCAACTCTTCACGTCACTCCGGATTGACGCTTCCTTATCTTGCGTTACATGAACCGGGCGAGTTACGAAGATGAGACGTTGGCCCGGCAGATAGTCCGGCGATCCAAGTCTATGACCATTGTTAATGGCGAATTGCATCATTGCAGCGTGTCAGGGGCATTTCAACGCTGTGTGTCCCCTGAGGAAGGCTGTGAAATATTGCTTGAGATCCACGAAGGAGATTGTGGTCACCACACCGGTTCAAAATCCTTGGTGGCTAAAGCGCCCGCCACGCTTTCTATTGGTTGTTGCTCATCGGCGCGGAAGAACTGGTCAGACGATGTGATGGTTGCCAAAAGTTTTCCAGACGTGTTCATGTGCCGACCCAATAATTGAGGATGATTCCAATTACTTGACCGTTTGCAACCTGGGGGCTGGATATGGTTGGACCTTTCAAAAGGTCCAAGGACAAGAAGACCCACCTCCTAGTGGCGGTTGACAAGTTTACAAAGTGGGTGGAGGCAGAACCTGTTAGCAAGTGTGACGCGGCCACGGCGGTTCAGTTCATCAAAAAGGTGATTTTCCGGTTTGGCTTTCCACACAGTATCATCACAGATAATGGTAGCAATTTGTCCAAAGGTGCCATGAAAGACTTATGAACGTGAACACATCCGCTTGCGTTTCTTGATAGAGCCCACCCACAGTCCAATGGTCAAGCGGAAAGGGCTAATCAAGAGATCTTGAGAGGCATAAAGCCCCGGCTTATGGTCCCTTTGCAGAGGACACCGGGTTGTTGGGTAGAAGAACTACCATCTGTGTTATGGAGTATCAACACTACGCCCAATAGATCCACAGGATACACACCGTTCTTCATGGTCTACAGAGCGGAGGCGGTTCTACCTAGCGATATCCGTCATGACTCGCCTCGTGTGGCGGCTTATGTTGAAGCGGACAACAAGATGGCACGGCAAGACGCTTTGGACCTGTTGGATGAGGAGCGTGACATAGCAGCTGCCCGCTCGGCGATTTACCAACAGGATCTTCGTCGTTACCATAGTCGCCGGTCGTAACCGTAACTTTTCAAGAAGGAGATTTGGTGCTTCGGCTCATCCAAGGCCAGACTTATATGCACAAGTTATCCCCGCCTTGGGAGGGACCTTTCGTGGTAAGCAAGAATCTGCACAACGGGTCATACTATCTGATCGATATTCGAGAGCATAAAGACTCAAGTACATCATATGAGGAGACCAACAGGCCGTGGAACATAGCTCATCTTCGGCCTTATTATACCTGAGCCATCGGCTCTACTCATGTACATATTATGACAGTGTATATATTATGAATAAAGTAATAAACCGGAGCCTCAGCTAAAGCGGGGTATCTGTTCTGTTACATCATGCGTGGTTACATGGAGTTCTTATGTCTTAAAGCGGCCTCCTGTTTACCCCTTGAGTTTGCTTTTCAAAAGCTTTATGATATCACTTGGGGGCTTGGTCGTGTCCGAACCAATGCAACACCTTTTGATAGGCTTAAAGCCACCAGATCACTTGGGGACATGGTCAAGTCTGAACCACCACGCTTTTGATCGGCCTAAGGCCATAGAGTCACTTGGGGGCTTGGTCAAACCTGAACCATTGCCATGCCACTTGATCAGCATAATGCCACGGTTTCAGTCGGGGACCTGGCTGACTTGAACCATGGCTACACCTTATTGGGAGCTTGGTCGTGTCCGACCATGGTAACACCATATGATCGGCTCAGTAAAGCCTCTTTTTGCAAACGGTTTTATCATTGCCTTTGCTTCCATATTTTTTCCTAACTGTTATTTGATTTTTGTGGCGTTTTTTTAAACCGATAACATTTTTAAACCGGTTCAAACTGTCAATTGACGGAATTCGGTCCATTTTTAATCCGGAGATAATTTTTCCGGTTTGACTTTTCTGTTAACATCCCATTATGGAGTAACAGGGGGCTTGTCATGACCCGGCACGGTTTACATGGTGAACCGGCATTATAAACACAGGAGCTGTTTTCTCCTTTGACGGTAATGGTTTCTCCAACCTCCGTTTCAAGATTGGCTAAGCTACTTCATGCCCAAATAGCAGGTGTATTTTGTATCACACATTTTGATCATATACCTCAATATTTCATTGCATATATATATATATATATATATATATATATATATATATATATATATATATATATATATATATATATATATATATATATATATATATGAACGTCACAAACCGGCTGGCGGCATAAACCGTCGTGGCAGTTTAAGATTTTGTGACTACAGGCAATATAGATTGAAGGTTTCGATCATTCAATCAAAAGTATCAGCACCTATGCACGAAGGCATATTAAAAGCAAAAGTGTTGGCTATCCTATTACAAGGCAACATGGTGCCCAAATAAGATCATTGTTTCCTTGGCGGAATATAATGAAGCAGCTTATTTAAACCGGCTTCGGTTCATGCTTGCTCGCCGCCTTGGCCCGACGGTTGTGGTTCGTCCCCGCGCCACTTCAGCTTCTTCTTCATCCCTACCCGGTAATTTGGAAGTCAACAGTGGTCCAGTCGATTCCCATTAAAGCTTGAAAGACAGCCTCCTCATGGATCAGAGAAGATGGTTCAATATCAAGAGCGTAAGTATGCTTACGGATCGAAGGGATCAGGTTCTCCGCTTCAGGAATAGGTGCAGCTACTTGTTTGTTCTGATCGTTATAGTGAGCTTGATAATGTGACAAGTCCGCCTCTTCGGCCAATTGGCAAGCCAGAGGGCGCACCGCCTGGTTTATCGCTCTCAGGTCATCTTCGTTGAACTCTGAACCATCTTCCTTCAGACTGGGATAGCCCTGAGCTGCCTCAACAGGATCGAAATCTGGCACCCATGCTTTTGCCCAGATTAAGGCATTAATGGCACCGGTTCGAGCAGCAGATTTCTTCAGCTCTTCAACCCGGGCAGGAAGCATTGACAACCTCCTAAGAGTATCTTGAATTAAAGAGGGTGCCGGATTGTTATGTGATGCAGTGGAGATGATCCGCTGCGCTCCAGTGTACATCTGTTCGATTAAAGTGTAGGCAACTTTCAATTTCATCCGAACATCTGACCCCAAGTGACCAATGCGTGTGCCTACAGCATTACAAGAAAAATCACAAACCGGACTTATCATAAGAAGGCCAAGTTATCATAGAAGCCAAAGGAAGCTTACCAAAGATGGCAGCACTCATGGCATGCACTTGCCGCTTCACGTTGGTCAGCTCCTCTACCACCGGTTTAAGGGCAGCTCCAAAGATTTTCAACCTTTTTTGGTTAAAGCGACCTTCTCAGTGGCCCAATCCGCCCGCTCATTTTTGAAGCCCTCCTTAAGCTGTTCCATGACGCCTAAAGCGCTGGTCAATTCTTCTTTTGCCTTTGAGGTTTCAGCTTGTTGGGATTTCAAGGTTTCTTGAAGATCGGTGAGTTGGCTTTCTTTAGTCCTCAGCTCAGCCTACATACGCAAATCATCCGATTTAACAAACGGTACAAGATTTGAAGTACCAACCACATAACAAGTTATGCACTTGGCACTTGGGGGCTAATGCATATTCGATCTTCATCTGTCAATAAAATCACAAAGTCCCAAGCTCAATACAGGTATTCAACTTGGTACTTGGGGGCTAATGGCTATTTGCTCGAACATGTTCAGATGCTGCGATATAAATTAAAGTCCCGGTTTAACTATACTAAGTTGAACCGGCCCTTGGGGGCTACATCAGTGAATTCTGAAAGTATTGAGTTCTGTATCAAGTCCCGGTTTGAAAGAAGATTACAAACAGGCCCTTGGGGGCTAGGAGAGTTAACAAAAATTGAAATATCCAAGCGGGAAAAGAACATGGAGGTTACCTCGAATTTTTCTTTCATCATCTTCGCCAGGCCAGCTTCATAATCACGGCTGGTATACAGCCGGTTCAAGTAGCCAGAATGAAGGTCTTGGGGGTTCGAGAGCAGCGTAAGTTGCGGATCAACATTCCACTTGCCCTTGCTCATAGTGGAAAATTCTTCTTTAGCGAGAATCGTTTGGATAAGGCGACCGGATTACCCGGTTTCTTGTGGCCAAAGCCGATAATCACAACGTCATCGTCCTTGGTATCACCGGTTTGACCAGGGGATCGGTTTGTCGCCAGGCGGATTGGACTGGTGGATTTTTCAATGCGGGTTGGGCTTCGGGCTGGTCACAGGACGGGAGGTATCAACAGGCCTTTCTTCAGCAACAAAATCGTCATCTTGCAGTGGCGGATCATTGGGCATATCTTCACAAATAGCCGCTTCAAGATTTGGGGCGCTGTCCGGTTCAGGGGCAGTCTCTTCGTCGGCCGCTTTATCCAGGCGAGCCTTTTTGCTCGGCCTAGGCTTGGCCCTGAAAAGGCATAATAACAGTCAAATACAGCATATACTACGCAGTGATGCAATAGAAACAATATGATATGTATAACTTACCCAAGCACCGCTTTTAAGTGGTGGCGGTGAGTGGTGATGACTCGCCAGATGAGGAATGGGAAGTGACACTGATAATCGGAGTCGGATGGATTAAGAGGTTGACGAAAACAGCACGCTTTAGGACAAACAACGACAAGCAAATTAGAGACCTCGAACGACGTTTCCGAACCGGACTGTTCGGTAAACCGGCGGAGGTAACTACCTGGCCGCTGTGCCGAGTTGTGCGGCGAACTTCATGTTGTTGAGCCTTCATAAGAAATTTGGGATCCAAGTAAGCAAGGGGATGAGAAATTTTAATTTTCTGGTTTGCCCGACGGATTTTTAGTGTAGGCAAAGGATTTGAGTCAGAGGAGAGAATAGTTACCTCTACAACATCAACATTACTGGTTTCAGCATCATCCTGACAAATATCATCATTAATTAGGCGTATGAAAAGTAAGCCAAGTGAATCAAGTTCTACCTCAAGGTCCGGATTACCCACATCGTCATCCACGGCCGGATCGAGAAGATGCGATGGTTTTCCTCTTATGAGCAGTCCTCTTGACAACTTTGGTCTTTGGCCGGATTGGTCTTTCCGGTTTGTCTGGCTTCTCTGGTTTCTCTTGTGGACGTTTCTTGCTCCAGAATGGATCATCACCCTGATTAAGCAGCAGTTGATGTTAAAAATGATACCGGAAATGGCAGTAATATATTCAGTAAAAAATACAGTCAGAAGTCTTACAGATGGTGGTTTGTTGGTAGCACAGAAGGGGAGCAGACTGGTTCGGGCACAGACGTGTTCCGGTTCGTTCAACATTTTCTTCACAGCCTCGGTGACCTCATCATCGGTAAGCTGGATATTAACATGTCGGAGGGGGTCGTTGGCGCTACGGTGTACTCACACATTAAACCGGAGCGCTGGGAGAGGGGCAGTATGCTCCATGACATCCAACAGCGTGCGAGATCAATTCCTGTTAAACCATTGGCCATGAAGGCTCTGAGCTTGGAGAGTTGAGGAGCGTATTTACTTCTCTCATTGGCGGTTAATCTTTGTGGAAAGGGATGTGTATTACTGAGTCGCTCCGGACGAAAGCTAGGAAAAGGATTTTCATTAGCAGGAGAGGTGTCTCTGCAATAGAACCATGATTGATTCCATTCCTTGGGGTGGCTGTGCAGTTTGACATGAGGATAAGTGACCTCCTTCCTTTTTTGAATCGCCACACCACCCAATTATGTGTTGGGCCCATCGGTGAATTACATGCGGCGCGGTTTAGATGGAAGCGATGCGTAAACAGTTCAACTGTAGGTTCTTCTTGAAAGTATGCCTCACAGAGCACTTGGAAGTGACATATATTGGTAATGAAATTGGGGCCGATATCTTGGACGGAGTTGAAAATTGGCTAAGACATCCGGGTAAAATTTTGAACCGGGCGGGTTGAAACCCCGAGCTAAGTGATCTGCGAAAACTACAACCTCTCCTTCTTGAGGTGTGGGTGGACATTCTTTGCCAGGAACCCTCCAATGGATAGTATCTTTACTGCTTAAAGCGCCAGTCAGGACCAGATTGTTTAATTGAGTTTCGGTGACATAGGAAGGAGCCCAGTTGCACTCATATACTTATTTGGCCATGATAAAATCTACAAAAAATATAAATGTGGTTCAAGAAATGTGTTGGGACAAAGAGAGAACCGGTGTACAATGCTAAATCGGAGACAACTACATCTAAACCGGAGTTCTATGAAGCGGCGATTAATCCGGTTAAGGAGTTCTGGCGGTTCAACAAGGGGACTAATGGTGTATACCGGTTTATTAATTCTTTCTATGTTAAGTTAAACCGCCTGGTCTAAATATTGAAAAACAATTGAGGTTGCGAACGGCTAAGTGTGCAGAAACAGGTTTCACAAGATTTCTCTACAACGAAGGATCTGAAGCCAGATCAGAAAAGAAGAAAAATATCCAAAAAATAATAAAGCAGAGCAGTATTGATGCAATGAGCAGGAAATAATATGCAAGATCTATGGACGTGAGCACGAAACTACAGGCGGATGCTAAAAGCTACTACTAATCAGAGCAAGGTGTCACAGATCTATCCAGGAGTCTGGTATGAGCATGAATAGTTAATGGAGCACTGCAAGAACAAGAAACCCTAGAACAAATCTAGGTCGAGGGAAACTGAGGACCTACCAGAGTTGAGGAGATGTGGAAGATTGCTGCGTTTTTCTGGTGCGTTCAGGTTGATGCAACGGCTCAAGACGGTGCAGAGGTCGACGGCGGCGGCGGAGCTCCGAGGCTAGCGACGCGAGGAAGACGAAGAGAAAGGGGACGGAGGGGAGAAAAGGAATGACCCTTCAGTCCTATTTATAAGGCAAGAGACACATGTCGGTAGCGTGAATCAAGGAACCACAAATCTGGGAAGCAGAGCATCGCCTCGGTTATTGCGGATCTGTTAAACAAAGAAGGTATCATGAATGCTATCTTTATGGGGACGTCATGCGGTTTACAGCAACTGAGAAGGTGACATCACGACGGTTCAACAATTACAAGAAGAAGTTGAAGATGAAGGTTTTTTATCAAGGATTGACATGAACCTGTTCAAATCAATCAGGGCCTAATGTTGGGGATATTACTCTTTGGCGTAAACCGCCTATCCGGGCCGGTTAACTTCATCGATAGTTCAACGGTGTAAAAGCCCAAGCATGAAAGTAAGGGCGCAAGGCCTGTAGTCGGTTTAGAACACATGGCCGTAAACCGGCCTGGTATGTAAACTTGTATTGTAAGTTAGGAATAGAGAGAGACCAACCCGGATACAGTATGAACCGGAGATTGAGACTCTCTGAACCGACGGGCGTCACCCGTGTATATAAGGGGACGACCCGGGGCGGTTCAAGGACAGACAACAACAACTCGAGGCCTAGGCGAAGCTTATTTGCTCCCTAGTCATCGAAACCACATCAATCCCATCACAACTAGACGTAGGCTTTTACCTTCATCGAAGGGGCCGAACTAGTATAAACTCTTGTGTCTTTGCATCCGCTTTAACCCCTTCAAGGTAACCCGTAGTGATGGCTCCACGACTAAGTCCTTTCACGAGGACATCTGCCGTGACAAAACCACGACACCTTGTGTGCTATCAAACGTCACAACATAACTGGGTGATTATAAAGATGCTCTACAGGTGTCTCCGATGGTGTTTGTTGAGTTGGCATAGATCGAGATTAGGATTTGTCACTCCGTGTATCGGAGAGGTATCTCTGGGCCCCCTCGGTAATGATCATCACTATAAGCCTTGCAAGCAATGTGACTAATGAGTTATTCAAGGGATGATGCATTACGGAACGAGTAAAGAGACTTGCCGGTAACGAGATTGAACTAGGTATGATGATACCGACGATCGAATCTCGGGAAAGTAACATACCGATGACAAAGGGAACAATGTATGTTGTTATGCGGTTTGACCGATAAAGATCTTCAAAGAATATGCAGGAGCCAGTATGAGCATCTAGGTTCCACTATTGGTTATTGATCGGAGATGTGTCTCGGTCATGTCTACATAGTTCTCTAACCCGTAGGGTCCGCACGCTTAACATTCGATGACAATTTGTATTATGAGTTTCGTGTTTTGACGAACCGAAGTTTGTTCAGAGTCCCGGATGAGATCACGGACATGATGGGGAGTCTTGAAATGGTCGAGAAATAAAGATTCATATATTGGAAGGCTACATTCGGACACCTGGATGGTTCGGGTCGTTTCGGATAAGTTTTGGAGTATCGGGGGTTACCGGAACCCCCTCCCCCCGGAGGTTAATGGGCCACCATGGGCCTTAGTGGAGAAGAGAGAGGGCCAGCCATGAGGTGGCAGACGCCCCCTTGCCCAGTCCAATTGGACAAGGGGTGGGGCATCGCCCCCCTACTTCCTTCTCTCCTCTTCCTCCTTCCCTTCTTCTCCTACTCTGAATAGGAAAGGGGGGGCGGATCCTACTTGGACCGGGAGTCCAAGTAGGACTCCCGCCATGGCGCGCCCCCTCTAGGGCCGGCCTCCTCTCCTCCCCCTTTATATACGTGGGAGGGGGCACCCCAAAGGCACACCAAAGTTTCTCTTAGCCGTGTGCGGTTCCCCCCTCCAAAGTTACACACCTCGGTCATATCGTCGTAGTGCTTAGGCGAAGCCCTGCGCTGGTAACTTCATCATCACCATCACCACGCCATCGTGCTGACGGAACTCTCCCTCGGCCTCAACTGGATCAAGAGTTTGAGGGACATCATCGAGCTGAACGTGTGCAGATCGCGGAGGTGTCGTACGTTCTGTACTTGGATCTTTTGGATTACGAAGACGTTCAACTACATCAAACGCGTTACTAAACACTTCCGCTTTCAGTCTACGAGTGTACGTGGACACACTCTCCCCTCTCGTTGCTATGCTTCTCCTAGATAGATCTTGCGAGATCGTAGGATTTTTTTTGAAATACTACGTTCCCCAACAAATTTTTCTACCCACCATATGTTATTTATTAAAGAGAGAAGCCTCTAGTGAAAACTATGGCCCCCGGGTCTACTTTTATCATATTGCAAAAACCAAAAATACCTTGCTGCAATTTATTATCTTTTATTTTACTTTGCAATTTATATATCTATCACTACCAGATTTGATCCTTGCAAGTAACAAGTTCAAGGGGATTGACATCCCTCTTGCCCGCATTGGGTGCATGTATTTGCTCTTGTGTGCGCATGTACTGTTCACTAGGATTTGCGTGATTCTCCTACTGGTTTGATAACCTTGGTTCTCACTGAGGGAAATACATATCAGCTACTATATTGCTTCATCCTTCCTCGCTGGGGAAAATCCCAACACATCTCACAAGTAGCCGAATGATAAACGGCAAAATTAGGTTCCTAGTCTTGCCTCTAAGATTGGCTAAAGTATTGTTGGTGATCTTGTTTCCCGGATCTTAGGATATTTTTAAGTGTAACGATAGTCCTAAAACAACATTGAGAGTATGATGTTAGAAGATTGATCATATTGAATCGATCCAAACTTGTTTGTTGCAATTTGAGTTAATACCGTCCGAAGCCAATTGTTATAATATAGAGTGTTAACGTGTGTTTTAGTTCCTTAGACCATGAGAGTATCGTAGTTACTTCCTATCTTACGCTGTACTTTGGGGTTGCTCAAACATCATCTGTAACATGGTGATCATAATGATAACTTACATGCATGCAGAAAATTAACAAGGGACTAGATAGCTCGAGAGTGGAATTTGCTCCTCCGGTGATGGAGAGATATTCTTAGGGCCCTCTCGGTGAGAGCGCATCCATCATCGTCTAGCCAGACACAAGTGACCGTGTCACATGGATGCCAGAATAAATCAACGAGAAAGAAGAACAGAACATGTAACAAGGAGATTAGTATAGTGAGCATGTGTATGACTCAAGAGGACACTGATACATCTCGGGTTTTGTAAACTAACGCGAAGCAAAGGGAATAGCACATGATAACCAAAGGTTCACTTGAATGTATTCGTGTATTCATGGGGATCGATATGGATGTCCAAGGTTCTTCTATCAGCCTTGAACAAAGGGATTTTGTTCATGTCTATGTTTTACCGAACCTACATGGTCACACGCTTAAGTTAATCACGATATGCTAAGTGTTAGTAGAATGAGAGTATCAAGGGTTAATTTGTGAAATAGTTTCATTAATATTCGAAATAGTTTCAAGAGGAACCAGAAGGGTTTCGGAGTTTATCGGGCAATACCGGGTATTACCGATAAAGAATATATAGGTGGAAAATTTACGGAGATGTTAAATAATAATAATAATAATAATAATAATAATAATAATAATAATAATAATAATAATAATAATAAAAGGCTCTAGTAATTGACAAAAGTTTTTTATATTTAAGGAAATATCAACGGGCCTTAAAAGGCGAAGTGGTGGAAGGAGAATTGGGCCACAAGGGCCCAATAGGGGGAGGCAGCCTCCTTTCCACTTGGGAGGACGAATTGGGGGCGGGGAAGGATTGCTCCTTCCCCCCTTGGCCAGCGCAAGGAGGGAAGTCATTCCCCTCCTTGTAGCGTGATAAGTCTCCATCGTATCTACTTTTCCTAACTCTTTTGCTCTTGTTTTGGACTCTAATTTGCATGATTTGAATGAAACTAGCCCGGACTGACGCTGTTTTCAGCAGAACTACCATGGTGTTGTTTTTGTGTAGAAATAAAAGTTCTCAAAATTGGACGAAACTTTTTGGAGAATTGTTTTAGAATACATAAAAAATATTGGAACCAAGAACCACCGGAGGGGGTACCTTGGCTGCCCACAAGACACAAGGGCGCGCCACCCCCTCCAGGCATGCCCTGGTGGGTTGTGGGGCCCTCGGGGCTCCGCCACCCTAATTGCAACTCTATAAATTCCTATTTTCAAAGAAAAAATAGGAGAGGAAGTTTCATCACGTTTCATGATACGGAGCCGCCGCCACCTCCTATTCTTCATCGGGAGGCCAGATCTGGAGCCCGTTCAGGGCTCCGAAAAGGGGAATCTTTGGTCTTCGTTATCACCAACCCTCCTTCATCACCAATTCCATGACGCTCCCTACCGGGAGTGAGTAATTCCTTCATAGGCTCGCCGGTCGGCGAGGAGTTGGATGAGATTCATCATGTAATAGAGTTAGTTTTGTTAGGGCTTGATCCCTAGTATCCACTATGTTTTGAGATTGATGTTGCTATGACTTTGCTATGCTTAATGCTTGTCACTAGGGCCCGAGTGCCATGATTTCAGATCTGAAGCGTTTATGTGTTCACCATTATATCTATGTTCTAGATCCGATCTTGCAAGTCATATGCACCTATTACATGTTATGATCCGTAAACCCCAGGGTGACATTAATTGGGATATTTTTCGGTGATGACCATAGTTTGAGGAGTTCATGTATTCACTATGTGTTAATGCTTTGTTCCGGTTCTCTATTAAAAGGAGGCCTTAATATCCCTTAGTTTCCTTATGGGCCCCGCTGCCACGGGAGGGTAGGACAAAAGATGCCATGCAAATTCTTTTCCATAAGAACATATGACTATTTACCGAATACATGCCTACATTATATTTATGAACTGGAGCTAGTTCTGTGTCGCCCTAGGTTATGACTGTTATATGATGAATATCATCCAATGAATTCACCGATCCAATGCCTACGAGTTTTCCACATATTGATCTTGCTAAGTTACTATTGCTATTACTACTGTCACAATTGCTACAAAACTGTTACTGCTGTTATCGTTACTAATGCTACTGTTACCACTACTGTCAAAACTATCATATTACTATGCTAATGATCACTTTGCTGCAGATATTTAATCTCCAGGTGTGATTGAATTGACAACTCAACTGCTAATACTTACAAATATTCTTTGGCTCCCCTTGTGTCGGATCTATAAATTTGGGTTTAATATTCTACCCTTGAAAACTGTTACGATCCCCTATACTTGTGGGTTATCATGGCGCCCCCTCCTCTCCCCTCCAACCTATATATACTAGAGGCTTTTGCACCTTTTCTCTGCACAAGTTTTGGAGCGTCCACTAGTTCTAGTTTTTATTGATCCTAGTTGATGTAATTAGAGCTAGACCTAGATCCTATAGTCCACATAGTTAGAAGCCCAATGTGGTTCTAATCTCCTCCCTCTAATTCTCTGGCGATGATTATCTCTGGATGGCAAAGCGCTGCCAGATCGTGAAGACCATACGCCTGCAACTCATAGAGAGGCCCTGCTTTTGGTCTTACGTTTGAGGGACTATTTGTGGGAAGTTCACGGGATCGTTCATCTACGGTTCAAGGGACTCCAAGTATGATCTACACCAACTCATCTTCTTCCGCTGCAACTCGGAGTTGGTAATGATCGAATCCAAACCGTTAGTGGATCTTCATATTGTTCCTGGGTGTTCGTAGGGCATTTTTTTGTTTTCTACTACATTTCCCAACAGAGGGAGAGGGCGTCGGCGTCACCACGTCAGGCCGCACACCCACGTATGGCCACACACTCTGGGTGGGCTCGGTGCACGCACACACGGCGTGCAGGGTGGGCTATGAGCGCGGCCGACAAAGAACGTTTGCCGGTGCATGTTGTGCTTGTCCTGGAACCATGTGACCTAGAGATGTGATCTGATCAAAAGTGATCGACATATCTGACCATCTCTTATCCGAGGTTACTACATGGTTGATGTGGCAAATCTCTTGAAGAGCTCTTTTCCGCTGATTTCTCAAGGATTGAGTTTCGTATATCATTAGGACCTCCTCGTGTTTGTACGATTGCTCGTCATGATTATGTATGATTTCTCGGCTTGTCAGCACAGGAGTTCCACTCCTCCCATTGCCACCTGCCTGATAATCCAACATGCTCGAAGCCCGTGTGTAGGCAATTTGCCCGAGGAGATAGAGTGAATTGCACATGGCTGGTCCGATATCGCGTCTAGCATCGATTGTGTCCCTTGACTAGTTGTTGTTTTTCTTCTGTGCCGGTTGATCATCGGATCTATTGGTGTTGGAGCGCTTTGGGCGTCGGCTATGATGCATGCGTTTTCCATCCTCACCTGGTTTGGGTTGTTCCTGCCTCGGATTCTGGTACCGTAGATTGGCTAACCAAGCATCCTCTATAATGCGGTATCTTGTGACTATATCTGATAGCTCAACAAAAGTTCTAAGGTGCTTTTGTGCTATGGTTTCTAATTCCTCCATCGGAAAAGTTATGATGGAAAGCTGCTAAGGCCTACTCATCTGGGCAGTCTGGGATTTAGTTCTTTACGAACAGGAATCATATCCAGAATTGTCGAATTGTTTCTTTTGTCTTATGTACGACGAGAACTAGATAACCTACGTTGGCCGCCTCTAAGTTATCGGGGCAATAGGTGATATGGGAGGTGGGTGGGAGAGAATTTTTTTTCAAACAGATCTGACATCAGCCTCCATAGCGAGGTTTTGGAAGGTTGATCAAGTGTGGACCTCGGGATCGTCTGTATGGTGTGGCTATTCTGGTTGTTGTCATAGGTCATCGGATATGGGCTCCAAGCTTGGTCCGGTGAAACGTAATCTTCACTTTACAGCTGGTTGTGCTTGGGTGATGGGCATTTGTGGTTCTTTGACCTGTTCTAGCGTCATGGCAGAGGAAGCATCCACAGGGTTTAGGTTGTAGAGATCGATGTCCTGACGAGATGTTGGAGCTTCAACTTTCTCCAGTGCTCCGGTTGAACCGAGGTTTAGACACTCCGGAGTAGAAACTACGCCGGAACAGTTCTGATCGTCGAGCGATGATGCCACCAAACTATTTGACCACATAGTGGGACCTGTATGGGCCACCAATGTCAGGGTTAAATCCAACAGAACTTGAGCAGGGAGTCCTGATCTGGTGATCTTGGCTAGATAGTAAGAGGATGAACAAGAGACACGATGTTTACCTAGGTTCGGGCCCTCTCAAAGAGGTAAAACTCTACGTCCTACTTTTGTTGTATTGATTGTGATGGAGTACAATGTATACATGATGATCTACCTCGAGTTCGTATGTGCATGATTCTAACTTAACCCTGCGGGCTAAACCCCTCGGCTTATATAGGGACCAGGGATACCTAGGGTTACATATAGTTCGATTACATATAGGGATAAGCTTGCCGATGATTTGAACATATCTTGAAGGGTGCCCCAAGTCTTCGGAGGATTCCACCATGATTATGCTGGGGATCATGATAAACATGGCCCATTCTTCATTGTCTCTGGGTCCTCGGCACGGCCCATGACTTATAGGTCGACATGGTTAGCACCTCGTACTCCAGGACAAAGTCACTCCACCAGTAGCGAGTCGAACATTTCTTTCAATTTTCGTTGTTCACCCATTCTTTTTTTGCATTTTTTAATATTGTTGTAAAATATTAAAACTACAGATATTTCGTTGAGCTCATTTTTATCATTAGGAACAATAGTAATACCTCCCTTCTTAGGGACACAATGAACGGGACTTACCTATCTACTATTAGCTATGGGGTAGACTATACCTACTTCCAGAAGTTTTAATATTTCAGTTCTTTCCACTTCTTTTATCTTTGGATTCAAATTTCTTTGATGATCAACAAAGGGTTTAGCATCAGGTTCCATATTAATCTTGTGCTGAAAAAGAGTGGGACTAATGCCCTTAAGATCATCAAGAGTATATCCAATAGCAGCACGGTGCTTTTTCATAATTTTTAATAATATTTCTTCTTTATGTTCTCAAAGGTTAGCACTAATAATAACATGATATATCTTTTTCTCGTCAAGATAAGCATATTTCAAAGTGTCAGGCAAGTGTTTCAATTCAAACACAGGATCACCATTAGGTGGAGGAGGACCTCCTAGAGTTTCAATAGGTAAATTATGTTTAAGCAGAGGTCGTTGTTCGAAGAAAATTTTATCTATCTCATTTCTTTCATGCATGTGTATATCATTTTCATGGTCCAGCAAATATTGTTCTAGTGGATCAGTAGGAGGCACGACAATAGAAGCGAGACCAATTATTTCATCCTTACTAGGTAATTCTTTCTTGTGAGGTTGTGTATTAAACTTGAAAAAATTAAACTCATGAGACTCATCACCAAAGCTAACACCGACAGTTTGTTTTTCACAATCTATTTTAGCATTGACAATGTTCAGGAAAGGTCTACCAAAGATAATGGGACAGAAGTCAACTAGAAAATTGATAGGGTATTTTATTTTCCCACACAAGACTTCAACATCTCTAATAATCCCAAGTGGTGTGATGGTGTCTATATTAGCAAGTTTAATAGTAACATCTATGTATTCTATTTCAGCGGGTGCTATGTCATTCATAATTTCATAGTATAAGGTAAAGGGAATAGCACTCAAACTAGCACCTAAGTCACAAAACCCATGATAACAATCATCTCCTATTTTAACTGAGACAACATACATGCCAAAAATAGGCCTATGTTTATCTTTTTCATCGGGTTTGGCAATTCTAGAAGCTTCAACACATAAGTAAATAACATGCCCATCAATATTTTCTACCAGGACATCTTTAACCATAGCAACACTAGGTTCTACTTTAATTTGTTCAGCAGGTTTAGGTGCTCTAATATTACTTTTTCGAACCACAGTTGAAACCTTAGCATGTTCCTTTACCCTTACAGGGAAAGGTGGTTTTTCAATATAAGCAGATGGAACAACTGGATCAACATTATAAATAATAGTTTCTTCTTTAGCTATTACCGGTTCTTTAATTTCTTCTTTGATACGGGGATGATATTTAAACCACTTCTCCTTAGGGAGATCCACATGAGTAGCAAATGATTCACAAATATAGGTGTCGGTGTCAAAACCGGCGGATCTCGGGTAGGGGTACCGAACTGTGCGTCTAGGCGGATGGTAACAGGAGACAAGGGACGCGATGTTTTTACCCAGGTTCGGGCCCTCTCGATGGAGGTAAAACCTACTCCTGCTTGATTAATATTGATGATATGGGTAGTACAAGAGTAGATCTACCACGAGATCAGAGAGGCTAAACCCTAAAAGCTAGCCTATGGTATGATTGTTGTTAGTCCCACGGACTAAAACCCTCCGGTTTATATAGACATCGGAGAGGGCTAGGGTTACACAGAGTCGGTTACAATGGGAGGAGATCTACATATCCGTATCGCCAAGCTTGCCTTCCACGCCAAGGAAAGTCCCATCCGGACACTGGACGAAGTTTTCAATCTTGTATCTTCATAGTCTAGGAGTCCGGCCAAAGGTTATCGTCTGGCTATCCGGACACCCCCTAATCCAGGACTCCCTCAGTAGCCCCTGAACCAGGCTTCAATGACGACGAGTCCGGCGCGCAGATTGTCTTCGGCATTGCAAGGCAGGTTCCTCCTTCGAATACTTCATAGAAGATTTTGAACACAGGGATAGTGACCGGCTCTGCAAAATAAGTTCCACATACCATCGTAGAGAGAATAATATTTACACAAATCCAACCTGCAGACGTATTCCGCAGCGTGACATCACACCACGGCCAAGCCTTTATTCGAATCGTTTTTACTGTCCCACCTCAACGCACTTAGCGAGGCGGTTTCCTTGGCACGTCTTGTCGAAGCAGAGATCGTGTCCCCTTATTTCGGGATTCTCATCAATACGGGCATGGGTAACCCAACTGTGCCCGTTGGCATGTCTCCTCAATCGAAGGCGAGTCCCAAATGGTCACGGGGAGGGCTCTTGGTATTCAACCTATTTATAAAGAGACCAAGGCTCTACTCCTTTCTTTCAATCTCAATCGAATCCGCCTCTCGCCTCGAGTTCCAACACCCAAAGCTCCAGATTCAGGCGCTGGACCTTCGATGATGTCCGGCTCGACCTTCAAGGCGGTGGATGCCTTCCTCCATACGGAAGAAGGCGTGCTACTGACTAACAGATGCGGTATCTAACGGTGAAATCCGCATAGGCTGCCTGCTCAAGGGAAGGTTATTCCCACTCCCAAGCTTGGCGAGGCGTGGTGTTAGCATCTCATTTCCTTGAGGCTAGGCTTCCCGGTGACCCCTTCGTGAGGGGCTCTGTTTTATTATGGGCTGGAATTTCACGACTTGGTTCCGAGTCCATCATCCACATCTCATCGTTCATCGTAGTGTGCGAAGCCTTACTCCGTATTACTCCTCACTTGGATTGTGGCTTAAGACCTTCAAAGTAGAGCGAAGATGATCAAAGGGAAGCACTTGAGTGCGGAGGTGCTGTTATAAGCAAGAATGCTGACGCTCCATGGCCCGAGGGCTCTTTTCAAGAGGAGTTCAGCTTATGGCAACGAGTAGTTTTATATCACAGCTCCCAGGGGCACCAAGTGGGTGGCGCCACCTGCCTTTCGCTCGGGTCCCCCACCACAGCTAGCGTCGTGGGTCAACAAAGGGTTTAACTGGGGGCCGTCCAAGGACGTGCCCTTGTTGCAGGGCCGCATTCGGGATCTCCTAGAAAGAGACATCAATCTGGTCGTAGTGACGCAGGTCATGTTGATTCACCGCACCCAGCCATGCAAACGTCGCCCCCTCCGCCCGTGGGAGTTTAATCCGGAGGGACCACGAGCCCTCCAACATTTTATGGGCGCGACGCCCATGGAGATGTACAAATTGTTCTTCGGATCACAAGCAATGTGTCCGGACTCGACCGAGAACGCAGGTCTGAGCCGCAATCGCTCGGATACTCAAGTAAGTAGCCCTGTACCCAGACACGCTATCCATATACTTATCATAAAATTGCCCTTAAAAGAGTTGTCCCTTAAACAGGAGTGGATAGCGAAAGCAAAGCCAATCAGGTGTCCGGCCCCCCTCCCTGAGACCACGCCGAATCCCATGTTAACCAAGATGCTGGAGGTTGCGCCTTTGGAAGAAGGCGAAGGGGGGAACAAGGAAGCTACCGCCTCCCCGAAGGAGGCTGTCAGGAAAGGAGGAATCGAGAATTCCTCTATCCAGGGGGAGAAGAGGACCGTCTCTGAAGACACAGAGACCATGGTCTCAAAGCGGGGAAGAAATCTTCGTCGAGAGGGTCCTGCTCGGGGATGCCTCGGCCGCGCCTTGTGCCCCAAGGGGATCAGCCCTCCACCGAGCCGTAAGTAGAGAGGGAGTTTTAAAATGAGGACATCCTGTTCTATTTACGAGGAAGATAACGAAATTTTACCTTGTAGTTCGGATCTCAGCCCTTCTCAGCAGAGCTCATCTTGAGGATCTTCGTCCGGAGATGATGGAGAGCGAAACGCCTCCCCTGCCATACCGCCTTGCGGCGAGGCGACCCCGAGGTGTAAATCACAGAGGTTTCTCGAATCCGGCAGAGCCGGAAGGCAGTCGTATGGCCCCCCAAAGTCCTCCGTGTCCGGCTTTCGGAAAAGGCCATCGGACGAGTTCAGCACCGTCCGGTGTACGGTCGAAGGAGCTGAAGGATCTGCTCGGGCGAGTGTCTATCTCAGAAGAACACCGTGCGTTGATGGGTATGGTGATTAAAAGGATTTCATCCGCGGAGAGCAGGTTGTACGAGGCCGTCAGGAGTTTACTAACAGGTTTTGAGGTACGCGAAATGGTGTACCTTTTGATAGTTTCGCATATATAAGATGCTCCATGTGTAGATAGTAGCCCCTGAGACTCTGTGCGTTGTCAAAAATGACGGCGCGCCGAGGATCATAATCCCAGGTATAATATGTCGCCCTTCCTATGTAGGTGGCGAAGTGTTCGGTGGCTCGCCAGACTGATGGATTTGCCGACCTAAAGCGGCAACTTGATGTGGCAGATGCCGACATCGCGCTTGTCAACAAGCGGCTTGACGAGGCACAAGGTATGTGATTTCTCTGAAGACACCTGGTAAGAGGAGCTTGATGCCCGCATCTTATAACATGTATGCTTGATGCAGATGGTGCCGCTGCCATGGAGAACCTTCGGGCGGAATTTGCCCGAGCCAAGGAGCAGGCCAGGAAAAGCGATGCGGCTGCCTTAAAGGCGGCTGAAGAGCTGAAAGTCAACAGGCTGTTCACCGCCGAAGCAAAAGGAAATGGCCGAGATGGCTGTGAAGTTGAAGAATGCTGCCGACCGCTGCAAGCTTCTTGAAAAAGAAGATCGGTAGACGGAAGGACTGGAGAAGGCCACTATCGAGGCCAAGGATACTCGCTCTGCGATGAGAGCTATGAAGGAGGAGCTACGTCAGGCCGGAGATATCGTGGCTGGAAAGCCATTTATGCTGCGGATGAAGTTCGGGGATCCTATATATGCTCCGTTGGACCGGCTGTGGAGTGCGGCGAACACTTACCTGGACTTGGCGGCGAGTGCCGCGGACGCGGCCGAACACTTCCGAGATCAAAAGGATCACGAAGTGGAAAAGCTTTTTTGGTCGCAGTTCCACAATCCAGAGCGCCCACTTCCATTAACCGATCGTTTGGCCGCATGGGCGGAGCTGAATAGGTTATCTGGACTCGCCATGAAGTATGTCGTGAGTCATCTCTGGCCGGAAAGGCCCGAGCCGAAGATTATTTTAGCTTGGTGCAACAGTTCCTTGGTGCGGTGCCGCATATCAATGCAATGAAGAGGTCAGCATGCATAAAGGGTGCGCGGATGGCTCTTGCCCGTGTCAAAACATACTGGGCGGAGATGAATGACATCGCTGTTGCATCCCAAGATTCGGACGAGAGCCGAGTACCTGCCGAGCACTATTTTCAGGAAGTTCTGCAGGGCGCTCGTTTAATAGAGACGCAGTGCTTTCGAAGGATATTATGTTGAATAACATGTATTATTGTAAAACAATGTTTCGAGGAATATAAAAGCTTTTTATACTTGTGCCTTCAAGAATTAAAATACCTCATGTGCGATCGTTAATGTATATGTATATATAACACGAAAGATGGCAGTCTTGACGGCGCCCATGCATATAATGCGGGGGTGTTCGGCAAAGGCGCATTTTCACACTTGATCCAACGTCTTGGTCCTATTAAGGAGGTGATAGCGCAGCGAACTAGGCAACCGGACTATAATGCTTTATCACTTTCACTTAGCCATAGGAGTTTGACAGTGGGGCTACTATATAGCCCCTAGGGGCACCACGCTCACCCAAATTCAGCGGCGTGTGTGCACGGCGAAGCTTGACCCTTCGTTAATCTTGGAGGAATCCTAAAGATTACGGTGGATCATCAGTGGTTGACCAGTCTCACGCTATATCATGACAGTCAGTTTTCGGCTTTCTCTCTTGAGGTGCTACTTTGGCGAACCGGGGCACAAATGCTGATAGTTCTCCTGGTGCCGCCTTAGCCGATAGAGCGGAGCGTAAGGCAGCAAAACACGAGAGCCGGGCAAACCCAACATTTGACCAAAGACATGATTCGAGCTGATGCATATAAGGCCAAACTTCATGACGCCGAACACTCCCTAAGGTATTCGGTCTTTATGAAAACGGGCTGAGCAGCGCCCTTGGTAATAAGCCCTGGTGTCCAGTGCACGCATAAAATTACAGCGTGGCTACATGCCAAGGCGCCAGCTTCCTCCTCGGTTATACCAAAAACCGGGGATGTGTATCAACAAGAGACAGTAAAAAAGGTTTACGCAGGGTCTTAATCTAAAAGAATCCTTGGAGCGGGTCCCTCTTGCGCGACTATGCTGTGTCTCCGTCGTGCATTATCACAGACGGGGGTATACGGTGTTCATCTGTAAAGAGAGGAACTTAGTTGAAAGCGATCGTGCGAAAATGTATGTTATATTAAATAAACAAAGTATAATTCAAAAATGGGTAAAATTGAGCTTTATTGTCTCTTGTTGTACATGCGTGGAGCCCCTTGTCTTTGGGGTATGCGGCTAGTAAGCCCTTGTATGTTTACGCGGACTCGTCTAGCCATGTTAAAGTCTGAACGACCTGTTTAGGTGCTTTGATTAGTGAAGCCAGTTTAGTGTGTGGTTGTCAAGGTAGCATACGGTCTTCCTTCGAGGAACACTCGATATTTCCCTTTAATGAGATGATGCCTCATGGACCGGGCATTTTAAGCGTAAGAGATGCATAATGCGGTATTGCGTTAAAGCGGGCGAAAGCTTCGCGTCCCAGTAGTGCTTGATAGCTACTTGTAAATGGGGCGATGTGGAAGGTTAGCTTTTCGCAGCGGAAGTTGTCGGGGGGCCGAACATAACTTCTAGCAGGAGAGAAACCGTACAATGGGCATCTGGGCCTGGCGTTACCCCTTGAAAGGAAGTTTTTCTATGGCAAATTTTTGTTTGGTCTATCCCCATTTTTCGGATTGTGTCCTGATATAGCAGGTTTAGATCACTGCCGCCGTCCATTAGGACTTGTGTAAAGTGGAGTCCATCAATTATTGGATCTAATATCAAGGCAGTCCAGCCTGCGTTCCGGATACTTCTAGAGTAATCCTGATGGTCGAAGGTGATTGGTTTTGACAACCCGATGGCGGGACTCCTGCAGGATAGGCCGTATGGCGGCGTATCTCGATAGGCGCCACTGCTTTTCCCTTTGGTCACATGAAGTGAGTTTACTGTTTTGACTTCTTGTGGGAAATTCTTTTGTTTTACGGTGATCTGCTTGTGGTTTTCTTCATCGTCATCGCTTGGTGTGTCGAGCCCCTTGTGTTCGGCGTTGAGTTTGCGGATTGCTTGAAGACCCAACAATCTCTGTGGGTATGGTTTGCGGGCTTCCGGAATCTTGTGGATTTGGCATATCTTGTCCAAGATTTTGTTTAGGTTAGATAGCTCGTCCTGTTATCCTTGAGGAAGCTTTTTCTGATTCTGCCGAGAGCTTTTGAATCTGGCGTTAGCTGTCGTGCTCTTGGGCTGTTTCCCTTGGTCGGCGCTAGTCCTTGCTGCGTCGCGGTTTCTGTTCCATCCCTAACCCGGATGTACTTGGGTCATTGGGCTGCATCTTGCCAACTAGCTATCCTCTCCTACACAAAAGCGGGTCATGAGGCTTGTTAATGCGGCAATTGTTCTTGGCTTTTCTTGGCCGAGGTGCCTGGCGAGCCATTCGTCTCAAACGCTGTGTTTGAAAGCTGCTAAGGCTTCGGCGTCCGGACAGTCGACTATCTGGATCTTTTTAGTAAGAAATCTGTTCCAGAATTTCCGGGCTGGCTCTCCGGGTTGTTGAGTTATATGACTTAAATTGTCTGCATCCGGAGGTCGGACATAGGTCCCTTCAAAATTTGCCCGAGAAGCATCCTCAAGCTCTTCCCAACTTCCAATGGTGTTTTCGGGAAGGCTTTTAAGCCAATGCCGGGCTGGCCCTTTGAGCTTGAGGGGTAAGTATTTTATGGCGTGGAGGTCATCTCCTCTAGCCATGTGTATGTGGAGGATATAATCCTCAATTCAGACTCCAGGGTCTGTTGTTCCGTCGTATGCCTCTATGTTTACGGGCTTGAATCCCGCTGGAATTTCATGGTCCAGCACCTCATCGGTGAAACATAGGGGGTGTGCGGCACCCCTATATTTGGGCGTGCCGTGATGTTCAGATACTTGTTGTGTTGCATTGCTTACTAGAGCTTGCTTTCTTGGCCCGTAGATAGATCTGGCTGGGCCATCTTTTTGATGCGAATCCTTGTGCGGATCGCATGCCGGCTTGTGTGCGGCGCCATTTGCCGCTCTATGTTGGCCATGGGGTTGTTTATCCAACCGGGTGGCTTCCTTATTTTTTTGATTGCGGGGGCTCTAAGGCCTCCTCATCAAATTCAGCGATAATTTTTGCTTCGGATAGCTCTTTGTGTGGCGGTATCGCCGTATTTGTCTAACGGTGTTGAGTACTTTGCTCCATCTAATTCTGAGTGCATCTTCCGCTGTTTTGAGCTTCGCTTACGCTTTTTCAGGCTACGTAGTGGCGACGAGCCTTTTTTGGAGGTTCTTCTGCTCCAGCAACTTGTCCGGCGTGAGATCGTCCGGACTGTTATCTTCGCCGAGGGCGGGTTGTTCGGTTTCTTTATCCAAGTTGCCCTGTTCGGACGGTTGCTCGATGGCATATGCATGCCGTCCGCGGTTCGCCCTGCTACGTGGCTGGAGTGCGTATAGCTCTTTGTCTCTGTCGAGGTGGGGTTTAGAGCGGCGCTTACGCGCCGCTTTGACTGCTTTTCGAGGAGCGATCCTCGTTCGTCCCTTTGTTCCTCGTCGTCGTTTCTTTTAGGTGTGTCCACCATGTATACATCGTGAGATGAGGTGATTGTCCAGTGCCCTATAGGCGCTGGTTCCTGTTCGTCTCCTACATCATCGTCCATACCATCGATGTCTTTGGAGTCGAAGTCGAGCATGTCAGTTAAATCATCGATAGTGGCTACAAAGTGGGTGGTGGGTGGGCTTTGAATTTCTTCGTCATCCGCATCCCAACCTTGTTGACCATAGTCCGGCCAGGGCTCTCCTGATAAAGAGAGAGACTTTAGTGAATTCAGAATGTCGCCGAAGGGCGAGTGCTGAAAGATGTCCGCGGCGACGAACTCCATGATCGGCGCCCAATCAGATTCGATCGGCAGGGGCGCGGAAGGTTCGGAGTCCGGAGAGGAGTCCGGCACCTTGGAGTCACGAGCTTCGCAGAGGACAAGGCTGGTGTTCGGCTCGATCGTCGTAGAGATTGCAGCCCCCGAGGCGGTGTCCAGCCACCCGTCCTCGATTGGCGCGGTCAGCTCCGAGCTAAGGGTCGGAGCGGAACCGGAAATCTTGACCTCGAGGCACTTTGTTCGTGGCAGAGCTATTCCATGCCCATCGTAACGGTGCGGCGTGCTCGGTATGCTTCGAACCCGTCGAAGATCAAGTCTCCGCGGACGTCGGTTTGTGTAGTTCAAACTTTCAAATCTGACTGATGGCCAGGCGTAGCTTTCGATCTGCTCCAGATGGCCAAGCGAATTGGCCCGCAGTGCAAAGCCGCCGAATACGAAGATCTGTCTGGGGAGAAAAGTCTCACCCTGGACCACATCGTTGTTGATGATCGGGAGATCCATCGGGCCTAAAGATGACGACACGGAGGAACTCTCAATGAAAGCACCAATGTCAGTGTCAAAACCGGCGGATCTCGGGTAGGGGGTCCCGAACTGTGCGTCTAGGCGGATGGTAACAGGAGACAAGGGGCACGATGTTTTTACCCAGGTTCGGGCCCTCTCAATGGAGGTAAAACCCTACTCCTGCTTGATTAATATTGATGATATGGGTAGTACAAGAGTAGATCTACCACGAGATTGGAGAGGCTAAACCCTAAAAGCTAGCCTATGGTATGATTGTTGTTCGTCCTACGGACTAAAACCCTCCGGTTTATATAGACATCGGAGAGGGCTAGGGTTACACAGAGTCGGTTACAATGGGAGGAGATCTACATATCCGTATCGCCAAGCTTGCCTTCCACGCCAAGGAAAGTCCCATCTGGACACGGGACGAATTCTTCAATCTTGTATCTTCATAGTCCAGGAGTCCGGCCAAATGTTATAGTCCGGCTATCCGGACACCCCCTAATCCAGGACTCCCTCAATAGGCTATTATCCAAGAGTCAAGTCCATATTTAGTGCTAAAATTGTGAAAAGCATTGGTATTCAAAAGATTTAACACAATCAAATTCAAGCTTAATATCTGACTCTTTACCTTCGTCGAGTTCCCAATCTTCAGAGTTGTGTTTAATTCTTTCTAAAATATCCCACCTAAATTCAATAGTCTTCTTCATAAAATAACTAGTACAAGAAGTATCGAGCATGGATTGATCATCACGAGAAAGCCGAGCATAAAATTTCTGAATGATAATTTCTCTTGAGAGATCATGATTAGGGTATGAATATAACATTGACTTAAGCCTCCCCCAAGCTAGGGCGATACTTTCTCCTTCACGAGGCCAAAAATTATATATATAATTTTGATCACGGTGAACTAGATGCATAGGATAAATGTTTTGGTGAAATTCCAATTTCAATCAATTCCAGTTCCAAGATCCAATATCACCACATAGCCTATACCATGCCAATGCCTTTCTCTTCAAAGATAAAGGGAACACCTTCTTCTTAGCTTCATCTCTGGGCAAACCTGCAAGCTTAAATAATCCACAAATTTCATCCACATATATCAAGTGCATATCAGGATGTTCGGTTCCATCTCCTGCATAAGGATTAGCTAGCAGTTGTTCTACCATACCCGAAGGAATTTCATAACCAATATTTTCAGTAGGTGCAGTAGGTTGAGGGGCAACTAATTGTGGTTCCTGTGGGGATATAACTACTAGGTCTGATCCGCCCAGGAGGGCCCGGGTCATGCCATTGGCGAATGAAGGACGAAGAGGCCTGATAAGGTCCAAGAAGACATGAAGATGGTGGTTCATGGAGCAAGCTTATTGACGGCCTAAGACCCGGAGGCGACTCAAGGCCGGGAGGTGTGAACCGCCAGCTGATGACTTGTTCTGTAAGGCAAGCTTAGTTAGAAACCGAGCCGGTCACATTTGTGTGAGTCGGGCGGGACTGTGTAAGCCGCCGGGCATTAACATGTATATAAATGGTTGACCCGGCTGCGGGTTAACTCAAGAAACAACTCATTGAGAACTAGGTCAAGCGTATTCGCTCCCTAGTAATCGAAACCCAAGCAATACAACTGAAAGCAGGAGTAGGCTTTTCCCTCATTGAGAGGGGCCGAACCTGGGTAAATTCTTTGTGTCTCTTGTCCCGTTCAACCCCTTTAAGCTAACCTAGTTGCAATGGCTCCACATCTAAGTCCTTTAGCTAGGGCATCTACCGTGTTAAGTCCATGACAGTAGGCGCCCACCGTGGGGCCAGAGCATGGTGGTTTCGAGTTCTTGAAGGGCAGCTTCTTAGGGATCAAGGGATATGCCATGGGCCGGATGACCAAGAGTCGTCGCGGCAAATCTACATCAACGATGCAGGCTGGGGTCCCGAGGCCGATTCAATCGAATACGGGCACCGGGTCCCCTTTGGCGGAATCCACGTCTCATCAGCAAGATCAATGACTCGGAGCCTGAGACGGACACATGCGCCGACATCATCGAGATAGCTCGGCACGCGCGACCCGCCAAGGTTTAGACCACCGCGAAGCATGCTTTTGTGGGTTTTACTCACGGAGCGGATCTTGAGAAAGGATCTGTGTCTGATGGAGAGACAACCATCTACTCTGATGATGAGTCCTCAACCGGCGAGACCAATTCCATGTATCAACTGCAAGGCGGCGGGCTTGGGGCCTGCTTCGATGGCGACAGTACTCTGGACCACTATGAGCCTCCGAACTGAGTTGTGATCTTCATGGCCGACACACAACCGGTGCTCGATTCATCAACTGCTGCAGCTATGACTTTCGGTTCAACGGCCGAGGCAATGACCGAAGCAAGCGGCTCTGCGCGCCCGCTGGCTCAGGTTTTGTCTAAGCTCTTGGATGCTTTGGCAACTTTAATGGGGGCAAAGGTGACCCCGGCGAGTCAAGCGCGGCATAAGGTGGATGTGGCGAAACTACCAGATGAAATAGCTCAGGCCAAGCAGGAGCTCAACGCTGAGAACGCTAGGATGGTGACAGAGCAAGTCGCCTTTGACGCACAATCACAACGGATTCAAGCTGAGGCTTTCCGGTTAAGTTTGGATCAGACTACATCCAACGCTGTTCTGCGAAGGAGGCATCACAGTCATCTACCTTTGGAGTACAATGCGAGGAATCTTTTCAATACCCCTGGGGTAGGACCAAGTAACCCGCCCGAGGTAATCCGGGTTTTTGAAGCGCCCGCGGCTGGGACGGCAGCTCAACCGCATATTACGGATCCGTCTCGTTTGAATTTAACCCCGCCTCAGGAAGTGCTGACACCATCGGGTCATGTTTCTAACCCTCTGGATAACATGGTCGCTGCAGCATCACGGCTGGCGGCTCTCCCAGTGCAAGGTGAATCCCCACGTCGATTGAAGCCCAGAAGGCCGTGGAGCTTCTTCAGACGGCAGTGGCTCAGCAGGCGGCTTATTCATACAGCCGTGAAAGGATTCATTCAACTCTGCACCACAGTCGGAGTTACAGCCGGCGTATTGAGTCGCCGGCGGTTTCGAGCAGTGAGCGACACCGTAACCAGCCCCGTGGGCATGACCTGCCATGTGCGGATAGATGCTCAGGCTCTGGTGGATCAGGCTAGGGCATGTCGGGAGGCTAAGCTAGCGGCTTAGTTAGCGGCTCATCAGCAACCTTAGCGTAACCCGTCGGTGTCTGTAGAAGCCGGGATGACTTCTAGGACCGTGGTTGTGCCGTTTCTAGTGCCAGCTTTGCGTAATGAGCATTTCCCCAAGGATTTTAAGGGCCCTCGCATGGTGCCCAATTACACAGTAGATCAACCACGGAGGCTTGGATTGAGAGCTATGAGCTGGCGATGGAGATGTTGGACGTCAATGACACTGTGTGCGCTAAGTATTTCACCATGATGTTGGATGGGCCGGCTCACACCTGGCTAAAGGGATTGCCCCCTAACTCCATTAGATCATGGGTCAAACTGAAAACGCATTTTATTTAGAATTTCAAGGACACATGCAAGCAACCTACTACAATTCTTGATTTAGACACTTGCATCCAGAGGCAGGACGAATCAACCGCCCATTGGGTACGCCGGATCTCAGCCATTATCCATTCATCGGAAAGCATCAACGCCAGTTCAGCCGTCCTGGTTTTGGAGAAAAAATGTCGTTTTCTTCCCCTCAAACAGAAGCTGGGGCAGCTTAAGCGCCACTTCAATGATGTGGGAGAGCTCATGGTGGCCCTCATTAAATACACCGATTCTCATAATACTAATGACCCTGAGTCTGATGAAGAGAAAGCTGGCAAAGGGAAGAAGAACAGTAATACCAAGGGACAACAGCACAATACGGCGGGTCAAGGTAACAACAGTAAGCGCAAGCAAACCAACAACGGTTCAGACTTTGTGGCTAATACCAACACACAGGGTAACAGTCAACATCGTAAGAGAAAATCATCAGTGCCCCAGTTTGGCGGGCCAAAATTCAACCTTGAGGCGATAATGAATCAGCCTTGCCCAAAGCACGGTTCTCAAGATAAGTCGGCCAACCATTTATGGAAAATTACTTCATCATGAGGGAGTATAGAAATTCCAGGTTTTATCAGGACAATCACGGCCCGCATGGCGGGTCAGGATCCGGCTCTCATGGGCCCGGCTTTGGAGGTGGCGGTTCAAACTCTGGATTTCAGGGCCAAGGCAATCAAGGCAGTTTCAATCAGCAACCTAATCAAGGTAATCAGCAGATGCAGTCCGGCTATCAGAGTAATCTAAAACAGCTAAATAGTGGTCAATATCATGGGTTTACCCCGAGTTTATGCAAGCGAGACAAGAAGATTCATAAGTGGGCGGTGAGCGTGGTTGAGCTGGCAGTCCCTCGGTACTTGCGATGGTCCAAGCAGCCTATATATTGTATGGAGCCGTGAGGATTACCCGCCCCGGGTTGACAGGTCAACTGGCTTTGGTGGTTGCTCCTCAGGTTGGAGGATACAAGTTCACGAAGGTGCTTATGGACGGAGGCAGCAGTATCAATATCCTTTACTATATATGATACTTTTAGCCGTATGAATTTGACGGGCAAAGATCTTAAGCCGTCTTCTACTATTTTTCATGGGCTGGCACCTGGTAAGTCAGCATATTCGGTGGGAAAGATAGCCTTGGAAGTGGATTTTGGTAATGAGCATGATTATAGGGCTGAAACATTGACTTTTGAGGTGGTAAAGATCAAGAGCCCTTATCATGCCCTGTTTGGACGGCCAGCTTATGCCAAATTTATGGCACGGCCTTGTTATGTTTATTTATAGCTTAAAATGCTGGGTCATAAGGGTACCATCACGGTGCATGGTGACAGGAAGATAGCTTTGGAGTGTGAAGAGGGTGATGATGCCTATGCTGAGTCTATTTGTGCAACAGAGGAGTTGAAGTTCTACAAAGATAATGTTAACCCGGCGGATATGACCCCCTTGAAGAAGCTAACCACAGAGCATGATCCTTTGTTGAAGTTTAAGTCGGCAGACGACACCAAGAGGGTCGATTTTGTGCCTGGCGATTCATCCAAACAATTTAGTATCAGCGCCAATATGGATCCAAAATAGGAAAGCGCGCTCACTGAGTTCATCCGTGAGGACAGGGACATCTTTGCATGGAAACCTTCAGACATGCCAGGTGTACCGAGGGAACTCGCCGAGAACACTCTCAATGTTGATCCAAAGTTTAAACCGGTCAAGCAATTCCTTCGTCGTCTTAATGAAGAGAGGCGCAAGTCCATTGGTGAAGAAGTGGCCCAGCTCTTGGCGGTCGGGTTTATTGCTGAAGTTTTTCATCCTGAATGGTTGGCTAACCTGATGCTGGCTGATTGCTCTCTGAGCTACGTCCGTATTTCCCCAAAGAGGAACGGATGATGCAGCACAGTAATGGTAGGTATTTCCCTCAGTGAAGAAACCAAGGTTATCGAACCAGTAGGAGAACCAAGCAACGCAACGTAAACGACACCTGCACACAAATAACAACACCTCGCAACCCGACGTGTTAAAGGGGTTGCCAATCCCTTTCGGCTAAAGATGCCAGAAAATTGTAGTAGATTGAAATAATAGATCGCAAATAAATAAAGTGCAGCAAAGTAGTTTTGTATTTTTGGTTTAATAGATCTGAATAAAAATGCAAAGGAAAAGTAGATCACAAGAAAATATATGAGGAAGAAGACCCAGGGGCCATAGGTTTCACTAGTGGCTTCTCTCGATAAAGATAGCAAACGGTGGGTAAACAAATTACTGTTGGGAAATTGATAGAACCTCAAATAATTATGACAATATCTAGGCAATGATCATTACATAGGCATCACGTCCAAGATTAGTAGACCGACTCATGCCTGCATCTATTACTATTACTCCACACATCGACCGCTATCCAGCATGCATCTAGTGTATTAAGTTCATGGAAAAACGGAGTAATGCAATAAGAACGATGCCATGATGTAGACGAGATCCGTGTATCTATTGTATTAGATATATATCCCATCTTTTTATCCTTAGTAGCAACGATACATACGTGTCGGTTCCCTTTCTATCATCGGGCAAGCACCGTAAGATCGAACCCACTACCGGGCACCTCTTCCCATTGCAAGATAAATAGATCAAGTTGGCCAAACAAAACCCAAATATCGGATATAAAAAGATATGACTGATCATAAACTCAAAGTTCATCAGATACCAACAAACACACCGCAAAAAGAGTTGCATCATATGGATCTCCAAGATACCATTGTATTGAGAATTCAGCGAGAGAGAGAGAGAGAGAGAGAGAGAGAGAGAGAGAGAGAGAGCCATCTAGCTACTAACTACGGACCCGAAGGTCTACAAAGAACTACTCACGCATCATCGGAGAGGCACCAATGGAGGTGGTGAACCCCATCCGAGATGGTGTCTAGATTGGATCCGGTGGTTCTAGACTTTGCGGCAGCTGGATGAATATTTCGTCGACTCTCCTAGGGTTTATGGAATACTGGGGTATTTATAGAGCAAAGAGGCGGTCCGGGGGGCACCCGAGGTGGGCACTATCCACCAGGGCACGCCTGGTCCTCCTGGCGTGACCTGGTGGGTTGTTCCCTCCTCGGGACTCCCCCTAGGTGCAACCAGGGCCCAACTTCTTCCTTTTGGTCCATAAAAAATCATCATGAAGTTTTGTTGCATTTGGACTCCGTCTGGTATTGATTTTCTGGATGTAAAAAACATGGAAAAAACAGCAACTGGCACTTGGCACTATGTCAATAGGTTAGTACCAAAAAATGATATAAAATGACTATAAAATGATTATAAAACATCCAAGATTGATAATAAAACAGCATGGAACAATCAAAAATTATAGATACGTTGGAGACGTATCAGCATCCCCAAGCTTAACTCCTGCTCGTCCTCAAGTAGGTAAGTGATAAAACATAATTTTTGATGTGGAGTGCTATCTATCATGTCATACCATATTCTTTTCTTTATAGCATGGACATTTGGACTTTTATGTGATTCAAAGCAATATTCTAGTTTTGACATAATAATTTAGATACTCAAGCATATCAACAAGCAACCATGTCTTTCAAAATATCAACGCTAAAATAAGTTATCCCTAGACCATCAGGCTCAAACATTGATCCATTCATGAAACACACTAGAATATTAACTACACCCAATACTTAAGTACGATCATATTGCTTCCTATTTGGTGCTTTTTATGAGAGAAGATGGAGACTCAAATTTCAAAATAAAAATTGCATAAAGTAAAGAAAGGCCCTTCGCAGAGGGAAGTAGGGATTTGTAGATGTGCCAGAGCTCAAAGCGAAAAACTTAGAGATAAAAACATTTTGGGAGATGTATCCATCCCACCAACGAAAATGACTCAAAGTTCCCAACACTTTCCATGCTAGATATGCTATAGGCGGTTCCCAAATAGAAAATAAAGTTTATTCCTTTTTCCACCATTCTTTCACTTTCCATGGCTAACCGTATCCACGGGTGCCCTCCATACCAACACTTTCCAAGGAATTTATTATTTGACAACATAAAGTAAATTCATTTTTGCATTTTTGGACTAGGCATCCCTAAGACCTTTGCCTTACTCTCGTGTAATGACAAGTGAATAAACACTCATCTTGAGAATAACACATCCACCATGGAAAATATTAGCCACCTGTTACAGTTCCGCGAGCGAAACAAACACACAAAAGAGAAGTTTATTTTGAAAATTAGAGATGGCACATGCAAATTTGCTTAGAACTGCAGAAGTATACAACATATAGGTAGATATAGTGGACTCATGTGGCAAAACTGGTTTAAAGGATTTTGGATGCACAAGTAGAGGTCATACTTGGTGCAAAGTGAAGGCTAGCAAAAGATTGGGAAGCGACCAACCAAGAAACGAATAATCTCATAAGCAAGCATTAAGCATAATTAACACCGAATAATGCACCACAAGTAGGATATAATTTTCATTGCATGATTATGTAGCGACCCGGCCTCAGAAGGTCAAGCCTCTGTGTTTCTATGCCATCCCTGGATCAGTATGCTGGCACACACAGTACATCAATGTATATATCAAAGTGCAATCACATGCATAAATAACGTAAAACTAATATATATACCTCATAAGTCACAGCGGAAACAAATAGTCGGGTGTGGAGTCCCATCAACGCCATCGGCAAATTGAGTGTAGACCGTAACCATGTACCGTACTCTTACTCGTCGGAAGAAAGTATCTGCAACATGATACATTGCAGCCGTGTAGGTCAGTACATTGAATGTACCGGCAAGATCACAACTTGAGAAAACAGATGATAAAACTATAATATATGCAATATGGCTTTGTGGCTCTGTGACTGAGTTTTGTTTTGCATAAAAGCTGGTTTTATTTTCCCTACATCAAAGGAATAACTGGAGTCTGTACTATGGAGTTTTCTATCATGACATGGTTCCGCCAACCGATGTCTCATAGCCCAAAGCATCATAAGTTGCCCACAATTAAGTTATCAGTCCGGTGTTGAGAGTTCCGAGATAGATCCAAGTCCAGAGGCTCAAATTGTCCGTAACCGAGGACACGGCTAATCGATTAGGTTTAAACCCTCTGCAGAGGTTTGTACACTTTAGTCGCAAGATTCGATCCCTCTCTTTACGTTCTCGCACTTCAGGGTGTTTGAGAACAAGACGACCGAAACATGGTCTTCCGAAGAGTTCCCCTGACCACTGTCCGGTGCTCATCCAATCCTACCGTAGTTCTACATCTGCTAGCATCGTCCCAGCCAGAGTCACCACTAAGGTCAACCAAGCCAGAGCCCATAATGACTTGCGGTTGCATGAGTAAGCTTCCGGGCATGAAGTATTCTTCCGTCTCTTTGAGTGCAGGTGAAGCTTTCCGCAAGATGTCATGGCGCTTCTCCATGCATCCCGGCCATCCACTGGTTTCTCCAGGGTGCCCGTCAACCGTCCTTCACCCAATAGTGTGTATTGAATTCTTGTCTCGAGTCTTGAAGTCTTGAGGCCTTGAGGATGCAGTCCTTGCACATGCCATCATGGAGTTGTCGTCATTGACGTAGAGTCGTCCATTCTCACACCACTCCCGAGCACTCATACCAAACCTCGTCTACTATAGCGTAGCACTAAAATAAATAACGTCCCGGGCTTGGTAACAGGGTGATGGGTTCCTACCTCATGCATACTACTCAACTACAAGAATTCAATATCACTACTGGAGGGTTTTTGCAAAGATGCCACTAAATGCAATAAAACATAGGTATGAAAGCATGGTCAAAGTGAACTTGCCTGGTACGTTGATGAAGATAACAACGCTCTCAAAAATAACTTGGTAGGACTATACGCAACTCTCCCATGAAATCTATAATAACAAACATGGCATTCACATAAGCAAGCATTCTAGCAAGCAAACCTAACAATAAAAAAATCAATAAGAAAACCCAATACAAAACAAATAACACATTGAAAGAACTAATAGGGGAAAACTATAAAGAACCTACTAGGAAAACCTTTTGCCTTAACTACAAAAAATAGTTTTGTCCTAAGTAAAACTTAACAAAGAAAATACTAAACTAATAATTTTAACAGAAAATGAAATTTAAATCAACTAAGTTAATATAAAGTATTTTTCATAAAATTTTATTTGCAAAAAGAAACAAATAAATAGCTTTTATGAAACACTAACTATGACCTAAACAAGTTTTCATACAAAACTAAATAAAATAAATTTTTAAAATAATATAATTTTTTTTAGTTTACCAACAGAAACAAAACTAAGTTTGTCAAAAGTGACAAAAAGAAATAATAAAAAGAAACAACTAAAACTATAAAGAAAAGACTAAAACAAAACTATAACTAAAACCGTACTATTTTGATAAAAACCTAAATTTAAAATAACTAAAAAATAAAATACTCAACACTACTGGATAGGCAAAGGTCCTAGTGACCAGGAGCAAAAAGAATCAATCAAAAATATTTTATAACGCTCAAGTTATGGCCAAATTAGTAATTTTAACAAATTTGATCAAATTCAATTTTAAACTACTCAAATTTGAAATCCAATTGCATAATCAGAATCTTTAACAAAGTTGTGACACGATGCAAATAGAATCACTCAATTTGGATCTAAAACATAAAAGTTATTAACAATCTAAAATTGAAACTATTTCTGTAAATCTAAAATAGGAAAGAAAAACATCTAAACCCTACGGATCGGTTAAAGCCACGCGGCAGGGCCCGATTGGCTGGTGCTAGCGATCGAAACTAAAACGCGGGTGGACGGCCGGTATCTAACAGAAAACGCTTCGGCGTTTAAAGAAAAAAAACGATCTAATCTAGAGCGTCCGATGCAGATCTAACGGCGGAAGAGGAGTGGAGAGCTTACCGCAGTGGAGGTGAACTCCGGTGAGGTTCCGGCGGCTTGGGTCGATGCGTCCAGCTTCTCCGGCGGTTCTTCGGCGGCGTGGGATGCTCCAGAAGATGAGGCGTTCGATGACGAGTCCAACGGTGGTCGAGGTGGCACCCGAGGTGGAAGGAGACGGACCGCGGCGAGGTCGAGGTGGCGGTGGCGTTCGGGCGTCAGCGGTGGCGGCGCTCCGGTGGGTTTCGAGCTCGCGGGAGCGCACGGGGAGGTGTGGAAGAGCGAGGGGGTTACGGTGGTGGTCTCAAGTGGCGGGTAGGTGGTCGGGGTGGTGAGGTAAGGCAAAAATGGTGCGGCTGCGGTGCTCGGATCCGGCGAGAAATCGGGGAGGCAGCGGAGGTTCTTGGTGCGGGGAAAGGAGGGGAACTGGTCGAGCGAGAGGGTTATTTATAGGGGGAAGAGCCTTGGAGCAGGGGCGGATCGGAAGATCGCGATCCCGAGAAGTTCGGGATTCCGGCGGCGGCGATCCTGTGCGTGGCTTGCGGGAGGAGGAAGAAGGGCGCGGGCCCCAGCGGTCAGTGGCAGCGGGAGACGAGCGAGGGGTCGGGCGACCTGCGCGAAGAGTTTTCGCGTGTGGGGGTGACCGTGGGCCGATTCGGCCAAATGGGCCAGCCGGTGCGCGTGAGGACGCTGGCGGCTGTTAGGCTTCGGCCTATTGTTTTTTTTTAACAGAGAGCAAAACCGAAGAAAAACAAAATTAAAACCAAAACTCTATATAGACATATAATATATCAAAATTTTCAGAAATGGATTTCCTACAACATGAACTATTTCTAGAGTTCAAACAAAATTCACACAAAATCTAGAAAAATTCAAACAGCACTTCTATTGCAATAAAACTCAATAAAAAACATTTTTTAAAAGTACCAAAATGATTTCAAATTTATTTTTCTCCATTTTTCTATTGTAGGGAATCATTTTACCCTATTTTCCATATATTATATTTTTGGAGAAAAATAATTTCAATAAAACCAAATAACTCCAATTTGAAAGTGGGTTTCAAAATAATTTCAACCGGCCTTTCAATTTGATTCTTTTAAACTTCCAACTCATATTTCATATAATTTGAAGAAGTCATTTTATCTTCTCTCATGAAAATCATTGAGTTGCATAAAGTTTCTGAATTTGAAATATTTCCAAATGGAATTCAAAAATTCTTTTTTCAAAAACCCTTTTCATTTCAAATGGAAGAAGTCATGTCATCTTCACTCTAGTGTTATGATGATGAAATGAATTTGAATCCTCAGAGATCAGAAGTCAAAAAAAAGCCTGGGAAAGTCATTTCATTCCCTCTCATTAAACTTTCAAAAAGTTTCAAATGCACTTAATTTCACACAATCAATCACTCAACAATCAAACAAACAATCAGAATTATTTATTTAATATAACATTCCAAAATTTAGAATTCTGGCATGTTACAGATTATTGACTTTCGTGCATGCATAGGGAATCACAAACCTTAACACCAATATTCTTACTAGAGCACAATTACTCATCAACATAACTCACATATCACAACATCATATCTCAAAACTATTACTAAGAATCAAGTTTATTTTGTCCAATGATCTTCATGATATTTTTTACTTTTTCTTTATCCTTCTTGGATATCTATCACTTTGGGACTAATTTTCATGTGTTGCTTTTCATAAGCACAAACAAATATAAGTGAGGATCATGAGCATAACAAATTTTCTTTCTCCCAAAATAATTTAAGTGAAGCAAGAGAGAATTCCTTCAAAATTTTACTAACTCCAGCATTTCTTCAAAAATAATAAGCACACCGTGCTAAAAAAGATATAAGTGAAGCACAAGAGCAAGTCATAGCTCATAAAAGATTTAAGTGAAGCATAGAGAGCAATTCTAACAAGTCATGATATAATTTCGGCTCTCTCAAATAGGTGTGTCCAGCAAGTATTGATGACTTAAAACACAAAATAAAACAAGCAAAGACACATATCATACAAGACGCTCCAAGAAAAACACATATCATGTGACGAATAAAAATATAGCCTCGAGTAAAATACCGATGGTCGTTAGAAGAAAGAGGGGATGCCACTCGGGGCATCCCCAAGCTTAGTTGGTTGCTCATTATTGGATAATAGATTGGGATGTCGGGGCATCCCCAAGCTTAGGCTCTTCTATCCTTCTTTCATCCATCGTAAGATAACCCAAAACATGAAAACTTCAATCACACAAAATTCAACAAAACCTTCGTGAGATCCATTAGTGTATGAAAAATAAACTACTACTATAAGTGCTGTGTCAAACCAATTCTTATTTTGTTTTTATTGTATCTACTGTATTCCAACTTCTCTATGGCAAAAACTCATCAAATAAAACCATAGAGCCATCATTATAAGCACACAACACAAAGAAAACAGAATCTGTCAAAACAGAACAGTCTGTAGTAATCTGATTTGTTCGAATACTTCTAGAACTCCAAAAAATTTGAAAAAATAGGAAGACCTAGATAATTTGTATATTAATCTTCTGAAAAATGAATCAGGGCAAAAGCACTTTTTGATAAAAAAATGATAATTATTTTTGAGAGTGCAAAGTTTCTGTCTTTTTCAACAAGATCAAACAACTATCACCCAAGAAGATCCTATTGTTTCTACCTGGCACAAACACTAATTAAAACAAAAAAACACAATCATAACAGTTGCATAATTGTTTAAACACACAAGAACAGAAAGCAAAAAGCGAAAATTAAATTTTATTCATTGGGTTGCCTCCCAACAAGCGCTATAGTTTTACGCCCTTAGCTAGGCATAAACTAAGGATCTAAGTTTTGTCATCTTTGTTTCGACAACCATAAGATGCCCTCATGATTGATTCATAAGGTGGCTTAATTCTAGTTCTAGGAAAGTGTTCCATACCCTTCCTCAAAGGAAATTGGAACTTAATATTGCCCTCTTTCATATCAATCACGACACCGATAGTGCGTAAAAACGGTCTACCAAGAATAATTGGACAAGACGGATTGCAATAAATATCAAGAACAATAAAATATATGGGCACATAATTCCTATTTCCAAGAATAAGAACATCATTAATTCTTCCCATGGGCTTTTTAATAGTAGAATCTGCCAAGTGCAAATTCAAAGAACATTCTTCAAGATTGGTAAGACCAAGCACATCACATGAAGATTCCGGAATTTTAGAAACACTAGAACCCAAGTCACACAAAGCAAAACACTCATGATTTTTAATCTTGACTTTGATAGTAGGTTCCCATTCATCATGCAATTTTCTAGGAATTGAAACTTCTAATTCCATTTTTCTTCAAGAGCTTTCATCATAGCATCAACAATATGTTTAGTAAAAGCTTTATTTTGTTCATAAGCATGGGGTGAATTTAGCATGGATTGCATCAAAGAAATAGAATAAATAAAATATCAACTATCATAATTAAAGTCTTTGTAATCCAAAAGAGTGGGCACATCACTAGTTAAAGTTTTGACCTCTCCAAACCCACTTTCATCAATTTTCTCAACAAGATTTTTACCCTCCGAAATATTGGGACGCCTTCTACCTAAAGTTGACTCTTCTCCAGTCCCTTTTTCATCATTATTAACTTTACTAAACAAGGAATCATTAGAAGAAACACCAATCATTTTAAGATCTTCATCACTTTTGCGAAAGAAATCACTAGAAAACGCTTTTTCTAAAAATTCTCTTTTAGCTCTAAGCATTGCGGTTCTTTTCTTACTTTCGTCCATAGAAACATAAATAGATTTAATTGATTCATCTACTTTAGGCACAAAAAATTTCATCTTGAGATTTTTCACATCATGAGCAATTCTATCAACACTTCTAGACAAATAATCAATCTTACTCAACTTTTCTTCTATGGAAGTGTTGGAAACCTTTTGAGTGTTGATAAATTCTTTAATATTATTCTAAAGATCAGAGGTGTTCCTATTACTATAATAAGATTGATTTCCATAGGAATTACCATAATTATTAGAGGAATTACTAGGAAAAAGCCTAGGATTAAAATTACCTCTATAAGCATTGTTGTTGAAATTACTGCGAGAAATAAAATTGACACCAATGGCATCACTATTGTTCACAACCAAAGTAGACAAAGGCATATCATTAAAATAAATTTGAGCACTTTAGTAGCAACCAATTTCATAAGAGCATCAACTTTTTCACTCAAAGAAGAAATTTCTTCAACCGAATTAACTTTTCTACTAGTAGGAGCCCTTTCGGTATGCCATTGTGAATAATTTTCCATAATATTATCAAGCAATTTGGTAGCTTCACCCAAAGTAATTTCCATAAAAGTCCCACCCGCGGCGGAATCTAAAAGATTACGAGAAACAAAATTCAATCCCGCATAAAAATTTTGTATGATCATCCAAAGATTTAACCCATGAGTTGGGCAATTCCTTAGCATCATTTTCATCCTTTCCCAAGATTGTGCAACCTGATCATGTTCAAGTTGCTTGAAATTCATGATCTGGGTTCCAAGGGAAATAATTTTTGTGGGAGGAAAATACTTAGTGATAAAAGCATCTTTGCACTTATTCCAAGAATCAATACTATTATGAGGCAAAGAAGAGAACCAAATTTTTGCAGAAAATAATTTCATCTTGACCACATCGTTGTCCACATCTTTTTTCTTTTGCATATCGCATAATTCCACAAAGGTATTAAGATGGGATGCGGCATCCTCATTAGGAGTACCGAAAAATTGGTCTTTCATAACAAGATTCAGCAAATCAGTATTAATATCACAAGTCTCCGCACTAGTTGTGGGAGAAGCAAGCGGAGTGCCAATAAAATCAATGTTGTTGGTATTTGAGAAATCACATAACTTGGTGTTCTCTTGAGTCATGATGACTACCCAACAAGATTGCACTCAAAAACAGATCCGACAAGAAAATGGCGAACGGAAAAAGAGAGGCGAATAAAGCGGAAAAAAATTGTGAAGTGAGGGAGAGGAAAATGAGAGGCAAATGGAAAATAATGTAAATTGCAGGGAGATCAGATTTGTGATTAGGAACCTGGTTATGTTGAAGATCCTCCCCGGGAACAGCTCCAGAAATTTCTTTTGATTGCTCTCTGAGCTACGTCGGTATTTCCCCAAAGAGGAAAGGATGATGCAGCACAGTGACGGTAGGTATTTTCCTCAGTGAAGAAATCAAGGTTATCGAACCAGTAGGAGAACCAAGCAACACAACGTAAACGGCACCTGCACACAGATAACAACACCTCGCAACCCGACGTGTTAAAGGGGTTGTCAATCCCTTTCGGGTAACAATGCCAGAAAATTATAGTAGATTGAAATAATAGATCGCAAATAAATAAAGTGCAGCAAAGTATTTTTTATTTTTGGTTTAATAGATCACAAATAAATAAAGTGCAGCAAATATATGAGGAAGAAGACCCGGGGGCCGTAGGTTTCACTAGTGGCTTCTCTAGAGAAAGATAGCAAACGGTGGGTAAACAAATTACTGTTGGGCAATTGATAGAACCTCAAATAATTATGACGATATCCAGGCAATGATCATTACATAGGCATCACGTCCAAGATTAGTAGACCAACTCCTGCCTGCATCTACTACTATTACTCCAGACATCGACCACTATCCAGCATGCATCTAGTGTATTAATTTCATGGAAAAACGGAGTAATGCAATAAGAACGATGACATGAAGTAGACGAGATCCGTTTATCTATTGTGTTAGATATAGATCCCATCTTTTTATCCTTAGTACCAACGACACATACGTGTCGGTTCCCTTTCTGTCACTTGGATCAAGCACCGAAAGATCGAACCTACTACCGGGCACCTCTTCCCATTGCAAGATAAATAGATCAAGTTGGCCAAACAAAACCCAAATATCAAAGAAGATATACAAGGCTATAAGAGATCATGCATATAAGAGATCAATGAAACTCAAATAACTTCCATGGATATAAAAAGATATGACTGATCATAAACTCAAAGTTCATCAGATCCCAACAAACACACCGCAAAAAGAGTTACGAGATATGGATCTCCAAGAGACCATTGTATTGAGAATTCAGCGAGAGAGAGAGAGAGAGAGAGAGAGAGAGAGAGAGAGATCTAACTACTAACTACGGGCCCGAAGGTCTACAAAGAACTACTCACACATCATCGTAGAGGCACCAATGGAGGTGGTGAACCCCATCCGAGATGTTTTCTAGATTGGATCTAGTGGTTCTGGACTCTGCGGTGGCTCGATGAATATTTCGTCGACTCTCCTAGGGTTTCTGGAATATTGGGGTATTTATAGAGCAAAGAGGCGGTCCGGGGGGGCACTCGAGGTGGGCACAACCCACCAGGGCGCGCCTGGGCCTCCTGGCGTGCCCTGGTGGGTTGTCCCCTCCTTGGGACTCCCCCCAAGTGCAACCAGGGCCCAACTTCTTCCTTTTGGTCCACAAAAATCATCGTGAAGTTTCGTTGCATTTGGACTCCGTCTGGTATTGATTTTCTGCGATGTAAAAAACATAGAAAAACAGCAGCTGGCACTTGGCACTATATCAATAGGTTAGTACCAAAAAATTATATAAAATGACTATAAAATGATTATAAAACATCCAAGATTGATAATAAAGCAGCGTAGAACAATCAAAAATTATAGATGCATTGGAGACGTATCACTGGTCCTTAAGAAAAACGGCACTTGGCGCATGTGTGTGGATTAGACGGACCTTAACAAGGCATGTCCGGCTGATCCTTTTGCTCTTCCACGTATCGAGCAGATCATTGATGCTACAGTGGGTTGTGAGCGTTTGAGTTTTTTAGATGCTCATTCTGGTTATCATCAGATCAAGATGGCAGTTAAGGACCAGGAGAAGACATCTTTCATCACTCCCTTTGGAGCCTTCTGCTACATGTCTATGCCTTTTGGGCTCAAGAGTGCCCAGGCGACTTTCCAGCGTTGTGTTCAGAGTTTCCTCCACATCCAGATTGGACGGAATGTTCATGCTTATGTGGATGATATAGTTGTGAAATCCAGGAAGAAGGAGACCTTTCTAGATGATTTGAAGAAGACCTTTGACAATCTCCAGGTCTACAAGAAGATGCTTAACGCGGCCAAATGTGTCTTTGGTGTGCTAGAAGGCAAGCTATAGGGTTTTTTGGTCTCTGAGAGAGGTATTGAAGCTAACCCGGAGAAAATCAAGGCTATCACTTCTTTGGCTAAGACGGTGTGTATTAACGACGTCCAGCGTTTGGCGGGTCATATTGCGGCCTTAAGCAAGTTTTATAAGCCGCCTGGGGAAAAAGGCTATTCCTTTATACCAAATGATGAAGAAAACATATCACTTTGTCTGGAGCGATGCGGCTAATCGGGCGTTTGAGGCGCTTAAAAAACAGTTGGTTGAGCCGCCGGTTCTTGCAGCTTCTATTGATAAGGAGCCCTTGCTTTTATATGTGGCTGCAAACAATGGAGCTGTCAGTGTAGCAGTTGTTGTGGAAAGGAAGGATTCAAGCAAGGAATATCCGGTTCAAATGCAGGTTTACTATGTCACTAAGGTACTAATTGAATCTAAGCAAAGGTTCCCACATTGGCAAAAGCTAGTTTATGGAGTGTGCATGGCTAGTCATAAGTTGAAGCAGTATTTCCTTGGTCATCCCATCACTGTGGTCAGTTCTGCTCCTCTATGGGATATTATTCAAAACAGAGAAGCTACAGGCCGGGTGGCCAAGTGGGCCATTGAGCTTGGACCCCATGGTTTGAAATATATGCCTTGGACAGCCATAAAGTCTCAAGCACTTGTGGATTTCATCAATGACTGGACAAAGTTGTAGGTGCCTGAGGAGAAAAATGATAATACGTATTGGACTATTCATTTTGATGGATACAGGCAGTTGGAAGGCTCGGGGGCTAGAGTTATTTGACTTCCCCACGAGGTGATAAATTTTGATATGTTTTAAGGTTGATGTTTCCTTGTACAAACAACGCAGCTGAATATGAGGCCTTTCTCCATGGTCTTCGGATGGCCAAAGAGATGAACCTAAGCCGGGTCAGATGTTTTGGTGACTCAGATCTAGTGGCTCAGCAAGTCTCAGGTACTTAGGATTCCAAAGACCTGCTCATGGCGGCTTATCGTCGGGTGATTGATTCTATTGCTGGTCATTTCAAAGGTTATCAAGTGGAACATGTTGATCGCAGGAAAAATGAGGCGGCTGATGCTTTAAGTGGCTGGGGTCTCAGCATAAGCCGGTACCACCTAATGTCTTTCTTGATATTCTGAATAATCATTCAGTTAAGTTGCCTATGAAAGAGGATCTTGCTATCCCTGACCCGGAGGCACAGTTGGTGGCGGCTCTTCATGCTATTCCTGATTGGACAGTTCTGTATTTGGCTTATATGACCCGGGGTGAGTTACCTGAGGATGAAACTTTGGCCAGGCAAATAACCTGGCGGTCTAAGTCAATGACCATTGTCAATGGCGAGTTACACCGATGCAGTGTCACAGGGGTGTTCCAGCGATGTATCTCTCCTGAAGAGGTCCATGAAATTCTAAGGGAGATCCATGAAGGAGATTGTGGCCATCATGCCGACTCTAAGTCTCTTGTGGCTAAGGATTTTTATCATGGGTTTTATTGGCTGACGGCTCATGCTGAAGCAGAAGATCTGGTTAGCAAGTGTGATGGTTGTCAGGAATTTTCCAGAAGAGCTCATGTGCCGGCTCAAGAATTGAGGATGATTCCAATCACTTGGTCGTTTGTGGTTTGGGGGCTGGATATGGTTGGACCTTTCAAGAGATCCAAGGACAAAAAGACCCACCTTTTGGTGGCGGTTGACAAATTTACAAAATGGGTTGAGGCAGAGCCGGACAGCAAGTGCGATGCGGCAACGGCGGTTCAATTCACTAAAAAGGTGATTTTCCATTTTGGCTGCCCTCATAGCATCATAACTGACAATGGTACTAATCTGTCCAAGGGTGCTATGAAAGAATTTTGTCAACGAGAGCATATTCGTCTTGACGTCTCATCAATGGCTCACCCCCATTCCAATGGTCAAGCCAAAAGGTCCAATCAAGAAATGTTGAGAGGCATAAAGCCCCGGCCTATGGTCCCTTTGCAGAGGACGCCGGGTTGTTGGGTTGAGGAGTTGCTCTTAGTGCTTTGGAGTATCACTACTACCCCCAACAGATCCATGGGTTATACGCCTTTCTTCATGGTTTACGGAGCACAAGCGGTTCTTCCCAGTGACATCCATCATGACTCGCCCCGTGTGGCGGCTTATGTTGAAGCTGATAATGAAAAAGCATGTCAGGATGATCTTGACCTCCTGGATGATGAGCGTTACCTTGCGGCGGCTCGTTCGGCGATTTACCAGCAAGATCCGCGTCGTTATCATAGTCTTCGGGTTAAAACCCGGACCTTTCAAGAAGGTGACTTGGTACTCCGGCTCATCCAGGATCAAACAAATATGCACAAGTTATCCCCACCTTGGGAAGGGCCTTTTGTGGTCAGCAAAAACTTGAACAACGGGTCATACTACCTCATTGATATTCGAGACCACAAGGACTCACGCACGTCGGAGGAGGAGACCCGCTGGCCTTGGAGCATTGCTCATCTTCGGCCTTATTACACTTGAGCCACCGGCTCTTGTGTTGAACATACTTTTGTCAATATATATATATATATATATATATATATATATATATATATATATATATATATATTATGACTAATATAATAAAGTCGACATCCTAATAATTCAGGGCCTCTGTCGTTTCATTTCTTAGTATCTGAGTCTTTATTATCAGTTCGTAAGATAACATGGGGGCTTCCTGCTTAGTGAGCATAGCTATGACTACCTTATTGATCCGGCTTGCACGCCTTGTTGCAAATTACCTGGGGACTTTCTACCCAAGTTAAAGGTTACCAAAGAGAACTTGTTGCAGTGCGCTGTTCAAACATAGGTGTCCTGCCTTGAGGGCTTATTATATGTTACTTGGGGGCTTCCTGTTCAATGAACATAAATTTACTTACCCTCTTGATCGGCTTGTACGCCAGGTGTGAACACCAAATTCTGGGTTATCCTGCCTGTATGTCTGCCACTCCGCCCAGATAATCCTGGAATGACCTGCCGTACTCTTAACAGTCAATCTTGTCATAAAGACCCTGAACTTGTCAAGGTTAAAACGACGGTTGGTCATGTGAGGCCCGTCTTACAGGTTTGAATGAAGGATTAACTTAGTGGTTGTGCGGCCCATGAACAACACTTGAGATTGAGGCTTGGCGTCCTATGAAAGCCTTATTTTTTTGATTTGTTATTTTTTCTGAACATTTTTGGATTCATATCCTTGTTTCATATTAACATATGGTTTAAAACAATTCAGGCCATGCAGCCTTAATCCTTATGACTCATATTTGAGCACATATGGGGTTTTGATAACCCATTCTGGCTTTGGACATTAAGTTGCCAGTATAATTTGATTGCGCACTTGGAGTTATGTGCTCTAAGTCTTTGGGCTGTCATCCTTACTGGATATGGCGATGTAAGCCGGCAGTATGAAGCAATTTCACACGTATGTTTTTACTTGTTAAATGAATATGTGAGGTTTGATGATCCGCCCTGGTTATAGACTTTAAAGTTGCCAGATAACATTTTGTTGGGCGTTGTGACCCGCCCTGGTGTAAATCGCCAGGGCATATGCTGTTAATTATGTGTGCAGGAACATTGCAAAATAGTATAATATTCCTTGCAAATTTATCAATGGCACATAGAAAATACATCAGTAGTTTGAAGGCAAAACACGCACGATGGCATTGCAGATCATGGTTTTCAAACTAGCCTATTACAAGGCTATTCAAGGCCCAAGTTGGTTAAATTGTTTTTCAGAACAAAGCACTATGCTTCAGTTTGAGAACCGCCCCTTCAGTCAATTGTTCTGGGCTTGGCGTGTTGAAGACTCCGAGTCATCTTGCACCGGTTCATCTTCTTCTTCTTCACCCATTGGCTGGAAGTCAGATGTGGCCTAGTTGATCCCAGTCAAAGCTCTAAATAAAACTTCCTTAGCTATAAGGGTTAATGGATCAATATCAGGAGCAAAGGAGTGCCTACGTGTTGGCAGGATAAGATCCACGACATCATGAACCGGCGCTGCTACTCTTGAGTTTTCTTTTGTGTAAGCCGCCTGATATTTTGACAAGTTAGTCTCTTGAGCTAGCTTGCTTGCCAAATGGCGCATTTCCCTTACACACTTGGTGAAATCTGCTGCTTCGAAGGGAGACACGTCCTCTTTCAAACTTGGGCAGCCGGTGACCAACTCTTTTGGGTCCAGTTCTGCTTGCCATGCTTTTACTCGGCTTAGCGCGGTGATGGCACCGGCTTTGGCGGCTGATCTATTTAGCTCTTCAACTGTTTGAGGCAGCACATACAATTTCTCTAACACTTCCTTGATGAGTGAAGGTGGTTGCTTTTTCTGTGAGATAGCAAATATAGCCCGTTGAGCGCCGGTGTATAATTGCTCCATAAGAGTATATGCAGCTTTAAGCTTCACACGCATGTCTTCACCAAGGTTGAAGCTTCTGGAACCTACATTGGCAAAGATATTGATAAGTCGGCTGAGGGTTATTATATGTTGGTAGTGAAAGATTGAAGTATAATGTTACTTGCCAAAGATGGCGGCTGTCATGCTGTTAATCTAACGCTTCAAGCCGGATAACCCTTCAGTCACCGGCTTAAGAGCAGCCTCAGCCTCCTCGGCTCTTTTAATAGAGCTACCTTCTCAGTGTCCCAGCTGGTCCTTTAAGCATTGAAATTCTTTTTCAGCTTCTGTGTCTCTTCAAGGGCGGCTTTCAATTCTGACTTGGCCTTGGAAGTTTCAGATTGTGGTGCTTGGATGTTCTGCCGCAGATCCACTACCTGGGATTCTTTCATATTTAATTCAGCCTGCAGGACATGAAGATTAAGCAGCAGTGTGTGTTTATGACATTAATTTTATTAAAGTACCAAGCATAATACAAGTATTTTACTTGGCACTTGGGGGCTAATGTATATTGCTCTTTTTTAAGACAACTCTTTAGTGACCCGGCTTAGCTATTCAGCTTAAGCCGGTCATTGGGGGCTACTTATTTGGATTTCTTCACAAGGATGATGTTAAGTCCCGGCTTATCTATTCAGCTTAAGCCGGCCCTTGGGGCTACATATTTATATTTCTTCACAAGGATGATGCTAAGTCCCGACTTAGCTATTCAGCTAAAGCCGGCCCTTGGGGGCTACTCGTTTTGGTTCAGCAGAGATAAATTGCTATGGAAGAGCTACAAGGTCAAAGATGCTATTTAAGTATACAACATATTCAATTCTTTCATATTCGGTAGACTTGGCGGCTGACAGATATCTATATGAGAAGAATTTTGAGTGTTTACCTCAAAGTGCTCTTTCATGAGATTGACTAAGTCGGCTTCAAAGTCACGGCTGGTATGAAGGCGGTTTAGATAACCCGCGTGAATCTCATGAGTGTTAAATTGGGCATAACTTTCCAAATCCAGCTTCCATTTGCCCTTGTCAGCAGCTGAAAACTCTTCCTTGGCACTATGCTTTCATAAGATAGTGGGGTTACCCGGCACTGTGTAGCCAACCCCAGTAACAATGACATCTTTAGCCTCTTTTTCAGCAGGCTTGACAGGACTTGGCGGCTTAGCATTGGCCGGGTTAACGTCCATGGAATCCGTTGTGACGTTGTGTTCTTCTGGCAGTGGATCATCAGCGGCAACTTCAAGAGTCTGATGAGAAGTTTTTGACATCATTTTCTTTTACGGCTCAGTGGTGTTGGTGTCTTCGCCCGACTTACTTGTCTTCACCTTCTTGCTTGGCTTGGATTTACCACTGGCAACGAGACAAAGATATTAACATGAAAATTTACAAAGGGTTTAAAAGCAAAGAAATTCAATATTCTTACCCAGGGGCGACTTTGAAGAGGGGGATCTGAGTCCCAGTGGAGTCACCAGATGAGGAGTGAGAAGTTCCCTGATATTTCGAATCAGAAGGGTTAAGGGGTTGTCGAACAAGACCCGCCTTTGGAAAAGCTATGTTGGAAATCTATGAAACCTCTGCTCGGCATTTGCGAGGGAACAGTGTATTGTGTAAACTGGAGGAGAGATTCTCGCCACTGCTATTCCGGGTCGTGCAGCGAACTTCATGCTGCTACTTCTTCAAAATAAAGTTGGGATCCAAGTAAGCTAAAGGGTGAGAAAAACCTTACTTTCTGGCTCGCTTGATGAACTTTCTGTCTTGACAGAGGTTCTGAGTCGCAGGAAAGGATAGTTACCTCTTCACCATCTACGTGGTTGGCCGCCACGTCATCCTGATAGTAATCAATGTCAATAAGATGAACAAAGAAGGAGCCAAGGGAGTCAAGTTCTACCTCCGACTCATCATCTATAGTAAACGGATCAGTTGCATCAGCCTTCTTTTTAGCAGGCTTCTTGGAAACTTTGGTCTTTGTTCTAACCTTCTTGGCCGGCTTATCCTGGAGTTTCTTGTTCCAAAAAGGGGAGTCAGCCTGCGGAAATCAAGTAATAATGAGAAGACAGAGTGAGAGATAATGAATTAGCAAAAATTGCTTGAAAATACTTACAGTAGGAGGCTTGTTAAGAGTGCAGAAGCGGTTCAGTCCCACTTTGCTGCAAGTCTCTAAACTCTCGTTGAGCAAAGTCTTAGTCATATCATTGATCCATTTATCTTCCAAATGGATTGGAGAGTAACGCGGCGGATCTTTGACATCGCCGGTATACTCACACATTAAGCCGGACCGACGGCTTAAAGGTAAGATTCTCCATGCGACCCAGCAATGAACCAGATCGACTCCGGTCAATCCATTGGCCATTAAGGCTCTAATCTTTGCAAAAATGGGCATATATTTGTCCTGTTCTTCTGTGCTGATCCGATTTGGGAGAGGGTGTCTGTTGCTACGCCGGCTTTCGGGTAACCCGGCAGAGAATTTTCACCTTGTGGAGATGTGTCTTTGCAGTAAAACCAAGTCTGGTTCCAGTCCTTACGATGACTGGGAAGTGCGGCGGCAGGAAAAGTGGCTTCTTTCTGCCTCTAAATCGAAATGCCACCTAATTCAAGGCTGGGCCCGTCTGTGAATTCAGTCTGGCGGTTCAAGTAGTAAAATTCCCTAAACAATTCTACAGTGGGCTCTTGTTGAAGGTAAACTTCACAAAAAACTTGAAAGTTGTAGATGTTTCAAACAGAATTGGGCCCGATATCTTGATGATGGAGTTGGAAGAAATGCAACACATCATGAAAGAATTTTGAGCTAACGGGGTAAACCCCCGGAGCATATGATGAGTGAAAACTATGACTTCGCCTTCTTGTGGGTCAGGAGTGGTTTCTGTTCCTGGGACTCTCCAGTGGATAACGTTTTTTGCAGCTAAGGCGCCCACTTGGACAAACTCATTCAGTGTTTGTTCTGTGACCCGGGAAGCGACCCAGTTGCATGAAGTAACAGTCTTGGTCATTTTTGTTGATGGAAAGCCTAGAAAGGAAAATATTGCCAGACTAAGGTTATGTTGTTAAGCCGTCTAGTGATCAAAAAGTGAGTGCATTATGCAAGATCAATTCATATGAAGAATACGTGTTATAAGATTGGCATGATTAAACCAGAAGGCAATGCCGGATTATACAGATTCTGAACATATACTGGCGGCTTAAAAGGGGAATAATGGTGTTTGGCAGGTTACGGCCTATCAGATAAGTCGCCCGCACGGCTGTAGTGCCACAGATCTATAAGTGAAATTTTGCTAAGTGCTGGACAAACAGGTTCCACGGATCAGTGATACGTCTCCGATGTATCTATAATTTTTTATTGTTCCATGTTGTTTTATTATCAATCTTGGATGTTTTATAATCATTTAATAGTCATTTTATATGACTTTTTGGTGCTAACCTATTGACATAGTGCCAAGTGCCAGTTGTTGTTTTTTCCATGTTTTTTACATCACAGGAAATCAATATCAAACGAAGTCCAAATGCCACAAAACTCCACGATGATTTTTTATGGGCCAGAAGGAAGGCAATGGGCCTTGGTTGCACCTGGGGGGTGCCCCGAGGGGGGCACAACCCACCAGGGTGCACCATGATTTTTTATGGGCCAGAAGGAAGGCAATGGGCCCTGGATGCACCTGGGGGTGCCCCAAGGGGGGCACAACCCACTAGGGCGCCCCAGGAGGCCCAGGCGCGCCCTGGTGGGTTGTGCCCACCTCAGGTGCCCCCGGACCGCCTCTTTGCTCTATAAATACCACAATATTCCAGAAACCCTAGAACAAGCGTCGAAATATTCATCCAGCCGCCGCAGAGTCCCGAACCACAAGATCCAATCTAGACACCATCACAGAGGGGTTCACCACTTCCATTGGTGCCTCTCCGATGTGTGTGAGTAGTTCTTTGTAGACCTTCGGGTCCATAGTTAGTAGCTAGATGGCTTTCTCTCTTTCTCGCTGAATTCTCAATACAATGGTCTCTTGGAGATCCATATGATGTAACTCTTTTGCGGTGTGTTTGTTGGGATCTGATGAACTTCGAGTTTATGATCAGTCATATCTTTTTATATCCATGAAAGTTATTTGAGTTTCTTTGATCTCTTATATGCATGATCTCTTATAGCCTCGTATTTCTTCTTCGATATTTGGGTTTTGTTTGGCCAACTTGATCTACTTATCTTGCAATGGGAAGAGGTGCCCGGTAGTGGGTTCGATATTACGGTGCTCGATCCCAGTGACAGAAGGGGAAACGACACGTATGTATCATTGCTACTAAGGATAAAAAGACGATATCTATATCTACCGCCATATAGATAAACGGATCTTGTCTACATCATGTCATTGTTCTTATTGCATTACTTCGTTTTTCCATGAACTTAATACACTAGATGCATGCTGGATAGAGGTCGATGTGTGGAGTAATAGTAGTAGATGCAGGCACGAGTCGGTCTACTAGTCTTGGACGTGATGCCTATGTAATGATCATTGCCTGGATATTGTCATAATCATTTGAAGTTCTATCAATTGCCCAACTGTAATTTGTTTACCCATCGTTTGCTATTTTTCTCGAGAGAAGCCACTAGTGAAACCTACGGCCCCCGTGTCTTCTTTCTCATATATTTGCCTTGTGATCTAGTTTTCCTTTGCATTTTTATTTAGATCTATTAAACCAAAAAAATACAAAAATACTTTGCTGCACTTTATTTTATTTGCGATCTATTACTTAAATCTATTACAACTTTCTCCCGTCAACTTGCCAATTTCTGGCGCCGTTACACGAAAGGGATTGACAACCCTTTAACACGTCGGGCTACGAGGTGTTGTTATTTGTGTGCAGGTTCTATTTACGTTGTGTTGCTTGGTTCTCCTACTGGTTCGATACCTTGGTTTCATAACTGAGGGAAATACTCTACCGTTGATGTGCTACATCATCCCTCCCTCACCGGGTAAATACTGACGTAGTCCCAGCTGCCATCAAGGAGAATTTCTGGCGCCGTTGCCCGGGAGGATCTTCAACATAACCAGGTTCCTAATCACAAATTTATCCCCTTGCAGTTTACATTATTTGCCATTTTCCTCTCGTTTTCCTCTCCCCCACTTCACAAAATTTGCCGTTTTATTAGCCATCTTTTTCGTTCGTCGTTTTCTCGTCAGATCTCATGTTTGCTTGTGCCTTTTATTTGCTTGCATCTTTGCTTGCTAAAAATCTATTGATATGGATCCCCATCCACTTGCTAGTTTTTTTAAAATATCCAATCATGATGAACCAATTGCTAGTGAGTTTAGTGCACTAGATTATCTTTATGAAGTTTTGCTTGAGAATCGTGAATCTGAAAATTGTGATGAAGAAATTTATCAAGTGATTCATGATAGCTCCTTGAATGAAAAGCATGATTGCAATAATTTTACTATAAATTCTATTAATTTCAATTGTGCTAATAATATGCAAAACCCCAAGCTTGGGGATGCTTGTTTTTTCATGACCGCTACTTATTGCAATGATGACGATTGGGGTGATAATGTTTCTTATGATCCTGAAAATTTATTTAAGCTTCATGATGAATATGTTAGCGATAATATTGAAAGTGGGTTTGGAAGAGTGTCAACTTTGGCTAAAAATAATCCCACATATTTGGAGAGTGTTCAATCTTATGAATTGTTTTTATGAAAGTTGGTTTGGAGAGGTCATGACTTTATTTGATGATCCCACTATTTTGGAAGAGTGTCAACTTTGCATGCATGTGGATCATAAAAAGAAAATTTTATATGATAGTTATATTATTGAATTTGATTATGATCCTAAATATAATTATTATGAGATAGGAATATATGGTTTTAAAAAAATTCATGTTATTAAATTTCCTCTCGTTATGTTGAGATTATCTATGTTTTATTCTTGTTCCTTGCATATGCTAGTCTTTGCTTGTTTTGATAGTTCGTTTTCCTATAAAATCCCTATGCATCGGAAGTATGTTAGACTTAAATGTGTTTGTCACATGTTTCATGATGCTCTCTTTGTGTTTCGATTATTATCTGTTGTGTGAGCATCGTTGAAATATTATGCCTAGCTAGGGGCGTAAAACGATAGCGCTTGTTGGGAGGCAACCCAATGAATAAATTTTATTTTTGCTTTTTGCTTTCCGTTCTTGAGTTTTAGCACAATTATTCTACTGTTATGATTGTGTTTTTTATGTTTTAATTAGTGTTTGTGCCAAGTAGAACCAATAGGATCTTCTTGGGTGATAGTTGTTTGATCTTACTGAAAAAGACAGAAACTTTGTGCTCACGAAAATAGTTGTTAAAATTCACCAGAACGTGATAAAATGCGAATTGTTTTTTAGATGATCAATATAAAAATTATCCAGGATGTCCTAGTTTTTCAGAAATTTTGGAGTTCCAGATGTATTCGAACAAATCAGATTGCTACAGACTGTTCTGTTTTGATAGATTCTGTTTTCTTTGTGTTGTGTGCTTATTTTGATGGCTCTATGGTTTTCTTTGATGAGTTTTTGCCATATAAAAGTTGGAATACAGTAGATATAATACAAAAACAAAATATGAATTGGTTTGATACAGCACCTATAGTATTGGTTTATTTTTCTTACACTAACGGATCTCACGAAGTTTTGTTGAGTTTTGTGTGATTGAAGTTTTCAAGTTTTGGGTTATCTTACGATGGATGAAGGAAGGATGTAAGAGCCTAAGCTTGGGGATGCCCCGGCATCCCAAGCTATTATCCAAGAATGAGCAACCAACTAAGCTTGGGGATGCCCCCGAGTGGCATCCACGCTTTCTTCCAACAACTATCGGTATTTTACTCGAGGCTATATTTTTATTCGTCATATGATATGTGTTTTGCTTGGAGCGTCTTGTATGATATGTGTCTTTGCTTGTTTTTTTTATGTCCTCAAACCTTGCTGGACACGCGTATTTGAGAGAGCCAAAATTATATCATGACTTGTTAGAATTTCTCTCGATGCTTCACTTAAATCTTTTATGAGCTAGGACTTGCTCTAGTGCTTCACTTATATCTTTTTGAGCACGGTGTGCTTTATTATTTTTCAAGAAATGCTCTCTTGCTTCACTTAGATTTATTTGAGAGTTAGTAGAATTTTGAAGAAATTCTCTCTTGCTTCACTTAGATTATTTTGAGAGAAAGAAAATTTGTTATGCTCATGATCTTCACTTATATTTGTTTGAGCTTATGAAAAGCAACACATGAGAATTAGTCCCAAAGTGATGGATATCCAAGAAGGATAAAGTAAAATAAAATGTCATGAAGATCGTTGGACAAAATAAACTTGATTCTTAGTAATAGTTTTGAGATATGATGATGTGATATGGGAGTTATGTTGATGAGTAATTGTGCTCTAGTAAGAATATTGGTGTTAAGGTCTGTGATTCCCTATGCATGCACGAAAGTCAATAATCATGCAATGAAAATTATATCCTACTTGTGGTGCATTATTCGGTGTTAATTATGCTTAATGCTTGCTTATGAGATTATTCGTTTCTTGGTTGGTGCTTCCCAGTCTTTTGCTAGCCTTCATTTTGCACTAAGTATGATCTCTACTTGTGCATCCAAAATCCTTTAAACCAGTTTTGCCACATGAGTCCACTATATCTACCTATGTGCGGTATTATTTTGCCGTTCTAAGGAAATTTGCATGTTCCATCTCTAATTTTCAAAATAAACTTCTCTTTTGTGTGTTTGTTTCGCTCGCGGAACGGTAACATGTGGCTAATATTTTCCATGCTAGATGTGCTTTTATCAAGATGAGTGTTTATTCACTTGTCATTGCACGAGAGTAAGGCAAAGGTTTTAGGGATGCCCAGTCCCGAAATGCAAAAAAAAATTTACTTTATGTTGTCAAATAATAAATTCCTTGGAAAGTGTTGGTATGGAGGGCACCCGTGGATACAGCTAGCCATGGAAAGTGAAAGAATGGTGGAAAAAGTAATAAACTTTATTTTCTATTTGGGAACCGCCTATGGCATATCTAGCATGGAAAGTGTTGGCAACTCTAAGTCGTTTTCGTTGGTGGGATGGATACACCTCCCAAAATGTTTTTATCTCTAATTTTTACTTTGAGCTCTAGCACCTCTACAAATCCCTTCTTCCGTCTGCGAAGGGTATTTCTTTTACTTTATGCAATTTTTATTTTGAAATTTGAGTCTCCATCTTCTCTCACAAAAAGCACCAACTAGGAGGCAATATGATCGTGCTCAAGTAATGGGTGTACACTGGTGCGCGCCGGTACTAAACAAACGTTTTTTAACCCCTTTCCGTGAAGGCATTTGGAACCGTTGCCAAGTGAGTGTGTGTGATAGCGTGTCCTTTCCACACGACCCAGAAATCATCGGAGATAGGCCCTCCTAGGACCCAGGCTGGGGCCGTGTGTGATCGGGCGAGGCATCAAAACTCAATCATTTCCGTAGGTATGTACATCCCACACGGTAATCCGAGAACTCATTTCCGTAGGTATGTACATCCCACACGGTAATCCGAGAAAATCATTTCCGTAGGTATGTACATCCCACACGGTGAATCCCAGAAAAAAAAATTCCATTCATATGTATATCACACACAGTCAATCCAAGGAATACGTTTCCGTTCTTATGTACATCCCACACAGTCAATCCAAGGAAAACGTTTTCGTTCGGATGTACATCCCACACAGTTTTATGTGTAGGCTCGTGTGTGAAAGGTGTAACTATCACACACGGTCTTCCTTGGTTAACTGTTTGCTTTTATCAACTATATCACACACGATTTGATGAAGAAAACTGTGTGGCATTGGGCTATCCATCGCAAACGCTTTTACTGCTAGAACCGTTTGCAAAGGTCCATGACACATTTAGCAGGTTTATTAGTTTACAATTAATAATTCCAGTATTACGCAAATTCACATTTCATACCGAACAGCTGTTTGCCAATTTCATATCAGGCACATAAATATATTATAACATCACAGTACGGTAGCTACATGAAAACAGCACAGGACAACATATAGCTAGTTCAACTTCATAAGAACAATATATTCATTTCCCTAATCGAGATCATCCAGGCTCGTCTTATCCACCTCTGCTTTCGGTTCAGTAAGAACCCGTTTTGCACGGGCCGACTGGGAAAGTGTCTCCTCCTTCGCCAACACCATCTTAGCAAAGTCTGATTTAAAAAATCTGAGCTCATTCTCCACCTTCATCTTTTTATCCCGCATCTTGAAATATGCTTAAGCGTTGACAACAGTTTCTCTAAGCCTATGTGTGTTCTCTTCCTCATACATGCTCCAGAGCTTCGCTAGGCACATCTCCAAAGACGTGGCCACTCTTGATTAACCCACTCCAAGTAAGAACACTTCCGTTCATCCTATAATATTTAAAACTAGATCAGTAACAATTGTAGGGTAAATGGGTTTATAGCAACATAGAAAATCACCAATGCTTATTTTGAAAAACTGAAGAAATGTTAATTATGACATATCTTCTCAAAAAGATCAATGTGCAAATGAAATAATTGGTACTGAGACAACAACCAAATTCTGGAGCATCAGAAGCTATAATTAACTACAACGACGCTACAAGTTCTTACTCATGTACAATAAATAACAAATTGAACATTTTATGAGGAAGGTAAATATAACTGAAATAGCATAGCGACAGTGTTTGGATGATAGGAAATTGATACTAATAGGTGTGCACATGCACAAATTTAGTAACATAGAACTAATAGCACTAAGGCCGTCCACTATGTATGCCAAAACTGGGGTAAATACAAGTGCTGCTACATCTCGCACCGATGCCATGCACTGGCGAGCCGATGCAGCGGAAAAAAAATCAGGGACCCAGACTCCGGAGCACGTAGTTGCTCCGATGCCCAGTTCCTTCGTGCCATAAAGATTTAGTATTTTACTGCTTGGGTGCTCGGATGTGTGGACCAAAGTTGGCTGCACAAACTGCTGAAGCGGTGCGAAATAATTTTCTAATGGCACCGCTGATGAGAGGGCAACAATTTAAGATACTAGGTACAAACGGTGACACTGTCTTAGGATGCGTTTGGTTGATGGTGTGGTATGAATGGGTTGGGACCATGACAGTGTATGAATCACATCTAACAAATGATTTGTAACAACGAAAGAGGGTCTAACCTTCTCTACACATGCCAGAAACTTCCTCCCACCGTCCACAGAATCAAACAAACTAGCTTCATGCATGGAGATTGATGGTGACAACGAGCAGACAGATCTTCAGCCACCCCGCTCCATTCATTGCCACTGATGGTCCTAGGGAGCTACAAGAGGAAGAAATGACTCAAATCGACCACCGTGTAAAAATCCTTCATTCCAAGTCATAGCCCGAGAGAGAGAAGAGAGGCATACCCAGGTGGTGAAGGAGTAGTCGCCGGAGGAGGAACCGCTGGAGATGTCTTTGAAGAAGACCATGGCGACCTCGGTGGTAGGATGCGAGACGGGGAGAGCGAGGAAGCGGCTATAGCTTAGCAAGGAAGGAAAGAAGGAGGAAACAGGGGAAATGTGACTTGTGGTCGGGGATAAAAGGGGGTGGGAAGGCGGGAAGGGGGACGGGGTAGATATTTTGGTGGTAGGCCAAAATTTTGGAAATGTGGAGGGAAACTTTGCGTGCGGTGCCGCCGGACCATTCACTTTGAACGATTGTGTGCATCGCAAACAATTCTTCTGCTTTACGCGCATGGGATGAGTTTGATAATTCAAATTTTGGTCTCTAGGCATGGGCAAATTCACTTTGAGCAGCAGTGCCGCCGGACCATTCACTTTGAACGATTGTGTGCATCATAAGCGATTGTTACGCTTTCTGTACATGGGATGAGTTTGATAATTCAAATTTTGGTGGAAATTTCCCCGGGTACGTCATTGCATAATTTAACATCGCTTGCTAATTTGGGCACACAAAAGAGCATACAGCAGACAGACCACACTTACTGAATCGAGCAATTTTAGTAATTACACAGAGCCAGTTGACCTAAACATTGCTCTAACAAAAGACCAGCATTAAAAACAAAGCCTAAGTACGCATAATTAAAAATCTACCGCCACGCCGGCCTATGCATCGCTGGTGAGAGATCAGACGTCGATGACTTGTCCTGGCGATATGCCGCCATTGGTGGACTCCGCGCCCCCCTGCTGAAGTCGACCGCATCCTCGTCCTCGTCCTCGACGCCGCCCTCAAGGTTGTAGTACTCGTAGTAGTGGCTGCGCAAGAGCTCGCGTTGGTACTCCACCGCCGGTTCCTCGACGGACAGACTCTTCTATACCTCGACCTCGGCCACGCGCAACTCCTCCTCCCGGCGCACCTCGATCTCCGCCGCCTCCTGCATCTCCAGCTCCCGCTCGACGACCTCATCAGGAAGCAGGTGCACCATGGCCACCGCCGCCTTTTCAGACGTGGGTTGCATGCTGGAGTCCGAGGCGGCCTGGAATATCTTGGCGTGTGCATCCTCGATCTTGGCATGGATGGCCTTGACCCGGTCCAGGGCGACATCAGCGGCACGGACGACAGCTCGAGTGCTCTCGGCATTTGCAGCCACCGTCGAAGCAGCAGCTGCAGTCGTCTCGGCTGCTGCAGCTGCCCTGTCGGCTGCCACAGACACCCTCTCGGCGGAAGTGGCCGCGCTCAATGCGGATGCGGCGGCACTCTCGGCGTTGGCGGGCGCGCTCTAAGCGCGGGCAGCCGCGCTCGGGAGGGACACGGTCATCGTACGGGCCTTCACGAAGCGTTTCCACGGTGTCATCTTTGCAAGAAGGTGGTGCGGGAATGGGGATCTGGATTCGTGGATTCGGGGGTTGCCGGCACTAGAGCAGACGAGCCGGCGAAGCTTAAGGAGGGAGACTTAAATAGACCCAGATATTTTCATCGCAAACGGTTCCTAGAAAACAACTGTGTGTGATGTTGTAGATATTTTTTATTAGCTGTGAAAGACGAATTTGGAATAAAGTGCCAACGGATGGTGTTTTAAATGAACGAGAAATTTTGTAGTACTAATACAACTGTCATGTCAAATTTGGGAAAGTTTCAGGGGTCATTTGACCTTCTAAGACATTTAAGTGATTTTCTAGCCATTTAATGACCGTAATTGAAATTTGAACTACATGTACATGCAACAGATAACCATAACTGAGGGAGTCCTGGATTAGGGGGTGTCCGGATAGCCGGACTATAACCTTTGGCCGGACTCCTGGACTATGAAGATACAAGATTGAAGACTTCGTCTCGTTTCCGGATGGGACTTTCCTTGGTGTGGAAGGCAAGCTTGGTGATACGGATATGTAGATCTCCTCCCATTGTAACCGACTCTGTGTAACCCTAGCCCTCTCTGGTGTCTATATAAACCGGAGGGTTTTAGTCCGTAGGACGAACAACAATCATACCATAGGCTAGCTCTTAGGGTGTATCCTCTCTGATCTCGTGGTAGATCTACTCTTGTACTACCCATATCATCAATATTAATCAAGCAGGAGTAGGGTTTTACCTCCATTGAGAGGGCCTGAACCTGGGTAAAAACATCGTGTCCCTTGTCTCCTGTTACCATCCGCCTAGATGCACAGTTCGGGACCCCCTACCCGAGATCCGCCGGTTTTTACACCGACATTGGTGCTTTCATTAAGAGTTCCTCTGTGTCGTCATCTTTAGGCCTGATGGCTCCTTCGATCATCAACAACGATGCGGTCCAGGGTGAGACTTTTCTCCCCGGACAGGTCTTCGTATTCGGCGGCTTTGCATTGTGGGCCAATTCGCTTGGCCATCTGGAGCAGATCGAAAGCTACGCCCCTGGCCATCAGGTCAGATTTGGAAGTTTGAACTACACGGCTGACGTCCGTGGAGACTTGATCTTCGACGGGTTCGAGCCACAGCCGAGCGCGCCGCACTGTCACGATGGGCATGATCTAGCTCTGCCGCCGAACAGTGCCCTGGAGGCCGCACCCATGTCCGCTCCGACCTAGCTCGGAGCCGACTGCGCCAATCAAGGATGGGTGGCTGGACACCGCCTCGGGGGCTGCAATCTCTACGGTGATCGAGCCGAACACCAGCCTTGTCCTCTGTGAAGCTCGTGACTCCAAGGTGCCGGACTCCTCTCCGGACTCCGAACCTTCCGCGCCCCTGCCGATCGAATCCGATTGGGCGCCGATCATGGAGTTCGCCGCCACGGACATCTTTCAGCACTCGCCCTTCGGCGACATTCTGAATTCACTAAAGTCTCTCTCTTTATCAGGAGAGCAGTCAAAGCGGCGGCGTAAGCGCCGTTCTAAACCCCACCTCGACAGAGACAGCAGCCATACAGACCCAGCCACAGAGCAGGGCGAACCGGCGGACGCATTTAACATGCCATCGAGCAACCGCTATGCGAACAGGGCAACTTGGATAAACAAATCGAACAACCCGTCCCCGGCGAAGATAACGGTCCGGACGACCTCACGCCGGACAAGTTGCTGGAGCAGAAGAACCTCCACAAAAGGCTCGTCGCCACTTCGCGTAGCCTGAAAAAGCAGAAGCGGAAGCTCAAAACAGCGGAAGATTCACTCAGAATTAGATGGAGCAAAGTACTCAACACCTCAGACAAATACGGCTGACGATCGCCACACAAAGAGCTATCCGGCGAAAATTACTGCGGAATTTGATGAGGGGCCTTAGAGCCCCGCAATCAAAAATAAGGAAGCCACCGGTCGGATAAACAACCCCATGGCCAACATAGAGCGGCAAATGGCGCCAAGACACAGCCGGCACGCGATCCGCACAAGGATTCGCATCAAAAAGATGGCCCAGGCAGATCTATCTACAGGCCAAGAAAGCAAGCTCTAGTAAGCAATGCAACGCAACAAGTATCCGAACATCACGGCACACCCAAATATAGGGGTGCCGCACACCCCCTATGTTTCACCGATGAGGTGCTGGACCATGAATTTCCAGCGGGATTCAAGCCCGTAAACATAGAGGCATACGACGGAACAACATACCACTGAGTCTGCGGATTGAGGATTATATCCTCCACATACACATGGCTAGAGGAGATGACCTCCACGCCATAAAATAATTACCCCTCAAGCTCAGAGGGCCAGCCCGGCATTGGCTTAAAAGCCTTCCCGAAAACACCATTAGAAGTTGGGAAGAGCTCGAGGATGCTTTTCGGGCAGATTTTCAAGGGACCTATGTCCGACCTCCGGATGCAAATGATTTAAGTCATATAACTCAACAACCCGGAGAGTCAGCCCGAAAATTTTGGAACAGATTTCTTACTAAAAAGAACCAGATAGTCGACTGTCCGGACGCCGAAGCCTTAGCGGCTTTCAAACACAGTGTTCGAGACGAATGGCTCGCCAGGCACCTCGGCCAAGAAAAGCCAAGAACAATGGCCGCATTAACAAGCTTCATGACCCGCTTTTACGCAGGAGAGGATAGCTGGTTGGCAAGATGTAGTACCAGCGACCCAAGTACATCCGAAGTTAGGGATGGAAACGGGAAACCGCGACGCAGCAAGGACCAGCGCCGGACCAAGGGAAACAGCCCGAAGAGCATAGCAGTCAACGCCGGATTCAAAAGCTCTCGGCAGAATCAGAGAAAAAAGCTGCCCTCAAGGATAACAGGACGAGCTATCTAACCTAAACAAAATCTTGGACAAGACATGCCAAATCCACTGTACTCCCGGGAAGCCTGCAAACCATACCCACAGAGATTGTTGGGTCTTCAAGCAATCCGGCAAACTCAACGCCGAACACAAGGGGCTCGACACACCAAGCAAGGACGATGACGAACCCCACAAGCAGAGCACCGGAAAACAAAAGAATTTCCCACAAGAAGTCAAAACAAGAAACTCACTTCACGTGACAAAGGGAAAAACAGTGGCGCCTATAGAGATACGCCGCATACGGCCTATCCTGCAGGAGTCCCGCCACTGGTTGTCAAAACCAATCACCTTCGACCATCAGGATTACTCTAGAAGTATCCGGAACGCAGGCTAGACTGCCTTGATATTAGATCTGATAATTGACGGACTCCACTTTACACAAGTCCTAATGGACGACGGCAGTGATCTAAACCTGCTATATCAGGACACAATCCGCAAAATGGGGATAGACCCAACAAAAATTCGCCATAGCAAAACTTCCTTTCAAGGGGTAACGCCAGGCCCAGATGCCCATTGTACGGGTTCTCTCCTGCTAGAAGTTATGTTCGGCTCCCCCGACAACTTCCGCTGCGAGAAGCTAACCTTCCACATCGCCCCATTTACATGTAGCTATCAAGCACTACTGGGACGCGAAGCTTTCGCCCGCTTTAACGCAATACCGCATTATGCATCCTATGCATCTCTTATGCTTAAAATGCCCGGTCCGCGAGGCATCATCTCATTAAAGGGAAATATTGAGTGTTCCTCGAGCGCGGAAGGTTGTGCGGCTGCCTTGACAGCCACACACTAAACCGGCTTCACTAATCAAAGCACCTAAACAGGTCGTTCAGACCCCGGACATGGCTAGACGAGGCCGGCGTAAACATACAAGGGCTTACTAGCCGCATACCCCAGTACAAGGGGCTCCGTGCATGTACAACAAGAGACAATAAAGCTCAATTTTACCCATTTTTTGAATTATACTTTGTTTATTTAATATAACATACATTTCCGCATGATATTTTTCAACTAAGTTCCTCTCTTTTACAGATGAACACCATGCTACACCCGTCCAGGATACAGCACAACGGAGACACAGTCGTAGACGTGTAGTAGGGACCCGTTCCAAGGATTCTATTTAGATTAAGACCCTGCATAAACCTTTTTTAATGTCTCTTGTTGATACACATCCCCCGGTGTTTAGGTATAACCGAGGAGGAGGCTGGCGTCTTGGCATGTGGCCACGTCAGAATTTTGCGCGTACCTGGACACCAGGGGCTTATTACCAAGGGCGTCGTTCATCCTGTTTTCATAAAGACCGAATACCTTAGGGAGTGTTCGGCGTCGCGAGTTTGGCCGTATATGCATCAGCTCCGAATCATGTCTTTGGTCAAATGTTGGGTTTGGCGGCTCCTGTGTTTTGCTGCCTTACGTTTCGCTCTATCGGCTAAGGCGGCACCAGGAGAACTACTGCGATTGTGCCCGGTTCGCCAAAGAGCACCTCAGTAGAGAAAGCCGAAAACTGACTGTCATGATATAGTGTGAGACTGGTCAACCACTCGATGACCCGCTGGAATCTTTAGGATTCCTCCGCATTAACGAAGGGCCGTTTCCCGGCCAGGCACACACGCGCCCCGAATTCGGGTGAGCACGGTGCCCCTAGGGGCTATATAGTAGCCCCACTGTCAAACTCCTATGGCTAAGTGAAAGTGATAAAGCATTATAGTCTGGTTTCCTAGTTCGCTGCGCTATCACCTTCTTAATAGGACCAAGACGTTGGATCAAGTGTGAAAATGCGCCTTCTGCGAACACCCCGCATTATATGCGTGGTGAAGACTGCCATCTTCGAGTTATATATACATATACATTAACGGCCGCACATGGGGTATTTTAATTCTTGAAGGCACAAGTATAAAAGCTTTTATATTCCTCAAACATTGTTTTACAATAATACATGTTATTGAACATAATATCCTTCGAGCACTGCGTATCTATTAAACGAGCGCATGCAGAACTTCCTGAAAATAGTGCTCGGCAGGTACTCGGCTCCTGTCCGAATCTTGGGATGCAACAGCGATGGCATTCATCTCCGCCCAGTATGTTTTCACACGGGCAAGAGCCATCCGCACACCCTCTATGCACGCTAACCTCTTCATTGCATTGATATGCGGCACCGCACCAAGGAACTGCTGCACCAAGCTAAAATAACTCTTCGGCTCGGGCATTTCCGACCACAGATGACTCACGACATACTTCATGGCGAGTCCGGATAACCTATTCAGCTCCGCCCATGCGGCCAAACGATCGGCTAATGGAAGTGGGCGCTCTGGATTGTGGAACTGCGACCAAAAAAGCTTTTCCACTTCGTGATCCTTTTGATCTCGGAAGTGTTCGGCCGCTTCCGCGGCACTCGCCGCCAAGTCCAGATAAGTGTTCGCCGCACTCCACAGCCAGTCCAACGAAGCATATTTAGGATCCTCGAACTTCATCCGCAGCATAAAGGGCTTTCCAGCCGCGATATCTCCGGCCTGTTGTAGCTCCTCTTTCATAGCTCTCAGCGCAGAGCGAGTATCCTTGGCCTCGATAGTGGCCTTCTCTAGGTCCTTCTGTTATGCGAGATCTTCTCTCTCAAGAAGCTTGCAGCGGTCGGCAGCATTCTTCAACTTCACAGCCATCTCGGCCATTTCCTTTTTGCTTCAGTAGTGAGCAGCATGTTTGGCTTTCAGCTCTTCAGCTGCCTTTAAGGCAGCTGCATCGCTTTTCCTGGCTTGCTCCTTGGCTCGGGCAAGTTCCGCCCGACCGTTATCCATGGCAGCGGCACCATCTGCATCAAGCATACATGTTGCAAGATGCGGGCATCAAGCTCCTCTTACCAGGTGTCTTTGGAGAAATTACATACCTTGTGCCACGTCAAGCCACTTGTTGACAAGCGCGATGTCGGCATCTGCCACATCAAGTTGCCGCTTTAGCTCGGCAAATCCATCGATCCGCTAGCCACGAACACTTCGCCACCTACATAGGAAGGGCGACATATTATACTGGGATTATGATCCTCGGCGCGCCGTCATTTTTGACAACGCACAGAGTCTCAGGGGCTACTATCTACACAGGGCGCATCCTATATATGTTGAACTGTCAAAAGGTACACCATTTCGCGTACCTCAAAACCTGTCAGTAAACTCCTGACGGCCTCGTACAACCCGCTCTCCGCGGATCAAATCCTTTCAATCACCGTACCCATCAATGCACGGTGTTCTTCTAAGATAGACGCTCGCCCGAGCAGATCCTTCAGCTCCTCCGACCGTGCACCGGACGGTGCCGGACTCGTCCGATGGCCTTTTTCGAAGGCCGGACACGGAGGGCTTTGGGGGGCCATGCGACTGCCTTCCGGCCCTTCCGGATTCGAAGAAACCCTCTGCGACGACACCTCAGGGTCGCCCGCCTCGCAAGGCGATACGGCAGGGGGAGGCGTTCCGCTCTCCATCATCTCCGGAAGAAGATCCCCTGAAGATGAGCTCTGCTAAGAAGGGCTGAGATCCGAACTACAAGGTAAAATTTCGGTTATCTTCCTCAGAAATAGAACAGGGATGTCCCTCATTTTAAAACTCCACTCTCTACTTTCGGCTCGGTGGAGGGCTGATCCCCTTGGGCACAGTGTGGCTGAGGCATCCCTCGGCGCAGGACCCTCTGACGAAGATTTCTTCCCCCGCTTTGAGACCATGGTCTCCGGGTCTTCAGAGGCGGTCCTCTTCTCCCCCTGGATAGAGGAATTCTTGATTCCTCCTTTCCTGATAGCCTCCTTCGGGGAGGCGGTAGCTTCCTTGTTCCCCCCTGCACCTTCTTCCAAAGGCGCAACCTCCAGCATCCTGGTTAACATGGGATCCGACGTGGTCTCAGGGAGGGGGGTCGGACACCTGATTAGCTTTGCTTTCGCTATCTACTGCTGTTTAAGGGACAACTCTTTTAAGGGCAATTTTACGATAATTATACGGATAGCGTGTTAGGGTACAGGGCTACTTACTTGAGTATCCGGGCAATTGCAGCTCAGACCTGCGTCCTCGGTCGAGTCCGGACACATTGCTTGTGATCCGAAGAACAATTTGTATATCTCCATGGGCGTCGCGCCCGTAAAATGTTGGAGGGCTCGTGGTCCATCTGGATTAAACTCCCACAGGTGGAGGAGGCGACGTTTGCAGGGCCGGGTGCGGCGAATCAACATGACCTGCGTCACTACGACCAGATTGATGTCTCTTTCTAGGAGATCTCGAATGCGGCCCTGCAACAAGGACACGTCCTTGGACGGCCCCCAGTTAAACCCTTTGTTGACCGACGACGCTAGCTGTGGTGGCGGACCCGAGCGTAAGGCAGGTGGCGCCACCCACTTGGTGCCACTGGGAGCTGTGATATAAAACCACTCTTGTTGCCATAAGCTGAACTCCTCTTGAAAAGAGCCCTCGGGCCATGGAGCGTCAGCATTCTTGCTTATAACAGCACCTCCGCACTCCGCGTGCTGCCCCTCGATCATCTTCGGCTCTACTTTGAAGGTCTTAAGCCACAATCTGAAGTGAGGAGTAATACGGAGGAAGGCTTCGCACACGACAATGAACAATGAGATGTGGAGGATGGACTCCGGAGCCAAGTCGTGAAATTCCAGCCCATAATAAAACAGGAGCCCCCTCACGAAGGGGTCCGTCGGGAAGCCTAGCCCCCGAAGGAAATGAGACGCGAACACCACGCTCTCGCCAGGCTTGGGAGTGGGAATAACCTGCCCTTGAGCAGGCAGCCTATGTGGGATTTCGCCGGTTAGATACCTGGCATCTCTTAGCTTTAGCACGTCTTCTTCCGTAACGGAGGAAGGCATCCACCGGCCTTGAAGGTCGTAGCCGCACATCATTGAAGGTCCGAGGCGCCTGAATCTGGAGCTTTGGGTGTTGGAACTCGAGGCGAGAGGCGGATTCGATTGAGATTGAAAGAAATGTGTAGAGCCTTGGTCTCTTTATAAAGAGGTTGAATACCAAGAGCCCTCCCCGTGACCGTTTGGGACTCGCCTTCGATTGAGGAGACATACCAACGGGCACGATTGGGTGCTACGCCCGTATGGATGAGAATCCCGGAATAAGGGGACACGATCTCTCCTTCGACAAGACGTGCCAAGGAAACCGCCTCGCTAAGTGCGCTGAGGTGGGACAGTAAAAACGATTCGAATAAAGGCTTGGCCGTGGTGTGATGTCACGCTGCGGAATACGTCAGCAGATTGGATTTGTGTAAATATTATTCTCTCTACGGTGGTATGTGGAACTTATTTTGAAGAGCCGGACACTATCCTTGTGTTCAAAATCTTCTATGAAGTATTCGGAGGAGGAACCCGCCTTGCAATGCCGAAGACAATTTGCGCGCCGGACTCGTCCTCATTGAAGCCTGGTTCAGGGGCTCTTGAGGGAGTCTGGATTAGGGGTGTCCGGATAGCGGACTATAACCTTTGGCGGACTCTGGACTATGAAGATACAAGATTGAAGACTTACGTCCCGTGTCCGGATGGGACTTTCCTTGGCGTGTAAGGCAAGCTTGGCGTCTGGATATGTAGATCTCCTCCCATTGTAGCCGACTCTGTGTAACCCTAGCCCTCTCCGGTGTCTATATAAATCGGAGGGTTTTAGTCCGTAGGACGAACAACAATCATACCATAGGCTAGCTTTTAGGGTGTAGCCTCTCTGATCTCGAGGTAGATCTACTCTTGTACTACCCATATCATCAATATTAATCAAGCAGGAGTAGGGTTTTACCTCCATCGAGAGGGCCCGAACCTGGGTAAAAACATCGTGTCCCTTGTCTCCTGTTACCATCCGCCTAGACGCACAGTTCGGGACCCCCTACCCGAGATCCGCGGGTTTTGACACCGGCAATAACGGTTTGAAAACTCATATTTCGTGTACTTGTGTGCGACTTAATTCCATGTGCAATAAATTGGAAGGAATTTTCAAACATATTGGTCTAACGGCTATGAGACAATTAAGCATGGAGTGACATGGCATTTTAATTCCAAAAAATAAAAAAAATAAAAAACACATGAAACCTTGATTGATGTAATGTCATGCCACCAAGATGATGTGGTAAAAAAATTGGCATGTTTGACCAAAGTTTGGACACACACCCCTCACATCCGGAGCAACTCACTAGAAGGCTCGTGGTTCCGAGAGGGAACAATGCATGTTTGATGACGAACGGGAGATAGCTTCCTCTTACGGCCTTCAAATTTTTTTCTACGTCTAACATGCACTACTACAACTGTAATGTGAAATTTTTGAAAATTCTAGGGGTCATTTGACCTTTTAAAGACATTTAAGTGATTTTCTAGCCATTTAATGATCATAATTCAAATTTGAAGTACATCTACATGCAACGCCTATTAAAAATCATATTTGTGTACTTGTGTGCGAGTTAATTCCATGTGCAGTAAACTAGAAGGAATTTTCAAACATATTTGTATCACGACATGGACACATATGCATGAATACGTATGCATGGATTGGCATGGCATTTTAATTCCAAAAAAATCAGAAATACATGAAACCTTGGTTGATGTAATGTCATGCCACCAACATGATGTGGTAAAGAAATTGGCATGTTTGACGAAAGTTTGGACACACACCCCTGACAAACCGGAGCAACTCGCTAGAAGTTTCGTGGTTCCGAGAGGGAACAATGCATGTTTGATGACGAACGGGAGATAGCATCCTCTTACGGCCTTCAAATTTTTCTACGTCTAACATGCACTACTACAACTGTAATGTGAAATTTTGGAAAATTATAGGGGTCATTTGACCTTTTAAAGAAATTTAAGTGATTTTCTAACCATTTAATGACCGTAATTCAAATTTGAACTACATCTACATGCAACGCCTAACCAAAACGGTTTGTAAAATCATATATGTGTACTTGTGTGCGAGTTAATTCCATGTGCAGTAAATTAGAAGGAATTTTCAAACATATTGGTCTCATGACATGGACACATGCAGACATATGCATGGAGTGACATGACATTTTAATTCAGAAAAATAGAAAAATAATCAGAAACACATGAAACCTTGGATGATGTAATGTCATGCCACCAAGATGATGTGGTAAAGAAATTGGCATGTTTGACGAATGTTTGGACACACACCCCTCACAAATTGGAGCAACTCGCTAGAAGGTTTGTGGTTCCAAGAGGGAACAATGCATGTTTGATGACGAACGGGAGATAGCATCCTCTTACGGCCTTCAAATTATTCTACGTCTAACGTGCACTACTACAACTGTAATGTGAAATTTTGGAAAATTATAGGAGTCATTTGACCTTTTAAAGACATTTAAGTGATTTTCTAACCATTTAATGACCGTAATTCAAATTTGAACTACATCTACATGCAACACCTAACCAAAACGGTTTGAAAAATCACATATGTGTACTTGTGTGCGAGTTAATACCATGTGTAGTAAATTAGAAGGAATTTTCAAACATATTGGTCTCATGACATGGACACATGCAGACGTATGCATGGAGTGACATGACATTTTAATTCAGAAAAATAGAAAAATAATCAGAAACACATGAAACCTTGGTTGATGTAATGTCATGCCACCAAGATGATGTGGTAAAGAAATTGGCATGTTTGACGAACGTTTGGACACACACCCCTCACAAACCGGAGCAACTCGCTAGAAGGTTCGTGGTTCCGAGAGGGAATAATGCATGTTTGATGATGAACGGGAGCTAGCTTCCTCTTACGGCCTTCAAATTTTTTCCTACGTTTAACATGCACTAATACAATTGTCATGTGAAAAATTGGTAAATTTCAGGGTCATTTGACCTTTTGAAGACATTTAAGTGATTTTCTCACCATTTAATGACCGTAATTCAAATTTGAACTACATCTACATGCAACGCCTAACCATAACGGTTTTAAAAATCATATCTGTGTACTTGTTTGCGAGTTAATTCCATGTGCTGTAAATTAGAAGGAATTTTCAAACATATTGGTGTCAAGGCATGGGCACATTCATGGAGTGCATGCCATGGCATTTTAATTCCAATAAATTAAAAATGATCAGAAAAACATTAAACCTTGCTTGATTTAATGGCATGCCACCAAGATGATGTGGTAAAGAAATTGGCATTTTTGACGAAAGTTTGGACACACACCCCTCACAAACCGAAGCAACTCGTTAGAAGGTTCGTGGTTCCGAGAGGGAAAAATGCATGTTTGATGACGAACGGGAGATAGCTTCCTTTTACGGCCTTCAAATTTTTTCTACGTCTAACATGCACTACTACAACTGTAATGTGAAATTTTGGAAAGTTCTAGGGGTCATTTGACCTTTTAAAGACATTTAAGTGATTTTCTAACCATTTAATGACGGCAATTCAAATTTGAACTACATCTACATGCAGCACCTAACCAAAACGGTTTGAAAAATCATATCTTTGTACTTGTGCGCAAGTTAATTCCATGGGCAGTAAATTAGAAGGAATTTTCAAACATATTGGTCTCACGACATGGACACATGCATACGTATGCATGGAGTGACATGGCAATTTAATTCAAAAAAATAGAAAAATGATCAGAAACACATGAAACCTTGGTTGATGTAATGTCATGCCACCAAGATGATGTGGTAAAGAAATTGCCATGTTTTATGAACGTTTGGACACACACCCCTCACAAACCGGAGCAACTCGCTAGAAGGTTCGTGGTTCCGAGAGGGAACAATGCATGTTTGATGACGAACGGGACATAGCTTCCTCTTACGACCTTCAAATTTTTTCCTACGTTTAACATGCACTAATACAACTGTCATGTGAAAATTTGGTAAATTTCAGGGGTCATTTGACCTTTTAAAGTCATTTATGTGATTTCTAACCATTTAATGACTGTAATTAAAATTTGAACTACATCTACATGCAACGCCTAACCATAACGGTTTGAAAAATCATATATTTGTGTACTTGTGTGCGAGTTAATTCCATGTGCAGTAAATTAGTAGGAATTTTCAAACATATTGGTGTGAAGGCATGGACACATGCATGGAGTGCTTGCCATGGCATTTTAATTCCACAAAATTAACAAATGATAAGAAAAACATGAAACCTTGCTTGATTTAATGGCATGCCACCAAGATGATGTGGTACAGAAATTGGCATCTTTGACGAATGTTTGGACACACACCCCTCACAAACCGGAGCAACTCGCTAGAAGGTTTGTGGTTCCGAGAGGGAACAATGCATGTTTGATGACGAACGGGAGATAGCTTCCTCTTACGGCCTTCAAATTTTTTTCCTACGTTTAACGTGCAACTGTCATGTGAAAATTTGGTAAATTTCAGGGGTCATTTGACCTTCTAAAGACAACCGCCCCCACACGATTGGCACTCTATCTCACGGCTCGAGGTTTGGTAGGTGATTGGCGGGGATCATTAATCAGACATGGTTCTGTATTGGAAACCGTCGGCTATTATGTTCACACACGGATTTGCTGCGGGAATTGTGTGTAATTCAAACTACAGTACTCGTAAATTCCGGCGGCCGGCGTGTGTACTGTCCCCGTCGATCAAGATTCCGGCCGCCAATAAATACTACCTTGCTCATGTCGTCCCGCCTGCATTCTCATCTACATCCTCCTCGCCGCCTCTCTCTCTCTCTCTCTCTCAAATCTACTGCAATGGCGCTTGATTTTGCCCATCTTGCGCCGATGAGGAGTCGCCCCGCTGAGGACGCTCACTCGATTAGCAGTGACGAGGACCCCTACGCGCCGCCTGACGAGGTTGCGCCGGACCCCCCAACTTTGGATTGGTTTTGGGGCCAGTACAATCTTTGTCTGTGAAGTCACTGCCGCCGGCTGAGAAAACCAGGCAAGTGGCGTTCAAGAGGAGATGGCGGAGGAGGAAGCCAGGTACCAGGCGGCATGTGAAGCCCGTGATGCCGCCTGGAAAAAGGAGGCGGTGGAGCTTTGGGGGCGGGCGCGTCGTCGTGCCGAGGAGGTGTACAAAGACGGGTACTTCACGAGGAAGGTCATAGGCACTGGGTGCCTCGTCGCTGCGTGGAGATGGGCCGATAAGCTCCAGCGTGCCACCGACGAGGAGCTCTGGTGGGCGCCCAACAAAATGGCAAGATCGGCCGCGCGCGTCCGCCAGCAAGATCCAGATCGGTACGTCAAGCGCTGCGAGGTGGAGGAGTCGGAGTACTGCCTCCACACTGGGAAGACGCCGCGCACCCGGGAGCTGCTGGCGAGGGGCTGCCGGAATGGCCCCAGGAGGGATTATTAGTTTTAGTATTATTCGTTTTCAATTTTATGCATTGTACCTAGTAGTTAAGTATCAACACGTATATGTGATGATATTATATATATATATATATATATATATATATATATATATATATATAGTGATGATATTCATCAACCAGGGTGCAAAATAACTTATTCTTCACCCGAGGTAATCTTACGATCATTTCATAATTAAATTATGTTTGGAATTCAAATAGTTACATTCATATTCATTCACTACGTAATATTTGACATAAGAAAATAAAAATATAGGTCATAAGACAAGAAAATTTACAGTTTATGTGTATTTTACACTATGTTTTTACGTTTGTAATTTTACATAACATAAAATATTTTTACGACGATTATATATTTTCTTACGGTCTCTTTTTATATCGAAAATAAGACAAAACTTACGAAACGTAAAATTACGGTGCATTGATGGTAAAATAGAGGGGGGTGAAGAATAACTATTCCTCACCCAGGGTGACGAATAGACAATCTCTCTCTCTCTCTCTATATATATATATATATATATATATATATTATGAACTCCATTTTCTATCTATTTTTGTATACTAATTTGAATCTAGCTGTTATCATCCACATATACAGAATGGAAAGCGTATATACACACATTGAAACATAACATATAAGAATGGAAAACAAAGTACACACATTGAAACAGAGCAATACTATGATTGTTATGAATACATAGCTATCCACGTCGAAACGACTTTTCAAAATAAAACGCGTCCATGAGACCATGCCAGCAACCCTTGCCTAGGGTAGCTCTTGGCTCTGTCTGAACTCATGCAGGCATTTGTCCAAGCGGTCGACACGCTCACGGTACATCTGGAGCGCGATCTCGAGCTCCAAGTTGGCTATTTCATCGGAGATCACCAGCTCGAGGATGCGACGACCATGTTCCTCTACTGCGCTCAGGTGGACACCTAGGCCAAGGAGGTAGTCGAGCCTACGGACCAGCGCGTTGGCATCCAACGGACAAGGCGAACGGCGGCACCCATGCGAACGGCGCGGCGGCGTCCGGTGCAAGTACGGCGTGGCCAGCCTCTGGTGCAAGTACGGCGCTGAGGGCCTCTACCCACTCCTGGCGAGGAATGGGGGTACTGACGGACGTGTACCCAGCTGCGACGCCGCATCGACAGCAGGCCAGCGCTGATGGATCCACTCTTGCTGTGCGGTGCACCGCGCCTCTTGCTCTGCGGCACTCCAACGGTCTCGCCATGCGGCGAGCCATAGCCTATCAGCGCGGATGCGCCTAGCTTGCTCTGCGGCATGCCATCGATCATGTTGTGCGACGAGCTGCAGCCTGTCGGCACTGACATGCGCCAAAGGTCTGCTCAATCCTGGCGATGACGCGCATCACGGCGTCACCCATCGCGTTGCCGGTGAGCGCCTTGATACGTCTCCGTCGTATCTACTTTTCCCAACACTTTTGCCCTTGTTTTGGACTCTAACTTGCATGATTTGAATGGAACTAACCCGGACTGACGATGTTTTCAGCAGAATTGCCATGATGTTGTTTTATGTGCAGAAAACAAAAGTTCTCGGAATGACCTGAAACTCCACGGAATATCTTATAATAAATAATAAAAAATCCTCGCCAAAGATGAAGACCAGGGGGCCCGCACCCTGTCCACGAGGGTGGGCGGCGCACCCCCCCCTGGGCGCGCCCCCCTACCTCGTGGGCCCCCTGGAGACCTTCCGACGCCAACTCCAACTCTATATATTTGCTTTCCGGGAGAAAAAAATAAAGAAGAAGAAATCATCGCATTTTACGATACAGAGCCGCCGCCAAGCCCTAAAACCTCTAGGGAGGGCTGATCTGGAGTCCACTCGAGGCTCCAGAGAGGGGGATTCGTCGCCGTGGTCATCATCAACCATCCTCCATCACCAATTTCATGATGCTCACCGCCGTGCGTGAGTAATTCTATCGTAGGCTTGCTGGACGGTGATGGGTTGGATGAGATTTATCATGTAGTCGAGTTAGTTTTGTTAGGGTATGATCCCTAGTACCCACTATGTTATGAGATTGATGTTGTTATGACTTTGCTATGCTTAATGCTTGTCACTAGGGCCCGAATGCCATGATTTCATATCTGAACCTATTATGTTTTCATGAATATATGTGAGTTCTTGATCCTATCTTGCAAGTCTATAGTCACCTACTAGGCGTTATGATCCGGCAACCCCGAAGTGACAATAATCAGGACCACTCCCGGTGATGACCATAGTTTGAGGAGTTCATGTATTCACTGTGTGCTAATGCTTTGTTCCGGTTCTCTATTAAAAGGAAGCCTTAATATCCCTTAGTTTCCATTAGGACCCCGCTGCCATGGGAGGGTAGGACAAAAGATGTCATGCAAGTTCTTTTCCATAAGCACGCATGACTATATTCGGAATACATGCCTACATTACATTGATGAATTGGAGCTAGTTATGTGTCACGCTAGGTTATGACTGTTACATGATGAACCACATCCAGCATAATTATCCATCACTGATCCGATGCCTACGAGCTTTCCATATACTGGTTCTCGCTTATTTACTTCTCCCGTTGCTACTGTTACAATCATTACAAAATACCAAAAATATTACTTTTGCTTCCTTTACCTTAGTTACCGTTACCACCACTATCATACTACTTTGCTACTAAACACTTTGCTGCAGATACTAAGTTTCCAGGTGTGGTTGAATTGACAACTCAGCTCCTAATACTTGAGAATATTCTTTGGCTCCCCTTGTGTCGAATCAATAAATTTGGGTTGAATACTCTACCCTCGAAAACTGTTGTGATCCTCTATACTTGTGGGTTATCACGCGTCGGCCTTGATGGGCCGTGGCGCCTGCTCATTTTCCTTGTCGACGAGGTTGATGGCAGAGGCGGCGCTTTGGTGGGTTGGCATGCTTGGAAACAGTGGATGTGCTACAGGCTGCGCTTGTCGCCTCCGTGCGTCGCGCGCCCCCTATGCACAATATAATAGGGTGGGGGGAAACGGGTGAGGAAATGGCGGGAAACGGTGGCGTGTTCATAAAATGCCATCAATTAATGGAAACTTAGCATCGAGCTAGCACAAGAAGTAGATGATGATCAGATGAACACGGACCACACTAGGGAACCCGTCGGTGATGAATTCATCAATCCCAAATGGTTGAATACTAGCAAGCGTTTGCCCACAACACACACGGCCTATTCCATCACAAATAGGTCGGATGGATCAACTGTATGCCACGTATCGCACATTGTCAAAAAGTAATGTGGTAGACCTTCTTTAACATGTGTTAAAAAATAAAAAAAATAAAAAAACAAGGACCTCGAGGTTAAATTAGCTGATGGGATGGGTCATTTCGGTCATTTGACCGAAATGACCCATCCCATTAGCTAATTTAACATTGACACAACTTCCCATCCAGTCACCCATCCGATGGCTGCTCCAGCCTGAGCACACTTAACATGATAGTTTTCTTACATGAGCTACTGGTGGAACAACTAGTCCTTGCTGATAGGAATGCCTCTTCGCATCCTTATGGCGCATCCGGATGACCGCCCGTCCCACAATGGCCAATAGATGTTGTGTAGACAGAGCATATCACATACGTCTTATTAGAAGCAATCGTTTACGTTATTATCGGTCTTCGCACACATTTCTGATTACAGACCTGTTTGCCACGTATCACACACATCTTGTTATATTGAACCGTTTCTGTTCTCTTGCCTGATCACAAACAGTTCATCCGAGTGAACCGTATGTTGTACATCACACACACATTGATCGGGCTGACCGTTTCTTCTGTGTTGCCTAATCACAAACAGTTCATCCGAGTGAACCGTATGATGTACATCGCAAACACCTTCATCTGATTGCCCATTTCTTTTGTTCCTCCTCATCGCAAATAGTTAATTGAGCTGAACTGTATGCCCTGCATCGCACACGCAACTAAAATCTGAACCGTGTTTGATGCATCCTCCATCGCAAACGTTTTGCACCTTTTTTGACGGTTATTTTACACCACTGTTTGTGATTATGGCATCGCACATAGTTTCGTTGAAGGGTCCCTGATCGTAGTGTCGTGTTAGCAGCATCCTGCAGTAGTGGTAGTTAACATTCGAGTGTATTTCATGACTGGATCAATGTTTGAGCATGATGGGCTAGGGATAACTTATTTTAGCGTTGATATTTTGAAAGACATGGTTGCTTGTTGATATGCTTGAGTATCTAAATTATTATGTCAAAACTAGATGCTTTGAATCACGTAGAAGTCCAAATGTCCATGCTTTAAAGAAAATAATATGATATGACTTGATGAACAACACTCCACATCAAAAATTCTGTTCTTTAGCACTTACCTACTCGAGGACGAGTAGGAGTTAAGCTTGGGGATGCTGATACGTCTCCAACATATCTAATTTTTGATTGTTCCTTTTGTTTTATTATCAATCTTGGATGTTTTATAATCATTTTATATCATTTTTTACTAACCTATTGACATAGTGCCAAGTGCCAGTTGTTGTTTTCTACATCGCAGGAAATGAATATCAAACGAATTCCAAATGCCACGAAACTCCATGATGATTTTTTATGGGCCAGAAGGAAGGCAATGGGCCCTGGTTGCACCTGGGGGGTGCCCCCAGGGGGGCACAACCCACAAGGGCGCGCCTGGGCCAGGGGGGCACAACCCACAAGGGCGCGCCAGGAGGCCCAGGCGCGCCCTGGTGGGTTGTGCCCACCTCGGGTGCCCCCCGGACCGCCTCTTTGCTCTATAAATACCACAATATTCCAGAAACCCTAGAACAAGCGTCGAAATATTCATCCAGCCACCACAGAGTCCAGAACCACCAGATCCAATCTAGACACCATCGTGGAGGGGTTCACCACTTCCATTGGTGCCTCTCCGATGATGCGTGAGTAGTTCTTTGTAGACCTTCGGGTCTGTAGTTAGTAGCTAGATGGCTTTCTCTCTTTCTCGCTGAATTCTCAATACAATCGTCTCTTGGATATCCATATGATGTAACTCTTTTGCGGTTTGTTTGTTGGGATATGATGAACTTCGAGTTTATGATCAGTCATATCTTTTTATATCCATGAAAGTTATTTGAGTTTCTTTGATCTCTTATATGCATGATCTCTTATAGCCTCGTATTTCTTCTTCGATATTTGGGTTTTGTTTGGCCAACTTGATCTACTTATCTTGCAATGGGAAGAGGTGCCCGGTAGTGGGTTCGATCTTACGGTGCTCGATCCCAGTGACAGAAGGGGAAACGACACGTATGTATCGTTGCTACCAAGGATAAAAATATGAGATCTATATCTACCGCCATATAGATAAACGGATCATGTCTACATCATGTCATCGTTCTTATTGCATTACTACGTTTTTCCATGAACTTAATACACTAGATGCATGCTGGATAGCGGTCGATGTGTGGAATAATAGTAGTAGATGCAGGCAGGAGTCGGTCTACTAATCTTGGACGTGATGGCTAAGTAATGATCATTGCCTGGATATCGTCATAATTATTCGAAGTCCTATCAATTGCCCAATAGTAATTTGTTTACCCACCGTTTGCTATTTTTCTCGAGAGAAGCCACTAGTGAAACCTACGGCCCCCGAGTCTTCTTTCTCATATATTTGCCTTGCGATCTACTTTTCCTTTGCATTTTTATTCAGATATATTAAACCAAAAAAATTCAAAAATACTTTGCTGCACTTTATTTTATTTGCGATCTATTACTTCAATCTATTTCGACTTTCTCTCGTCAACTTGCCAATTTCTGGCGCCGTTACCCGGAAGGGATTGACAACCCCTTTAACACGTCGGGTTGCGAGGTGTTGTTAGTTGTGTGCAGGTGTTGTTTATGTTGTGTTGCTTGGTTCTCCTACTGGTTCGAAACCTTGGTTTAATAACTGAGGGAAATACTCTACCGTCGTTGTGCTGCATCATCCCTCCCTCTCCGGGGAAATACCGACGTAGTTCCAGCTGCCATCAATCAGTTCTACGATTTTGGATTTACAGCAGTTCAAAAAATAAAATGAATCTTAACCTAAGGTTATGACAGTGGAAGAACTCGTGAGCTCAGATGGGATCTTGTACAGAAAGGTACCTTTTGCAATCATAAAGGGATGCTAAAACTACTGCCACGCAACTTTAGTGTTGTGTTCAGATCAAACTATGCGTTCTAAGGAGAAAGATGAAGAACAGTGAAGAACACCGACGAACGGCGGAAACCCTAATGCAGATCTGCTACACAGGAAGATGAATACTTACTGACGCTGATGAATGGCGGAGGTGCGCTGCAGTTCTCTGGTCTATTCAGGTCGATGCAGCGACCGGGGTTGGTGCTGTTGAAGAAGGATGGCGGCGGCGGATCTCGGCTGCAGCGGAGTTGCGAGGAGGAAGAAGAAGATGTGAGGACCGGGGTAAGAACTGAAAGGAAAGGCCCCCTATCCCTATTTATAAGGAGATGATTAGACGGCATGCTCGAGAATCGAGGAGGCCAAAAATGATTATGTGGCTATATGAACACCTCGATTTTCGGGAGGTCTATTAAGATAAAGATCTGTTAAGATATCTTGGGCTTGGTGTGAAATTAATGCACATGATGTCATGGCGGGTTACCACGGTTCTATGATGTGACGTCATGGCGGGTTACAGAAAATTGGCGAGGAATTGATAATGGAAGATTCTGCTAAGTTAAGTGGTGAAGATTGATGTGAACAAGTTCAAATCAACCTGGGGCCTAATGTTGGGGATATAACTACTAGGTATGACCCGCCTAGGAGGGCCCAGGTCATGCCATTAGCGACTTAAGGATGAAGATGCCCGATAAGGTCCAAGAAGACATGAAGATGGTGGTTCATGGGGAAAGCTTATTGACGGCCCAAGACCCGGAGGCGAATCAAGGCCGGGAGATGTGAACCACCAGCTGATGACTTGTTATGCAAGTCAAGCTTAGTAAGAAACCGAGCCGGTCACGTTTGTGTGAGCCGGCCGGGACTCTGCAAGCCGCTGGGCATTAACCTGTATATATAGGGGTGACCGGGCGGCGGGTTAACTCTAGAAACAACTCATCGAGAACTAGGTCAAGCGTATTCACTCCCTGGTAATTGAAACCCAAGAAATACAATTGAAAGCAGGAGTAGGCTTTTACCTCATTGAGAGGGGCCGAACCTGGGTAAATTTTTTGTGTCTCTTGTCCCGTTCAACCCCTTTAAGCTAACCTAGTTGCAATGGATCCACACCAAAGTCCTTTTGCTAGGGCATCTACCGTGTTAAGTCCATGACAGTTCCGGTCGAGGTGAAGATACCCCGAACAAACCCCTCAAAGGATGATTCTCCATAGTAGCAAGTGAAAATAAATTTCAGCATGTAGTAATGATTTTTCCTTAGCAATTTCCACTTAACAAGAGCGCTTCACTCCCCGGCAATGGCGCCAGCAAAGAGCCTTGATGGCCCACAAGTATAGGGGATCAATCGTAGTCCTTTTGATAAGTAAGAGTATCGAACCCAACGATGAGAAGAAGGAAATGACAAGTGGTTCTTAGCAAGGTATTTTCTCCAAGCACTGAAATAGTCGATAATAGATAGTTTGATAGCAAGATAAATTGTAACGAGCAAGTAACAGTAATGGTAAATAAAGTGCATCAAGGTAGCCCAATCCTTTTGTGTCAAAGGACAGGCCAAAAGGTCTCTTATGATCAGCAAAGCATTATTGAGGGTACACGGGAATTTAATCATATCACTTTCATCATGTTGGTTTGATTCGTGTTCGCTACTTTGATAATTTGATATGTGGGTGGACCAGTGCTTAGGTTCTGTCCTTACTTGAACAAACCTCCTACTTATGATTAACCCCCTCCCAAGCATCCGCAACTACGAGAAAACTATTAAGATAAATCTAACCATAGCATTAAACTTTTGGATCCAAATCAATCCCTTACGAAATAGCGCATAAACTAGGGTTTAAGCTTCTGTCACTCTAGCAACCCATCATCTAATAACTACTCCACAATGCATTCCCTTAGGCCCAAATATGGTGAAGTGCCATGTAGTCGACGTTCGCATGACACCACTAAGGGAATCACAACATACATATCATCAAAATATCGAACACATATCAAGTTCACATGATTACTTGCAACATGACTTCTCGCGTGACCTCAAGAACAAAAGTAACTACTCACAAATAATAATCATGCACAAGATCAGAAGGGTATTAAATAGCATAATGGATCTGAACATATAATCTTCCACCAAATAAACCATATAGTAATCAACTACAAGATGTAATCAACACTACTAGTCACCCACAAGAACCAATCTAAGGTTCTGGTACAAAGATTGAACACAAGAGATGAACTAGGGCTTCAGAGGAGATGGTGATGTTGAAGATGTTGATGGAGATGGCCCTCCCAAAGATGGGTTACATATTTCTTCTTTTATTTGATGTAATTTAGTGCATCAGTTTAGGAGCTCAAATTTCAATGCTCACAACCTAGCGAAGCATGCCTTGAATTTGAGTGTTGGCCGCAATGATGTTTGGTTAGGCCAGCCCGATGGTATTCCTTTCGTCCCTGTATGCATTGTGATGACCTAATAAAGCTTCGTGAAGTTGCCTAAAAAAACTAAAGCTAGCGAGCGCTAGTGTCTACAAAACAACACGAAACATTAAAAGAACTAAAACAGTACCACTAGATTCCCAAAAAATATCAAACATGATCTTTTTTTCTGAAACACAAATATTTCTCAATTTTTTATTGAAATTTTCAAAGTCGGACATTGATATGTCTCCAACGTATCTATAATTTTTGATTGTTCCATGCTATTATATTATCTGTTTCGGATGTTTTATATGCATTAATATGATATTTTACATTATTTTTGGGACTAACATATTAACCTAGAGCCCAGTGCCAGTTTATGTTTTTTCCTTGTTTTTGAGTTTTAAAGAAAAGGAATATCAAACGGAGTCCAAACGGAGTAAAACTTTCACGATGATTTTTCTTGGACAAAAAGACACCCAGTAGACTTGGAGAGGGGGGCAGAAGAGTCCCGAGGGCTCCACAAGCCCTCAGGGCGTGCCCTGGCTTGTGGGCCCCACGGGACTCCTCCAACCCTAATTATTTTGCTATAAATTCCCAAATATTCCGAAACGACCAGAAGCATCCACCAAAATACCTTTTCGTCGTCGTAACCTTCTGTTCCCGTGAGATCCCATCTTGGGGCCTTTTCTGACACCCTGCCGGAGGGGGATTCGATCACGGAGGGCATCTACATCAACCCTATTGCCCTTCCGATGAAGCTTGAGTAGTTTACCACAGACCTACGGGTCCATAGCTAGTAGCTAGATGACTTCTTCTCTCTCTTTGATCTTCAATACAATGTTCTCCTTGATGTTCTTGAGATCTATCCGATGTAATATTCTTTTGCGGTGTGTTTTTCGAGATCCGATGAATTGTGGATTTATGATCAGATTATCTATGAATATTATTTGAGTCTTCTCTGAATTCTTATATGCATGATTTGATATCTTTGTATTTATCTTCGAATTATTGGTTTGGTTGGGCCAATTAGATTGGTTCTTGTTGCAATAGGAGAGGTGCTTAGTTTTCAGTTCAATCTTGCGGTGTCCTCACCCAGTTACAGAGTAGGGGTAGCGAGGCCTGTATTGTATTGTTGCCATCAAGGATAAAAAGATGGGGTTTTCATCATATTTCTTGAGTTTATCCCTCTACATCATGTCATCTCACTTAAGGCGTTACTCCGTTCTTATGGACTTAATACTCTTGATGCATGCTGGATAGTGGTTGATGTGTGGAGTAATAGTAGTAGATGGAGGTAGGAGTTGGTCTACTTGACACGAATGTGATGCCTATATTCATACTCATTGCCTTGTATATTGTCATAACTTTGCGCTTTTCTATCAATTGCTCGACAATAATTTGTTCACACGTCATATGTTTTCTTTCAAGAAAGAAGCCTCTAGTGAAACCTATGGCCCCGGGGTCTATTTTCCATCATATATTTTCAGATCTATAAACCAAAAAAAACCAAAAATACCTTGCTGATATTTATTTGTTTTTACTTTCTTTTACGTTTTAGTAATATTTTATATCTATCTCTATCAGATCTCATCCTTGCAAGTAACTGTGAAGGGATTGACAACCCCTTTACCGCGTTGGGTGCAAGTTGTTTGATTGTTTGTGCATGTATTGGTGATTTGTGCGTTGTCTCCTACTGGATTGATACATTGGTTCTCAAACTGAGGGAAATACTTATCTCTACTTTCCTGCATCATCCTTTCCTCTTCAAGGAAAAAACCAACGCACGCTCAAGAAGTTGCAAACATTTTTAAAAAAATGGTCATTATTTGAATCAACGAACAATTTTTTGAAAAAAGGGATATTTTTTGAAAAGATGGATATTTTTTAAATTTGAACAAAATTAGATGACATGAATATTTCTTATTCCATTAACAAATTTCAAGAACGGGAATATTATTTGAAATTCCAGAATAATTTCTAAAATGCATTTATTTGAATTTACGAGCATATTTTGAAACTGGGAACAATTTCTGAAAAGCATGAATATTTTTAAATTTCCAGGCAATTTTCAGAAACGTGAACATTTTTACAATGAGTCCCTTAGTGAGCGTTATCTTGGCATGCCAACAGATGCAGGTCACTCAAAAAACGGCACTTTCAAATATTTGCGGGATATAGTGTGGGAGAAAGTGAAGGGATGGGTGCAAAAACTCATGTCAGCTACAGGAAAGAAAATCCTTATTAAATCAGTGGCGCAAGCAATTCCAGTCTATTCCATGTCTTGTTTCAGACTGCCTAGAGGGCTTTGCGACAATGTCACATCAATCATCCGTCAATTTTGGTGGGGTAGCGAATGTGGGAGACGCAAACCAGCATGTGTCGCATGGGATATCATGACCACACCAAAACACATGGGGCGCATGGGCTTCTGTGATTTCGAGCTTTTCAATTTAGCATTGTTGTTGAGACAAGCTTGGAAACTGATGAGCGAAATAGAATCATTGAGTGCCAGATTGCTTAAGGCTATTTACTATCCAGGGGTATCTCTACTTTAAGCATAATGGGATCTCACCGTCTCAAATCTGGAGAATGATAATAGATGGGGGAGATGTATTGGCACAAGGCATAATTAGAAGGATTGGTGATGGAGCTACTAGAAATATATGGGACCACAACTGGATCCCAAGGGACAGTTTTAAGAGACCAATCACCTCACTGCTCCAAGCCCCGCCACAAAGGGTTTCGGACCTCATTGAAATAGCTAATGCTTCCTAGCGGGAGAAGCTCATTGGATCGGTGTTTACTGCTTTCGATGCAGAAGCTATATTAAAGATCCCTCTGTGCACAAGGCGGATTGATGATTTCTGGTCAAGGAGCGAAGAACCTCGAGGAAACTTTACTATAGGATCTACATATCGCATGTTGGTTCAAACAAAATTCGACAAAGAAGGATGGCTTGAAGGACATGAGAGATCATCTAGTTGAAGGAAATATGCCCTAGAGGCAATAATAAAGTTATTATTTATATTTCCTTATATCATGATAGATGTTTATTATTCATGCTAGAATTGTATTAACCGGAAACTTAGTACATGTGTGAATACATAGACAAACAGTGTCCCTAGTATGCCTCTACTAGACTAGCTCGTTAATCAAAGATGGTTAAGTTTCCTAACCATAGACATGTGTTGTCATTTGATGAATGGGCTCACATCATTAGAGAATGATGTGATGGACAAGACCCATCCGTTAGCTTAGCACTATGATCATTTAGTTTATTGCTATTGCTTTCTTCATGACTTATACATGTTCCTATGACTATAATATTATGCAACTCTCGAATACGAGAGGAACACTTAGTGTGCTATCAAATGTCACAACATAATTGGGTAATTATAAAGATGCTCTACAGGTGTCTCCAATGGTGTTTGTAGAGTTGGCATAGATTGAGATTAGGATTTGTCACTCCGATTGTCGGAGAGGTATCTCTGGGCCCTCTCGATAATGCACATAACTATAAGCCTTGCAAGCAATGTGACTAATGAGTTAGTTGCAGGATGATGCATTATGGAGCGAGTAAAGAGACTTGTCGGTAACAAGATTGAACTAGGTATGATGATACCGACGATCGAATCTCGGGCAAATAACATACCAATGACAAAGGGAACAACGTATGTTGTTGTGCGGTTTGACCGATAAAGATCTTCGTAGAATATGTAGGAGCCAATATGAGCATCCAGGTTTCGCTATTGGTTATTGACCGGAGATGTTTCTCCGTCAAGTCTACATAGTTCTCGAACCCGTAGGGTCCGCACACTTAACGTTCGATGATGATTTGTATTATGAGTTATGTGATTTGATGTACCGAAGGTTGTCCAGAGTCCCGGATGAGATCACGGATGTGACGAGGAGTCTCAAAATGGTCGAGAAATAAAATTTCATATATTGGAAGGTTACATTCGGACACCAGAATGGTTCGGGTCGTCTCGGATAAGTTTCGGAGTCCGGGGGCTACCGGAACCCCCCCCCCCCACCCGCCGGGAAGTTATTGGGCCTCATGGGCCTAGTGGTAGAAGAGAGGAGGCAGGCCAAGGAGTGGCGCGCACCCCCCTAGCCCAAACCTCATTGGACTAGGGCTCGGGGGCTGGCCCCCCTTTCCTTCTCTTCTCCTCCTCCTTCCCCCCTTCTCCTTGTGGGAGTAGGAAAGGGGGGCGAATCCTACTTGGAGTAGGACACCCCCCTTTGGGCGCGCCACCCCTGGCCAGCCTCATCCTCCCTCCCTCCTTTATATACGTGGGGAGGGGCGCACCCTAGAAGACACAAGTTGATCTTTTAGCCGTGTGCGGTGCCCCCTCCACAGAAACACACCTCGGTCATATCATTGTAGTGCTTAGGCGAAGCCCCGTGCCGGTAACTTCAACATCACTGTCACCACACCGTCGTGCTGACGAAACTCTCTCTTGGCCTCAACTGGATCAAGAGTTCGAGGGACGTCACCGAGCTGAACGTGTGCACATCGCGGAGGTGCCGTGCGTTCGGTACTTGGATCGGTGGGATCACGAAGACGTTTGACTATATCAACCGCGTTACTAAACGCTTCCGCTTTCGGTCTACGAGGGTACATGGACACACTCTCCCCGCTCGTTGCTATGCTTCTCCTAGATAGATCTTGTGTGATCGTAGGCAATTTTTTTGAGATACTACGTTCCCAACAGTGGCATCCGAGCCAGGTCTATGCGTAGATGTTATATGCACAAGTAGAACACAAAGAATTGTGGGCAATAATAGTCATACTGCTTACCAGCATGTCATACTTTGATTCGGCGGTATTGTTGGATGAAGCGTCCTAGACCGACATTATCTGACCACGTTCATGAGACTGGTTCTACCGCCATGCTTTGCACATAGGTGGCTAGTTGGTGTCTGTTTCTCCAGCTTTAATTGAATCAAGTTTGACTATGCCCAGTCCTTGTTGAAGGTTAAAACAGCACACTTGACGAAAAATCGTTGTGGTTTTGATGCGTAGGTAAGAACGGTTCTTGCTAGAAGCCCGTAGCAGCCACGCAAAACTTGCAACAACAAAGTAGAGGACGTCTAACTTGTTTTTGCAGGGCTTGCTGTGATGTGATATGGTCAAGACGTGATGATATATAAATTGTTGTATGAGATGATCATGTTTTGTAACAGTTATCAGCAACTGGAAGGAACCATCACTACAAAAAATACACTTCCGTGATGATACGTGTTTGTCACAGTAGGTCACGTTTTCTGTCATGCATGTACATCCATGACGATTTTATGACAGAATCAAGATAGTCATACATGTGCTGTGTCGGTGTACTAGAGTAGGGGTACCCTAGTATCCCGTACTGCAGTGCAGACGATTCTGAGCACCAGCGGGAAGGTGTGCCTCGTCACCGCCAATCTCCTCCGTGGCTCCCTTGGAGCCATTCAAGAACAAAGTATTAGATTGAGAAGACAAGGTCCCGACAAGAGGAGCTTGTCGGGAAAGCCGCTCCAGGCACGCAGAAGACAAGGCCCCGACAAGAGGAGCTTGTCGGGAAGGCCCGGAGCGCGACAAGCCTCTGGGCGCGACAAGGAATCGGCCGCGGCAAGGCGCTTGCCGCGGCATGCAACTTCTATCCGTCTCCGCTCCAGCTCACCCAGCGACGTGTCGCCATGGGACCGTTCCATGGGCGCGTGTCGAGCAGCGGTGCAGCCAGCGGAGAGCAAATGAGCGGCGCCGGCTTGCCATCGTGGCGGCGGAGGCGCACTGACGGTCTCTGTTACACTTGTTTGGGCGACAACGATAGGCATTTATTGCCTTTGTCCCTTGCCGTCGAGTTAGGTATTTTGCACCTTGTACCTTTGTTCAAGTAGGTGTACCAACCCCTGTTTTACATTTGTACCCCGCCTATGTTGCCACCTGCCGGAGACCCTTGAGCATATAAAAGGAGGCCCGAGTGCAGCGTGAAAGGGTTCGGTTCGCACCTTCCACAAGGTTCGGCTCACGCTTAGGTTTTGTAGCTCGCATTGCTCCCTAGCAAGAACACAATAGATCAAACAAGCAGCGATGGGAGTTTTATCTCTCGGAGAGCTCGAAGCTGGGTAAACTGCCCGCGTGCATCGCCTCGATCCGCTCTTCGTGCGACCTCGCCCCCTCCGAACCACAAGGGGCCTGCTCCGCCCGGCCCCATAGGTGTCCATGAGTGCGATCAGCCTCCCGACATCTCTGGCGCGCCCGGTAGAAGCGTCGAGGCCGTGTGAATCCGATCCAGCGTTCATGCGGGCAGCGTCATCAACATCTTCCTCACCATGCCACCGAAGAAGAAGGCTTGGCGGCAGTGAAACCGTCGCGTCGTACCCACCCTCACCGCAGCAAGCGGGTGGTGGTGCAGACGCTGGCGGAGGAACGGCGCCCGGCGAAGGTGCTCGCGACGTTGCCAAGTCCAAGGACAAGGCACCGCAAACCTCGGCGTCCGCGCATCCCCCGCGCCCATCTCAGGAGACGCGGGACCAACAACGTCATGGCGTTCACAACGCCATACGTTCGTTGGATCAAGACCCTCAAGACCAGCATGCGCGCCAACATGCTGGCGCGAGCGAGATACGGTCGCCCGGACGGGGCGCTGCTCCTTCTAACGTGGTTAGAAGTCCGAGCGTGTCCCGCTCCTCGCACCGTTCTCCAATGCCGCCTACTACTCCAGCAGAAGCTCTGGCGAGAGCTCAACTGCTCCTCGACTACCCTCCAACGGCCGACAAGGTCGACGAGTGGAGGGCCACTCTCCAGAGCCTCATCGGCTTTGCTAACGGCGGCGCTCGCGGCAACCAACGCCATCGTTGCGGCGGCATGACGACAAGGCACGAGCGGTGGCGGCGACACTTGTCGGAGGTGCAACCACCATGCACTCTTCGCCAAGAAGGCCACGATCGCCGACTCACCGGATCCACCTCGACAGCGACTCCGCTGCGTCGTCCGGATCCATGAGCTCGCCGCGATCAGCGCCAAGTTCTTCATGAGCGACAACAAGAGGACGCTCGAACTCGCATCGAGCGCCGAAGAGAAGCGCGACGTCAGTCCGACAAGCGCGCTGGGCCTTCTGTTGACATGCACGCGCTGGAGGGGCCAGGCGACTTGCCGTACGCGGTAGGTTGCCCTGCGTTCACTCGTGAGCTGCGGCAAGTCTAGTGGCCCAGCCAGAAAAACTTCAAACCAGACGTGCCGGAGAAGTATGATGGCCGGACGCATCCGTCGGAGTTCCTCAGCATCTACACCATCGCGGTGCAGGCTGCGGGGGGACGGGACGACAAGATCCTCGCCAACTACTTCCCTCTCGTGCTCAAGCCCAACGTCAGATCTTGGCTCATGCACTTGCCGGACTACTCCATATCCTCTTGGGCGGATCTGTGCCATCAGTTTGTTGGCGCCTTCACAGGTGGCCACAAACCTCATGGCCAAGAGAGCGACCTTCACTTGCTCGCCCAGAAGGAAGGAGAGTCCCTGCGCAAGTTCAATCAGAGATTCAGCACAGTGCACAACAACAACCCAGACGTCCACCCTGCCGCGGTGATCAGCGCATTTCAACAGAATGTGCGGAACCGCAGGATGAGGGAGGAGATGGTGATGTGCAAAGTCAAGGATGTCAGTGAGCTGTACGCCTTGGCCGACAAGTGTGCACGCGCTGAGGAAGGGAGGAGACTCCCAGGAGAGAATGCAGAAACAGGATCTGATAGTGATGACACCGTCCCGGCAAAGAAGGGCCGGCGGCGGGGCAACAGGAAGAAGAAAAGCAGAGAAGTGCTAGCTGTCGAGCAGTCCGGCAATGGAGGCGGCGATAAGAACGCCAAGGCTGGTGGCTCCGGCAAGGAGGTTGCCGCTTACGGCAACCACCAGTCGGTGGCGGCCGCCGACAAGCGTGACAGCTCCGCAAGCGATCGCAAGATCCACCGCACCAAGGGCCATGACCTCCAGAGCTGCAAGAAAGTCGAGCAGCTTGTCGAGCAGCAGAGAGCTGAGTACGGCGGCGCGACAAGGAGAAGGCCCAGAAGGTGCCGGGGAGCAAGCAAGAAACGTCCCGGCCGGGAGGACGCCACGGCAAAGTCAAGCAGCGACAAGGAGATCGACCTCCCGCGGCCGTGACAAGGATGAAGATGATGATGACGACGAAGATATGGAGGACGACGGCGCCCGATGAGCAGGAGTTTCGTAAAGCCACAGAGGTTCTCTGCGTTGACGGAGGTGCTTCCCGCATACCTCCCACCGCCAACTCAAGCAATGGATGCGGGAGGTCAATGCAGCGGAACCATCCGTAGAGTCACGCAAGCCTCGAAGTGGTCCAGCACGCCTATCATTTTTCATATTGAGGACCACCACGATCGCATAATCAAGGGTCGGGTGCTTGCCGATGTTGGTCTCTCCAACCATCCGCAACCTCAAGGTCACAAAAATGTTAGTTGACGGCGGGGCCGGCTTGAATCTGATCTCCTCCGCGGTGCTCTAGAAGCTTCATATCCCTGACAGCGAGCTCGAAGAGACCGGAACCTTCCAAGGAATCAATCCGGGAAGGAGCAAGCCGAAGGGGAAGATTACGTTGCCGGTCACATTTGGCAGCGAGCTGAACTTCAGGACTGAGAGGGTTACATTTGACGTTGCCGATTTCCCATTGCCTTACAATGGGATATCGGCAACGTCAAATGTAACCCTCGCCAAGTTCATGGCAGCCTCTCACTACGCCTACAACCTACTCAAGATGCCGGGCCCGATAAGCGTCATCTCTGTCCATGGCGACAAGAAGGATGCCCTTATACGTGCCGACAAGATCTACCGGGATGCACGGCCGCGACAGACTGCCCAACACTTGCGGCTGAAGCTCGGGGGAAGAAGACCAAGTCCAAGTCCGGCAAGGGCTCGATGCTCACTCCGGCAAGCGAACCTCTTCGAGTGCTGCGCCACCGTCGAGGACGCACCATCGAGCCCCACCGGCAAGTGCAAGAAGATGGTGGCTCCGCCAAGACCAAGAAGGTGCCCGCCGAGGAGGACGGCGCCGGTGGTACCTTCACCATCGGTGCCTCTCTCGACCCCAAATAGGAAGGCGGCTCGTTGCTTTCCTGCGGGCGAATGTCGGCGTGTTTGCATGGCAACCGTCGATATCCCCGGTGTTCCTGTGAAAGTGATTGAGCACCGCCGGCCGTTTGTCCTCATGTGCGCCCGTCAAGCAAAAAGTCGAGGAAGCAAGCGGTGGAGCGCCAAGAATTCATAGCGAAGAGATCAAGAAACCGGAAGCGGCAGGCCTTGTCGAGGAGTGCTCCATCCCACGTGGTTGGCCAATCCTGTAGTCGTGCGCGCAAGGCAAATGGGAAATGGAGACTTTGTATTGACTTCACGGATGTTAATAAAGCTTGTCCCAAAGATCCATTTCCCTTGCGGCGCATTGACCAGATTGTTGACTCCACGGCGGATGTGATTTGCTTTCGTTTCTTGATGCATACTCGAGATACCATCAGATCTTCATGGCTGAAGAAGATGAAGAGAAGACCGCATTCATCACACCATGTGGCACATCTTGTTTCATACGGATGCCTTTCGGTTTGAAGAATGCTGGTTCGACATTTGCAAGGGTAGTCCATGGCGCTTTTGAGCCGCAAATGCACGTAAATGTAGAAGCCTACATGGATGACATAGTGGTCAAGAGCAAGGACAAAGCAACTTTGGTTCAAGATTTGGACGAGACCTTTGCAAATCTCCGCAAGATCAACCTCAAGCTCAACCCCGAGAAGTACGTGTTTGGAGTCCCTTCCGGCAAGCTTCTCGGGTTCTTCATGTCCCAGCGAGGAATTGAAGCTAATCCCGACAAGATCAAGGCCATTGAGCAGATTGAAGCACCAAAGCGCGTCAAGGATGTACGAAGACTTGCCGGTTGCGTGGCTGCTCTCAGCAGGTTTATTTCTAGGTCTGCTGAGCGCGCCCTGCCATTTTTCAAGATTTTGAAAAAGGCAGGTCCAGTAAAATGGACTCCCGAAGCGGAGGCTGCGCTGCAGGACTTGAAGAGATACCTGTCATCCACTCCAACACTTGTCGCACCTAGGCCACAAGAGAAGTTGCTGCTATATATAGCGGCAACCAATCAAGTGGTTAGTGCTGCGTTAGTGGCGGAGAGGGAGGCGGATGATGAGCCAGCAACCACAGCAAACACATCCAAATGACAAGCGGGGGCTTCACGACAAGCTCTGGTCCCGACAAGGATGAGTCTGCGCAGAACACGTGAGCAGATGCGAGAAAAGGATGGTGCGGCGCTTGATCTACTTTGTCGATTCCCTCCTGCAGGGGCTAGGTCAAGGTACTCTGGTGTGCAAAAATTGCTTTTCGGCCTCCTCATGGCCTCGAGAAAGCTGCGCCATTACTTCCAAGCACATGAGATCACAGTTGTCACTCGCTTTCCGGCTGAAGAGGATCTGCGAGAATCCGAGCGGCAGGCAGGATTGTCGAGTGGGCCCTGGAGCTGTCGAGCTTTGGTCTCAAGTTTGAAAGCACATCGACTATCCAAAGCAGAGCCTTGGCAGAATTCATAGTAGAATGGACGCCAACGCGGATGAAGAGATTAGGAGACGAGCATTCCCGTCAAAGAAGCCAAAGAAAGAGTGGCTGATGTACTTTGATGGTGCCTTCTCGCTGCAAAGGCGCCCGGTGCGGCGTCTTGCTTATCGCACCCACCGGAGAGCACCTCAAGTATGTCGTCGGATGCACTTTCCCAAGGAGCAAGCGACAAACAATACTGCAGTATGAAGGTTTGCTTGCCGGTCTCAGGATCGCGATGGACCTTGGGATCAAGAAGCTTATTGTCGGGGGTGACTCGCAACTAAATCGTCCGCAAAGTCAACAAAGATTACCAGAGTACGTTTATGGAAGCCTACGTAGATGAAGTGAGGAAGCTAGAAGAACACTTCGACTGCCTGCAAATGGAAAATGTTCCAAGAGCTCGTAATGATATTCTTGATGGTCTGTCAAAGTGCGCCGCCTCAAGCTACTGGAACCAGGGATCTTTGTGCTCAAGCTGACTCAACCAACCGTAACACCATCATTTGGGCCGAGCAAGAAGAGGAAGTTGGCCTCTGGTGACTACTTTCCGGCGAGCTTCAGAAGCCATCGTTGCAAAGGTCCCCAAGATCAACACCAACAGTCTTTGAGGAGCGATCTGCTCCGGCTGGACCCTGTGGTTTGTTCCGTTGAAGCAAGCGCTCCGGCAAGTCTTGCTCCGGCAAGAAGCTTGTCGGGGAGCATCTAACTCAGAGCCACTGTGCTCTTGCCGTAGAAGCTGATGTTCCAAGAGCAGCAGATGTGCCTTTAGTCCTTGTTGTCGAGCCACAAGCTCCAACATGGGCACAGCAGATTGTCCATTTCCTTGAGACGGGAGAACTTCCGAAGAGAAGGAAGAAGCGAGAAAGAGTAGCCCGGCGGTCAAGTATGTACCAGGTTTGTCGACAAAGATTGCATGTAAGAAGACTCAACGGTGTGAAATTGAAGTGTATTCCCAGGAAAGATGGACAGAAGCTATTGGCAGAGATACATGGAGGCATATGTGGTCACCACATTGGCGCAAGAGCACTTGCCGGCAAAGCTTTCCGGCAAGGTTTCTTCTGGCCGACAGCCCTCCAGGATGCAACTGCACAAGTAACCAAGTGTGAAGCGTGCCAGTTCCATTCCAACAGATACACCTGCCACTCAAGCTCTCCAGACGATCCCTTTATCACGGCCATTTTCGGTGCAGGGGCTCGACATCCTCGGCCCCTTCCCGAAGTATCGGGGCTTTGAGTACTTATGCGTCGCCATCGACAAGTTCACAAAGTGGTGGAAGTGGAAGCGATGAGGAAGGTGACAAAGATCGGCAGTCAAGTTCTTCAGGTCGATTGTTTGCCGTTTCGGAATCCCTAACAGGATCATCACCGACAACGGCACACAATTCACGAGTCGCACCTTCATGCAGTACGTCCAAGACCTTGGCGCCAAGGTCTGCTTTGCTTCCGTTGCTCACCCGAGAAGCAACGGTCAGCGAAGAGGGCAAATCTTTGAAGTGCTGCGCGGGCTCAAGACCGTAACTTTCGACGGACTACACAAGTGCGGAAGAAACTGGATCGAGGAGCTGCCGGTGGTTCTTTGGTCGATCAGGGGCGACGCCAAATCGAGCCAGCGGCGGGCACCCTTTGCTCTAGTCTATGGAGCAGAGGCAGTTCTCCCCACGGAACTCGCATACGGGTCACCTAGAGTACTCGCTTATGATGAGCTTGAGCAAGAGCAGCTGCGACAAGATGACGCACTGCTCCTCGAGGAGGATCGTCTTCAGCCATTGTGCGAGCCGCTCGCTTCTGACAAGCCCAGCGTCGCTACCATAGCCGCAGGGTTAGTGCCAGAAGTCTCGAGGAAGGCGACCTTGTTCTTCGGCGTGTTCAATCCGCCAAGAATTCAAACAAGTTGACGCCGAAGTGGGAAGGCCCTTATCGGGTGAAACGAGTCACTAGGCCTGGCGCTGTCCGCCTTGAGACCGAAGATGGCATTCGGTGAGCAACTCCTGGAACATTGAGCATCTTCGTAAGTTTTACCCATAGGGCGCGGTTGTCCGGAATCCGTTCGGCAACCACCTTTTGTACAAGTCTTGCCGCTGTTGCATGTAATCCTTCGACAAAGCGGGCGAGACCACGTGCATCGATAAAGCTCGTGTGTTGCGCATGACTTGTCAAGTTCATGCTTTCATCAATTTATTGCATGCTTTGGCTAACACTTTGTGCAGCAACCACACCCGGTGGCAGAATCGAGCCGCTAGGCTCCATAACGTTATTTCCTCTTCTTTTTCTTCTCTCAAAGAAAGGAAGGCTCCCTCGCGCACAAGTTAACCAGGGGGAGGAGGAGATAATACTATGGACCAGGCACCGCTCGAGGAAGTTTCACCTCATCGGGAAGCAAGAAACAGAAAAGCTAAGTTGCCAAAGTTTGAGCAATCGATTTTTAAATTTTCGTTATCTTCCTCGAACGATAGTACTTTGTATGGAAATCCTGTGCGCAGAGGAACCGAATCGTGACTGGTCGCGCCCTTACTTTGTTTCGAGTCCGCTCAACAACTTAAGTGAGCTGCGGCTAGTCCGCGACAAGGTTGCTTGTCGGTAGCGACCCTTGCCATTGCTGAAGTTCCGCACTTTCGGCGCCATGGCAAGGGTGCTGCCGCAGGCAAGTTTCCCTGAAAAGCGTAGGGCAATAACGTACAAAGGAAGGAATCAAATAGAGGAAATAACGTTGCATTGATCGATTCACCTAAGATAGAGTATATTACAGAATAACTTGTTGCTGATCTAACAAAGTTTTCTAAACATGATCAGCGACAAGGGAAAGATAAGGGCGGCGGCCTAGTCCACGCGGTCGCCCTCGATCCGCTTCATCTTGTTCACCTTGTCCACAATGGGTGCGACAAGGGCTTTGAGCTCCTCCACGTTGGCTTCGGACGGCAAGGATCTGAGGACGCCGTTAAGGTTGAGGCCCGGGTTGCGGAAGGCCACCTTCATCAACACCTTCTCGAGGGCCCTGCACAAACTTGGCGCGATTCCTCGGCCAGCTGCTTCGGGACCTCCTCTCGAGTCGCGGAGGCCCGTCCACCACGCCTTTGAAGAATAGGCTAAGCTTGACGCTGGGTTGGAGATGCTCGTCGGAGGAGTACGCAAGGTCCGCCATCCCCAGCTCCATCATTTCGTTGTGGATGTCGGCGCGGTGTCCACAAGACCTTCGGTCCAGTGCTCCACGCTCTCCCTCAAGGTGTTCTCGACGGAGGCAGCATTCGCCAGCAGCTCCTCCTTGGCCTTGATCGCCTCCAACAAGCCCGCCTCCGCTCTGGCACCATCCAACGTCTGCGTCGAGTGGTCGATTTCAGCTGCAGATCCGCTTTGAGTCCTTGGCGGCGTCGAGCTCCTTGGCCTGTCGGTGAGGCGGACCTGCAGCTTCGCCCAGCGTGTAGGCGCCCTTCTCGCGCTCACGCTTGAGCACGGCAAGCTCTTCGCCGCTCTTCTTGAGGGTGGCCTCCAGTGCGCCACCTTCGCCTTTCAGCTCTTCCTTGGCGGCCTCGGCGGCGGCGGCGTCGCCTTCGCTTCACAAGCGCCCGTAAGCGACTCTTCACGCGGCAAGGTCCTCCTTGTGGCTGTCCAGTTGACCTTCCGCTGCGCCAACTCGCTTTCTGCGCGGCGAAGCTTCTCGGCAGCCGGCCGCTGCTCCTCATCATGCGGCCTTCTCAAGGATGAAGGCCGTGCGCTCTCGCGAGCTGCGCCCAGCGTCCGCCACGCGTCGCGAAGGGCTTCTTTGTTGGCGCCCGGAGCTCCTCGTGGCGCTTCTCCATGTCCGCTCCGCCCTCGCGACAAGGGCCTCCTGGGTCTCCAACTTGGCCTGCCGGGCGCGGTAGAGCGACAAAGAACTTCTTTTGCTCCTCCTCAGATTCACCGCCATCGCTGCTTGGCGCGTCCACCAGCGTCAGCCAATGGAGGCGAGTAGCTTCGCCGTCGAAGGTCTCGCCCTCGTTGGCGCCTGACCTCGGCTCCTGGGGAGCTTGATGAAGACGCCTTCGCCCGGCCTTGGTAGGCACGGGCTGGGGCTCCTCGAACTGGCGCCCATGGCGGCCAGAGGGAGTCGGCTGTCGGTGTAGCGCTTGCAGCTCCTGCGGCCCTCGGGGCCGTGGTCGACCGTCCGACCCCTCGCCGGCCCCTGCGTCGGCAGCCTCGGTGGCCTCCTCGCTAACAGGCTCGTCGGCGACGGCCTCTTCTTCCACGACGATGACCTCTTCTTCCTCGACGACGGCCTCGTCGGTGTTGCCGCGCGTTTCCTCCTCGCCGGCGATTTCAACCTCCATCGGGTCTGCGTCAGACGAAGAAAGAGCAGTCAAGCAGATATCCAAAAAAGAGAAACAAAAGAAAGCAAGCCCGAGGGAAAATTCCATGTAAGGGAGTTACCTACAGCGGAATCCGCAGCCACGGCCTCGACCACTGGAGGGTCGCTGGCGCCGTCCCTTGCCAGGGTAGCCTCCCTTGCCGGAGTAGCCTCCCTTGTCGGGGTGGCCTCCCTTGTCGGAGGGAGCTCCCTTGCCGGGGAGTCCTCCCTTGGCGGCGTAGTGGCAGCGGGCAGGATCTCGGAGGCGGCTTCCGAGCCCTCGATGAGACTGCTGCTTCCTGCACAAGCACACAGTCAAATATCAACAAAGAAGGCACCCCGCACGCCCAATAGCAAGAAGAAAACTGCACACTTACTCTGGGGGGCTGTCTGGGGCTGCTCTGGGAAGGGTTGCCGGGTCCGCAAAGCGGTCTCGGACGCGTCCCCCGTCGCCACGGGAGAATCGTCCTCAACGACGACCGTCGGGATCTTGGCCCTCTTCGCCGCTATCTGGGCCAGCGTCCTAAAAAGGAAAGAGTCCAGAACGAAGCAAATCAGATTCAAGATGAAGCAATAAAATTGAAGAAATACAAGCACAATCTCGAGAAGCTTACTATTCGCCTTCCTCCTCGAGCTGAGCGGAGAAATCAAACTCCAGCCCGCCTCCGGTGCGATGAGGCGGGGGAGTGGGCTCTCTTGGCCGCTTGGCGGAGGCGTCGGCGGCGGCCTGAGAAGATTCCGCCCCAGTTGTCGCTGCAGTTTGGGGCGCTCCCGCGGCAACCTCGCTTGCCGCGGTGGAGCGCGTCGAGCGGCGCTGCAGCTGTGGGCCGACCTGTCGCCCCGGCTCGTCTCCAGCCCTGCGGAGACGCCCCCTCGGCGGAGCCGGGGGCTCCGCTGGTGGCAAGTCGCTTGGCGGCAGGGAAGAAGCGCCCTCAGCGGGTCCACTCATCCCGGCCTCGAGCTCCACAAGCTCGTCCTCGCCGGCGACCTCCCCTCGCTCAGCAGAGCTTGCCGCCTTCACCGCGTCCGCCTCCTCCACGGTGAACCCGAAGGCTCCAGCGGCAGCGGCTACTGCCGCCTCCTCCGCTCTGGTGGCGATCCACGCCATCTCCTGCTCGGTGGTGTCTTGGGTGAGCCTCTTCTGCTCGTCGGAGCGGATCGGCACCTCTTGCAAGTTGTCGAAGAATTGCTGCACGACCTCGTCGGGGGGCTCTTGCCAGGTCGGGACGATCCCGTGGGAGTCGCACAGTGGCATCATGGCGCGGATGCGGTCGAGCGCCGAAGTTGTTGCCTGATGGGGCGACCCCTCGCGGCAACCTGAACCACTCTGGATGTTTGGGGTCGTTCTTAAACAGCTCGAGCAGCACTGAATCCAGCTCCATGACGGCGAAGTTCCAATTCAGGCCCGGGCGCAGCCTCATGATGTCCGCCGCATTTTGGAACTCCCAAGCAGGCCTCCTCCTTTCCTACAAGGGAGCGATGCGGCGGCGAATGAAGTCTGCGCCAACTGCGCCAACAGTTAATCCGGCAACCCTGAGGCGCAGAATTCGGGTCACAGCTATCTTCAGCCTCGCGTCCTCCAGCGCCAAGTTACTCCAATCCTTGCCGCGCGCAATTGGGGTTTGGCGCACGGCGGTGAAGGGCTGTGGGTCCTCCTCTACGACCCAGCACCAGTTGGCTCTCCACTCCTCCCACTTGTTCCGGAACTCCCCTCTAGGTAGGCCTCTTTCTTGCCGATCCTAGAGACCTGTGCTATCCCTCCCAAGAAGGGCTCTCCTCTCTCGACGCTGGGAACAAAGAAATGGCGGAAGAGTGCCACGTTCGGGTGGACTCGACAAAGTTTTCGCACAATGCGAATACTGACATGGTCAAGATGGCGTTGGGGGTGAAATCAATGAGGCGGAGGCCAATGGTGTTCATTATGTCGCAAAAGAACTTCGGAATACGGGCGGGCAAAGACCGCAATAGAAGAAAAGGGCGAAGAAAGGGTACCTGTTGGGGCCAGATCAGCGGCGGAGGCGGGGAGCACCCTCGTGCGCGGATGCGCCCGAGTCTCCGTCGACCAGAAAAGATAGTAGACGTCCCGCAGCTCCCGTGCGCCGAGCTGCGGGGGGGAGACGGCTCACTCCTTGCGCAGCACCGCGAGCCGCTGCGCCTCGGCCGACTTGACGCCCTTCTCCTTATCGGCCTTCGGGGCCATGGCGAGGGGGGCGGAGGAGGTCGACGGCGGTGAGTGTGCTTGTGGCGAAAAGGGCGGGCGCGTTGCTCTCTTCGACCGGAGAAGACGAAGGAGCGGCGGTGGTTTCTTGACAAGACGGCAATGGCAGGAGTGGTCGGCCTGCCTCTCGCTTCCTCCGCTTATAAAGGGGAGGAGGGGCGGACGCCCGCTTATATTAATAAAGAACCCCCACGACCGCACTCCACGATCTTCGCACGACGCCACGCCCAAAGGCGTGCCGTTAGTGGGGATCGTGGTGGGTCCGGGCGAAGGCGGCGTGGTCGAGGCCGCGTGTCGTCTGCGATTACGCCTGGGCCTGGCCCGACAAGCGCTTCGGCACCGTATGCGGCCCAGCCGGGGGCTCTGCCGGTGTACTAGAGTAGGGGTACCCTAGTATCCCGTACTCATGCACGGACAGTTGCAGCACCCCGCGGCAAGGTCTGCCTCGTCACCGCCAATCTCCTCCGTGGCTCCCTTGGAGCCATTCCAGAACAAAGTATTATATTGAGAAGACAAGGTCCCGACAAGAGGAGCTTGTCGGGAAAGCCGCCTGTGCACGCAGAAGACAAGGCCCGGCAAGAGGAGCTTGCCGGGAAGGCCCGGAGCGCGACAAGCCTCCGGGCGCGACAAGGATTCGGCCGCGGCAAGGCGCTTGCCGCGGCATGCAACTTCTCTCCGTCTCCGCTCCAGCTCACCCAGCGACGTGTCGCCATGGGACCGTTCCATGGGCGCGTGTCGAGCAGCTGTGCAGCCAGCGGAGAGCAGCGATGAGCGGCGCTGACAGGTTTGCCATCGTGGCGAGCGGAGGCGCACCTGACGGTCTCTGTTACACTGTTTGGGCGACAAGGACAGGCATTTATTGCCTTTGTCCCTTGCCGTCAAAGTTAGGTATTTTGCACTGTACACTGTTCAAGTAGGTGTACCAACCCCTGTTTTTACATTTGTACCCCCGCCTATGTTGCCACCTGTCGGAGACCCCTTGAGCATATAAAAGGAGGCCCGAGTGCAACGTAGAAAGGGTTCGGTTCGCACCTTCCGCAAGGTTCGGCTCACGCTAGGTTTTGTAGCTCGCATTGCTCCCTAGCAAGAACACAATAGATCAAACAAGCAGTAGTAGGAGTTTTATCTCTCCGGAGAGCTCCGAAGCTGGGTAAACCACCCGCGTGCATCGCCTTGATCCGCTCTTCGTGCGACCTCCGCCCCCCTCCGAACCACAAGGGGCCTGCTCCGCCGGCCCCATAGGTGTCCGCGGGTACGATCAGCCTCCCCGACATGCTGTCGTAGAAGTGTTCCATGACATTACCAAAATTATCATCAGGAAGTGTCCACTTCCATGACGATAAATGGCGCGTCATGGAAGTGCTTTCGTCAAGGGTGACCGAGACATGGCATTGATACGTCTCCAACGTATCTATAATTTTTTATTGCTCCATGCTATATTATCTACTGCTTTGGACCATATTGGGCTTTATTTTCCACTTTTATATTACTTTTGGGACTAACCTATTAACCGGAGGCCCAACCCGGAATTGCTGTTTTTTGCCTATTTCAGTGTTTTGAAGAAACGGAATATCAAACGGAGTCCAAACGGAATGAAACCTTCGGGAACGTGATTTTCTCACAGAATATGATCCAGAAGACTTCGACCCCACGTCAAGAAAAGAAGGGAGGCAGCCACGAGGGTGGAGGGCGCCCCCCTAGGGCGTGCTCCCCTGCCTCGTGGGCCCCCTTTGCTCCACCGATGTACTCCTTCCTCCTATATATACCTACGTACCCCCAAACGACCAGATACGGAGCCAAAAACCTAATTCCACCGCCGCAACTTTCTATATCCATGAGATCCCATCTTGGGGCTTGTTCCAGAGCTCCGCCGAAAGGGGAATCCACCACGGAGGGCTTCTACATCGTCATAGCCCTTCCGATGAAGTGTGAGTAGTTTACCTCAGACCTTCGGGTCCATAGTTAGTAGCTAGATGGCTTCTTCTCTCTTTTTGGATCTCAATACAATGTTCTCCCCTCTCACGTGGAGATCTATTCGATGTAATCTTCTTTTTGCGGTGTGTTTGTTGAGACCGATGAATTGTGGGTTTATGATCAAGATTATCTATGAACAATATTTGAATCTTCTCTGAATTCTTTTATGTATGATTGGTTATCTTTGCAAGTCTCTTCAATTATCAGTTTGATTTGGCCTACTAGATTGGTTTTTCTTGCAATGGGAGAAGTGCTTAGCTTTGGGTTCAATCTTGCGGTGTCCTTTCCCAAAGGATGAGGGGCAGCAAGGCACGTATTGTATTGTTGCCATCGAGGATAACAATATGGGGTTTTTATCATATTGCATGAATTTATCCCTCTACATCATGTCATCTTGCTTAAGGCGTTACTCTGTTTTCTTGAACTTAATACTCTAGATGCATGCTGGATAGCGGTCGGTCGATGAGTGGAGTAATAGTAGTAGATGTAGGCAGGAGTCGGTCTACTTGTCTTGGACGTGATGCCTATATACATGATCATACCTAGATATTCTCATAACTATGCTCAATTCTGTCAATTTCTCAACAGTAATTTGTTCACCCACCGTAGAATACTTATGCTCTTGAGAGAAGCCACTAATGAAATATATGCCCCCTGGGTCTATCTTAATCATATTAATCTTCCTACGCTTTATTATTGCTTTGCTTTTTACCTTGCTTTTATTTTACTTTGCATCTTTATACCAAAAATAACAAAAATATTATCTATCACCTCTATCAGATCTCACTCTCGTAAGTGACCGTGAAGGGATTGACAACCCCTAATCGCGTTTGTTGCGTGGAGCTATTTGCTTTGTGTAGGTACGAGCGACTCGTGCGTGGCCTCCTACTGGATTGATATCTTGGTTCTCAAAAACTGAGGGAAATAATTATGCTACTTTGCTGCATCATCCTTTCCTCTTCGGGGAAATCCAAGGCAGTGCTCAAGAGGTAGCAAGAAAATTTTTTGGCGCCGTTGCCGGGGAGTCTATGCAAAAGTCAACATACGAAGTACACATCACAACCCCTTATCTCTTGCATTACATTATTTGTCATTTGCCTCTCGTTTTCCTCTCCCCCACTTCACCCTTGCCGTTTTATTCGCCCTCTCTTTTCCGTTTGCCTTTTTTCTCCTTGCTTTTTGTTTGCTCGTGTGTTGGATTGCTTGCTTGTCACGATGGCTCAAGATAATACCAAATTGTGTGACTTTACCAATACCAACAATAATGATTTCCTTAGCACTCCGATTGCTCCTCTTACCAACACTGAATCTTGTGAAATCAATACTGCTTTGTTGAATCTTGTTATGAAAGATCAATTTGCCGGCCTTCCTAGTGAAGATGTCGCTACTCATCTGAATAGCTTCGTTGATTTGTGTGATATGCAAAAGAAGAAAGATGTTGATGATGATATTGTTAAATTGAAGCTATTTCCTTTTTCGCTTAGAGATCGCGCTAAAGCTTGGTTTTCGTCTTTGCCTAAAAATAGTATTGATTCTTGGAACAAGTGCAAAGATGCTTTTATCTCTAAGTATTTTCCTCCTGCTAATATCATCTCTCTTATAAACGATATTATGAATTTTAAGCAACTTGATCATGAACATGTTGCACAAGCTTGGGAGAGAATGAAATTAATGATACGTAATTGCCCTACTCATGGTTTGAACTTGTGGATGATTATACAAAAAATTTATGCAGGATTGAATTTTGCTTCTAGAAATCTTTTAGATTCGGCCGCGGGAGGCACTTTTATGGAAATCACTTTAGGAGATGCTACTAAACTCCTAGATAATATTATGGTTAATTATGCTCAATGACACACTGAAAGATCTACTAATAAAAAAAGTGCATGCGATAGAAGAAATTAATGTTTTGAGTGGAAAGATGGATGAACTTATGAAATTATTTGCTAATAAGAGTGTTTCTTATGATCCTAATGATATGTCTTTGTCTACTTTGATTGAGAATATTAATGAATCTATGGATGTGAATTTTGTTGGTAGGAATAATTTTGGTAACAACGCGTATAGAGGGAATTTTAATCCTAGGCCTTATCCTAGTAATCCTTCTAATAATTATGGAAATTCCTACAACAACTCTTATGGAAATTTTAATAAGATGCCCTCTGAATTTGAGAATAATGCTAAAGAGTTTATGAATTCACAAAAGAATTTTAATGCTTTGCTTGAAGAGAAATTGCTTAAAGTTGATGAATTAACTAGGAACGTTGATAGAATTTCTCTTGATGTTGATTCTTTAAAGCTTAGATCTATTCCTCCTAAGCATGATATCAATGAGTCTCTCAAATCCATGAGAATTTCCATTGATGAGTGCAAGGAAAGAACCGCTAGGATGCGGTACTGAAAGATGCCTTTATTAAAGCGTGTTCTTCCAATTTCGATGAAAATCAAGATGAAGATCTAAAAGTTATTGATGTGTCCCCTATTAAATATTTGTTTTGCAATATGAATCTTGATAATGATGGGACTGAATATGATCCACCTTTACCTAGAAGGCGTTCCAAAAATTGAGTATTTAGATCTTGATGATAAAATTGATAAAAGTGGGATTAAAGAAAGCAAAACCCTAGATGTTGCTAAACCCACTATTTTGGATTTCAAGGAATTTAATTATGAAAGTTGCTCTTTAATTTATTGTATTTCCTTGTTGCAATCCGTGCTAAATTCTCCTCATGCTTATAGTCAAAATAAAGCCTTTACCAAACATATCATTGATGCATTGATGCAATCTTATGAAGAAAAACTTGAGTTGGAAGTTTCTATCCCCAGGAAACTCCATGATGACTGGGAACCTACTATTAAAATTAAAATTAAAAAATATGAGTTTCATGCTTTGTGTGATTTGGGTGCTAGTGTCTCTACTATTCCCAAAACTTTGTGTGATTTGCTAGATTTCCGTGATTTTGATGATTGCTCTCTAAACTTGCATCTTGGAGTTCCACTATTAAAAAGCCTATGGGAAGAATTAATGATGTTCTTATTGTTGCAAATAGGAATTATGTGCCCGTAGATTTTATCGTTCTTGATATATATTGCAATCCTTCATGTCCTATTATTCTTGGTAGACCTTTCCTTAGAATGATTGGTGCAATTATTGATATGAAGGAAGGGAATATTAGACTCCAATTTCCATTAAAAAAAGGCATGGAACACTTCCCTAGAAAGAAAATAAAATTACCATATGAATCTATCATGAGAGCCACTTATGGATTGCCCACCAAAGATGGCAATACTTAGATCTATCCTTGCTTTTATGCCTAGCTAGGGGCGTTAAACGATAGCGCTTGTTGGGAGGCAACCCAATTCTATTTTTAGTTTTTTTTGCCTTTTCTTCTGTTTCAGAATAAATAATCCATCTACCTTCTGTTTAGATGTGGTTTTATGTTTTAATTAGTGTTTGTGCCAAGTTAAACCTATAGGATCTTCTTGGATGATAGTTATTTGATCTTGCTATAATTTCCAGAAACTTTCGGTTCACGAAAACAATTGTTAAAAATCACAAGAATGTGATAAAATAGTGATTCTAATTGCCGCTGATCAATAAACAAATTTCCTAGGTCTTACTATTGTGGCTGAATTTTTGGAGTTCCAGAAGTTTGCGTTAGTTACAGATTACTACAGACTGTTCTGTTTTTGACCGATTCTGTTTTTCGTGTGTTGTTTGCTTATTTTGATGAATCTATGGCTAGTAAAATAGTTTATAAACCATACAGAAGTTGGAATACAGTATGTTTAACACCAATATGAATAAAGAATTATTTCATTACAGTACCTTGAAGTGGTCTTTTGTTTTCTTTCGCTAACGGAGCTCACGAGATTTCTGTTGAGTTTTGTGTTGTGAAGTTTTCAAGTTTTGGGTGAAATCTTCTGATGGATTATGGAACAAGGAGTGGCAAGAGACTAAGCTTGGGGATGCCCATGGCACCCCCAAGATAATCTAAGGACACCAAGTAGTCAAAGCTTGGTGATGCCCCGGAATGCATCCCCTCTTTCGTCTACTTCCATCGGTAACTTTACTTGGAGCTATATTTTTATTCACCACATGATATGTGTTTTGCTTGGAGCGTCTTGTATGATTTGAGTCTTTGCTTTTTAGTTTACCACAATCATCCTTGCTGTACACACCTTTTGAGAGAGCCATACATGAATTGGAATTGTTAGAATACTCTATGTGCTTCACTTATATCTTTTGAGCTATATAGTTTTGCTCTAGTGCTTCACTTATATCTTTTAGAGCACGGTGGTGGATTTGTTTTATAGAAACTATTGATCTCTCATGCTTCACTTAGATTATTTTGAGAGTCTTAAATAGCATGGTAATTTGCCTAATAATAATAATAAGCTTGGTATTCAAGATTTGTAAAACTTTCTTTTGAGTGCGTTGAATACTAAGAAAAGTTTGATGCTTGATAATTGTTTTGAGATATGGAGGTGATAATATCAAAGTCGTGCTAGTTGAGTAGTTGTGAATTTGAGAAATGCTTGTGTTGAAGTTTGCAAGTCCCGTAGCATGCAAGTATGGTAAACGTTATGTAACAAATTTGAAACATGAGGTGTTATTTGATTGTCCTCCTTATGAGTGGCGGTCGGGGACGGCGATGGTATGTTCCTACCACTCTATCCCCTAGGAGCATGCGCGTAGTGCTTTGGTTTTTTATGGCTTGTAGATTTTTGCAATTAGTATATGAGTTCTTTATGACTAATGTTGAGTCCATGGATTATACGCACACTCACCCTTACATCATTGCTAGCCTCTTCGGTACCGTGCATTGTCCTTTCTCACATTGAGAGTTGGTGCAAACTTCGTCGGTGCATCCAAACCCCGTGATATGATCTGGCTTTCACACATAAACCTCCTTATATCGTCCTCAAAATAGCCACCATACCTACCTATTATGGCATTTCCATAGCCATTCCGAGATATATTGCCATGCAACTTTCCACCATACCGTTTGTCATGACACATTCATCATTGTCATATTGCTTAGCATGATCATGTAGTTGACATAGTATTTCTGGCAAAGCCACCGTTCATAATTCTTTCATCCATGTCACTCTTGATTCATTGCATATCCCGGTACACCGCCAGAGGCATTCATATAGAGTCATACTTCGTTCTAGTATCGAGTTGTAATCATTGAGTTGTAAATAAATAGAGGTGTGATGATCATCATTTTCTAGAGCATTGTCCCAAGTGAGGAATAAAAAAAGTAAAGGCCATAAAAAAAGAGAAAGGCCACAAAAAATGAGAGAAAAAGAGAGAAGGGACAATGCTACTATCCTTTGCCACACTTGTGCTTCAAAGTAGCACCATAATCTTCATGATAGAGAGTCTCTTGTTTTGTCACTTTCATATACTAGTAGGAATTTTTCATTATAGAACTTGGCTTGTATATTCCAACAATGGGCCTCCTCAAGTGCCCTAGGTCTTCGTGAGCAAGCAAGTTGGATGCACACCCACTTAGTTTCTTTTGTTGAGCTTTCATACATTTATAGCTCTAGTGCATCCGTTGCATGGCAATCCCTACTCCTTGCATTAACATCAATCGATGGGCATCTCCATAGCCTATTGATTAGCCTCGTTGATGTGAGACTTTCTCCTTTTTGTCTTCTCCACATAACCCCCATCATCATATTCTATTCCACCCATAGTGCTATATCCATGGCTCACGCTCATGTATTGCGTGAAGGTTTATAAGTTTGAGATTACTAAAGTATGAAATAATTGCTTGGCTTGTCATTGGGGTTGTGCATGACAAGAACACTCTTGTGTGATGAAAATGGAGCATGACCAAACTATATGATTTTGTAGGGATGAACTTTCTTTGGCCATGTTATTTTGAGGTGACATAATTGCTTAGTTAGTATGCTTGAAGTATTATTATTTTTATGTCAATATGAACTTTTGTCTTGAATCTTTCGGATCTGAATATTCATACCACCATTAAGAAGAATAACATTGAAATTATGCCAAGTAGCACTCCGCATCAAAAATTCTCTTTTTATCATTTACCTACTCGAGGACGAGCAGGAGTTAAACTTGGAGATGCCTGATACGTCTCCAACGTATCTATAATTTTTGATTGCTCCATTCTATACTATCTACTGTTTTGGACCATATTGGGCTTTATTTTCCACTTTTATATTACTTTTGGGACTAACCTATTAACCGGAGGCCCAGCCCAGATTGCTGTTTTTTGCCTATTTCGGTGTTTCGAAGAAACGGGATATCAAATGGAGTCCAAACGGAATGAAACCTTCGGGAACGTGGTTTTCTCACCAAATATGATATAGGATACTTGGACCCCACGTCAAGAAAGAAGGGAGGTGGCCACGAGGGTGGAGGGCGCCCCCCCTAGAGCGCCCCCTGCCTCGTGGGCCCCCCTTTGTTCCACCGACGTACTCCTTTCTCCTATATATACCTACGTACCCCCAAACAATCAGATACGGAGCCAAAAACCTAATTCCACCGCCGCAACTTTCTGTATCCACGAGATCCCATCTTGGGGCTTGTTCCGGAGCTCCGCCGGAAGGGGAATCCACCACGGAGGGCTTCTACAACGTCATAGCCCTTCCGATGAAGTGTGAGTAGTTTACCTCAGACCTTCGGATCCATAGTTAGTAGCTAGATGGCTTCTTCTCTCTTTTTGGATCTCAATACAATGTTCTCGCCCTCTCTCGTGGAGATCTATTCGATGTAATCTTCTTTTTGCAGTGTGTTTGTTGAGACCGATGAATTGTGGGTTTATGATCAAGATTATCTATGAACAATATTTGAATCTTCTCTGAATTCTTTTATGTATGATTGGTTATCTTTGCAAGTCTCTTTGAATTATCAGTTTGGTTTGGCCTACTAGATTGGTTTTTCTTGCAATGGGAGAAGTGCTTAGCTTTGGGTTCAATCTTGCGGTGTCCTTTCCCAGTGACAGTAGGGGCAGCAAGGCATGTATTGTATTTTTTGCCATCGAGGATAACAAGATGGAGGTTTTTATCATATTGCATGAATTTATCCCTCTACATCATGTCATCTTGCTTAAGGCGTTACTCTGTTTTTCTTGAACTTAATACTCTAGATGCATGCTTTGGATAGCGGTCGATGAGTGGAGTAATAGTAGTAGATGCAGGTGAGTCGGTCTACTTGTCTCGGACGTGATGCTATATACATGATCATACCTAGATATTCTCATAACTATGCTCAATTCTGTCAATTGCTCAATAGTAATTTGTTCACCCACCGTAGAATACTTATTTTCTTGAGAGAAGCCACTAGTGAAATCTATGGCCCCGGGTCTATCTTAATCATATTAATCTTCCTACACTTTATTATTGCTTTTCTTTTTACCTTGCCTTTTATTTTACTTTGCATCTTTATACCAAAAATATTATCTATCATCTCTATCAGATCTCACTCTCGTAAGTGACCGTGAAGGGATTGACAACCCCTAATCGTGTTGGTTGCGTGGAGCTATTTGCTTTGTGTAGGTACGAGGGACTCCCGTGTGGCCTCCTACTGGATTGATACCTTGGTTCTCAAAAACTGAGGGAAATACTTACGCTACTTTGCTGCATCATCCTTTCCTCTTCGGGGAAATCCAACGCAGTGCTCAAGAGGTAGCAGGCATCCACTGTAACGGGCCGCCGTTAAGCTATCGGGTCTGGTTTTGGATCCGATAACCCGCTAACAGCCCGGACCAATGAGGATTTTTCACGTGTAAAATTCTCATTGGCTGGAGGAAACACGTGTTGGCTCACCGTTGGGACAGATGTCATCCATTCATTGGACGGGAGGCGCCTATTATACGTCGACACATGGCACGACCCAACAGAGGCCCATTCCGGTGAAAAGGTCGGCCCGTTTGACTTGGTTAAAAGGTAACGGGTCGGCCCACGGAAAGCCTATTAACAGCATGTTCGTATATAGCCCATTTACGGCCCGCTAACTCATGGACCGTTATGGCCTATCGGAATTAAGCCCAGTAGCTTCATCTGGGCCGTCCAATATGATTCCAGCCCGTTGCAACTTCCGGCCCATGTATGGCCCATGATGTCTTTCGACCTATACGAGGCCATTTGTAACTCTTGGCCCATTAACGACCCATGGTGAATCTGGCCCGCAATGAACAGTGTACCGCTTTATACCCATCAATGAGCCATTATTCCATTGGGTCGTTTCCAACCCGTGTTATCTTTCGGCCTTCTTAGGGCCCATTTATTCTTGGGCTCATTTTCAGCATTCGGTTACTTATGGCCCGTTAATCCGTTGGGCCATTTTCATAGCGTCATCAAAAACGGCCGATTAACGATGGCCCATTATTGTCGACCCATGAATGGACGATTCCAAATCTAGCCCGTTTACGGCCCATAATGCGGTCCGTTATCGGCCCATGTTTGGTCTATTGATCATACGACCCGTAGAAGGCCCATTGATGCTACGGCCCATAGAAGGCCCATTGTTTCTATGGCCCTTAGAAGGCCCATTGTTTCTATGGCCCGTAGGAGGCCCATGGTAACTACAGTAAATATGTAGCCCATGGTTATTGTGTCCTAGTTTTAAAAAATAGGTTATTGCGGTGACTAGCAAACCGCGGGAAAATAACTACACTGACTAAAAGCAAACAAATAAACAAGACAACAAGCAAATAAATAAGCAAGCAACTTATGCTAGGCTATCACGGCTATTACACATATTACATCCACTCGGCATCAAAGTTTGCCACCAGTGCAAATATAGGGAACAAAGTAGCATATCATATACACTGGTTGTCAAAGTTGGCGACCAGCGCAAATAAACGCCACAAAGAAAACACGCCCGTAACTGAAACCACTTGTAAGAGCTCAAGAAACAAAATCTCGGGTACCCATAATGTCGGCAAGATGCTTAGCAAGCTTATTAACTTTCTCTTATTTGGCACTTAAAACCTCCAGTAGCTTGTCGTTGCACGAAAGTATGCATCTGCATTCTGCAGGACTTCCTCGATCCTTGACTTCCTATCGCAAAGACATCCGATTGATGTCTTTCAACTTGAAGCTTAGACTCAAGAAGACGAACTGATTCAGCAAATGAAGTTCAAGAGCTTGTGCCGAAGAGTGTCAAGTAACTCGAACACTACATCAAGACATGACTTTTGGGTTCTCTCACTGTCATCAAGATAGTTTTTATCAGCTTTCTTGGAGACCAACAGGGATGTCTCACTATCTTGAACCTTATCTGCATTACTTCCTTTACCATTGCATAACGGGGTATTGTTCTCCAATATTTTGTCCGCGTTCTAAAAGAGAAACAAGCAGACACATCACATGCTTACCATGTTGTATATGAAACTCATTTTGGTAAATCAGTTCACTAGTAAAGTGGTCAGGATAACAACATGAAACAAACATATATCTATGTACCATGGTCACTTTATGGTCTATATCATTCTAGTTTTTGTTGCCAAATCAAGATAGAGACATAGTTCAAATAATATTTGTTCAAGACAAAGCAGAATAGACATAATATAAGTGTGGGAAACTATAGAGCAATAACAACACTTGTAATGTGCATGACATGATAACATAACTGTTTATTCATTTGGAACTGAAATCAAATAGAGCAAGTTACAACAGCAAACCAGTTAAAGAAACAGGTTTAAAACATACTTGTTGTGCCATTGGAGTTTCAATTCCATCCTTCAAATTTGAAAATAGTTGATATGAGTAAATACAGTGATGCAAGAGCAAAGGAGTATGAACCATAGCTACGTAACACGACACGAGAACAATTCTTCTCCTCCTTTAAGCGTTGAGTTGGGATTCGGAGTGGTGGTCCTCGTGCTTTGGGCACTGCAGTTCCCTTACTAACTGCTCGTGTTTGGGTGCTCTGTGGTGGAGACGGTGCTGTGTCAACTGGAAATGGGTTACTATCTGGTGGGGTTGGGGTTAGAAGGGGTGTAGCTGGTTCTCTGTCCAACTGGGTAGGGGTACAATATGTGAGAGTCTGGTTTATGTGTGGTGGGGCTGGTTCTTGGGAAAGTACAACCGTGGTTCTATCTACATCAATTGGTAGCACTATCTTTTCTGAAGACCGTGTTGTTACTCCCTTAGATATTTCCATCACCCTCTCCAATTCAAATGGCTGATAAACAAGAAAAGTAATTGAATGTACAGACATTGTATGATAGACAGGTGCAATGGGTAGTGGGAAATAAAAGAGGGCATGAAATAATGCAAATTTATGTTGTCTAATCAAACAAGATAGCATGACACAATTTCACATATATGATGGCTAACTAAACATGATAGCATGACACAATTTCGCATTATGATGGCTAACTTAAAAAGATGGAAAGACATAGTTCAAAATATGATGACTATCTAAACAAGATGACATGATATAACTATATAATGTGTTTATTAAATAGGTTGGCATACCATAATTCACATACATGCCGCCTATGGAAACATGATAGCATGATATAATTCACGGATAGAATGACATAATTCAAAATATGATGACTGTAAACACTAAACGGGATGAGATTATATAACTATATGATGTCTTTATTAAATGGGTTGCCATGCCATAATTCAGATAGATGTTGTGTATGTAAACATGATGGCATGATATAATTCAAATATATGATTTATATAGTAATCAAGTAAGCAGATGGCAATCCATATATGATGTAAAAACTAAGCAATGCAAGACAACATGCATGACATGGGTAATATAACCCTACCAAGTTTGAGCATAGACCTCAGGGGGGAAATAGGACTGGTCATCAGTCTCTGAATCCTCCTCTGAGGAGCTCTTCAGAACCGACAAGATGTCTGCTTCAGCAGGTACAATTGTCTACTCTGAATACCTTGTTTTCACTCCAGATACTTTCATCGCCGCTTTAAATGGTTGATGCACAGGAAGAGTAGTTGAATATACAAACGTTGTCGACAAATGGAACACGTAATACAAAAAATGATAGCATGATATAATTCACATACATGATGATTGGCTAAACAGCATGGCATTGCATAATTCACATATATAATGCCTTTGCAACGAGATATCATTGCATAATTCACATATATAATGTCTTGCAACAAGATGGAAATGCATAATTCACATATATGGTAATTAGACACTAAATAGGTGGCATTCACACAAAGCATGTCTAAACTAATCAAACGACATAGCAATGCAAGACACCATACGCACGATATGAGAAACATAACCCTGCCAAGTTAGAGCATACACCTCGGGGGGGAAATAGGAATGTTCATCTGTCTCTGAATCCTCCTCTGAGGAGCTATCCATAACCAGCGAGATATGCGCTTCATCAGATAGCATAGTCTGCTCTGAAGACCTTGTTTTCACTCCAGAATTTTCCATCACCGTGTCAAATGGCTGATGCACACGAAGAGTAGTTCAATGTACTAACATTGTTGACAAATGTAATACGTAACGAAAAAAGGATGGCCTGATATAATTCACATATAAGATGACTGGCTAAGCAGGATGGCATTGCAAAATTCACATATATGATGCCTGGCTAAACAAGATGGCGTTGCATAATTCACATAAACGATGAATAACTAAACAGAGGGTATTCACACAAAGCATGTCTAAACTAAGCAGATGACATATTTGATGTATAAAGTAAGCAATGCAAGGCACCATATGAATGATATAACCAACATCAGCATGCCAAGTTAGAGCGAAGACCTCTGGGGGTAAATAGGAGTGGTCTTCTCCTTCTGAATCCCCCTCGGAACAGATATCTTCCTCTCGATTACAATCCGAAATGGGTGGAGGGGTCTGCCTCTGCGCCTACCATGGAGCGACGTCTGCATGAAATTTTAATGTCACGCAAGGCTCGTCTCTTTTGCTCTACATGTTCAGTTCCATTGTGTACAATAACTGACATACATAGGAATAAAACATAGTGAGATTATGTAAGGAGTGCATGCAGAAATCCAGAGTGATGGTAGCTACCTGTGGATAGACCCAAAACCAATGATAGCAGGAAGATAATATCTTCAGTTAAAAAATACAAATAAGGGATTCTTTACTGTTTGTTTCCCACCCAACATGAAACTCATAGTAGACACCAGAGATTAACCAGATAGTAGATAGATACTATTGATTGCGGCCCGATATAAAATTCTACAACCATTTAAAAACTCAACTTTGACCATTAGTTTGGAGCTGACTCAGAGTCTAATCGGTGAACAGGACGATAAAGTAGCATGTAATATTAAGTGATGCATAACATAAGCAGACACGAAAGAGTGCGACCTCTCTTGCGGACCCGTGTAGTCCTCGAGGTCATCTGCTCGGTTGATGATGGTAATGCAGTTGTCATGGCTGCCCGCGGCGGGGAATAAGATCTGAGGCGGCGAAAGACAGTCTGGAGGCCGGATCCCTGCTGTGCTGGACCCTTCTGTCATTGGAGCAGCTGAGTTGGGGTGGATGACGGTGCAGCAGGAGCAGGACAAACCATACAATGTTTTCTTTGACAACTATCTGTAAGAGAAGTAATTATGTAAGGGCTTGTTTGAATTGGAGGATTCTAACAACGCAGGGATAGGAAATACACAGTAATAGGATAGGAATGCACGTGCAAAACAGAGAATTTAAAAACACAAGCTTTCTGCCAATCTGGGTGTGTGGTTCACAAGAATTGGTAGATCATAGGATGCAAAGAAGCATGGTGAGATTAAGTCAAACCATAAGAAAATGTATGGTTATATGCTATTATGCTACTATCTCTTAGTCTTGTGATTCATGAATAGGAATTTGAAAAGGAGGACAAGTGGATATTAAAATTCCTACGGTTTTTCTTTCAAAGAGACACTAAAGGAACAAATCCTAAAGTTTTCCTTTGCTCCATTCCTTTGAACCAAATGCATGAATAGTAGTACCATAGGAAACTTTCCAATTCCTATGTTTTTCCTTCACTTTTCCTTTCAAGCACTGGCAATTCTAGTAGGCAGGCTTGAGCAAGGAAAAGCCTACACTCAAAAAATGTTTTTGTTCTACTTCTACTACTTTTAACCCAGGTCACTGCCCTACTAGCTCAACTCCCAGGTCCATCGACAAATGCACAGCTCAAACGCGCAGAGATGAATAATGATGGCGTTCAAGAGAGTCCATCACGGATAGCTAAGTTGACTGGTACCTCAGTGCTTGTCATATAGTAGGAGAAACTAATCGTATGTCACATGACTACGTGTGCTCAGTGGACAATATATATATATATATATATATATATATAGAACATGTAGAGTAAAAAAGAGATGCAACAAGTGTACAACCTCTTTGGTGAAGCCATGTCGATCTCAGCGTGATTGGCTTGGTCGGTGAGGATGTTCCAGCTGACTTGGCTGTCGGAGGAGGGGAAGAACATCTTAGGCATCTTGAGATGGAGCCCGGGGTACTGCTCTGCTGTGATGGAGGGTTTCGTCGTTGGAGCAGCTCCGGTGAGTTGTACGACACCGAGGCTGAAGCAGGACAAGAGAGACAACGTTAACCTGATGGAATTGTAATAGCACTCCAATATATGACGTAATCTACACAACCACAAAGTGCTAGATGTAAAATACATCAGCCGCTCATCTCTGAACATAACTGTCAAAACTGAATTTAACTATCGAAACTGAACTTAACTATCGAAACTGTATTTTGCTGTCGAAACTGAATTTTACTATCGAAACTAAATGCACTAGTAGCAGAAAAGCAGTAGCAGAATACAGGCGAGAGTCATGCAGCTGGTCGTAGCAAAGATCGGTCGATCGACACCACCGGCCAAACCGCCGCCCCCACCACCATGGGTCGGCGGTGCGCTGCCGCTCACGTCCGCTGCCGCCTGCCATCCCTCTAGGCCCCCATGTCGAGCTTTTCTCCGCAATCCCCACGCCACCGCCCACCACATGGCGACCACCGCCCCACTGAAGAACCCTAAGATAGAGAGTGGGGTACCTCTCTGGCGACCCCCCCTCTCCACGACTGTTAGTTCTTCCTTAACTCCAACGAGCCCCCCACCCCCTGAAAATCGACTAACCCAAAAAAGTCGACTCAGTCGGCTGAAGTGTAGCCAAATCGGAGCAGCATCACAAGCAAGAGCAAGAGCGAGAGCAGCAGCACGAGAAAGAGCAAGAGCAATAGCAAGAGCAGAGAAGCAACACAAGAAAGAGCTAAAGCATCAGCAACTCCTACTAATGTGGACGTCGCCGCCGAGGGAGCGACGCCGTGGAGGAAGTGGTCGGCGATGCCGCCGTGGATGGAGCCGCGCCATGTCGGCTCGGGACCGAGCGCCGGCAGCACCATGAGATCGAATCAAGAAGAAAATGCGGCGGTTAGTGTACAACCTCTTTGGTGGCGCCGATTAGGCCTGGGCTTCATCCGGCGAAACAGTGATGATGCTTCTCTTCCGGTAGTGCAGGTGAAGACGGCGGTGTGGGAATGGAGGTGGCGCAAAAGATGAGGGGAACGTCGAGGCAGCTCCTTGGAGGTGGAGGACGGGGTGGCTAAACCGGCGGGACGACGAGATCGACGACGGATCCTCATCCGGTATGGTGGATGAGGGACGTTGAGGTGTTGCTGTGGATGAAGTCGTCGGGGAAGAGCCTCCGACTGAGTGGCGGACGGAGGAGGGTGTGGGGCTTCGCGGGTTTTCGCGGCCTCGGTGTACGAATGGGTGGGCTGATGGGATGGGAGTGGGGAACCATGGCTTAGGGACGCGCTTGCCCAAAATGTGGGGTAAGTTACGGAAGTACCCCCACCGATTTGTGCTAGGCGGTTCTTTCGGTTCAGGGGTATCATGGGCATTTCGCGTGTCGGGATTTTGCAGGAGGTGGGACTTTTCGCACGCGTTGTAATTTTGGGATAGCAAGGCGCGGGTTGAGATGGAGGGAGTTTTCGGAGCACAACGAGACAAAGAAGTATCTTAAATATTTCGGGGTAATAAGGCGCGGGTTGAAATTTCCGAACAAGCCTAATGTGTACTATACCAAATCAATTCGCACTTCCATCGACGAAAAAACAAAAGGAAATCAATTCACACAACACAAGAGAGTCTAGTCTCGCGTACTGTACCAAATCAATTCACACTACAAATGCCATTCAAAACTTTGAATTCATGTTATGCTCACTTAAAATATTTCTCTACATGTATAATGCATGCAACCTGCAACTCAAATGAACGGTTTAGTGCATTCCAAACGTATATACTACCGCTTCAATATGAACTAAATTTGAATTCGTTTCTCTATTTGAATAAGATCTGCAATAATGATTGTTGTGAAGTCAAACCATTTGAATTCGTTTCTCTATTTTAATAAGATTTACAATCATCGTTATTGTCAAGTTAAACCATCGTTTGTGTATTATCTTCATAGCACACCACGTGATTACTGTCGAGTTAGATATGAACTATGTGTACTATATGAACTCGAACTCGATTTTTTGAATCCACTTCATGTTGATTTCAAATCATTGGTACATTTCAAGCTCTAGCTAGATCTTCATAATCTAAACCATGTCTCACATGTATAATGTGTTTATCACATAATGTATGGTGCCACGCCCCCTACTCCTACAAGTATTTAGATGTGAGTTGCAAACGGCACACATTACCACAAATTCAAATAAAATGTGAGATTGTTCGATATATAGTATTGTTCAGAGTATTCGATATTTAGTTGTAAGCTGCAAACGCCACACATTACCACAAATTCAAATAAAATGTGAGACTGTTCGATGTATAGTATGGTTTAGATTGTTTGACATTTAGCTGTGAGTTGCAACCGCTGAGGGAGTCCTGGATTAGGGGGTGTCCGGATGGCCGGACTATAACCTTTGGCCGGACTCCTGGACTATGAAGATACAAGATTGAAGACTTCGCCCCGTGTCCGGATGGGACTTTCCTTGGCGTGGAAGGCAAGGTTGGCGTCTGGATATGTAGATCTCCTCCCATTGTAACCGACTGTATGTAACCCTAACCCTCTCCGATGTCTATATAAACCGGAGGGTTTTAGTCCGCAGGACGAACAACAATCATACCATAGGCTAGCTTCTAGGGTTTAGCCTCTCTAATCTCGTGGTAGATCTACTCTTGTACTACCCATATCATCAATATTAATCAAGCAGGATAGGGTTTTACCTCCATCGAGAGGGCCCGAACCTGGGTAAAAACATCGTGTCCCTTGTCTCCTGTTACCATCCGCCTAGACGGACAGTTCGGGACCCCCTACCCGAGATCCGCCGGTTTTGACACCGACATTGGTGCTTTCGTTGAGAGTTCCTTTGTTTCGTCATCTTTAGGCCCGATGGCTCCTCCGATCATCAACAACGATGCGGTCTAGGGTGAGACTTTTCTCCCCGGACAGATCGTCGTATTCGGCGGCTTTGCACTGCGGGCCAATTCGCTTGGCCATCTGGAGCAGATCGAAAGCTACACCCCTGGCCATCAGGTCAGATTTGGAAGTTTGAACTACACGGCTGACGTCCGTAGAGACTTGATCTTCGACGGGTTTGAGCCACAGCCAAGCGCGCCGCACTGTCGCGATGGGCATGATCTAGCTCTGCTGCCGAACAGTGCCCTGGAAGCTGCACCAGCGTCCGCTCCGACCTCTAGCTCGGAGCCGACTGCGCCAATCGAGGATGGATGGCTAGACACCGCCTCGGGGGCTGCAATCTCTACGGCGATCGAGCCGAACACCAGCCTTGTCCTTTGCGGAGCTCGTAACTCCAAGGTGCCGGACTCTTCTCCGGACTCCGAACCTTCCGCTACCGCTAATCGAATCCGATTGGGCGCCCGATCATGGAGTTCACCGCCGGACATCTTTCAAAGACTTCGCCCTTCGGCGAAATCCTGAATTCACTAAAGTCTCTCTCTTTATCAGAAGAGCCCTGGCCGGATTATGGTCAGCAAGGCTGGGATGCGGACGATGAAGAAATTCAAAGCCCACCCACCACCCACTTTGTAGCCACTGTTGATAATTTAACCGACATGCTCGACTTCGACTCCGAAGACATTGATGGTATGGACGACGATATAGGAGACGAACAGGAACCAGCGCCTATAGGCCACTGGACAACCAACCCATCTCACGATGTATACATGGTGGATACACCTAAAGGAAACGACGACGAGGAACAAAGGGACGAAACGAGGGATCGTTCCCTCGAAAAGCAATCAAAGCGGCGGCGTAAGCGCCGCTCCAAACCCCACCTCGACAGAGAAAGCATCCATACAGACCCAGCCATAGAGCAGGGCGAACCGGCGGACGACGAACATGCCATCGAGCAACCGTCCGAATAGGGCAACTTGGACAAACAACCCGTCCCCGGCGAAGACAACAGTCGGACGACCTCACTCCGGGCAAGTTGTTGGAGCAGAAGAACCTCCAAAAAAGGCTCGTCGCCACGCGTGTAGCATGAAAAAGCAGAAGCGAAAGCTCAAAACAGCGGAAGATGCACTCAGAATTAGATGGAGCAAAGTACTCAACACCGCAGACAAATCTGGCTGACGATCGCCACACAAAGAGCTATCCGAAGCGAAAATTACTGCCGGAATTTGATGATGAGGCCTTAGAGCCTCCGCAATCAAAAAATAAGGAAGCCATCCGGTTGGACAAACGACCCCATGGCCAACACAGTGCGGCAAAGGACGCCGCACACAAGCCAGAACGCGATCCGCACAAGGATTCGCATAAAAAATATGGCCCAGCCAGATCTATCTATGGGCCAAGAAAGCAAGCTCTAGTAAGCAATGCAACACATCAAATATCCGAACATCGCGGTATGCCCAGATATAGGGGTGCCGGACAACCCCTATGTTTCACCAATGAGGTGCTGGATTATGAATTTCCAACGGGATTCAAGCCCGTAAACATAGAGGCATACGATGGAACAACAGACCCTGGAGTCTGGATTGAGGATTACATCCTCCACATACACATGGCTAGAGGAGATGATCTCCACGCCATAAAATACTTACCCTCAAACTCAAAGGGCTAGCCCGACATTGGCTTAAAAAGCCTTCCCGAAAACACCATTGGAAGTTGGGAAGAGCACGAGGATGCTTTTCGGGCAAATTTTCAAGGGACCTATGTCCGACCTCCGGATGCAGATGATTTAAGTCATATAACTCAACAAACCGGAGAGTCAGCCCGGAAACTCTGGAACAGATTTCTTACTAAAAAGAACCATATAGTCGACTGTCCGGACGCCGAAGCCTTAGCAGCTTTCAAACACATCGTTCGAGACAAATGTCTTGCCAGACACCTCGGCCAAGAAAAGCCAAGAACAATGGACGCATTAACAAGCCTCATGACCCGCTTTTGTGCAGGAGAGGATAGCTGGTTGGCAAGATGCAGTACCAGCGACCCAAGTACATCTGAAGTTAGGGATGGAAACGGGAAACCGCGACGCAACAAGGACCAGCGTCGGACCAAGGGAAACAGCCCGAAGAGTACGGCAGTCAAACGCCGGATTCAAAACCTCTCGGCAGAATCAGAAAAAGCTGCCCCTCAAGGATAACAAGGACGAGCTATCTAACCTAAACAAAATCTTGGTGATGTTATGTCAGATCCACAGCACCCCAGGGTAGCCTGCAAACCATACCCACTGAGATTGTTGGGTCTTCAAGCAATTCGTCATACTCAACGCAGAACACAAGGGGCTCGACACACCAAGCGAGGACGATGACGAACCCCACAAGCAGAGCACCGGAAAACAAAAGAACTTCCCACAAGAAGTCAAAATAGTAAATTCACTTCACGTGACAAAAGGGGAGAACAGAGTGGCGCCCATAGAGATACGCGCCATATGGCCTATCCCAGAGGAGTCCCGCCACTGGTTATTAAACCAATCACCTTCGACCATCAGGATTACTCTAGAAATATCCGGAATGCAGGCTGGACTGCCTTGGTATTAGATCCGATAATTGACGGAATCCACTTTACACAAGTCCTAATGGACGGCGGCAGTGATTTAAACCTGCTATATCAGGACACAATCCGCAAAATGGGGATAGACCCAACAACAATTCGCCATAGCAACACTTCCTTTCCAGGGGTAACGCCAGGCCCAGATGCCCATTGTACGGGCTCTCTCCTGCTAGAAGTTATGTTTGGCTCACCCGACAACTTCCGCCGCGAAAAAGCTAACCTTCCACATCGCTCCATTTACAAGTAGCTATCAAGCACTACTGGGACGCGAAGCTTTTGCCCGCTTTAACGCAATACTGCATTATGCATCCCTTATACTTAAAATGCCCGGTCCACGAGGCATCATCTCATTAAAGGGAAATATCGAGTATTCCTCGAGCGCGGAAGATTGTGCGGCTGCCTTAACAGCCACACACTAAACTGACTTCACTAATCAAAGCACCTAAACAGGTCGTTCAGACCCTAGACATGGCTAGACGAGTCCGGCGTAAACATACAAGGGCTTACTAGCCGCATACCCCCGTTCAAGGGGCTCCGCGCATGTACAACAAGAGACAATAAAGCTCAATTTTATTCATTTTTTAAATTGTACTTTGTTTATTTAATATAACGTACATTTTCGCACGATCTTTTTCAACTAAGTTCCTCTCTTTTACATATGAACACCGTGCTACACCCATCCAGGATACGGCACAACAGAGACACAGGCGCAGACATGCAGTAGGGACCCGTTCCAAGGATTCTTTTCAGATTAAGACCCTGCGTAAACCTTTTTTACGGCCTCTTGTTGATACACATCCCCCGGTTTCTTGCTATAACCGAGATGGAGGCTGGCGTCTTGGCATTGGCCACGTCAGGATTTTGCGCGTACCTGGACACCAGGGGCTTATTACTACGGGCATTGTTCAGCCCGTTTTCATAAAGACCGAATACCTTAGGGAGTGTTCGGCGTCGCGAGTTTGGCCTTATATGCATCAGCTTCGAATCATGTCTTTGGTCAAATGTTGGGTTTGCCCGGCTCCTATGTTTTGCTGCCTTACGTTCCGCTCTATCGGCTAAGGCGGCACCAGGAGAACTACTGCGATTGTGCCTCGGTTCGGCCAAGCGAGCACCTCAGTAGAGAAAGCCGAAAACTGACTGTCATGATACAGCGTGAGACTGGTCAACCACTCAATGACCCACCGGAATCTTTAGGATTCCTCTGCATTAACGAAGGGCCGTTTCCCGGTCAGGCACACACGCTCCCCGAATTCGGGCGAGCGCGGTGCCCCTAGGGGCTATATAGTAACCCCACTGTCAAACTCCTATGGCTAAGTGAAAGTGATAAAGCATTATAGTCCGGTTGCCTAGTTCGCTGCGCTATCACCTCCTTTATAGGACCAAGACGTTGGATCAAGTGTGAAAATGAGCCTTCATGCGAACACCCGCATTATATGCGTGAAATGGCAAGACCGCCATCTTTCGTGTTATATACACATATCGTTAACGGCCGCATGGGAGGTATTTTAATTCTTGCGAGGCACAAGTATAAAAAGCTTTTATATTCCATCGAAACATTGTTTTACAATAATACATGTTATTGAACATGATATCCTTGAGCACTACGTCTCTATTAAACGAGCGCCTGCAGAACTTCACGAAAATAGTGCTCGGCAGGTACTCGGCTCCCGTCCGAATCTTGGGATGCAACGTCGGTGGCCTTCATCTCCGCCCAGTATGTCTTGACACGGGCAAGAGCCATCCACGCACCCTCTATGCATGCTGACCTCTTCATTGCATTGATATGCGGCACCGCACCAAGGAACTGCTGCACCAAACCAAAATAACTCTTCGGCTCGGGCCTTCCGGGCCACAGATGACTCACGACATCCTTCATGGCGAGTCCGGATAACCTATTCAGCTCTGCCCATTCGGCCAAATGCTCGGTTAATGGAAGTGGGCGCTCTGGATTGTGGAACTGCGACCAAAAAAAGCTTTCCCACTTCGTGATCCTGTTGATCTCGGAAGTGTTCGGCCGCGTCTGCGGCACTTGCCGCAAAGTCCAGATAAGTATCCACCATACTCCACAGCTGGTCCAACTGAGCATATTTAGGATCCCCGAACTTCATCCGCAGCATAAAGGGCTTTCCAGCCGCGATATCTCCGGCCTGACGTAGCTCCTGCTTCATGGCTCTCATTGCAGAGCGAGCATCCTTAGCCTCGATAGTGGCCTTCTCCAGGTCCTTCTGTTCCGCCCGACCTTCTTTTTCAAGAAGCTTGTAGCGGTCGGTAGCATCCTTCAACTTCACAACCATCTCGGCCATTTCCTTCCTGCTTCGGCAGTGAGCAGCCTGTTCGGCTTTCAGCTCTTCGGCCGCCTTTAAGGTAGCCGCATCACTTTTTCTGGCCTGCTCCTTGGCTCAGGCGAGTTCCGCCCGAAGGTTCTCCATGGCAGCGGCACCATCTGCATCAAGCATACATGTTGTATGGCACGGGCATCAAGCCCCCTTACCAGGTGTCTGTAGAGAAATTGCATACCTTATGACTCGTCAAGCCGCTTGTTGACAAGCGCGATGTCGGCATCCGCCACGTCAATTTGCCACTTTAGCTCGACAAATTCATCAGTTCGGCTAGCCACCGGACACTTCACCACCTACATAGGAAGAGCGGCATATTGTACCTGGGATTATGATCCTCGGCGCGCTGTCATTTTTGACAACGCACCGAGTCTCAGGGGCTACTATCTACACAGGGTGCATCTTATATATGCGGAACCGTCAAAAGGGTACATCATTTCACGTACCTCAAAACCTGTCAATAAACTCCTGACGGCCTCGTGCAACCCGCTCTCCACGGATGAAATCCTTTCAATCACTGTGCCCATCAATGCACGGTGTTCTTCTGAGATAGACGCTCGCCCGAGAAGATCCTTCAGCTCCTCCGACCATGCACCGGACGGTGCCGGACTCGTCCGATGTCCTTTTTCGAAGGCCGGACACGGAGGGCTTTGGGGAGCCATACGGCTGCTTTCCGGCCCTGCCGGATTCGGAGAAACCCTCCGTGACGACACCTCAGGGTCGCCCGCCTCGCAAGGCGGCACGGCAGGGAGGCGTTCGCTCTCCATCATCTCCGGACGAAGATCCTCGAAGATGAGCTATGCTGAGAAGGGCTGAGATCCGAACTACAAGGTAAAAATTCAGTTATCTTTCTCAGGAATAGAATAGGGATGTCTCTTATTTCAAAACTCCCTCTCTACTTACGGCTCATGGAGGGCTGATCCCCTTGAGGGCACAGTGCGGCCGAGGCACCTCCCGGCGCAGGACCCTCTGACGAAGATTTCTTCCCCCGCTTTAAGACCATGGTCTCCGGGTCTTCAGAGGTGGTCCTCTTCTTTCCTTGGATGGAGGGATTCTCGATTCCTCCTTTCCTGACAGCCTCCTTCGGGGAGGCGGTAGCTTCCTTGTTCCCCCCTTCGCCTTCTTCCAAAGGCGCAACCTCCAGCATCCTGGTTAACATGGGATCCGGCGTGGTCTCGGGGAGGGGGGCCGGACACCTGATTAGCTTTGCTTTCGCTATCCACTCATGTTTAAGGGACAACTCTTCTAAGGGCAATTTTATGATGAATATACGGATAGCGTGTCCGGGTACAGGGCTACTTACTTGAGTATCCGGGGGATTGCAGCTCAGACCAGCGTCCTCGGTCGAGTCCGGATACATTGCATGTGATCCGAAGAACAATTTGTACATCTCCATGGGCATCGTGCCCGTAAAGTGTTGGAGAGCTCGTGGTCCCTCCGGATTAAACTCCCACAGGTGGAGGGGGCGGCGTTTGCAGGGCAAAGTGCGGCGAATCAACATGACCTGCGTCACTACGGCCAGGTTGATGTCTCTTTCCAGGTGATCTTGGATGCGGCTCGCAACAAGGGCACGCCCTTGGACGGCCCCCGCCGAGCCCTTTATTGACCCATGACGCTAACCGCTGGGAGGACCCGGCGAAAGGCAGGTGGCGCCACCCACTTGGTGCCCCCGAGCTGCGATATAAAACCACTCTCGTTGCCATAAGCTGAACTCCTCTTGAAAAGAGCCCTCGGGCCATGGAGCGTCAGCATTCTTGCTTATAACAGCCCCTCTGCACTCCGCTTGCTGCCCCTTGATCATCTTCGGCTCCACTTTGAAGGTCTTAAGCCACAATCCGAAGTGAGGGGTAATGCGGAGGAAGGCTTCGCACACGACAATGAATGATGAGATGTGGAGGATGGACTCCGGATCCAAGTCGTGAAATTCCAACCCATAATAAAACATGAGCCCCCTCACGAAGGGGTCCGTCGCGAAGCCTAACCTCAGAAGGAAGTGAGACGCGAACACCATGCTCTCACCAGGCTTGGGAGGCGGGAATAACCTGCCCTTGAGCAGGCAACCTATGTGAAATTTCGCGTTAAATACCGGCATCTCTTAGCTTTAGCACGTCTTCTTCCGTAACGGAGGAAGGCATCCACCGGCCTTGAAGGTCGGAGCCGGACATCATTGAAGGTCCGAAGCGCCTGAATCTGGAGCTTTGGGTGTTGGAACTCGAGGCGAGGGGTGGATTCGATTGAGATTGAAAGAAAGGAGTAGGGGCCTTGGTCTCTTTATAAAGGGGTTGAATACCAAGAGCCTTCCCCGTGACCGTTTGGGACTCGCCTTCGATAGAGGAGACGTGCCAACAGGCACGATTGGGTTACCCATTCCCATATTGATGAGAATCCCGGAATAAGGGGACACGATCTCTGCTTTGACAAGACGTGTCAAGGAAGCCGCCTCGCTAAACGCGCTGAGGTGGGATAGTAAAAACGATTCGGATAAAGGCTTGGCCGTGGTGTGATGTCACACTGCGGAATACGTCAGCGGATTGGATTTGTGCAAATATTATTCTCTCTACGGTGGTATGTGGAACTTATTTTGCAGAGCCGGACACTATCCTTGTGTTCAAAATCTTCTATGAAGTATTCGGAGGAGGAACCCGCCTTGCAATGTCGAAGACAATCTGCACGCTGGACTCGTCGTCATTGAAGCCTGGTTCAGGGGCTACTGAGGGAGTCCTGGATTAGGGGGTGTCCGGATGGCCGGACTATAACCTTTGCCCGGACTCCCGGACTATGAACATACAAGATTGAAGACTCCGTCCCGTGTCCGGATGGGACTTTCCTTGGCGTGGAAGGCAAGCTTGGCAATACGGATATGTAGATCTCCTCCCATTGTAACCGACTCTATGTAACCCTAACCCTCTCCGGTGTCTATATAAACCGGAGGGTTTTAGTCCGCAGGACGAACAACAATCATACCATAGGCTAGCTTCTAGGGTTTACCCTCTCTGATCTCGTGGTAGATCTACTCTTGTACTACCCATATCATCAATATTAATCAAGCAGGAGTAGGGATTTACCTCCATCGAGAGGGCCCGAACCTGGGTAAAAACATCGTGTCCCTTGTCTCCTGTTACCATCCGCCTAGACGCACAGTTCGGGACCCCCTACCCGAGATCCGCCGGTTTTGACACCGACAACCGCCATGCATTATCACGTTATGGTATAACATGTGCAAAACCACAGCACGCGTATCACCGCTATATTCATGCATGGATATGTTTATAACACTATGATCTCCTACTCAAATATATGAATCCACTTTCATATCAAATTATCATCTTTGGTAGTCTCTTACACCCACACAATCCTCTAACCTTTGTAGCTAGCACTAACTTTCACTTGTGCATGCACACACCCTCCTCGCCCTCCCCCTCCCTCAGCATTCTATCCATCGCGGACATTCTTTTTTTAGGTCGTTCTCCCACAGTCTCCACAACTCCTTTCTGACACACACCGATCGATAAACCTCTCCAGCGATGTCTGCCTACAACATACACGCACCTTCCATCTCCTCCTTTTTGTGTCCATGCCTCGTGTCTCTCATACAGTCCCACACACGTGTAAACTCTCGCCCCTCTTTTCATCGATCTCACAATCGCACACTCCTCCCTCTATCTAGCTAGTAGCTCGGCATCTGGAACCACCTCCTAGCTCCATTCTCTCTGTCTATCCGTCTCGCTGGGCCTTATTTGCCTCTAACAAATGGATGTACATTGACCGATCTCCCGCTATACATATAGCTACCTAGGTCCTTATGACTCATTTTTCCCCACGCGCCGATCGATCTACCTCATTAGTTATGTCTCTCCCTTCCTCCGACAAACAACAATTGATCTATCGATCTAGTTAGGTTTGCTTACCAAACACATGGTTCCCTTCATCGTCCATGCATGCGTCCCGACACATCTATCATGCAAAGGCACACAAAGAAACACATCCCCACTCTTATTGATAATATTGCAGTTCTACCCTCAGTTTGTCTAGTAGGCCTCTCCCACCATCTTCGAGAAGCAACTCCATCACCCATCTAGCACTCTACCCCTCTCCCTCCCCCTCTCTCCTCTCTCTCTCTCTCTCTCTCTCTCTCTGCCCCAACCTATTTCCCATCCTTCAGTTATGTATGGATGGCATCTGATCTCCCTCAAGACATAGCTGGGTCTCTCCTTCTCAACACATGTACGAGTCGTTCTACCTCTCTAGTTAGGCCTCTGCCTCCCCCCTCCTCCCCCCCCACACCGATACATCGAGCGCTCTAGTCATGTCTCCCTGCCACACACAAACTTGCCCTGTGCCCTCTGATGTTCCGGTAGGTTAGTCGCCCTATATCTTTAAATTGCACACACACAATTTTTATGGCTCTCTTCATCGATCTCGCACCCATCCACTTGATCCTCTCTTCGACTCTATCGATATCTATGACCCCTCCCTCTCTTCTCGTGGATCGCCCCCTCTATATATGATATCGATAGGCCTCTATTTCACACACATTGCATGTGTCAAATTTTTGTTTGAGATGTCATCGACACATATTCCCACAAATACATTCACGAAATCACCCCCACCCCCAAACAAAAAACACTCATGAACGCACACGCGATCTGTCTAGGTTTGTATCTCTCTCACACACACCCACGTAGGTGGGGGACGTTCACGAAGAGAAG